>OX030977.1:6267500-7517500 GCA_943735965.1 Eupithecia abbreviata | reverse complement strand
TGAATTTTGGCAAGGACATATAAATTATGCCTATATCCTCATCTGCACATAATAGGGCGCAGGGCTCGTGTGAACGGGGACGTGCTCAGAAGGTTAGTTCTTGCCCTCGGAATTGCAGATACCCTAGGTCTTCGGCGCGCATAAACATTATTTTTAGGTACGTGCGTGCAGTGCTATATTTATTAAAACAAGAGGGAGATTTTACATTAGTTTGTCTATTCTTATTGAATTAACATTGAACTCGTTACTGCGAAGTAAAGTCGAGCACGGTACCGCTAATATTATTATAATATTTTCTGATGTTACTAACAAACTTACCATAAAATATTTCTCATCACGCCACGTTCTGCCAGAAATCGCCATGTTCATGTGAATATCATAAATAAGGTATTCATTCCTCGTCCATCGAGGTTCGTGTGCAACATATTGAACCTTGTGCAGAGGTGACAAGGTGTTTTAGCGCTAGCTTAAATGAAGCTTGGATGAATTCGACACAGTGGCCAGTCTCGTGGGGATGTAAGCTCAACTAATTTGCATACATCACGCGTGGTTGTTCAAAATTATATTGAACTAGTTTCTGCCCGCGGCTTCGCATGCGTTATTTCTATGGAAACGTTTAAAGATTATTTCTATCCTATGGAAACTGATTTATGAGATAAAAACCTATGTTTTATTCCAGGCCTAGAACTACCTGTATGCAAAATTTCACCCTGATCATTTCAGTAGTTTTGGCGTGAAGAAGTAACAATCATCCATCCATCCATCTAAACATCCAATATTTCACATTAATAATTAGTATGAACATATTTTACTTTTGTTTAAAATACCTCCACTTCCTCCTCAGTACACATACGTCAACTGGTTTAGTCTCACCCAGAGCACGGGGTTTTGCCATAATGACCACGCTTGGCATGTGCAGTGCATTGGTAAATAATCGCGTTAAAATACACAGGCGGGAGCTGCACAGCCCCGCTTCTGGTAGGTAAAAATGTCTAAATACATTTTAATAATTTATGCATGCAATAATAACCAAAATATACAAACTCAGGGGATTTGAATCTGCAACCTTTCACTCTTTACGGCCAATTACGTGGCCAATAACGAATGATAAGTATTCGATATTCTTACCCAATTTTATTTTCCGGTTTAATGCAAATTATCACATTTTGTTGACAAACTCAGCATTAGGCCTTTGCACCCTTGAGGCCTGAAATAGGGCAATTTTGAGGGTCACTTTAGCTTATCATGTTTATTTGATTAAAACTGTAACTCAGCTAGAGACGTGGTAATGATAGCTTTGCTTTATGCAAACTCGCTGGAAGTAAGAACCTACTTGTGTAACTTATGATAAGAATTAAATATAAATGATATATACATATATAAGAGACTTGAATAAGAGACTTGAATTGTGCGCGCTACGTAGAGAAAACGTTCGGATTCGTCATACGCATGGCTGTGTTCGCGGGCCGACGTATGTCAGGGCTGGCGGACACCGCGAAGGCTATAAGTAAGATACAGATAAGTATATAACAATACATATATGTATTGTATATATATCAATATATACATATAATTGCATGCTTTATAATAAAATAATAATTATAAATCTGATTGTTAACTACAATATTTTTAGAATGTTTATAAAAATGTTTGTACGCCTAAGCGGCACAATCCAGCGATCTTATTTAAGTTTTATGTACGAACTGTGAATTAACCGATTCAGCAACAATAAATGATTTATTAATTATAAAATGATGTATTTATAGTGATATCCATGTTGGACTTGCGCACGAAAGAATCCATACCATCTTCAAAAAACTCATGTCTGTTAAGCCCTTAAATATTTATTTTATTTTAATTTAATTATTTGATAATATTCGTTGTTTTAACAATCCGTGTAAATATTATCTTACTTAAGTAACAAAACGTGGTTTTATAATTTATTTTAAAATCTCATTTTCAGGGACGGCAAAGGTAAATATGTATATCGTCACTGTACCTACACAAATTAAATAATTGTCAAAACCAAAATCGCGAGAAAAACGCGAATAACTGTTTCTTTGCGACAAAAATGACAACGCCAGAAATAGCGAGGCGGCCGGGAACTGGGGTCCAATTTTTGGCTTGTATCATCATGAGAGTAATCCCCACGCTGGCCATGCGGGTAATGTATCGAAATTTGGTGGAGTTGTTCTGCAGGGGGCGATGCTGCCCGACCCCCAGTGTGTGTTCCTTAGTACGTAAATATTAAGGAACTTGAAGTCGGTTTTTATTTCTGTCAAATTATTGTGATTTCGTATCAGTGGACGGATACAGAATTTTTTTTCGGACGGTTATATTTGTAACACAAATCGTATGTGAAATAATTATTATCACAATGCAATCGACTTCGATACATTTTTGTCGAACACAATTAAAAAGCAATGATTGAGCAATTTACGGTCTATAGAGCGTTAAGTAAAATACACAAAAATACCGTTTTCATTTTTTTTTACTATAATGACGCAAAGAACCCAAATGACTAAGAAGTCATGTCAAATAATTACACGAGTTTCTTATGTCTAAGTAATATTAAACTAAAATTAAGTCGCATAAAGAAGCATTACATACACAATTATAAATTTAATATTTGGCTGTAAAGAGGCTTCTTCGTTTTCTTCTTACAATAATCGTGAAAACAATATACCAATAAACATAATTCAATAAATAATAAAACTTAGTGATTTTACATCCAATAATGTAATCTAAAACGTGTAAAACAAGTTGTGGCTGTAGAGCGGTATAATATCAGGATTAATACGTGCCAGAGATGAAGTCAGTCCATCATTAATTCAACAAGAAATTCTGCCTCCCTGACGTGCTAGTGCATAATTTCAGTGTGGGATTCTCATGTAGCTTTGTACGACGTCGTCAGGTACCTACATATTTAATTCGAAGTAGGAGTAGTATTATATAGTAGGAGTACTTATTTTGTAAATATGCAGGTAGATATGGGAGAATTGGATACAAATGACATAATGATGAAGCCACCCTTGTTGTTGGAGGCGTGTTGAGCAGTGGACTTGTGCTGACAGATGATGATGAAATGGAATAATTGCAGTAGAATAAAATTATGTGATGAATTATTTACTTTGATACATGGTTGTCTTCCATTCATTTTAGCATTTGAAAAGCTCTGTCATGTGGCTAAAAGGGTAGGCTAGGTTGTCCTAATCTTGATTAGTACTTCACTACATAGTCTTATAAATTCTCAGATAAGCAAATTCGCATGTTATCCTTACCTTACCAAATATATACCTGTATGTCTAGCTTTATCAACATAAGAGAATAGATTAATATATTTAAAGCTAACTAGGTCGTGCGTTTACATTCTATGTTAGAGCACTTACCTACCGTGTTAAGTGTGTACGTGTTATCTTAAGTTACAGTGTTTTGCCTTAACAGGGCTCATCGTTTTATTTTGATCTGCTACATATAATAATAAATAAAATAAAACAGCTTTTATTTCTCACACTTAACTGAAATACTAAACTACATATTATCTCTATCTATACATATGTGAGTACCGCTTTCAGCGGTGAAAGCCTCCTCCAGATCCTTCCATCTTTCTCGATCTCTAGCTACTCTGCTGCATATATGCCACTGTAAATATTTTTTCATATACATAGTAGTAAATGAGCTCTATGAATTTCACCGAAATAAGAATTTAAATGTATCATTATTTCATATCGTTTATTTTGTTATACCTAGTATTTGTTTGTGTTCAAAGTGTTTAACTTGTTTAATAAGAGTTTTGATCTTAAATAAGTATCAATTATAGGATATGAGTAAGGGGTTTGTGATTTGTTTGTCCAAATTATATGTAGGACACACCCATTATAAAATAGGTACAAAATGTTTGATGTCTACGTCCAGCTCCAGCTCTCATTTTTATTACGAATGGAAGGGGCAGTTGGTGGAGTCTCTATCCTTTGCTGTAATAAAAACAAAAAAACTTTTTTTTTTTTAACTTTTTTTACACTTACAGAATTACTAGACAGTTAATGTTCTCGGCATAGAAAATAGAGAAGTGTATCTGTACTTCATACTACAATTATTATCTTTTATTATCTTTATCTTTTATTCCCTAAGTAAATAATATCAAAATAAACTCAATTTCTGTATTTAAATCCACAGTAAGTTAATACCTACTTTAGCAAAAGTATTTTAATGAATGTATTTAAATATATAATAATGTATTAAATGTCGCACATTTTTCATTTCAACAGTGACCACTTGAGTTGCTCCTTTGCAGATTGTAGAACCTGCGCCACGGTTTGCTCGCCTAAGGGGATTGTTGATGTTATTGTTTGATGCTTACACTAGATTCAAATTACATAATGTAAAACTAGGAAATAGGGTGATCACTTTCTTTTTTTTGTTTACCTACTTCAATCTTTTAAAGGTAAAAGGCAAAGCATTAGTTCGTTTGTCCTTAGCATCAAAATAATCTAGTTACTATCATCACACACTGTAGAGTCCTACCACATAATATGTGTAGAATTATTTATTAATGTGGCCATTAATTAATAATTCTATTATTGACGACCGATGTGGCGCGGTGGGCGAAGGTCCGCCTGCGACGCATGAGGTTGCGGGTTCGATTCCCGCCTCGGAACAAATGTGTGTACGATCTGCAGATATTTGTTTCGGGTGTTCTGGTCGTTTTCTATGTATAATAAAAAATATCTATCTATTTAATGTATTGTATTATGTATATCAGTTATCTAGTACCCATAACACAAGCTCTGCTTACCTTGGGGCTAAATAATGCTGTGTGAATTGTCCAGCATTATTTATTTATTTATTTATTTATTTATTCGATGGTCTACAGTTTAGTTACATGCGGATATTCTCTATTCTATTCTCAAAAGCTTTAAAAGTATGCAAATGTCAAAAGTCCAACATTGCAACAAATGCGGTGGATATAAACTTGCCAAAACACGAATTAAATAATGGAAGAGCCTAACAAATTAAGGCAAGGAACTGCTATGAAATTTGACACTTACAATTATCTCGACTCTTTTAATGGTGAAGCCACTATCTGAACGAACTTGTTTAAATTTCACATTAAAATTAAGTCTTAAAAAGATAACTGAAAGCACAGATTGTCAGTAATAATTGAAACTTCACCGCATTTACTGAATTTAAATAAGAACGAGGTTTAAAATAATTTTCCCCTTCGTAAAACCCACTTTTATTTTATAAATTAAGCCATCCAGCCGTAATCAACTCATAATTTTTAACATCTTGCTAACAGGTGCAAGGCGCCTGGTAAGATGAGGCAATTTCTTAACCTACCGTCTTGTCGACCATGTTATAACTCAACGTGTCCATTGCTTTTTCACGCGGTAGATTTATTCAGGCCACCTCCTGGAAGCAGCAATGTAGGTGAGTATTTTTTTTATAACAAGCAATTTAAGAGATTATCTCGTGGCTGTTGTATTTGACTTCATAATTGGCGTTGATTATTTAAGCCACAGGTCAGTTTAATTATGGCCGATAGACGAGGATGAAGAACTTGTAGAGACGAGCATGAATTATATCCGTCTGGTAGGTTTAGCAAGAAAATAATATATTTAGATAGTAAATGCTGTCCCACTCTTGGGTCTCAAGATTATTTAAAAAAAATACTAAATACTACTACCACAGCAAAATTTCAGCACATTGTTGGTATTTCTTTTAAAATTTTTTCATGCTTGTTTAGAACTCATTAAATTGGAATTTGCAATTGGATGCCTCGCTTTACCGCGCACTAAACCCTTTGGCACCTTATTAATTAATAATGTGGTTATTTTTTCCTTTTTCGTTTTTATATAGTCCTGAGGTTGAAGTAAACTCAGATAGGTATATTAGTATCTACCTTTAAGCTTTGTACCTTCAAAGCGGACTTGTGACGATTGCGCTCCGTAAGTCACTAAGCACACCTTGTTATGACAAGGTGCTTAAGTGTTTACAAATAAGTGCACGAAATGTACGCACATTACAGGAACTACGTAGCTAGTTAGTTAAAAAAATAACGGGCTTTCCCCATATAAACAGTAAAATGTACTATTCTGCCAGCCGGAAACTGTAGGTAGTCGTAAATAAATTAGAACTGTTTAATTTGGCCTTTAAATACCAAGAACATCGTTTATCTTTGTCACTGCGTTTTTATAAAGATTTCGTTTTAAACATATATTTCTTAGCCCCAAAGCGGTAGAGCTTGTGTCGGAAAAGCGTCTTTTTTACCGGCCTGTTGCAACGTATTCATACCTACAATCAAACTTATAAAGGTTTGCAACCTTTATCAGTTTGAATGTAGGTATGAAACATCTTTGTCTCATGGTCATAGTTAGCTAAAAATAGATTTAATCTAAAATAGAGTAGGTACATATAGAAAACGAGATTGTTCTTTATTGTCATATTTAAAATGTTGTGAGTTTTGGTGAAAGGGTGGGTTAGTAGGGACCCAGATAAGGAACCCAGCTTATTCCGATAATCCATGGATCGGAGTTCTAATTTAAGTCGGGATTACCTTACCTATTACATAGCCGACCGTCCAATGTTGTCGTGGAGATTATCCATAAAAAATTGTAGCTATTTCTATAAGTATTGCGCGAAGTAGGTAATAATCTACTACGTTTAAGTACTACGGCTAAACCCAATTTTTATCACAAAATCGTAAAAGCGTCCGATGACGGCAATATTCAGTGTGGGATGATGATGAAAATCCTCCTAGCCGAATTTCGGCCACGGCGGCCAGTCTCAACAGAGACTAGCCATGTGCGTAAGATAGATTGTAGTTTTGGCAAACACCGATGCACTAAGCTCTCAATCCCTCTTCCACGAAAGCTTGACAACCACGGCCAGGGAGAGGTCAGGCGCAGGACCAACGGCTGAACGTGCTCTCTAAGGCATGGGGGTGTAAAACCGCGAACTTTCTGACTCTAGGTTAATACTGTCAATTTATTTTCTTAAAAAAAATCAGGAACCATTATGGCCCGACCGAACGATTCGAGCGTTCGATACTCGCGTGGTGGAAAAAAAAATGGTGGAGTATCTAAATCCAAAAGCTGTTTTATTTCACATTTAAAGTTATTTACATTTACACATTCACCCATACACAGGAATTCGGGCCTTGACTTAGTTGGTAGGCAATAATTTCGTCGAATTAACAAATAACACAGTAAACAGCACCCTGCCTCAATAAATGACTTAACAGATTACCGCTTACTCCGGGGTAAAATTAAAACAGGGAACAATAGGCGCACGGCTACCTGCTAATTATTCTGCCAAAACTCCTTGAGAATAGAGCTCAGGATCGCGTAAATATTCCTTAAAATACATACTGTAGGAGCCTGGTCTTGCCCTAATTGACAACAGACCGGTAAATTGCACGACTACGAATGATCGTTGCCTGTTATCGTGAGTTTTAAGGTAAAAGGTGGGCAGGTGGGTGTTTGAAACAATATTATTGAAGAGTTGTTTATCTTAAGACATACCTGCTCATCTGAGTTAATTAGACCCTTTATTTGTACATAAGTAAGTACCTTCTTATTGGTTTTATCTGTGATAGGCACGATTTAATCACGGTGCTTCTTAAAGGATGAAAAATAACGTGAAATCTTTTTGCAAGGGGCACTCTTAAGGGGTTATTTATTAATCCTTTATGAAGCGCCGTTGGTTTCAAAATTTTATATTCCAGATAACGTAATAACTTCATATTTTGAAGCAATTATCTTCATATTGCATAGCCCTAATTAATCTAAGCTGACAATGAATTCGTTCCTGCGTTCAGATTTAATAGAGCTTGCAACACCAGTGCTCAGAATTCTAAAAATATCAACCTTTTATCTTTGCCGTCAGAAAAATAAACAGTATTCAAGCATCGAACATCATCATCATCAGCCTATATTAGTCTATTATTAGACATAGGTCTCCCCCAATGAGCGCCATAGCGCCCTGTCTTCGGCTTAACGCATCCAGCATCTACCAGCAGTCTTTCTCAGATCGTCATCTCACCTGGTCGGAGGACGTCCTACACTACCTTTACCAAGTTGTGGTCTCCACTCAAGAACTCGTTTGCCCCAGCGGCCGTCGGTTCGCGAGATATGGCCGGCCCACTGCCACTTCAGCTTGCTAATTCTCAGAGCAATGTCGATAACTTTGGTTCTCTGTCGGATGTATTCGATCCTAGTCCTATTCTTCAGAAAAACTGCGAGCATAGCTCTTTCCAAAGCCCGCTGAGCGACTTTGAACTGGTGGACCAGCCCTATCGAGAGTGCCCAAGTAACAATTTCTGGTTCTATAGCAGTCCATAGAACGTATCTAAAACACCATTTTGGGTACTATAAAGACCCAAAGAAGGTCGAGTAAAGCCGATTTGGCGTAATTATATCACCAAAAAGTGACATAGTAGAACTGTAGAAGTGTTAGCGGTGACATTTTAGTTCTATAAAGTTGATATAGTAATGGTAATCGTATGACAATCTATTGACATAGTGGGTACAGTAACGCTACTTTAGTATCATTTTATACTGTAGTAGCGTTCGTGTTACCATTAAGGTGCCAATTTATTCTATAGTAGAGTCCGTAATTCCGATACATCACAAATATCTTTCTTTCGGCATCGGCAGATGGCACGGTCGAAAAAATAAATTATCTGTGTAAAGTGATTTCAGTTCAAGGATTATAATGTGGTTAGTTTATATTATCTTATTTTGACATTGAATAACTCGTTCAATACTGCAAAATTTTCGTGCGACAAAAGTTTTACCAATAGATTAGTACTATTTTTATTTAGTATTTTAAACGCGCCTCCGGTTTATTGTGTAATAATATATTTTGAGTAAAATATAATATTAAAGGTACCGCAGTTTTGTACTATAGAGCAAAATGGTAACTCCGTAACCCTTATTGGCCAACTAGAGTACTCATGACAAAGTTTCCGGCGCCATCATGAGTAAAATTATCCTATAGGTGATGAAATATCCGCTATAGAGCAAAAATGCTGTATTATGGCGTCGTTAACACTACTAAAGACCATGGACTATTGCAGTGATTTGTGGAACCACGATGTCACTAAATGGTTCTATTGTTGGATATTCATCACTGCTATAACTCAATATATATAAAGGTAATCAGGGAAACCTTATAGAACAAATTAGATACGTAAAGGTGAATTCAAACACTACTATAGAGTAAAATTGCTCTGTACTGGCATATTTGAAACTTTTATAATACCCGACTATAATGGCTCTATAAAATGGTGAAGTAAACCTTTACATCGACAGGTAATAGGATAATTTGGCTCTATAGCTTACAGAGCAAAAAGTTTCACCAAACGCTTCTATAGAACCCGTAGGTTCGCTAAAAACCTTTATACGACGTTTACTCAACCTTTTAGTGATATAAACCTAAGTTATAGGTCCAAAATGTTACTTGGGTGTCCACGTCTCAGCTCCGTAGGTCATAACGGGTAGGACACACTGGTTGAAAACTTTCGTTTTCAAGCATTGCGGTATCAAACATCAAAGTGCTTACCTTAGACTTTACAGGACCCTTAGACACGACACAAAATTCAAATTACATATTTAACTAGTAAATAAAGTGATTACATACTTTGATTTTTGTTCATCTTTTTCAGGAAAAGAAAAAAAAATGCTCGACAATTCACACAACATCATCTAGCCTCAAGTTAAGCTTGTGTTATTGGTACATACTAGACTATGACTGATAAACTCAATAAGTTAATACAATAAATTAATTTAGTTAATACATAGATAGATATTTTAAGTATACATAGATAACGATCAGAACACCCGGAATAAATATGTGATCGTACACACAATTGTCCCGAGGCGGGAATCGAACCCGCCACTTCCAGCGTCGCAAGCTTCGCCCACCGCGCCACATATGTCTTCAAAAAGAAAGTAATCAAATTATGCTAATCTCAGTGGCGGAATACGTTAAAAAATATCAATTTCTCTATTAAATTTTATAGATATTTTATACCAATAATAACTATCTTTACTTTACTAAAAACGAAATTTAACAAACATGTCATTAAACATACTTTACATCACTCTAGCTAAAATTCTACCACATACATTAGAGGCCATATCCCAGTAATTTGATGTTAACACCTATCAATATTTTTATCGTCCTTGTCCACTAAGGTTTTTTTTAATATTTTTTACTTTTATAACTCTATATTATTCCAGGAAAAATAGCACGAAATTAAATTTCATCTGGGAAGATGTCTAGCAAATTACGGGCCGTGGTAATCAAAATATTTGAAAGCGTTTTATATGCACTACCTTACTATTCTTGCCGTGCCCCCGCGCAAACGTACCTTTTAAGGTTATCCAACCATTACGAGACACCCAGTTTCTTCATATTTATAAATATGAAAGTATCTCTGTCTGTCTGTTACCTTTTCACGCCTAAGTGGCTGATCGGATCTCAATAAAATATTGCAGGGAGGTGGTATCCCGAAAAAAGCGTGCAAAGTTGCGGGCAGTTGCTAGTTATATTATATATATGATTACCTATGATAATACATTTAATTAGAACTAAATAAGTTCACATTTGACCTTGAAAATGCCCAGAAACATGAAACTTTATTAATTTATTATTCTACATCAATTAATATTCATGTTTACATTTTCTACGTTTATGGCGATGGTGATTCAAATTTGTGTTGTCATGATGAGGTAAAATATATTTGATACCGTAATTATAATTAAATATAAATGTATCTCTTCGTTTCCACAACAGGTGCCAATTAGGGTTACAAGATACTTGTAACTTAATAATAATAGAAACCTCTTCTGAACAGAATTTCCACAAAAACACCTTGAGGCATCCAGTTTGTACATAAATATTATTGAAGCAACTAGAGCTCCCAGGTCGTGGCCCAAAATATTTTAGGGATTTCAATATAATATATAGACTGGTTAAACCAAACGAAACCAAAGTTGCTTTTATGGGATCTTTGATTCACGTCGTCGTGAAATAAAAAAATATTTTACTTATTTTATTTTATTTAGCTTTATTCGGAAGACAAACAGTTTTACACACTTAACAGATAACTTAAATAATAACTTATAACCATTTATGTGTCCTCGAATGTAGTAACGGTTACGGTTTTTAATATTTTGTGAGTACTATGTACAAAGAATACCTAAACCTATTATTTGGTTTATTAAATTCAAAATAGGAAGACGTTCTATGTTCGGCAGTACTTAAGTATTATACTCGTATAGTAGTATTTTGACATGTATCGAATCATATTATATTTAGACTTAAATAGGCAAATAACCATGTATTAGACACATAAGAGATATGAACATACTAGTGGTTTCTTTTTCAGTTCTTCCACTAGTGGATACAAAATTGAAGTGAACAGTAAAACAGTAAATAATCTTGTATAAAGTATTACATACTTGTCTAAGTGCTTATTTTGTAAGCCTAAAGAAAATAAAATATTTCGAATTAAATTATGTTTATGGCAGTTATATTGCTAATGTTTTTCATGTTACTCACCCATAATATTTTCTTAAAAATTATTTACTCACACCATATTTTTTTTGAATGTACTTATGACTTTTTGTTATTTTCAAATAACTAGTTCTGCCACCTTGTTTCCTTTATATGTAATTATATTTCTATTTCATGTTTTATGTGCCCTGGATCTGAGATCTTGTTTGTCTACCTAGTTCTGACTGAAAACAAACGCCCTTTCACAAATTACCCTAGGTTTTGGTGTAAGAGCAACAATCTGAGTCAGGACCTGCACGGTCGTACACCACGCAGCTAAGTTGGATTTATTAGAAAAACTAGGAGATACATTTCAACTGATATGTTTAACGATAAACTGTAGTTACTAATGAGATGATAGTGAGTGAGACGCGTGTGTCGATTGACAGGCGATCGTGAACTGAATTATAATAAAAAGTATTGCTAAAATTGATGACTCGCGTAAACGCGAGGTTGGCGTTAATAATGGCAATGCACAATGTACGTGCTTGTACAGGACCTATTAGACCTACAAACACGCGCTCGTCTACTTGCTGAGTGAGCTACTGAGTGCCTACTCAATGCTTAGATGTGTTGTACTTTAAAATTCTCCCGTGTACGTGTTATCTAATACATGATGATGATGATGATGAGTGTAACTTTCAGATCAAAGTCATGCATACTTACTAACTGGTTTATTGAGAGTTACATTAAAGGCCTTTTTTTCACCATTGCTTAGAGAACTCCCTTGTGAACCCTTGTTAGTCCCATAATAAATTTGTTCCCAAAGGGATTTCGGTTCAGTTCGGGGAGTCGGTTTTAAGTGTTTTTTATAAACATTGATTAATATTTTGTCCTATTCTTTTGGGGCCCATGTCTAGCGGGGGGACGGTATAGGCTGAGGGACACAATCTATTGGATATATTCTTTCTCGCGCCGCCAACTCAACTCACTCGTTTGCCGCTAGCATTTTAAATCATTCGGATAGATTTTTGTGCCGTTACAAATGACACCTTCCACAAATAGCTCCGGCTATTCCCTAACACGATTATTTAATTACACAACAACGAATACCAGTATTTAAACGCCGCGGTTCATTCCTTCATAAGTTTTTCCAACTGTGTAGCCAACCCTTAACTACCAAGCTCTTTACATTAAAATTTGTTATTATAGAACCCAGCTACGGTTTTCATTAAGTTAATGAATAATCATTTAAGTTAAAATTAATAAAATTTATCTCTGTATTCCTGAAATTTCTCACCATTTCGTCAATGATGGTTTTGTTTATAGGTAGGTTGACCCAGGTTCTATGAATTTACGTGGCGTTTAGGTCAACAGCATCCTGGCCACTGTGGCTGACTGCCTATCTCCAGTCTGGAAGTGTTTTGTGCGGAACAATGAAGGAAGCTATTTCCTTGATTGATTATCCTCTGTTTCATCTCATCTTATTACAAGTGCCTATTTTTATTATATTTTGTGATTTATCTTTATTTTCATGGTGTGTTGTTTGTCATAAAACTCGTAGCATATGGACTCATTATACCGTCTGAAATAAATTATTTTTATACTATTTTTAGTTTATTTATTAGGTACATAATTTAACGATGCACCGATGAAACACAATATCCATAAATGTATTATTAAACGAAAATGTAGAATGATGTTATATGAATGTTTCCCGTTACAAGTTTTATATAATTATAATATAATTTATTATATGTATATAATGAATAATAATATTATTAAATGTTATTATTTTATTTAATATTAATTATTTTTATGTTATTATTTTATTTAATATTAATTATTTTTATGTTTTTTATATGATTTATTTTTAATTATTTAATATTTTTTATGTTAATATTATTTATTATATTAATTATTTATTTTTTCAATAATTTATTTTATACAATGATTACTCAATTTCACTTAATTTTGAAACAAAACAAAAACATTAGATTTTGTTTTTGTTGAAAGAAATCTACAATGTTTGTATTTGAAAATTCCTTTCAAGAAAATAAGATTTATTTTGTCTTACAACAAGCCATTATTCTAAACACGATGCTTTATAATTTAATTTTCAAAATGTTGACTGAAGAATAATTTTAGTACCGCAGACGCTACCATCAGGTGATTAAAATGACAAATGTTCACAGGCTTTTCTTGGTAACTTCACAGGAAACACAATAGTTCAGATACCACAATGTTTCACTTTAAAGATGACTAATACCGTATTAATTATTTTGTAACCTTCTGCTATTAATAAATACCTAATTTTATATGCTGAATTTAAATGCCCTCCTGAATCATAATAGTCTGCTAACTTAAAACAGTTTTTAGGTTGACCCACAGGACCTTTCTCTTGGCTTTAAAAGCACAAAGGCAACCCTTATGCAAAAAATAGCAAGTTGCGAGAAGAAAGAGATATAACTACTGAAATCTTTGACAGCTTTCCAGAGATGAATGCCCTATAATGAATGTTCTATGATGTTCTTTTTTGTTGCGTAAGCAGCTAGTATTTATTCAGAATCAATAAATTACAAAATAAGCAATTCGACAAGTCGTACAAAGCTTTTTTGACGTTCTTCTCGCCACTTTCATACCTTGGAGATAACGATAGCTTTCGCGAAGGGCTAAAATAATTATTAAAAGTGACAGAGGCCACAGCTAACGTTTTATGGACAAGGTTCGTAAAAGTGAACTTGCTTTTGACTGATGTTTTGGTGAATTTGCTAATAGGGGTTATATAAATTCTCACCTTGAACGCTACAGGTATTTTCATTTCTTTGTCGAAGATTTTTCTAAAATAAAATTAAGAAGTTGTGATGCTTTCTGAGTAATAGTTGATTTTCTTGTTTTTACATTACTTATAAAAATAATATAAAATAAGAGTCACACTTTGTATGGTTGAACAACATTAACTTTTTCACTAGAAAAAATGTTGTATCTGTGTTGTAATCCCGAGCAAAAAATGCTTATTATTTTCTTGCCATTTATGTTCCTCAGTAGCTCAGCAGTGAATTATAGAACTACTCGCTACGCTCATGACTCTATTCGTTACTGCTTCGCTAGCTCGGGATTTAATATCACGAACCAAAACACAACTTTGTTCTCATCAAATTAATCATTCATCTTTATCTACCTACCAACAGAATAAAAAAAAAATTGAATAATATTCCACAGTAGTTTTTATCAAACTCGATTGATAGTTTACCTGTAGGTATTAAGCCTAGCTTGCCTCGCGTGCAAAGCCTTGAATATACCGAGGTAATTTATATATAAAACTTACCCTATTTTGTTATATACGAACAATGTCACTAATGTAGTTTTAATTGACTGAGTGTCACTATACAACCAAACACTATCTATAGCCATGGCATAAAGTATTGGTAATCAACACTACTTGTCAGGCTATTGTAGGTAGGTATTGTTGGTCATGATATCCTTAATTCAGTATTGATAGGTAATGATTTATGAAAGTTCTTGCTTCTCCATTGTGAGCAATGTTTATTGAAAGGTAAGGCATAATTATGAGAAATAAAGTATTTCCTAATACATTTACCTGTCTACTTAGGCTCCTGGTTCCCACCTAATTCTAGAGCAGCATTTTGTTTTTAAGTTTAAGTATTATTATTTTATCAGATAGCTTGAACAGTAAATTTTTCGTCACAGTAGTCTTTGATTTTATTAGGCAAAAACAATATTGATGCGAATATGGATTTGAAATCTTCACAGTAAGCCCCAATCATTCAGGAAGCACTGTGACGCCATGCGCGAAAATTTTTGACGATAGATGTGGCCAGTGTTTCTAGAAGTAGCAGTATAAAGTATGCAGGTCATAAAGCTCGCAGAACTAGTAAAGGTTCACGAGTAGCAACCTCTTTGTAACGCGAAACGGAGTGTTGGGCGACTATCCACTCAAATGACCGAAGACATCGTAGCGGTCGCATAAAAGCGAAGAATAAGACAATGTTGATTGCTAAAACTCAATTTCATCCTTTGAAATGCCTTTTTCTACAAGGTATTGACTTGATAGCTTCAGTTGAGGCTCAATAAATTCCAATTTTACATATACCTGGGCACACCAAAATCATCAATAATTACATATGTAGTATAAAACAAAACCGCTTCCCGCTGTCTGTCTGTCTCTATGTATGCTTAGATCTTTAAAAGTACGCAACGGATTTTGATGCAGTATTTTTATAGATAGATTTATTCAATTTTTTATAGATAGATTTATTCAAGAACTAAGACACAGATCATGTCTAACAGCACGAGATGTAGGGTCTCGGTAGATGGGCAGGTTATAGAGTACGTCGATGAGTACATTTACTTGGGCCAGCTAGCTAGCTGCGATAACAGGCAGGACAAAGAGATCGGTCGTAGAATCGACAACGCCTGGAAGAGCTACTGGTCCATGAAAGAGCACATGAAGGGGAAACTTCCTGTGACACTGAAGCGCAAACTCGTCGATATGTGCATTTTGCCCGTCCTAACCTACGGTGCGCAGACATGGTCGCTGACTGAATTACAAAAATCCAAGCTCAAGATCTGCCAGAGGGCAATGGAGCGTAGTATCTTGGGCTTCCGGCGAATCGATCGCGTTAGGAATACGATGCTACGCTCTTTGACAGGTATTGTCGATGTGGGAGTCAAGACCGCCACACTGAACTGGAAGTGGGCGGGGCACATTAGCCGAATGCACCCCGAGAAGTGGGCTAATGCTGCAACACCCTGGGTCCCGGAAGGAAGCCGCGGGCGAGGTCGGCCAAGAAAGCGCTGGCGAGACGACCTTAACGCCTTCCTCGGAGATTGGTGGGAGATCGCACGTGACCGCACTGAGTGGAAAGATTTGGGGGAGGCCTTGGCCCAGCAGTGGGATGAAACAGGCTAAATAAAAAATAAAAAAAAAGATTTATTCAAGAGAAAGGTTTATAAACCATTTGACACTGAACTTATAATACAGAAATGTGAATTAAAAAAACATATTAAAAAGTATTAAGTATAATCAAATCCTATTATAATTATAAACGCAAAAGTTCAATAGAAAAACAATTTATATGATTCAATGGATTATGCCTAACTATATGGAGCTACAATTAGCTGTATGTTACCTTGCATTTAAATGGCACGCACGACTTTCTCGTACTATGTACGTTGGTGAAATAAAACCCCTTCTCAAGGAAACTGGCACTTAGGACTGCATTGAGCTGTAATGGAGCCTTAGTTTTAGAAGGAAATTGCCACTTTCGCGGTTCAGTAAAACCTTTTTACTACAAGGAACTTAGCCCGACTTTGTTTTGTAGAGATTTTAAGGTATTTTCTGGTAAAGAAAAAGTCTGACAGGCAATGCCATGAGAAGGATACAAGATTTTTAAATTTCTCACAGTTTTAAATCTATTAAAACTTTAAAATTTACATTATTGTTGTTGAATTTTAAAGACAATCTAAAGTACGTATCTAATTGAGATTATTTTTATAATACATATTGTTAATAATTATTTTATGTTTATCTCAACTCCAAGCATGTTAATTGAAGTTTCTTGTTCGGATTTGTTGTTTTGTTGATGACACGGTCAGGTAAGTCATATTCTTACGAATATGACTTACCTGACCGTGTCATCAACATCATACATCAAATTCCTTATCAATTTAAATTATTCCGAAAAATAATTAACAGAACTGAGTAATACTTACATTTATCAATCATTATTTATTCATAAAAATTAGTAAAATGTTTACATAAGTAAAAGTTTCGTTTAGCTTAAATGTTAGTCTTGGTTATTTTTGTTAAAAATTCTTCCATTACCCGCCAAGTTTGTGTTAAACAAACGTCAACAGCAGCTTTCCTTTGAACTATACTAAACTGCATTCTGAAACGCAGCAGCAAGAATAAATACAAGAGTATTTCGACAGCATTGGTTATAGGAAAAACGGTAGGCGCCTTTTTCAGCTTACACTGTACGGAGGTTTTCAATTCGTGTTAGCAATTTCCCATGATTGAATGCGCATTATTCACCCTTATTGTAGTTAAACTAACTGACAACGATCTATGGCCGAGGAGTGTATTAATTTTATTCTTTGTTGTACTGTTAAAATCGTGCTTCGTTTTCCCATTTTTTGGCAGATTTCATGGTCGTTCTTTTTATAATGCAAGGTCTATTTCCGATTCAGTTCTTTATGATTGACGATCGAATAAAACCTCAGGAGTGTAATAAAAATACAGAGGATTTCTCGGGATTATTTTCTATGAGATGTTGCAATAAAGTGGAATCTAGACAGTGACGTAGCTTGTTTCACTTCCCTGAGTGTCAGACCTTGTTTTCTTGGACCATTTATTTATTCCATCTAAATGCAACATGGGCATTAAGCTAACAACAAATCTCCCACCTACTAGTATCCTTCTTTGCTACATCAGATTTGTTTTTAAATGTAATTCTTATGAATATACAAATAAAAGGTAACATCTATTATGTGTACCTAATTATTCGTCGTTTTTAAACAGCGGCTGAGTCCCGAAAATATTAAATGAGCTGCTCGTAACCGCCGAGCCGACGAAATTATGGATATCAATGTTCACGTTTTCTCCATATCAGTTTGGATAAGTGTTATCTAGCTAAAAACACGTATAAGTCTCGTAGGATACGAGACTTATACGTGTTTTGAACACAGTGCAGGAATGTTCACTGTGTAACACATTACATTACGCGCCCTCATTGCTGGTCCATGCAGTACCCTGTTTTAGGTATCTCAGTTTTTTGCCATCTTTACAAATAAATACCACGATCAAAAAGCGAACAGCTAGAACAAATATGTAAGTATCTGAAATCTCTGCAGGATACATTTTATAAGTATATCTACCATATCTTAGGTCGACGTGATCCTATTTACATAAAAGGACCTATGGAAATGTGTTTTCCTCCCCGGACGATATTAACTGTAAAAGCTGGATGATTGATATGAGCTGGATCTATTCAAACATGATTTATGCGACGGGCGTAGTATGTTATTTTGAGAAATGTAGTGTTTGCGTCTAAATATTGGGACGGACGGTGATAAAGTAGCTATCCAGAGGGATTTATTCGTAGTCCTTTGTACTGGGAGATAAAGAAGATACTGCACCTGCCTTAACCATATTTGGTGAAGGTAGAGATGTAGTAAAGCTTTTGTTATTGTTATATATTATTATACATACCTAAATACCTTCTTAACAGAACTAAAGGCAATTCACCAGCTAGGCGATTGGCGTCAGTGAAAACTAAAAATGTAGAGCTCAAGTGCCTTATCCCATGCTCTATTACTTCTTGGAGGAAGACCACAAATGATAGTGTAAGTTCTGATTTTATATTTTCACCACTGGACCCAGCATCTGGCGCTAGTTCTAGCGGTGGAGCGGATCTCTAATGAAAAACTACGCAAGAGGAATTCATTTTAGCATAACGACGGAGGTTTAAACTGCGTTCAACCTTCTTTCATGGCATGAAAGAGTTTGGCATTTGGAACCTCGTTAGTTGTTGACAACAACAATAAAGATAGTACATACAGATGCCACGTTATAAAACAATAAAAATTTGACACGGTTTTGACTTCTTGCTCTTAGAAATTAAATAATATTCCGAAAACCGTTATGACGCTTTTCTTGCTCTTATGGAAATGTCACATGTACATACAAAAGAGAAGTTTGACGACCTCTGTGGCGCGGTGGGCGAAGGTCCGCTAGCGACGCAGGAGGTTGCGGGCTTGATTCCCGCCTCGGAACAATTGTGTGTAAGATCTGCAGATATTTGTTCCAGGTGTTGTGGTCGCTACCTATGTGTAATAAAAAATATATATCTATGTAATCTATTGTATTAAGTATATCAGTCATCTAGCACCATAGCACAAGCTCTTCTTACCTTGGAGCTAGATGATAATGTGTGGATTGTCCAGCATTATTTATAATATTATTATTATTAAGTATAATTCTTCCGATTATATACATATAAACACTAATTAAATGACACGAATGCAGCTTCATTTGTGTCACTTAAAGTCGAACTGAGATTAGGGCACGCGGCAGCGTGTCCAAGCCAAGTTCAAGCAAAGGAACGCGCCGTGTAGTGTATCATTATCATTGTGTATTAGTGTATTATTAGTGAACCACTTGGTGCCACTTTTGACCCTTCTATAACTCAAAACCTCTTTAACGTAAACACATAAAACTACGTGTGTTTAATCCATATGGACATGTAGAAGCCCAAATTTCATGAAGCTAGCTCAAACGGTTATAAAGATATGAAGGTCAAAAAGTCGTAAAAATTCACACTGACATACATACACAAAAAAAACATTTTTTTCTCCTCTTTTTAGTATTTTAAAAACCACGCGGCGGAAACGCAAGAAAAAACATTAAATTTCAATACCTGCCTAGTTTTCTTAACAAAAAGTAATGATATCCCACCAAAAACATAAATGTAAAAAAGGAGAGCCAAGTTCAATACAAAAATTATGATTGGCTGTGGGCTTCGCGGCAAAAAGAATGGAGATCTAAATGAGTGCCAAGTCAAATCTACATAGATTTGACTTGGCACTCATTTAGATCTCAATTCTGATAAAAACTGGCCAAGTCAAATCTAACCTACATAGGTTAGATTTGACTTGGCCAGTTTTTATCACAATTAAAACGTTGAATAACTTTATAAAATTACTGATGTAATGAAAACTGGCCAAGGCAAATGTAACCTACGTGTTTTGAATATGGGTATAATTGACCAAAGTAAAGAGAAAAATGAATCATGATTTTTAGCTATGTGGCTATTTGCGCAGTA
Source organism: Eupithecia abbreviata (assembly GCA_943735965.1). Classification (NCBI taxonomy): domain Eukaryota; kingdom Metazoa; phylum Arthropoda; class Insecta; order Lepidoptera; family Geometridae; genus Eupithecia; species Eupithecia abbreviata. Next base: position 7,497,152 of record OX030977.1, on the reverse strand, counting down.
TCCTGGGAGTTAAACTTACAGACCACGATAGAAACACGTTACTGCGCTCCAAAACGCAAATAGACGCTGCCACAAAAGTCATCAAACTCAAGTAAGACTGGGCTGGGCATGTGTGCCGTATGTCAGACCAGAAGTCGGCGAAGATTGCTACTGACTGGGTCCCGGACCTATTTTATAACACGCCAACTTATTGACTTATACCTAGCTATATATATATATGTTTATATACATAATGTTCATATATCTGATGTTGCTCTTAACCTTGATAAAGGTATTGAAAGGGATGCTTAATACTCAGATTTTAACACCTCTTTAAAATCTTAAATAATTCAAAATAATAAACAAAATCAACAGTAATTTTTTCAAAACAAATCTTTAGTATTTTTCAAAACAAGCGAAACGACATAAAAAATCCGTTTGAAATCATTATTATTGCACAAAAAAGTTAATATCAATGGCGATTACATAGCTCACCTTCGTCTTGCTAATGATAAAGTCCCCATGTACAATCCAACGATCCTATCCATCCACGGTTGTCTGGTAGAGATCGCTCTTGAGCGATAAGACCGCCAAATTGTCACATGTTTTGTATTTTATTCTGTCTTGTCTGTTTGATTTTTTAAGTGTGCAATAAAATAATTTTCTATCTATCTATCTATCTAGTCATTGTGGCAGAATAGAAAGAAAAGAATTACTGAAAGACTTTAGCAAGATGCTCAAAGACCTCAACACCGTTTTCGGATTGATGGGCCTTAAAATGAACATGGGTAAGACAAATACCATGCCGTCCACGTTGAAAACGATGTTATCGAAGTTGTTGATCACTATGTCTGCCTAGGCCAAATGTTCCAACTTTGATGAAGAGGTTAGCCGACGAATCCAACTTGTATGGGCACCGTTCGGGAAGCTTCTCAATATCTTCACATCACAGATACCGCAGAACCTTAAGACGAAAGCCTTCAATCAATGTGTGTTACCAAATTCAAATTCATTTATTGCATGAAATACATGTTATTAAAGTTCTTATATGTAATGGGATGATACAGTGTATTCTGCCCCTGGAAAAAGCTGTGTTTGGAATTTCTCTACGTGATGGAATCCGGAATACGGAGCACCATAGAAGAACCAAAATCACCAAATGTAGCTATGAAAATTTGTAAGCTGAAGTGGCAGTGGTCAGGCATATCATAGCTTGCAGAGCTGATAACGGCTGGTGAGTAAGGATCTCGAGTAGCGGCCGCGATGTAACGCGAAACGGAGTCGTCGTCGTAGCGGTATGCGACCGAAGGTGGCTCTAGCTGTACCGCTTTTTGTAGCGTCGTCGTATGTAGAAGGCCTTCCAGGAGTGGTCGTATATGAACCAATATAATTATGGTTATGCAATCAGACTAATATTTAAATTATAGGATTGAAAACACAACTTCAATGTTTATTTACCAAAAACTTAATAATTCCGCAAGATGAAATTGTCCTCCTCCTAAAATACCTTAAAAAAGCTATCAAGGTTAATGAAAAATATAATTAGAAAGATTAATTGACGCGAAATGAGAACAATCATTTGAGAAAACGTTATTTTGGGGGAGTTTCCCTACCTCGAACCTTTGTCTTCGTCTTTGTGCAATAATAATGATTTCAAACGGATTTTTTATGTCGTTTCGCTTGTTTTGAAAAATACTAAAGATTTGTTTTGAAAAAATTACTGTTGATTTTGTTTATTATTTTGAATTATTTAAGATTTTAAAGAGGTGTTAAAATCTGAGTATTAAGCATCCCTTTCAATACCTTTATCAAGGTTAAGAGCAACATCAGATATATGAACATTATGTATATAAACATATATATATATAGCTAGGTATAAGTCAATAAGTTGGCGTGTTATAAAATAGGTCCGGGACCCAGTCAGTAGCAATCTTCGCCGACTTCTGGTCTGACATACGGCACACATGCCCAGCCCAGTCTTACTTGAGTTTGATGACTTTTGTGGCAGCGTCTATTTGCGTTTTGGAGCGCAGTAACGTGTTTCTATCGTGGTCTGTAAGTTTAACTCCCAGGATACTGCGCAAATAGCCACATAGCTAAAAATCATGATTCATTTTTCTCTTTACTTTGGTCAATTATACCCATATTCAAAACACGTAGGTTACATTTGCCTTGGCCAGTTTTCATTACATCAGTAATTTTATAAAGTTATTCAACGTTTTAATTGTGATAAAAACTGGCCAAGTCAAATCTAACCTACATAGGTTAGATTTGACTTGGCCAGTTTTTACCAGTCAATCTAACCTACATAGGTTATATATATATATATATGTTTATATACATAATGTTCATATATCTGATGTTGCTCTTAACCTTGATAAAGGTATTGAAAGGGATGCTTAATACTCAGATTTTAACACCTCTTTAAAATCTTAAATAATTCAAAATAATAAACAAAATCAACAGTAATTTTTTCAAAACAAATCTTTAGTATTTTTCAAAACAAGCGAAACGACATAAAAAATCCGTTTGAAATCATTATTATTGCACAAAGACGAAGACAAAGGTTCGAGGTAGGGAAACTCCCCCAAAATAACGTTTTCTCAAATGATTGTTCTCATTTCGCGTCAATTAATCTTTCTAATTATATTTTTCATTAACCTTGATAGCTTTTTTAAGGTATTTTAGGAGGAGGACAATTTCATCTTGCGGAATTATTAAGTTTTTGGTAAATAAACATTGAAGTTGTGTTTTCAATCCTATAATTTAAATATTAGTCTGATTGCATAACCATAATTATATTGGTTCATATACGACCACTCCTGGAAGGCCTTCTACATACGACGACGCTACAAAAAGCGGTACAGCTAGAGCCACCTTCGGTCGCATACCGCTACGATGACGACTCCGTTTCGCGTTACATCGCGGCCGCTACTCGAGATCCTTACTCACCAGCCGTTATCAGCTCTGCAAGCTATGATATGCCTGACCACTGCCACTTCAGCTTACAAATTTTCATAGCTACATTTGGTGATTTTGGTTCTTCTATGGTGCTCCGTATTCCGGATTCCATCACGTAGAGAAATTCCAAACACAGCTTTTTCCAGGGGCAGAATACACTGTATCATCCCATTACATATAAGAACTTTAATAACATGTATTTCATGCAATAAATGAATTTGAATTTGGTAACACACATTGATTGAAGGCTTTCGTCTTAAGGTTCTGCGGTATCTGTGATGTGAAGATATTGAGAAGCTTCCCGAACGGTGCCCATACAAGTTGGATTCGTCGGCTAACCTCTTCATCAAAGTTGAAACATTTGGCCTAGGCAGACATAGTGATCAACAACTTCGATAACATCGTTTTCAACGTGGACGGCATGGTATTTGTCTTACCCATGTTCATTTTAAGGCCCATCAATCCGAAAACGGTGTTGAGGTCTTTGAGCATCTTGCTAAAGTCTTTCAGTAATTCTTTTCTTTCTATTCTGCCACAATGACTAGATAGATAGATAGATAGAAAATTATTTTATTGCACACTTAAAAAATCAAACAGACAAGACAGAATAAAATACAAAACATGTGACAATTTGGCGGTCTTATCGCTCAAGAGCGATCTCTACCAGACAACCGTGGATGGATAGGATCGTTGGATTGTACATGGGGACTTTATCATTAGCAAGACGAAGGTGAGCTATGTAATCGCCATTGATATTAACAGACTACTTCTGTAAATGCCAGGATTGGCCCCAATCAGTGAACCCGGACCGACTCTGTATATATTAAGTTTTAATACTTCACCGTGTTTTTTTATTTATAACATTCAGAAGTTTGTCAAATAGATTATTAGGGTCAATAATTAAAACCCATTATCTCCAAAATCACTCAAATGGGCTCAGTTACCAGCATATTACCTACATTATTAGAGCTCATGATAGAAAAAATCCGTGATTACTTAGGGTCGCCGTCATCGAAATCGATGAGGAGGCCTATATATATTACCTACATGTATTATCCGATTCACTGAGATCTTCGTTCACTTTACTTATTTTAGACTCACCCCCAAAATTTTAACCAAAAAAAGGTCTTGATATTTTCAACACGTTTTTAACATGTGTCTCTTAGAATTTTTTGGAAAAAATATTACATGTTAAAAATATAAAGTTATAGCTGAATACATTTATAGGAATAGAAGTATAATTTTAATTATAAATACCTAAATAGAAATCGTAACATCACAATCTAGCTCCTTGCGTAAGTTCACCAACCACAAAAATTATCACACATTTATAACAAATTCATGTTTCTAACAGGTAAACACTATTTTTCAAATGTTCATGCGGACGAAGCCGCGGGGCGCAGCTGGTTTATAATATATCAACTACTATGAGACCCTGTCGCTGGCTCGTTCAAAAAGTTCATGACGAGCTGCACTTTGCATTATACCTTATTAAATTCAAATAAAGTCGATTTCGCAAAATGGTACCTAGTTATTTAGGGTTCCAACTACAGCAACTATATTATGTACATGTATGTAGAACAGTTTCAGATAACTTTCAAAAAACTAAAACACAGTAAAAGTGTCTCACACACACACACACAAACACTCATTAATAATTGCTACTTTATAATTAGAGCTCCCTGAATTTTAAGCTAAACAGTCTTGTAGAATCACGTGAAAATTCCAACAAAAACGACAGCTCAAAACGCCACAAAGCAGAAACGAATAGAAATAGGCGACTCATAACTCCCGACTTAGATCCCTATTACCATAGACGGAAACTCTAACGGATTTGATGCAAAAAGCAGAGCACATTACAAAAACATGTGTGAATAGCGATATGTAGCGCGACGCCGCCGCGGAACACACAGCTGACTCAATTTATGCTACGTCAGTATCAGCGCTTGAATATTCATTGCATACAATATTTTGCGGTTCGTTTACCGAAGTAGGTAAGCAAGCGACGATAAAATTTGATGTTTCTGAAACGCTGGCAACAATATCAATGTGGAACTTACTCTGAAACTCTCTCTCATACTTTTGGTAGGTTTGTTTTGTTAGGCTTGGATTAAACTAATGAAGAGTAAGGTTAAGTTTGTTGGTTAAGTAGGTACTAGCTACCTCATATAAAGGCTTTTAAGTACTTACTTTATAAAGGAACTTTAAAAAATTGGTTTTATATGTATTTACCTATCCGGTTTTAAGTACCACCAACGACGCAATAAAACGCTCAAATGCCAAACATTTATAAAATTATAGAGTAGGTACCAGCCCACAATGTATAAATCAGTCAAGTAACACAATTTCACGTTTTGTACGCAACAGTAACTACCTACATAAATTAGGTCAATCATAATTTTGTATAGCTGGCGCACGTGATATTTTATTGAAGGGTATTTTATAGCGTCAAGGGGTCGCCTTATACGACCATAAACAGGGTTTTCAAGGGCTAATTAACGTATAACTAAACTTAGTTGGACCATGCACATTATAATCGATTACATATCTGAACTTCCACCCAGGATATGTATGTTGTGAAATTCTGACTGCACAGAGCGACATTGGAGTTACGCTTGACAGAAGACTTTATGATAACCTAAGAGAAAGTATAGCCTGCTTGATCTTAGGACATAACATCCTTGTGGATAGCTACCAAGGAATTGCAGTGTCTGTAGACGGGTGTAGTTTGCCTGTTTCCCTTTGCTGTTGGCACCATGCCACAAGTGTATATGATTATTTATTCAGAAAACAGAAACCAGTTGCGTTTAATATTTTTCACCAATTTATTTAGTTTTATAACCCCTTTGCTTAGCCACTGGACCGCCCGGCCAAATCGACTATATAGCCCTATATGTCCGAGCTTCGCGGACAAAAATCACGGCGCCGCCGCCGCGAGCGCGTCCCATTATTTACATAAATCGTTATAAAATAAATAAATAAATAATGCTGGACAATGCACAGCATTATCTAGCCCCAAGCTAAGCAGAAGCTTGTTTTATGGGTACCAGATAACTGATATACATAATACAATACATTACATAGATAGATATTTTTTATTATACATAGAAAACGACCAGAACACCCGGAACAAATATCTGCAGATCTTGCACACAATTGTTCCGAGGCGGGAATCGAACCCGCAACCTTCTGCGTCGCAGGCGGACCTTCGCCCACCGCGCCACATCGGTCTAAGACAAATGTGACAAATGGACGTTCCAGTGATTAGAAAAAAACGTCCAGGATTCTAGAAACGCCTCAAAGACACCTTTTTAATATGCATTTACTAAGCTCCAATACACAAATTATTATTGTTACTTTACTTTTACCTTACGATAATCCCCCACTCTAGTCTTTCAGCGATTTTACCGGACTCGTTGCTTAGAATTTTAAACACGATTTCAAAGTGTAATGAGTTGGCTCGTAAAATACGTAACTGAAAAAGGTTTTAATTAGGCCAAGCGGAGTTCAAGGTATTATGTTACACGCAAACACTGACGAAAAATTACACTTAAGCATTATTTAGTTGTTTTATAAAGTACTAGCTGCGCCCCGTGGCTTCGTCCACGTGGAAATTACAAATAAAATGAAATATATTTTTTTACATGTTTTTTTCCTATTACCAAATATTAGGAAACATTAAAAAAAACTGAATGAAATTGGTAAAGTCGTTCTCAAGTTATAGCGTGACCAGAATCAATTGGGGATCGTTTTTATATAATAACTAGGCCCTTCCCGGCTTCGCACGGGTATTTATTATTTTTATTATTCATAATTTATTCGCGGGCGTTTATTTCTTAACATTGACTTCCCGTACCCGTACCTCAATGACGCCTATATCGCATAGTTACACATAGGTTAGCCTAGAATGAGTCACTCGACTTTTTTCATCATCATCATCATCATCAGCCTATAGCAGTCCACTGCTGGATATAGGCCTCCCCCAATGAGCGCCATTGCGCCCTGTCTTCAGCTTGCCGCATCCAGCATCTACCTGCAGTCTTTCGCAGGTCGTCATCCCACCTGGTCGGAGGGCGTCCTACTCTACGTTTACCGAGTCATGGTCTCCACTCAAGAACATGTTTGCCCCAGCGGCCGTCGGTTCTTCGCGAGATATGGCCTGCCACTTCAGTCTGCTAAATCTCAGAGCTATGTCAATAACTTTGGTTCTCTGTCGGATGTATTCGTTGCGAATCCTATCCTTCAGAGAAACTCCGAGCATAACTCTTTCCATAGCTAGCTCTGATTTTTCCATCCATTCACTATTAAGTATCACTAAAAATCCTTACGTACTTTATTTCTCGCTCTTTAATTCGAAGTGCTGTCCCCTCGACAGACATTTTTCAGTGGTTACAAAGTTAGCAGAATTTATTCAGGCTAAAGTGACAGTGGCGCATAGCATCTGTTTGCGAAGTCTGGCCGAAGCTCACTTGTAAAGTCCGTATTACGAGGAGCTTCCAATTGTTTAAAACTCAGCTTTCTTGATCCAACAAGACGTTATCATTCAATTTAATGGTTACATTATTATGGATGGACAAATAGAAAAATTGTGAAAACACACAAAAAGGTACGTGATAAATTCAAAGAAATAAACAATGAATGAATGACAGTACCATGTCAATATATATTTATAAAAACTTGTTGTACACTCATAAAAATATCAATCGTTTCCCTAAAAATAGCGATTTACATAATTTAAAAGCTAGAAATAAGAATAAAATCGCTGTGCCCACAACTAGGCTACACAAAACTCCAAGTGAGTTGCAAAAATTATCAATAAATAAATTCAAACGAATTGTCAAACACATCCTTTGTAAAAAGGCTTATTACAAAATATCGGATTATCTCGTCTAGACGATAAAAAAGCTTGGCACGAGCTTTGTTCCAACTCGAAAACTCTAGTAAGGTAAAGGGTCAAATCAGTCACTTTATTTTCTTGTTTAACTTATGCAATTGATAAGCAAATCAAATGTATTACATAAGATGAACATACTAGTGGTTTCTTTTTCACTACTTCCACTGTTGCATAAAAAAATTAAGTGAACATTAAAATATTGTTATTTGATAATAATGAATAGTATAAAATATGACTTATCTAAGTGCTTATTTGTAAGCCTAAAGAAAACAAAACTTTTAGATTTTTTAGATTTTAATTACTTAACTAATTTGGTAAAGTTTGATATCTTCGGTTCAAAGGCAAATTAATTAGAATACTAGATGAAAACCCGGCTTCGCTCGGGTAAAATGTAAACTTATAATAATATTCCACATTTTTTTTTAAATGTACCTAAATGAACTTCTGAAGTTATCGGTTCTCCTCGAATAATATTGTGGCTTTGCGTAGATTTATGTATATCTATACCATTATTATGTCGTATAGGTACATACAAACACAAACAAAACTTAATACTTAGGTAAACTATAATTTAAAAAAAACTACTTTCAAAATAATCCATTCTATGATATTTACCCAAATAACAAATAACTATGATGTCTCTGTCTCACAATCAAAGAAAGGAAACCATAGAGGGTACAATGGAGAAAGGAATACGAACCTGTGACACGTGATGACATGACACCAATGACATCATGTAAGTCGCAACGCCATTAAATAGCAATTTATTTGTTTTTATATCTAAAGAAAAAAGACCAAATTTTCTAAAGACATATTAACATCCGAACTTTTCGCATTTATTTAAGTGTGTAGTGATAAGAAACATGTTGATTTGGAGTTTGTGTTAATTTGTGTCTAGCTCCATCGCTTTTCGCAGTTATTGCATCAACAAATCAGATTTATACAAGCAAGATGGTATCTACTTGGGCTATTTGCAGTATAATTTTATTGTGCTGACTGTTCCGCCTGCTATTAAGATGACAAATGTACTTAGGGCGTCTGTGGCAGTCCTTATCTTGATATATTATTATTTAGTTGGTGTTAATGTTAGCTTAATATTAGGGTCGGGTTCAGATAAGCTACTTTGTTGTGATTCTAAGATTATTTCTATAAGTTCCATTTAGACAGGCCTAGGTTACTGACCTTTGACTTATGTTTGAAAACTTTACTGCTAACTGATCTGACAGAACGTACCAGATTTATTGTCTGAGTATATATAATTTTTATGTATACATATCAGTTTTAACTGTTTAATAGAAGCCAGAGCTTAAATTGAAAGACCAAATAGTAAACTTACGGGCATTTATTAAATCTAAAAAAATATAGGTATAAACTAAAATACGACTACCTAGAAGTCATGAACAAGCAATCATAGATTGTCCCTATATCCATACCCTTTCGGAGGAATTTTTAAACCTTTCTTAGATCCCGCATCTTTTTAGACCCCCATCTTTATATGACGTCACATTCTCCAACTACCAGAGAGTTGACGAATTATTTGTTGAAATCGGACTAGTAGTTTCAGCGCTACGCGGGCACATAAAGGTCAGCTAAATACAATCATATAATTATGTATTCATAGATTGCCAACATCATAACCTTCCCCCGTTGGTAGTCGGGTAAAATTTCATTATTATTATTATCGTTATTTTCAGATCATAAACTCGTTCTTAATAATATTTGTACCTTACGAAAAGTCATTTTGATAAACGGTACCAAGAACCCATAAGCCAGAGTGGGAAAATAATAAGCAATCCTCCTATTGTAAGATTACCAACAATATGTGAAAATGAAATCCCGCATATTATACTGTTCGGGATCCAATAACGGCCCTTGTGGAACATCTGCGGGAAAAGAAATTTATTATAGCTAATGTTTTACGCTTGGAACGTCATATTAAGTGAATTTCGTGATTTTCGCCGAAAAAAACGCACGAATTCTCAAAATGGGTTTAATTTAGATATCAATTCTGTTTATGTACTATAGTTGGTTTCATATTCATTCCAATGATTCGTTTTATAAGATGGACAGATTATTTCAGAATTATGTTTAAATAATCTGTTCGAATACAACAATTCAAATAGGTACTTTTAAACTTACGCGATCTGAACACATATTTATAAGTATTAATACAACGGGTATTTATCGCGTTTATTTACCTATTTTTCCCGACGTTTCAACAACTGGAGTACTCCAGTCATCCCGTGACCACGACAGTGTATAAACCTGTTGAAACGTCGGGAAAAATAGGTATATATAATATATTAATACTTATAAATTCAAATAGGATTAAATACTAAAAATTACTTATTTTGTAAAAATCTGTAACATATCGAAATAGGTTAGTAGGATAGGAGTTTTTGGTAAAACTTTTGCCTATTTTGACCTATTTCGCAAATAAAACTAGGCAATGGTCTATGAAAATAAATAACATTGTAAAGCCTCGGCTGTTTCTGAGATTTATCGCTGGACTGGATGGGCATCGGATCACGTTTAGCACCCTCCAGGGCGGGATATACCATTCCCTTCGAAGTTAACAGTTGAGCTCGATTAGTCGTAGGTTTAATGGGTATTGGCTATAAGTCTCCAGCCCTTTTAGGGGTTCTAATTAGGGATTAAATGAATTGTGTAATAAAGATGCTTGGCGAGGGCAAGACGGGATTAAAACAATTCAACCCCAAAAAAATTATCACCATTTAGTTAAAGTCCACACAGGAAAAATTTAATTTATAACGAATGTACTACATTTACCGTACGTTACATTTAATTTTACTCGTAACTGTGAACTAAAATCAGAAAATTAGGTACGCATTCTCTTCCTGCACTAAAAATAGTGCAGGTAGAGAATGCGTACCTAATTTTAATAAACAAAAGTTTTTGACATATGTAAAAGTCAGAAACGACAATAAAAGCATCAGAGAAGGAATCTCTATGGGGTGTAAGGGGGACTCCCCTTCTTTGTTTATGGCAAAATCACAATATTATAATAATGTTTAATAAGACGTAGTATGCACGTCCAAATTAACCTAAAGCCCAGAATTTATAAGAAGGAACTTTCGAGTATGATGTCTGATCTAATGTTGGCGTAATATTTGCATTGCCATTTGCAGTTCAGGTAAGTACACTGAGTAGATAGCCAAATTGTCAAAGTCAGAAACGCCATCCTGAAGGCATCATTCACAAAGGATACCTACTCCATAAAGCATCACGTAAATATAAAAAAATGTCTATGCCATTGAACCTATACGAGTATTAGTTGTTATCGTTAAAAATTATATATTTGTTACATAGACATAATCAAATTGATATGCTTGTAATTTCAACGAATAACAGCCAGGTATTTAATAAGTGCACTTAAAAGTAAATAATTACATTCAATTAATAAAAAAAACAATTCACACAGCACTTCCCATTCAAGATAGAAAATTTATGCTAGAGCACATTCAACATTAAAACTTATTACTTACCACATCATTATAGCGATGATATTTCACAAGTTCGGCACCAGTCAATCTAAAGTCATTTAAAACGGGATATTTACCATGATTTGAATGACTTTAGTGAATAACCACGATAGTTTCAAAAGTTTCACCAAATAAACTGTTTGCGACCTAATAAGAGAACTAGTAGAAGATCTTTTATTTAATAGTAGGAACTCTGTTTCATAATTGATAAGTTACTTTAATTCAGAGAACGCCACGCAATCGGAGTCTAATAGCCACTGACTGAGTGAATTGGATGACACAATAGAGTTAAGTGACTAGGTATTTAGAACATTTAGCTCATGGTAGATTTTGTACACTAGTTATTGTCTGGGCTAGTACCTATGAGTTTTGTAGCGCATTCCAATGTTATCATGATCAGCCTTGTGTGACGTCATTCAAATTTTAATTCGAATCATCACAAATTCGGGTGCACCGATTTACGCCGAACGAAACAACTATTCAACAAAAATTATAAATTGTTTCATGCATTTAAAAACTCTTTTTATTCATATTAAAAAGTAAACCGGCTTAGTGCATCTCGAGGAATGACAGGTAGGTAATGCGCATTTGTCCGTAAAAATCCATTGTAAATAATCTTATTTAATGTTCTGTAATAACTAATAACGCAAATCATTTCCTACTACATCACATTTCCTACACAATCATCCCAACGATTTGGCTGGACTTAGGCCTCCCATAATGAGCGCCCTATAGCCCTGTCTTCAGTTTGCAGATCGGCCGGTTGGCTCTTATTAGGGAGTTATATGTCCATCATTGGACTGATATAAGCTGATTATGATGATGTCATCAAAATCTATAAAAATACTCATTTTCATAACTCCCCGAAAACATTGAAAAAAAAAAAAAAATTACTGGACTATAGAGTCAAAACAAATAAGAGTAAAGTAACTGTTGTGTAACCAAGTCCTTTGGAAAATCCCAGCAAGAATGAATTAATCACGGAAGCCCTTTCGACGGCCAAGCCCATAAAATGAACCTTTTGTAATAAAATAAGAAATAGCAAGGGCAAATAAGCTAGATGTTCCGCGTGGGTATTCTCGGTCACAATACAGGGTCAGGGAAAGGTCATATTTAATATACTCCGCAAAATGCTGGATCACACTCTGAGGGATTCTTGCAGCGTCTCCCAGGTAACTATCCCATATAAGCATATATTTCGGGACAAAATTACATGTATAAAGCTCCGTATTACACTGGTGCTTATCGTCAGGTTTGTCCCGGTTTAGTTACAGAAATCCGTGCAATATGTTTCATTGCCAAACCAACAAGTTTACTCTACTAAATTTAGTTACCACCAATTTTCATTCGTGTGATATAAAATCAAGTTCTCCATCTTTGGATCATAGTGACAGTAGCTTCAACTCATATCATTTTTAAATATAATGTCAATTTCATTAAGTTATCAGTTTTTCTGCTGATAAATTTACATCTATGTAACGTTTTTATAATGACTGGTTCATTTACATTCACTCTTAAATTTCATAATCAATATTCTGAATATGAAATTAACAAATTTTATCTTGTTCACTTTACAAATTACTGCTACAAAATTCAATTCAATATTGGTTATTGTATGAAATTATGTGGCCTCAATTGTACAAAAGCTGAAATGAATGTCTCCGCAGGGCCCATAAATCCTGAAATATTAAAACTGGAACAGTGCCTATGGACACTGGAGGAGTAATGAAGACCGACGATATTGTCGCGTGAAAGGGGTCGCCTGATTGTTGTTTTTATAGTGGTAAAAGGCGGGATGAAGAAAAGCTGGGAAGATGAAGGTATGAATAGTAGTAATCACTGGGAGAAAACAAAGGTGAATATGAAAATTTTCATCTTTCAGTGATATAATTTATCAATCACAATGGAAACCGTAGATTTTTCGGCCCTTACTCTGAATAAAATCTATCATCTGTCTACACAATATATTTAATGTAATAATAGTTTCTACCGGCCGCTTTGCAAACGTTTTTTCGGGATAAACAGTAGCCAACCAGGACAATGAACTACCTTTTTACAAAATTTTAGCAGAAGTTTTATTTATTTTTAAATTTTGGGAAACAAAAAGCTTATATTTGGGTAAGAATAGATTCACAGTCTCAGAACAAATAAAGCTAACGACAGTTTGCACTCGCAGTTTGTGAACGTTACGTGGCCGTTACATTACTTAGATTCAAATATATATAATAAATAAATAGTGCTGGACAATTCACACAGCATTATCTAGCCCCATGGTAAGCAGAGCTTGTGTTATGGGTACTAGATAACTGATATACATAATACAATACATTACATAGATAGATATTTTTACTATACATAGAAAACGACCAGAACACCCGGAACAAATATCTGCAGATCGTACACACATTTGTTCCGAGGCGGGAATCGAACCCACAACCTCCTGCGTCGCAGGCGGATCTTCGCCCACCGCGCCACATCGGTCGTCCAATATCTATAAAATATCTACAATGTATGTATATTAAGTAGGTATATCAGTCATCTAGTACCCAAGCTCTGCTTAGCTTGGGACTAGATAATGCTATATGGATTGTCCAGCATTATTTATTTTGTCTTGACTTATGCAAAATATGAAAGCAATGAATAGGTACTGAAAACTGTTTGAAATCTTTTACTTGAATAACCAAACGAAAAACAAAGGCGAAGGTTCCTTAGTAGGTAAATGTGCAAACATGCCTTGCAATAACGTAAGCTCGTGTTTTCGCGCGTTCCATTCTCTCTCGGGCCATTGTCATCATTACACGTTAATACAGCGTGTTACAGCCGTCTGGTGCAGTACGTAATAATCGTGAAACATACAAACGTATGTTTCACGACTGTTCTGTTCAGTATAGTATTCAATTTAAGTGGGCATAAGTTGCATTTTAATAGATACTGCGAACGTTCAGTGTACAATGTACATAATGTTTGCAATTTAGATTCACAACTATACTACGTGTATATACAGGGTGTAACATGAGGGGTGGATCATCGGTGGGTGTGGGGTGCGGCACCTTAGTACCTATCGTTTTAACCTCCCTGTATGTTCAGCGATATTCAATGTTTCAAAAGTTATTTGAACTTTAGTAAAATTTTATTTAAAATCAGATTTCATCCTTAATTTTACAATGCAGGCAAAATATTAGGTCTGCGAGCCTGTATTTTTTTTAGACAAGGTGAATAGTGGGCCTTTGGCCTAAAACCAAATATGAAAATTATAGCAAAATTTCTTATCAAAATATTTAATATAACTTTATATGCTTCTAAAAAAATATTTCACATATTATTTTTTTCTGCAACCTATCATTAAAAACATCTAGATTTCATGAAGAATAAACCCTGAAAATTTCATTTGGCTAGCCCAATGAAATAATACTAGTAGAAGAGCATCATGTTGAAAAATGTATTTAAAATAGTGTGTATTGTACTGTTATTATGTAATATTTAGATATAAGATGTTATTTTGTTATTTTAAGTACAATAAAGTGTTCATTCATTCATTAATTTGTAATTGCATTAAAAATCCGTGATTTGTTAACCAAAAACTACTGGTTCATGTCAAGGAAAGGATAGCTAAATAAAAGCATTATGTCTTGCTCTTACACCGCTGTGATTAGGTAGTATGCTATTTGAAATTCTGAATTTGAATTTTGGAACGAAAATTGCGTTATCTTGCAACGCTGTGATTGGCTGAACAGGTAGTATTTTTAAATTTGAATTTTTCAAACGAAGATTATACCTTTAAATTCTGTGCTAGTACCGAGCGAAATATTTTCCTGTGTGTACTCATTTTCTTAAAGCACCAATTAAAGGTATTTATATTATGAATGTAGTATTTCGGTAGTTTTATTTTTGTCATGATTCGTGACGACTTGTGTCCGAGGCGACGATGTCGTTCCGTGCACTCGTGCCTAAGTGGTGCCTAAGTGAATCCCTGGACTTAGTTCAGTCGGACCAAGTGCTTTTGGTAGTAGTCTATCTAATTACTTTTATGATATCAATGCCACAAACATGACTGCCGGCTGTCATATAAAAGTATAAAATAAAAGCACAAAAATAATTTACTTAAGTAAATAAGATAGTTAATAATTAAGTCTTCGAAAGACTGCAGTTAGATGCATCAAGCTGAAAACAGGGAACTAAGGCGCTCATTAGGGGAGGCCTATGTCCAGCAGTGGACTAACATAGGCTGATGGGTAAGGACCAAAATTTTGGTACCTCGTGCTAGGGAAACGATGGCACATTTCCGACTCCTCTCGGTTATTGTAATTTTATTCTAAAAACAAAACTTTCTCACGGCCTTCCTGTTTTATTTATAGTCACTAATATTATTATATATATTACAAATATTATTATCTTTACGTTTTTATTATTAGAATCTCATTAAACATTATAGTTTATTATTAATAATAATCATAATACGTGTCCTAAATTCCGTTCCGCTTTAATAATAATAATAATCATTTATTTCAGACCATAGAAAAGTAACAGATCTTAATCAACTTATTCTACGGTCCATAGTAATATATACCTTAAAACTAGCATACATAAAATATAAAAGGACTAAATTAATAATAACACGCTTTCTTTTTGATTATGCCGACAGCGTGTAGATGTACTCAGGGTGTCAGCTGTTTTCGGTGCACGGCGCGGGCGGTGCAGCGGTGTCCCGTTGCAGGCGGCCAGTGAACCTTCGGAACTTGACACCCTTCGGCCTTCGGCTTTGCGACACAGTTATGCGACAACAATACAATAATGTTTTTTTACAATGGCAACACCGCTATCTGTCTTATGACAGAATTCTGCCATGTAGTTTTTCGCTCAGTTGAAAAACCGTGTTTGAAATGCACGCGTACCATTATCGATCCGGATTTTCTGAAAGACTTTCAAAGTGTTTTGACGACCGATGTGGCGCGGTGGGCGAAGGTCCGCCTGCGACGCAGGAGGTTGTGGGTTCGATTCCCGCCTCGGAACAAATGTGTGTACGATCTGCAGATATTTGTTTCGGGTGTTCTGGTCGTTTACTATGTGTAATAAAAAATATATATCTATGTAATATATTGTATTATGTATATCAGTTATCTAGTACCCATAACACAAGCTCTGCTTACCATGGGGCTAGATAATGCTGTGTGAATTGTCCAGCATTATTTATTTTTATTTTATGTTGGTTTTATGTCACTTTTTGTTACATTTCATTATTAATTTAATGAGCTTATTTTTTCTTCTATTGAACAACTCTGATGTGTATTCAAAGGTGTTTATTCTTTGCAGTATTTTTTTTATTGCTGGGTCGTAGAGATGTAATTAATTTTAACATAATACGTACAGCCCATATTAAGCACTAAGTTGTCGTATAGAAAATTTTCAAACATAATATATTTTTAATAAAACGGGCACACAAATATGCTCCAAGGTTCACAAACTAATTTCTGGCTTCCAAAACATAGCAGCACGACAGGCTAACTTAGGTTGCAACTCTAGACACATGTTATTTATTATTTAAGTACTTAGTCTCGTATTGTGAAGCATGTGCAGTCAGTGCCAACTTCATGAACCTAATGTACAAGCTAGCGTTTTAGTAAAAAATTGTCATGCGGTGGACATGCGCAATTTTATCCAAACATATAAAATAAAAGGATTTTATGGTGTAGGTAGTCTCAAAAGTTCTCCGGTCCACTTACGAATTCTGAGTCACTCGACGAGTAAGCCGGTTGAACAGGACTTTGATCTTTTTTTAGCAACAACACATTATACATTCACTAAAGTCATTTAAAGCGGGATATTTACCATGATTTGATTTTTGAGTTATCCAATATTTCGGCACAGTTTCATGCGCCATGATCACGAACTCAAAAATCAAATCATTAAATATCCCGCGTAACCATGATAGAAAAAAAAATTATGCATTGCCGGCTTATAAAATACTTTTTTTTATCATGTGACAACCAATGAGAAATGTCACAGCAAATGTATCTGAGCCATGTAGCAAGAAGTTGAAGTTAAAATTACTGTCTAATGAAAAAGACATAAAAACTTGCCGTCCGGGACACTCTGAAACAGACACTGGCAGAGTCGTAGCGAAAAGCAAGCGTTGAAGTTCGCAGGTCGTCATCCCACATGGCCAAAGGGCGTCCTACACTACGTTTGCCGAGTCGCAGTCTCCACTCAAGAACACGTTTACCCTAGCGGTTGTCGGTTCTTCTTGATATGTGGCCGGCCCACTGTCACTTCAGCTAGCTAATTATTTGAGCAATGCCGATAGCTTTGGTTCTCTCCGGTGATTCGACTATAATTTTAAATTAAAAGTAAACGAGTGGTTCAATGCGCTGCGATCCAGTAATTGTAAACAAACGGACTGTTATAATTGGTTCGGATGGAAAGAAAGGCATATTGGCAAACGCTGGTTAAATGCTCAGGGCATTTAATCCACGATACAAAAATCGTGAAAATTGTTTTATTACAAAAATGTGTTTAAAATAGACTTTTATGGTATAAGTAAAGTCACTTTTCTTTTTCGCATTAAAAACTACTACATAATAGTTGTGGCAATAAATAGTTGTGCTTAAATTTAAAGTTACAACGCCATTTTGTTTTTGTGGTTGAGTGGTTGGCGGAATCGTACGTATGGAAGTTTTATGTTAAAGAGAATTCGTAATTGTTATAGTAATTGTAATCTCAAAAAAATAAGCGTATGTTATCTATAATGAATATTCAAAAAAGGCCTTTTATTCTTAGTCCAAAGGTTTTTCTTTTGAAATGTAACGTAGCACAATAAATTATTTTTTTAATTGTTTTTTGTTTTACACATAAACTTCTACTTACGTTAACTTAATTATTTTGCTTTGATCCAGCGATTTAAAATACTGAATTGTGCTGTGGATCGTACAACGCCGATTTAGTAGCCTGTTTATAGAGTATTGCGAGGTATTTACCATGATTTGATTTTTGAGTTATCCAATATTTCGGCACAATTTCATGCGCCATGATCACGGAATAACTGAAGGCACTGCGACTGCGAGTAAGTTTTTATGGGCAGATACCTACCGATCTACCCTCATTTTTTTTCTTTTGCTATGAACATACCACTACCGTTACCGTTACCGTTTTAAATGACTTTAGTGTTAATAACCATGATAGAGTATTGCGATCCTGAAGTACCTGCCACATCCAATAGACGATCCGTGATTTACTTTCCTGACCTCAAAAAACTAACAGGTAACATTTTCTCTACGTTTGTATAAAATAAAGATAAGGTAATATAAAGATAAAAGAAGTTACCTACATAAATAAATACACATATACGAGCAACGTTACATTACAAAAACCGTTTTGGAAAAGCTCCATAGGTAGTACCTATGGAGTTTTTCCAAGTTTCAAAACTTAGTAACGGAACGATTTCAATTTCAAAATCCTTGTAAGTTAAATTCATAAATTCAAAAACCTAGCATCAACCACATAACATTTTTGGTGAAACACCTACTAGGTTTCTGGTTACGCCTAAAAGGGTTAGATTCTTTTATGTATGTTCGTCAGTTCCTCATTCCATTGTGGATCGATTTGAATGATTCTATTTGAGTTATGCTATAGAAATATGTTGCATATAGCATATTCTATGCAATATGGAGTATGATCCCAAAATTTTGTTACTAAACTATTACCGAGAGATAGTATTTGCCACAGAAACAGTATTTGCCCCGCAAAACTCAATCAATTTGAAATCAGTCTTTGGTTTTACCAAAATAATAAAAATATTATTTTAGTTTTTTGCATGTCATTTATTCGTATATGATAAAAGAACCGGAGCCCAGATTGTCTTATAAATTCACGAACAATTTGCAATATGGTGGCGCTTGGTTGTATTTCACAGCCTCAATCTTTTCTGACGTCCTATGGGATGGAGTAAAAAAATGAGTTTGGCCTTACGCATTTATGCCAACATCGTAACCTAGAAGCGTAAATCTACCATTAATATTTGTATAAAATATCTATCTATGTAATCTATTGTATTAGGTATATCAGTCATCTAGTACCCATAACACAAGCTCTGCTTACCTTGGGGCTAGATGATGCTGTGTGGATTGTCCAGCATTATTTATTATTATTATTATAATAAATCATGGAATTAATAAGGAAGTGAGACTACATTTTAACTGCCAGATAGAGTTAGGTACCCCTACCAAACACGTAGGTAGCTCCACTTGTAACGAGGGCTCACTGACAGTAGACGTAACCACGGGGGCCATATAAAGAATGTCCACATAATATGGAACGAGTAGTTTGAGTGGAGACCGCGAGTCGGTAAAATTATTGTTCGAGGCTCTCCGATCAGGTGGGATGATGACCTGCGAAAGACTGTAGGCAGATGCTGGATGCAGCAAGCTGAAAATAGGGCGCTATGGCGATCATAAGATCCTATGTCCGACAGTGGACTAATTATAGGTTGATAATGAAGACAATATGTTCCTTCATTACGGATGTAAGCGGGTAATTTACGAAACTTGTTTGTGTTGGAAGAATACCGTTGTTTCATCTTCAGGATAAGTAAGGTAAGATTTAATTATTATGATCGACTACAGGTCGTGATGGAAAGTTTGATTAGATTTATTTTTTATAAACCTATATTAGATTTTTGTGATTTCGATTCGATAAAATCGAACACAGAATCTAGAAAAAATACTTGCCTTATCATCGGATTTTTTCGATATATATGTATAATAACTAGCTTTTCCCCGCGGTATCACCCGCGTTAAATTCGAATTTCACTTTATTAGATGATTTTTTACACCTTGGGTTTATTGGATTTTTGGTAAGGATACCTAACTCTTTTTAAAATATAATATACGTACGTATGTTCACCGGAGATAGTGTAGCTTTTCAATGGTGAAAAATTTTTCAAATTGGTCCAGTAGTTTCGGAGCCTATTCAATACAAACAAACAAAAAATCAAACATATCTTCTTTATAATATTAGTATAGATAAGACACACACACATTGTAAAAAAGGGAAAACACTAAAATATCAAAACACAGAATAACATAAACCGTAGTAGGAATTTTAATCCCAAACATAATATAGCGTGTAGTAGAGTCCCAAGAGTAAGAAGAACTGGTCTTTCCCCACTGACCAGTTTTAACCGGCAATAGCTCGGCGGTGGTGGCAGAACAAGGCGGTGGCAGAACACTGTAGGTATAAGTTTCGATTCGACAAAGCCCGTATCTTGTCCTTATACATATACCTTATTGTTTTTTGACCCAATCTAAACATTCGACGAAGTAAGTATTTTAAATAAATAAATACTACAAAACTGGTTGATGTTCTGAATCTCATGATTTTCAAAATCTAACGGTAAATTTTGGTTAAATAGGCCAAACCTTGATGTGTTGTGGCAAACAACACTGGTAGACAACTTCTGAAATTTTCTTAAAATCACAGAAGTATGTCATTTAGGCTAACTCGAATTGCCCAGGGGGTGGGCTTAAAATCCCCTTTAAAGGGGAAAACTTAGTCGACCGATGTGGCGCGGTGGGCGAAGGTCCGCCAGCGACGCAGGAGTTTGCGGGTTCGATTCCCGCCTCGGAACAATTGTGTGTACGATCTGCAGATATTTGTTGCAGATCGTACACACGCACACTGCAATCACACACACTGATTGATATCGAATCCCACGGAACTACTTCTAACGATACTAAAATGAAAGGTTCGAGGAAAAAAGCTAAATCAAGTAATGTTCTTAAAAATAATTTTTTTACTATGTATGAAAAAGGAAAGGATTTTTTTTCACGTGTAGCATTCAATACAACGCTTGAGAAACGGGCTCTTGTTCTTATGTTAATATTCCAAACATGTACACAGTATACGCACAATTTTAAAGCAACAAAGCATCTAATAAAATTCGAAATAAAAGCACGCTTTTCTTGACACAGATGAAAACCTTCGTAAAAATGACTTCGGCTTTCTTATCACGTTGTTGCGATATGCGCTCGGGATTTTGATTGTGCCTTTTCGACTTTTTGCGCCGTCGATTTGGATAAGCTCTTGTCGTGACTGAAAAATCGTTTCTATTAACTTTTTATCCATATATGACGTGGCTTTCTCATATATATTACTAAGAGCCCTCGCTTATATCTTTAAGATTCTTGGTTATTCGCTTCTAAAAATAACGCAGGCGGAAAAACATTTTCTTAATATTTTCTAATTTCTAATAAAATATAATATAACTAATAAGTATGTATATATTCTTTTAGGATTTAAGACGGCAGGTATTATAAGTTTATCATAAAAGCGTGGTTTTTTAAAATAAGGTTTCTTCAAACTCGGTCGGCTGAAGGTTCGCTGTGGCGATATATGTATGTATGTATACATGTTTGAAAACGATTTTCAATAACTTTTCAATCAGTGCGTCCCACCCGTCAAAAAAAAATTATATAATTTAAGGTAACTACGATGGAAAATCCTTTCCTATCTTTGAAAGATATTTTGACATCTCGTATTCTAATAAAGACGTATTATATAGATGCCAAATCTATCTTTTTTACTCAACGATATCTCTAGAACTAATATAAACACATAGTATTTAGTTTTCCAGAGTGGACACCATGAAATCATTATTTCGTTATTGCATCCATCAACCTATCCGTATTGCTGTATTTCAGTCACACCAATTGGGTTGTGATTGAAATACAGCAAATCTTTTTGAAATGAGTCGTTTTTCTACACTTGATGGTTTATTTTCCTCGATAGTGTTCTTGAATGAATAATGATTCCGTAGGCAGGAAAGATGCCAGTCAGATTCAATCGATCATTCCACTCTATACTTTTGCAAGATAAATGATAGTAAAGGCGTAACCGTAACTTTTCCTGGGTTTGTTAGCTTCTCGACAGCTTTATCCTCTTTAAAGCTTAGATTCTCACACAAAAAGGTTGGAAATGTAAAAAATACGGCGTAAGGAATGTTCTTTGGCCTATTATTATATTTTATGTGGGTAACAATCTACATACATCCCATAGTAGCAATGTATACGCAGATTTTGAATACCGTGATTTATTAAAACATCCATAATGTAGAAACCATAGACAGATACTCTGATTTTTCGGCACCTTGATTCACTAAAACTGTTTATTTCTCATAAAAACAAATGATACATTTAAACGAAGATTAGAAAAATAATAGAAATGGTTTATACAGATAATTAACTTATTATTAATATTTATCTATAAATAGCCTTCAAATTTTCTATTATGTTACCCATATTAGTATAGTGTGCTAATGGTTTCCCTAAAATAAATAAATAATTAAAGTGCTTACCCTAGCACATTGCTTGATCTCGTTAACTGCTCTCCCGTAAACAATTGTTTTCCTGACGTAATCAGTACGTGTTTTAGCTGATTCTAGTTTACATTTTGTTTCCTAATATGAAGGGATTATTAGTTTTGTGCTGTGAGTGTTCGCATAATTTTATTTTTTGTTCTTTAAAAAGGATTTAAGTTTGTTTGGCGAACCCCGATCCCCCAAATTTCTAAAAGATCATTTAAATGCAATTTAACTTATGAATCACTACATAATAGGAAACAAACTCGCTGCCCGCTGTCTGTCTGTCCCTATGTATGCTTAGATCTTTAAAACTGCGCAACGGAGGAAACGTTAGGTATTCCTCGTGGTCAAATCATTTAAACTAAATAGTTTGCCTACGAGTACGTATTTTGCTCTATTTCTATATAAGAAATGCTGAGGCTGTTACTTTTGATTTGACGTGTTTTATGATTGATAATTTGTCATCCAACCGAGGTATATTTCTTTATCGCTCCGTCTAATAAAAATAGAGATTGCAACAAAAATCAAGTAGGTACCTTGTCTTTTTTTGTATTGATTCACTCACATTGCTGGACATGGCCTCCCCTAAAGATTTTCACCAGAGCCTAGTTCGTTATCGATCAGGGTATACGACGTTCAGGTTAGGTTGGCTTAGAAGACGAGATGTTGGAGTCCCCTTTACACCCCTCTGAAACGTGGTCCTTCATATGTTGAAGGAACACTTTTCAGTGCCATACATTATGTCATCACTGACAAGACTTTCGTGTTGACAATGCGGGACGAGTTACTGGGACGAAAAAACACCACGTTGCTTCCCGGACGTTGCCCCTTTCTGACCCACCGTGTACCCGACTATACCTCCAGTGGTACGGTAGGTAATAATTTCAAAAACAATACCACCTATTAATAATGATGTGGCATAGTGACATTTCTTCTCCCCTAAATGATTACACCAAAAATCTTTATGGTATTAATTTATCTTATGAAGTCTATCTCATTTTGGTCGCAACGTCTGGGCTCCACTTTCTGGGGAAATCAATGGATTATTAATTAAAAATTACTTAATTTTAATTATTTATTTAATTAAAATACCTAATATTAGAATATCTCTAAAAAATAATGTATAAAGAAGGAAACTTTTTTAAAATAAATTTCGTTTGACATTAGGGATTCTAGTGAATCTACTTAACTTCGATTGTTCGCAAGTCAAACCAGAATAGTGTAAATTATGCTTTCATTCAGAAAATCCCCAATCTCAACATCTTTACGTAAATCTCTACCACGGGTGTAATAAAAGTGGATAAAATCAATGCTTGACTAGGCATGTGATAGGAGCCTTATCCACCTATTCAAATCGTCGCTGAGAGCTTCCATTCTTTTCAAAGGGGCATGAGAGCGTTATTGTGCTTTCTACCTTAACGGAAGCTTTTGCTTTTCAATTTTTCCGAGTGCCAAGAATTTTATGCCGGTAAGCGCCTCAATGTTTTCTTTTCATTTCTGAAAGTCGTTCACTAGTTCTCTTCATTCGTCTTTTGCATCACGGTTATTAGTTTCTAATATTGACAGATCCGAAAAAAATACACGCAGGATTGAACATATTTTTATTAGAGTTTTATGATTTTTACAAAATCTTTTCTTTGTTTGGTATTTTTGTAACACGATTTTTCTGATAATTATGCAGGCAGGTATAATTATCAGAATCCAATTATAATTTGATAACTGATGAATATTCCGTCATCGATCCACATGCAACTGTGCTGAAATGACACAAATCACAATTAATCCATGAAATGATCCCGGTTTCAATGACTTTAATAAAACTTTTATTAATGAACCTGAGGGAAATGCGCACGCACTGCCACGGAGACTCCAAACTACAAATGCATTTTTCCTCGATTCTAGTCTCGAGATACGTAATTTAGTTTTTTTCGAATATGAAATGTCGGCTATTATTCAACAATTTTATACTGTGTTTGAGTCTCAAAGTCTGATCCTTACTTTTTGTTACACTTTGTTAATATATTTACAAGTCCAGCCACAGGGTACAACATTCAAGTAAGAAATGCAATTCCGAATAGAACTGCGTTGTGTCCATGCAATACTCAAAATTGCATAGAAATCATCAAAAACAACGCTGTTAAACCCGGCCAAAGTAAATTAACGCAAAAACCTCCTAATTAGATTTTAACAATTATGGTTAAATAATTAATTGCTCATTTGATTTTTTATTGCTTATGAGCGCGGTGCAACACTTCCTTTATTTTTAATTCCATAATTATTTCAATACATAATCCGTACCGCTTAAACGGGTGGACATAATCCGATAAATTTGACAAATACTTTTCATTGCGTTGCAATAATCAAAATGGCAAATAATTTATAATTCCATTAAATATCACGACACACGGCAGGACCGACTTGCATCAGGTCATATGTACCTGGTTAATCTCTAAAACCTTAGTACCTTAGCACTGACAACGTGTAACTTCTTCAATCAATATAGCAATATTTTTACAGCACATTTGTAAATAATCCAAACTATTGTTTAGAGAATATAAAAAGCTATACAAGTGTCCTAGGCTGTCACTTACCATAGAACTTTCAAAATATGCACACTTGCATTACAATATTCGGTACTGAACGCTTCAGCACGGATTGTATTCCACTTTTGATACAATAGGCTCACTTCTTACGTTAAAAGTACGAGGAACAAGTGAAAAGTTTTCCCTTTCAGAGTGAATATACGTTCACCACGACAGATAGGTAAATGGAGTGTAGGTACAACTTGAATGAGTGCGTTTCATACTGTTTGCCTGTAGACGCAACATCTTTTTGTTCATACGAACATGTTTACCTCTTAAAAGTACCCTTTTAAGATTTCCGCTCTTTTTTTCTGAAAGGCTCATGGAGTGAGCAGGTAACTTAGTGCGCTTTTGATTTGTATTTCAGTTCCGTTGATAGAGTTTTTTTTATACGGGTTTTTATTTCTGTTGAATAGACTGTGTTCTGCGTGAATGGCTGCTTATCTATCGAGGTAATGAAAGTAGAACATTAAGGTGTTCAGAGGAAGTAAAGGTAACGCTTTTTAAAGCCTACTGCCAGGGTTTCTACACTGGGAACCTATGGATCAGCTACACCAAACAGGCGCTGGAGACCCTACGTGTACAGTACAACAATGTGTTTAGGATGATGTTGGGACTGCCTCGATTTTGCAGTGCATCGGGAATGTTTGCGGAATACCAGACGGATGGCTTTGCTGCCATCCTCCGTAAAAAGACCGCATCCCTGATGCGCAGGGTGCGCGACAGCCATCCTAAACACTAGCAGGTAGAATCACCTCTCCCCTGTGGAAATGTTTCGTGGGGAGAGTGATTTAATTTAATTTTAGTTTTAATTTCTAGTATTAGGTATAACTAACCCTAGTAATAAGTTTTTAATGTTTAATTTTACTAACAAATTATGGATCATTTAAGTCATCCGAAATAAAATAATTTTTAATTTTTTTTTTTATTAAAAGTATTACATTATTTTTAAGACCTAGCTGTAAGTTTTCCCAAAGTTTTGAAAATAAAATAAAAATAAGCTCGGGAAATCTACCGATGAAAATATGGTATTACCTAGGTTATCTATTTAGACAATCTTGTTTTCAACACCAAAACTCGATTTTGTTACTTATATTCTAAAAGAGACATACAACAAATATATATTGTACTGTCAGAAAACAGATAGATAAATAGATATACATAACACATAAATGATATAAATCTCAGTTTTGATCACGACAAAAATGTATAAATCTTGTCAAACGGCAATTTTCGCAGCTCGTTCCTCATTCATATTCTTTTTGATGTATAAATTCGCTATTACACTGTCCCATTTGAAAGTATGACAGACAATTTGCACTTCATAAGCGCTAAAATTGATCATTAGGCCTATTTCGCAGCCCAGTAAGGATGAGAATAAACTGATATTATACAGAGAGCAAGTATGATAATATTTCTTAAGCTCCCGCTTGGGAGAAACAGACGTGAGATGGTTTGTGATAAGCTAGCTAAGAATATTGTGTGGCTTGTCACACAATATTTAGCTTACTACTGAAACGTGAATTGTGTTAAAATAATTCAAAATAAAAAAAAATAAAAAATTTCTTTAGGCTTACAAATAAGCACTTAGACAAGTTATATTTCATACTATTCATTATTATCAAAAGTTAATATTTTAATGTTCACTTAAATTTTTTGTCCACCAGTGGAAGAAGTGAAAACGAAACTACTAGTATGTTCATTTTATGTGTCAAATACATTTGATTTGCTTATCTATTGCATAAAGAAAATAAAGTGACCAATTTGATCCTTGTTAGAGATTTCGAGTTGGAGCAAAGCTCTTTCTTATCGTCTAGCTAGATAATCCGATATTTGGTAAAAAGCCTTTTTACAAAGGATGTGTTTGACAATTCGTTTGAATTAATTTATTAATAATTTTTGCAACTCACTTGGAGTTTTATTGTAGAAGCGTATACATTGCCCTTTAAAAGATACATTTATCTTGTGTAGCCTAGTTGTGGGCACAGCGAGTTTATTCTTATTTCTAGTATTTAAATTATGTATATCGCTAATTTTAGGGAACCGATTGATATTTTTATGAGTGTACAACAAGTTTTCATAAATATAATGACATGGTACTGTCATTATGTTTATTTCTTTGAATTTATCACGTAGGAATTCTCTGGGACCCATATCACGAACATACCTCTTCTGCAACACAAATACGGAGTTTATATCTGCATCGTTCCCCCACAGCAGTATGTCTATTATTATACCATAAGAGTGAACAATACTTTTAAATGGTATAACTTAGCCTATGGCATTAAATACATTTAAATATGTTACCGAAAGAAGGACTTCCAGTGTTTATTTAGGATTTGGATTTTGCTGAGATTTCAGTGGAAATGAGGTCGGCATGATCGTACAACTCTTTATCAAAGGATAACTTTCCGATTTTAGCCGAGCGTTTATTTGTATGTCTAAACAAAATTCTAATTCTATGGACGATAAAATGTTCATTTTGTTATTTCCAAGAAGGATTTTACTGAGCAATTATAGAAAAGGTCAAGATCACATTATTGTTGTAATTTGCTTATGTGTGTAAAACATATTGTGTAGATAAGAATTGTTGAACTAACCCATCTAGTTATATTCACATTTCGGACCTAGGAATCTGGAAAGAATTGACTAATAATAATAATATATTTTTTTTTGCAATAGTCTCTACACGGTGGATACCATCTTTGGGTGTATTATATTGTGCACCCGAGGATAATACCCGCTATGTGTAGCCATCGCCTTTAGATTAACTTCTCAAAGGGCCTCTGTGCTGTTGGCTTCGGCCCCACGCAAGCCTTCCAAAGGACCGGGTCACTTTATGGCCCGAGATCGTTGTATATGAGAGACATAATAATAATAAGTTTATGGCAGACGTCCGCAATCTCCCCTATAGCCCGATTACCCAGTCCATCCATCCATCACAATAACCTGGTTCTATTTCTTTCATTTTTCTTTGCAATAGTCTCTACACCTGGTGGATACCATCTTTGGATGTATCATATTGTGCACCCGAGGACAATACCCGCTATGTGTAGCCATCGCCTTTAGATTAACTTCTCAAAGGGCCTCTGTGCTGTTGGCTTCGGCCCCACGAAAGCCTTCCAAAGGACCGGGTCACTTTATGGCCCGAGATCATGGTAAATGAGAGACATAATAATAATAATAAAATCATTTATTGCCATTTCTTAATCTAAACTAATATTAAATACAAAAAGAAATTTCTTATAATAGGCAAAGGGAGTATGTAGGGAGTAGGTGGTCACCGAGGGGATGGGATAGCGGGCTAAAAGTAGACTCTTATACTTACAATTGTACAATTAAAAACTCATATATGAACATATAAAAAAAATCCAATACAAGTGAAGTATTATCCAATATAATACGTTATTATTATACACATTTATTTAGGGTTTGTGAATGAGTATCAATGAGTGTGCATGCTAGCTCTCCTGAGGCACCAGTCTCATGAGAGTCTGGGCAACTGGAGACCATATAAGAGTGT
The DNA here is from genome assembly GCA_943735965.1 of Eupithecia abbreviata. Classification (NCBI taxonomy): domain Eukaryota; kingdom Metazoa; phylum Arthropoda; class Insecta; order Lepidoptera; family Geometridae; genus Eupithecia; species Eupithecia abbreviata. Next base: position 7,468,360 of record OX030977.1, on the reverse strand, counting down.
GCATGTGCATGGGTGAGTGTAACTAAGTGTTTAGATGTGTATGTATTTTTATGGGTGATTGAGAGAGTAATTTTAAAGTTTAAAGGTTGTTTCTATCATGTGCTTCTGTCGTGAGAGTAGGAATATTTTAACCTTTCTTTTAAATGTTACAAAGCCAGTTTTAATTCTTAATGGAGGCGTTAATTATTCCAAATCTTTGAAACCCTGTATTTGAAACAACCCTTAAAACCATTAGTCTCGGGATGGCTAGAAGGCAAGTATGTTTGGAGCGAGTGTTACGATCATGTGAATCCTTGGACCAAGTAAACCTTTCAAAAAGATATTCTGGTTTCTTGTTCCAGAGGATTATTTGAATCGTGCATGCTATATGAAGTTCTTCTATCGTTCATGTTTAAAATTCCTTTTTTTGCTAGGTATGGACTAATATGAGCTCTTCTAGGAATAATAAAGCAGAACCTCATACATGCATTCTGCACTCGCTGAATGGCAGCTTCCGTCTTTACCCATAGCCTAGGACTATACGCAGCACTGCAGTAATTAAATGGGGAGAGCACAAGAAGTTCGCACAACATCAGTCTTACCTCTTCTGACAAGTATTTTCTGATAGTGTAGAGGACTTAAAGTTTGTAGAATGCGTTCCGTATCATCTCGTTTACATGTTTTAAAAACCTCATTTCACCATCTAATACCAGTCCTAAGTTCCTAGCGTCCTGTTCTATGGGAATAACAGTATTGTTTATTTTTAGTTCAGGGTTGCCATAAAGCGCTTTCTGAATTTGCGTTTTTGTGCCCAGAAACATCATTTTAGACTTAGCGGGATTCAGAATAAGTGCGTTTTTGGTGGCCCACGAGAATATCCGTTCAAGGTCTGCATTTACAAGAGCCATAGCTACGTTTACATTCTCCGGGCTAAAACGGTAGTACACTTGTGTATCGTCTGCATAAAGATGGTACTTGCAGGTTTTTATGCACTCAGGCATGTCCGCAGTAAATATTGAAAACAGGATTGGGCTCAAAATTGAGCCCTGTGGTGTACCCATCGGAACCTCCGTCATGTCCGAAAATAGTTTCTCGCCGCAATGATTTTGTAACTCTACATATTGTTTTCTACATGACAAAAAAGATTTAATCCATTTGCAGGTGTCTTCCGAAAATCCATAATATCCCAGTTTTGCGACAAGTAGGTCATGGTTTATACAGTCGAAAGCGCGGAAAAAATCGAGTAAGACAAGTACAGAGCAGAGCCCGGCATCTGACGCAGTAATTAATTCATATGTGACCCGCAGGAGTGCAGTTTCCGTGCCATGACTTTTCCGAAAGCCTGATTGGTATTTCGGTATAATATTATCTTGTTTAAGGTGATCCTCTATTTGGTAGAGAACTATTCTCTCTAAAACTTTAGACAAGATCGGGAGGATGCTGACTGGTCGCAAATCTTTTACGTCTTCAACTGAGCTGGACTTAGGTATTGGTCTAACCAGTGCGTGCTTCCAGTCGTTTGGGAATTCATTCGACAAGATAGAGGAATTTACTATATCGGTAATTATTTTTAATGTCTCTGGCAAGGTCAGTTTTATCATTTCCACGGTCAGACTATCGTAACCAGATGCATTGGTATTAATATTTAAAATAATCTTACCAACAGCTTTCTCTGATACCGTTTGCAAATGAAAACTATTATACGATCTGATATTTGATTTAAAAAATAGATAGGTCTCGTTCTCAATTTTCCCCGAGCCTGGCAGATTAAGAAAATGATTATTTATCATGTTAGGGTTCATCAAATGACAAGGAATCGGGGGACTTTTATCATTAAATGTGTTATTTTTTTTAAAGCAGTTCCAAAGCTTTTTAGTGAAGCCTAAGTTTTTATTAATATAATCTGTGAAGAATGCTGCTTTTTCTCTCTCTAAGGCCCCCGTTACTAAATTTTTAAGGCTTTTGTAGTAGTTTTTAGACGACTCCGTTTTCTTAGAGTTCGATTTTACCAGAGCTCTATCACGTAGCCGCATCATAAGGCGAACGGTGTCAGTGAGCCACGGTTTTGGAGAGTCTGCTATTTTCTTACGTTTTATAGGTGCGTGTGAGTTAAATAATTTAATAATATTTTCATTAAATCCGCTTACCATAAAGTGCATATCCTTTATGTTAAGGTCCTGCCAGTTTATCGATTTTAAATAAATTTCGAATTACGTTGCGTTGATATTATTTAATGTAACGAGGTTTAGCTTTTTCTTTTTTAATATTGAAGGATGTTAAGACCATAGAATGGTCACTAAGATTCTGGTTCGGTAGCACAGTTACTCTCTTGCATCTATCGGGAACGTTTGTCATAACTAAATCTAAAATAGTTGCCGAGGTATTTGTAACTCTAGTAGGCTCTGTAACTAGTTGAATAAGATTATGCTGATTACAAAACATTGCTAGCTCGCGAGCGTTCGAGGTGTTAGGTTGTGACATATCTACATTAAAATCAGTTAAAACACAAATATATTCGCAATTTAAAAAGGTAGATAATGACTCAGTAAGCGAGCTAAGCGCCGAGTAATAATTCACTCTGACCTTTTCTGGCCTGTAGGCAGTGCCTATAGCCATTCGAGTGCCCGGTAATGTAATTTCTTGCCAGAGTTGTTCTAGATCAGATGCAGGGTGTGCACGAACTCTAGCACGTATCCCCTTTCGCACATAAAAGCCAACGCCCCCACCTGTTTTCTTTCGTGACCTAAGTTTAAGCGCGTAGTCAGGGAGAGCTGGAGTTATTTTTTCGTCCTTGACCCAGGTTTCATTGAACGCTGCTTACCTTCGTGGTCCAGGTGCACCGGGCCTACTCGTCGGGACTCCACAATATCTCGCTCATCTACTGACAATCTGATCTTATTCAAGATCAGCCCAGTGACGTGCATGATGTTCTCGCCTTTATGTTCTGTGACTCCACTGATCTCGATGTCATTCTGCAGACTAACTTGCTCTTTGTTGTTGATCTCTCGTTTTAGATCACGTATCTGTTGCTCAAGATCTTCCGTGCTCTTAGCAGAAGCTTCTAACGCCCGTAGTCTGGCCTCTTGAGTGTCAAGGCGCTCTGATAGGGTACTCCTTAAGTTCCTCCCGGACGTCGCTTTTAAAGCTCATAAAATCTTTGCGAAAAAGTTCATATTGTTTCTAAGCGCTCTTATTTCTTCAAGTACCGATGTCTGCACGCTAGAGTTCTCAGGGCTTTCTTCTCCTGTTTTAAGCGGGTTGTTTATAATATCTTTGCGTGGACCCTGCACCACACAACCTGGACAAACCCAGTTCTTAGGTACTGAATTTGAAGAGAGACCACCGCATTGCTTGTGAAAAATACACTTGCATTTCGTACAGGTAGTGCCGCCTGTTAGAAATTTGCCGCAACAACCACATTTGGTCATTATTGCTAAAAACCAAAAGTCACCGCTCGATTATCGGATAGCTAAGTGATGCAAACTGCCCGCACACTTAGTTCGATGGATAGATCAGAGATGTCGCTACTTGGTTCCACAGAAAGTCACAAAAGTCACAATGGCACTAGCGATTGCACAGAATAAAATATAATAAAAAAATACTTATTATGAACAGTTTATCAGGGACAGAGAAAAAACAAAAACACTGCTTACGTTGGACTGTTCTGAGTGTTCCAAGTCTCATAAAACGGCTTCACTTCACAAAAACTGGTGAAATTTTCGTGTCCTGGTTCTCACTTGAATTACGTGGTTTTTTTGAGAGTCTGTAGCACTGATAACGATTTCACAGTTGGAGAACAGCCTTATAAGCAATTATTGACGTAAATATTGCTATTTCGCACCCGATAACTATTTTTAACACGGTAAATATTGATCAGCTGATTCGATTGTACGGAGCGCCTACCCGCATTTTTCTACACAACTCCATAACGAATTAACCGTGATAATGCTACATTAACGAAATTGACGACCGATGTGTCGCGGTGGGCGAAGGTCCGCCTGCGACGCAGGAGGTTGCGGGTTCGATTCCCGCCTCGGAACAATTGAGTGTACGATCTGCAGATATTTGTTCCGGGTGTTCTGGTCGTTTTCTATGTCTAATAAAAAATATCTATCTATGTAATATATTGTATTATGTATATCAGTTATCTAGTACCCATAACGCAAGCTCTGCTTAATATAGATAATGCTGTGTGAATTGTCCATAAATCATTCATTTTCTCTTCACAAATCTGTCAGCAGTCTAAGTATAAGATCCAGGTGATGGAAGAAATTTATAGGAAATTTATGCACGTACATTGAAGCTGAACGCGCACCTATCCGTGCCGCAGCAGCTGCACTCGCCGCAGTCATCGCATTTTCTAAACTTTATATTGAAATAGTATGCAACATCGCGCGCCTTGCCCCGCCGAATACGCCGCATTTCAGTAAAATCCTGTAGGTATATGGATTTCATCAAAAAAATTCGACGCGTTCGATGCGTGTAACATATTATTATGGAAAACTAGTTTTTGCCCGCGGCTTCGCACATTGTGGAAACGTTTTAAGGTTATTTCTATCCCATGTGAACTGATTTATGAAATAAAAAGTAGCCTGTGTTTTATTTCGGGCCTGGAACTACCTATATGCAAATAATCTCAGTCCAATCCGTTCAGTAGTTTTTGCGTGAAAGAGTAACAGAGATACATACAAACTTTTACGTTTATAATATAAGTAGGATTGTGGCACAAAAAGTAAACGTATGTAAATATACAAAAAAATTACAATTTAGATTAGGTACCTGTTTCATTGTTATTTAATGTGATAAAATCATTACAACATAACTTTGATAAGCATCGTAATTCCTTAAAGAAAATGACTTATTTTTGTATCTTATAAATAAGTGTAATATTGATTCCACAATTTTCAGTAATAAGACAATTGTTGTAACTACTGTTCAGGTCAAAAACAGTTTGAGCGGTCGCTCAGGCTGGATTTTTTACGATGACACGATATACGATGCCTTTAAAAACGACCCAAAAGGGGCACTTTTGGATCGGCAGCATAACCAGACGAAACTAAATGTGATTCCTAACCCCATGCGGGCCTTTTAGGGACTAAGGGGTCCACCCGATTAGATTAGAGTAATGATGTCCTGATCTTCTCCGCCAGCCCGACTAAACATAGCCCCAGAACATGCTATTTAATGTTCTCTACCTCCACTTCCAACTTTGCTTGATGGTGGTCAAGCCTCAGCGTGCGTCCACTAAAATTAGCCAGGGTCGGTTGTTTATGGTTGTGGCAGCCTAAGGGAGCCCATAGATCCCTAGCACCCCTTGCCCCGCTGTTACCATGGCTGCTGCCATGGCCGGGAATAGCGAACCCGGAAACTGGCTATTTTATGGCGTGTCTTTCATTAGGGGTAATGCCCATAATCCCCACGCTGGCATGCGCGTTGGGATCGCAGTTTGTTGGATGAGTTTTTCTTCAGGGGGCACTGCTGCACGCTCCCCGGTTTATGTCCCTTAATCGCCCCCTACGACACCCACAGGAAGAGTTGGGGTGTCGCGATTCTAGGCCGGGACCAAACAGAATTCAAAACTTGCGACATGCAGAATAAAAATGATGAATGCGATTCAGCGCGTTCGATGCGTGCGGCACGGACATGTGCGCGAGACCATACCGAAATTCGATGACTGCGGCGAGTGCGGTTCCTGCGGCGCGGACAGGTGCGTGTTCATTTAATTACAATTTTCAAATAGGACAGCAAGAAATTTACAGCTGCACTTATATATTATACCTACAACATACGTTTATCTCAGATGTTATAGAGAATCAGCCCACCAATAGTATTTGTGGGTACAATACCGACTAAACCCAATGTATATCTCTACTTAAAACAAATGTAAATAGCAAGTGCGTTTATAAATTCAAAGAAGTTAAGTGCTTCGTAACTTCATCCTTCGGAATTCCGGCTCCAGTCTACGGAAATTAGATCCTCCACCCTTTTATCAGGCTAATCGCGATGGAACTTGCCTTTGCTGGGGATAAAATAACAAGCTACACAAACTCCTTCTTTACATGAAATGGAATATATTTTAAAAATAAATTTCAAAATAGTTGAACTCACAAGTACACTTACTTTCTCCTAAAGGGTTTCTTGAAATCCTTTATGAGATCACAGTACAACGGACGTATCTTGTAAAACAAGTGCTTGAATGAATTCCTACCTAATAGGTAACACAAAGTGTATCACAAATTTAATCAGGGTGAGGAATTAATCCCTGTTTAAAGGCTTATCACATTATCGTCTGCTGTGCGTTCCCTCAAATTAAAAAAACATTTATATGTGCATACCACATCACAAGTAGTGGTCCTGAACTGGCTCCATCCATCGACTTTCTCGACCACCGCTACAATGTCGTCGGTCCATCGAGTTGACGCGTGAGAAACCATTTGAAACAAATAAAACTCTAATATCTATATAATTATATTATTCTTATTCTTTACCTAATACTACAGATCGATCTAGTCTCCTAAACTAATAGTTCAAAGCATTTGCTATTAGGAATTGATGAAATCACTACATTGCGAAAAGTGAAAGAAAACTTCATTAACCCTACCTTCGTCAAGAAAATTTCTGTGTCTGACAAGTCCGTTTGAGAAGGTCATAGGTAAGCGATATTACCACTTGGTACCCTCATACTACTGATACGGGTAGATATGTAGTTATTTCATCTTCAGTTCTAGTTACGAGTTTACTTATGATAGAAATGAGATGAAAAGCTTTATGTTAGGCTCAAAATCAGAACAGACGGCCACATGCTGGTTTTAGAGGTGCGGCCACTTGCTACAATCGAGCTAGCCAGTGCTTAGTAGATAGGTACCTGTTAGTGCTTTGACAACTTTTTGCTACAAAAAGCTTTCCACTTAGCTCGCTAATGGTACGCCATTATTCGCTACGACGAGTTAAAGTAAATTTAGCCTCTTTCACCAAAGACCTTTCGCTTTTCTTTCTACGGTCACACTTGAGTGACAAGTGCGGCAATATTTTATAACAAAAGTGTACTATTACAAAATATTGCCGCCGCGCCACCATTGCGTTGTAAGTTTTTGCCAACCCTGAAAGCATTTCTTAATTCCTTATTGGATGCCCTACACTTTTTACTCGTTTACTCGTCTCAGTGAAATCATCATTAGCTCCGCCTTTAACGTTACAAGAAAAATAATCGTGTAATATTAGCTGCTCACTCGGCTGGGTAGTGACAAAGTAAAGCTAATTGAAGACGTTGGCGCTCGTATTACGGTCCAGATTACATGCAGTAATCGGCTTAGTAGGCGAATACCCAGTTTTACGACCCGACCTCTCGCCGGTTCAGTCAACAGGAGTGGATTTACAGCTTAATTTGACCGGGTTAATTGAAATTAACAGCTTTTAAAATGTGGGTAAATTTTTATATAAACTACATTATTATGTAGGATACTACTAATGTGACAAAAAGTTCGCTACCTGCCTTATGGCAATAGGAACTGTGGGTATAATTGCTACATATAATTTTTGAAAGAATCATGGTTATTACCACAAACGTCATTGATAACGGGATATGTAGTGAATATAATGTGGAGTGCCGTGACGAAAATGTATATCTATACCTGTGAGCGTGCGAATTAAATCGCGTAAATTCATACCAATGAAATTCTACAGTGCGCATTTGGAATGCAGTGCTATTGTCGCACACGCAATATTTCGGCACACGCCACCGAATACCTATACGAGGATTAAAATTCAAAAATTACTTAATGACGCCAATACCTACATGCCCGTCAACTACAACCCAATTGCACGAACATATCACAGCACCCAGAAGTTGATCAAGGATTTTCAACACGCCCTCGAAGAAGAGGTTACCAAGTTTCTTTTACAGACAAAGCTCATCCAGCCTCCTAAACTATACGGCCTCTCCAATGCCCACCAACGCTAAGACCTATTATGAGTCAAATAGCTCTACTTATGATTTGGCTAAGCACGTAGCATCAGTGTTGTAAGCAGTGTTGCCAATTTAACGGATTTCCCGTCATATATAACGGATTTGGATAAGTTGAAAACGGGAAAAGTGTAAGGGCTGAAATGGAGACCGATCGGTGCTTGGAAGTTCTGGACGTGTTGGTACAGGTCGGAGATGAAGGAAGCGTAGGCCGTTCCGTCCACAGGAAGCCTACACATACGAACATGCAAACTCACATCACCACCCTCGGCAGCTTAACTCGGTGGTAACATCACTCACTAAACGTGCTTACGACCTTTGTATGCGATGATAGAAGCTGATAGAAAAAGTTAACTCGTGTCAGAAATCTTCTATTAAAGAACCAAAAGTTTTGTCACCATCAACATAAACCACACAGGAGTACCATTTAGGTATGTTTTATGAACTCACAGGAGGTATTTCTAAATAATGCTAATCTTGTATTATCCTGTTCTTTTAATTCTTCGTCGTAGGCATATCATCGTTTCGTATTCAAGTGATGAACAAAAAAAAATCTTAGGTATGAAGACACACAGAGACAGAGAGTATTCTGGCCCTTTATATAGGCGCTTAAATATTCTATCAACCTGCCAATAAAATTTCCGTCAAAAAACTCGCGCTATAACATTCAGAACTTTTGGTCATAGCGCAATCTTTACTCACACGAACCGTGGTACCCTCTGCAAATATCCGAGACTTTTTCGCAACATTCATTGAAGTGAAAACGGGACAAAAGACCGTGAGTTCAATTCAAAGGATAATCAAATAGTTCACGGTTGAGGAGCATTTACGTTTACACACAGGTCGCAGGTTTATTTATACCCACAATAGCTTTCGGTGGGTTTTTTCTCTTTGACAGATCATTTGCGGCAAATGAAATAGAGTATGGTGGTAGGGTTTTACGGTACCCAAAAGTTGTTTCGTTTTTACATAGCGATTTTTGCTCGTAAATAGCATCGGGGCTGATGGAATTTTATCGGGATAAATGAAATGTGTATAGCCGCCGAGTACTTACTGATTAAATTTGATATGGGTTTTTTTCAGATTCCATTTTGAATTCGATTTTAGTCTGAATTTATTTCACACAGTCGTCGTATATAATTTAAAGTAGGTACTTACAACAATTTCGAGAAGGAGGCCAAGAGGAGGATCCAGCTAGGCTGGGCAACGTTTGGAAAACTTTGTCGAGTCTTCTCGTCATTCATACCGCAATGTTTAAAAACGAAAGTTTTTAATCAGTGCGTCCTACCCGTTATGACCTACGGAGCTGAGACGACATTCATTTTTTGCCATTTTATAAATAATATTTTTAGGGTGCATGTATTATTTAGGGAAGCTAAAATTAAGATTTAAGCTGTAAACATGTACGTATGAGAGCAAAATAAGTAGGTATACTTAAATCTTAATTTACTTTATCTTGAAGACTTTCTCGTATCACTAAATAAGTAAGTAAATAGACCCTTCAATGAAGTTTAATAGGCATTTTATCGAATATTTCTTTATCAAAGTGACATTTTTTAATATTAAATAATTGAGAATTATCTACCAAATTTTTATATCCAATTTTTTATAGACGATATATATATCAGACGAAATAATCACGTATCTTTAAAAGTTATACAAAATGCAATAAATGCGGTAAATAATCCGCTTTCAAGTTTCGCAATATCAGCTTCTGCTGGATTAATAATCGGACTTGGATGATGGATACATATGTATACATATCTACTACCTTGAGGTACCTACCTTAATGTACTGTAGGTATATAAGAAGTTAATGTTTTTTTTAATCAACATGGCATTATGAAGATGAGACATCGTAGAAAACTTCATTTAGCGTGTTTACTCTTTGGTGTCCTTAAGCACCATTTACCCATATATCTCTATGAGAAACTTTCATGGAACTGTAGCACTAGATAGTGCGGACCCCGACAGAGTGCCAAACAGCTCGCGATGCAGTGCCATAGCTCGGCCTCTTTTCGAGGCAGTTTTCGCTACGCGGCATCGCGATGCTGGAATAATATCCCCCCTCCAATAAGGAACCTGCAAAGTTTTCATAGTTTTAAATTTAAACTACGCAATTTTATTTTTGAAGGTCAGAAAAAACAAGAAAGTCATAAAAATGATACAAGTATCATATAATGATGCTATGTAATTATTGAAGTAGTAATGTGTGCAATTTATGTGTTTCTCCTTGATTTCGCCTTTTAAAATTTTTTACTTTTGTATTTTAATCTTCGTATACGAACTAAAACGCAAACTTACTTTTCTGCCTAAATTTTATGTATCAACGTAGAAATAACCGCTATCCGTTGTTTATATTTTATTGTTATAGTCTTGTCTTTTATTTTTTGTTATAGATTGTCTTGTGTTATATTTCGTGACGTCACCAAACGGCTCTATCGGAAGACCAGCGTTGGTTGTAACATGCTTACACCTAACTCATGCTGAGATAGAGTCCGTTTTGTGACTCATGTACAAAAATATGTTTGGTCCTTTATTTTTTATAATCATGTTTGTTTTATATTTTTGTGTTTTGAGTTACAAATAAACTTATTCTATTCGATTCTAATGGTAATAGGAAGGTCACAGCTATACCTAATAGCTATGACTATATTAAATAATGTCTGGTTAACATTTTCAGATAACTAAAAAATTACGAAAGCCAGTTGTGAATTTTACTTTTAGGGCATAGGTAAACAAACTTTATGGTACAAGGGATCTTGAGTCTTAGTCTTATATTTTGAAGTTCTTTCAGGCTTAAAACAAATATTGACCAAAGAGTGACTATAATGCGTCCTGTACACGTTCGGCCAATGCGTTGGGCCAATGCGCCAACGTGTGAACACTGTTTGCGGAGCGCGCCAAGATCCTTTGATGTGTGCACGAAAAACCGACACTAGTCGATCGGTTTGCGAGCCAACTTTGGCCGCCAACTTCCAACATGTGCCAAGTAGGATTCTACACGTTGGCCCAACGCATTGGCCCAACGTGTACAGGACGCATAAGGTTGTAGATATTCTTAGATAAAAATACAACAAGGGAGGTACGGTAGTTTTTCCGAGCTCTAACTCAACAAATTGCATGTGATGAATAATCAAAATAATCAATTTATTGGTAACAAAATAGTACAAGTCAAATGTGTTGTGATGTGTTGTGCATAGACCAATGCAACGAATAATGCCTGGACTGAATCCTACGGAATCAAATGTGAAGAATAGCAATGGCGGACGAGTCATATGTGTGCGTGTTTAGGAGAGATGCCAACTTATGAAAAAAAAATGCCGAAAAAATTCATAAAAGTTTATAAAAATCAGAGATCACAAATCAAGTAGGTAGCTATTATTTAAAAAAAGTAGCAAGATAAATGTTATAGTTTTTATTAGACCTACCTACTACGTAACATACTATGATTATAATTATTTTCCTTCCGAACGGCTGGCGTTTTTTTTCTCGAAAGAATCCACCATCTATGTATGTATATGATCCTGCAATCAGGACCCCTAAATCGCGACGGCATCTGGTAGCATTAGGTAGGCTACCTACATTTCAAATTTTAAGGATTTAAATATACAAGAATTCAAACATTTTTAATAAACTTATTCGGAAATTTACAAGTTTACGTGCTGGTAAAACCGGCAAGATTTGTGTTTTTATTGTGAATCTGTTGATAGTTTTTTGCGTTCAATCGAAAAAATAAGTGGATGTAATAAGCAATATTTTTGTATTTCATTTTTCGATTTAATTTACAACAGAGTGGGTGTCTAAAGCGGTAATGGTGGACTATAGGTGGATTGATTGTCAATGTGTGAGTGTGCACGCATACTTATAGAGGATCGGAGCAACAGTGAGTGCTTCGTTCTTCGTTTGACTGAGATCCGTCCGAGCATATCTCATCCCTGGTGTTGTGTTACAACCAAACACAAAGACACACGCTATTTACAATCTTGTGCAACAAATATCTACATAATGATGAACAAAAGTGGAAAAACGTAAGTACTTTTAGTTAATAAATCACACAAAAGTACGTAATAGCAAGCACGCGAAACACGAACGCCGGCAGCGCTGCCGCTCCGACTATGACATGACTAAAGTGGGTAACCTAATTGGACCTAACTTGAGCCTTCTATTTTCGAGACCTGGTCTCCCTTTTTTATCCAAGGTTGCAATACTTAAGGAGAATTAAGTTAGTAGCCCAACAACCTTTGGTTGCAACTAGGAACGATATTCTATTCTTAAATTTTAGCTGACATAGTACATATGGTTGGTGATGCATACTAAAATAACCCATAACCTCAATTGTATTAGCCAGTCGCAAAAATGAGTCACATAAGGTAGAACCTATCTACATACTTATGTAGTTAAGTTTGGATTGATGCCCCAGCTGTGTTTTGTGATTTACAAGTAGGTGGATATAAAATAAATAAATAAATGCAATTTTTAGAACTTAGAATTTGTTGGCAGTAAGGGTAAGGTACGTATAACTACTGATTTCTCTATTTGGACTCTACACCATAAGTAATACAGTGTTAACGAGTAAGCTTCACTATATTACAATGGAAACAATATGCCAGCAATAATCTAACAAACTTGGCATGTGCTCCACATTTCAGCCCCGACCAATGAGTCTGCTCACATCTCTATTTAAACCTACGAACCTAATTACCATAATGCAACATTGCAATGTTGGCTTCGGTTTTGATTACATTGCTGGCTGACATCCTGAATGCTAATACACTGGCTGGCACTGGCTAGGATCCTATTTAGAATAATATGAAATAACCGAAAAGTTCCTCTCGTTTATCTCTAGGATAGGGAATTAGGTTTCCGTACCCAAATGGTAAAACGGGACCCTATTACTAAGACTCCGCTGTCCGCCTGTCTGTCCGTCTGTCACCAGGCTGTATCTCATGAACGTAAGACAGTTGAAATTTTCACACGTGGTTTATTTCTATTGCCGCTATAATACACAAAAATAAAACAAATAATAAAAATATAATAAAATAAATATTTGAGGGTGGCTCCCATAAAATAAACGTGATTATTTTGCTCGTGTTTGCTCTATATTGAAAACGGCAACAGGTAAACGCTTGATATACTTACCTATTAACAGAATATTAAGGTAAATATTCACTTTAAAAATAAATAATTAAATGTAAATAAAACAATTATTTAATGCTAGGCTCCCATACAACAGGCATAATTTTTTGCCGTATTTTATAGATCATCAATCATTTAACAACTATTTTAATTTGGCACGTCTTGACGAGGCAGAATGTATAGGATAACCTATATAATCATAATACCTTTTGTAGACCGACATCCCTGCGAAATAAATTATTCATTCATTCAGTTCGATTTATCCAAATTATTATTTTTTCATGTAACTAAATTATCAAATCAACCAGAATTCAAACATATTTTATAATATGTACCTACTCTCGATGTGTCACTCATGATTAAATATTACAATAATTTTCAAAGAACTTACATTACTTTGCATCCTACATAAGTGTGATTAGTGAATCACGCTTATTATAAATGCGAATGTTTGACTATCGCACTTGATAGTCATCATCATCATAATCAACCTATAGTAGTCCACTGCTGAACATAGGCCTCCCCTCATGAGCGCTATAACCGACGCCTGTCTTCAGTTTGCCTCATCCAGCATCTGCCTGCAGTCTTTCGCAAGTCGTCATCCCAATTGGCCGGAGGGCGTCCTACACAATGTCCTACACTACGTTTGCCGAATCGCGATCTCCACTCAAGAACACGTTTACCCCAGCGATCGTCGTAGTATGAATAATTATTATAATAACAACTTATTTAAAACGTACTTAAACTTAATTTCTGATAATTATTATGTTTATCTGTTATCTTCATGTCAAATGTGTTGCCACACGCTGTAACTGTCTGCTGTACAGCGCTTGGCAACACATTACTTTTTATCATTTAAACTATTTGACACAGAGTTCCACGGAGGCGAAGCCGCGGGGCGCAGCTAGTTAATAATCATTATAATTTGTATCTGCGTATGTCTTTTAAATAAATAAAAAAGTGTTTTATTATTAAATAATTATAATACAATACAATCACAGTGTAAATAGTTTACGCCAACGTGAAAGTTATAAGAAAGTCGTTTCCCATTTCATTAAATTTATTGCTTTAATATCAATATTTCGAGTGGCTGTTAACGTAATAAAAAACGGAAGTGTTTTAATCAAGTAAATTGACGTTAGCAATTTTTTATATTGAACCGAGTAGGCTTTGAACTCGACATATCGTTCGCACTTTGTAAAATAAATTCAGTAGGTACAGTCATGCATAAAAGTCATCATTCAAAAGTTTTAAAACTAAAACTTACTCAATGAGAACAAATCATAGTGGCATGGTGCAACCTTACTGAAACGTTGGGTAAATAAGTAAATAAACTTTATTTTATCACTATGATTTTACGATTAACCTCGAACCGTTATTTTGCAAAAGTCATACTTCCTTCTACTTCCTTGTTCTTCATTGTTCCCGCGGGCAGAAACTAGAAATTAATAAATAAGAATGTAAGTTCTGGTACCTATTCGCCGAGTTTAGAGCGTAAAAAAATAATAAATTACGCTGGACAATCCGCACACGCATAACTGATTTACAGGGTTATTGGTAATTCACTGATACTCGGAGAACCGCAGCAGGTTCTGTCCATCATCTAGAACGACTTTGTCTAATATTGGAAGAAATGGAATGAATATTGGATCCTGTAGCATTTTTGTAAGTAGTGTTACTGAATTACCAATTAGCTCTATAGATAACTATCTTCTGCCCGCAGGTTCGCACATTTTATTTCCATGGTAACGTTTTAAGGTTATTTCTATCTCATGGGAAAAAATAGCCTATATTTTGTAGGCCTAGAAGTACTTGTATACTATTTCAGCCCATTTAGTTATTTTGGCGTGAAGAAGTAACGAACATTGATCCTTCCATCTAAACATCCAAGCTTTCTCATTTATGATATTAGTTTGATGCAAAGCCTGAAGAAGTCTCGTTTCGGAGTTGAAGATACTTTTTTTGGTCGTAGCCACAGAAGGAGGACTACAGAATGCATACAAAGATTATCATGTACTTTGAAGTGTACCTACTGACTAACACAATGTTATTTTTATTACGTTTCGTTGTATCCTGAGGTGCGGTATGTCCTCTTATTGACAGTAAATTATACGATCAAATACGACCAGGTGCTAGCCGGACCATTGCTTTACTCGTAACTACCATTAGCTTTAGTGCTTTGATGGATGGTAACGTAATTACTTAGCACTTTATTTAAGTAATGAGTAGGTTCATCATCAGCCTATAGCAGTTTACTGCTGGACATACGAGTAGGCCTCCCCCAATGAGCGCCATAGCGCCCTGTCTTCAGCTTGCCGCATCCAGCAATCTACCTGCAGTCTTTCGCAGGTCGTCATCCCACCTGGTCAGAGGACGTCCTACACTACGTTTACCGAGTCGTGGTCTCCACTCAAGAACACGTTTGCCCCAGCGGCCGTCGGTTCTTCGCGAGATATGGCCGGCCCACTGCCACTTCAGCTTGCTAATTCTTTGGCTATGTCGATAACCTTGGTTCTCTGTCGGATGCATTCGTTTCGTATCCTATCCTTCAGAGAAACTCCGAGCATAGCTCTTTCCATAGCTCTCTGAACGACTTTGAACTGGTGGACCAGCCCTATCGTGAGTGTCCACGTTTCAGCTCCGTAGGAGGTTAGGTATGAGTAGGTTAGGTGGTCGTGAATCTAATTAAGAAAAAGGTAAGAAAAACTTATGAGGTCGGTAAAAAAAATTGTCTATGCAGTTTATCTAAAGAGCTTAGTAAGCGCTAAGTTCAGGTGTTACGTAAGCTTTCGTAATGTTTTTTCGTGAACCAGAACAATATCAACGATATATCAACAGTAAATTTAACAAAATGTATCCCCTTTGAACCCCAGATTCTGGCAGTGTATTGCCGCCGTCGCGCTGCCGCGCCGCCCGTTTGGACAAATCACTCCCAATAATTTATACACATACCTAGCAGTGATTTGTTCTGAAAATTAACATATGTATAAATAACGCTGGCGTATGAGATTGTTCACATTATAGACTCTACTGTGCTCTTAGGGTTACATATTGATTCCTCTCTTCAATGGAGGCAGCAAATAGATACTCTCTCAGGCAGACTTAGTTCAGCAGCCTATGTAGTTCGATTAATTAGATATATTACCGATGAAGATACAGCTAGGTTAGTAGATATATGTATTTCAGTTACTTCCATATTATTTTAATACGGTATTTTGCTTTATATATATATATATAACTATCGAACCAAAGCCAAAACCTTGATTAGAAGCTGTTGCCTCATAAATAAATCAAATTTGACGTACAGGAAGGACCAATCGTTAACCATACAACGTTGGGCTAAAAGACCAATCCAATGTAAAGTTCCAAGAAAACTAAGTCATGCTTAATTTGAAACAGCATATCGCCAGATTGCCTTAATTACTGATCCCAATCGGTAAAATTGAGTTTCTAGAAAGTACCACGGCCTTAACACACTATTCAACGTGTATATTGTATTGTATTGTATTTATTTATCTCAGATAATAAAATCCATAGCATACATTCAATTAAACATTATAACATTAATTAAATCATAATAAATAATAAAACATTAATACATTGAACAAGATAAAATAGTATTAAATTAAAAAATAGTATAATAAGTACTTATATTGGTAACACAAAATGATTATAGCAATTTTCTACTTTTCTCTAAGTGTAATCGTTCAAACAGAAAGTCCTTAGTTGTGTCTACAGGATCGTTTCAACAGATCGAAGAGTTGTTAATTACAACGCATCTATAAGACTGGAATCAGTACCTATATGTTTCGATCCGTTATAATTATAACATATCCGTATTGACACAACTAACAACATGCAACTGTTGTGTGTAGGAACTTGTTCATTGTATGTACATACGCCATCGCCAAATAAACCGTGTACGGACCTGTCAATGAGACAGCTGTAGGTGTTTTTAACTGAATCTGGAATACTGTCATGTATGTGAACTTTCTCATAAAAATAAATCTGTGATCGCCAAATACAAACGCTTACGACCAACGGCTTTATAAACGGACTACTTTTTGAACCCTTAGACTTTCGAAGGTCTGTAGGATTAATTATTTATAAATACGTTTAATAATTTTTATATACTGGATCGACTTGCGAAAGACTGCAGGTAGATGCTGGATGCGGCAAGCTGAAGACAGGGCGCTATGGCGCTCATTGGGGGAGGCCTATGTCCAGCAGTGGACTGATATAGGCTGATGATGATGATGATATACTGGATAGGACATATCTCACTTAATCGTCAAAACACATTAAGAATGAATCTTAATTATATAAAAATAGCACAGCTAAAACCAAATTATTTATTCCCTTTTCTAGCAAAAACCAAACCAAAATCCATTTGGTTCTACTATGTATTTGGGAGACACGTAGATACCTAAACTTAATCATAACATAACCTTTTTTGTCGTGGGTTGAAAATGTTGGATATAGCTTTTCCTTCAGTAAGATGAAAACTAAAGTAAACTCATCAACTCATCTCACTCATCGCCATCGAACTACCTCTACTCACTTTATTATCGTTATATTTTAACACGTTGAAAATGTGAACTGTTTAATTATGAAAGGCCCATGAGATTTTCGTGTAGAGGCAGAGTAGTTTTAGCACATTCACGGGTATACACGAGTGCTTTTGCATGTTGCACGGGAGTAGGTTTTAACGGGATAGATGCTGGAGGTCGTAAATCTTCATACGGCGACGGGTGTACCCTGGACATTTCACCGCAGAACAGAGGAAATATGTAAATTAATTTTGTAGTTCTAAACTTTGTGAGCGACAAATTTCTACGTTTACTAAAAATGACATAAAACAAACAAAGCTACATGTTTATAGAAAACGTTTTGTTTGAAAGAATGTTGTATTTGAAAAATATTCAATAATTACAAATACCTACGTACAAAACTGCCAAAGAATGGAATGATAAAGCTGCTGTCCCACCGCACCGCCACGCATGCTCTGCACAGCCACGCGGCGCATTTAACCTGCGTGCGTTCATTTGTTTGACAACGTTGGTCTATGCTTCCACTGCAGGACACACAATACACGCACGGTTACGCATGTGTACGAACACGCGGCGTATTTTAGCTGCGTATGTTCGTTTGTTTGACAACATGGATCTACGTCACCGGTTTACGTGTACCGCGCGTGCATAGCGTGTATGTACCGCGTTGACAGCGTTAAGCTGAGTGGGTGCCATATTCGAGCAGGCTAGGCGGTGGGACAGCGGCTTAAGACTGACGGAAAAGGGTCGAATCGAATCGACGTTAACAAGTTGTTGGCAGGACAAATTTTAATGTGATTGATTTATTTTTGCAAGGGTACAACTCTTGGAGGGTTCCGACATTGATAGAATGCTTTGAAAAGAGTATATTCATTCTTGAATTACGATTTGTTTGCTGGCATTTCGACTACCATATATAATTCAGTACCTACGTAAATACACTAGTACTTACTAGTGACTTAAACTAGCCTCACCGACGAATAAAAATCTGAATATGAATGAGAAGCAAGGTACACAAACAAAACAGAACAGCTCACCAAAAACTGTGTTATAAAGCTCTGGTCCGACACGGTCGAGTTATTTCGAATCTGTTCCACAATAAACGATATATCTTACTATATTTTGACAAACTGCATTGTGTTTTTGTGCTGGGAGTGCGGTTCGTTAGCCCTGAATGTGAACTTTTGAGGTGAAAATACATGCACGATTATTTTGTACACAGGAGCAGTTTAGAGTTTCTGAGTTTGAAATTAAATCCATTAACATTTAAGCTTACGAAAGTAATCTTTTGATATACTAAGTACCTACGTATGTATTTACGAATAGTGAGTCACTGAACTAGTAATCTGAACGGTAGACCTTTTTGAAAAGGAACCAAAAATAACTTTGCGTTACGCGAACAGATAACTATACATAGGTTATTAACTATACTTGTAAGTACAATGTTGTTTGAGACATTAATTGTTCTTTGCTTGGTAAGTTCTGTGGTTGAAGTATAGAATTTCAAACTGACTTTGCTTTGAAAAATAATTACAGCTCCATTTGAGATTATAATTAATAGGTATAATAAATCTCAAAGTTTTGCCAGTCCGCTTACTGTATTTACAAATTTATTTAGGACGGAAAAACAATTTTTATCTTTTGGATGAGTTTCACGATAACAGTTTCCAAGTTCATTAATTAAGCAAGTTATTTTAACACATTTTCCTTTTATCTTAAGTTTTATAAGCAATTCTTAGCAAATCTGCTACATGATATAAATAATTTAGTAAAAACTAGTATGTTTATATGAATTTAGAAAGATTGAACCCTCACACATTCCTAAATGTTGATAAATACGTACAATTGACGATGAGTACAATTTCTTACCCCGAATATTTTATCCAATACAGGGTTTGGTGTTCATATTTCATCGAAACAGCTTTATTTGACCTATGTGCCGTTTTTCAATTCATCAAGTATCAAAAACGGGAGATATCTTAATCTTACGCTACCTGATAAAAGTTAGATAAAATTGAACAATGTTGAAGTGGAGCAAACATGCCAGTGAACTCCCCGATCGTGCACAAGAGAAGAATGCTTCCAATCTGCCTAAGTGCACAAGCGAGCCTAACTTCCAATGGCCGTTAAAAGCTGATTTACACTTTGATTCGAGATCAGAATCTTTTGCTACTTTTTTATCATTGCTACGCTGTTTATTTTTGTAATGTTTGTTTTGGAATGTTTTTTTTTTAAAGTAACTTCGAAGCGTATTAGGGACTTCAGTTGAGTTGTCAGCTTTGGGTGGCTCGTTTTAATTTACAGTGGAATTCATTATTAAAGATAGAGGTGAAGGTAAGGAAACTACGACTTATTTCTTGTACCTACTGCTAGGTATAAGCTTCCAAACTCTTGAAGGCAAAAGACATAATTATCATGATGATAATATTCAAAGCGCTTGCGAAGCTGCGAACGGAAGCAAGTGATCAATAGTTTTGTATGAATTGGGGGTAATTTCTTTCCTCCATGTTTTTCATGGCTCTACGGCTAGCCGGTGTAACTGTCGTGGCCATATCGTAGATTTGCTCACTTCATGAAATGCTCAAGAATTTCATAGAATATAATATGTAACAAAACTTAACAAATTTTTGTAACAAAATTTAAAAAATTTTTGCAACAAAATTAAAAAAAAATTGCAACAAAAATGTTGTTGCCATATCATATATTTGCTCACTTCATGAAATGCTAAGGAATTTCATGAAATGTTCTCGCCTCTACCGGTAATTAATGTAACTACTTTACGATATGATCAAATAATCTTGACCGTTTCATGAAGAAACCGCGCATTTAGTTGCCATCGAGAAACGATTTCTTATTGCCCAAATCACATCATGATGTGGGCAATAGACAGAGGAATATTTCATGAAATGCGACCATTTCATGAAATTCTCGAGCATTTTATGAGGTGAGCATATCTACGATATGGCTACGACATAAGCATGTACTAACGGTTCTGTACCACCTATTTATACTCTGGGTTCTCCAGTGATCGATTTGAAATTCAGCCTCTAGGTGAATGCCGAGTGATGGATTATGAGGATAATTCAACCGCCAAATATGCGTTCCGCTGTTAGTCCTTGGCAGCTAGGTAGGTATTGACTGACACCACCAGCATCTTCCATTTGGAGCATTTTTTTTATAGTCAGAGAAATTGTTGCCTTGTTATTTTCTTCTCAAGTGTTACATGAGCCCAATTGAAAAATTTCCTTAAATCAACATACTCGTAAGTACTAGCATCATCGACTTAAATACCTCATTGGTTCATGCTTAACATAAACGAAAACCGACGGTTTAAATTGCTTGATTTAATTGAGTAACCGATTCGTATTTTGATCGGGTCAAGATTCCAGCTACGTTGGGCTATTACCGGGGGCCGACATGAAAGAGGCGTGTGCCTCTAACTTATAACGGCATGCAAGTAATGCCGATGGTTTAGTAAGTCGAATTTAATATTCTTCAGGAACCCACCTGCTAACAACTTTTGAAGAATTTCGATCAAATTTATCGTATTTTGATTGAACATTTTCAAAAGTCGATGAAGTCCAGGGTAACTATGGTACTTGTCTCTTTATATTTTATTTATTAGTAATGTGGGGGTTGTCTTTGTAACAATGAAACCTACAAAACTTCAGGTGGCTCGTACCTAATTAAAGCTTAAAAACTCGGAAAACTAGATATAAATCATACCTAAGTGACATTCTATAAATTTTTTTATATTTTTAGATTATAGTATTTACCCACAAAATCTTCCATTTGGCATGCCCACAGATTAGATTTGTTATAAAAAGTCGTTCATCAATTAGGCAATCAAATGATAAATCGACTGTATGGTAAATTGACTGATACATAAGTCAGTTGGATTCGGTCAAAATCAATTTGAGCAGTACTTTTCCATACTCATATAGATTACCTATCTATAAGACCTACCAATATACCTTTGTGTTATGGTATTATGGATAAGATAGGTAATCACGATCCTAGGATCCTAGTCCCCTGTCTATGTGCAAACTCCTTAATTTGGACATAGACAGGGGACTAGGGTACGTATGGTAAGTAGATATAAAATAATTTTGGTGTTGGCCAAATAATGATTAACTTTATCCATAAATAATTTTATGGTGCTCACAAACTTTCGGTAATAAACAGGACCCAATGGTCATATTTGTAATAATTTTAATACAGAGGAGGATCCTAAGCTGGTATGCTATATGCTTTGAAATCTATATCGTAGCTCTTGTATTTTCAGAGATACATATATTATGTTGATGAGTCAGTCAGTATTTTCTGTTCTATAAAATTTTCGTATCACAGTGTTTGTAACAAAACTCCACCGAAACGGCTTGACTGATTCTTATGAAATTTTGTGTGTATTTTCAGTAGGTCTGAGAATTGGACATAAACAATTTTTCATACCACACATTTTTTTCAAATTTACACGCGGGCATATAAGCCGCGGGGCGCCGCCATTTATTGTACATCTATAGATATAATAACTTTTCAAGAGTGGTGCCGTATGCATATTTTAACTTGATTAATACAAAAGGACATGCAATAAAAAATCCTTGTCTCATAGACAACCCACATTGTACTCGTATGGACCCACAGCCTAAACCACGAATCAGAGAGATTGGAAACTTGGGCACTCTGAAAAGAATTTTTAAAATCACGCCCTGATGTGTTCAAAATAGGGATTGAAATTCTTTGTATCATGCAAAATAAGCCAATGCTTATACTGTGGACGCCTTGCGAGCACGAACAGAGTATTTCACGAGCTCGCTACAAATACATATTGCGCTCGGCGCGATCCGTGATTCGTCGGTTTTTGAACGAACACAAAGGAGCTTGCAGTGCTCGGTTTGCCAGTATGGACGGGTTGTGTTGAGACGAGCGTGTACACGACCAAACCAGGTACGACCACGCCGGAAACAGAAGCGTGTTGGTAACACGCTTCTGTTTCCGGCGTGCTAGTTTCTACTCCTTACTGAGCTTACCTAACGCGGTCGTATCACTAGTTTATAATATATTATGATTTAAGAATGAGAAAAAGGAAAACGAATGTAAGATAAATAATTTTCCTAATGCATATTTCATCTAAGTATCAAATATTCATTTAATTTTCAGATATAAAAATAGTAAGTCATCATTATTTTTGTTCCCCAAATGGCGGTTTTCATATTAAAATTCGACGAAATTCGTTTTCTTCCCGCTTTTCTGGGACAATCTTCACAAGAAGGTATGGAGGGTCCAATGGATTTTGTGAATATAGAGTAGGTATGACAATTTAATTTGGCATAAAAGGGTTTCAATTTAAAATAATATAGAGGAGAGGCACGTTCAGCAGTGCTATGGTGGTGTTACATATTCATCAGAGAAGTGGCCTACAGACATTGAATTATCTCTAAAGACTGCAAGCCAATTAACCGTTACAAACAATGAATACAAACTATTAATGTTTACCGAAATTATTCCCCGTTACTTGGGAATGTAGTTTGGTATGTTTGGTTTTGTCAGTGTTGGCTTTGCGGTGAGGTACTCGTAGTAGAGCGCTTTCACACAGAATCCCGTTGGAAATACGATAGCAAACTTTGCTCTCTCAACCTCAGAACCCGTTCAATTACATTATTTAAACGTACATTCATATATTTAGTCGGACTTCATCCTCAGTGGTCAGGCTAAATGGTACATAAATAGCCATTTCCGTAAGAGATAATATTAAAGACCACATATGCGTGCGCGAACACAGATGGACTCTCTATTCTCTCACTATCTTTATCTGTTCACTATCTTAAGCAGACTCACACGACCGGAGTGACATCAGGTGAAGGACCAACTTATACCTATTACTATAATAATAAACTTTATAATAATAATAAACTTTTTTATTGTTCAAAGAGTTGCTTATAGCTAAAACATTAATTTAACGCTAAACTTAACGTTAACTTATTACAATCTAAAATCATACTAAAACATTGGTGAAATGGTTGTCTTAATTATAAGTACAGTGATTTATCGATTTTAGACATTTGTTCAAAATCGCAATACAAACTTAGATTTTAATAAGTATTAGGTAGTTTATATATTTTGCAAAAGAGATGCATAGCTTGCTAGTGATTTCTACCCCCCGTACTAGTTTAAAAACTGTGTTACGGCAGAGTAGGATCGTCACAGAAACCAGCATAAGTTGCGACGTGAATTGTTATCAGCGCCGAGCGCTGTGTAGGTCACGCAATAGTGGTGTAGTACAAACTGGTTATGACTTAGACATAGTATAACTAAGGGAAACAGACAAATTATTCTAGGTAGTTAGGTAGTTCTAACTTAATGAAACTAAAACTATTTTCCGTGTCAGCTTATCACTTATTTAACTAGATATTATCATTAAGTATGCGTGTAATTAATAGGTATATTTCCAGTAATATTTCAAAATAAATTACAACAAATAAATATTTTATTATTATGTATAGGGTCGGTATCTATGGGAATATTCTAAAGGGATCTATGGGGATTTGTTAATGTTGTTGTTCAGCAATTTTAAGAGTAGCAAAATAAATATATCTATATCTTTATATAACCTATTCCGTTTCGATCGGCTGAACAGATATTAATGAAATTTAGTTAGTAGTATATAATGACTTTTAAGAATATAAACGTAATATTTAATTCAATTATTTAAGAATAACTAGTTCACAAGTTCTTCGGTAGCAGCATAATCCAGTTTTTGGAGATATTTGGTTATTAGAATCTTACATTCGTAGTAGCTTAATGTTCGTAATGATTTTATGTTTTTGCTTATTTTATTGTATAAGTGAGGGCCTATGTATGATGGTGAATTTTCTCCAAACTTTGTTTTATATGTAGGTTTCGTATAAACATTAGGTATTCTTCTTTTTGTTTTTGTCTCAGCCTGGGGGGGTGTGATTCGGTGTTGCCTTAAGATTATGGATTTTATAAAAAGTTGGCGTACTGTTAACACTTCAAGTTCTTTATATAGTTGTGTCGTAGGATGGCGGAAATCTTTAAAAGTTGCAATCTTCAATATTGCTCTTTGTGATCTTTCTACCTGTATTAGGTGAGTTTTTTAGCTGTACCCCAGGTAGTGATACCGTACTGCAATATAGATTGACTCAGGGCATAGTAGGCCAGTTTAATGGTCTCCCAATCCCGGATATGTCGTAATTTTTTAAAAATACATATTACTTTTCTCATTCTGTTACTCAAGTTTTCTATTTGTCTTTTCCAGTTTAAGTTTTGATCTAAAGAGACCCCTAGGTATTTCATATTTGTGACAGAATCCAATACAGTACTATCTAACTTATGAAATGGCAAATACTAACAGCGCGGGCGTGCATCACCGGCAAACCAATTCTGGAAACAAAGCCGTTTCTCTTTTACCTGAAAATAGTAGGTAGGTTTCTACTATTTCAATCTAAATCACATCACACTCAAGTCTTGTTGGACTCGTCCAGTCGGGTTCTAGTGACGCTCGAACAGTATTAATGTCGTTGAAGATTACTTTGAGAAGATGTAGTTTTCTCGAAGACTCGAAAGAAAAATGTATCGAGATTTAGTCAGAAATCGATTAAGTCCTAACTGCTATCTAGTCAAATCAATATGTAGTCTTAAAGCTTCTAACCCATATGTTTCTAGTGTAAGGCAAGAGAAACCACAGCAAAGTGATGACGTAATTAGCCATTCGTAGGCATAAATATCCATGAATCTATCAGCTTCCCGTGCTGAGAAGTTCCCAAAGTTGATGAATTGGATAAATTAATTAAATACTTATTGTTTATGGATGATCGATGTGGCGCGGTGGGCGATGGTCCGCCTGCGACGCAGGAGGTTGCGGGTTCGATTCCCGCCTCGGAACAATTGTGTGTACGATCTGCAGATATTTGTTCCGGGTGTTCTGGTCGTTTTCTATGCATAATAAAAAATATCTATCTATGTAATGTATTGTATTATGTATATCAGTTATCTAGTACCCATAACACAAGCTTTGCTTTATTACAATTTTATTATAAAAGTAACACAAATTAATTTTGACATAGGAAACACCATAAGGGATTGTGTTAAAGAAAAAGTAGACAGACATGCCTTCTTTAAAAATTAAATAAATATTCATAGAAATTTATCACAGTAAAATAAATAATGTCAAGAATATTCTAATAATGCAGCTGTATAAGGACATGAATTAACTAACACTTTATTGTACTTGTACTTATCCATACTATTATAAAATCAAAATTTTGTCTGTCTGTCTGCTTGTTACCTTTTCTTGCCTAAACAGCTGAACGGTAGTTAATGAAATTCCATAGGGAAGTAAACTGTCGGGGACGGAAATAGGCTACTTGAAAAGCACGTGGAAAGCCGCGGGAAGAAGCTGATACTTCATAAAAAATATTTTCAGTTAGTAAACATTTGGTACATACATTATTGATAATTATTGATTCGTAAAACGTATATCTAAAATAGATATGTAAAAAAACTAAATTAATTTCAAAGAACATCGTCAAATTTAAATAAACATAAATTTACTACCTGACTTAGTTCGCGATTACCATACCTGCAGACTAATTAGCCACATTTGAAAACAGTATCTCTCGTACTATGAATCGCTGTGCTATTTGCAGCGTAGAAGAATGAGATCACAAATTTTGACATTAGTACCTATCTTTAGCAATGATATTTATTATTTAAGGACAGAAAAGGCTGGCAAAATCGAAAGGAGCAGTAGGAAATACTAGGCTAGAATGATTATAATGATAACCTATATTTAGGTAGTTAATTTGTGAACTTTTTGTTTCTCTGAGTGATAATGATTTGTTTCCAGTTTCAAAGTCACTCAGCAAGCCATGGAAAGAGCTATGGGGCTCGGAGTTTCCCTGAAGGATAGGATTTCTTACCGAATACATCCGACAGAGAACCAAAGTATTCCACATAACTAAAAGAAGTAGCAAGCTGAAGTGATTATGGGCCGACCTTATCTCGTGACGAACTGACAAATACTGGGGTATAAACCGGCAGGCTGATTATGTAAAAGCAACAGCAACAGCGACGCGACCGCGACCGCTCCGCGACCGGTTGCAAAGTGTCACTAGAAACCGTATTACGGAAGCCTGTCGCGCACCGATCGCAAAGTTGTTGCTGATTGCTCATTGCCCATGGACACTAGCGCCACTAGCGACAGAGTAGCAATAGGTGGAAACAATTATTTGTAGTTTTAACGTTCACTAGCGCCACTAGCAACAGATTCACCGATTGTCTGGCAGAAGGAAACCTAGTGCTCGATTGTTGGTTGATGTAGTACCTGGTGTCATCTAATACAAAATTGGCTTTTGACAGCACTGATTGCTTAATTTACGCCTGTCGCAAACCGGTCGCAGTTACATAATCAGGGGGCCGTTAAGGAGTGGAGACCGTGATTCAGCAAACGCAGTGTACGACGCCCTCCGGCCAATGACGGTTTATTTATTTTATATAATTGAACAAACTTTCAACAACGAAAGCGTTTTGTCCTGGAACCTCCTTTTAATGTGAAATTTTCTTTCAAAGTCGAACCGATAAAATTACGCAATTAGTAAAATACAGAAGCGCATTGGAAACAGGCGCTTCATAACAGTGTTCAAAATGTCGTTATTTCGTGTAGAGTTAACTTGATTAGGTAGTACAAAATTGTACTTGTCGCATGTAATATATTTTGTAATGATCTGTATCTGGTGTACAATAACTTCAACTTCTTCCTAGATGGCTCTGCGTCTGGATTGACGCAATTCTACCAGTGTCCGTCTCATGATAGCATATAAAATATTTTTGTATTGTACAAAATGCAAACATGGTAGGTCAAAAGTCAGCTGTCAAAATAAAAAACAGTTTCTGTTCTATACCAACCCATTTAATTAGTCTGCATTGTAAATGGAAGTTTCTGGTTCAGCGAGTTCACGTATTACTTTTGGGTTAGTTTAATTTTCTTGTTCTAAGATTGCGTCATCAGGTATTCTAAAGGTATCGATTTGTAGTCTTTGAATACAGAGACGAGAACTTGAAAGTTCGCTTAAAGCTGAATGAATTTACACGCCTTACCTATAATTCCACTGTATTTAATGCTTGCTTTTTTAATAAGTATTTTGATTTGTGTGTATTTACACACTATGAAACCTATTGATTAAATACCTATAACCCTGTACGAAGCGGGATTCTAATGGTAGACCTCTATTACTTGTGACACAACACTATTTGTATGTAAATAATGCAATGTTGCAACTTTGGTTCTTCTACGGATATCCGAATTCAGAGTAATTTAAAATATGATGCAACAAAATTGAAGAAATGTCATCATCTTCAGCTTTTATTACTCCACTGCAAACATAGGCTTCCCCTAATGCGGCAAGCTGAAGACAGGGTGCTATGGCAAAGAAATACTAACAGCCAAAGGTTAGTCTGATATTCAAGCACGCTCCCAATAAGTTGATTGTTAACCGAGACCTTCAGAAGAATGCATTACCCTCCTCAGATAAAGTTGAAGCTAGAACTCGTGTTCCTTGAGTCGCTATTGGAAAAACACTTTCATTTTATATTCTGAATGCTCGGAATACAATATACTTGCAAATTTTTCGATATTGTCGTCGACAGTTGAAAACTTTTGAATAAAAGATTGCATATTAGATTTGCATAGCGTTGTGAAAATGTGATTGTCATATTATTATTACCTATATAAAAAGTAGGTCATTGGCAGTTATGTTTATAAAATATTTCTCTTTAAATTATTTAGTAGTTGTTTCCCGCAGTTTCACCGGCGTTAAATTCAAATTTCACATTTCTAAATTTTAATATAGCCTATGTTCACCGCGGATAGTTTAGCTTCCCAACGGTGAAATAATCTTTCAAATCGGTCCTGTAGTTTCGGAGCCTATTCGATACAAACAAACAAACAAAAAAATCAAACCTTTATAATATTAGTTTAGATAATATTTTTTTTATTGTCTTTTGCAGATACATACATTAGAGTCTCCAAAGCAGCCTTCCCGGAATTAAAAATACTAGAACGTCAAAATGAACAAAGAGTTTTTGATCCTAGCTCCTTGAATAGGCGTAACCCATGCTTACTGAAGCAGACAATTCTATTTCTACTAAGGTAAAGTCCAGATTGGCACTCCAGGAGTACGCACCCTACTGCTAAAAAATCCTCCTCCTGGAAATTATTGGAATTTAGTTCGATAGGCTAGGGACTTGGGACCAATGTTTGTGCAATCTGCAAATATGTATTTGTCCAGGGTGGTATCTACGTATCTTCTATGTATAATAAACAAAAACAATATATTGTATTAAGTATATCAGTCATCTAGTACCCATAGCACAGGCTCTGCTTAGGTCGGGGATAGATGATGCTGTATGATTTGTCCAGCATTATCTATTTAGTTATTTATAATAAATGAAGCGATTTATTATTTTATTTAGCATATCAATACTTAATTGCGATTTTCAGAAGCAACGATTTTCTGCAGTGGGATATCATTACTGAAGCGAGTATCCTTACTTTAAGCTTGATAACACTACCGTCGATGTAATTTTGATACGACCACGGACTTCGGACATCAGACATACAGTGTTCGGTTCACTGGTAATATAGATAGATAGATAGAGATAGAAAATTCTTTTATTGCACACTTACAAAATAAAACTAACAAGACAGAATAAAATACAAAACATGTGACAATTTGGCGGTCTTATCGCTCAAGAGCGATCTCTACCAGACAACCGTGGATGGATAGGATCGTTGGATTGTACATGGGGATCTGTGTGCATTATATTATATATATATATACCTACTGTCTCATCAACTAAATGTAACTAGATAAACAGAACAAATACAAGTCAACTTATTTGTGCTCATGTAGATTATAAGTTCCTGCACGGAAACGAATGCGAAAAAACCCATTTAAACGTATAAATACATTAATATTCAAACAGTGCAAATGACAAATGTATCCGAGCTGATTGATAAATAAGATAGATCTTTTGCTGTCTATGTTTGTGAACCAAATAAACCAATTATCCAGATCTCACTCAACCCTAAATAGTAGTTACGTTTGTACGCTAAAGTAATTATACGCGTAACAGTGTCAACATTTCCACCCCCGTAGCATAGTATCACGGAAAGCTCTCGGCAACTCCAACAAAATGCAAAGTAAGCATAAACGAGACTTAAATTTTGCTCAACTGCCACATATAATGCTTGGCGGTCGTAAACAAAAGATAAAACAGTCGTAGCGAGCACACTTCGCTGAATCGAAAAGAATTCCTGAAACAATGGTATTATGTGAGACATGTCATAGTATTTTTGGAGCTCCGAGTTCTTTTCACTGATGTGCGAGGATGCGTAATGTAATATCTACGGATCGTTTGATTTTTATAGTTCGCACCTCACATTATCTCTGACGGAAAGGAACAGAAACCTTTTTCTTCGTCTAAGAAAAACTTCGTCTACGAACATAAAAATATATAAATATTTGGCATTAGGTCTCTTACTCGTATCATCTTTAAAAAAATCCTTTTAGTAGGATTTAAAGAAAGCCTTAGGTAGGCAGGTAAATATCCTGCCTGTCTGAACATAAAAAGGTAATGAAGAAAGTGAACACAAAACCAACTCAATATAGGTGAGGGGTGAGCCACAAGAGTGATCTATCATTTTTATGAGCCAACCATAAGAGCACTAAGCGGGCAAGCCGAGTGTGTGTAACAGCCTATATAAAACTATTCTGGTGCGAAATTCAGTAAACTTTTGTAATATCCTCTATATTTGGGAATGCTTATACGCAATATATTTCGTGCCTCACACAAACACCGAAAGAGATTTAGAAAGCTTCTCTGTACTTAGATCAGATATTGGTTTTGATAGATTTGTTATTTTATTTTACTTAAACTTAAACTGGTCTGTACCATGTCTTTGTCACAGGAATGTCCTGTAATTAAGGTTTTAGAGGTAGTTCTGTATTTAGGTTTTCACCAAATTTTTATAAAATCGTTGTTCTTTGTAAACAGTAAGGATGTTACCCAACCAAACGCCAAGCCAACATAGTTGTTTAGCATTAAATTAGGGAAGTTTCAGGTTGATAACCCATAGCTTTCCTCGTGGTCGTTATGGCAGTTCTATGGGCAAACTTTTCGCATTACATCACCTAAGGTATTTTGGTTGTGCTAAATGTGTACCGCAGTCTATAAAGCGGTTGAGGTTTGTTGTAATTTAATTTGCACGCTAAAGTTAGAATTACGAGGATAGTAAAGGAATTTTGAAGGGCCTTCATTAATATTAATTTGGTTGGTTTGGGAAATAATAATAATGTATCTTACCACGGTTAAACAGGAATTATTGAAAGTATTTTAACACCTCTACAGCAATGGCCAATTTGCGTGGCAAGCGTTATGGTTTTAAAAACCCCGTCTCGTCTTGGCTTGCTCGTATGAGTTCTAATAAATAAAAAGAAATAAATAAAATTATTAAAAAAAAAAAAATTACACACAATCAATCAAATTAAAATAAACTAATTATATAAAATAAAGCTGATGAAGTATCACAAATCTTAATGATACTAAAGGCTTATTACTTTACGGAGATGCCTGAATTTATAAAGAAATGTAGGCAAGTGTGTTAAATTACCTAGAATAGACGCGTAGTGACAAGACAACTCTTTGAGCTTCCGCGATTCTCGGCATTTTCACTAAATTGTTGTGATCAAATCAAAAACATATTAAGTACGTCTTTGATTTGAGTGGAGTACCTATATTAAAGACTTTTTAAGTATTTTCTTGATCAAATTCCCTTACCCTATTATTTTTAATTATCTGCCCCAAATAAGGACTAATAAAACTCTTATTTAGTTATATTTATTGAAGTAAACCATATCGTAATAATTTCTATTAAGATACTTGAAAAATATATTACCTACTATAAGGCCAAAAAGGATTACGAGTACACAGATAAAGACAAAACAAAAAGAACAGCGAATTAAGTAAAAAAACTCTAACTATTAATGTCAATATATTTAATTTTATAGATATTTGTGTGTGTTGTGATATATTAAATAATTATAAGTATATTATGATTTTGTGATTCTAAGTCATGTTTATTTGTTTTTAGATCTTGATATATTTTTTTAAATACCTATTATATACCATACCATATTCAAAAAAGAATTTTGAGCTTATGAGTTCGATACTGTACACCACAACAAATGTCTTGTGCGATATTTATGAGCCTGTAATTAAATTTTAGACAATATTTAATCGCTATCGATTGCGCGATTGAACATATCATGTAAGAGAACCATATTGTATGGTCAACGTTTTTGTTCAACAGTGAAACAATCTTGGTAGCTATCATTATAAGGTAGGTTTTAAGACATAATATTTATGAATTTCTTTTGGATATTTTCAAGACAATTACATGCAGTATTAAATAAATAAATAATAAATAATGCTGGACAATTCACACAGCATTATCTAGCCCCATGGTAAGCAGAGCTTGTGTTATGGGTACTAGATAACTGATATACATAATACAATACATTACACAGATAGATATTTTTTATTATACATAGAAAACGACCAGAACACCCGGAACAAATATCTGCAGATCGTACACACAATTGTTCCGAGGCGGGAATCGAACCCGCGACCTCCTGCGTCGCAGGCGGACCATCGCCCACCGCGCCATATCGGTCGTCAATTGCTTGGTGCGGACACCATACTAGGTACATGAGTATTCTAGGACACTTCAGATATATAAATACCACACTTTATTACATTCAATGCTCTTAAATGGCTTTGTTACTCTCTAAATCCCATCCGTTTATATACTTTATTTACTATTGTTTCTATGTGTTAAGTCATCGAATCCAGTGTGACATCTTGGATGTCACACTTGTCTTAAAATTTATAGGCTTAAGTTTACAAAATGCTAAAGGTACCTAATTTGTTAGCATTTGGGTGCATTGACGGTAATTTTTTCGTTACAGTGTCGTATGGGAGGTATCACTATTGAGGTGTGTATAGTATCTTGTAGTAGTAGATCATACAAACAAAAAGTGGTTTCTTTTTCACTTCTTCCACTAGTGGACAAAAAATTTAAGTGAACAGTAAAATAATTTTATTTGATAATAATTTAATGTATAAAATATGACTTGTCTAAGTGCTTATTTTGTAATAATCCTAAAGAAATAAATGATTTTTTACTTTACTTTACTTTAAAACCTCCTGCGTACTTTGCCACTGCGCCACTGAGTTCGCCTAAATAGCAAAACAAGTAAATTATTCCATAAAAACACATGGCAATATTACTATGTGACATAAAATTGACTCACATCATGAAACATTCACAAAGAAGAGCTGGGAACGATGTGAGTAAGCCATTTTGTATCCGACCACCTCCGCCCTTGTTTATCGCGATTATGCGCTACGTTACCCGAGACTCCATGTGTCGTCGCTTGAAATATAAACGTGGAATAAGTAGGTATTTAAGCTTCATATATTATAAGGCTGTATATTTATTTATAGCTTTATCCCATGAAGAGTATATCCATCAAATTATTAAAAGAAAACCTTGTACTTATTCACGTCGTTTTTAACCTCCGACGCAAATAGAGTGGTGTAGTTTAAGGTGTGTAAGTATTATCAATCAGTGAGACTCGGAGCCTGTGGCATCATAGTTTCTCCCAAACGGATATTTTTGTTTTCTCTAATTTGTTACTAAAGGTTACTTTTTATAGAGGTTTCATCTTTAAGAGTTATGATTAACGATATGTTTGTTTAGTTACAAAATTATCTAAACAAAAAATTATAGATTTTAGGTAAATTTTTGAAACGTAACCATTTTAAAGAAGCTAAATGGAAGTATAGGATTTTTCGAAACATTTGCTAAGAAGCTTAACGGAACAGTCAAAACTACGCATTACGCAGTTTTGTCGTTGTGTTTTATTTGTGGGTTCTCTGCTATTTTATACCAAATTATATGCAAATGTTACGGTTTCCAAGACGTGTGCTGATGATATAGCAGCCAAAAGCTCCATCTGGACCAGGAGTTCATCTTATTATATGCCATGTGGGATCATCTTCTATGGAATTAAACTAAAATGTTATAGAGATAATCCTAATTAGTTTTAGATAAGTACTCTGTTAACCTTTAGAAACCATTTTTTGAAAATAAATACTTTTTATTATTTATTTATTTATTTAATTTGTTACAGACTATCTCCTCGGGTTAGCATAAAAACGACAACATTAGAGAAATAGATATTTACATAAATTTTATAGATTTTTTTTTAAAGAAACATATCTCCTCACTACCAAGTTTTGACTGACAACTGTCAAATGCCTTATATCTTGTCCCTATTTTAGTATTCGGCCTGTCTTATTATAACATTCACTGAGTGACTCGCTCAGATAGATTTTGCGGCTCATATGGCTGCATTCTGAATTTTAAAAATGTAATAACATAAAGACTTAATGCCTTTTCTTACGTCCCAGTTGCACGGGTACCCAGCGGTGAAGTATATGCATATTACACTGGTACGTGTGAAAGATAACGCACACGGAAACGCGAGGCGTGTTGAGTTGAATCTAATCGTAATGTATACATTTTCTATGACCATATGAATCACATTGGAAACATGTTTTGTTGCGTCGGGTGTTAGTAATATGAATCTGGTCTTAGAAAATGTATACTTTGACTAAACAACTCAACACGCATTGCGTTTTGTCGAGTCGCGTGGCGTGCCAGTCGGAAGCGTGCCGAAGAAGCTGGCTGCATTGCTTCGCTGTATGGCACAGCTGATGCCATGCTGCGCCAGATTGTCGTTAGCTCTCGTTTACACGTTGTTTCGACCAGACCCTCTGATAAATTATTAAAAACCCTTTTTTATTTTATTGATATATTGATATTCCTGACACTTTTGTGTATCAAAATCTGTTCGGCATATTACCAAAAGCAATCCGGAATATGTCTGCAATACGAAGGCAAAGCCGGTTTCCAATTAAAACTTTTATTGAATGGCCGATTAGCAAAAACTAAGTTCTGTAGGTACACGCAAATGCGCAACAGAATCCTTGGTACTGTATTTTATATTGTAGAGCTTTAAGTTTTGATCATCAAAGGGCAGCGAGGTGGGGATCTATGTGATTTTCACGATCCTTATGGTTAAACGAAACCTATATACACGTAATATATACGAGTTTTATGTACCTTTATGAATGTTCGTTGTTCGTCTTTTTAAATAGTATTAATATTATTTAGTCAATAGCACCTTCCGTGGCTATAAGCATCTCAGTTTGCTTTTTGTACAAACTTTTTACACAAACTACCTGTGCCAGCGGCTTCAGTGTAGAATTTTATTTACAACCAAATTTGCAGTGTGGAACCCATAGCTTTTTTCAAAATAAAAATATCTTAGTCTGACATGATAGTGAAAGTCTAGAACAGTTTTTTTTTATTTAGCCTGTTTCGTCTCACTGCTGGGCAAAGGCCTCCCCCAAATCTTTCCACTCAGTGCGGTCACCTGCGAACACTTCTAAGAAGTCTAAAAAATATTTAATATAAGTTTTGTTCAATTCTATTACACTGCGCACAATTCTATTACACTGCGCGTTTTTTTTAAATAAAAACAGTGTGTTAAATCGATGTCAGCGCCAAAATCTACAAACCCCTTTAGTTTTGTCATTTTAAAAATTATGTGTTATTCTGATATGTAAGCTATATTATTGTAAAGTTCATTCAGTAGTTTTTGCGTGAAAGCAACAAACATACTCACATACATCCTCACAAACTTTCGCGTTTATAATATTGGTAGGATATAAAACATTAAAATATTCATAGTTGTATGAAAAAGAAATACCAAGGGCTGCATTTTTTCGAATAATTTGGCGTGCTTTATAATAACTATAAAGCTTTTAATTCGTCAATATTGAAAAACTAATGACGGGATCCCTCTAAGGGGTGATGGGGATCCTCCATCCGGTCTAATTTACAGTAACCCTGTTGATACATTGCGTCAGTCATCTGACATTTGTTTTGACACAACTGAAAACCTTCTTTTTAGACGTCTATACCAAAGTTTTGCGTGATAATTACTGATTCCCTTCGTATATGTATATTATTTATAGAATATGGGCCCAACTCGGTATCATTTTCTATACAATTGCACCAGAATTATCCAAATTATTTAATTAATGATGGAGAAATCGACGAACATTCATACAAAATACATACAACCTTCTAAATCAGTTAAAAATCAAATAATACCGCTTCATTTTTAAGCCAGTTAAAAATTTTGCTTTTCCTGTTTCTATCTCATTTTATTTCATTGTAGACTTTGCCTTCTGTTTGATACATCGTGCAAGTAGTATCGACAAGGAGAGATAGATGAGGATAAGTTTTAATTACTTTCTCCATCCCCTGTACAGAGTACCTATGGTTTTAGTTAATTAGCTCACATGTAATTGGAATGCAGCTTTGTAATAGGAGTGAGTGAAATAACGTTTACTTCTAATAACCATAAGAAATTTAGGGCAAAAAGAAAACTTTAACTTTGTAGCACTGTACTCAGAAAAAATATACGTAGAAACATAAAAAATTGCCACAAATGTGTTTCTACAATTTCAGCTTATACAGTATTTATCATTAATGCTAGCAGAAATTTGAGATCCCACGGGAGAAGTAACTCTGACTTCACTTATTATTTTATTTGTTGTTCAAAAGTTATGATAATGAAAAAAAAAGCTTAGTTTGAGTCGTGCCACAGTAATTGTCTAGTTAATAAATTTGTGTAACATACAATACAATACAATACAATAACTCTTTATTGCACACCAAATACATAAAAGATACACAAGACAGGAAAAGAAAAACAAATACAAAATATGCTGTACAATGGGCGGCCTTATCGCTAAGAGCGATCTCTGCCAGGCAACCTTTGGATGGACATGAAGTGATAGAACAAGTATAGAACATATACTTGTTCTAGCACAACATATATGTTTTTTATTAGGTACTAGCTGATGCCCGCGACTTCGTCCATATATGGGTGGTGTTAGAGGTTCGATCGATAAAGTAGACCTAGATCTGCAATGGTTCTTGACAACTAAGCTGCAGCTGCAATTTCGTTGGCGTGGTGCATAAAATCATATCGGCTAATGACATCACCTTTATATATTGATATAATTCATAAATAAAAAATGCTAAAATCTAGCCCCAAGCTAAACAGAGCGGGGATATGTACTAGATGATTGATATACATAATACAATACATTACATAGATAGATATTTTTTTATTATACACAGAAAACCTCCAGAACAACCGGAACAAATATCTGCTAATTGTACAAACATTTGTCCCGAGGTGGGAATCGAGCCCTCAACTTCCTGAATCGTAGGCGCGCCACAGAGGTCGTCATTATTTTGAATTTACTTTCTTTTTCGGCCGACAGGGTACAGTCAGCTATCAATTACTGTTTCGTTAGGCTTACAAAATAAATACTTAAACAGTTAACATTTTAAACTTTAAGTATTGTATTGTATTGTATTTCTTTATTAATAAAAACTTATTCTAATCTTATTTCTACGACACTTTAAACCAGATAAGGTTTGTCTAGTGTCGACAGTTACAGCGTGTTGCCATGCCACACATTAACTCACGTACCTACATAAAATATAAATATCAGCACTTGGATTCATAAGTTAGGTTCAATAGCTAGCTACCTGCATACAGCTTTAACAGTAAAGGGTGACTAGCGGTCG
Source organism: Eupithecia abbreviata (assembly GCA_943735965.1). NCBI lineage: Eukaryota > Metazoa > Arthropoda > Insecta > Lepidoptera > Geometridae > Eupithecia > Eupithecia abbreviata. The sequence goes on along the minus strand of OX030977.1, from coordinate 7,430,908 downwards.
CTATATGGAAAAAATAAATAAATAATTGATCGTAGTAGGTAGTAAATTTAACATTGTGTTACACTTTACAAAGCAATTATGTAGTTATACATTTAAAGTCATACATATTTTACTATAAATTATCTAAGAAGTGTTTTTTGTATTTATGTGAATAGTTTTTTGTGTTAACTTCTTCTAGTAGTTTGCGTGGTAGTTCATTAAGCATAGTAGGTATTAAATATTCTGTGGTTCGCCGGCCATAATAATTATTCATTTTAGGTATACTTAGTTTATTTTGTGTAATATTCCTAGTTGTTATTGTATGTGATACGGGCACGAGTATAGCTGTATTATGAAATTGCTCTGTAAGAAGGTTAAGTTTTATTCTCTCTTGCACCGGAAGTATGCCTGAAAACTTGAATAAGCCCATGGCATCTTGGATATCATTTTTAATTTTTTGAGGTGTTATAGCTTTTAGAATCCTATGCTGCAAATTAAATATTTTATCAATTTCTGTTTTGAACGTACGGCCATAGCAGGTTATGCAAGTTCAATCATCATCATCATCATCAGCCTATAACAGTCAGCCTACAAAATGTCAAAGATGGAATCTAATTAATTGCTCGGATATTAGTTTATAGTATTATAATTTGGCAAAATGTATTTGTTTTAGAGATAGTGCGTCTCTGACTCTGGAACAACTTACTGGCACGATGTTGAACATTCTTTCATACTGTGAAAGGCGATGTCTTATCCAGGTGAAAATAATGATAATGATGTGCTCCAATGCGAATTATGGCCACGGTAGCTAAGTCTCAGCGGAAACTTGATGATATGTGCACAGGACATAATATATTATAGTACATAAGTGTGTGCACAAACACAGGTGCACTCTTTATCTCTTTACTCTCTTAACACTTTGACTGCGGTTTTTTTTCGACGACTGCGGTCTTTTTTTTTTACCTAAAAAATTCGTGCTGCCACTCTACACAGCGGTTGTGTTGCGCCGCACATGCGTTTCGTTCGAAAAATATTACAGCTCTGCTGAGTCACAAAGATCTGTATTTTCTCAGCCGCTGCGCTAGTGTGGATTTACGCATATTAGTCACTTGTAGAAAACTCATACCGTGCGTTTTCAGCACACAAAGTGGTAATCCGACGGTATACTGACACCACCTGGTTGAGGTTTGGCTTTATTCAGGTAGGTTAACATGTTTTTCTTCAACCTGAAAAAGTAGATCACGACGCCATTGGTGGCCAACGTAATGTTAAATTCTACGTGACGATAAGCGTTGTCACGTCCTGGCTATAATCACCGGGTGTTATTGTAAGCGTTGCGAATATTACATTTAAAAGCAGTTTAAGTTAATGATCGCAGTTACTTTTAGGCTTTTGTTGTTTTGACACGGTCTTTACGGTGGGTACAGGGTTATTCGACTAAATAAGAATGTCGTGCGTTTTCGTTTTATGGGCACTGAGGCTAGGCTTACATTTTACGATTATGATTATCGTAAAGTAGATCGTGCCAGGCATTTCTGCTGCTTTGTTATGTTTTGATACAGATGAAAAAACAAAGTGTTATAAGAGATATAAGCAAGTTCGTTTAATGGAAACAGGTTAACTACAAACTTCTTTGAGTTAGAAGAATGGGTATTCTTCTAACTCAAAGAAGTTTGTAGTTTACATTCATTCATAATGGATTCCTCAAACTATAGTTTTAAATTACTTACAAAAAACAAGAACACGGGACGTTACGAAACCTGATATCTATGCTAAGCAATTACAAAAAAAAATGCTAAGGTGAAAAGGAGTGGTTCAGGACCCCGAGGAAACTTATGTATGTACTTGTGAACAACAATTATTGAAAGTCATTTTTTTTTTAATCAAAATTTTTAGACGCACTTTTGCTTTACTTTAAATGATTGAATATATCTTAAATATTTTTGATTGCTTTTTTTAAATCAAAAGCCGTGTTTTGTCATGAAATTATTACAAAATAATTAAAATATACACACAAAAAAAAAGTGAACACATTCGTTTTCAATCAGGATACCAATTAAATGGTTGCAACGGCCTCAAATATGACTAAGCTTATTATTGTACAATATTTAGCAAGCTTGCTACGGTTCGTAGGTATAGGTCTACGCCGTAGCAAGCTACGGTGCTACGGCGTAGCACCATGGCAGCATGGAGTCGGAAATTACTAACCAGTCCGTTACTGGTTAGTAATTTCCGACTCCATGCTTTTCATAGTTTTCTCTTTCACGCCTAAACAAAATTTAAAAAATCCATTTTTTTGTGGACGTCTGACATATAATCTTGGATATCATTTATATGGTGTATAGTGGCTTGAGATGGGAGTGAATGGCCAAATCCGTAACCTGGAATATGAGTTGGAGAAAAGTCGTTACAGTAGTCATGACCTTGATTTAGGAGAAAACACACACAAACTGCATACTTAAGTAATTTGAAATGGGATATTTACCATGATTTTATAATGATTCGATTTGTTTTTACAGTTAATTTGCACCAACGGATTCAGATATTAATATAATGATCATTCTTTGCAAACAATTTTATTATGAAAAATGAAATAAAATGGCTATTTTGTACTACTTTCGTTTGAGTACTACTAAATAATAAATATAGTAGTTAATCAGCTTAGCAGTTTTTAACTTAAATCATCATGACAATAAGAGTAAGTTAACAAGTAGGTATCATGACTATGACCTATGTTATGAAAGACCCTGAAATAGGTTTTGTAAAACCTGTGGCACAGGTAATAAGTCCCTTCACTCCGCGGAAATGGGAGTTTACAGACTTAAAGTGTGGGCGTTCTTGAACTCGTACCTGATTGTAAAATATGCTCAGAATTCTGGATATATTGGAAGGTTAATTGGGGAAAAAGATAGCGCGATGGAAGAAATGATAATATTATTTACGATAGAATGAGTGTATTTGATTGAGGTTTAAATAAGGTTGAAAATTTAGCTTAACCTCACGGATTCGTCGAAAAAGAATAAGTAGTAGGTATTGTAGGCAAACGTAAAGCATAATATTCAAGAAGTTTCTTTTTAGCTGGCTGCGCGGTTCGCGATTCGCTGCACTAACGAACCGGCGGGAATCAGTGTTTGTTCGCCTTGTTTGCTTAATAAACTAGTGGCTTTGCCTTATTTACAAAACACACCTTTCATTTATGTCTCTTTCGATTACAGTAAGTCCTAGAGATTAATTACGAACGTGAAGACTGCCTTGTTTGTTGTACTTTATTAGGTATCCTATTACGGTGGTCGGCCACATCCTCGGGTCTGGGTCTCCATGTCGACCGATGTGGCGCGGCGGGTAAAGGTCCGCCTGCAACGCAGGAGTTGCGGTTTTGATTCCTGCCTTTGAACAAATATTTGTAATATCTGCAAATATTTGTTCCGGGTATTCTGGGTATTTCAATAAAAATATCTGTCTATGTAATGTATTGTAATATGTATATCAGTCATCGAGTACCCATAACAAAAGCTCTGCTTAGCTTGGGATTAGAAGATGCTGTGTGTATTGTTCAGCATTATTTATTTATTTATCCCAAGATTCTTCTGATCTAGCGTGACGCATCCATTCGGACAATGTGTCCTGCTCAAGACCACTTCTTTGCTGCTATGATGTTTACCACGTCTCTCGATTTGGTCTTACTCCGGATCCAATCGTTACGTTTTCAGTCGCGCAATGTAATACCGTGCAGTGCTCTCTACTAACTCTCTACTTCTTTGAACGACCCTGAACTTCTCCTGCCCTTGCTTTCCCACTTCATTTGCCAGAATATACAGAGTATTCGGCAGACCGTGTGCCATACCATATGACTGAAGGTAAGTCCCTAGAACCAAGTACAATTGCTTGGCGGCTTTTGCACTTGGTTCTTTTGTTCTTGGCATTTTATAGTCCTAAATTGCCCTTTGGCTATTTTAAGAATGTTTGGAGTATTATGGATTTGTCGTTTTAGTAGTACTAGTTTTGAAGTTTTTTTTTTAAATTTACCATTTGCCGCTGTATATTTTTGGTTAGAAATAACATAGATTATATTTTTAATTTAGTTTATGTAATGTTAGCGCTTACTGAAAAAAAATTAGAGACGTGGTAAACATCATAGCAGCAAAGACGCACGTGCCACCGAATACTCCCATACTCCCTGTTGACCTAACCGCCTCTGGTCCGGGACTGCTTAACCGGGTTGCTCCTTATTTGTAGCTATCCTTCGTATTGTAGAATGTTTCACTATCCGCCACCTGTGACCGGGTTGGTAGCTGAGGCTCGCCTCAACGATATTTTGATATATTTTAATAACTTTTATAAAATAAATTTTCATATTAACATTTCAGATTTCTGATCTGCTATAAAGCTGCATTATGATCCATGATTGATCTGCGTAGTTTTGACGCAGAACACGATCTTGGAACTATTCCAAACTTATCAGCGATGAACATATTCGACACGATATTACTGTACCTACAACATGTGCACATTTTAATGGAACACTGCTTTTGCCAGGACTTTTAGTAGTTGAGTAGTTTGCATTAATTAGTGATTGTAGCTTACCACGTACCTCATTATTATAATCAATTATAGATTGTAATTTGCAATCCACAAAACAGAATTTACCTGGTTAAAGTATACCTAGTTTTCCGTAGAGATCTTTGCTCGGGTAAATGCAGGAAATGAATTATTAAAAAAAAATGTCGATTGAAATTATAATAATGAACAATTCATATATCTATTTTTATATTATTATTTTTTTGACCTGGTTACGGACTACATAAAGTTCTTTTGTAAACGAGCTTCAGTGCAAAACTTCAACATTTCAACGAAGTGTTTTGTGGGGTGATTAAATGTAACAATTTTCGTTATGCTGCAAGTTTCAAGCCCCTACAGCAATTTAAAAGCTTAGTTGATTAAATTTGAAGTCACTTTTTTAACACAGAAATACTCACAAATGTAGTAATTTTTCAGTTTATTTATTTAGCCCTTTTGCACCGTCATTATTAATTATAAGACTCCTTAACACTTTGACTGCGGTTTTTTTTCGACGACTGCGATCTTTTTTTTAACCTAAAAAATTCGTGCTGCCGCTCTACACAGCGGTTGTGTTGCGCCGCACATGCGTTTCGTTCGAAAAATATTACAGCTCTGCTGAGTCACAAAGATCTGTATTTTCTCAGCCGCTGCGCTAGTGTGGATTTACGCATATTAGTCACTTGTAGAAAACTCATACCGTGCGTTTTCAGCACTCAAAGTGTTAAGCATAACGCATAAAGGTCTATTTTGCAGTGCGGCATTACTGCGTGGTGAAACAGACCTGTGTAAACTACACATTTCACGAGTGTCATCCATTAGTTTCTGAAATAGCGAGCACAGAATGTTGTATAGTAATAAGCGAGGCAACACAACTTTCAAGAAAATCCTTTGATTTCTTCTGGCAACTCTCAGGACTTTTCTAGTGCCTCGCAAACTTTATTTGTTTTCTATTAAGTAGTTACCAATTAAGCTTTTTGTATTTTTCCGGGCCTACGGATACTTCTTGGATAAGTCACCGAATAATGCAATACAAACTTATTAACTGGCGGCGATCTCAGCAGTATTATTAACCACTCTTGCTTTCTTTTGTTAAAATAGATTTCATACGGTACAGTAGCATAATAGAACATTTTGGTAGAAGTTAGTCGAACTCCTATCAGAGAATATTACGCTGAGCCCAGGCTTTTTAACACTTTGACTGCTGAAATCACACGGTATGTGTTTTCTACAAGTGGCTAATATGCGTAAATCCATACTAGCGCAGCGGCTGAGAAAATACAGATCTGTGTGACTCAGCACAGCTGTAATATTTTTCGAACGAAACGCATGTGCGGCGTAACACAACCGCTGTGTAGAGCGGCAGCACGAATTTTTTAGGTTAAAAAAAAGATCGCAGTCATCGAAAAAAAACCGCAGTCAAAGTGTTAACATGACACACACACATAAATCTTACCCATATTTATTTTAATTTAATAATTGTTTGTTTTCCTGTATAATTTTTGTATAATGTATTTTTGTGTCTGAAGTCGTTAATAAATAATGTATCTATCCATAATCATCAAGACCTCAACTTTTCTAAACTTGTTATATACAACGATTTTGAATTCTTCTTTACAAACATCACAATTTCGTTACCAAGGTTTTATTTGAAGTTACTGCCAAAGTATATAATGAAAAAGGCAACCGTTGGTGCTTTTAGTTATTGTTATTGTTATTACTTATAAACGGACTGATACGGCGGCGGCGAATGATACGACAGTACTGTTACTGATCTCCAAAAAATATATCGTTTCGTTCATAAAACATGGGTACCGTTCATATTCAAATAAGGGCTTTGCCCCCATGATATAGATACGACAAGGTATGGGACTCAAACATACATGGTACTCGAGATCTCAGTCAGTCGAAGACAAGTCAAACAATAAAATATTCCATGTATTGACCTGTCGTTCTTTAAGAGGGAGCCCTTAGGATGAGTGGCGTCATCTCGTTTTTAGTGTAATTATTAATTTAGTGTAAACTTCAATATAATATAATTTTATATGTGTAAATTATGGTATTAATATCTCACGATTTTTTAAAAAGATCGTAGTAAAACCAAATGTAATGAATTATCAGATAAATAGACACAAAATCATCATCATGTTAGTCCACCGCTGAACAAAGGCCTCGCCTAATGAGCGCCAAGCACCCTATTTTGAGCTTGACGCATTCAACATCTACCTGCAGTATTTTGCAGGTCATGATCCCACCTGGCTCTAATTCTTAGAGCTATGTCGATAACTTTGGTTCTCTATTGGATGTATTAATAACGAATCCTATCCTTCAGAGAAACTCCAAGCATAGCTCTTTCCATAGCTCGCTGAGCGACTTTGAACCATGTGTCCACGGGTCGTGACGGGAAGACGCACTGATTGAAAACTGAAGTTTTCATGATTGCGGTATGGATGACGGGAAGAATGTGCGTAGTTTTCCAAACGCCTGCCCAGCCTAGCTGGATTCTCTTCTTGGGCTCATTGACGATATGGTTTTTACCTAACTGCAGAATCTGCCCGATGTAAGGGTATTTAGAAACGATTTTGAGAAGATGACGATGTACGAGGGCCGGTACTCCACTTCCTTTTATTGTTTAAAATATCATATGCCGGACAATTCACACAACATCATCTACCCTAAGACCTACCGCTGCAAAACCAAAAACATCGCTTGACCGTCCACAGCTCACAGACGCAGCGCCTAGAGGCATGCACGCACATACGCGTGGAGATGACCACGAATGCGCGCACGCAGGCGTTTCCCAGCATCGCGGCACCAGCCAACGAGAGTGCTCGGAGCCTTAGTCAGCGGGCACCCAAGACCGTGCGACCTCTAGATGCTAGTTTGCCCCGGCCGCTCAAGTCACCACCGCTGCCGACACGTAAGACGCTTCTCAAAATTCAGATGCAGCAGATGAATGGAAAACAGTCGTCCGTATACCTATGACCCCTTATTACATTACTCGTTAGATATCGAGCTGATATTGTGGAGCACGTATACAAAATTCATGCTTTTATAAGCCATCAACAACAACGCCCGAAACAATCCAGTCTTACATGAACAAAAAGAACCTCTATAGTCAATATAATATAGAAAAATATAGCCACACTTTTTATGGCTGTAGAAAACTGACCATCCAGTACCGAAATCAATGAGTGGTTTCTTAGCGAACCAGGCGCGTGCATCCCGCCACGGCCGGCGCGCGTCGCCTTTGCCAACTTACCCGCCGCCGCAGGCGCACCCGCCACCCCGACAAACAAATACAATGATTATTTGCCATCTCAACGTTCATGCACCTCATCCGGTCTGGCATTAGGTTATCGATTACAATCGATAACCTAATGGTACATAACCAATACATCAACAACGTACTTACACAACGTATACTTACTTAAGGTGGATCTATGGAAGTTACCTGCTTACCGGGGCACCGTAATTACACTCGTAATTAAGGTAAAAGCTTCGTACGAAGCCAAGCAGCGAAATGTGTTAGCGAAACCACAAGCCGTTTGGGTCATAATGTGTTTTCTTGCAGTTCTTAGTCGGTTTTGAGTTCATACATAATTATTTTGTAATATACTCTCAGCTGTGGTAGAAGATAGATGCTCAGGCTCTTTAAAAATTAACTTTTTGGTGCTGGATGTACCTAGTCATAAGGGTATCATAATTATTATTAAAATTACTCGTATGTACTTCAGAATTATAGAAGAATTAATGGGAATTGGGCTGTTCTATTACCTTTAGGTAGTGGTCGAAGCACCAACCACCGCGTTGTGTCGCTACAGTCTACAGTACTGTATAATATGTACATAATATTGATACTGCACGGTTTGTAACCATTTGTAATTACCACCCGAAAAGAAATCAAATTTATATATCTATTATAAAAATCCCTAAGTTAAAGTGTAGGTAATATAATAAATTATATAAAATATAATATATCTTTGATCACGGCTGGTGTTAATTTACTTTAATAGCCTAGGCCTAGCCTTAAAACAATACATATAAACGTAGCTCGTAGAAACCACAGAAAAAGCTCCTATCGAAACAACTGTTTAATTTACACAGGAAATGTTTATTATCTTTAGGGAAATTTAACAGAAGCGTGACTGGAATGGTTCATCATTCCTCGTCCACTGTTCTTAATGTAAAATGATAGATATGAAACTCATCATTGAGATTATAAAGTTAGGCTATAAAACTAAGAGCGCTTCAGGAATGTTTGTTAATAATTGTTTGGTAATAATTCCTTGGAAACACCTAGTCGTTAATTGAAGTAGTGCCTACGCTTACAGCTAGCAAGATAAACTAACAGAAACCTGTTTAAACTTTAGTCAACAATTTTGTAAAAATAATAAACCAAAATTGTATTTCCTTGGCCCCGGTCGGCTAAATCAAGAGGGGAGACATTACCGGTTTTTTATTGTAAACGCCCAATAAAACTGCAGTTTATATAAACTGCCCACAAAATTAGGCTTTGTTTTGGTTAACGTGTTCAGATGAAGAATTTTTATTTGTATTTTTATGATTATGGCACTTTTTCTTCCGAATTCGTGAAAAGGGAAATCTGAGACGAAAATAACGCAATCGCGCGCAACCTTAAAATTTTATGATGAAAATTTTATCATGTAACACTGGTAGAATTCTCAATGTGTAACACAAAAGGTTTTCTGAGCAAATACATATTTTAATTGTTATTATTATTTTATTATTGACGGCTTTTCAATAAGATCGCAATTCATATATTATAAATGACGTCATACGCTGCGTGGAACCCAAATTACACGTTAAACTTTTGCTGAAGGTAGTTACAATGTGTCTCAACTTGTAGCTCTTCGATTTATGACTATCGATAAATGCGCCACGGAAAGTTTGGCAAAATGTTCGGGCAATGTTCAATGTGAATACTTTATTGGGACGAAATTACCTAAAATAGGAAAAGCGTAAAGCATTGAGGGAATTATTTATCATTTTTTACCATGATTTTATTTTATATTTGGTATATCGACTATGAAGGTCCCTTATTGTTGTCAGGTGAGTGAATGAAGAATTAAAGACTTAATGAAATTTCGAAGGCACAGTTACTTTTGAAAGATTAATAAATACGAATCTGTCGACTCGAAAAATAGTAGGACTTACGAAAGTTCGATTTTACTCGAGCCGACTTAGTATGTAACGCAGATACTACTATGTTACTTATGAAAAAGTATTATATATAAATAACAGTTTACCACAGTAACTCAATCTACCTTACAATGCCGCAGGCAGAAACCCAATAATAATACTGTTAATAGTTTAATATCAAAAGTAATACTGTTTTATTCTACGAGTATTCAATATTCGGATTCCTGATTTGTGTTTTTTATACGCATTGTTTGGTCATTATACCAAATATTCCATAAACGATGTGTTTTAAAGGCAAAATAAATTAACGGAACTACACTAATAAATATGTCAGAAAGTTCACAGGGTTAATTGGCAAACTGCAGCACCTAATAATTTTAACAACAACAAACTATTGCTGAACTATTTCGTGAATATTTAAGGCATGCAACGCCATATTTGAACCAAGGAAAATACAGCCTCTTCTACGGTATCAGTAACAGCTAACTCACACCTACCTCTCAACTAAAAACTTACCTATTTCGATACATACCAGCATAAGCTGGTAAGATTATGTATTTAATTATTCAATTAGGTAATTATTTTGAATCTGAATGTTGAGACCGGGACATATTATTATCATCTGAAATAGGCTTGGGTAAAAAGGAACGTATGATCTTAGCAGGAATCCTCACCAGTCATAAAAAACCTTAGAAAACCAAATTTATTTGATTAATAATATCAGTTTTTTGTAGAAAACATGATTGTTATACAGGCCCCCTTCGCATTCCTCGAAGCGCACCCAAATGAAGCTAGAAATAGTTCCATCTGATTCAGACCACGCGCTGATTATAATCACGAAGACACAAAAAAGCAGCATCGCAAAGCTGCAATAGCTTGTTCCGAATCTCCTACATCTAAGCAGCGATGAATTTTGTATACTGCACACGTAGTTGCACAGCTACGGCTACGGGCGGCTGAAGGCAAATAAATTCCACGATTTGTGGTTGGAAGGCTTCCAGGCCTGTGTTGTGTTCTAAGTTCTACTCGGAGTGTCGGATACGAGGTGCTGATAGAGCTAGCTTAGATCACTATGGTACCTAGTCACCACTTTGTACAGGAGTTTTTTCTTTATTTATTTTAAAGGAGTTTAGTCAACATGTATATGTCAATTCCGTAGACAAAAATTACATATCTAAACACTAGACAAAAACAAACCTACCAGGTATATCGTATCTAAAAAAAATAATGAACGTTGCATAACTACAACGTTAATGTATTTTTTAGATCGTTAAACAACCTAATTAAATTAACCTATCCATGGGACAACAATGAATAAATGGGCATGGAAGTTATATGGTGAGTGCAAAATTAAACAACTCAAGAGTAACATTTTTAATCACTACATTTTACTCCAAAATATTGATTAGTGAACTGAGGTTTATTTGTGATGTCGTTCTCTTTTTCCTGATTTTATGAAAGAATATATTATTTCTTTCAAAAGGTTTCAGTAGGCTCAGGAAATCTGAAATAAAAAAGGTAAGAAAACTGTGAGCTCTTTTGCCCATAATACCCCTTATGGGATCATCCGTCTACCTCTCATAAAAGTAATTTTACAATACAACATAGAGTTATAATATCCTAATAACCTATACCTGGGTTATTATGTAGTAGTGTGTAAGTCTTAATAGGTAGATTTTTGTAAGTATGTGTATCTAAAGTAATGTAAAGTTTTAGAATGTAAAATAGCACAGTTATGGGTTAAAATGTTGTTATGTAGGTAAGTATAAATATTTATAACATAATTCTTACTAAGTATTAATGTAGTTACCCGTCGAGTGCCTGCCCTCCGCGCTAGTTATGTACTTACTGTAATGAATAAGGTAAGAAATCTTGCTCTGCCTTCCATGGTAAGCAAAGGCAAGGTAATGAAATGAAGACCAACGTAGAACCCTTATAACTCCTACTACTCTAATAATCGATGCCAATATCAAGTTAATTTCCATATAATTGAACTCCCGAAACGTCTTTAGGGCATATCTACTATGCTGTTAATCATCCGATCGCACCCAAGATATTACTATCAAGGTAGCAAAACCCTTTTAATGAATTACGCACTAGTTTCAAAGGATACCCTTATTTCAATAAATTGTCTTCTGTAGACAAGAAAATTGCTTATAATGGGGCTTTTTGCAGATTTGTCTGTTGTAGATAAATAGATAGATAGAAAATTATTTTATTGCACACTTACAAAATAAAACAAACAAGACAGAATAAAATACAAAACATGTGACAATTTGTTTTTTGTTGTATTGACTAAAATAAATAAATATCTTGTACCTAGCAAAATCATTCATTTCTAAAAATATGTTTTCAGATTAGGTATAGGTGGCAGGCCGATGTCATATCTTTTACCCGTAAAAAACTACTAAAAGCTTTTTACATAAAACTTTCTACCAAATTATACCACTGTTGATTATTTCATTTGCAATAGGTACTTTAATTTAAGTAAAAAGTAGTGCAGGTAGTAAAAAGAAGCATGTTATCATCATCGTCTTAACAATCAAATAATTTTAAGTGTTGATTGTCTTCTTTTACATGTTTTACCTTTCACCCCTTTTTTATTATCCTAGTGGAAATGTGCGCGCATATCATTCTGCCACACACCCGTGTGGCAGAATGATATGAGACAGTGCTGATTTTTTGGGACTCTAACTCACTAAAACCCTCAGGGTGTTTCCGCTTTTGCTGCTTGCGATGGGAAAGTGGAGACGCTTTCGCTTTCTCACAGGAGGATGTGAATCCCTTCGTGACGCGCCAGAAACACATGACCACCTCTGGGATACTTACCCGTAAATAGGCGCAAAACGTCTCCGTTTTAGAGTGCCCTAGGTCCCCCTGCGTTGTGTTAGTCGAGTGGCACCATTGCCTGCCACACGGTTGCAGAGGATAGGGAGAGCGACCCTCGCAATACCAGCAGTCTTCCGCCCCTGTGACTCCACTGCATCCGCCAATAAACGGTGCCAAGGCCGCGGAAGGCAGAGAGAACGGCACACACGTCAATACTCCCGCCGCGGCCTCCACCTCTCTGCGGACACGCTGCCCAAGCAGCACAGCCGCCTGCCTTAGTTACGGTGCCTCCCATACGACACCGCCATTACCGGACCTACTGGGCTTTGAGGGCAAAGTCCACAAGAGCGGTCCGTCCCGGGGCTAGACGTGTCGCCGTCTACTTTGGCACGGCCCCATGACTTACTCTTAGCATCACCGCAGGTGACGAGGCCGCGGTTATTAGCCCCCACCGGCCCGGCAAGGCGGCAACCCCTCGAGGGGTACGTTTCACCCCTATGCTAACCTCTATCTATTTATCAGAGTAATTCCAATGTAACAAAACCATGTACTTTAACTATGTAGGATGTCAGGAAGATCTTTGCAAGTTGGCCGACAGCTTTGAACTTCATTATTCAATTAAATTAATATTAATGATAGTACGTACGGTTACTGTATTAAATTTTAACTTGTTTGTTCAAGCTTGATTACCTTAGATAAGTTTTTAGAGCATTTTATGTAGTATTTGACGGGACTGATATAGTCATTAAAATGACACAAAGTCCCTAAAATATGTATAATAAAGAATTATGACGTATTTCGTCAAAAGTCCTCTCTTTCAATCTATATTTATGTCTTTTATAATTCAGTGCCTAGAAAACACATGTTTTTTATAAAACGTTCTTAGATCTTATATAAACAAAAACTTTAAGAATAAACATTAATGTATATCATTAGTCGTAGGCAAAAGAATCGCAAAAACACTCAACAATTTTTCCGTAATATTAAAACATAACTTCTTAAATTTCACAAAACTTTTGTTCCAAACTACAGTCAAGGTCTCTCAGAATTATTTCGAGCTAGTCAAAGTTGGTACCAATTTGTTAAAACTTTTGATGAATAACAACAAATAACAAAGTAAGTCTGTTTGTTCGGAGGCGTTTGATAGGATGTTTTGATTAATTTGAATTGACTTGGATTTGATTCGATTTTCTCATTCTAACGTACCAATAAAAAATAATTAACCTTTTGTCAACAAAAAGAGCTAAAACTAAGATACTTATCACAACGGCGAAAAAATCAGTCCTAAGGACTGTGAGTGAAGAATATAATTATAAGTTTGAGCTCAGATTTACTAATAAAAGTGCGTCGGTGCTCCATTCCCGGTATAAGGAAATACAATATGCGACAACTTGTCTGACGTTACGTGTCAATAATTATGAAATTGCCTGTAGCAGTCAATGTTACGCACATACAGTTTACATTTTAATAAAGAAATAAATAATCGATCAGCTTTCCATCTACGCGGACGCAGGGATTTTTAATATCTACCTCCAATCTTCGGAACGATTATCTCTGCCATTGGAATTATTCGTTCTAAGATAAAAAAGTGACTTCATTTCCATAGAAAGCGATCCATGGCCCGATCGTTTATTGAATTTAAATCACGTCGAGGACAAAGACTTTGCAACACCGGATGACTTCCGGTTGAGTTCGTTACTCGCACCACGGGTAAAATGGTGCAGATTTTCATTGAGCAATACTCTCACACATACAAACTTGAAATGATTTGCACGTTCCGCTTTCAATTTCCTTACTTTTTTAGCATTATACTAAACAAAATTAACTTTATGGGTTAATTAACCTGTGGCGATTGTTGTACAACATTAGGATGATCTGATTGGATTAGGTACCACATCTACCACCTATTACATAGCAATACAGTTTCTAGTTATCAAGTAGCTGCCTTACTAAGCTGAATAATTGAGTAAACCTTCATGTAAACCTTCCGCACAACATTTTTGTATTTTGTTTTATGGAATAAATTAGTAATAACCAGCGTGTTTCATCTTACTTATTATGAAACCGCTGTAAAAGTAAAATTGAAAACTACATTTTGGAAAATCCAGGAATACGCTTCGCATTTGCGAAAGAAATATAACACCCCAATATTCACGTAGTAGCTTTTAATGTATTCTGTGACATGGTGTAAAAATAAAGCAGTGTGTCAACTCGCCCGTAACAAACTACTGACGAGGTGCGAGCCGCGGTCTCGGTTTAATCAAAGCCCTAACTTGTTCCGGGGACTCGGTCCCTTGTTAATTGTTTTACTGAAACTGGCTTCAACATTCGCTGCTAGATTGGACTTTACACAACTTAGCTATTTGCTTATTGATGGGGTTAAAGCTTAAAATACATGATGTTGGTAATTATTAATTTGCTGACGAGTCAGTAGAAAAAGTAGGAAATTCAAGAGTATAAAAGTTTTCAAAATTTGTATCATTATCTGAAGTCTTATTGATAATAAAACAAAGCCGACGCCACCGCATTCATTAATATGTTCTCTCTTGAAACAACACCGACACTGAGTCAAAATATTATTTTAGTTCCTTGAGTGGACTAGAAAACATTATTTTTGTGGAGGACAGTTTTTATTTCCTTTTGCATTGTTTTGCTACTCTAAAATTGTTGTAGAAGGTTTTATGCTTTTCAGGGTTCCATACCCAAAGAGTGAATACGGGATCCTATTATTAAGCCTCCACTGTCTGTACGGCCGTCCGTCCGTCTATCCGTCTGTCAGCAGGCTGAATCACAAGAACCCGAAAAGCTAGTTGAAATTTTAACAGAATGGCAATAGCAACAAATAATAAATATAAAATCCGAACGAATCGTTATCCATACTAATAATATAAATTCGAAAGTGTTTGTTTGTTTGTCCTTCCTTCACGCTCTAACTAAGCAACCAATCGACTTGATTTTTGGCATAGAGTTAGTTGAAAGGATGGAGAGTAACATACATACCTTTAGATTTTCGAAAAACATGAAATTCCCAAGGAAGATTCACAGGACTATTCGTATATTTTTACAGAAAAAATCGCTCTCCTTCACTTTTTCACTTAACAGAAAAATAATGCTCAAGAATAATCCTCTTGGCAAAAATTTTCATATTGCGAGTGTGCTGTGTGATGGCACACCCACTTATATAGATATCGTTTTCGATCAATTCGCATACGTCGACTATGAAAAAAAAATCCATTTCCGAATTCAAGATGGCTGACATCTCTATAACGCAGTTTATACTCGCTTTGAGACGGGCACCCACATAATATGGATATCGTTTTCGAATAACTCGCATACGTAGATTACGAAAAAGATGTCCATTTCCAAATCAAAGATGGCTGACATTTTTTATCGCAAAATTTTCTCATGGCTATCGATTTCAAACAAAATAATCAAAGGTACGAAAAGGAAGTCTTAATAAAAAATAACTGTTACACATAACCGCCGCGAGCTGCTTGCAGCTCGCGCACATCTAACAACTAGTTATATTATAAACGTACATGTTGGTGACTACGATTGTATTGATTCATGACACGTTGAGTTATTATCACCGAAGCTAAGCATCGTTGGGCGCAGTCCAGCAGTGCAGTCAGTACTAGGGTGATACTAGATGATAAATAATACCGCGTCATGTTGGCTTTTTTCGATCCATATAAAATCCATTTTTAGGGATTATTTTGCGAAATAGTTTTGTTCGAATGTACGGAACCCTCAGTGTGTAAGTCTACTCGCACCTGGCCGGTTTTTTATTGTAAAAGCTACTACGATTATAGGTATCTGCATTTATATTCAAGAATTTGTATACATAGACGTATACAATATAATAATAAGTATGTACCTATATATGTATTGTTTTCTTTTATGTTTATCTATATATCTACTAAAGTACAACCGTCTATTTTGTTTTCATGTCCAGTCCATCCAAAGGTTGCCTGGAAGAGATCGATCTCAGCGATTAGGCTGCCTTTCATACTTCCTTTATGCTATTGTTTATTCCTGTATCGTTTTCTATTTTGTGTGTTATAATAAAGTGTTTTCTATATATCTATCTAAATATGTAGTATGTACGTACTAACCATGGGCAGATTTTATAAATTTACAATAGAAACTGCAAATAACATTAGGTTAGTATACCTCTAGGTACAAAAGTAGGTAGTGTTCGGTATACAAACAAAGTTTTTCCACCACAAAGCTAAACTGGAACCTATTTTAGGGTTATTTGAATACTTTCCGGGTAAAACAACTTCAAATTTTGACATGGTGTTAACCTTGACCAACTAAGCACAAAATTTATACTTCAATAACTGCCTACCCGGGTAGACTATGCTTAGATATTATGTTTATTTTCAATTCAATTAACCCATTCAGAAAATGTATTTAGATCGTTAACACCCTCAGATGTTGTTGCTCATAAGTGGTGTTGTAAATTAGTTGGAAACATCCTCATTTAAATTTTAGGGGCGAGTTCCAATAGGCCACGATAAATCCTGTCCAGTGTACGAAACGGACAGATTCAAGGTTGCTTAATTAAAATGCTGACCCTTCCTCTGCTTTAATCTTGCTAGTAAAGCCACAGATACGCTGTGAGTTCGTATTATGGAAGGACTCGCAGGTCGGCACGTAAGATAGTGTACCTACCTAATGGAAGGAAAGGCGCAAAATATAGTGGTTTTACCTCGAACGAATGACCTCTGTACCTGAGTATGCCCGAGTCACAACCACGTCCTTGTTATGTCGCAAAATGTTTGGTTTTTATTTTTTTAAACTTATCATCATTTTGTCTTAACACTTGTAATGCCTGCAAAACTTTTATTTAATTTAATTTAATTTGGTTTCAATTTCTAGTATTAGGTATAACTAACCCTATGTTTAAATTTACTAACAAACTATGGATCAAGTTATCTGAAACAAAATGATTTTATTTTTTATTTAAAACTATTCTTCGGTTAATAGAAGGTATACTCTTGTTAAAGAAATCTTCAGTTTCTTTCTTTTGAATTGTATCCATGAGGCCTTCTGAACTATTTCTAAAATTTTAAGACTGTAGAAACCGCTTCGCTTTCAAAAGTTCCGCAGTGGATTCTGCAGGAACTAAGTATGCCTCGCTGACTCTTTGATGTAAAGTTTGCATTGCAAAGACTGTTTGTGGTATCTCACAGTTTTAAACAGGTTTTACTCTTCATTTTGTCGTGAACTTCAGTTTTGGTAACTATTTTTTTATAGATTTTCAGCCCATTTACTAATCTTAAATATTCATCTAATCACAAACGTATTAATACTTTATGGGATTCTTTCTAGCTGGGATTTTTCAGAGAAGAAGAATTTCTGAGAATATGCTTTGATTGGATTTTATGAAACCTTTAAAGAGTTAGTCATGGTGGCACTGAACATCTGTAGTATATTTGGCATTATACACAACTAAAGTTAATGCAAAGCCTAGTCTGGTCATTTGCAAAAAGCTTCCTCACAAAATAAACTGTCTATTTTATTATTGTTGTTGAACTTTAAATGAAATAAAGCGGCTTGGACAAAAGCTCCTAATTTATAGCAAACATTAATATCTCGGGCGTGAAGACAGTGTAATTATTTTGTGTAAGTATTTTAGTCTTGAGGTTTCCAGACAAAATTTCCTTAGATATTTCATTAAACAGAATACCTATAACTTTTTATGAATTCGTAACCACTAGTAATTTTGCGAGTTTCAATGGTTGAAAGCATTTAAAACGTTCTCTTCCTGGGTGGTATGCCTGGGAATACGTTTTGCGTCATTCAACGTACGATTTCAATCTGGCAGGAAATCGGAACTTTATCGACAGACCCAAATCTCAATTTCCTGGTTAGCCCTGTGAATAGTTGACATCCAAACAAGGATTCCGCTCAGTTGCTCACAAATGAGCGCGTGACCGAATAGCAATCAGTCCGACACTCGCAAAAACGAGCAAATCGGCTGCCCGCATGCGATACTGTTGAAATATTGATGACGGATCCACCCGAGGGGACGATTATTTGAATCAGATCGTTTCTCGTTGTATCGAGAGCCGTTTGCCGCCTACCCTACCCGACTGACAATTGCAAGAGCTTTTTTATTATCAGCGCTGTATCAGTATAGTAGAACATTTTAAGGGTGAATTTTTAACTTAATAAATATAGAACTCAAATTCGTATGGCAGGATCCGGTAATAATTTGTACGCTGAGCATCTTTCACGAGTTTTGGGTTTGTAAACCATACCTTTTTTTACGGCACGTGACGGAATGGAATACTTATGAAAAACAGGAAGCTTATTGTGCTCTTTAACATTTTTATTATTCAAATTTAAACGGCAGACTTGTTGGTTTGAAATGATATCTTCCGTATCACAAATTTGAATAAAAGGGTGCTTGCAAAGATGGTTAAAGTAAGCTTATGAAAAATGTTTTCCCATCCCAGGGCGTTCCATCCTTGAGCCGGTGACATAATTTTCCAAATCCCATCCGTAATCTCCAAAGTTAAATTTCTTTTTCGGTGTTTTTCTTTCGCTTCTCTACAGCACTTCATAAAATTGGACACCGAACTAGCAACGGAAGACTTCGGTCTAATTGGCAGCGTTCCACTTTCCTGTGCCCTCTCAAATTATTTATGACGAATTTCTGGCCAGCTCAAAACGTTCACCTTAACTTCTGAATTTTGAGTAGTAGTTCCTACGTTTGCTTGCCATTGCGCTTTGAATTTTTACGATGGCTAGTTTCAGTAACTGTCGAACTGAGATAATTTCAAATCTCAGTACTGTACCTAAACTCCTACATAAATCATACTAGAAACAGATAATATATGTAGAGAAAGTAATGCAAATAAAAGCCAAATAATAAATGGTGGTTCGATAAATGTACACAACCCACGTTGTAGACTAAATTCCTGCACTAATTGCTACAAATTACAATGCATGGAATTTAGCATACCAAAAACGTATGTCGGGTAAATGTAGTGTTCTCGACTTTGACGGTACAAAGAAAGTGTTTGAAAACGAACTAGTGCACGCGAGTCGCGAAATGCTCTGCTAATAGGTTTACTCTTTCTATCCGAGCAGGAAAAACGAGTTACCAAGCCTTTAACCATATTTTTTTTCTTCTCTTTGAGTGATTATGTTACATATAAGAAGGTTTTGAGAATTTGTTTGAATTTATTTACTGAACATTTTTGCAATTCACTTGGAGTTTTGTTTGTTTTGAATACTTTGCTTTTTAAAACTTACATTTACCTTGTGTAGACAAGTTGTGGGCAGCGATTTTATTTTTAGTACTTAAATGACCTAACCTATATCGCTGTTTTTACGGAACTGATTGATATTTTTATGAGTATAACAAGTTCTCATATAAATAGGTATATAAACGTGGTATTGTCATTGTGTTTATTTTTTATAATTTATTACGTAGGGATTCTCTGAGATTCATATTATAGATATCTCGAACAGCCTTCTTCTGCAGCACATACACGCACAGCAGTATATCATTCATTAGGCCTAATATGGAAGTAGCTTGAAAAACCAAGTCTAGATGTACGTCTGTAAGATGTCTGATTTTTTAGACGGCTTGAAATAAAATAATAAAACAAAGAATGCAGAACAAATCGCATCATAACATTACATAATAATTAATTTACTTACTATTTAATGTGTTTGTAATGATTTATTTTTGCAATAAATTTGTTTTATTATTTTATTTCTTACTAGCGGGCCCGTCCCGGCTTCGCCCGGGTTGTCATTTGTTTCAGGCATTTTTTTTAAAAATTCTCTTTTTTCTCTCTGTATTAAGAACCATCATCGTACTTCAAGAAATATTCTAAAAAATAATTAGCGAAATCGGTTCAGCTACTCTCGAGAATTGCGCTTAGCAACACATTCAGCGATTCATTTTTATATTATAAGAAGATTACAAACAACACACATAAGAAAACAAGTAGCATCAGGAACACTTTGTCACTGTTTGCACGTAAAATATTTACTATTGCTTTTAGAAAGCCTTACAAGAAAACAAAACGTGATGTCCCCTTTTCAAAGACCTCTCTCTATTTGCTATTGTGTCCAGTATGGACACAATAGCAATTATATTTGTAATTAAATACCTGATTGCTTCACGTGGTGATAAACGTGAACAAAGGTACCTCAACCACGCAGATTACAATAATTTACTTCCCTCTAAGCTGTAGAGTAGGTCCGTACCGTGGTTCTGCTGGCATTAATCTCGCCGGCTTACGTGTGTATTTATCACAGACCCTGACAAAAGGATAACTCACCTTCGCGGATTCAGCGGGTATTGTGGGTAATGAAGAGTAATTGTTGGAGCGAAGTCAAGTTAGAAGATAACGTGGTAAGGTTTGGTAAACGATCGTTCGTGGGTACAATACCTTGGTAGTATGTTGGTACCTAAGGGTTAATGTAGCGCTCGTAGCCGACAAGCAATACATTGTAAATCGTAATGATAATTTCAATATGATTGGTATGAAATTCCCCCGGCCCCGTTCCGAGAGTAGAAAGATAAAGAGACGCGTAAAGTGAATTTATATTACTCTTACGAGTATGTAGTTTTATTAATACCAACCGTACCAATCAAGCGTGTAAATTGAAATTTGTGATACCACATTGCGAAACAAATCAATGAAGAAGACTTTAGCTGTGAAGTTAAGTCACTTAGAAGCTCCAGTCATGCAGTGTTCATACGAAATATATGGCACTTCACAGATTCGTAATATCGTCTCAATTCATTCGTGTAGTTGTAGTTTAGGTAGCAACGTTTTGCTAAGATTTTATGCTTTAGGTACCTACGTTTTGTGTTTGTTCCTAATTAGTTATAACCAACAGTGTTTTGTTTTATGAGACAATGTAGGTCCTGGTAGAGGAGTGGCTTAGTTTTATGGAGGGATTAGGCGAAGGCTTATCAAGCGTGTATTGATTTTTCTGCATAGCGTAAAAAGCGTACTCAGAACTGACATGACAATTCATTTTGCAGGTCGACTTTTATGTGAAACGAATCATTTTATACGACTTGCGATAACAACCTTTGTTTGGTTCGAGGCTTAGGGCCTTGTTACTTTTATTATATTTGAGAGATTTAGTCGAAAAACTAAATATTTTCGCTAAAGGATAAAAAAGGCGCCACTTTAAAATATATTATTTTGCTCTCGTTCGATTTGATCTTTACTCAGAAATGAACAAACAACTGATATATACCAACTAGTCTAAACATAAAAAAACAATTCACTGGACATCCGCACCATTGTTAGCGCGCGTAGTTGTTTACGTAATATTTCTGAGACATAATGCATCATGCCACTTGTCCGCGGGGCGGTGCGCGGTGCCTGCCATATGAGTCAAGTGGGCACGCTGGGGTCCGCCAGTTGAGAGAGCTAAAAGCCTATAAAATATCAGATTATGTAGAGGATTAAAAAGCTTAGGCTGGGTTTTGCTCCAACTCTCTCAAAAATAATAACTAATAAACTAAAGGTTTCTTCGTCGCTTCTTTACTTTAGTCTACATGCCGGAGCGATAAAACTAAAAAATATCACTTTATTACGCAATTAAAGTGTTGTTTTTTATTTCTGTCGCTTCGAAAAGGTCGAATGCCCCGTGTCAGTTTTAAGAATTTGAAAAGTAGTAAGTAGTGTACCTACATTTTTATTGTATTAACGGAAATAAACAGATTTCATTGTTGATTTTTGCCAATTCATTTGCATGCTACAACACCCTGTACCTATAAAATTAATTTAGGTATAAAATAATTTGAAAGTCACTATTATTATCATTTCACTCTTGAGCTACTTCTATAAGCTGTTCTCATGAGTAATCACGAATCCTCTCGCTAGGAGACTCGACGAGTTTCAGCCATCCAATTGCGCAGAGGAGTGAGACAGGGGTATGTCATATGCCCGAAACTGTTCACAAGCACGTTGAAAGAATTGTTTAAGACGCTGGACTGGAAAGGTAAGGGCAAAAACATAAACGGCAACTACATCTTACACCTACGATTCGCTGATGACATAGTCCTATTGGCGGAGTCGCTAGAGGAGCTGAAGCAGATGCTGGACGGCCTAGCTTCAGCCTCCCGATGTATCGGTCTTGGCATGAATTTGGATAAAACCAAAGTCATGATCAATGGACACATTGATCCAAGGCCGGTGGTCGTACATGGTCACCTTCTCGAAATCGTTTCCGAATACACAAATACCTCGGGCAGATTCTGCAGTTAGGTAAAAATAATTTCGAGAAGGAGGCCAAAAGGATGATCCAGCTGGGCTGGGCAGCGTTTGGGAAACTACGTCGCGTTTTTCTCTGACCTACGGAGCTGAGACGTGGCCACTCACGATAGGGCTGGTTCAAAGTCGCTCAGCGAGTTATGGAAAGAGCTATTGGTCGGAGTTTCTCTAAAGGATAGGATTCGTAACGAATAAATCCGACAGAGAACCAAAGTTATCGACATAGCTCTCAGAAAAGCAAACGTGTTCTTGAGTGGAGACTACGACTCGGTTAACGTAGTGTAGGACGCCCTCTGACCAGATGGGATGACGACCTGCGAAAGACAGGGCGCTATGGCGCTCATTGAGGTATATAATAGCAGTGGACTAATATAGGCTGATGATGATGATGTTTATTATTATTATCATTATATATATACTAGTTGTTAGGTGTGCGCGAGCTGCAAGCAGCTCGCGGCGGTTGATTAACACACAGACAGAGAACAGTAATTTTTTATTAAGACTTCTTTTTCGTACCTTTGATTATTTTGTTTGAAATCGATAGCCATGAGAAAATTTTGCGATGAAAAAATGTTAGCCATCTTTGATTTGGAAATGGACATCTTTTTCGTAATCTACGTATGCGAGTTATTCGAAAACGATACCCATATTATGTGGGTGCTCGTCTTAAGGCGAGTATAAACTGCGATATAGAGATGTCAGCCATCTTGAATTTGGAAATGGAAATTTTTTTCGTAGTCGACGTATGCGAGTTGATCGAAAACGATATCTATATTAGTGGGTGTGCCATCATACAGCGCGGCTCGCTTCGCTCGCCTTGCTGTATGGCGGTGGTCGCATTGACGCACGACTCTGCTCCTGCTGCCACACAGCAAGGCTCGCTTCGCTCGCCTTGCTGTGCGACAGCTGTCGCATCAGGTCAGGAAGCGCGGCTCGCTTCGCTCGCCTTGCTGTGTGACAATGGTCGCAATTCGATCGCATTGTGGCTCGCTTCGCTCGCCACAATGCTACCCTGGGTTAAGGGTGAGGGGGTCTTGGGGGGGTTACCCGCGGTCATATCGCGGCTCGCTTCGCTCGCCGCAATGCTCCCCCGGGTTATAGTTGAGGGGGTCTTGGGGGGTCATTGGGGGGTCACAGCACGGCTTGCTTCGCTCGCCGTGCTGTTCCCCTTGGTCGCATCGGATTCGAAATCCTCACCCCCAAGTTAGTCAAAAACGATACCCATATCAGATTTTTTGGTTGGGGGAGGGGGTGCAGGGGGGCTGGGGGCGTGGGGGGTCACGGCACGGCTCGCTTCGCTCACCGTGCCGTTCCCCTTGGTCGCATTGCGGCTCGCTTCGCTCGCCGCAATGCTCCCCCGGGTTATAGTTGAGGGGGTCTTGGGGGGTCATTGGGGGGTCACAGCACGGCTCGCTTCGCTCGCCGTGCTGTTCCCCTTGGTCGTATCGAATTCGAAATCCTCACCCCCAAGTTAGTCAAAAACGATACCCATATCAGATTTTTTGGTTGGGGGAGGGGGTGCAGGGGGGCTGGGGGCGTGGGGGGTCACGGCACGGCTCGCTTCGCTCACCGTGCCGTTCCCCTTGGTCGCATTGCGGCTCGCTTCGCTCGCCGCAATGCTCCCCCGGGTTATAGTTGAGGGGGTCTTGGGGGGTCATTGGGGGGTCACAGCACGGCTCGCTTCGCTCGCCGTGCTGTTCCCCTTGGTCGTATCGAATTCGAAATCCTCACCCCCAGGTTAGTCAAAACGATACCCATATCAGATTTTTTGGTTGGGAGAGAGGGTACAGGGGGGCTGGGGGCGTGGGGGGTCACGGCACGGCTCGCTTCGCTCACCGTGCCGTTCCCCTTGGTCGCATTGCGGCTCGCTTCGCTCGCCGTAATGCTCCCCCGGGTTATAGTTGAGGGGGTCTTGGGGGGTCATTGGGGGGTCACAGCACGGCTCGCTTCGCTCGCCGTGCTGTTCCCCTTGGTCGCATCGGATTCGAAATCCTCACCCCCAAGTTAGTCAAAAACGATACCCATATCAGATTTTTTGGTTGGGGGAGGGGGTACAGGGGGGGTGGGGTATGGGGGAGTCACGGCACGGCTCGCTTCGCTCACCGTGCCGTTCCCCTTGGGCGCATCGCGGCTCGCTTCGCTCGCCCCAATGCTCCCCCGGGTTATAAGTGAGGGGGTCTCAGGGGGGTCGTCGGGGGGGTCACAGCACGGCTCGCTTCGCTCGCCGTGCTGTTCCCCTTGGTCGCATTGCGGCTCGCTTCGCTCGCCGCAATGCTCCCCCGGGTTATAGTTGAGGGGGTCTTGGGGGGTCTTGGGGGGTCACAGCACGGCTCGCTTCGCTCGCCGTGCTGTTCCCCCCGGTCGCATCGCGGCTCGCTTCGCTCGCCGCGATCCACCCGAAAAAAAAGGTCAAAAATAGGCCAATTTTCGGTTTTTCCTAAAAAAAGGGGGTCTGGGGGGAAAAAGGGGGCAATTTTTTTTTGTCATTCAAAACCATTTGTCCTCTTCTACAAGACTGTGAAAAAAAAATTCTTCCAAGTCTATCCGTTTTGGAGATGGAAAGGGGGGGCAAAAAAGGGGGTTAAAGGGGGGGTCCAATTTTTTTTTCTTCCAAAACGAAGAGTAACCCTCTATACGACCCCGCAATCAGAACCCCTCTATCGCGACGGCATCTGGTAGCACACTCAAAAGGGGGGTCCTGGGGGCAGGGGGGGGGGCAAAATTTTCTATGCAATCGAAATCACTTGTCCCCCTCTATACAACCCCCATAAAAAAATTAAGCAATATGGCTCCACGTAGGAGCCCCCCCTGAGGGGGGCGTCTTGGGGGGGCAAATCTCAAAAAGTCGGAATTTTCCCTAGGAGACTTTTACCTCCCCTATACGATACCGTAAAAAAAAACATACCTTCCCATCCACCATCAAGGCGAACAATTATGTCAATAAGTCAGTCAGTGAGTGGTAATCTAGCTTTATATATTATAATAACTAGTTGTTAGGTGTGCGCGAGCTGCAAGCAGCTCGCGGCTTATGTGTAACAGTAATTTTTTATTAAGACTTCCTTTTCGTACCTTTGATTATTTTGTTTGAAATCGATAGCCATGAGAAAATTTGCGATGAAAAAATGTTAGCCAACTTTGATTTGGAAATGGACATCTTTTTCGTAATCTACGTATGCGAGTTATTCGAAAACGATACCCATATTATGTGGGTGCTCGTCTTAAGGCGAGTATAAACTGCGATATAGAGATGTCAGCCATCTTGAATTTGGAAATGGAAATTTTTTTCGTAGTCGACGTATGCGAGTTGATCGAAAACGATATCTATATTAGTGGGTGTGCCATCATACAGCGCGGCTCGCTTCGCTCGCCTTGCTGTATGGCGGTGGTCGCATTGACGCACGACTCTGCTCCTGCTGCCACACAGCAAGGCTCGCTTCGCTCGCCTTGCTGTGCGACAGCTGTCGCATCAGGTCAGGAAGCGCGGCTCGCTTCGCTCGCCTTGCTGTGTGACAATGGTCGCAATTCGATCGCATTGTGGCTCGCTTCGCTCGCCACAATGCTACCCTGGGTTAAGGGTGAGGGGGTCTTGGGGGGGTTACCCGCGGTCATATCGCGGCTCGCTTCGCTCGCCGCAATGCTCCCCCGGGTTATAGTTGAGGGGGTCTTGGGGGGTCATTGGGGGGTCACAGCACGGCTTGCTTCGCTCGCCGTGCTGTTCCCCTTGGTCGCATCGGATTCGAAATCCTCACCCCCAAGTTAGTCAAAAACGATACCCATATCAGATTTTTTGGTTGGGGGAGGGGGTGCAGGGGGGCTGGGGGCGTGGGGGGTCACGGCACGGCTCGCTTCGCTCACCGTGCCGTTCCCCTTGGTCGCATTGCGGCTCGCTTCGCTCGCCGCAATGCTCCCCCGGGTTATAGTTGAGGGGGTCTTGGGGGGTCATTGGGGGGTCACAGCACGGCTCGCTTCGCTCGCCGTGCTGTTCCCCTTGGTCGTATCGAATTCGAAATCCTCACCCCCAAGTTAGTCAAAAACGATACCCATATCAGATTTTTTGGTTGGGGGAGGGGGTGCAGGGGGGCTGGGGGCGTGGGGGGTCACGGCACGGCTCGCTTCGCTCACCGTGCCGTTCCCCTTGGTCGCATTGCGGCTCGCTTCGCTCGCCGCAATGCTCCCCCGGGTTATAGTTGAGGGGGTCTTGGGGGGTCATTGGGGGGTCACAGCACGGCTCGCTTCGCTCGCCGTGCTGTTCCCCTTGGTCGTATCGAATTCGAAATCCTCACCTCCAGGTTAGTCAAAACGATACCCATATCAGATTTTTTGGTTGGGGGAGAGGGTACAGGGGGGCTGGGGGCGTGGGGGGTCACGGCACGGCTCGCTTCGCTCACCGTGCCGTTCCCCTTGGTCGCATTGCGGCTCGCTTCGCTCGCCGTAATGCTCCCCCGGGTTATAGTTGAGGGGGTCTTGGGGGGTCATTGGGGGGTCACAGCACGGCTCGCTTCGCTCGCCGTGCTGTTCCCCTTGGTCGCATCGGATTCGAAATCCTCACCCCCAAGTTAGTCAAAAACGATACCCATATCAGATTTTTTGGTTGGGGGAGGGGGTACAGGGGGGGTGGGGTATGGGGGAGTCACGGCACGGCTCGCTTCGCTCACCGTGCCGTTCCCCTTGGGCGCATCGCGGCTCGCTTCGCTCGCCGCAATGCTCCCCCGGGTTATAAGTGAGGGGGTCTCAGGGGGGTCGTCGGGGGGGTCACAGCACGGCTCGCTTCGCTCGCCGTGCTGTTCCCCTTGGTCGCATTGCGGCTCGCTTCGCTCGCCGCAATGCTCCCCCGGGTTATAGTTGAGGGGGTCTTGGGGGGTCTTGGGGGGTCACAGCACGGCTCGCTTCGCTCGCCGTGCTGTTCCCCCCGGTCGCATCGCGGCTCGCTTCGCTCGCCGCGATCCACCCGAAAAAAAAGGTCAAAAATAGGCCAATTTTCGGTTTTTCCTAAAAAAAGGGGGTCTGGGGGGAAAAAGGGGGCAATTTTTTTTTGTCATTCAAAACCATTTGTCCTCTTCTACAAGACTGTGAAAAAAAAATTCTTCCAAGTCTATCCGTTTTGGAGATGGAAAGGGGGGGCAAAAAAGGGGGTTAAAGGGGGGGTCCAATTTTTTTTTCTTCCAAAACGAAGAGTAACCCTCTATACGACCCCGCAATCAGAACCCCTCTATCGCGACGGCATCTGGTAGCACACTCAAAAGGGGGGTCCTGGGGGCAGGGGGGGGGCAAAATTTTCTATGCAATCGAAATCACTTGTCCCCCTCTATACAACCCCCATAAAAAAATTAAGCAATATGGCTCCACGTAGGAGCCCCCCCTGAGGGGGGCGTCTTGGGGGGGCAAATCTCAAAAAGTCGGAATTTTCCCTAGGAGACTTTTACCTCCCCTATACGATACCGTAAAAAAAAACATACCTTCCCATCCACCATCAAGGCGAACAATTATGTCAATAAGTCAGTCAGTGAGTGGTAATCTAGCTTTATATATTATAACTAGTTGTTAGGTGTGCGCGAGCTGCAAGCAGCTCGCGGCTTATGTGTAACAGTAATTTTTTATTAAGACTTCCTTTTCGTACCTTTGATTATTTTGTTTGAAATCGATAGCCATGAGAAAATTTGCGATGAAAAAATGTTAGCCAACTTTGATTTGGAAATGGACATCTTTTTCGTAATCTACGTATGCGAGTTATTCGAAAACGATACCCATATTATGTGGGTGCTCGTCTCAAGGCGAGTATAAACTGCGATATAGAGATGTCAGCCATCTTGAATTTGGAAATGGAATTTTTTTTCGTAGTCGACAGAAGGGAGTTGATCGAAAACTCACCCCCAGGTTAGTCAAAAACGATACCCATATCAGATTTTTTGGTTGGGGGAGGGGGTACAGGGGGGCTGGGGACGTGGGGGGTCACGGCACGGCTCGCTTCGCTCACCGTGCCGTTCCCCTTGGTCGCATTGCGGCTCGCTTCGCTCGCCGCAATGCTCCCCCGGGTTATAGTTGATGGGGTCTTGGGGGGTCATTGGGGGGTCACAGCACGGCTCGCTTCGCTCGCCGTGCTGTTCCCCTTGCTCCTGACTCTGCTCCTGCTGCCACACAGCAAGGCTCGCTTCGCTCGCCTTGCTGTGCGACAGCTGTCGCATCAGGTCAGGAAGCGCGGCTCGCTTCGCTCGAATTGGGGCGCATCGAATTCGAAATCCTCACCCCCAAGTTAGTCAAAAACGATACCCATACCAGATTTTTTGGTTGGGGGAGGGGGTACAGGGGGGCTGGGGACGTGGGGGGTCACGGCCCGGCTCGCTTCGCTCACCGTGCCGTTCCCCTTGGTCGCATTGCGGCTCGCTTCGCTCGCCGCAATGCTCCCCCGGGTTGTAGTTGAGGGGGTCTTGGGGGGTCATTGGGGGGTCACAGCACGGCTCGCTTCGCTCGCCGTGCTGTTCCCCTTGCTCCTGACTATGCTCCTGCTGCCACACAGCAAGGCTCGCTTCGCTCGCCTTGCTGTGCGACAGCTGTCGCATCAGGTCAGGAAGCGCGGCTCGCTTCGCTCGCCTTGCTGTGTGACGATGGTCGCAATTCGATCGCATTGTGGCTCGCTTCGCTCGCCACAATGCTACCCTGGGTTAAGGGTGAGGGGGTCTTGGGGGGTCATTGGGGGGTCACAGCACGGCTCGCTTCGCTCGCCGTGCTGTTCCCCTTGGTCGCATCGAATTCGAAATCCTCAACCCCAAGTTAGTCAAAAACGATACCCATATCAGATTTTTTGGTTTGGGGAGGGGGTACAGGGGGGCTGGGGACGTGGGGGGTCACGGCACGGCTCGCTTCGCTCACCGTGCCGTTCCCCTTGGTCGTATCGAATTCGAAATCCTCACCCCCAGGTTAGTCAAAAACGATACCCATATCAGATTTTTTGGTTTGGGGAGGGGGTACAGGGGGGCTGGGGGCGTGGGGGGTCACGGCACGGCTCGCTTCGCTCACCGTGCCGTTCCCCTTGGTCGCATCGCGGCTCGCTTCGCTCGCCGCAATGCTCCCCCGGGTTATAGTTGAGGGGGTCTTGGGGGGTCTTGGGGGGTCATTGGGGGGTCACAGCACGGCTCGCTTCGCTCGCCGTGCTGTTCCCCGCGGTCGCATGCTCCACCCGAAAAAAAAGGTCAAAAATAGGCCAATTTTCGGTTTTTCCTAAAAAAAGGGGGTCTGGGGGGCAAAAGGGGGCAA
Source organism: Eupithecia abbreviata (assembly GCA_943735965.1). Taxonomy (NCBI): domain Eukaryota; kingdom Metazoa; phylum Arthropoda; class Insecta; order Lepidoptera; family Geometridae; genus Eupithecia; species Eupithecia abbreviata. The sequence goes on along the minus strand of OX030977.1, from coordinate 7,400,864 downwards.
TTTTTTTGTGGCATTCAAAACCACTTGTCCTCTTCTATAAGACTGTGAAAAAAAAACTCTTCCAAGTCTATCCGTTTTGGAGATGGAAAGGGGGGGCAAAAAAGGGGGTTAAAGGGGGGTCCAATTTTTTTTTGTTCCAAAACGAAGAAAAACCCTCTATACGACCCCGCAATCAGAACCCCTCTATCGCGACGCATCCGGTAGCACACTCAAAAGGGGGGTCCAGGGGCAGGGGGGGGGGCGAAATTTTCTATGCAATCAAAATCACTTGTCCCCCTCTATACAACCCCCATAAAAAAATTAAGAAATATGCCTCCACGTAGGAGCCCCCCCTGAGGGGGGGGTCTTGGGGGGGCAAATCTCAAAAAGTCGGAATTTTCCCTAGGAGACTTTTACCTCCCCTATACGATACCGTAAAAAAAAACATACCTTCCCATCCACCATCAAGGCGAACAATTATGTCAATAAGTCAGTCAATCAGTCAGTCAGTCAGTGAGTGGTAATCTAGCTTTATATATTATAACTAGTTGTTGGATGTGCGCGAGCTGCAAGCAGCTCGCGGCGGTTATGTGTAACAGTAATTTTTTATTAAGACTTCCTTTTCGTACCTTTGATTATTTTGTTTGAAATCGATAGCCATGAGAAAATTTGCGATGAAAAAATGTTAGCCATCTTTGATTTGGAAATGGACATCTTTTTCGTAATCTACGTATGCGAGTTATTCGAAAACGATACCCATATTATGTGGGTGCTCGTCTCAAGAAGAGTATAAACTGCGATATAGAGATGTCAGCCATCTTGAATTTGGAAATGGAAATTTTTTTCGTAGTCGACGTATGCGAGTTGATCGAAAACGATATCTATATTAGTGGGTGTGCCATCACACAGCGCGGCTCGCTTCGCTCGCCTTGCTGTATGGCGGTGGTCGCATTGACGCACGACTCTGCTCCTGCTGCCACACAGCAAGGCTCGCTTCGCTCGCCTTGCTGTGCGACAGCTGTCGCATCAGGTCAGGAAGCGCGGCTCGCTTCGCTCGCCTTGCTGTGTGACGATGGTCGCAATTCGATCGCATTGTAGCTCGCTTCGCTCGCCACAATGCTACCCTGGGTTAAGGGTGAGGGGGTCTTGGGGGGGTTACCCGCGGTCATATCGCGGCTCGCTTCGCTCGCCGCAATGCTCCCCCGGGTTATAGTTGAGGGGGTCTTGGGGGGTCATTGGGGGGTCACAGCACGGCTCGCTTCGCTCGCCATGCTGTTCCCCTTGGTCGCATCGGATTCGAAATCCTCACCCCCAAGTTAGTCAAAAACGATACCCATATCAGATTTTTTGGTTGGGGGAGGGGGTACAGGGGGGCTGGGGGCGTGGGGGGTCACGGCACGGCTCGCTTCGCTCACCGTGCCGTTCCCCTTGGTCGCATTGCGGCTCGCTTCGCTCGCCGCAATGCTTCCCCGGGTTAAAGTTGAGGGGGTCTTGGGGGGTCATTGGGGGGTCACAGCACGGCTCGCTTCGCTCGCCGTGCTGTTCCCCTTGGTCGCATCGAATTCTAAATCCTCACCCCCAAGTTAGTCAAAAACGATACCCATATCAGATTTTTTGGTTGGGGGAGGGGATACAGGGGGCCTGGGGGCGTGGGGGGGGTCACGGCACGGCTCGCTTCGCTCACCGTGCCGTTCCCCTTGGTCGCATTGCGGCTCGCTTCGCTCGCCGCAATGCTCCCCCGGGTTATAGTTGAGGGGGTCTTGGGGGGTCATTGGGGGGGGGGGGTCACAGCACGGCTCGCTTCGCTCGCCGTGCTGTTCCCCGCGGTCGCATCGCGGCTCGCTTCGCTCGCCGCGATGCTCCACCGGAAATAAATAGGTTAAAAATTGGCCAATTTTCGGTTTTTCCTAAAAAAAGGGGGTCTGGGGGGCAAAAGGGGGCAAGTTTTTTTTGTCATTCAAAACCATTTACCCTCCTCTACATGACTGTGAAAAAAAATTTCTTCCAAACCTATCCGTTTTGGAGATGGAAAGGGGGGGCAAAAAAGGGGGTCAAAGGGGGGGTTCCAATTTTTTTTCTTCCAAAACGAAGAGAAACCCTCTATACGACCCCGCAATCAGAACCCCTCTATCGCGACGCATCCGGTAGCACACTCAAAAGGGGGGTCCGGGGGGCAGGGGGGGGGCGAAATTTTCTATGCAATCAAAATCACTTGTCCCCCTCTATACAACCCCCATAAAAAAATTAAGAAATATGGCTCCACGTAGGAGCCCCCCCTGAGGGGGGGGTCTTGGGGGGGCAAATCTCAAAAAGTCGGAATTTTCCCTAGGAGACTTTTACCTCCCCTATACGATTCCGTAAAAAAAAACATACCTTCCCATCCACCATCAAGGCGAACAATTATGTCAATAAGTCAGTCAATCAGTCAGTCAGTCAGTGAGTGGTAATCTAGCTTTATATATTATAACTAGTTGTTGGATGTGCGCGAGCTGCAAGCAGCTCGCGGCGGTTATGTGTAACAGTAATTTTTTATTAAGACTTCCTTTTCGTACCTTTGATTATTTTGTTTGAAATCGATAGCCATGAGAAAATTTTGCGATGAAAAAATGTTAGCCATCTTTGATTTGGAAATGGACATCTTTTTCGTAATCTACGAATGCGAGTTATTCGAAAACGATACCCATATTATGTGGGTGCTCGTCTCAAGGCGAGCATAAACTGCGATATAGAGATGTCAGCCATCTTGAATTTGGAAATGGAATTTTTTTTCGTAGTCGACGTATGCGAGTTGATCGGAAACGATATCTATATTAGTGGGTGTGCCATCACACAGCGCGGCTCGCTTCGCTCGCCTTGCTGTATGGCGGTGGTCGCATTTACGCACGACTCTGCTCCTGCTGCCACACAGCAAGGCTCGCTTCGCTCGCCTTGCTGTGCGACAGCTGTCGCATCAGGTCAGGAAGCGCGGCTCGCTTCGCTCGCCTTGCTGTGTGGCGATGGTCGCAATTCGATCGCATTGTGGCTCGCTTCGCTCGCCACAATGCTACCCTGGGTTAAGGGCTGAGGGGGTCTTGGGGGGGTCACAGCACGGCTCGCTTCGCTCGCCGTGCTGTTCCCATTGGTCGCATCGGATTCGAAATCCTCACCCCCAGGTTAGTCAAAAACGATACCCATATCAGATTTTTTGGTTGGGGGAGGGGGTACAGGGGGGCTGGGGGCGTGGGGGGTCACGGCACGGCTCGCTTCGCTCACCGTGCCGTTCCCCTTGGTCGCATTGCGTCTCGCTTCGCTCGCCGCAATGCTCCCCCGGGTTATAGTTGAGGGGGTCTCGGGGGGTCATTGGGGGGGGTCACAGCACGGCTCGCTTCGCTCGCCGTGCTGTTCCCCGCGGTCGCATCGCGGCTCGCTTCGCTCGCCGCAATGCTCCCCCGGGTTATAGTTGAGGGGGTCTTGGGGGGTCATTGGGGGGTCACAGCACGGCTCGCTTCGCTCGCCGTGCTGTTCCCCTTGGTCGCATCGAATTCGAAATCCTCACCCCCAAGTTAGTCAAAAACGATACCCATATCAGATTTTTTGGTTGGGGGAGGGGGTACAGGGGGGGGTGGGATATGGGGGAGTCACGGCACGGCTCGCTTCGCTCACCGTGCCGTTCCCCTTGGTCGCATCGCGGCTCGCTTCGCTCGCCGCAATGCTCCCCCGGGTTATAGTTGAGGGGGTCTCGGGGGGTCATTGGGGGGGGGTCACAGCACGTGGTCGCAGCACTGTTCCCCGCGGTCGCATCGCGGCTCGCTTCGCTCGCCGCGATGCTCCACCCGAAAAAAAAGGTCAAAAATAGGCCAATTTTCGGTTTTTCCTAAAAAAAAGGGGGTCTGGGGGGCAAAAGGGGGCAATTTTTTTTTGTCGTTCGAAACCATTTTTCCTCCTCTACAAGACTGTGAAAAAAAATTTCTTCCAAACCTATCCGTTTTGGAGATGGAAAGGGGGGCAAAAAAGGGGGTCAAAGGGGGGGTTCCAATTTTTTTTCTTCCAAAACGAAGAGAAACCCTCTATACGACTCCGCAATCAGAACCTCTCTATGGCGACGGCATCTGGTAGCACACTCAAAAGGGGGGTCTTGGGGGCAGGGGGGGGGCAAAATTTTCTATGCAATCAAAATCACTTGTCTCCCTCTATACAACCCCCATAAAAAAATTGAGCAATATGGCTCTACGTAGGAGCCCCCCCACTGGGGGGGGTCTTGGGGGGGCAAATGTCAAAAAGTCGGAATTTTCCCTAGGAGACTTTTACCTCCCCTATACGATTCCGTAAAAAAAAACATACCTTACCATCCACCATCAAGGCGAACAATTATGTCAATCAGTCAGTGAATCAGTGAATCAGTGAGTGGTAATTTAGCTTTATACTATAGTAGAATATATGTGTATATCTCCTATCAGGCCCGAGCATCGAAATAAAATATCGCGCCATAAATTAGTTAAAATTATAGGTTGCCTCAATAAGTTCCGAACCTGAGCTTCTAGTTTAATTCATCAATGTCCCGATTGAATAATCACTCCGGTCACCTGCCAATTAACCAAGCTGCTCTGGACTCAATTTATTGAGAGGCCTGTGGGCACATCATTCTATCTTGAACCTATATATTTTCCAATAAGCCCCATTTTTGAGTAAAATGCGCCTCGCTTTCCGAACCCAAGTTTAATGGAAACTGTGATGAGGGTGGGAAATTTTAGCGGCTATACGTAATGTGATGGTAAAATTGTTTTATTTAATCAATGTGTCAGATTTTATTTAACCTACGTATTTGGTTTAACGAGATTTTGAAGTTGGTTGATAAAGGATTTTTTTGATTTTGTACCTATATAAAATACTAGCTGTTTCCCCCGGTTTCAGCGTTAAATTCTAATTTTACATTTCTATAATATAATATAGCCTATGTTAACCGGGGATATCGTAGCTTCGAATTTATTTTCATCTCTAAGAACTTCTCTTCTGAATATCTCGGTTCGACGATGAGATTTTAAAGCGCTAACGCAAACCAGCGACTTCTTAAAATTAACCGGATACTTTTACCTTCTGTTATCAAATAACAACGTTTTTTAATTCCTTTAGACCTTACAAGACATTTGGACACGTCACAAAATTCAAATTACATAAGTAAAACTAGGAAATAAAGTTATCACTTTCATTTTTTGTTCACTTCAATCTTTTTAAGGTAAAGAAGAGAACCAGAAACCTTTAACGTGTTAGATTGTTCATTTTCGAGTTGGAGCAAAACTCGTCCTCAGCTTATTTATCGTCTAGAGATAGCCCAATATTTTATCATCATCAGCCTATATCAGTCCACTGCTGGACATAGGCCTCCTCCAATGAGCGCCATAGCGCCCTGTCTTCAGCTTGCCGCATCCAGCATCTACCTGCGGTCTTTCGCAAGTCGTCATCCCACCTGGTCGGAGGGCGTCCTACACTACGTTTGCCGAGTCGCGGTCTCCACTCAAGAACACGTTTGCCCCAGCGGCCGTCGGTTCTTCGCGAAATATGGCCGGCCCACTGCCACTTCAGCTTGCTATTAATATTTTATAATAAGCCTTTTCACAAAGGATGTGTTTGACAATTTGTTTTAATTTATTTATTAATAATTTTTGCAACTCACTTGTAGTTTTCCTGTTTGAAAGATACATCTATCTTGTTTAAATGATGTATATCGCTGTTTTTAGGGAACCGATTGATATTTACATATATGAGTGTACAACAAGTATTCATAAATATATTGACATGATTCTGTCAGTATGTTTATTTCTTTGAATTTATCACGTAGGGATTTTATTGGACCCATATTATATACCTAATGAAATGAAATGAAATGAAATGAAATGAAATGAAAATATTTATTAAAAAAGAAATACACAATAACAATGGTTAACTCTATGTTAAGCTAAAGTCAGGTGTTATCAGTTTCTCGTCAATTAAATTAATTATAATTACATAAGTTCGTTTGAATTAGGCATGTAGAGATCAGGAAAGGTTCGTCTTTGAGGAATTGCAAATTTTGTATAATCATTGTCAAGAAATTCGCTTACAGAGTATATGGTTTTATCTAATAGAAGAAGTTTCACATTACATAAAAATGATTTTTCACATGTTATGAGTCTAATACACAATGGAAGTTTATTAAAAAGTTTAGGACCAATTACTTCTGGTTGCTTTTTAGACATGTATCTGAGTCTATGAGCAGTTGACTCTAGATACATTTGATGCCTATTGCTGTATCTGCTTTGACTTCCTCTTACATTAAATTGAGATATATTCTGTATTACAAACTTTAATACCTCATAGATGTATAATGCGGAAGAGGTAAGTATTTTGAGAGTTTTAAAATGTTCTCTACAGGTGTCTTTGAATTTGGCACAAACCAGCACTCTAATTGCACGTTTCTGCATCTTTAGGATTCTCTCACAATCGGTAGAGTTTCCCCATAATATAATGCCATAACTAATTATAGAATGTATATATGAGTAATAAATGTCTTTGAGATTTAATTGGGATGTCATAGGACGCAGTTGTTTGAGAGCATATATGCCTTTAGCCATTTTTGTACTGGTCGAGTCAATATGATTTTTCCACGTTAGGGCCGGATCTAGTTCAAAACCTAATTTCAAATTCTTTTATCTAATTCAAAACCTAAGATTGCAGCTGAAATAGACTAATAGTCTAGATGTATAACTGTCTGTAAGTCGACGGATTTTTTTCACCCCATTCGCTGTAGAACTAAGTATCTTCGATAGCTTATCTCTGTGTGAGCCTCATCGAAGTTTAGGCACTATCTAAGGTCATTCCTAAGGTATTGTAATACGGTATTGTCTACAATTTCTGCGTTTACATCATAACTTGTTTGACATGAGGTAGAATAAATCTTATACCTTATATATATATATATATATTAACCAAATCAAAACATTTGGTTTCATTGAGCTAAAGATATACATATAACAGCGAACGATATTCCACTATTAAGAAAAACCGCTATATTGGTCACCATTTATGAGATAACCGTCTACGAAATCTTACTATACTACTAATATTTTTTTTTATCTTAAATTTTTCCGCTACAGGACAAATAATTAAGTGAAGAGAATCATTAACACTTAATTTCCAATCAGTATGAATCTATGTAGTTTAACACTTTGATTGCTGATATCACACGGATGTTTTCTACAAGTGACTAATATGCGTAAATCCACACTAGCGCAGCGGCTGAGAAAATACAGATCTGTGTGACTCAGCACAGCCGTAATGTTTTTCGAACGAAACGCATGTGCGGCGCAACACAACCGCTGTGTAGAGCGGCAGCAAGAATTTTTTCGGTTTAAAAAAAAGATCGCAGTCGTCGAAAAAAACCGCAGTCAAAGTGTTAAAATGTGACTTGTCTGTATACATACATACGTGCTTATATTGTAAGCCTAAAAGTAAATAAATAACCGGTATTCTGATTGGCGAAAGAATCGCCATAGGTAACAGCTGATTCAAATTGCCTGAAATTTTGCAAAGTCTACAATACGGCTTCTTAACCAGAATGAAACGAATGCTTAAGCCACGGGCAGATGGATTAAACGATGATAATACGCTCACAATTTATGTGTTTGCTAGATGCATTTCCAGTATTGGCTTTTTCCAGTCGGTTGAAAGTGGCCTGTTTGTCCCTCTCCTTGGCTGCAAACTCTGGGTTAGCTTTTATCATTGCAATCGAAAGATATCGGTAAAGTTCAAATACTAAGAAGCGCAGAACTTCGAACTTAAGTTCTTATTATTGGAGTCAATATTTTATCATCTGTGCGTGCAATAGCACAGATTGGCGAAACGGATTAGCGGGATTCTGAAGCATTGCTATCATTATGATTGCTTTGGTTGAACTATTGCGGTCAATACAATACATATAACAATAGTGCAAAAGTATTAGAAAGAAAATTGATAATAATCAAAAACAGTTATTGATGATTATGGAATAATAGTCACCTATTTGATAAATGCCTGTTCACATAATCATCAAGGCTATGTATTTGGTAAGCTGAAGTGGTCATTTCAGCTTACTGCCTTGGATAAAGTAGTTATTTTAAGTAAACCAAGAACGAAGTTACATACATAAGCTCAATAAAAACCTGTGAAAATATCTACATTTTATATTCATGATCTCAGAATAAAACACATTTCGTATTGGTTAGGCGCTCAGAAGCCACTTTGGCTATTAAAATGCAGTTATGCCTGTCATGTACATAGGTACATTAATAACCATTTTTATATCAATTCACTAAGATAAATTACTTAATACTAAATAAAATCTATTTTCTGCTTTGCTATTATCTGGCTCATAATACTTATTTATTTCTCTAAGTCCGTAGAAGTTTAATGGGGTTAATAGCTAAGGTAAACACTTGAGTGCACTCAGCGAAGGAAGGCTATTTTCAGATAAAATATTACCCTTTTAGGACCACACGTAAGTCTCGCAAACCGAGCCCGAGTGATGTTTCAGCGTAGGTTTATCTTGGCTTAAACGTTTGTATTTCGTAGGTTCACTTTGCTATTATACCTACCTTTTGGTTCACATTTCCGGTAGGTACGTTTTCTCTTTGGTTGGTGAGCCACTAAATGAAAATCTAGCTCAATTCGTTTCAGAAATTTCATTTTATTTTATTTTATTAATATGTCATCAAAAATGTATATTTTATTTTTACCTGTAATTTGCATTTAGGGACTGGGTAGTCAGCGTGACAAAATATTCAAGGGTTGGAATGCCCCAGTGTCAAAATCGTCAAACATGTAGAGTTTTTTACCTGTAATTTGAGCTATTCCAAAAAGTCTAGCAGGAAAATGACATAAGTATTCGTAATTATTTATGAAAAGCCATATTTAACTGACAAATTAAATTTATATGTAACTAGCTGTACAGCGGCTTCGCCCGAGTGGAAATCTATGTGTCAAATGAATTAGTCTATCTAACAAAAAACGCATCAAAATTCCTTGCGAAGTTTTAAAGATCTAAGCATACGCAGGGACATACGGACAACGGAAAGTGACTTTGTTTTATGTAGTGATACAGTTCCTATCATGACTGACTATAACAATCATTTTGACAGCTGTCTTTGAAAATAGGTTTAACACCTGTTTTGATATTGGTAGTATTTTTGGTGATTTTTCAATATTTTGATTTTCTGAGTCGACCAAGTTGCTTAGAGCTGTATACGTTTTCACTATGGGGAACAAAAAATCATCATTTAGCTCTCATTTAGTCTCGTTGGGGTATGCCATGTTGTTAACATCCACGGGCACATACATAACTTGCCCGACAAATCCATAGTTACCCACATCTCAATTCGCGGATCTGCTTAAACGGTAGTCGCACTGATATCAGTCGCTCCTCTACCGGAGTCAATGTAGGCAAACCCTTCACCCCATCACAGGGTACCTATCTGAATCCATTAACGATATAATGCTTGGTAACTTATTTGCCGCCAGAGAAGTCAAACATGATCTACAATTTCGATCGCAGAGTTGCGCACACCCTCTCCCCATCAGTTGTCATGGTCATCAACAAAGTATATTAATCTATGTTCTAGCCGAAATGCCCAATAAGGTAATATAAGCACTATTTCCCTTACTCACCTTAATTCGATGCTAACATTAACAAAGTACATAATTTTTGTCTTGATCCCATTTCTTACATGAGACCCCTTGATAAACCGATTAGACGTGAATCGACTTAGTCCTTACTTTGCCACGTATATTTTTTTGCAAAATGTAGAGGCAAATTGCTACAAAATGTAACTGTTCATGAATAAAACGAAAATGTTTATACAAAAAAATTGTTTTTACATATCCCACAATTAATATCTGAAAGTGTTGAACCATACTTTGAAGATTTAGACGCACTTAACCTGTGTTGTTGCTAGGTTGTCGGTGTACTACCTAATAGGTACATATAATTCGTCACTGTAGATGGAAAATTAAATTATCAACCAAACCAAAATGCCGAGAAAAACGCGATTTACTGTTTTTTTGCGACTAGCGAATAAGCGAAATAGCGGTAATTTTTTTTAGGAAACTATTTTAACGTCCATATGTTATAGATTATTACTCGTATTTATATACCTATGTTTTCTATTCTTCTCAATCTAAAGATACATTATTGGGTTATTGGCTTATGAGAAAAAAATAAAAAACCACTTATGTATTTTTCCCTCGCCAAAGTTTTGAATGTGTATGCTAGTTATTCATTTTTCGTTCGACATTATTTTCTTCTGAAGCTTAAAAATCATTCGCTAAATGCCCATATTAAACATTCCTAGACTACTATTGTTCCTGGTGAAGCATAAATATGTTATGCGAAGTGATCAAATCTTTACATTTATATATTTATGGCTGCGTTATTTAATTTTCCTTCACTAGTTTTCTGTCTATAATGAGAAGTTTAACTTTGCATCTGTTCTGACTTGCAAGATTCATTTACAAATAACTTTTTAATAAATTAAGATAGCGAATTGTTACTGAGACAGAAAGATGCATCTTGAATTAGACTTTATAGAAATGCAATAAAGTCGATTTCACAAAATGTGTTAGTTATTTAATTTCCCATCTATAACAGCGACGTATTTAGTATTATATCCATGTTACATATTATGCAATACATACATAATTACATCATGTGATACCTTCAATTAAGAAGGTAAGTAACCTTATTTAGTTGGACTGTGTCGTGTTCTTAATATGTCTTAACTGGTTTATTATTCCGTTGGGAGAATTATTTGCCTTCTCGGAAACTTACGGTTGCGGCTAGGTGAAATTGGTAGTTCGTGAGCTCGTGAGTTTCTATGGGCCGCTTTTTCGTAAGCGAAGTAGAAGCGACTTATGCGTGTATAAAATTAAATAAAATCAAGTTTCTAATGCTAATTAGCATGATTATAATTATAGGTGTGATTTTTCCGTAATTCATAAGTTTTACTATGAGTAGTAAGTATGTGTCTTGTTTCGGTCATCATCTGGCAAGGTAGGTTGACGACATCGTCAAAGTTGCAGGCGTACCTACTTGAATGAGGGAAACACCGGATAGAGGAGGCCGGCAGAAGCAAAAGAAAGTATCAGCAGACCGTAATCACGGTCTAGAAATATGAATATGATAGTTTGCCCAATCGTATTGATTAATTGTACTGGTCTAATTTATGGTAAATCGAACGGGGTATTCTATATACCTATTAGATAACGGCTATTCTTAATTAGTCGTGATACATAACGAATAAAACTTAAGCTACTGTTACACATGCTCATTACTAGCACGAAAGCATGCTTTTATTGAGCAAATGCACATTAGTAGCATGTGTATTGAAACATTGCTAATAATGAGCATGCTCATTTCGAGTTTGCTCAAAAATCGACGGTCGTGCGATTTTTGAGCATGCTATCTGCATCGCGGGTCGAGGGGGGCGTGCTTTTAGCGCATGTGAACAGGTTTGCTTATTGAGCATGCTAGTATCAAGCAGTCGTTCGCAACGGACTCAAATCTTTCTCTTTCTTTTCTTTTCTTTTCTTGCCGAGCTGTTATAAGCTTCTGGATGCATTGCATCGCCAGCAAAAGGATGATTTTATTCAGCTCCATACGGATAGCTGTTTGATTGTCCATGGCTTTGTTTGAACTGAGACAGAGAGCGAGAGAGCATGCTATAAAATGGCATGTGTAATTGGAGTGTTTGCTTTGAGCATGCTTATTCAGGAGCATACTTAAAACTAGCATGCTAATTGCTAGCAAATGTAAACTACTCATCAGCATGCTCATATTGAGCATACTCAATAGCATATACGCTGTTTAGCATGCTATTTTAGAGCATGTGTAACAGTAGCTTTACTCGTGCCCTAACTAACTGCAGAACTGACGAAAGAACTACCGGACCCTAATTTTGTTAATAAACACATTTTTAGCAGCAACGAATTAGTTTTTCTTTCATTGTGCTTCGTACCTATCCTTATCCAATTTACTTCCTTTGCGATATCAATGCAATTTGAGAGTAGATGTATCTTATTAGTAAAGGGATTAAAAAAGTTAATCGAAATAACCAGTTAATAGAATAATAGCTACTCATTTCAATTAAGATAAAGTCCAACTAGCTAAGTGCTGGAATATTCTTATAGAATAGCACCTATAGAATGATAATTGAGTTAAAAAGAGCCGTCTCAGTTTGTGAACTTTGAAATTTGTTCTCCCTTGTATAGAGGGGGATGGCCCGGGAGAATAGCTTATTTCGTTGGTAACTTATTATTTGAAATATCGGGAGAGTGGCGTTGTATACCCGCGGGGATACGCTACGAGACTAAAAGTGCAGTGAATATCAAGCTACTTTTCAACTACATACAGGGCATCATGGTCTTCCTTTTATTTAAGATGCTATGTTACTTGGAAAAAAATCTTTAATTTCAGTTTAAATTGTTTTTAAAATCAAAATAAAGTTTTCTTTCAGTATTTTTTTTTATATACAATATTAAAGGTACTTTCCCTCCATGTGGCATGGCTGTGGGTCTCCCTGTATAACAGTATTCGTTTATCATAAATAGACAATTTATCCTTTGTATAAGTAACTATTCGTAATATTTATTTTAAATTTATTAAATAACCTACCTATTTAATATGTATGAACAATTGTATGGATTCTTAATACAAAAAATAATATAAATAATTTATGGATTTTTAATCCATAGATAGGTGCGCTCACTATGGAGGGGGTGCATTATCATTGAAATAAATTATAGGTAAGCATTGCGTCCGCGAGCTATGGAAAGAGCTATGCTCGGAGTTTCTCTGAGGGATAGGATTCGTAACGAATACATCCGACAGAGAACCAAGGTTATCGACATAGCTCTGAGAATTAGTAAGCTGAAGTGGCAGTGGGCCGGCCATATCTCGCTAAGAACCGACGGTCGCTGGGGCAAACGTGTTCTTGAGTGGAGACCACGACTCGGTAAACGTAGTGTAGGACGCCCTCCGACCAGGTGGGATGACGACCTGCGAAAGACTGCAGGTAGATGCTGGATGCGTCAAGCTGAAGACAGGGCGCTATGGCGCTCATTGGGGAGGCCTATGTCCAGCAGTGGACTAATATAGGCTAATGATGATGATGATCTATACGTATTTTTAATAAACGTTGTCGCGAAGAATGCACGTCTTAAAACGCATTTAACTCTTAGGAAACTTTTGTTTTAGCATGGTATGGTACAAGATACAACCAAAGTAGTTTTATTACTTATGTGGAACAACACAGCATTATTTTATATTGAAACAAATCTCCGAAAAACCAACCTAATGGGAACAAAATTTACTAATTAAGTTTATAACATTTTAAACATTCAACGCTGCATTCAAAATTATACGTAAATTACGTACTCAACTTAAGTTCCTCTATTTATATCCCTCGAATTATTGGTAATTGCTTGTTATTGCAGCATTGACATCTTTTAGGAAAGTCTATTTAATTTCTTCATTGTATACAACATTCTAGGTGCATACATTTATTTTTCCGCCACATTCAATAAATTGTACCCCTTAGAAGCCATGTTGTAGCAGTAGTCGTGAAGGATCGTCACGTCTCACGACTACGTGATAAGGAAACTGAATCTACCTCAGCAATATGAGATGCTATATGGACCCTGAATAAATATCGATCACTTAGCGCGAGAGATGGGCTGCGTTTTTAGTGAGGAGCGAAAGCGGATTATAAAGAAATCTTTATTAACAAATAAAGTTACAATCAAATAATAGAAACAAACTAGAACTGTAACACGCATCAAAATCAACTCATCAAACGACACTAGAGGTCAGGCCAAGTGCAAACAAATCGGGCCGTTCCTTAACTAGATGTCGCTGCTAAAAGTGCGCGAGCGCTAGATCGCGCTGACGAGAACGGACGACTTTGAATGACGTGGTTGTGTAAACTTTTGTTCTGCATCCAATCTTAGGGCCTCCATACCAATTATTCCGGATCACTCGGCTATTGGTTTTTGGGTAACTTTAGCTAACGGACAGGTGAGACTCGGATTACTCGGCAACCGATCCGTTTGGCTAAAGTGGCCATCCCGTCCGTCCACTCGGGACAAACCCCTGTAACCGGTTTCCTTGTGTAAATAAACCGCGTCTCGACGAAAAGTTGGTTTTACTGCTACCCCGTCTAGCCCCTCTTTACAGAATTAGTATTTTCAATTGAAACAATCGAGCTACCCAAAACAGATGATCATCGTACCCCGCCACCTGAACCTACTTACTGGGTGAGGCCTGCTTAACTCCCAGATACTACCTACCTAGGTACATTCAGTTTCTGACGCGAAGGAATAACATTGTTTAGTTCTACCTACTTAACCAAGTAATACACATATTAAGAATTTCATATTATATAGAGACTAATGAGACTTACGGACAAACGGAATGACCGTTTAAGTTAATTTCTAGATTAAAATATACATACTTACGTATGTATAAATAACTGAACAAAAAAGTTAACTGCTGTTGCAAATAATCTACAGTCAGCTCAACTGGATCAGTTGAGCTGACTGTAGATTATTTGCAACAGCAATCCATACCCTAAGACGCTGCATTGCTTCGTTTACAGATTGCTATAGGACAATAATAATCATTTCTTTAGAAGCTTATATTTATATAAGTAATATTTTGCTATACTTTTAACAGATTATGAAACTGGTATTTGGTTAAGGGTTCGATTCCCGCCACAGGACAATTGTATAATAAAAATGAATACGTATCTATGTAATGTATCTAATGTATTAAGTCATCTAGTAGATAGATAGATAGATAGATAAAACGTTTATTTGGTACTAATAACACACACATACAAATAACATAGCGAAAGATACAATATTAAACTAAATTACCATGAAACAATTATAAAACGAGCAATTAAAATGGCTACTAAAGTACTTACTGTAGGTAAACATGTGTGTGCCGCAGTACAACAAATAGGCCATGGCTCAGCGATATTTTTTGCTAAAAGCAAAAACACTGATTTTCAGCCAAAACCTGAGAGTGAGCAGAACGAGCACAAACGGAAAACGTGTAGGTTGAGAATTAATTAGTAATGTAGTCGTGTATGAATGTAAAAATAAGAATAATAGTTTTTATGTAGTAAAAACAAAGTATATTAAATTTTTAGAGATTACAAACAATAATAGTACACATAACACACCTCTGCTTACTTTGGGGCTAGTCCTGTATTATTTATTTATATTTATTTATCGCTCGCCTTCTGTTTTTATTTCTACCTACGTTTCCATCGCGTTGTACAGCGATTGTGGTAACATGGTTTTACTAGAAAATAAAATATTATGCCAATTTTGTAATAACGTAGCCAAGGAATTAAACGAGACACATATTTAAAAAAAAATATCTAAGTCGAATGTAGAAAAGGTTCAGAAAGGATTCTATTAAAATTTAAAATTCAGACTAAATCACGAAAAGCGGCCGCGCTTCATACATTCTCACAACGATGGAATTACTCCATTCATTTCCATACTTCTCTATTATGTATGAGAACACGTAGGAAGTTTTGTAGGAGAGCTGAACTTAGTTTGGTATCACTGACGAGGTGAGGTGAATACAGTTGACTGTTTAATACTGAATATGTACCTAGGTTAATATCTACCTACGTTTTATCGTAGATACTATTTAACGAACCTGTGGTGTAGGGAAACAGAAAACTGTAATATACAAACACATACCGATGTGGCACGGCGGACGACTGTTTGCGACCTGGCCTGCGACGCAGGAGTTTGCGGGTTAGATTCCTGCCTTGGGACTAATGTTTGTATGGTCTGCAAATAAAAATCCTGGGTATATTCTATGCAATATAAAAAAATATCTATCTATGTAATGTATTCTGTTATGTACAATATGTACATAAGTCATCACATCACCCATAACCCATAACAGATTTATATAAGCAAGTTCAGGCAAGTATATTTTAGACTTCTCTCTTCTTCTCAAGTCTAAAATATATATCTACACCTGCCTGAACCTGAACATAAGATTATTGATTCTTGTAATTCATTTAGGTTGTTTAAAATAAATAAATAATTATAATTTATTTATTGCACAAGCTTTTCTTAGCTTGAGGCTAGATGATGCTGTGTGGATAGTCCAGCATTATTTTTTCAATCATAATATTATTTGCTGATGTTTTTCCATAACCCTGATCAGTGGCAGATTTTTTCTTTGCAGTTTAACGCGCGGGCGTGAAATTGTGTGAATTTTATTCTAAAGCTATGTTTTTGGGCTGAGGTTAAGTTATATTTATATAACTAGAATTTGCTTATAAATATAACAATATAAGTTATATTTATTTTATTTTTACAATCTTAGAAAAACCTACAGCTAGATAAAGATGAGATACAAGAATATTTAACTTAAGGCCAATTAGAAGTTTCCACAAATAATTTAATAAAAAAAAAGCAGCAATTTAGAAAAAAATTACAGAAAGTAGACGATTTATATTATTAATTTAAAAGAAAAAGGTTGGGTACACATAAAAAAATAATATTTATAATGAAAATAAATGAAAACTGAATTCAATCAGCAAAGAAATTGATGAATGATTATCTAGTAGGCGCTTAAGCTGAACAGAGTATTGGTAAATAAGTATGTAAGTAGATAGGTAGACACAATAATAATTCGCAACAAAAACGTGAAGTAAGTACCGGAGCGTCTACCGCAAATCTCAGCCCTAGTCAAATACAATATTCAGGGAAAAGCTATTGTACGAGAAAATGTCTCATTGTTCACGGGCCATTGTTGGTGTTCGGTACTCACTAATGGAGACTGCATTGTCTTGAGAATGCTAACACTGGGTTGATTTAGTTGCAGATTAATAGTATTGCACTTTAGATGGCGACGATCGATGACCGCTATTTTGGCCGTACTAACGTGAGACTTCGACAGTTTTGATGGAAAACCGCACCAGCTTTAACTCGACTAATGAGTGTTGCTCTCCATAATAGAAATATAAATTTAGTCAAACCGTATAATATTTTATTCATGTCTGTTTGTCGTTTAGTGGTCATTGATGACTCTACAATAAAGGCCGCTATAACAACTGCAATAAAAATTATTAATTTTGTCATCATTCTTTTGTTTTTATTCAACTTTCCCCTTACTAGCATGGTATGCTGACTGTACATACTTAGTAACTATCGTGGCATTATAGGGGCTACTTTTCGCCGGGAATTATTCAAATTATCTCGCTAAGCTGGTGCTAAATTACACAGCCATTTGCTATCTCCCTACTTTTTGTGTCCCAACCCAGCTCTAAAAAGTGTTACGAAATTGTTTCGAAGATTTTAAAAAAGCAACATTCTACCTTTTTTTATTACTGCTACTGCTAAATTTCATTTATTTTTCTAAATAACCTCGTCTACTGTTATCAGTAGAATAAAACATTTAATGATTTCTTGTTACATTGCTTCTGTGTATTAATGGAATGCCGGTAAATGTATGAATGGTTTATCCAGAATGGAGCAAAGATAGATAACACATTTAATGATTTCTTGATACATTGCTTCTGTGTATTCATGGAATGCCGATGTATGAACGGTTTATCCAGAATGGAGCAAAGATAGATAGACAGATAGTTAACACTTTATTATACCACGTAAAACAGAAAACAATACAGGAATAAACAATAAAATAGAGGAAGTATAAAGGGCCGCCTTATCTTCTCGAGAACCTTCACTCATCACCAAAATTCCTAAAGAAAGACTTGCTAAATGAAGTCATCTTTTTTTTCAGAGTCGTTTGTAATAGTATTCCATTTAAAATTAAAACCTTTTTCAGAATGTTCACTTAAAGTTAATCTTGGTAGGTCAAGCAGAATGGACATGAAAAGGCACCAGTTGGACTCAATTTAAAGTCAATTTTAGCACGGAACTCTTAAAAGATCGCAGGTGCCGATTTTTAGTAGCCCCAAAGCTTTTGTTTTCTGCTGCATGCTGCATTGAAAGCCATTTCTAGTTAATTGGAAAAGTTACTAAAGTACAATGTTTGTTTCTTCGCTGCACGAAAGAGGCATCCAATTCTTGTAAATTTAACTGAACTTTTCAGCCTTTCTTATTTGTTTTCGACAGTTTCTAAGTTAAAAGAAGGAATAAAACATTTTATAAACCTTAAGAAAACATTACACAGCTAAATATTATTATATACATTGCTACATTATTATCTAGTACCCACGACACATGCTCTGCTTAGCTTGGGGCTAGATGATGCTATGTGGATTGTCCAGCATTGTATTTTAATATTATTATAGAAATATATTATTTTACTTTACAATATTATTAACACGCATGCAACAAATATACTTCACTTTATCGCATCTATAAAAAGAAAATAATTTGTTTATTGTTGGATAATAAATGTAGTTTTCGACATCAATATTTTATTTCGCCATAGTCGCTACTTCATAGATACCAACGACGTAGCTGCTATTTGCTTTGGCGTCGCTCGTAGTAGCAATATACATATTGTCCACTCATACATGCTTGTTTTTAATCCTCGCCTGTCGGATAAATACGCCATAGCAAGCACGGCTAAATGGAACGCGAAAAGTCGAATTTTAATAATATTTCCATGCCCTGAGAGTTCATAACTTTAGTTATTCCTGTTTTCATTAAAAGTCGAGACCGCCGCCACAAAAAGTGAAATCGTGGAACGATTGCTGAATACCAAAACGTAAAACAATTTGCAATCAGAGTTGCCTACAGCGAATAAATTAAACGTTGGTACTAAATTAGAGGTTTCCGAATAATTGAAATTATTACTTACAAGGTGGTTGTAAATTGTACCTGCATACCTTGAAAACGAAATATTGTGTTACGTTTGTTTTTACATTATTTTAAGCAATAAAGTAAAAAACTTTGTATTACAAATGTTGAGAGTTTTGTTTGAAGTTTTGACGCCTGGCATTTATTATAATAACGGAGGAAGGGCGGTCTGTTATTGTAAAATAAGATTGTAGGGAGAAAGATAAAGCCGTGTTTGGCTTGCTACTTCTAAAGTTAAGTTCTAGCTATGTATTTTGAAAGTGAGTATTATCATATCACTTTAAAAATACGTAGTAATAAAAATACTTTGGACAAACCTTCACAAGACAGTATCAATTTGTTGTTGTATTTCTGTTACGTTTTTTGTTGTCGATTTTTTCATTTGGCAGCGATCCAACAATCCGTGCATGCTCTCCATCTGCAACCTCTGGCCACAACTCTGTCATGTGTAACTTATAGTTACTGTCCACTGTATTTTAAACTAAGAGTAGATCTAGATAGTTCGTACCTATAAATACATAGTTCTTACGGTACCAGTACTTTACTCTCTAGGTATTGGAATAAAACATATTTTATTGTGAGAACATAATAATTATCATGTCGTTGTCGTCACAGCATTTGATGATAATTTATAATTTAAAATTTGACATATTATTTTCTACGGCTTATTTGTAAGATTTAGTAGGGACAACTCTAATATAGAAAAAGTACAGTATACCCCCGAAAACGTTATACCTATACACATATTTCAGATTTCATTATCTAAATGCAATAATGTGTATCCCTAAAAGGTACATTATTGTTGTTTTACAAACACCGTATTTTATGGATGTCAAAATATTGTCATTGTGTCACGGACATATTCTACTAGCAGAACTATAACTAGAAAATTATCAAATTGCATATTTTGTTAAAATTTATACTGTCCGCAGGTCTGCATACATGTTTGCTTGGTCCTACTGCAAAAATGACTCATCATTTATGACATGACAGTTAATTTTAAAAACTGTACATATTTTAATTGTACCTAATATTATGTCATTAAATGTCGCGTATCCCGCGTATGCCGTGCGCAAGCTAAGCCCACACACACGACTTAAGTGTTAGATCAGATGGCAAAAAGAATACTATTAATTGTACAAAAAAAACCAGACCACAAACTAAGCTTACTTCTAAAGAGCCGTAAAAACATCCATTAAGTTAATGAACAAAAGATTGAACACGTTGTAACTCCGTCTGATAAAAGAGTTCCAACCAAACTCTTGGCTTAACAAGGGCGAGCTCTGAACTTTTCAATATCGCTGCGCTACATATTTTAGTGGGAACTGCTACTTGTCGAACTTTCTCTACGAAGGGATAGTGATGGGAAACGATCGACGGGCTATCCTAGCGATCGTTTCAAAGTACAAAACACAATCGACACGAATAAACAGATTAAAATATGAAGGAAAGAGGCATTTCACCAATACTATTATTTTTTTATTTATATTTATTTAAGTACTTAGTCACTCATTAAGTTAGCTGTTAATTTCCTGAATATTGTTAAAATAAAATAAAATACCCCGGCAACACTCACCAAAGTAGTGTCAGTGTAGTGTTCCCTGATGTGAGCTGCTTGCTGTCAAGCTGAGGAAATTTTATTTTTTTATTTGTTTATTTAAGTAAACCCAAAAGGCAGTTGACCGTTTTTTTAATAGAAGATATAGGATTTTTTATCTTGTATTTTAGTATCTAGTGTTTAATTTTCTAGTAATATTAACTACTTTTTTACCGTTTTTACTATTAACCGAGGTCCTACTAACATTTCAGAACAATCAACAGAAATAATCTTGATAATATAAGTAAATGTTTTAAAAATACAATGTTTTTGTACCTCCTGCAAAATGAGATCTCATGGAAATGAAGGTAATTAACATTTTCGTACTTACTCTCGTAAAAGTAGTCAATATACTTTTCTACATAATATATAAAACTTGAACAAGAAAAATAAAAATGTCGATAAAAACTTATCGATAAAACCGTTAATGCAATCTTGCTCGATATT
Organism: Eupithecia abbreviata; assembly: GCA_943735965.1. Taxonomy (NCBI): domain Eukaryota; kingdom Metazoa; phylum Arthropoda; class Insecta; order Lepidoptera; family Geometridae; genus Eupithecia; species Eupithecia abbreviata. Next base: position 7,379,992 of record OX030977.1, on the reverse strand, counting down.
CAAACGTCTATCACTAAACATCTCACCTTTCTAACAGTCGGAAAGAGTTGGAGTTTAACCGAACTTTACTTAAATCTGTTGAAATACACTGATTTATGTTTAGATAGTTCAGGAATGAGCTTGGCAATCCTGAAACCTTTATCCGGGCGTATTCAAGTCGAGGTTAACCATTTGAGTCATCGATCGATACTTGCATGAGAGAGAGTGAATTTTTAGTTTTAGTTGCTTATGCTTATCTTATGTTACAATGCTTATTTTGTGAGACTAAAAAAATTTATTGATTTCTATTTGCTTCTATACAGGGTTATTGGTAATTCGACGTATTCCCGTTAGAAGGTTATAGGGGTGACTATTTGCGATAATTTTCACCCCCATGTGCATTATGCAAAAGTGAACCAATTTCAAGTTACTACTTATTCCATGGCAAGATCAGTGTGATCATGTTTTGAGGGAGAGTTATCTATACTCTACGGTTTTATGCTCTTAAGTTGTAGATCTCTGTCAGGTGTTGCGCCGCCATGTTGTACAGTAAAAGAAAATGTTATACTTGTATTTATGGGACCCTATTTATCCTATAAAAATCAATGGCTATTCTAGTATTTCTGAATGTTGGCTTCAGTTTAGTTCTTGTTCATTTGGCAGCTTGCGTCGCGCCATGTTCTAAGCAAGATCCGCCCATTTCATGTTCTAGTCTATGTGTACCTATAACTATTCTAGGTAAGCCAAGACGTACCTATACGTCGTCGGTGGTCTTGGTTCGGGCGGACGGAATCAATTTAACCTCTGGGTATCTACTCAGCTCTGTATATGTACTTTACTAAACTATGCCAAGTTAACCCTTATATTCGAGAAAACCGGGAATGCTAGCCATACATATGTAGGTAGGTATACGCAGAAAACTACCATAAGATCGATCTCCCAGTTATGAGTAATAGTGACTGATGCAGTTAAAGTAATTTATTCTACAAATTCCATAACCTGATCCTTTGGGTACGAAGGTACCCTAAAAACTAAGCAATACGTGTCAAAATCGACCGATAACCATAAAACCGTAAAATATTCTTCGCCCAAAACCGTTATCACAATCGTTGTGTAAGACGGCGCTAAGCCCGAGCATGATCGGGCCAATCCGCTTGTGGTTGCTGTCGCTCCGATTATTCTGATTTACTTTTTCCGCTTGTCACTTTTTCGTAATAAAAATACATAATATATTATTATTCCAATAGCACATTCATTATTTAATTACAATTACGTTATATTTATGAATACACTATTAGTTAATTGCAAAGTATTAAGCTGCCTCTTGGTTAGTAGCTACTAATTACTTTCGGGCTAAATAGGTATTGTAAAAAAATAAAAACAGTATAAGGTACTTTGTTAGGGAATTTTAATTAATGTTTACAAAGTTCATCAAGAATAGATGTTTTATCGAGCGGCAAGCACACCATTTGATTGAAAATATTACTTATTATTACAAATTAAATATTTTAGGGCCTTTGACGACCTCTGTAGCACAGCAGGCGAAGGTATGTCTTTGACGCAGGCGATTGCAGGTTTGATTTTGGACTCAGGACAAATTTTGCGCGATGCAGATTATTAGGCCTAAATTATGTTGTGTGAATGGAATATAAATAAATAAATAATAGAATAAATATATTAATATTTTGCCGTATTTACGAACCACAAACGAGGTTGTTAATTTATTTGCCACAAACTTAACACATACAGTCAAAGCGTTTTAAATAGAGCAAAGCTTCGAGCTTTTTTTTATTGATTTGATTTTGTTGTTCTTTTTTTTGAAGATTTATTTTTTGATCGAATGATCTGGTGGTCTTACAAAAAGTTTTATTTCTGTTTTCTATTTAACCCATAAAGTAAAAAAAACATCGTCATAAATTACAGAAAATTATTGCATAACAGAATCATGACTATATTTATCCATCACCACCCACAGATGAGCAAATGCCTCCCTTTACTACTTCCACTTTTCAAGGTAAGGTTGATCCAGTCGGTTCGTTAAACGCCCACATATTGTTATGCTCTATATGAGTCAGAGAGAGAGTCCCTGGCCAACCGTTAAGGGCTAACAGCTTTTTATACCTATACGATCAAAATTCCCTCTATTTTGCACCTAGTTTAGATGCGAAGCCGCGCGAAAAAGCCAGTAACTTATACCTATCTCATCAAATTCTCAGACCTAACCAGAAGATTTATGTAATAACGGAGCGTCGATACGCAATTTAATATAAAATCTTGGCCCAACATTCCCGTTTATGCAGCAATATTTTTCACGAGTTTACCCAACTTGACCCTTTTACATTGTCAGGAAAGTTACACATCATAGGTATGAAGGGTTCGCATCAAATCATGTGTTTCCCTGAGGATTAAGTAGTAAAATCAGGCAGCCAAACATTAACTTAGGGTTTTAAGTGTATTAACTTGTGCACGTTGAAACCTTTACAGATTTCTGCGAGTTTTCATATTTAAATAATAGCGCCTGGATAGCTCTGGTTGGTTTCTGTTGTTTTGTCATGTGACATTTTAAATAAGAGCATGAAATAGGTCCCTCTTTGTTACATCCTGAGACCAAGAAGCCTACGGTTCCGTAGGATGGTTCTCCGATTGTGACAAGCTGTCACCAATACATACTATTTTCTGCACACGGCTTCGCATTACACATTTACGTTAGAATTTCAAATTAATTAACCTTCTTATCTACAAAAAAATTGTAACGGCGTAAAACAGGGGTTAAAAATAACAAACATACCAAGTCAGTCATAAAGACAGGTGTCATAATGGGTTGCTACGAGTTTCTCGTCCTAGTTCGTGTGGCAGCCGGATGGCACGCTTTTACACACAAGTGGTGCATTGTTTGATGTGAAACATGCCTTATAAGGCAGAAGGCTGGATCAGTTGTCTGTGTTTACGTTTCTGCACTCAAATGTACAGACGTCTAGCTAAGGTTTAAATTACTTTATTTCTCAGCACAGTGATACGAATTGAAATGGACCTGCATAATCAAATATCCTATTAATATAATTACCTATTACATTTCATATCCATTTATTGTGATTTCATGCATTATTTCTGACAGTTACTCAAAGAGGTGAACAAGGTATCTAAGTATAGATACAACGGGTATTTCGCGTCGGGAAAAAAGGTAAATAAACGCGATAAATACCCGTTGTATCAATACTTATAATTAAGGTATCAAGATTTTTTGTGAAGGTTCTTATTTGAGTACTTGTCGACATAGACACGCCTGCAAGAAACAGATAAATCATTATGATAGGTTTAAAGACAATTTCAAAACCTCTTATAAAAATATTTCTAAAAATAAAATTTCTTCAAATGAAAGCACTGTTCGGACTTTTCTAGTTCGATAGAGCAGGTCTGACGTCACATGTCCACTAGAAGCTTGATACGAGCGGAGGCATAGAATATGTAATAATACTGGCGGAAGCTAGCCAGATTATTTTTGATAGAAAATCTCTCGATCCTTTTACACCGGACTGAAAATACAAACGAAAATGTTTGCTCTTGAATTTACTGTTTTTGACGATGGTATCTCCAAAAAACTGTGATATGTGATATCAAAGATAATAATTTAAGTCGCTTGCAATAAACTATAGTAGTCAGGTCAAGATAGACAGTTATGCTTACATAAATTTACATAAAGCTGATCATTGGCATGAACCATAATAACCAAAATGTGAAAAATTTCTTTCGATCACACATGTTGAAATAAAAATATACAAGCTGAAGTTCGCAGATAGGCTTTTTAGATTTTTCATCCAATCGGTTCGTTTTATAATCAAAATACCTAAACGAAATTGTCGATCATACAATTTTCTACAAAAATGTTCCTTTCACTTCTTTCCAAACAATCCCATTTTTTGACATATCTATATATGTATATATTTCTAGAGCTATAACAAATGCTCGAGGATCCTGAGCACGGCGAGTCTTTAGGTTGAGCTTTAAATGAACCAGTCCAAGATAAAGATTATGTTTAACAGAACGAATCGTAAGGTAGTGGAAAACGGGCAGATTATTAATAATGTTAATGAGTTTATCTTCATGGGCCAGATATAATTCTTCCATAACAGGCACGATAAGGAAATCGAACGTTAATCGAGAATACCTGGAAGACCTTCTGCTCCTGGTCTAAAGGAGCAAATGAACCCAATGAACCTTCCACTGGCACTTAGGGATGAATTGATATATTTTCATATAATATATGAAAACCGATATATATATGTACATATATCATGTACATATAAACACATCGACCTTAAAAAATATCGATAAATTGGTATTTTTCAAAAGATTTTGCGTTTTTTAAATAATAGTGTATTAAGCTCAATATGTAATATCAATAGTAATTTTTATACTAAATGAACATAAATATAATATAAAAAAGGGAAGTATTTTTATTTGTATTACCTATGTTTTATTAGGCAATAATTACAAAAATATCAAAAACTTAAAAGCTATTTTCTAACTTATATTTTATTGTATCAGGCAAACCAGTATTTGGCCGGTAGCAAATGTAAAAAAATTCTGCTCTTTACATGCTCCGCTGTCAGCTGGCTCCTATTGTTAGGAACCGCCAAATTAACGGCAGAAGCCACTCTCTCTGAAGGTACAGAGAAAGCCATAAGTGTTAAGTATTTGAGCGCTAGCACTTCGAATCTAGATTCTAAAGAACTTTGATAAAGTGTCTCGTGTCTATGCGAAACTTGCAAGCATACTAGTCAATAGTCATAGAACATAGACAAAAATGGCAAATAATAGCTTACATTACTATGAGATAGTATTAGTGATCACAAATACTAATGCAAAGACGATAGATTTATAAGTTATTAAATAGTTTAAATTTCAACCGCCAGATGTCATGACTCAATTGGTCAGTTCCCAATACAGTTACTATTTTTCCGTTCGTTCCTATCACCTTCCAGAACCTTCTTGGTGTAGTATTTTTATTTTAATTTGCTTTGCGCGCGTCATTTTCTTTTCACGTCATATTGTTAAAACCTTAAATACCTAGGTTAAAAACAAGAAAATTGAAAACAAGTGAAAACCTAAAATGAGTGATTCTAGCGACGAGGAAGTAGAATTTACTGAAACTGTTAAAATAAGCGTGAAGTATTTGAAACAGTAACACGATATGTTTAACACGTTGCAACTAGCTATTGGAGCCAAAACTTTTTCAGAAAACGACAATATTAACAACGACGTAACTGTAGCAACGTTACTTTCAATATTTCTTAATTATAATGAAGAATAATTTGCCTAAGTATTATTTGTTATAATTTAAAGATTATTATGGAATACTTATGAAATGTACCTATCATATTTTTTTTTAATATCTTTATTTATTAATGGAGTTTTGTCACAAAGTGTATGTGACTATGTGACTCCCATATGAGATCAATTCTTTATAATATAAACATGGCAAAATAAATAAAATTAATAAAAAAGAAACAACAATAACGTTTGCCACATGACATTGCATGGCCACCTCCATAAGGAATATGGATAACAATGTGCGGTTTACAAACTACTAAGTACCTACTACCTACCTAATACCTAAACTATTCTCCGTCATCGCAATCGATGAGGAACCTATCATAATGTAGAAGTTATTATAGTAGATATTATATAGATTGTTAATGTTATTTTTTTGCATTTAGTCATTTCCTCGCTAAGGTGGGATGAAAAGTTACGTGTTACACTCGAGTGAAAAGATTTTTTACCTCGTGCTCTTTTGATTCCCTCGCTGACGCTCAGGATCCTAATTAGCATCACTCGCTACGCTCGTACAATACAATACAAAAGTTTTATTTAATAATAAAGAATACACAGTCTTAATCATATTAGAAGCCACCTTTTAAGTAATATGGAAATACTGGTGTTAGGTGGCTTCGCTCTTCCACGTTTAAATTAATTATGTATTAGTTTTTGTAAGCTCGTGATTCAATATTAGAATCCTTCGCTTGCTTGGTCATCAAAATTGAGCACGCGGTTAAAAAGCAACTTTGCACTCTTGTATAACAAATAACTATTTTGATACAATTATTGATTTGCAGTTTTTCTATCGATATATCGGCAAAAAATATCGATATATTGAATTAAAATATGGATACTTTTCAACAAGCCTACTCACACTAAAACGCCAACTCAGCGACATAATATGTACTGTCCTAACCTACGGTTGACAGAAATGGTCAGTGACTCAAGAGCAGATGTCCAAGCTAAAGATTTGCCTAAGGGCGATGGAGTGTAGCATTCTAGGCTCAATCAAACGGATTGACCGAATGCCCTGCATGCATAATCTGATGTAGTGGAGGATACCGCCAGGTTACAGTGGGATTAGGCTGGCCACATCAGTCGTATGCACCCGGAGAGATGGACCCATGCATATAACTTATCCATGAATATAACATACATATAACTGGCATCCACAAGATGGGAGACGACAACGGGGGGTCAGCCATGTAAAAAATGTTGGAACGATCTCATGGCTTTTGACCCGGAGTGGTGGAATTTTCAAAAGATTGGAATGTTTGGACTTCCAGACATCCCGGTTTTTTGCACGCTTTGGTCTGCACTCTGGTGCGGGGGAGGCTTTTGCATAGCAATGGGAAGAAATAGGCATTTTCTCTTTAATTTATCCTATTTCATCCCATGCGATTCTTTGCCCTAAAAGTCGGTCTGACTAACATAGATTGCAGTCTTAAAGGCTTGGAATTTGGAGGGTGTGTTCCTCTCAGACTGAACTGAGAGCCTTCCTTAAAGGAATTTATATAATTCGCAACCTTAAGCGTTCCTAGCCTATTTTTCCATAAGTTGTTACTTCATAAATAGTTATAGAGTCTCTCTCTTAAATCCAATGACTATAAATCAAATGTACATCTATAAATTCATGCATTCTAGGTTGTAAAATCACCAAAAACTCCATTCATACGAACATATCGTTCTTAAAATCAAAGCAAGTAACAAAACACTCGCTGAGCTAGTTATCTCGTTTTGCCCAAAGTCAAAACAAATATAAAAAAAACTGTGTCTTTTTTGAAAAATAATATTATTTTACAGTGACAAAATGGCACAAGCTTCAAAGTGGCCCGCGAGATGTCGATACATCAAAATGTTACGAGCCCATATTTAAATGTACAGCTCTGTCTTGTGCATTACCTTTGATCTGCAATAACATTTATTTTAAAAGCTGCATCTTTGAAAGCATATTGCAATTATAGTTCACGCGTAGGTTAGCCCAGATTTGGTTCGACATCTACAAGCTAAATATCTGTTCTTGGATTGGTTCACGTCAAATTTCGTCTGCTGACCAATAAGTTCTGAAACCGTATTCGCTGCCAGCGGAAATTTGATTCTCTTGATTCGACATCGAGAAATTCTTTCCAATGATTGATTGAGCCCTCTGTGTTATCGGATATTGCGAAAATGCAATATATACCAAAAGTGATGAGATGGCAAATTAAGTAGAACTATCGGTCTTTGTCGAGTCACGATATGAAGCCATGTGTATTTTTTGTTGTTTTGTACCCACTCGACTCTTTACTTCTTAGAACAAAATTGTCATAATAATGTTTGTTATTAGGTAATGGTCAAATTTGTAGTAGAGTTCATTGTTTTCAAAATAAACCTCTGTTCCTTTAAAATATTTTAACTCATCAGATTGTCATAGTATGTAATACCGAAGTATTTTACACAGTAAAGGTACTATGTAGTATTTCAATAAATATTAAAAAGCATCTATGTAGGTGGTTTTTTGTGGATGAATACATCCGACCGACAGAGTGTAACGTTAATCATTACATACCTATTTTATTTTTTAATTTATGTTGACATCTATTCAATTATTGTAATTAACTAATCGTTTTAGATACTGGTCACAGCACTAGTAGGCCATAGATAAACTCGCAACACGATGCTAACTTCACAACGTTGACGGTGGATTGTCGATGGTCTCGCAAGATTGACGTGTTCCGCACTGCCACAGTACACATATATTGTGGAAACTAAGCCTAGTTGATGAAATAAATACCTACGGTCCATTATAGCACTAGGGTTGTCACTTTTCTTGATTTTGATATAATTTTTTTATTAAGACGATTTTTTTTCTGTAGTGATCAATAAATGGAATTGAAATATCTAGCTTAGAAATGTGGTCTGGTATAATATAATAATATCTTCGTCTGGTCGAAGCGACGCGTGACCCGAAATCTGGCGAGTATGTTGCGCAGCGCATCAGCCAGCATTGCCATACAGCGTGGCAATGCAGTCAGCGTCTTGGGGACGCTTCCGACTGGTATTGATATGGATCAATTGAGCTACCTGTAGATTGTTTATAACAGTCTGCAGTTAGGTCAATTGTTTCAATTGTAAATATTAGGTCTAATGTTTAATGTGTTTAATTTCATTAAACATGTATCATTTTGAAATGTAAGGCCTACATTTCGGTTACTTCCGAGTTTCTAAAACTGGGAAGTGAATCAACGGCACTCTTCAAACCAGGAAGTTACTCAGTGGAATTTCCAAACCGGGACAAGAGGACCAAAGTTAGCGACATAGCTAAAATAATTAGCTAGCTGAAGTGGCAGTGGACCGGCCATCTCTCGCACAGATACGAATAACCGCTAGGGTATTTTTTTATACGTGTTATTGAGTGGTTACCGCGACTCAGCAAACGTAGTTTAGGATGCCCTCCAGCCAGGTGGGATGACGATCTGCGAATTACTGCAGACAGATGCAGTATGGGGCAAGCTGAAAAATGATCGCTATGGTGCTCATTAGGGGAAGCTTACATCCAGATATGGACTATTATGATTATTACTATTATGTTTTTCTGTTGTAGGTAATAAAATAATAAGCCCCAAAAATATTTTCTCTTGATTAAGACACCTCTTAGACTGGCGTAATATATAATAGGCTAAAATAATTAAAGTTGTTTGCGCACGTTTACTGAAGTAACCTAAGTCAATGTGTACGCAGATTGTACGTAAGTAGACCGTGAAGTGAACCCTGTTAAAATATTCAACATCTTAATAAAATATTTATGGAGTTGGTACATACACGTTCTAGCCGTGTTAGCTCTGACAACATCAAATCCATTAAATTTGCTTATAAGAAGGTCGGTTGTGGTGATGAGACGATTTTTGGGGTTTGTATGTCCACTTCCTTTCAAGTTGTTTGTTTGTAGAAGTTTATTAAAAACATCCCCTCTTTCTCAAGAAAGTTGACCATCATTTAACTGTGATTGTTAACTCCATAACCATGCGGGCCTATTCGGGATTCGTTGGCAGTCTGGTGGGTTCCCACCTTGCCGTTAAAGTCCAATATCACAACGTTATTGTGAACCTTAGTGGTGTAATGCAAGGCTTTGGATATTTTTTCGTACATATCGCCACCCACCTTGGCACGATGAAGACGCTACTCTGGTCGACAAACTGGAGATTTCTTGAACATTAGCGAGGCTTTATTGTCGAGAAAATCTACGCCACCCTGGGATGTTAAGATATCCTCGTGAAAATAGAGATGGCCCGAGCAGTTCGAGGCCCTAGGGTTCTGGTGCCCTTCCTTTTAGACAGACTTCTCATAACCCCAGAATATGCTATGTTTTCTAACTCCACTTCCAACTGCACTAGGAACCAAGGTAAAGCTTCAGAGTGCGTCCGTTGAACACAACCATAGTTAAATTTTTATGTAATGAATAGTAGTTTAAGCCCAGGAATTCCTAGCATCGTGCCAACGCCGCTACGGTGGCTAGAAATAGCGATACGTTCGGGAGCTGAGGGCCCGTTTCTATTGGATTGTATCATCATTAATAATGCCCGTAGTCCCCACACTGGGTATGCAGGTTGCGGATCGCAGTTTAGTGATGGTAGTGTTTTGCAGCTGCAGGCGCTGCAGCCCGTCCCCCGGTTTGTGCCTCTTAGTCGCCTCTTACGACACTGGCGGAAAGAGTTGGGGTGATACAATTCTAGGCCAGCACTACGCAGCATTTGAGATGACACAGTGATTTATTACTCGACTCTATTATATGTTTTCAATTCCAAAAATCTTTATTAAAACTTTAAATAATATTGGTCTGGTACAATTACTAGTGTCAATTTAATAGAATACACAAAAACCATATTAATTAAAAAAAATAACTTTTTTTTAAAAATAAATAGCATTGTTTAGCCCAAACATTGGATATAAATGTAAATAGAGAGTATCTGTAACCGTTCGTCAGTTAAATGACATAATTAGCAGACGAAAGATTAAATAAAAGCAGCCACCTGAGAACAAAACAAAGAATACTAGTAAGTCACTACCATAAAATCGCCCGCGCACTCGCGCAGCCTGAGCGTACGAGCCGCGCACTATGCTATGGAACTAAACGCAATGGTGAGTGAGATTGGAGTGTCATGGGAAAAAAAAAAAAAAAAACACCAAAAAAAGAAAAAAAATAAGCAAACCAAATGCAGCCAAAAAAAACAAAAAAAAAACATTGAGAAAGGGGAAAAAAAAAAGATATTCCCACAAAACCCAAGGACCGAGGGGTCGTCACCCCTTGAGTTGACGCCGGGGTAATGAGGCCAAGCCTCGAGGCCCCTCTCTGTGCCCCCACCAGGGCCAGAAATAAATTTATTGATTGGTCATGGAAGCCCAGCTTTACAACTCTCTCAATGCCAAAACAGCTGATTTAAAATAAAGGTTTCATTAAAGGCAGTGACCAGCTTGGGGCCACTACAATCGAGGTATTTTGCGGTTGGCGGTGTCATTGCCTCCGCAGGGCTTCATTAACTACGTTGTTGTGAGCAAATTTCATCACAAATGCAATTAAGCTAACAGATACGCAACATTCGTGCCCTTAGTGTCTTGAATATTGCTTCACGGACCTTTGCTTCGAATTAAATTACCAGAATCACTAACAGAACATTTATTTATGAAAGATTAGTAGTAGTAGCTACCAACAACGTTATTAATAGCTGTATTTTTGTTAGTTCGATAGCATCTGAGTCAACGCATAACTGATAGCACTCACTCTAGTTTATTTTATTCTTACTATAAAACACCAGATAATATTTCTTATTTATTTATTATTTCACGAAACAGAGTAAGTACAAAAATACAGAAGGTACATTCTTGTTACGAAATAGATTTTACCCAAATATGTTGTATGTAACAAGTAATAAAAAAATGCAATCTAAAAATTTTAATTTACCAGAAAAAGGCGAAATATCCAATAACTTAAAAACAAAATTTGTAAGAAAAAGAAAAACACAAATTAATAAAAAAAGCAAAAATAAATGAAACAAATAGGATACCTAAACATAATTTTATATTGTTGTATATAAGACGACAAGCTCTAAAAATAATGTGGCATTGAACGAGGTGTTATTTTTAACGAAAAAAAAAATTTATGCAAATTTAAGACATATGGTTTTCTCATGGATCCTATTATTAGAACTGGACCAAATTGAAATGGGAACCCACGGGAAGCACCAGCTTTTTAATAAAAAATAATCATTAAAATCGATTCACCCAGTTGTAGTTCTGAGGTTACAAACATAAGAAAACAGACGAATTGAGAACCTCCTCCTTTTTTAAAGTCAGGTAAAAATGGAGCGGCGTTTCAGTATCTTTAGTATATGTTGATGCAAAGGGAAGTTAAGAGCATGGGGCAATCCATAGCGGTATGAAGTATTTTGTGAAGGTAAACCAGATCGACTACTTTTTTACGGGCGGACAGAGCAGTGACTTTTTTGTAATTCCTAGGTGCAGTCAAATAATTTATAAACCGACTGATCTGCGGGTATACACTTAAGGCCACGATATTCGAAATCATGCAATCTTAGATTCAGTTTTAAACCATCAAATATCCTTTGTTTTGATCGGAAAAAAATATATGTTGTAGCTGGATATATACTATAGAGCATTCTACGGTTCAAAACACGATATTTATCACTTCACCTGATGATAAAAAGTCTCGAAAAAAGGTTAGTTCTTATTTGGTTTCTTGTTGTACTTCAAGTGTCTAAACGTTGTACTCTCAAAAAATATGCCAGAAAATAGGCAACGAAGTTTAGAAGGGCATTCTCCGGTTAGTTTTTCTCAAAACAATTTTGTATTTTTTTTAAACGAATAATTATAGAATATAAGTACTCCGCGCTCAAGCGGCCTGCTTCAGTAGCCCGGGCCTTGTTGAGGTAGGACCTGTGTCGCTCTTGCCGGCTCCCAGTACCCCCCGTGAATCGATCGATTTACCGTTTAAGAAAGAATTTAAAAATGGCAAATAAATAAAAAAGTATCCAGACGAAAACTACGGAATCTTAAAATAGAAATAAGGTTATATATATTACATATACTTATTTACTATCAACTACCTAAAACAGTCAACAAAAGGAGGGTAGCGTACAGACATAACAGTAGCGCAACTGTATGATCATTTTTGTTCAGTACATTTTTAACTTTGCAGCTCATCGATGCCAAGATGCAAGGGCACGTTTAACACTACAGCACACGCGCCGCCTTTTTTTACATAAGTACACGCGTGGCCTACTATACTAGGCCATTTTAAAATGTCAATATATTGTATATTCCTAATTATCTGATTAAAACAAGAAATAAAATCGAAAAGTTATTTATTTTACTAAGTTTTACAACCTTACATCTTAGATAAAATTATTAAGAATACTGAATAACCAACAATTTTGAAAATATCTAAGAAAAAGAAACAAAAATGGCACTTCTGAGTTCAACATGTTCTTTTCTAACTTAAAACGAAACTTTGTTACTAATTTCTTTGTTTTCGTAGCATTCAGGACACACTACTACTTGGTGATCGGGACAAATCCATTTATTGCAAGTCTTGCACCACTTTTTTGTCGACCGATTTCGGGCTCTCGAGCAGAGTGCACATCGACCAACTCGTCCTATCTTTGGAGTTAAATCGTGTTTTATTATTCTAAATTTTAGTTGTCGGGGAAGTGTTTCAATGGATGCGCGGCGAATCAAAAGCGGTTTTATCAAATTGAAGGAGGATTCGTGTAAAAGTTACGTTTGACAATTTTTTCGGCGGAGGTGTTCATTTGATGTTTTGGGGTCGAGTTCGTGTTGCGATTTATAGACTGCACTGCGCCTTCTGGTTGCTAGTTCCGAGAGTGGAGCGTCTTCTGAACCTGATGTGTCGACTGATTCGCTCAAACTTTCCTCTTCATTTTCACGACGTTCTGACTCGCGGACTAGGGTCTGCAAATCTGGCTCTGGATGAACTTCATCATCTTCACTCTCAACCACTTCTTCATCTTCAGTATCTACCTCTCGCAGCCACCTTTCTACTTGTAAATCATCCATGACGTAAATCTGTAAAAAAATATATAAAATTATGAAAACAATACATTTTTACAATTTGTAACTAATAAATAATTAATAATAATTTGATTTACATACATATAAATATATCATTATTTATAAAAAACATTGTTATACCGTTATAAATCAATAATACATCAAAAGTTACATACCTGAATTTAGTACACCAATACACGCGCGGACTACTTAAGTAGGCCCGCACTTTTGGCGTCAAACTGCTTGAGCCTGCGTACGCCCTGGGGTCGCGCGTGGTACTGAGGTTGTGATAAATATACCAGACGAGGATTACCTGGAATCACTAGTTTCTAGCGCGCTTAGCTAAAAAGTTATTGCAAAAAGAGTAACCCTGGTCTACTATAGTAGGCCGCGCGTGTACTCTAGTGTTAAAAATAACAGCAAGTGAACAGTAATTAACTACCTACTAGGTACTCGATTAAATAAAAAGGTTCTAGGGCTTTACTATACCGTGTGTATGTCCGTGGCACCCTGCCACGGACAGGGTCTACTAAGCCGAAAAGGGGTGATTCTGGACATCGAGGGGAGTCAACGTTTGTTCTAGGATTTAAAAAAAAAATATAGTGTAGTTTTTTCTTCATTAGCTGGATTGCCTGTGACGTCACAACCTGTTTGACATAATTGTTCTCCTTGATGATAGGGTGTTTATTGCGGTATAATATAAAGGATTTCATTTGTATTGGAGAAAAAAAAACATCCCCCTCTCGCCCCTATTTTCACCCCCCCTTTTGATATCTCCCAAACGAAGCAACTTAGAAGACAATTTTTTCACAATCATATAGAGAAAGTCGAGTAATTACGAATTCAAAAAGAAATTTACCTCCCTCGCCCCATTAGACCTCCCTTTTTTATAAAAAAAACAAAATTTTACTTATTTTTGAACTTTTTTTCGTGTGGAGGCGAGCCGCAATACGACTATGGAGAATAGACAAAATTTTTTCGACTAATTAGAGGATGAGGATTTCGAATCTGATGTCGGCGGGGTCGAATTACGTTGAGCGAAGCGAACCGCAATTTGACACCGCTCGCCTTGCTATGCACACACACCCACTGATATACATAACGAAACAAAAACGAAATATATTACATTTATTTTACCTAATATTAAACAAGTTAAGGCTGATGTAAACGTAAAAGGAGAAACGTTAGAATTACCTTTGTTAGATAATAAACATCAATGGGACCCGCACATAGATAAGCTATCGAAGAGACTTAGTTCTGCGGGCGTATACCGTCAAAAAAATCCGTCACCTTACAGACGCTGATACTTCTAGACTAGTCTATTTCAGCTACTTCCATAGTGTTATGTCTTATGGCAAACTGCTGTGCGGGTACTCTGCAGATATTAACAGGATCAGATCCGGCATTGAACCTGTTGATCACTGAGACATCTCTGAATATGTGCTTGCTATCTGCCATGATAAAGTCGATCTTATTTTTTGTCAGTGTCGGGCTTTGCCATGTCTAAGTGCACGGTGTAAACCGAAGTTTACTCTGTAAAACGATAAATGTGTTATTTTATTAAGAAACTATAAAACTAATTAAAATTCTTGATTTTATTTGAATAAAATTATGCTGCAATCAGACCAAACCCCAGTCTAGCTGCTCTTGTGTGTGTTGAATTGATATTGTATTATTTTCAATCAATGTTAAAAAAATATTCGAATATTTAGCGCTAAAAATATTAATTTTATCGAATAGTAAAATTAAACGAATAGTGCAAACACTACCTGTGACATCGCCCGCCTCTAACTGTCTTCTACATTTTAAATAAAGCAATTTGTGTTATTTTAATTTTTATTACTATTACTTTTATTTATTTACTATTTATCTAAAGACTACAAACCTTAAAACAAAATTGGTCATTTGAAAAAACTATGTAATCTTACTTAAACTTGTTTTCATAATTTATAATTAATAAATTCGCATTTAGGGACTGCTACATTGGAGTTAAACTACTGTTACAAATTATACTGTGCACGACAGCAGCGCGGCGCGAGCGGCGCGGCGCGTCGGCGCGAGGTCAGCGAGTTCATTTGAAGTTTGTAGTCGCGCGACTTGCCACGCGGGGAGGGAAGTATCGTTAAATGCTTACTGCGCTCAAATATCCTGGCCTTAAGACACTTAATTTTATGATACCTTGCAGTGAGCGCTACAATTTCGTAGTATGAGCAATATCTCATATCTGAGCATACAAATTGCATTGAATGTAATATAACTTAAAAACCCGGCTTCGCACGGGGAACAGTTAGAATATTATTAAGTTGTATACTTATGCGGTGCCCGCCAGTAAAGCTCACAGTTCATATGATTTTCTCCATATCTGGAGGATACAGGCGACTGGGCCCATACATAACTAGGACCGCGGTCCCAGTTACCTGATCACATTTTTGAATCGGTCGACTGGGACCATATACCTAATTTGAACAACCTTCATGTTTCATTCCATTTACAAAACAATCGAATGAATTATTATTCACACCCTAACCGCATCATAATGAGTTTTTAGAATTTGTGAAAACTGTCTGAACATCCAGTCGGTAGTTTTGAGTTTGACCCGTTCAGACAAACTGACGCAGCGGGAACTTTGTGTTATAAAATGTAGTGATTCGTTATTCATGGCAAGTTCCCTCATATTCGCCGTACATTGCTACGGCGTAGCAGTTTTTGATTCTCCTTAGGAGTTCCTAAGCAGAATCCAATAGTTGCAGAATGATTTTACATGCATTATAATGTTGAACATAATATATGTACTTGTCCCGCAATGGGGTTGAAACTAGCTTGTTACGGCCGAGCCGGCACTACGCTACGTAGGTGCTACGCACTACGCATTTTTTTTAGTTAGACTAGTAAATGTACGAGTCAACTGTACCTTCGTAACTAGGTAGATATATATTTGTAATTTATTCAAAAGTTATTATCATAGGGACGAATGAGGCTTACGTACGTACGGAATTACACTGTAAGTTAGCTTTTAGATTAATATATATAACATCATCATCAGCCTATATTAGTCCAATGCTGGACATAGGCCTCCCCCAGTGAGATTAATATATATACTTACTGTGAAACATAAATAAACGAAAAAAAAAAGGTATGAAACTAAGCCCATTCGCAGTTAATGTTATTTAGCTATTCCCTCCGAAGGGCGGTAATAATCGTATTTTACTTGGTATTTTTAAAATTCTCCCAAAGCGTCTATGCTACTTATACATTCACGACTGCATTAAAACTTTATGAAACGTAAATTCATTAAGAATTCGCCGAAAGGAGCGCTATAAGGTGTTTCCTCCCGCATTTTCTCGTAGTCTCGCGTCGTTTAGTTTAATATATTTTTATGAGATACGTTGTTAAAATGTCATTACTTTCCTACTTTCGTTGTTATAATAAAAGGGTTTGCACAAAGTTAGTCAGCTTGTAAAGCGATGACTATAACTTGCTAAAAAATTAATCAACGAAATCCGCCTAATTAGAGATTGTTGGAAGGTATTTTGCTGTTATATGTTATATAATGGACAATTTATTTAAAATACCAGGGTGTCCGGAAGGTCGATGCAAAGCCGTGAGGGGGGGGGGGGGGGGTAGGTCACCTCGTTACGCATCTATTCAGGCTAGATTACCTTCGTCCAATGTCGACGAATTCAGAGTTATCATAATATCCATGATTTTTGAAAAATTTACCAAAATCATATGCTTATTCGTTCATAGTGTTCAAACAGACAGTTACTAGTGCCTAACAATTTGTTTGCGTCCTAGCATAATGTGTATTCAATCGATAAACACCAAAACAATCATCTGTATCCACATAACTGACTAAATGGGAGGTGTTTAATAATGAAACATTATTCAAAAATTAAAATTACTTTTTGAATTAGTCCTTTTTTTTTAAATAGAGAAGACTAAAACATTCAAACATTTTTAAAAATATCCAGTTTTATTGCCCTTTCGATTGGTGTATCATACACGTAGATACCTGCCTAATTCTCAGTATACTAGAGAATAATAATGTATGCGCATTCTTATACTCATAATTATGATGATGAATAAAATAGTATGAATTTATTTGTTATAAATGTTTATTTATAACAAATAAACAGCCCAGCAGTGGGACGAAACAGGCTAAATAAAATAAAAAGTTTTTTGTTGTTGATGCGCATGCACATACCATGCATACTTTGACAGACGGAACGAAGTCCTGCCTCAAATTGAGCTGACCACACGCTGTCCATGCTTAACAGTAAGCAATAAGCTCGCTGTGCAAACACTCCGTATGACCGCACTACTTGCTTCGAGCGAGTGGCCTGCACGCTGTAGCCGCGTGGATTGCTATATTTTTTCTTGGTAAGCAAGACGAAGCTGTACTGCATATTTTATAAACCAGTAGTATATAAAATATGGAGTACAGCTTCGCCTTATTTTATTTCTATGCCTAATCAATATTTGAAAACATTTATTTTACTTCTAGTTCTCCCTGAATAAATTTGTTTACTCAAACTCATGCTACTACCAAAAATCATAAAAGTCATCATGTGCATTGTTTCACCTGTCCTTAAATTTTATATAAATTACATTTTTATCCTTGTACTAAGCCTGAATAGTGTAAAACTATACATTAGAATAGTTCCAAATTTGCATGCTTTTTCTACTAAAAAGTAAAGACTACTATGTTTTCTAATTAATTTTAAGGCCTATTCTATATTTTTTTTATTATATAAGACGTACACTGAAGTCTTCAATTCTTCGTCTACAATAACCCAATCGTAATTATTGTAAGGGGAAGCAGTCACTACCAAATAACAAGTTATTTTCAGAATAACCTACATTGGTAAATGACAGCTCTAAATAAGTGCCATGTACTTTTTATGTAAGGAAGAAAAAAAATGTATATTAAAAATTATGTTTACTTAGATTAATAAAGTGAACGGTTATGAATGACTGATAACGGCACTAACAGTAAGTAGGTAGCGGTAGTGGTCCGTAAATGTAGTTTAGTTTTATTAAGTAAGTACATACATGCACTATAAAAACCGGTCGTCCGTTACAAAAAGTTAAAATATTTGTTCTATTTTATTTTATTTACGTATAATTATGTCAATAATAATTCAAAAGGCTTAAACTTGGTGAATAATTATTTAAATATAAAATTAAAAATAAAATGTTGCATGTCCAATAAAGAAGTAGAGATGCGTTTTGACTTCGATACTTTCATATTTTGAGATAATTTTAGACCTTATCGAACATATCTCCGTGAATACAAACTTGTGACACAATATTAAAACTCTCAGCCATTACTGGTGGAAGCATTGCGAACTCATCAATAATTCAGCGTCGGATATATCTGTGCCGCTACTAACGAGATTATGTGGACACCGAATGCGATGAGGCTAGGAGGTTGATACGTGTAGGTACCTTAAGTAAGGAAAATGAATGAATGTGCATATTAATATTATAAAAGCTAAGCTAAAATAATTGTATCTGTCTGTTATACTATTTTGAACCTGAACGGATCTTATGATTATAATATAATTTAGAGGGGAAGTAGACGGTATCCCAGGGACGGAAGTAAGCTAGTTTTGACGTGGATTCGTAAGAAATTAAATCAACGCGCAACGATTGCATGCAGGGGGTGTAAGGGGGAGTCCAACATCTCGTCTCCCAAGCCAACCTAACCTGCACGTGGTACACCCTGCTAGATAACGAACTAGGCTCTGGTGAACATATCAAACAATCATCATAATTTGAATTCATGTATTTTACAATTATTGGCCATTAGATACTGACAGAAAAGTGTTCAACCAGACACAATTGTCATTAACAAATAATCAACATCAACATCATCGCATGCGTCAACTTTGAACATGAGGGTACAAAGTTTAATGTTTTCAGACGATAAAAGTTTATTTGGACTCCATTGCTTCTTCGGCGTATTTGAACTACCTACCTGAAACTGCCACACGGCACCCGTTTTCAAGCTATTCGCAATCGAGCAAAAAGAAAACCTAGTTTGAGGATTTTTCAATATATAAAATCACGAATTTCCCCACAGCCTTACTTTCATCTAAAGCCATAGCAAGCCAAGCTTAAACGAGTATCTAGAAGTATTACGACATAAGTTTTTAAGAACACGTTCAAACAAGTCAATGCTCCTTTTATTAAAAGAAAAGTATAAGATTTACGCCACTTCCATTAGACGATAAACTTTTTAAATAAACGTCATAAATCGATATATTGTCGGTGTGACTGCCGGCTTTTGCTGTGCCAGGCTCCGCTTTATTGCACCGTATTGAGCCTCCGTGAAATGTGTAAAATTGTCAACAATACCTAGTGTTCAAAGAAAAACTTTCGCAAAGAGCGCTGGTGGAATGCCTCTACCAAGAATTCACAAATGTTTTTTTCTCGAGACATTGTTAAAAAAAACAATACGGGCTACATGTTTCAAAATTTGCCTTGCCCGCTGTGTTACTGCTCAATATTATGAAAATGTATCTAGGAATTCGCCGTCTTAGCTTGAATGAATTGTCAATTATGTATTTTTTACCCATAAACCAATTAAAAAACAAAAAGAAACTTTTAACTCAGTGAAGTACTGAGTGAAAAGTTTTTTATACAAAAATTTACTTGAAAACAAATCGATAGCTCGATACTACTAGATTGGTAAAAACACATAAACATGGTTTAAGCCTAAAGCGTGATTTATACATATGTAAATGTATAACAAGTTACCACTAAAACTAACTCTACTTCGTTTTCAGGAATTTAAAGCAAAAATAAAGATTTTTTTTATGTGTATTCCATTTTAAAATATTAATCAGTTTTAAACATGCTCATATCTTAGTATGTGATACTTTATTGTTTATATTTATACATACTTATCATTATATTATTATAATTTAGGGTTAAGTTTAAGATCATTCATTGTACTGTAGTTTTAAATTGACATGCCAATATTAGTGATAATGTAATGGTGAACAAATTGAATTTACTGAAAAAATCGAACTCGATTGCAACTTCTTGGAACTCGTAGTAGTGTCTGGCAAACAGCGACGAGGCGATCTGCCAGAGAAATTGTATTTATAGTAGTGCATTTAACTCTTTGGGAATTTGTTATTATGCAATTGAAAGCAGGCGGTAGAGTGTTATAAGTAGGTAGTGTTGTGATTTTAGTAGTTAGTGTAGGACGCCCTCCGGCCAGGTGGGATGACGACCTGCAAAGGACTGCAGGCAGATTCTAGATGCGCCAAGAAGTCAGGGTGCTATGATTACCTATGTCCTGCAGTGGACTAATATAGATCGTGATTATGATGATGTAGTGATATTGCCGTGAAGTGGACGATATTTTATCTTAAAAATGAGTTAGTAAGTGTTATGTTTTCCCAAAATCAATTTACAATTTTTTTATTAAAAATAGTTGCGGCCACATTTTGATAGGCAACCTGGTATACGTACATATATTCTTATTATCATAAATATTCGTAAAAATTTGGTTTTAAGCAAATACTGATGAGTGCACTGATTCTGCAGCCGGATCTTAGACAATATTCTGATATTTCGTGTTGTTGTTCGATTGACCGATCTCAGTGGCATGCAATCTATCAAAACTGCCCAATAAACCATAATTTATCTGTTAAACAGCGGTAAACCATCCGAAAACGTGTATAATAAATTTTGTGCCAACGTTACCGATTACTATCTTTTAATTAAAATAAATAAAGCAATCTGACACGAATACAGTTTCAATTGAATCATTCGTAATCAGGTCAGATAAGAACTTATGAGTAAATTAATTTTACTATTATCATAGTATCAGCATGTTTTTCGTTTTTGATTTGAGTATTACGCACCAACAATAAACAGCAGGGGGACCATTCCCCACGCCCTGCTAATTGTGGTAAGCGCCTTATACTCAAATAAAAACGAAAAACATTCTGGAACACCCCTTATTATAATTTTGTATGTTTGCAGGTCATAAGAGCCCTAGTTAAGTTACTTTGTACTTGACTTGTCTTCATGGCAGCACAAGACAAGTACAAAGTAACTTGATAACTGTTTAATAATAATAAATGTTATTATTATACATTATTTATTGAAATTCTCGTTATAAAATAATTTTTTTACTAAAGAAAATACGATAAAATATTATAAAACTATTTTACAGTAAAAAATATATCAAAACGGTTAGATCACCGACCGCGGGCTCAAACGGACGGTGACTAGGGCTGCAGAGAAAGGAACTTCCTGACAATGCGTGCCGAGTCCAAGAGTAGGTATTGCATTTTGGATCTGGCCCTTGATCCAACTTCCTAGCGAGTGTTCGCTATTGAGTGTTTGTTGTATTTGGCAAAATATATGACGTTCAGACGAACATGCAAAAAGAGGCAAATACGACCATCCACACATGGCACACAAATAACAAACACACAAACATTTGGCAGCAGACTGAGCAGAGCGCAAGATGCCAATACGGCCATTGTGTGGACGGCTTATTGCGTATTTGCCTATTTGACTGCTTTGATGTGCCTCGAGAAACCGACAAACGCACGGTAACGCGTATTTGGTATTGGCCTTATTTGTCAAATAGGCAAATAAGGCGAACACTTTGTCAAATAAACTGTCCACACATGGTAATTGTTTGCCAAATATACCAAATACACAAATACAAATAGCCATGTGAAGTGCTACCATCAGATGTTGATCGAGGCTCTTCGCTATTACGCCGTTAACCAAAACAACTATCGGAACGATGGTAGCTGAATCTACCTACATCCCACATGCTGACAACCTCGTCAGCCAAGTCATGATAATATTTACTAAGTTTATCTTTCTCAGCTCTAATGAGATGCTGATGCTGAGACCTCCGTTCTTACCGATCTATCAGTACAATATCTGGTTAATTCGCAAGAAAAGTCCTGTTTGTACTGATAAATTGGTCCCAATAGAGCGTGGCACGGCCGTTTTCGAAAACTGGCGCCGTACTTATAGTACGGAACTTCAGGACCAGTAAGGCCGTATCGGAGAGCAAGGTGCTGGTGTATAATTTTGGCTACTTAATAGTGTCTGTGCAAGTACTATTATTACAAAACACAAACTATGTAGTCTTGAAATATGTACGTTCTCTGAATAAATAGATCCTCGTTAAATATTCGCGGTAATTCAAAAGCATTCGAGCATGTATGAATGAACACAGGATTCGGAGCTCTGATTGAATCGCCCGCTATTTGTTTTGACACTAGAACTCGGAATCTGGACGATCGTACCCCATTTATTTGCTTACTGGAATTAAAAACGCGCAGTTTTATTTTAGAAATTTTCGGGAAACGCTAGGCAAGCTTTTAACGCGGTTTATTTATTGGTAAAACTTCGTACTAGGTTCGTTTTTTTAATTGTCGAGTTTAACAATTTAATAATCTTAAAAAACAAATATCACTTTACCTACTTTCTTATACAGTCTTACTGATAAGTAATAATTCCAATAATTTATTTCGAAAAGCATACTAAGTACTAATTATTATATTATTAAGTATGAGTTACCTACTTATATTTAAGGTTTTATTTTGGCTAATGCCCGAAGGATATAAATTATATTTAATGTTGATAAAAACAAGATAGGTAAGTATTTATAAAAAAAAATTACATAGAGTTAGTGAAGCTTTAAATTAAGGAATTAAAATGTTTGAACATTACAATGCGGATGACGCTAAGTAGGTACATACTGCTTTAATAATTTACGTACGTAGGTAGATAATAGGCCGGTAACATTGGCAGTCAGGTGAAGTAGCAAACCTATGGAGGTGTTAACAAGTACGAAGTCAACGTCTGCCGACGTAAATTGGAAACTATCTTCAGTAACCGCTTACCCAACTCATGTGTCACTCACTCGACCTTGTCATTTGAAAACCTAGCAGGTAAATCGACCATCTATTGACATAAAGTGACTAGAATCATAGTCTAGCCAAGTTTGTTCATGCTTAATCTTCAGTGCAATGTCGATCTTTGATATGAGCTAGGGATTTAACAAATTTTAACCAACAAACGCTAAACGTAGTGTAGGTCGCCCTCCGACCAGGTGCGATGACGACCTGCTAAAGACTGCATGCGTCAAGCTGAAAACAGGGCGCTAATGGCGCTCATTAGGTTTGAAACATTTTTTATGGGTACCGGTAAAGCGTTTGTCCCCCATCATACGAAATGTGGCCTACGAAGCTAGGTGGAGGGTAAAAAAAATACTGAAAAGAATGTAGGCTGACAGTTTCGCAAGAGGTAGAGGGCAAATTACCAGATGGGATATCTTATCAAAACTTTATCTACCTACTTACAACTCGATGGCAACTAAAAAGCAAAGTTTCTGGACGGTTTCTATCCCGACGTATTTGTAGCGATGTCAACCAGGGCGTGCGTGGTAGAGTGGAGTGGACAACTTACTCGTACGTCGAGAGCTACTAACTCCAAACAAAAAGTCTCAACTCGCCGTAAGTAGTAGAATTAGGAGAATTGCCAGCTTGCAGTCAGACTAAAGGGTCTCTAAATACCTATCTATTCTAAAATTAAAAAGAAAAAGTAATACTAAGTAATAAATTAATAACATCTCCGACTGTATTAAACTTCAGGCTGACCTAGATGAACTTGGAGAATATTAGAAACGAAATCCAATAGATATAAACGCAAGCAAGTGTAAAACAGTATCATTTACACGGAAAAGAAAACCTATTGAGTTTCAATAAAATAAGTAAGTGGCATAAACATTGATAAGGTGGATTTAGTACGTGATTTAGGTATCCCACTTGATGTTCAGTTATCATTTTAAAACATATCGAAAGTATTATAAATAAATCCGATAAAAGTCTCAATTTTATCAGACGCGTTACTAAACAATTTTCTGATACAAAGAGTACCTATTAATCAACTTTATTTTTCTTTTGTAAGAACTATTTTGCGGGTGGAATATATCAATACTGTTTGGAACCCGTATTATTTAACATACATACACGATTTATAAAAAGTGCCAAGTATATACATATATAAATTTATTCAATACATTAATTTAAAAAAACACTTACTCTGAAAGCTATATTGAATCCTGTACCTATCACAATCTAATGAGCCTCCAAAACGACAATCAATCGACAATCTTTGTTAGGTATGATATTTCTCCTTGTTCTGTGCAAAGGGAATATTGATTGTCCAGAACTTACCAGTAGAGTAAGTAAGAGCGCTCTTCGACCCCAAAGTTTCGCACCAGGAATACTGATGCTAAAATTGTTTGCTGTCTCACAATCATCAACGAACTATGCACAGTATTCTATTAGTCAATAGGTTACATAAAAATTATAAATGAGTTCAACAAAGTATATATTTTTCACAGCGACAAGAGAATATATAGCAATGAAATAATTAAAATAATGGAGGAGGATGCTAGTGTACTGTGTTAAACACATTGTACATAGTTACACTAGCTCTTTTCAATATTAATTTCGTACTTAGTTTAACTTAATATGTAGGTAATTATTTTTCTGTTATGTAAGTATAGGAAATAAGTTTTTGTACTGAGAAGTGTTATTATAAGAGTATAAATTTATTTATAACCAGTGTATAACATCTGAATGTCTGTTTTATAAAAAATATTGCATAAAAAGTAAGTCCGTTTTTGGCCGCAAGTTGCAACATCTTTTTCTTAATTAAGGGCTGTGGAATTTGTATCATAAATGAATAACAAATAAATAATATACTGACCTTTTCACCCCGTAACGGCTGAACGAAGTAACCTTTGGTACGGTGGGAAATAGTCTCCCTCCCTGGGACGGACATAAGCTACTTGAAAAGCACTTGCAAAACTGCAGGCAGAAGTTACCTATACTTAAATGATATTTATATTTTGTGAACAGACTGTTCACGTCATGGCATGATTAACACTTTGACTGCGGTTTTTTTTCGACGACTGCGATCTTTTTTTTTCCTAAAAAATTCGTGCTGCCGCTCTACACAGCAGCGGTTGTGTTGCGCCGCACATGCGTTTCGTTCGAAAAATAATACAGCTCTGCTGACTCACAAAGATCTGTATTTTCTCAGCCGCTGCGCTAGTGTGGATTTACGCATATTAGTCACTTGTAGAAAACTCATACCGTGCGTTTTCAGCACTCAAAGTGTTAACACACTAGCGTTTATCTGACAAAAGTTTGGAAGTTACAAGCTTTAGCCACACCGTCTATTTCTGTTCACTTTTATTTGACTTCGGGGTTTTCTTATACCTAGTAATTATTCAGCAAAAGGTGTTAATAAAAAAACCAACAAGATTTTGTGGACGGGGAAAATATTAACATACATGGCATGCCATAAACCAACCCAATGATTTATTTCTTGTGCCCTTGTGGTATAATTTTATACCGGGCGTAAAAAGACAAGGGATGGAAAAGTAACAACGTTGTTGATATTTTTTATTTACCATCAACTAGGGCTAAAGTGATGGGTTGGGAAATAAATAAAATTATAATTGTAAATAAGTGCCTACCAATTAGTTACACAAATATTGGCCTACTTATTTTATTATTGTTTTACTTATAGCTTACTCTACTCTACTAGCTCTTACATTACATTACACAATGCCAATTTTATTATACATGAAATTCGAGCACGGAAATTGTTTCGTATGAGGGTGAATTTACTATACTGTCTTCACTGCAGAGCTTCAGCAATGTAACCTATGTATAAGCATTTTAACAATCGAGCTTCACTCTTTCGTAATTTCTTTATCCTTTATCTTTATCCCATTTCTTTATCTTTATTTCATTATCCTTTGTCATAAAAAGGTGCCCCATACAGCTAAGCTCAAGCGTAGCCAGCAGTGTCACTAACTGGTCGCTAGCCCGATGCGCGTGATTTGAGTCACTTCTGTAATTTCACACTGTTGCCTACTGCTACACGAAAACAAGACGGCGACACAGCTGTGTTTGTGTGAGAAACTGCCTTCCATGTTTACAACTTACCTATATTTATTGCTATCTATTTTTAGAGGACCTCCTGTCTAGGTAAACCTAATTAAATTTAAGACACTGTCTACTAAAAACATACCTATATTTTACATTGTAATAAACGATATCTATCTATCTATTTTCGTTAAAAAGTTAAAGTTTGTATAATGGATGTTTGTAACTTTATTACCTACGCAAAAACTTCTGAATCGGGCTGAAATTTTAATTTTATAAAAGAAATTTTAACCATACAGGTATGCAAAAAGAACCAGGCCTGGAATTAAATCCAATAAATCAGTTACCATAACAACGCGTACGAAGCCGCGGGCAAAAACTAGTAATAAATATTGTGTGCCTGTATGTACAGATTAATAGAAAACAAATTTTAAAATCACATTCATTAGATAATACCTTGGGAAACTACGTCGAGTCTTCTCTTCATCCATACCGCAATGCTTGAAAACGAAAGTTTTCAACCTGTGCGTCCTACCCGTTATGACCTACGGAGCTGAGACGTGGACACTCACGATAGGGCCTGGTCCACCAGTTCAAAGTCGCTCAGCGAGCTATGGAAAGAGCTATGCTCGGAGTATCTCTGAAGGATAGCATTAGCAACGAATACATCCGACAGAGAACTAAAGTTATCGACATAGCTATGAGAATTAGCAAGCTGAAGTGGCAGTGGGCCGGCCATATCTCGCGAAGAACCGACGGCCGCTGGGGCAAACGTGTTCTTGAGTGGAGACCACGACTCGGTAAACGTAGTGTAGGACGCCCTCCGACCAGGTGGGATGACGACCTGCGAAAGACTGCAGGTAGATGCTGGATGCGTCAAGCCGAAGACAGGGCGCTATGGCGCTCATTGGGGGAGGCCTATGTCCAGCAGTGGACTAATATAGGCTGATGATGATGATGATGAGATAATACCATGACTGAATATCAATACTCACCAAATAAATAACAATCAAGAAGCGGATGATAACGTTTTATGCCGCAAGAAACAAAGCTCACAGACGGACAAACACACATGGATCACGGCTTTGATTATGCTATTACAAACAACTACAACCTAACTGCAAACTCAAATTGGTCACAATTGATTGATAGTAATCTAATAATTTAATCAGACATAGAATCCAGTTATGGTATTGGGTATCAGGTTTGTACTTTAGCAGACATTAGAAACCTTTGAAAACCAAGCAAGGCATCCAAGCAACGACGAGTCGATTGAGCCTTGTAACAATCTTTTAATATATTTTCTAACATAGCTACACATAAAACAAAACTAAACGAATTTGTTTGAAAAACCCCGCAAGTTCTGCTGAATTCAGGGTTTTCCATTTACTTTTTAGTCTTGTTGGGTCAAAGCCTGTCGCACAAAGCTATATGTATGGGCCCATCCAGATCTTGTATCATGGTCGGCCGGCATTCAAACTGTTTATTCCACATACATAGGTAGGTACTAGGAAGCTATTCTAAAAGCGCTCGACATTGCACAGGTGCGTATATACAGGTAATAGCGACGACGCCTTTAATTAGATATTAGGTATCTAACTAAAGGCGTCGTCACTATTACCTCTATTTTAGCTATATCTGTGAATAAACCAAAAGTTTATTGATAATGCCAAACCAAATCTCGCCCAGACGTTTATTCAAGAGAAAATCTAAGATCCCTTTCGAAGGTTACGGACCGTACGGACCTTAAAATATGTCGTCAGACTTATATATGACTCCCGGGAATCAAGAGTAAATTTCAGTAGATAATCTTATCGATGACCCTGGCTGTTGATACCTGCCGTGCCGTTTTTGTAGATAAATAATGTTGGTTTCGACTTCAAGAATAGGCCCCCTGTTTGTGTCACGCACACTCTTAAGAGACCACGTCTGAAATTAAAGAGCCGAAGAGGTCTCGTAGCTTTGTGTTGTCTGTTGCTTATCTACTGAAAAAACCCCTGCCTAAATGCCGTCGACATTGAAACTAGGACGGGCTCAAGCCGTGAGGGACTTGATTTGTACGTGACGAAAATTCTCATTCAGATATGTTTGGTGATGTCGTTTTGCTACTCAATCTCCGGGGAAAGGACAACGTTACGGAACCTTCATTTACTGCGATAACTTTTTTTTGCAACGAAGGTGGAATGTTTATGTTGTAGGTCAGCTTAGGGTTACGCTTACATACCTACAATTTATTCTAGAAGCTTTTATGCTCCTACCTTTTCTTTTCTGTCGTCGTTGTTTTTATTATTATTTTAGTGCCTTTGTTACCAACGTATTTCGTAGGTAATATACTTTTAAGGTATTAAAGTGCATATATATTTAAAATATAAAATGTGATTTGTGATGGCCTATTGGAGGAATCCATTAGGTACGCCCCTGTAATACCATGAGTAGCCGTCCGAGACACAGACTGTTCTCATCTAAACAATGTTAAAGTTGAATATCAGGGGTCAAGTCTTTCAATATTCATTTTTCCTTAGATAAAATCTCATAACTATATCTAGTAAATCTTTCACCTAGTTAATCTTGTTCGTGAAAGAAGAAAAATGTAAGAAAAATATAACCCGCGTCTTTACCTGACTGAGCGAGCTTTTTAACCAGGGAACAGTCGGTCAAATAATAAGCAAGCTGAAGTGGCAATAGCCCGACCACATCTTGGGAAGAAACAACAATTTGAATTTGAATTTTGAGTGGAGAACGCGAGTCGGCGAACATAGTGTAGGACGCCCTATTGGCAGTTGGGATGATGACTTGTGGAAGACTGCAGGTAGATGCTGGATGCGGCAAGCTGAAGACGGGGCGCTATGGCAATCATTAGGGGAGGCCTATGTCCAGCTGTGGACTAACATACATAGGTTGATGATGATGATTCTAGATATTATCACTAAAGAATGAATACAAAAATCTTTTTTTGAAACAGAACTTATTATCTTATAATTGAATTATATTCCTATTAAGGAAATGCTAGCTATTCTTACTAAAGGTCTATGTCACATAAAGCATTTCAAGTTTTTAGATTTGATTGCCTTCGTTTCTTGTAATATTCTCTGTGATGGGGTGTTATAAGTTGTATCAAAGTTAGTTATTTAGCGACAAGTAACGCCATCTATCCTACGGATTGTGAAACCAATATAAAACAGCCATCTTGTCTTGTCATAATTAGGAATTATTTGGTTGAATTCTCAAAGTTAGGAACACACTTTTGTTTAGGATTGTGGTTGACCTGTGAATTGTCTCTACAACGACTTTTTTATTTCAAAGAATACCAAATGATATAACACCAAAAATTATCTCATTCATAACGAGCTGCGCCCCGCGGCTTCGCCCGCCTGGAAATCCATGTGTCAAATAGTTTATAAACTGTTGAATAACTCTTTCTATTTAAAAAAACGCATGAAAATTGGTGGCGTAGTTTTAAAGATTTAAGCATTAGTATCTACCTATCTACATAGGGACAGACAGACAAGAGGAAGCTACTTTGTTTTATACTATGAAGTGATAGTGAAGTCTACTTACTAAGCCTACTACACATATAATATATGTAAATAGTAGGGACCTACCTACTACTACTGTACATATTATGTACACATCTTTGTAGGCAGGTATTTTCTTTATATAATCATTATGTAACATCTCAAACAATAAAAGTATCTAAATCATCACCAGGCAGCGAAAAAACATCTTTTTCCATCGTCAACTTCCGTTTGACCCGAATAAAAACACGAATTGCAAAAGCCTTTGCCGCTGCAACGTTCTAAAACCTGAAAGTCCCGACGTCCTAAATCAATTCCTTCAAAGCAATTCAGTTCGCTGGCAAAAAGCGGTGTCCCGAATATCTATGGTTTTATTTTATATCGGGACAAACGTAGGGCCAAACGACTAAATTGCCTGGGATCCCTGGGGCTATATCCAAAATAACGCTCTTTCATCAGAACAAGCCAACGTTATACCTTCAAAGGATGAACGGTCTGACGTTGGAGTGTTAATAGCTGATGCATATCTACGTTTTCGTGAGGACGCCGGCACCGCACCCGCTTTTGTTACCGAAAGCTTCGGAAAATGAATTTTCAATCGGATGCGGCGTTTACAGCGCATTTATGTAGGAGAGGGTAGGCTGTCGATGAGTGAGCCGTAACTAGATACTTTGCTACGACGATGAATAATAAATATCGGACTTAACCTATGCAGGTATAGTACCTATGAACCAAATGAAAGTAGCCAAAAAGGCTTTGTTCCATACTGAAGTCTGACAGAATATTAGGTTATTTTTATACTTCTTATATCCGTTGTTCTGTAATGCACCTGGTAGTTAGCCTTTAAGAATATCGTTGTGGGCGTTTCTAGTCTACCTTAGTCCTGAGCAGTCAAGTCCGCTTTAGTATGAAAGTAAATAAATGAGAACTAGCTCACAACTTCAACTCAGTTCACGTTATTATTAAAATAATCCAAACTGAAATGGCCATGACAAAGAAACTCTAACACTCTTAAAGGCAGCACACACATCGCCAAGTGCGAAAAAAGTTAAGAAATTCGCAATTTTTAAAATTTCCACGCGGTGTTGGACGAATCTTGCAATGTTAAAATTGTTTAATGTATAAAAAGTATTTTATAAGATATAACTGGACGGGCTACTAGACTTTTCCTCTTCGACCTTTCATTTTGCAGGCTGGCTCCCTGTATTTACTTCATAAGACAGGACGCAATAAATCAAGGGCCAATTTTTTTTCTCATTCTGTCTACGCTATATTTTGTCTGCCTTGCTTTCTCAATGAAATTCCGTCATCATCATCATCATCATCAGCCTATATTAGTCCACTGCTGGACATAGGCCTCCCCCAATGAGCGCCATAGCGCCCTGTCTTCAGCTTGACGCATCCAGCATCTACCTGCAGTCTTTCGCAGGTCGTCATCCCACCTGGTCGGAGGGCGTCCTACACTACGTTTACCGAGTCGTGGTCTCCACTCAAGAACACGTTTGCCCCATCGGCCGTCGGTTCTTCGCGAGATATGGCCGGCCCACTGCCACTTCAGCTTGCTAATTCTTTGAGCTATGTCGATAACCTTGGTTCTCTGTCGGATGTATTCGTTACGAATCCTATCCTTCAGAGAAACTCCGAGCATAGCTCTTTCCATAGCTCGCTGAGCGACTTTGAACTGGTGGACCAGCCCTATCGTGAGTGTCCACGTCTCAGCTCCGTAGGTCATAACGGGTAGGACGCACTGATTGAAAACTTTCGTTTTCAAGCATTGCGGTATGGATGACGTGAAGACTTGACGTAGTTTCCCAAATGCTGCCCAGCCCAGCTGGATCCTCCATGAAATTCCGTAGTAGGTACTAATTTCATTCCAATGCCTAAAACGTTTAGTCAAAGGCGAATCAACTTACCCCGCGAAAAAATTTGTGTACGAAATATTATTAAGTTCCGCTAGCACTGTGGCGGTTTAAAAATCTGTACATTTTATGTAGAGATTTTTGCTAGGCTATCTTATACCTATATAAAAGATAGGTAGATAATAAGCCTGCTTTTTAACGTTTCATTTGAATATTCAACACCAGCAACTCCCCGACTTAATTAAGGGGAAGGTATAATCAAGACCTAGCAGTCTGTTTTAATGTCATTTTAACTTGTCCTCCTAATTTATTTTCTTCTATCTCGAACATTGATAAAGCTGAATGAAGATTTACGTTTATAAGGTTTAGCTCGCCCATGCATCAGTGATTTTCTAAGTTTACTTGGCGTTTGCTTTCTTTTTATACATATAAAGTTCTCAAACGTTCAAAAACGGAACTACATACCTACATATGTCCTGCGGCTGATCTTTAAATAGATTTTATGCACTCCTGTAAAATTTGCATGTCATAAATATTAGTCGAGCACCGAGTTAGCACCGATCAGATCACCAATGCAAATAAAAATACAAACTAGGGTTATTTTTAACAAACATAGCAGTTTCGTAAGTAAACAGCGAAGGTAGAGTTAAGATTTTTGCAAAATAAGGCTTATACTACATGAATCTGTTATTTTGAGTGCGGTTTCTGATACTTGAATGACAATTTATAATTCCTTAGCCAAATCTCATTTACAATATCTTCTGAAAGTGTGGGGAACGGCAGCAGTGTCAAATCTAAAATCACTACAAATATCTCAAAATAAAATAATTAAAGTTGCATACAAATACGACTACCTAACTAGCACTCCATACTATTTACAAAGAAACCAAAATTTTTAATATCAGCCATCTATATAATTACCTTACTTGCATCCTTATTAGGAAAATAGTAATCACAATAACAAAGAAAATCTATATCTACAATTTAAGTAAAAATAAGTTAAAACTAAGGAGTCCACGGACCAACAATGGAATGCGAAACATAATGTATGGAGTTGCACAGATTTATAATAAAATAACTTACCTGATAACATCAGGAACTGTTTATCAATGCACGTTTTTAAGAAAAAGTTTAACAACATAACCGCTATATGACAAAATTTGTTAATTATACGGAACACAATATCATTGTAAAATAACTTAAGCTACTAGATAGAGATAGAGAGATAGAGAAACTTTTATTGGACTAAGCACAGCTACAGCACAGAACGAATAAGTATAAGTAATATATATACTAGATAACTATACTTATGTGTAACAATACAAGCATAATATATTAATTACTTAAGATAGCTTAAGTATATTGTATATACATTCTCATTTAAGTGAACTTTGTTCTTTTGAGAAATAAAATTCTTTAAACTGAAACTGAAATTGCGTCAATGTTAGTCGAATTGCCCCAAAATAGTCAGGAAGAGTCCCCCAAGATGCTGGCTGCATTGCTCCTTAAAGTAATATACATATACCTGAAAAGAATTAGCAAGCTGAAGTGGCAGTGGGCCGGCCATATCTCGCGAAGAACCGACGGCCGCTGGGGCAAACGTGTTCTTGAGTGGAGACCACTACTCGGTAAACGTAGTGTAGGACGCCCTCCTAGACCAGATGGGATGACGACTTGCGAAAGACTGCAGGTAGATGCTGGATGCGGCAAGCTGAAGACAGGGCGCTATGGCGCTCATTGGAGGAGGCCTATGTCCAGCAGTGGACTGCTATAGGCTGATGATTATGATGATATATACATATGTACCTGTATAATTCTAGTTAGGTATATAATGTTTTAAATAAATATTAATATAACATATAAAGGTAGGTACCTACCTAGTATAATTCAAATAAATACTTTTATTTCAGATGTCGTTCAAAAGTGTCGGCAGCATTTCAAATAATGTAGTAGGTACATCTTTCAATCTCAAAAGCACTAGTTCAGCAACACAAACATGCAGTTTGCTTTGCCATCAGAAAATTTGAAACGTTTTCTCGTTTGTAGAGGCGTGGTGTGAAAATTCCACCGGATAGGAACTTTAAATTTGGTTTGAAGTTAAATAAATTCACTTATAAATGGCAAACTTCTGTGATTTTACGGAAATGTGTGGAGTTGTCTGAATAGTGTTTTAGGAGCAGCATTTCATCTGGATATTCGCTCATTCTTTTTATACACAGCAGTGGGGTAGCTATCGTAGGGCTGGGCGGTGCAGTGCACCAGGGCCCTGAAGCTCAGGGGGCCCTCTAATCTAGGCTGTGAATAGATAGGGTCAGCCAGCTTCCGAAGCTAGAAAACTCGAGCCTGCTCACAAGTTTTTTTAATGATTTTAAATGAACATACATTTTTTTGTTATTGTTATTTGGTAGTTTGGTTGAGTACAGCCGTAGCACATTGTATCAGCGATAAGCTCTCGTACTTGACGCCCTTGACGGTCGTGAGATCAATTAGACTATTCCACCCGTCAACTTTTTAGTTAATTTTTCATTCGCTCTTACTTTGCATCTATTCTCAATTGTATGATGTTCATTGCTACGTGGAAACTGTAAAGAGGGGCGATGAGGGCCCGATTCCTTCTTTATGCACCGGGGCCCTTGTCCACCTAGCTACGCCACTGATACACAGAAGAAGATTTGGCCTGTTTGACTATGATAATAATTAAACTGCGAAAGGTATAAGACACAGCATGTGTACCATCGTAACCTTTATTTCAAATACGTACCTACTTCCTTTAATATAATGTTTATGTTTAATTCCGAATAAATATATATGGTACAATGTCCCTACCTGATAGATCCCAAAGCAATAGGTATATACACAATCACCTATAGGTAACTGTTTACATTGGTCCCTTGGTCTCATATTAAAAATCCCATATCAAGTTGCCATTCTTTATTGTCCCTGTGGTCACGTCAGCTGTCTGTGAACCCTCGTAACAAGTTCTTTCAGTATTCCTATCATGTACACATTGAATCAACAAGTGCCAAGTAATTCAAGCAAGTAGGTATATAGGAAATAAAATATAACCAAGAAATTAACAATAAAATAATATGAAACAATTGAGCTAACTGCAGACTGTTGCAAACTATCTACTGGTAGCTCAACGCAACTGATCCATATCAATTCCAGTCGGAAGCGTCCACAAGGGATGATGGATGATTTCGCTGATTTTACTCAAAAATTTAGTCATCTACCTATGGATTAAATAAAAAATATTTAAATTCAGTGTCGTTGGTATCAAACTTGCAGTATGAGTTTGAACAAATAAAATTAGGTAATCGGGTTTGTAATTAACACAGCGCAGAACGCAGGATTATGCTTTGATGTTTAATTTTGTTACTACGATTTTTAATATTGTTATATCACGCAAAAATTATTTCTATAAATTATTTTACGACAAATAGCAAGGACGTGCAAAAGTTTGCTCCCAACAAATTTTTATTTACTAGTGCAAAAGATCTCCTCTATCGTGGACAGAAGCTATGAAGACTGGGAGTCGTGATTTTGCCTGAAATCTAGAAGACAGAATAGTTTCACCATCAGAGTAAGTACCTTGTACGAAGTAGGGAGACCGGGGTTCAAAGTGCCGGGGGCACGTTGTTCCGATGCAAATTACTTTGGAAGGAAAAGAGATAGCAATATGTTTGAAATGCAGTGCAAGACGTGATACCATCGCGCTATTGCATCAGCTATTTTAGTGATGCCTTGGCAACCGGAAAGTGTGGTAGTCGAATGGAGGTTCATAATTGTCACGTAAGTAAATATTTTCGTGCTGAAACTTTTTGGTCTACTTCAAACAGTTTTATAGCTATTAATGTGCGACTTGCATTTAATTGTTGGAAAAACTATTGGGAATATTTTAATAATGTCATTATTGACGTAATGTTACCTATTTTAGAAGAATTTTGGATAACTTTGAAAATGAAATTTGGGGCTCTAAGTTCCGCTGGTCCGGGGCTAGTTGTTCCGCGGAACTTTGAACTCCATAATAAGGTAGTGAATGAATTTGAAACAAAAATTATTTTAGGATGCGACAAAAGAAAAACGGAACGGGGCAAGATTTCTGAAAAACTTTTGCGACAGGCAGCTAATGCTGTAATCAAAGACGGTCGGAAGCTCAAAACCGTAGCGCGGGAACTAGAAATATGCCAAATGACATTATTCCGTTATGTGAAAAAGCTAAAGGCCGGTGTAACTCAAACTGTGGGTTATTACTCCAGAAGGTGTTCAACCCAGACCATGAGAATACATTGGCTGAATATCTTTTGAAATGTTCATCGATTTATTTTGGTCTGCTTCCAGAAGAAGTGAGGAAGTTAGCATACAAGTGTGCTGTGAAATATGATATGCCTAACATTCCAGCTTCATGGCATAAAACGGAATTGCAGGAGCTGACAAAGATGGATTTCGGAAGAGAAATCCGTCGTCGTTAAGTCGTTTGTCGATAAGAACTCCTGAGCCGACCAGTGCAGGCCGCGCATCTAGTTAGTTTCAACTGACACAATGTTGGAGAATTTTTCAGCAAACTGGGTGATGTCATGTTAAAACATAACTTGACACCATCAAAGATATGAAAAAAACTTGGACGAAAGAGGAGTCATTACTGTATAAATAAAGCCCAAGAAAATAGTGGCATCAAAGCGTCTTCTGTAAGAACTGGGCACATTTAAAATGTTTGGATTCGGACGAAGTCCATTCCTATGTTTGTCCTAATTGCAACTCTGATGACGAAGCTTCCGAATAGTACAAAGTTGATTGGATTTGACTGATTAAAGACTTGTAAATACTTATAACTATACTTGTTAAGGCTAGTTGATTGATCTCAATGTCCTAAATAACACAAAGTTAAAAGTTGATTAATTCGAAGTGTTAGTTGGTTAATTATAAGTGTTAGTTTTGATGATTCTTTGCCAAAGATAGTAATTTTAATCCTTATTTTTAATAAATGACTCATGAATATTTTTTTCAATAATTTTGTGTTTGATTTATCCATATTTATACACTACAACTAGAACATTATCAATTGAAATTGCTGCCGGAACAACTTGCCTCAACGATGGAACAACCAGCCCCACGACGGGGTCAGTTGTTCCTTATCGATTTTTCACAAAAAAAATATGCTGACGCTAAAAATATTATAAATTTAGTAAATACGATTACCTACATCAAGTAAAACTAGTATAAATTGTGCGTCTATAAACCCCTAAATATTGAATTTCAGTCCATTTATTGACATTCTTTTTGCGTGTTATTTGAAAATCGGCACTTCGAACCCCGGTCTCCCTACAATGTAGATATTATCAGGGAAGAATCCGAGATGTGTCTGGATTCTTATGTTAAACAGTTCTTACACCTTTCATTGTTTTCCCTTTTTCTAGTGGCCAAGATTTACAAAGTAAAATGTAATTAGGGCGAAGGTACGTGCGAGAGCTAGTTCACTTCCTACAGTTCTAGCTCAGCAATGCCGTACGTGCAATACGTGATCTTCATTATTATATGTACGTGATTACCATGTTCCGTATTAAGTCTTCATGTTAACCTAGATCTAATTAATAAATCAGTTACGAACTATCATCGTTGGAGTTATCATTTCAGGCACCTCTGACATACCTATTCAAACAATGCATAAGGTATTTTGTACGTTTATATCTCTCTTCAACAGTATCTTAAATAACCACAGGCAGATGAAGATGATTGTTGCATGCACTCGGAACGCGGAAATTCTTCAGAAGAATGAGATGAGAATGTAACAATTGTATTTCTAGCTGAAACGATGTAGAACCCATAGGTACGGGTGTTTAACTTGTAGTCAAGGCAGTCGATGTGCTTCGAGCTGACAGTAGTGGAATCCTTCATCGATAAACTGTGTGGAAAGCTTGGTGGAGTGGGCTACGTACCTACTAAGCTAAGCTGCCTCGCGAGGTCCCTGCCAAGGCAAAGTGGTACGCTCCTGCTACTACGAGTATGTGAGCGACGACGTCCTCTCATTATTGCAGTAGGTACGAAATTGAAATGTGGGGACTCCCGCACGAAAGGTTCCATACCATTATCTAAAAAACGACAAAAAAATTATGTCTGATGTATAGGTAAGCCCTTAAGTGTTGTTTTTTTTTTATTTAACTATTTATTTGTGAATATGAAAGTGAATATGTAACTGAAAATTCTGTGAATATTTCAAGCGTCTACCTGCTGCCGTTATAAATATCAAGTAAAAACGAGCAAAAAAAATTCCGTCTATATTGTTCCTACTTTGAAGAGTTAAAAACCGCATCATAAGACATTGGGCAGGAAGCTAGGTATCTGGTAAGTCAGCTAACATACAAACGAAGGAGAAAAGCGTTTACTTAAGTAAGGTAAGTCAGCTAACATACAAACGAAGGAGAAAAGTGTTTACTTAAGTAAGGTAAGTCAGCTAACATACAAACGAAGGAGAAAAGCGTTTACTTAAGTAAGGTAAGTCAGCTAACATACAAACGAAGGAGAAAAGTGTTTACTTAAGTAAGGTAAGTCAGCTAACATACAAACGAAGGAGAAAAGTGTTTACTTAAGTAAGGTAAGTCAGCTAACATACAAACGAAGGAGAAAAGCGTTTACTTAAGTAATCTCTTATCACTTAGGTACTCAAGCCAGACAGATGTTTACAAGATGTTTTATGGTAGAGTGCTATTCACGAAAGACGCTGTAGGTAGGGCTGCCACCAATTTCCACGGGACTTATTTCCTGAAATGAACTCTAGCGCTTGAATTATTCAGCAGAATATAAAGCTAAGTGCACTTTACAGTACGAAAGTAGGTAGTGTACCTACTAAAATGATTTTTTTTAAATGGAAGCCAACAAAAAACATTTTTAGGTTCCGTAGTCTACACTCTTATAGTTTTACCATGACCTGATGGTTTTGTCAGACTGTCTGTCTATCCGCGGCTTAATAAAATAAAAAGTATTTATTTCATTGCATATTATACTCATATCAGAAAATATAGAGAATCTTAATAACTAAAAGGATTGCTGGGAAGGTGGCGTTCACCAGTGCCTGGTGTACGGGCAGTCCACCCTCCCAGCTATCATTGCTAGAACGGTATTGGAGCTGGCCCGTAACCTACGCACCAGGGAGGCGGCGCGCTGCGAATGGTGGTATGAAAGCAGTCGACCCGCGCCGCCGCAAACATCCCTGAGGCGCTGCAGTAGCGGGCTTAGCTGAGAGATTTAAAAGGTACCTTCTAAAAAAAAATTGGCCGCTATTATACGATATAATATCGCGGAAAATTAGGAAGGAAAATTTCATACAAGTCGCATTGGAAATTACTAAGATGAAATGATTCGTTTTATCAAACATAAAAAATAATTATTTACCTACTCAAAACCTACCTAAGACAATTTATTCATATCTATAATTATATTTTATAGACTATATTAAATATTATATACTATATTTTAAATTCCATTATCTTCTATAGGATTAAACTATCCTACAGAAGGTAATGGAATTTAAACAAGTAGTAAATATAAGATTATGAACCGTACAAGTACGTAGGTAACTCTATACAGCGCATTGCCCTACACGTACTTTGCCGGTTTTTATTCATTATGTCTTTATCTATTATTATTATTATCTTTCTACTTACATACCTACTTTAATAGGAACCCAAACAAGTAGACACCACGCGCATTTTCGAATGAAAATTAAAAACTAAACGTGAACGGACGCTAGTACATAGAAATAAAAAAATACCACACCATACGTTTCGCAGATGCAGTTCCTTTTTAATAAAACTGGAACAGACTTGATTTATACGAATTTTGTCTGGTTGGAACAAGATGGCTGCCGTAATATCTGCATGAAACCGACTCCAACCGCAGTTTTTCGCTTTATTCCACTATCTCGCACTTTAAAGCTGATAGAAGAAACATTTTATTAAACACGCCGGATCTTATCCTATTTGCCGCGGGTAAGTAAAATGAAATGAGAATTGTTTTTCATATCGTTCTGTGCTCTTGAGTTATATTTTTTAATAACAGCCTGGGAGGCTACTTTTAGGTGGGTAGGTACATACCTACCGTGTTTAACCTTATATTAAAACTTCGGTTTTAATGCCTTTTCTTCAAAGATTAGGTAGGTAATGGTGCCATACGTTTTCATAAACATTTGCTAGAACTTTACGCGTAGGTACATAGTT
Organism: Eupithecia abbreviata; assembly: GCA_943735965.1. NCBI lineage: Eukaryota > Metazoa > Arthropoda > Insecta > Lepidoptera > Geometridae > Eupithecia > Eupithecia abbreviata. The sequence goes on along the minus strand of OX030977.1, from coordinate 7,340,090 downwards.
TCAAAGATAATCAAGATTTATGTATATACTAGATGCGCCCCGCGGCCTCGTCCGCGTGAAAATCTAAGTACCTACAAAATAATTTATAAACCTTCCTCTTGAATCACTCTATACATTTACAAAAACCGCATCAAAATCACTTGCGTGGTTTTAAAGATCCAGCGGGAAGCGACTTTGTTTTATACTATGTAGTGATTTTTGTACTGTGTTCTACGATCAAATCTGAACAAGGTACTCCTGAAAATTTGGTCCTTAACTTTTGTTACATTCAGTATATTAAATAAGAAATAGAAATAAGAAATGATATGCTGGACAATTCACACAGCATTGTCTAGGCCCATGGTAAGCAGAGCTTGTGTTATGGGTACTAGATAACTGATATACATAATACAATACATTACATAGATAGATATTTTTTATTATACATAGAAAACGACCAGAACACCCGGAACAAATATCTGCAGATCAGAGATACACAAAATTGTTCCGAGGCGGGAATCGCCAAATCCCATCATTCAAAACCCGCAACCTCCTGCGTCGCAGGCGGACCTTCGCCCACCGCACCACATCGGTCGTCAAATAAATAGAGAGACCTAAACAATATAAATTATAAGAGATGGCTGTTTAAAGGTACAGAGAACGCATGTAGGTATTTAATAAAACAATGCATTGCAAAAATCCGTCCACGACTCTACCTAACTACATTATAATATACTCGTAAGAATATATTTTAGAGGGGGATGCAAAATAGAAACAAAATAGTCAATATTAAGATTCAATTTATTCATTACATTACACCAAAACAATCATAATTTTAATCTTTGGTAATCATTAGGAAAATAATTCAGGAAGACAATACACGATCGAACAGTGATATAAAATTTATATATCATGTCCAGTTGAGACACAGTTATGTAACATACATACTTAGCTTATGTGGTCTATCATTTTGAAATTTTTCACATTCACACAGCGGATCCGTTTTTAAAGGACCATTTTTACGGATCCTTCGCTACTGTTAAAAAAATGTACTGGCTCCGGAATACTGTCGGCCGGGTGATAATGTAACTCGCGACCGGTTTGCGACAGGCGTAAATTAAGCAATCAGTGCTGGCAAACGTCAATTTTGTATTAGTTTGACACCAGCTACAACGTCAAAATTGGTCAAAATTAACGTTTGACAGCACTGATTGCTTAATTTACGCCTGTCGCAAACCGGTCGCTAGTTACATAATCACCCGGCGGATGTGTGAACTAGCTCCTACAACTACATACGCCAGCACGGAAAAACATGGAGCCTATAAAACAGATCCTATAAAATGGATGCTGTGTGAATGCGCCCTAAGGTAATTAGGGACATTCTAGATCTGAAATAACTTACAGATGAAAAAGGTAGTTGCGGACAGAAGCCAGTTTAAATGATAATATAATTAATTGTGTTATCGCTACTATTGCGGTACAATCAGACTCATCGGTGGAGTCTCGTGTTCAGAAAATTTACTTAGCTAATTGGCAATGCAGTGAAATTATATGCAAATATTAGCTATCAATTATTTCTATAATTAAAACGCTGACTGTTATACTGTTATTATTTTGACACATATTAAAAAATAGAAATCAAACTCCTAAGGACCACCAACACAGGCGAACGTTGAGTGAAATTATCGCCGTGTGGATATCCAGACGGCGGGTATCGTGACAGTCAGGCTTGTTTTAAAATTATATGCATGTGAAGATACCAACGCCAGCGTTTCAGTCAGCCGTATAGGTGGTCCCTAAGCTGGTGGTACTTATGTAGTTATATCCAATGATGACAAATCCATTGTTTCAAGATATATACCTGGAGAAGAGGACACAGAGAGGACAAGAGGACACATATCACATAAGTTATCCGGTAACATAATCGATTGTCAGCTATTATGGCCGCACTGCGAAATCACACCGCGCGAATTTTATTCTCGCAGATAAAATGTGTGTCAAACCACAGAATTTTAAATCGCGAGTGCGTGTACATACATAATTGATTAAATGTGTTTCCGAATGGGGTAAAAATTATCGTGTGACTTTTTCCGCAGTGCGGGCAGGCCCTTTATGCGGGTAGTCTTTGATTTTATTTATTACGAGTATAGTAGTGTTCGAAACCTGACCAAACGAAATGTGCGGATATGTATATAAAAAATATTGATAAAAATCGCAATAAAAAGTTATTTTACATGTTTCTTTTTTTAATTAAATCATGAAATTTTATACAACGTCTACCTCAAATACCTAGCTTTAGAGTTACATAATCAAAACTATTAAAAAATTACAACTAAAAAAGAAAGAAAAAAATTCAATATTTTTCTGTTTTTTATTGGTTTTTTATCTTTTGAGCTAGGTAAACTTTCTAGATTTCAAAAGACACTATTTTGAAGAAAATACATCGTTCACTTAAAAAGAAAATACCTAAGAATTTCATTTCATTCATAAAAATAATTAAAACGCCATGTTGTGTGGATAGCTATCCCACATATTTAACTTTTTTTCGACTTTATCGCTAATTTTTTCGTGTAATATTCGCACATTAAATTTAGTCCACTTTCGAAAAAACACTGTATATGTATAGGTAAAGTCCTGAACTACTACATTATGTATTTTACCAAATGGCCTTTTAATAAGAGATTAATAAAACATTACGAAACGTTTACAGTTAAACGGTGAAATAAATATAGCTATTAGTATTTTTATTTATTGACAGGGTGCTATGGCGCTCATTGGGGGAGGCCTATGTCCAGCGGTGAACTGATATAGGCTGATGATGATGATGATGATGATGATAATTTTTATTTATTGGTATTTCAATGTACACAAAAATATTGTAGCTTTTATTTCATTTATAGAGGTAATTAAAATTTTATGAGCGTATGGTCAGTTTCTGGCAGTTTATGGTTTCTCGCAATCTTGATTGTTTAAACCGACTTATGTATGTGTTTATATTAAATTTTTGGCACAATTCCGTATGAATAAGTACTGGATTCTAAATAATTTCTAGTTTGTAACATTGCTTCGGCCGCCATAACATTGGCAACGTAATGAAAGGACGGCAAAATACAACCAACTACTAAGAAATACATTACCAAGTACGCTACAAACACACACTTAAAGACATTTTTATGCACATAACGTCCAAACAAATAATTTCCGACTTACACAAAAAAAACAGTGAGAGTCCATTTATCTGTGCATTTAATATTACTTATAACTAAAGAAGCTGCTAGATTCATACTTATAATTATGTATGGAATATTAGCCGTAGTCATGCAAAATAAACGCAACATTTAGAAGCTTAAATCTTTCTTAGATCTATAAATCACAAAATATATCAATTATATAACAAATTAATGCGGTGGTTTATAATCTCACAAAGTTTTATAAAAAAAGAAATCACTTTACGAAAGAAATAACAAAAAAATATTAAACATTATAAAATATTATACTTTACAGGGAAACCACATTCTTGACTTGACTATGCCTACAAAAATATGTCATTATATTATCAATAAGAGATCTATCTTAAAAATAAATATTTTACGAATGATTTACTTCGTTTATTTGTAAAAAAAAACAAAATTAAATGTAATTAAAACATAATTCACTATAAAATAATATCATAAAGCATCGGTCGGTAATTCTTTAATATTCTTTGGGATCCAATTGGCAAGAAAATTCACAAATTACTATAACAACTTCATGAAATGATACTCTTATTGATGATTAACATTTTTATCAAAATTATGCGTATAAAGTGTTATGTAAGAGTATTCGTATAGCTTAAAACTATAAGAGCAACACAAAATAAATATGTATTTTTTGGTACATGAGCATTCATTTAACAAAATTATCTTTTGGACGAAGCTTTGTCACAGCTAGGCCTAACGAGATTCGACCTCATTGTACCAAGACATCATTTGGACGAAAATAACTGGTTTCACCATAGACAACACAAAATGTTATTAAATCTTGATGTTTTTACCATTTTAAGTAAATGTTAGTAATTAGTTAGTAGGTAAACTTAGTTTACTGTATGTTGTGCGTTGAAAACATTCCATTGAGGTGTTTTATAGTTAGTAACGTCTTCAAAAATTCATAAGGATTAAATTGTTTACTCATGAAAGCTGCTCGCCTGGCCTTTGCCAATATACATAATAATATATTGAGGTTTCATAATATTTTACACGGAATCGGAGTTTTCAAAATATCTTGTCACAGAAAATACAAAAATCAGTTTTTTTTACGTTCAAAGATCAGAAACAGTTTTCTGTCCACGAAGTAAGAGTGCAAAGACATTGCGTCGCATTGTCTGAACCATGATTGTTGTCAAAGCCGATAAGTGCAACGATATTAACTCTTTTGTCGTAAGAAGAAAGCTTTTTCTGACTGGATTAAGTCTATTCTGCTATAACAAATCTGGATATTTCAGTGAAGAAATATGAACATTCACAATCCAAATTCACATTTCAAACTGTATTTGCTGTTTAAAATTACACATCTGTAAAGAAATATAAACTTTCACATTCTGCAAATAGAGTTTAAAATTCAAATACCTTGTGTGAGCGAATGTTCGAGTACGATATCAAACTCGTCGAGCGGCTCGAGTATTTGCTTGAGGAATGTCAGCAGCCCGCGCTTGCGAAGGAAACTCTGCTCCTCGTACATTTCTGTGGTGACGCGCGTCATGGACATCGGGACCAGCATTCGATGCAACCAATGCTCACTGTTAGAAGAAAATATGAATAAAAATCAAAATGTTGTTTTATTTTTGAGCAAAAAGAAAGGAACATGGATGACCTCTGTGGCGCGGTGGGCTAAGGTCCACCTGCGATTAGGGAGGTTGCGGGTTCGATTCCCGCCATTGTGTGTAAGATCTTTGTTCCGGGTGTTCTGGTCGTTATCTATGTATAATAAAAAATATCTATCTATGTTATGTATTGTATAAAATATACATGCTCTGCTTAGCTTGAGGCTAGATGATACTGTGTGGATTGTCCAGCATTATTTTATTTTTATTGTTTTAGTTCTGGGCAGCTCTGCCTTCTGTGGTAGTTAGTTAGTAGCATTAATGAATACCTTATTTAATTATTTACAAGCTGCGCCCTGCGGTCTTACCGGCGTTGAATTATTTAAATATCCCACCGGGAACACTGAACTTATCCGTGATCAAAAGTACCTAGCCTACGTTTTAATCCAGGATATAATCTATCCTGTACCATTATCATTTCACTCTAATTCGGTCAGTCGTTTGAGCAAGAAGCAGCACCAATTACACAAATTCATTACATATGTATAACATTATTAATTATTTAAAATAAGCTTCTGCCCGCGGCTTAGCTCACGCAATATCTGAACAAAAGCTATGTCATATCCTATGTCACCCCGGGATGATGTATATTTTCTAGTAGTATCGCACGCGTTGTTTCAATCCAAGTGTTTAAAGATTATTACATTCCTATATGTAATGATTTATGGGATACAAAGTATGTTTCCATATTATAACAGGTACTATGTTGCCAAATTTCAGCCTAATTCGTTCATCCCGTGACCATGACAGTGTGTAAAACCTCTTAACGTACTCTTACGTCGAGAAAAATTGTTAAACAAACGCGATAAATACCCGGTTTATATAGTACCTATACTAACCCGCTCTGTAGTTTTGGCGTGAAGAAAGTAAGAAACATTAATCCATTTCATCCATCTATCCATCCCTCCGTCCAAATTTTCGCATTTATAATATTAGTGTGATTACAATCAGAATTATCAAAAGAGACCAAAAAAAAACTTACCGTAAGCTGAGGCATATGAACAGTTGGAACTTTCCATCCTTTCCGAGCGTGCGACCGACTGAGTTGATTTCATCCGTGAGATGGCAGTAGCACCGCCATATAGCCCTGTGCTCCTGGTCTTGTCTGCAGTTGTACGCGACGCCGCAACTTTTGTTGGATTGCGGTGACTGCTCGTCGCATAAACTCATTTTAAACTCGTCTTTTACGCGTTCTGTAAAATATGTTTAGAATATGAATTGACCTGAGTTTTCGTCGGCACGCAATAAGTTGGGCTTTGTAGGTATTACATAGTATATACCCACAATTGAGTTAACTGCAGACTGTTAACAACAATCTACAGATAGCTCAAGCGATCCATATCAAAACCAGTCGAAAGCGTCCCCAAGACGCTGGCTGCACTGCCCCGCAGTATGGCAATGGTGATGCGCTGCGCCAGATACTCACCAGCTCTCGGGTCACGCGTCACTTCCACAAGACGCACAGTTTTTTTTAAACTTTGAGAGCCTCGGCACTCGACGGACTAAAGTCTTGACTACAATGGGAGTTAATGTGTAAGCTCTTAGTACAACAAGTTGTGGTACCAATTATCAGAAGTCAATTTTAATTGTTATGGAAATAAAAAGGACAATATTTACCAAAATAATCCCAAATAAAGAGATTCTTCCCGAAAAGTCTTGCAGACTTAAAGCCGCATAGGAAAGCCTGCTCTAAACACTTGACAAGTCCATTTTCTCCGCACAACAGCACGCTCAGTGAATTCGCATCCTTTTCCCTTTTAGACTGATAGTGCCATTTCACTATAGCGTTAACGCAGTCACCTATTAAATGAAACATTTTATTATATATTTAGACATACTCGTATAAATACTTCATAGCACTTATTGAAATTACTAATCAGACTTGAAAATAGGGGGTTGTCTTCAAACATCTCTACGTGAACACAGCCGGCAAACGTTTTTTTTTTTTCATTTGACCTCGATAGGAGATAGCCGGGCGAGAAAGCTGCGACTGGCAGGGACCATTTAAAGGAAAGAGTGACCATTCTATCCAAGGTATTAATATGATATTTTCAGTAAAATAAAAATAAATTGTAATGATGGTGGTTTTACGACTGGTCCTGTAAAAACTATGTAGTGCATTATATGCGGTACGGATATAGTAGTGGTGGCGGGAGTGGTAGGTGGGGACTAGCAGCTGGTGCTGCTCAGAGACATAGCGGCAGTCACTGACTACCACTCCCATGTCACTCGAAACAGCGAGTGACGTAACACTGTATCTAGTGTAGACAGTAAGTACATACCTATCATATGCTGTATAGTAGATGTGGAGAGATGCGTGGTGGTGGGCGTGGCGGGCGGCGCAGGCACGGGGGCGCGGGGAGTACCGGAATTGCGCAAGCGCGCTGCGACTAGAAGACGCTCTGTGGATCCGTCATCTACACCGGTGCCAAGCCAGCGGTGGCAGGGGAATCTATAAACGAAACAAGCAGTTAAAAATGTAATAATAATAAATTAGTACCAGACCTAGTATCTTCATGATAGCCCGTTGAATAGGCGCTGCTGTCATCCTATCTGCTGATTATTATAAACCTCCGCAGATGACGCGACACCACGAGTAGTGCTCCATGCCAGCAATCGGTCCAGTGCCCAAAGTTTGTCGCTGATCTAGACCGCACTACTGCCACACAGCTCAAAAATACTTATGATGCATTTTATAATGACGGCATCAGATAATAGACGGCGCGTGGTATGTGGTAACCCATTTTGTCACTGTACGTATCTAAAGATGAAGAGACGAAGCCCATATTGATGAGTGCTTATTGTTGTGCTGTGCGACCTAAGGCTTTTATCCAATCTTCCCGCCTAGATTGTAGTATCCGATTATCGCAATAACGTGGATATGGCCAGGAGCATGTTATCTGTCTCTAGGCAACCCAATTGCGATAAATAAATCACCACGGAATTGAACTTATAATATAAAAAACTGATATAATACTCGGTAGTGTACTATTCCTGTTTATTTGGGTTCGTCATGGTATTTTTATTTAAATCTTTTGCTTTTTCAAGAGAAAGATCCGGTGGTAGGCCCCTAAAATGTTTATCCTCTAGGGTAAGGTTCTATTCTCTAAGTATTTATCCCGGAAAACTAACAAAAGAGTAAAGATATTCAGAAATTTTAAGTTGGGTTTTAGTTTTGTAAACAACATCAAATTATTAAGAGTTATTAGATTGATCATACTCACGTATAAGTATGACCCGTGACTTCGTTTCGAACGAACACCTGATCGAGCAACCACCGCGCTGACAGGCCCGAGTTGTCATGTCCGATGCGTAAAGTAGACAGTAATCCTAGGTTCTTGTGCTGCAAAATACATATGTACATTTTGTATACCAAAATAAAGTAAATATTAATAATAATAACTTTATTTCAGGAAACAACGATAGTGTATAAAGTAACTTTTAGGGCCCATATAATAAATACCTCAGAGACTAACATAGATAAAATCATTTTAATCGTAAATAATAAGGTGATTTGGTCTCTTTTAAAAAATATACCTACTATAGTGCGATTTATCAACTTACGTGGAAAACAAACTCGTTGGTGTTCCGAGGTATGGGTATTTTGGGCGTCGACTCGCCATTGGCACCAGAAATAGATATCCAGCAGTTTGCAGTAGTTTGACTCGCTTTGCGAGAGGGTGCTATCAGCACTCGGTATGGCAACTCTGTGAAAGCATAGTTATAAAATGTTAGGTCATGTTTCTGATCCATCTATCTATAGGGCTAGAGTTTGAAGTAGTTTTTTATGTATTATTCCAGGTACTTCTAGAAAATAACATTCGTCGCCCTTATATAAACAGTAGCAGAGTAATTATGAGTTTACTATAGTAAAAAGCTTCGGTCATTGAATATTTTTCCGATGCCGGTTTAAACGAACAACGACAGAAGTCTCAAAGTAATACGATGAAAAAGCTCTACAATAGAGAAAGCTCATATTTCTGTCTGTAGTTTTCTTTTTCCTGTCCTTGTGTGGAATAATAAAATGTCTTCTAACTAATGATTTTTAACTTTCTATGTAAGCTTTAAGTTACCAAAATAGTCGATCATTTTGTGAAAAACTCTTCTCCACTCACACAGCATTTTTATTACGGTAGCGATAGGTCAGTTGACGCTGCCTTAAGATTGTTTGTAACAGTATGCAGCTAGCTCAACGGTTTCAATTGTAAATACTAGTTCTATTTTGTTTCGATTATTTAGCTGTAATTTTGTTAATAAAGATTTAGTGGTAAGAGAGAGAGCCTCCAAATACGTTTCGGTATGATTGATCATAAAAATCCCTTTACTTGAACTAACCATAGAACATTTTCGCATAATGAACTCTCATATCAAGGTACCTCGCGACCTACCTTGAATGCTCCTCAAAAGAACTTGTTGTGTATTATGCATTTTGGAGACTATCTCAATGATATTTACGACGATGAAGCCTACTAAACGATTAAGCATACCGAACTCGAGTATATTTTGAAGGAATGCTCGAGGCACCTCAGACGAGTTTGAGTGAAGGATTAGTTGAAGAATTATCTAAAGATATGGGGGTGAGATATGAGAGTTATACTCACTAGTAGTCGGATATGTATTCGTAAAGCACTTGTAGTCCACAGCATTCAACGTGAGTAGGTGATACAGGAACTGCTCTCTTTCCTCTTCACAGCGTAGGAAGGCTGTCCGTTTGTACTGAGAACGCAGTAACGTCGTGTCTGCTAGTAACTCTCGAAGGTGATGCGAGAGTAGCTTCTTTTCTAAGGAGAGTCGGACCCAGGCGCGCGCGTAACCTATCTCAGTCTTGATGTCTGTCATTGCTTGGACGTTTCTAGAAATAAGTTGAGACGAAACATCTTAAAAGTGCCATAATATGATTTTAACACTGGCTTCTTAGCGTGGAATGTCTGATATTTTATTTTGCTATTCTACGGTTATGTATCTAGGTACTTGGGGAAGAAGGGACTTCTTTTATCACTGTTTATAATTAATTATTGCTGCGATTTATTAGGATCATATATTGATTCATGGCAGGCGGCATCCCACACACTGCAAAGCAAAGCCCTCCCTCCCCATACGCTCAACTCTTTTAGGAGGAATAAGGAATATGTAAACCCTATTTGCAGAAGACCGATAGGGTTGGAAGCCGATAGTAAATTGTTGATAAATCTTACCTCATATCAAACGTAAGACTCTCGGGCAAAGGTCGTAGCGGGTTGACTGGTTTGCGCTCCAAAGTCCCGGAGTGACTGAGTCGATCCCTGGAACTGTCCCGGGAACCGGCGCGGGAACTATCACGGGATCTACTGCTGCTGCTCGGGCTTTGTTGGGCTTCTACTTCAGCCCCTACAGACGATAAATCTGAAACACATCCTTTTCTTTATAATTTTATACTTATGGTATTATTTTTTGTAATGAAGGCACACTTATTGAGCCTTTTTTAATTTAAACAAATGAAAATCTGGGTGCACTTAAGTGGCAATACTTACAATCCAAGCGTTTGCGCAACACACACCAAGCCAATGCTGCATGAAAATTGTATAAAGAAGAACTTAGTGCTTTACAATAAGGTAACTATTCTATTTGGCTATCCAATATGGTCTAGGGATACGGCTTACCTTATTAGGTACCCAACTAGAAACATTTTGGTATTGTATGAAACATTAAGTGATTGCAACTTTAATAAAATTCATGGATAATGAAACATTGATCTAAATATCAATAAGGAGTACACAGTGAAATATATTACGGAATCTTTCAATTTCAAACAATGCTTAAGCTTCGACCTTTGTAGGTGGTTTGACGTGGAAGTTTTTTCGCAATCTGACTTAGGTCAATAGAAGAAATCAAACGATTGCTAAAAGTTCAGAGGATTATACGAGGATTATTTATAAAGATTCTTATAAGAGCAACCAACCAGGAGTAAGATAATTAGGATCGATAGGTTTCGTCGAGTTGCTGCACTGCTCCAACTCCTGATAATTCGTCAGATGCATCCAAAGCGCAGATTTGCCCATCTTATGTTGCAATCCGTGCGACCACAACCGCTCTAGAAGGTCGCAAAGAGAAGCTATCATGGTGCTTTCCTCTATACCCGTTATGGAGACCTCGCTACCCAGCCCTAGATCAGATTCTTCGGTCCCCATTTTCTCGACAAGCATTCTTTTCGTCTTGCTTTTGCATTCCTGAAACAATTTCTTGATTCTAACTTACTTCTTTTATTTGGATGTAATTATATTTGTTAATAAATAGTATTGTTTATGTCTTCTAGTTCCAGCTAAAAATACACACCACCCCAACTCTTTCTGCGGGTGTCGTAAGATGCAAATAAGGTATTCAAACCGGGGAGCGGACAGCAGCGGACTTTGTAGAACAGACCAAGCGTGGCGATAATGGCAAGCCTGGTGAGCAAGGTGACTTGACAAAAAAAGACCCACCTTCAAAAGCTTCTCAACAAACGTCCTGTTATTCTGCGCAATCGCAGCGGGTGTTACTTCAGTAGACAGTCGTCTACTTATATCCCCTAGCAAAAGCTCAGGCGGACAATCCTTCACCTGCCACTTCGCATTTTTTATCCGCTTCAGGCTGTTCGTTCTGAAAACATTGTGTTGGGTAGTTCATCCTTATGACTGGGAATTTTTTTAAACAAGTATAACACAAAGCAGGCAAAGCAATATCAAGAAAGCATTGCAAGTAACTACTCATGCCAGTGGATTTCGTGCAACATGTACATATTTAGGTACCGACGAGTGTTAATTGTACAAACTGTACCTACATAGGTATTCCATAAAAAAATATTAATTTTGGTAAGTAGGTAAGGTACCTAGTTTGACTGACAATCAAATAGTCATGTACTGCATAATAATTGTAACAAATTGTAATATTACCTCCAACCTCCATCTAACCCTCCATCTAAGAAATAGGTACCTAAGTTCCTATAGTCATGAGTAATATTATGTTTTCTCTATATTTCAGACGCAGTTTATTGTCAAGCCAGCACGAGCTTAGATGGAAATTTGAAGACACATTATTTCAGTTCAGCCTATTAGGCCTAAAATATTAACAGATAGACGGAATTACTTTCGCATTCACATAATATTGTATTATGTGAATGCGGGTATTTATAACTATTATATGCCCGGTATGGATAACTATCTAGTAAGCTGTAACAAATTTTCAAATCCATAATTCTCCCATTTTTATGAGACTGTAGGTCCGACAATAACTGCCACATCAAATACCGACACATACATAGGTTTATACCATCTTTTTACTCTTCTATGTTAGGAAGGATGCATTGATTTTCACACCCACTAGCGAAAATTAAGCTGACGAATCGAAGTCCCCATATTTTTCAAGTCGACTGATTCGCATCTCTATCCGTCAAAAGTAACTGTGTCTATGAAATACTTCATTCACTCACCTGCCAACAATGAGGGAACTTCATAGTCATGCCGTATATACCAAACAAAAAATAAATTCGTTAATTTTTTTAATAGAAATAGGTAATTATAGCAAATTGTCACCTTGATACTCGTATTCAATTATTTTATCCTGATTTTATTTATCGTTGTAGCACTAAATTAACATAAAAACACGGACAAGGAACACATAAAATGCTAAACGTACAAATAATAATTTTATTGAGATTTTTATTTACATTATGATACATTAATAAAACGTCTACTTCTACAAACATTCAGTAGTTATATAAATTAGCTATTTTATTAAAAGAACTTGCTAGGTAGGTACCTACAGCTACATTATAAATACTACAGCATTGATAACTGCACTCGGGAGTATTCAAATCACACGATGTATTTTATACTTCATGCAATGTAAAGTAAGCATGCACTTTAAGTACAAGATAAACACATCACAACACGACCTACTGGAATTAATCTAGTATCAACTATACAATAGTGTATTAGGTACTAATAAGGAAGTTTTTTTCTTCTAATAGCTACCTAATCATAAATAATACATTTACACTTAGAAGCTGCCTAATCTATTTATTTAGCCATTTTTATTTAAACAAGGAAAACTCAAAATATTTCATATGAGATTCTAACAAGTAAATAATAGAATAAGTCAAATTATATCGCGAAATTCGTTCAAAACTTATATAACTGCTCAAAGCACCTAATTTTACAATAAACAAATAGAAACTGTTAAAGCTATAAATTATGAGAATTATTTCCTTTGCTTACCTATTATTATTTAGGTTATTGCCTAGTAAAAATAATTGATTATAAAATATTAGATTAAAAAATAAATTTTATAATTCATTGCATCATTTGCATTACTGAGACCATAGTACAAATGTTATTAAATATCGGCAGACTAACAGTCGGTAATCGAAACTAGAGGAAGCCAAAAATCAATCACAAAACAAGCAACACATCCGAAACACACATTGAGGACATCACACGATCTTGAAATGCGCTACTGCGGCATGCAAACATCACTAGTTTTTAAAAATTGTGTACAGAATCATGCAACATGCAATAAATAGAGAAAAAGCCATGAAACTTTAATATACAAGAGCGTTTGGCACAACGTCATATGGAAACTGGGGGTAAGGTGGATCCAAGGCAAAATAGCTTGGCGAATTTTTTGACCCTGAAAATCTTGTCAACTATTTTTCGGTGTTAAGGGTCCGGCGACCCTCGCTTCCAACTTCAATTCGAGGTGCTTGCAAAAATCGCTCCGAATATCGCTGTCCCTGTTTAACCCTTGAGCCGCGCCCCATGCGTGCGCTATAGCAATATTAGCCGTTCAACATTTGGTATGAATTTGGTTGAATTCCGTAATACCAAAAATTATGACTAAAACTTTTTGTATTCTTCACAAGTATTGTTATTCTGTTACTAGACAATATAAGCTATGTTCCTTAATAAACAACGCGTAAGATATTGTTGTTTTTAATACGAAACAAATAGGAAGAAAACTTGTTTATTTTTGCATAAAAATTTGCAAAATGCGATTGGCATTCATTGAATTTTAGGTATGTAAATTGAAAAAAAAATACTATCTAGGAACCTAGATAAATACATACTATTCAAATATAAATCACGAAATATTATAGAGGAAATATGCTTTAATTAGAAATAAATTTGGTATTACGTTTGTATGTATAATTCTCCATACAAACGTAATACCAAATTTATTTTTATCCTGCGGAGGACGAATTATTCGTCCTCCGCAGGCCTCTTAATCTGAAATTTTAGAATGGCCAAACTAGAGAAGTTTTCAATGAATTGGAAGATCAGAGTCACACGTAGTTTTTTTTTCAATCCATCATTCCATCCATAGTTGAACAGTCATTTTTAAATGTTTACTTTTCAACACTAGCATACCCATAGCTGCTTGATTTACTTAGATATTATCTAAATATTGATTTTATAAGTAACGGCTGTCATTCTAAATGTAATTAGCCATGTTTTCTCGTGTTAAAAAGTCGGAAAACTTCAATAGCCCAGAGGCTTTCCAGGGTTCAAAATTAAAGCCAACTAGATATTGCACTTGGATCCACCTACCCATTTTCCATATGACAAACGTTGTGCCGAACTCTGTATATACATACGTGATCGGATTAAAACTTTGTATGCAGCAAAATTCAGCATTTCATAGAACATGGTGAATAATTCTGTACAAATGCTAACACTGATTCCCAAATGATATTAATTTAGATCGAATCAACCCATTTGTAGAATCGCTAGGCCACTTACAAAACGAACGCTGATTTTTTACTTAATTATGTTCATTCGACGAGATGGCTATGTGGCTTTTAGCCATTTTGCTTAACGTTGATCGTTTAACAATAGTCATAGGCAATTAACTGAACGGCGCGGCGCCGTAAACCGCCTAGCCATTCTAAAATCGAGACCTGCTCCTATTTGATTCAAGCATTCGAGGGTTACATTATAGAAGTTTGTTATGCCATGTATAAATACTACCAGACGTAGAAGTCTGTTATACAGCAACTGATTAACTAAAGCTTTTAGCTGAAGGCTCGCTGACAATTGACAATCGTGGGGTTCCATGCCAACGACAGTCACAAACGGGGCGGGAACAACTCATAAGGATTCCACATTTAAGGACGTTGAATCGGCTTAAGCCAGTCACAAATAGTTGTACTTATCAATGGTCTACGGTTGAAAAAAGTGCGTCGCCCCAGCTAAGATAACATGAGCCAATGCAAGTGACAACATAAAAGGTAGTAGGCAAAACGCCGCAACTGACACGGATTGGGGCGGAATACAACATGATTTAACTAATCACAGTGGTTCATAGTTTGAAAATGACCGGCCAGACTAAAAAAAAAAGCAGTGCCTCCGCTGAAAAAAAAACTGCCACCGTGTAGATCTACGCTATCTGTTGAGTCCTAAGATATTATCTTTTGTTTTTTTTTTATTTGTAAACACCGCATTGGTTAATGCTTGGTCAACTGCGCTTTACTCTGCGTCATGAGCTATAAAGCTTATTCTAACTGACTTAAGCCAATTCCGCGTCGATAAACGTAATAAGCTACTGTGTATGTATCGAGGTATCTGCGTTCTTTGGGGACGGGCAAGGCGATCTAGGGCGTTCTTCACCAAAAGTCGTTGACACAAAGCCTTTTCTGACTGGCTTATGCCGATTCCTTGTCAAAAAACGTGGAAACCCTACGATGTGGTCTATGTATCGTGAGTGTCGTGGCACCTGCGTTCGTTGGGCGCCGGCGAGGCAAGCGCAGCCGCGTCCAGCCTCGCTGGAAAGGCGCGGTAGTATGCAGCCCTATGAGGCAAGCGTTCGCCCGGCGCGCCCACTTCTAACTCGGCGCCGGTCGGGCTGGGTGTGAAGTGACCGCCGCACCACACGCTGTAGCCTCGAGCCACTCCGCCCTCGCCGAGTCGCGCCCTATAAAGTTTGTTCTTTACATCCTGCCCGAGCATGGACAGGACAACCTAGACAAGCTTTTGTCTAGGCATATAGAAAATAGCATACATTGCGATTATTGAAGTTGAAGGAGTTAATTTCAAATATTTAACTTTTTCGATGACAGTTAGATGTCATTTAAGATGGGCGCCTGCGAGAGTAGAAGACCTTTCTTCTTTAACCATGCTCTAGACAAGGACTTGTATAAGCTGTCTATGCTAAACCTATTGTTCTGCATAATTTCTTACTGAAACTTTATAGTTTAATAATAGATTAAAAATATGTAGCAAGATATGAACTTGCTGCACGCTCTATTAATCTTTCTTATTCAAGATGATTTTGCAGGATTACGAACTGCATGCCGTGGTCACAGCATGAATTATATTATTAGTAATAATAGCATATTGTGTTAGTTATAATAATAATATTGTGTTCTCGCGTAAGCTGAAAAAGCTTTTATAGTTATCCAAAGACTCACCTCACAGTTTTGATCCTATGCTCAAACACCTGCAGATTCGCGTCATACTCCCCCCAGTTGGCCATTATCTTGTTATCTATAAGGGTTGCGAACATCTGCGTTTCTAAAAATCGCGATAGAAACGGCCGGTGGCGCTGCGGTTGGTCTGAGAGGAAAGACGCCTTGTCGAAGTTGATCATTGACTCGCGGGCGGATAGCCATGATTCTCTGTCCTAGAAAAATGTAATAAGAAATTTATAAATAGATAACACACGCGTACCATACATCCACTTATACATGCGTAAGTTTGAATGGATGGATGTTACATGGTACATGGATGTTTGTTACTTCTTCACGCCGAAGCTACTGAATAGATTGAGCTGACATTTTACTTAGCTATAGCTCTAAACCTAAAATCAAACAGGTTACTTTTTATCGCATAAATCAGTTCCCGTGGGATAAAACTTTGAAGTAAACGTTCTCAAAAGAAATAACGCGTCAATGACGCGTTGTTTCTATGACAACGATTACTTAAACTTTTAAGTAAACGGTCTCAAAGAAATAACGCTTGTTTCTATGACAAAGTTTCATCATCATCATCAGCCTATAGCAGTCTACTGCTGGACATGGGCCAGGCCTCCCCCAATGAGCGCCATAGCGCCCTGTCTTCAGCTTGCCGCATCCAGCATCTACCTGCAGTCTTTCGCAGGTCGTCATCCCACCTGGTCGGAGGGCGTCCTACACTACGTTTACCGAGTCGTGGTCTCCACTCAAGAACACGTTTGACAACGTTTACCTAAAAGTAATTTTATCCCACAGATAGACATTAGTGGATAAATAAATAATAATGCTGGATAGCGTTATCTTGCCCCATTGTAAGTAGGGCATGGGTACTAGATAACTGACATGCATAAAACAATACAGTAGAAAGATATTAAACATTTTGGAATCAAACCCGCAATTCCTGCGTCGCAGACGGACCAACAACCGCTGCGCCTCAAATTTCTTCAAAGATTTTAAATTTCATAGTCCCATCGTCATTTATTTCTATTGGGCTCTTAGCAAACTCACTTGATCAGGCATGATGACAAAATTCTCGTACATCAGAAAGATATGTACGAATCTGTTGAGGAATGTTTCTCTAATAGAGGTGTTGAAGCGAAGATCTTCGTTGTATTGCTCCTCATCGTTGAGTATTTTCTTCTTTGTTGTCGGCATAACGGTTTCAGCATCAACGTCATCTATGTTTACACCTAAAAGTAAAAAACATTATATTGTATAAAGAATAGATTTATGCAAAAAAAACATATCCATGTTGCGAAAACTATGCTGTTTCTTTCATAAATTATGGTCGTCCTGTTAAAAAGAGACACATATTAGTATTCAATCTGTTTCAGACCGGATATTTGTATCAGTGATACTTTCAATTACGTTAGTATATAAATTCCTTGGGCGGTGGTTATCAACGGGACACGTCGAACGGGCGAGACTTGTCACAAGTGTCACAACCCAGCACGGCGACGTTGCAAGAGTAATAAATAAGAACAGATTACCGGTTTGTTTCACGATATCCACTATACGCCGCAAGGCGTCCAAACGCAGCGGCGCGCTGTGTGTCGGCGAGGCGTACGGGGACGCGTTCAGCGGACGAGACTCGTCCCAATCATTCACATCGTTGTAAAAGTAAACAATTGGTATATATATAACCGGTTCGTTTAACGATATTTTCTATTCGTTGCAAGGCGTCCATACGCAGCGGCGCGCGGCGGCGTGTCGACGAAGCGGGCGGGTATGCGTTGGGCGGACGAGACTCGTTCCAATCCAGCACGTCGTTGTAAAAGTAATCAATATGTATATATTACCGGTTCGTTTAACGATATTTCCTATTCGTTGCAGGGGCGTCCATACGCAGCGGCGCGCGACGTGTCGACGAAGCGGGCGGGGATGCGTTGGGCGGATGAGACTCGTTCCAATCCAGCACGTCGTTGTAAAAGTAATCAATAGGTATATATTACCGGTTCGTTTAACGATATTTCCTATTCGTTGCAGGGGCGTCCATACGCAGCGGCGCGCGGCGTGTCGACGAAGCGGGCAGGGATGCGTTGGGCGGACGACACTCGTTCCAATCCAGCACGTCGTTGTAAAAGTAATCAATAGGTATATATTACCGGTTCGTTTAACGATATTTCCTATTCGTTGCAGGGGCGTCCATACGCAGCGGCGCGCGGCGTGTCGTAGAAGCGGGCGGGGATGCGTTGGGCGGACGAGACTCGTTCCAATCCAGCACGTCGTTGTAAAAGTAATCAATAGGTATATATTACCGGTTCGTTTAACGATATTTCCTATTCGTTGCAAGGCGTCCATACGCAGCGGCGCGCGGCGTGTCGACGAAGCGGGCAGGGATGCGTTGGGCGGACGACACTCGTTCCAATCCAGCACGTCGTTGTAAAAGTAATCAATAGGTATATATTACCGGTTCGTTTAACGATATTTCCTATTCGTTGCAAGGCGTCCATACGCAGCGGCGCGCGGCGTGTCGACGAAGCGGGCAGGGATGCGTTGGGCGGACGACACTCGTTCCAATCCAGCACGTCGTTGTAAAAGTAATCAATAGGTATATATTACCGGTTCGTTTAACGATATTTCCTATTCGTTGCAGGGGCGTCCATACGCAGCGGCGCGCGGCGTGTCGTAGAAGCGGGCGGGGATGCGTTGGGCGGACGAGACTCGTTCCAATCCAGCACGTCGTTGTAAAAGTAATCAATAGGTATATATTACCGGTTCGTTTAACGATATTTCCTATTCGTTGCAAGGCGTCCATACGCAGCGGCGCGCGGCGTGTCGACGAAGCGGGCAGGGATGCGTTGGGCGGACGACACTCGTTCCAATCCAGCACGTCGTTGTAAAAGTAATCAATAGGTATATATTACCGGTTCGTTTTACGATATCCACTATTCGTTGCAAGGCGTCCATACGCAGCGGCGCGCGGCGTGTCGGCGAACCGGGGGGGGACGCGTTGAGCGGACGAGACTCATCCCAATCCAGCACGTCGTTATATGAGTGCTTACGACGGAGCCCACCTGCAAACGATTTGGGACTTTACTTGGGTATCATCAGCGCAATCCACTTTCTCCCGATTGGACTTGTGGTGGTAATCACCACGATTGGCAGGCGGATTTGTGATCGTAGTTAAGGTGTTGATATGATTGATATAAAATTGGCAATAGCATTACTAGAATTTGTTTGAGCGATACTGTGTTTACAAGCAAGACTCAATCAAATAAAAAAAACTATTTCTTAAATGATAACTTGCAAAATTGCACGGCATTTATACCTGAAGGTAATGTACAACTGGTGCTCATGTCATTTGCATGTTTGTATGAAGCCCCGTTGATCGGTACACCTAGTTTGGTCGGCTCCGTTTCTGGTCGCTGGATCTGAAAAAATAATTTACTGGACACTTTCACACGGCATTAAAGGCAAATCAAATACACTTGCATTTTAACTGAAGTAGAGCGGTAATGTGTTAAGATAAATTTTGACGACCGATGTGGCGCGGTGGGCGAAGGTCCGCCTGCGACGCAGGAGGTTGCGGGTTCGATTCCCGCCTCGGAACAATTGTGTGTACGATCTGCAGATATTTGTTCCGGGTGTTCTGGTCGTTTTCTATGTATAATAAAAAATATCTATCTATGTAATATATTGTATTATGTATATCAGTTATCTAGTACCCATAACACAAGCTCTGCTTACCATGGGACTAGATAATGCTGTGTGAATTGTCCAGCATTATTTATTTATTTATTTATTTATTTAAATGAAGCAATAGCAACACGTCTTAACGGCGTTACATTGAATAACGACGTGTAATCGTGTTTTAATTGGTTGATCATTTATATCTTAGAGCTAAATAAGCAATCATTTCACTCAGCATCATCCAGCCAAAAATTATGTAAAGCTTGTGTCATGAGCACCAGACGACTGGTAAGCTCAGGCAGACCTTCACCGACTGTGTCACATAGGTCTTGAAAGAGATGATTGAGACACATCAGAACTTATAGAAAAGCAAGTTGAAAATATCATCATCGTCAGCTAAAACAGTCCACAGCAAAATATTGCCTCCCCTTGAGTGCCCTGTTAGCTGGCTTGTGGAAAATAGCCTTCCTTCGTACATACGTCCATTGCTGTACATGCTTGCCCCTGCAAGGAGGTTTTTGCCATAATTAGGCAACACACTTGGCAGGCAGATTGAAGGATCGCAGTGAAGGTGTTAAAAATATACAGAAGAAAGCTACTGCCCTACCTCTGGTAGGTTCCCATAGTTGGCTCTTACTTTCTACATCCACGGGCTGTGTTGCTACGGCTACAGCTTGACATAAGCCTTCCCTAACTATCGTCATAGCGCCCTCAGTTTGCTTGTGTAAACCATACGAGTATGTACCTGATGTTTATCCAATACATGATTAAGCTCCTCAATGAACGGCGTCCGATGTGGGAAAATAGGTAGTTCCTCGGGTAGTTGTATATCTGGTTTGTCGATGTCGACTAAACACAAGGCTGCTTCTGAACCCAGGGCAACGCCTCGCGGTCCCACGCCCATGCTTGACGACACTTCAGCGTATAGACCTGAGGGAAACATAGACAAAACAATGTGTATTATTTGTGTAATGTGGCTTAAGGAAAGGAGACAAGAAGAAGGCCAACATGGCGGACATGCATAGAGAACGCAGAGACGAAGAGATTGTTATTTTTATTGTAATAAAAAGTAGGTTACAAAAATAATAAGTGTTGTTGCATAAACTGGCTTATAATTGTCGAATAATACCATACCCAGAACACTAGGAACAAATATTTGAGGATGCCCCAAGGCGGGAATCGAACCCCTTCGCCCGCCGCGCCACATCAGTTATAGTTATAGATAATATGTCTGGTAATGCTGAAATCCTTTTTGAAGTTCAAAATAGGGTGCGGAAGGTCAGCTGATAAAATAACGAATGACATGGACAGTGTCGATATTATCTTATACATATATGAGATATTAACTTAGATAGGTAGCTGAAATTTTGACTAAATAATTATTGTAATACGGGTCATCGATTTATGATACAGGACAATACATACTACAAAAAAAAATACACTCCACAACAGCCGACAATTCTTGGAATACACGCGTACTTTCTTCTCTCTGCGCGCAAACCAGTTTAGATATTTTTGTCATTTATTTATTTACCGCAAGCGATATTTTTTTCAGCTCAGAAACTAACTGGCTAACCAGTTCAGTTCAAGGTCTAAATAAAGGAGAGAAAAAAAAGGTATTCGTTATCAAATATGCAACCGACATTACCAATGACTCAACAGTCTCGTGCGTTTCGCAACAGAGATACCTACTTTGACCTTTTCACCGACACTAATGAATTTTATTGTTCCTTACCCATGACGAAAGGTACGGGCGCATCAAGGAAATGGTAGAGAGGCGCTGGCAATATAGGCACATAGACGTGGGCCCACGAGAACGGCAGCAGCAATGAGACTATGCATTCTGAGACCAGCATTAATTTGTTGTAGTCTGAAATGAAAAGAAACAAAAGCAAATTAATTTTACAAAATAACGAAATACCGTCAAAAATTTAATTTTGAACCATCATTTTGATGACTTCAACGATTTTCTTTACACATACACATTTACAGACTTAACATAAACTCCCATCTCCCGTGCGCAGCGCAATCTCAACGCGCTCATCACCAGCCACCCTCAGTTTGATGTGTTTGCGGATGGATGGAAGATGATTGAAAGAGTGTGCATGGAGTTTTGTGAATGTTTTATTTCGTTACACGTTTATTATTATTTGATTTGGAGTTATCTGTAATGTTATGGTCTTATGTAAATAAATAATTTGAATTTTGAATTAGAACATGGCGTAGTATAATCTTGATTAAGTAACCTTTCGAAAGAAAAAACTTATCATAATCGGCTCATACAGTAAACAAAAGTAAGTAGAAAAAATCTATATGGGGAACTGCGAGCTGCACTGAGAATTGGACTTACCACGCATATAGCAGTTACCAATATCGTTCCGACTTGAAGGGTTTTGTAGCGTAATTGACAGCGCAATACACGTTTGTAAGTAGAAATCATCAGAGAATTATCAGCAATAACACTTTTAAATAAGCGACTTTTTAACAGAACCCCGGTAAAAATATTTGATGTTTTACTTTTTACTAAATGTAACTTACCACTTGATCGTAATAAAACTTGATGTTCTAACAACACACAAGTAAATAACTGCACAACGAATTCAACCCCTAAGTTTGAGAACATAACTCTCAGTGAGTAGTCGAGAAGAGGTAGTTCCACCGTTGGATTTGGCATTCTTATCACCTGAAACAGAAGAGTATTTTCTTTTATCATATAGCGTCAGTTTTTAATAATTGCCCTATACATCTACGGAATTCTTTAAGAAATTATTCTATTATCATTGTTTTTTACAGCGTTCAAAGGACTATGCGTGGCCTATCTATGCCATTTTAATTTCCTGGGCCAAACTCAAAGCGCCATCTTTGCAGTCTGGTGGACCTATTTTTTGGCATTAAGAAAACGCCTTTGTTCCTTCATTCATGGCTTAAACGAGGTTAAACCCATTTAAACGTCCTTGTTTTTCGACCAAAATTTAGCATCATTATTTAACTGTTTTCATTAGGTATCTGAAAAAATCATACATTTCCAACTAGCTGAGTAAGGCTGTGCAGTGAATGCCTAAGTCTAACTTCAGATGGTAAACTTTAGACGCGCATTTTCAAATAGCATGTCTAACTACATGTCTAGACATTCTGGTAGTTTAATTACCTGACAGCAGTTTACATATGCGCACGTTAACACAGCGCTAAAAGAAAGTCTCTAGGCTCAGGCGACCGCGCGTTATCAATGTAACGTCCGTTTGCTGATCAATTGAGCGCGCTCTTTCATCCCTATTTCACGTATTTTTTTACCAAACTGATTAGTGCTTGCAACGCGCGTTAGCGCTGCTCATCTGAAATCTCTTTAAATTTATGCATGTATGGACGCCTTAGAGAATTCAATAAGATTGACGCGCGTCAAAGAGTGTTATACGTAAAACTTAGCCCTAACCTTCTGTTATCAGCAAGCGCGGTCACAGTGGACGTCACGGGGGTCATAGGCTGTAACTGCGCCTGGCTCTCACGTAAGTAATTTTTACGCATCTCTGCTCAACTCCACTAAAGTGCTGAAAGCTTAACTTCTTATAATAAACATGACATGAGATGTACTTACAACAGGCACAGGATCAAGATGAGGTTCAGATGGTGGAACATACAATCGCAATGCTTGCCCAGGCACTGGCACAGGTACTTCATACAGCAGGTTATACACATATGATTCAGGACTTAAACCTGGCCCGGGCTGTCTTGGTAGAGACCTGGAAATACCAAACATTGATAAGTTACTTCAATTGTAGGTTATAGTTTAGGTTTTCAAAATAAATCCTACTGATATTACGAGCTGATATATAGTTTGTGCCTCACAAAGGTGTATTCTGTTGTGTTGGTGTGGATATTGCCTATACCCAAACATATGTTTGAGAACAGGCAACACCAAAACTAAGGAAGGAAGAAGGAAGGTCTGATTAACATTTAGGCTACATTTTATGTTGTGACATAGGGTATATTATATTCTCTTTATCCCCTAGAAATGTGAAATTCAAATTTAACGCAAGTGAAACCACAGGAAACAGTTAGTTTAGTATAAAATGTTAAGATAATAGAGGCCCTTGCCATGCCGTGAAAATAATAATAAGTAGGTACTTTATAATAAAATACTTATAGACATAGGTACCTGAATAAATTTTCTAGGAACAGCTGTGCTACTCTCACGAAAGGGTATTGGCAAATTAGTGCTAGACTTTTGGCAACATACAGTTTATCTTTGGCAATGTCATAATAAGTGAGTGCGGCTCCAGTGTGTGGGGTGAGCTTAAACGAGCGAGGCAGTGATCTAGAACTTTCTTTTCCAGAGTTTTTCCTATGGTTAGGAGGAGTTTGGCCACTAGAAAGCTCTGTGATATACATTGCCTGAAATGGTAATAGGTTAAGTTAAAACTTGTGTGTATTTAATAGTGGGCTTGCTTGGTACATAAAAGTTTAAAGCAAAACCCAAATTAATACAGTAACAGTAGGTACCTGCAATGTATGCATAGCACTGCAAATATTCCGGTTTCTTACTTCCTCATAGAATATAAGACTGAACCCGTAGTATCTTGATGCATTTTCTCGTGTTACAACAAAGCTATGGAATTTTGGCTCCAATGAATGTTTCTGAGTTCTAAATTGCAGGCCAGCAGGTAAACACAACTGAAAACAGGCACAATCAATAAATAAAAAACAATGTGGTTTTCTAGGAAAAATCATTAAAACAAAATAATATTTATTTGAATATTTTTTAGTGTAGTCCTGTATCTATTGGAAATTAGTATGCAAAATAGATTATTAATGCAGTATTATATATAGTTAAGAAGAAGGTACTAAGGGAAATCTCATGGAAATAAATACTTACCATTTGAACAGCATGTTCATCGAAAGGATTGCTCGACACATTGTCAGGGTAGTGAGCAAGAATTTTCCCTTTATATGCACGGTCCAGTGGTGATACATGTAAGTTATCACCTGGAAGAGAGATCAAGCTCAGAAAAAGATAAATCAACAACAAAACAGTACAGACCAGCATATTGTAGCAGCTTACCACACAGCCTGTCAGGTTCTAAGCCAGAGTCGAAATCGAGACCACAAATAGCGAAGTAATCAGCAAAACGGCATCCAACAGATAAATCAGGGACAGACATATTTCTATCGATCCGTTTTAACTATTTGAGACACTTTCTCTTCTTTCGCGAGCCCAAGCTGTTGCCCTAGCATTGTTTGGCTGAACCACCCGTTTTCGTATCGTATTCACACATTTGCGAAGTACTAGATTGATTATTTCATTGTGAGCGAGCTATTTACACGGCAAATATGTCCAACATAACATTTTATAATAGAAATCAAATTATAAACACTAAATAAAATATCGTCGTCTTTATAGAAAAGTTACTCTCTATGCTATGCCTGTCTTGTCTGGCTGGCTGAGGCTGTCTCCTCCTCCTCTGTCTATCATCTACTCTCCCTCTCTCTATTCCACCCACCACTTAGATCCCCTCTTCGGTCGTTCGTCTTCTGTCAAATCAAACTGTCAATTCTTCTGACTGAACGTCAATCAGAATGCGTCCAACTAAGCTCAGCAGAAAAGGTGTGTCTATCTATAGTATCTTCCAACTCGGCTCAGCAGAAAATGAGTGTTTATGTATCAAATGCAGGGCTTGGAATAGCGGTATTTTCAAGTACCGGTTCGTCTGACCTTGATGTGGTACTGATACCATCATTGGTATCGATATAAATTATACCGATACTTTTTTAGAACCGGAACATGTAAGTACCGGTAGTTCATTGGTATCGGTACTAAAAAACCGGTATTTTCAATAAAATGTCGGTATAATTACCGATATTATGCGCGTAAAATTTCAATACCAACAAAGTTGGCAAGCACGCGCGGCCGCCCGCCGCCCCTCCCCGGTCGGTAAGCTAGGTCTGACAACGTCGCGAGAACCGCTTTGCAAAGTAACAAAATGAAAATAGCATATTCTATTTATTTATTTTATATATTTATATTAGCAGTACCCATAACACAAGCTCTGCTTACCATGGGGCTAGATAATGCTGTGTGAATTGTGTCCAGCATTATTTATTTATTTATATTTACCGCTATAGTATCAATATTATTGGTACCGGTAGCAAGCCCTGATCAGATGTCTTCATCATAACAAAGTGAATAAGAACAAACAGGTGTATATTTAGCCAGTTGCTTATTTTAAATTAATTAATTTCAGGTTTAACGAAGGCCTTGATACTTTTGGTGACTTTTAAAAAACTGTTTTTTTTTATCAAATGATGTTATGACCCGTTCATATCCACTGCTGAACATAAGCCTCCCCAAACGTCGCTATAATATTATAATAGCGGTCCTGAGCCGTCATTTTAGTGATTAAAACCAAATATTTAAGTCGTTAGATACGCCCCGAGTCCAAAAACAGTAGCCTTGTCTTTGAATGTATGCGTCAACAAATTCGACGCACGCACACTACTTACGAGGACCTAGTTAAAATAAGTGTTTTTGGCAATAAACCTAACTATTATTATAAGCATTGTTTGTGTCATAATATGGACTTGTTTGGGAAAGCGTGGAAAGTATTTTTAAAAAACAATTTAAATTAAATTGAATTTGAATTTAATATTTTTAATGGTTTTACAATGGTGGCTTAATTAAGACTGAGGCTTTGAGTGTGGAGTTCTCGCATCACAGGACGTAGATAAGAATGTCCAGACGCTAACTCAGTGAATAAACGTGAGAAAGACGTGTGGGCGTTAGATATTAAACAAGGAATGTCCGATGTTATGTTACGCAGAATACAGACCTTGATGCCATAACTACCTATTGCCCTGAAATCGAAAATATTTATTTATATGAATGAGTGAC
Organism: Eupithecia abbreviata; assembly: GCA_943735965.1. Lineage (NCBI taxonomy): Eukaryota > Metazoa > Arthropoda > Insecta > Lepidoptera > Geometridae > Eupithecia > Eupithecia abbreviata. The sequence continues at coordinate 7,313,276 of OX030977.1, read as the reverse complement.
GCACAATCAATCAATCGTGCGTACTACGCATGTACACACCGAATAAGTAGGTAGCTAAAAAAGTCTTATGCCAATAAACCTAGTTATTATTAATATAATTATGTATGCAATCATACTGCACATACTTTCGTGAACAATATGGCATGTTAAAACACTTCTTAAAAAAATCTGCCAAGTCCACGCGTCCGGCTCACACGGTGTTCGAATTTACCTACACTGAGTTCAAGTGAGTGAGCTCACTCACGCCGCATGGCAACAAGGACGAATGGTCTGAGCGCGGTTAGGGCACATCTAACGATATTTAGGTATATCTAACGATATTTAGGTATATTTAATGAAAACTTGTTTCTGCGTTAGAAAAGGAATAAAGCTAACGATGCATGCGGATACACGCGTGCGGGTGCGTTGCCCAATAAGTACTATGGGTTTTCTGTATATATGTAGTAATCTATGCTATGGGTAGTCCTTGCGTAGATTATAGTTGCATTCTTGTTATTATGGTAACCCGAAAACTCGGTCTCCGGTCAGTCAATGAGTGTCCATCCATTCGTTCACAGATTTATAAAAGCATAGCATTCATTCATTCATTTTTAGTACAGTAGTGTGTTTTACTGAGTTCGGTGGGGAGCTATTGCTATTTTTAGTGTTGTTATTTAGATTTATGTTACCAAGAAACTTAATATATACATTATAGATCTTTAGAAAGTATAAGTAAGCATTAAATACCATTAATTAATACGCGTATGGTTTTAACATGTCAACTTCTTTTTGGTTTGTCCGTTTGTGACACTCTTCCACACTCATCATAGCTTTTTACATCCTATGGAAAACAATCGTTTCCTGTAACCCCTGTCCTTGAGCATGCTTTAGCTTAGGTCCACAGGGCACTATTATTCCTTCTTTGTCTAACTTTAATTGATTTTCGATTACAAATCATACTATTCCAATTTGAGCAGTTGTTTATTCAAGTAAACCCATTTTCTGTATGTAACACATACCTACGTCTAACACTTATGTTTTAATTATTATTCATAAAATAAAATAGTTGCTATCCATAAATGTACTATTTGGTGTGTATCCATTCTCGAAAATTATTAAACACTAACACAACACACAAACAAGTTTAGTTACACATATTATAATGTAAGACTACATAGTACCTACTTACTAGAAAATATATTTCATTTTCATTTTTTCATTTATTCAGTTCCACCGTAGGTACACAGGTTACACTTGATGTCGGTCAGTTGTACATAAAAATTATATAACAATACATATTATACATTCTAATACATAATAATCTAATACAATATCTATATTATGGTCAAAATATGACCATTTTAATTCTTATCAATTAAAGTTTCTACATACTATTATTTGTCTTTTCAGGATGATCCGAGGAAGAGTAAAGCACATTCTGCATTGCTGCCTATTTTTCTGTTTTATTTACCTGTTCTTGGTACTGGCAGGTGCCATTGGAGTAGATGAGAAAGATAAACTGGATATAGACCCATGGGGAACCTACGGAGTATACAGCACAATAATTCTGTACATCTTGAGACTGATAACACTCCTCACGCTGCCCCAGGTTCTTTGTAACTTTGCTGGGCTGACATTCTTCAATGCATTTCCTGGAAATGTGAAAATCAAAGGATCACCTCTTCTCTCACCATTTATTTGTGTCAGAGTAGTCACTAGGGGTGACTTCCCAAAGCTTGTGCGGGATAATGTAACAAGAAACATGAACAAATGCATTGATGCAGGAATGGAAAATTTTATGATTGAAGTGGTTACAGATAAAGCATTGAATCTCCCCACCCATAGAAGAGTTAGGGAAGTTGTGGTACCTCAGGAATATAAGACAAAGTCAGGTGCTCTGTTCAAGTCTAGGGCTTTGCAGTACTGCTTGGAAGCTGATGTGAATATCTTGGCTGATACAGACTGGATAGTCCATTTAGACGAAGAGACATTGCTTACTGATAACTCTGTCAGAGGTATACTGAACTTTGTTTTGGATGGACAGCACCAATTTGGACAAGGACTGATTACCTATGCAAATGAGCAGATAGTGAATTGGCTCACCACACTGGCTGATAGCTTTAGGGTAGCTGATGACATGGGGAAACTGAGGCTTCAATTCTACTTGTTCCATAAGCCACTTTTCAGCTGGAAGGGATCTTATGTAGTGACACAGGTATACATGTTTTCATTTACCTATGTACTTGAAATCATGACTTACATTTTACACATCAAATTAGCTTAAATATTGACTGATTTGCTCAATACTATTATAGTTAACTTGAATTATGATATTATTATACCAATCATCTCATCATGCACAATTTTTTTATAGGTTGGTGCAGAAAAGAAGGTGTCTTTTGACAATGGTCTGGATGGATCTGTGGCCGAGGACTGCTACTTCGCCATGAAAGCCTACAATGAAGGTTATTCATTCAATTTCATTGAAGGTGAAATGTGGGAAAAGTCTCCTTTCACACTTTGGGACTTCATGCAGCAAAGAAAGAGATGGATCCAAGGTATACTACTTGTAGTACACTCAAAGGAAATACCTATAGCTCATAAAGTATTTTTAGCATTATCCTGCTACTCATGGGTGACACTACCTCTTTCAACAAGCAATGTTGTCTTAGCAGCTCTCTGCCCAATACCGTGCCCAGTCTTTCTAGACATTGTCTGTGGGTACATTGGTGCTGTCAATATCTACATGTACATATTTGGAGTCATCAAATCCTTCCCCATACACAGATTCGGCCCTGTAAAGTTCTTTCTGTTTGTATGTGGGGCACTAGCTACTATACCACTCAACATAGTAATTGAAAATATAGCAGTGATATGGGGTGTTATTGGGAAAAAACACAAATTCTACATAGTCAATAAGGAAGTAAAGATCCCAGTAACTGTATGACTTACAATAAGAATATCTTATAATCTACAAGTTTTACTGGTTTAAGATGGAAAGTGCACAAATACATACTTAATAGAAGTAATCTTGCACTTGGATTGAAGTGCTTTTGACACAAATTGCTGATTCAAGATAAGATTGCTTCATGTTTAAACCAGTGACTGAACTGTATTTACCAAAGTGATAATTTATTTAGTACTTATGTCAATCTTAAACTGAATTCTAGTTGGATTCGATGATTTTGCATTTCTTAATCTAGTTGGTTGATTATTGGCTTTGGTCTTTCGCCCATTTTCTAAAATTTGTATAATAAATATACACCTAATCTTATGATGGATCATCTCCTATGCAAACAGTTCTTAGAAGTTAACTAGCTTGCTAAATGAACAATAATTAATGTTTGAACCAAATAGTAGCGCAGTAGTAGACATTAGGTAGTTGACAAGTGAATCTCTACTAATTGTTGGTAGATATAGGTAACACAACACGTGTGTGTGTTGCCCACTGAATTTTTTTTAGGGCTCTGAGGGCGCATTCACACTGTATCCGTTTTTTTGTGATGGTGTATATAGTTGTAAGAGCCAGTTCACACGCCCGACTGTATTCCGGATCCAGTAAACGATTGTTTCCTGTAGCGAAGGATCCGTAAAAAAAGGATGGATCCGCTGAATGCGCCCTGAAGCATTTAACAAAATAAAACACCCCGTGAATACATATGTTTTGTAATAAGATGGAATACGTCGAATAGCATTCGATGTAGATTCGAACATGGTAGATTTGCAACAAGTTACATCAAATACTAATGTCTGCCTGCGTTATGTGGGCGGGCTCTCACCGTATAGGAACATCAGCTCATACATTGACCACATTAATCAAATTTCGTGTATTCACCTTAGCGTACATCCATATGATACAGTACAGATAAGATAGCAAAGCTAGTCTATCATAATTGTATCATTTAATAGTCATTGAATTCGTGATTACCTAATTAACAAACTCAACTGAAAAATTCCATGAACATAATTATAGAAGGCGATGAAATAAAAGGAATAATTAGGTATGTATCTATACATACATGATTCATCTTTAAGTGTATCATCCACAGGTTAATCTTATCATAAAATTCAAAGTTACAAAATCCATGGATTCGCCGAAATGTTGTTAACAATAGGTACTTACGTCCGCCTATACTTAGCGTCGTCAGACCGATAACGATGGAATGCTCACTTATTTATCATGATCAAAAACCATAATAACTAGTTATAGTCATCTATCTATAGATATATTGCTAACTATAAATATCAACGCACATATGAGCAGTAGTATATTTTTTTGAGGATGACAATACCGAGTTATAATGGGTGGTTTTGGCCCGAGTGAAAATAAGGAAAAGAATTTGTCATAAACGAGTAAATCCAGTGATTTTGCGCTACTACAAACTTTTTTGTGTCTATGTTACGGGCAACACAAAGTAGGTACCTCATTCTACCACCAAGATTACAAGATATTTGATATATCAAGATTATTTTCTCCCAAGTTCTATAAACATCCAACAAATACCCAGAAGGCGGTTTCAAATTCAAATAAATTATAATGTTCTTTGTAAATAGAAAACCAAAAAGTCGAGTATTTATGTAAGATAAGCAATGTATTGTTCTGACTTTTTATCCCTAGTACGTATACTCGGAGTTTTGTTCTGATTTTATATCCCTGGGACGTATACTCAGGTTAACGTCCGCCAAGCTACTCTATATGAAATACTTTTTGAGATGGAGAAGTGAAAAAAAAACCACGGTGTGACAAACCTTGTTCGATCAAGAATAGTATTTTTTAGTATTTTAAAGAAAGCAATGTTGTTTTTTTTTATTATTGAATGTAATGTACTTATTTGTTTCTATATTGTTATCAATACATTGTACAAATTATTGAATAAAATGTTATCTTACCTATTAGCACCGCTGTAAAATTAAACGAACCAACTATTTAAGAAATATTTACCAAATATCATTCCATGATAAAATCTTTATAACATACCTAATATTTTTTTAAAGTTTTAAAAACTAGGGGACTCAAAAATTAATTCGAAAAAATCAATATATGTATATTGTGTTTGAGATGGGCTATGAAAAATATTCAAAGGAGTCTCTATTAACAATCTCAGCCATCATACGCCGTATAAATTAAAGTGGTGATTGCAATTGCTGTCGTTCTTCATTTTCTAGAGATCTACTGTTATGTTTAGGTATACATAAATAATAATAACTTTCCAAAATCGTACCTAAAGATCGGTACCGAGTGTACTGACCGGTGTTTTGAGGGTAATTAATGTACCATTCGCAGCGAGCATCAAACGTTACGCTGTGTGCTACAATCTGTCTCGTTGCTTCTTGCGCCTTCTTTCCCAGCACTGACGGCACGAACGCTTGCAGTGCAACACGTTACATTACGTGCCGTAACATCGGTCAGCACCCGGCTTAACAGAGCCGAATCGCGACGAGCAACCGTAACAGCGGCATCGTAACGGAAGAGACTCACCACCAATACTTAGATTAGATTTCGATAAAATAATCAATGTATACCTTAAATTGCAGTAGGATAAGTATAGGTAAGGTTCCCATCGATTTACCACCTGACTAGTCAATATTGTTATCGAATTCGCCAGGTACTGTATCTGGTAGCTTATATATAATCTACTTAGAACTTCAGAGGCCCTAAGGCGGTTTACAATATCCAAGTACAGTGTGAATAGCAAATGCTGCTTCAAGCTTCAAGTTGCGTTGTCACTTAACAGGCTTTTAGCAACACTTGCATGCAGGGAATTTTTGTAAAAAGTTAAGGTTTCCACTCGTATTATATCTTTATGTAATTTATTTAATTGTATTTTGTAAGCAGCGCTCGCTACTAGCCTCACTATACTTGACGGTGTAAGCCGTCCTTTACGGCAAATGGAAGCAGCGCTCGTGCTAATTGGTCCATTTAATATCTGAAGCCGGAGGTCAGACGTTGGTTCGCCGTATACGAACATAAATTTGACCTCTTAATTGGACTCGGTACTAGTTACTAGCTTATGCGCATATGTATCTACATGCATGTTTACTTGCTTTACTAGTGTATAAATTACTTGTTTAAGATATTTTTTCAATATAACACAAAATATTTCCATACTATTGTTAAGTAAAGTCACCGACTAGGCTATTCGGCCACTTTATTAATCGGCGACTAGTGGGCAAGGAGCGCCGACTATCCGGCTTCTAACTTTTTCATTTAATGTTCGATCAAATAAAAAAAAAGCAAGCTTTTCTTTAGTATATGTACAGTCAGTCTCTAAAATTACTTATAAAGAAAAAATATCCATGACATATAACAAATAAAACAACATAATTATGTACTTCATATTTGCATATATTCATTAATGACTGCTTTTTTAAATAAAATAGTAGTATTTGTGGCCAAATAGTCGGCCTCTTTAGGCGGCCAAAGTCATAGGTGGAACATCTCCAATTGTTATAGTTAAGTACCTCTTCATTGTGATGCACAAATTATTTATTATTTTCTATATCTTTATAAAATAACACAGATAATGTCCTGCGTTGCGTTTGGAAATGTTTAAACTGACTCTTAACACCAGTCATTGCTGGTAAACAAGCAATACTACATAATGTATTATCTGGCCTGTGTACGGAACTGATTTATGTATGTAGAGGAAAGAAGCGCGATCGTAATATGCGCTCGTTCATTATAATACTACTCCGCTTGTATTCTACATGTCATCAAAGTTTAAACAATTCTTCTCTCTTATAGAATGAAGTGGTGAAGAGATTTTGTATTTCAACCAATGTCATTGGTCGATGACATTTTCTGCTAGTCTCCGCGTCAGTAGAAACGCACCCGCTTTTGACACTACGGAAAGAGTCTGTGCCCAACGTCAATAGAAATTATATACCATCTAGGATAGTAACAGTATTATTTGGGTATCATATCCGTATGATTGTGAAAATATAAGTAACTACGCAATCTGTGCAGGTCGAAAGATTTGAAACGAAAGCCTTCGAGATCAAAATGTAAATGAACATTATCATGCATTTTATTCATACTGAGGCCACTGTACGTTATTATATTCATGTTTTAATGTAAAATAGGCTATACTTACATTTAGTTAGCACACGCTTAGTTCCTTGTTTGGACAGTTTGTTTGTACGAACTATATCGTTATTTTTTTATATAAGCATTGCAGTAAGTTATAATATAACTTACAGTATTACATTATTTTATTGAGGATAGGGCACAAAAGATTTAATTTCAAAGTATTGTGAACAAACGTGCCTACCTTAAAATTATTTCAACTGTTAAGTAAGGAGGTGTTTAAGGGCAAAATCTACGGAGCGTCCTTTGACCCAGACCCTAGCCAAAATGTACGAAAACCTTAGTGTTCTTCCTGTCTTATTAAGCGCCGCGTTACCAAATTTAGACGCGATCAGACGGTAAATTAGAAGTATGTGCCTAACTTATGTTTTTACGGTTCCATTCCACCACAAGATCCATGATTTTGAGGTTTTTCTGGGTCGTCATGAACTCACCTGTCCTCTGCTTTCAGCTTGGCGTTGAGTTTCGGAACACCCTGTATAGCTAGGTTAGGGGGATTTATAACTTTGGTCAAAGTTAGCTCTATAGATTTCCTAAGTCCACATTTATAAAGCGATCAATATGCTTTTTGTTAATTTTGTATTTATTTATTTGTAGATTATTGATTTGGTCGTGTGTCGGTGGATAATTGATTATTTATCTCGTACCTTAACGTGTGTTGATGGTTTTATATTGTTTTGTGTTGTCCATTGTGCGAGGAATAAATCATAATTGATACTTATCGAGCAAATAAATAAATTATTCCTAACTAAGTATATTTTAATTTACCTCTCCCATTATTAGAAAGAACCAATATAGGTATACAAATCAGGTTCCAGAAAAATGTTTTATAAGGTATAAACTGTACCTAATTAATAAATACATTCACGAAACAGAAGGAGGGATAAGGTGAAGATAAGGTATTATAAACGTACACGTGACTAATTAGTTGATAATAGTTTCTAAGCAAGTTTTCCTCTGTGACGCGGTAAAGCGAAAAACTGTGTAAGGTCGTAAGGGCCAGACCAAAGCTGAGCAGAGATTAAATGTGTTTTAATCAACCAATAGAACGTCGGCATTCACACATCTCGTCTCAGCTTCACCGAGCGAAGATGTATCATGTTTGTTTGTAAGTACCTATACGAAGAAATAAAGAAAGACGAAGCGGAGATGTCAGCTATGCCTCGCAAACTGGCAACATCAAGCGGACAAGAAGAGGTGAGCGAATCTGTGAGCTTTGCCTGGTTAGTATGTATACCTAAAGTAGCTTATACCTTCTCATGGTCGGATTACTTTGCCTTAAAAATTATGATTTCCAAACATATCTACGAGGGTGGATTGAAAAGTACTCGGCCTAACCAAGAAAAAAACACATACTAAATCAGTTACATTTTTATTTTCAACATAATCATCATCAAGTTCAATACACCTTTACCCCTTCCAAGCATTTAGACCGTTGAAAAAAATGATCTATCTTAGAGTCAAAATATGGATCTACTGCTTACCATGGGGCTAGATAATGCTGTGTGAACTGTCCAGCATTATTTATTATTTATTTATTTATACTGCTGCTTTGACCTCGTCGTTTGTCAAAAATCTACCAAGTGTTTTTTTAGGTTTGGGAACAGAAAGAAGTCTGATGGTGCCAGATCAGGTCAATAAGGCGAATGCTAAAACAGTTCAAAACCACTGTTGTGTATTTCAGAGTGGATTTTTGTTCAACTGAAAGCATTCGCGGCATCCACCTCGCGGAAGACACCTTGTGGAAACCCAACTCGTTGACCAAAATGTTTTGAATTCGTTCATAAGATTTGCCTATAATCTCGGCTATCTCTCAAATTTTTTATCTGCGGTCTCCCATTATTAAATCAAGTACTTTTTTAATGTTTTCGTCAGTAGTGGACTTCCAGAGACGGGTTCATCTTTAACGCTTTCTCTACCACACATAAACTCTGTCGAAAAGTCTGTGTAATCCATTTTTTGATGGATGAATATGACAGAGCAGAATCCCCTACTATATCTACTGATCATATCATCATGGATGGCTTTTGATGATAGATAGATAATTCTTTATTGCACACTTAGTATAAAATAACAATGTAAAATAAAAACTTTAAAAAAAAACTAGATACAATTGGCGGTCTTATCGCTCAAGAGCGACTTTTTTATATATTTCTACCAGACAACCATGGATGGATAGGATCGTGGACAGTACCAGGGGATCTGTGTGCTTGCAGGTTATTTATATATATAAAATATATATCTATATATAATAAAATACCTACCTTATAATACTTACCTACATGGAAATATATTACATACATATCATAAAACATATATCTAATACATATACTACTTATATACATAGGGACTCAGGTATGCGTTAGTGACAGCAGGACAAATACTTAGGCTGATTTTAGTGTCACGCTGACCATCAGCGCTGACAGCTCAGCGCGTAGCTCGTCAGCGCCGACGATCAGCGCGGGTCGTTTTAGTCTCACGCTGATCGCTGCGGAGTACAGACGCATAGAAAAATGAGGAGTGCATTAATTATTGTTGCCTTGTACACCTACGAAAAAAAATGCCAATAAAAAGACTACATGTTCATCCATTAATTGAACAGAGATTAGTCGCGGGAGAATTTGTCAAGTTATACGACAAGTTGAGGGATTGTACGCAACCGGCGTGTACGATCAGCGTGACACTAAAATGTTCACTGAAGACAGAAGCGCGCGGGCGCCTGGTCAGCGCCGACCGCTCAGCGCGCTGACGAGCGGCGCGTAGGACGCGCGTACCTGGTCAGCGCTGAACGGTCGGCGTTATTCTAAAAGCTTTCTATAGCGTCCATACAGATTGCTACACGCTGAGCTGTCAGCGTGACACTAAAATCAGCCTTAGTGCTCCTTTTACATAGTTTTAAAGGTTGGTAGCGACTTACACGCCTCACCGGAACTGGCAATGCGTTCCATAGTTGAACAGCCCGGGCAGTAAAGGAATTGTGAAATTATAGCCCCTCCTAGACCCTAGTTAAATTTATAAAATCACAACTAATTATCGCACACGTTTCGAAGTTCACACAATTAACTAGTCTGAACTGAACTAAATAATGAGAGTAGATTTGATTTTTAGAAATGAATGGATCTATGTTAGGCCGAGTACTTACCTTAATATGATTTGATATCCTGTACCGTAAGTTATTACAGGCATATTGACCTACTACCTGTTGTGTCTAAAATATTCAAACGCGCAATATACGATCGCATTTAAAACTATTTAGAAAAATAAACCTATTGAAACCAATATGGCGTCCGTAAAACTCCTCAAAAACACAAAGTGAAAGTCAATATCATTTATTCTTTCATCATCATCAGCAACAGTCCACTGTTGGACGTAGGCTTCCCCCAATGAGCGCCATAGCGCCCTGTCTTCAGCTTGCCGCATCCAGCATCTACCTGCAGTCTTTCGCATGTCGTCATCCCACCTGGTCGGAGGGCGTCTTACACTACGTTTACCGAGTCGTGGTCTCGAGTCAAGAACACGTTTGCCCCAGCGGCCGTCGGTTCTTCGCGAGATATGGCCGGCCCACTGCCACTTCAGCTTGCTAATTCTTAGAGCTATGTCGATAACTTTGGTTCTCTGTCTGATGTAGGTATTCGTTATGATTCCTATCCTTCAGAGAAACTCCGAGCATAGCTTTTTCCATAGCTCGCTGAGTGACTTTGAACTGATGGACCAGCCCTATCGTGAGTGTCCACGTCTCAGCTCCGTAGGTCATAACGGGTAGGATGCACTGGTTGAAAACTTTCGTTTTCAAGATGTTGTTTTACTTTATCTTATCTTAATCAGCCTACTTTACTATCCCACTGCTGGGCAAAGACCTCCCTCCATTTCTTCCTATCTTGCCTCGTTTTATTTGATCTTTTATATATATACTAGCTGCACCCCGCGGCTTCACCCCCGTTTAAATCTATGTGTCAAATGATTTAAATGATAAAAGTATCCGAAGTGCGTCTCCTGGGTTTAAACTATCGCCCCACCAATTTTTCAGCCAAATCGGTTCAGCCGTTCTTGAGTCATAAACACGACTTTCTTTTATATATATATATATATATATATGTATATATATATAGAATCTTTACATATATATATATATTTGTTTTGTTTATTTAATTTTATTTGTTAGTACCTAATCATTTCAGTATGTAATGCGAGTAATCTAAGATTTGCAACCAGATTACTATTGAAAAAAAAGTAGGTTAATAAATAATCCCAAAGGATCTTTTTGTTACTTTTTTACAAAACACTACCGCATTATTCTCTTATTAAACTTTTTTTTTTCTATCCAACTGCACAACCTACTCAAGGAAAGTGAACCTACCTACCAGAGACGAGATTATCTCGTCCCTGCTAACTACCTACTCTGCTAAAATAATTTGGAGAAAGTAGCCCATCTACGACTGCCGGTCTAGGATTGTAACCATTGAAAAATTCATACCAAGACCGATTCATCGCAAGCTGAAACTAGGCCGTCCTGTATCTGGTTTCACTCCTCTAGCATCTCCGTCATGAAGATTATACCTACCAAAGTAGATAATATTTCAGCAAACCAGCGAATCGCGGGGCTATTTATGCTTCATCAAAAAACTTGACTATTTATAAGTTAATTTCTAAAATATAAGCTTGCCGTGTGCTGGCTTAGAATGTATAAACACATTGTAAATATCAATCAATTTTTAAATAACTTTATTTATAAACATTCTAAAATATAATAGTAATACATATCCAGTGTACATTTTTCCTAGATAATATTAACTTAAATTTACAATCGTTTATAAGCGATGCGCTTTTTCAAACTTTTATACTAGAATTACGTATATTACATACCTACTTTTGGTTATTGAACCATTTAAAAAACATTTTTATCACACTTTGACTGCGGTTTTTTTTCGACGACTGCGATCTTTTTTTTTACCTAAAAAATTCGTGCTGCCGCTCTACACAGCGCGGTTGTGTTGCGCCGCACATGCGTTTCGTTCGAAAAATATTACAGCTCTGCTGAGTCACAAAGATCTGTATTTTCTTAGCCGCTGCGCTAGTGTGGATTTTCGCAGATTAGTCACTTGTAGAAAACTCATACCGTGCGTTTTCAGCACTCAAAGTGTTAATAGTACTACATGCAAGCTTTAGTTGAGCATTACATTTTAAATAAGATATATATTGTAAATATTGCTTAGTGCCTTCGTATAACTTTTTTTTTCTACGAGCGTGCCTAGAGGTAATCTCGCGAACCGATCAAGTAGATTGGACAGCTTACTTTCTTTGCTTTATAGGTGGGTAGGTAGTAGCAGGTACTTTGAAATGTCCCTAGGGAACGGAAGGTCGCAAGGTAAAGGCAATGGTCGATAGAACTTAAATAAAATGTGAAAGCCTTCTTACCGTACCTAAAACGTGTATTATGAATACCTACATACTCGGCTCTAAAATCCAACAAGTTTTTTGGTAAAAAATAAGAGTTACAACTCCAAAGAAATTATGGTAGAGATTATTTTACGACACTGGTACCATCGTCGTCGGTTCAAAGAGCAAAAGTTCTAAACAATTGATCCGTTTTCGAAGCTTTTTTGCTGCGCAGGTGCAACTACCGGTTGTTAAAGTTTTGCTCATAATGGCTACCTTGCTGAAACATATTTGGGTTTGTAGAAACGAGTATTATAACAATACTAGTTTCTATATAATCCAAATTATTTAAATATCGCAGTGAAAGTAAAGTAAGGTAAGATTTGGCAATAGACTTTTTGCGGGATTTTCTTTGTGTGCTCCCAAGCGTAGCACTCTACGTACATAGGTTTGTACGAGCTACGCACTTCGTAGAGTTTCGTAGCAAGTGCTAAAAATGCCTGTTTTACTTCTTATTTCTGTCCTACTTGGATCTTATCTAATAGGTGTTTTTAATAGTCAAATTTCAAATAATTTTAACCTATTTATGCCGTAGGCAGCGTTTGGAAAACTTCGTCGAGTCTTCTCGTCATCCATACCGCAATGTTGTAAATGAAAACGTCCTACCCGTTATGACCTACGGAGCTGAGTCGTGGACACTCACGGTAGGGCTGATCCACCAGTTCAAAGTCGCTCAGCGAGCTATGGAAAGAACTATGCTCGGGGGTTTCTCTGAAGGACAGGATTCGTAATGAATACATCCGACAGAGAACCAAAGTTATTGACATAGCTCTAAGAATCAGCAAGCTGAAGCGGCAGTGGGCCGGCCATATCTCGCGAAGAACCGACAACCGCTGGGGTAAACGTGTTCTAGAGTGGAGACCGCGACTGGGCAAACGTAGTGTAGGACATCCTCCGGCCAGGTAGGATGACGACCTGCGAAGGACTGCAGGCAGATGCTGGATGCAACAAGCTGAAGACAGGGCGCTATGGCTCATTACATTAAGGGAGGTCTATGTCCAGCAGTGGACTGCTATAGGCTGATAATGATGCTGTTGGCTTATCCACATGTAATAAATAATAAATTAATAATATGTACTTGGTTTAGTTTACTTTAAGATACGTTTTTTGTGTCATGTTAAATAAAGCTAATTTTCATATTTGAACTTTAAAGTTAGCAATTAAATTTATTGATTAAACAAAAACTGAATAAACGGCACGATTGATTTTTATTTGCCTTATTGAATGAGATAGGTAGCTAGAGTACCTATACAACCTATCTACTTATTAATTACCTTACATCCTTAACAACATCGAACTATTTACCTTATAAAGCAGACTGCTCTTTAAAGGGATTACTTAGGAAGCCGTACCGAGCGTTCGTGACCCGTTTGTACACTCGCCGCATTATAAGTATTCATAAAAACAACAGTATCGAAGTAAAGCGCTCCACTTTTCAGCATCATTTACTTACAAGTTTTACAGAAGAATAAAAAAGATAAATAGCATTGGATAAATAGGAAGGTATTGCGATCTGAACTATGGATTTTGAATAAATGTTTAAGGTACATTAAGAAAAATTGTAGGTGGTGGCCATGTGGTGGCATAAGTTTTAGCTACTGGGTACTTTCGCCTGAAGTTGGTGCCATCCAACGAGACTTCTTCTTCACTTTTTCTGCTAGTAAATAAAGGATGATGTGCGTATTTGTATGAGCGTCATCCCCACCCACCAACAGACATGACGTTGATTGACATATTCTTAAAATAACCCCAGAAAAGTATTATCACCAATTTATAACTATCTAAATATCTACGGGACTTCGTATTTATTTTTTCCTTTAAATTAATTATACAATACAGTATGTTTTTCACAAGATGCACCCATGCTGGACAGTAACATCATACCTACTCATAACATCAGACTTGGGAGCAATCAAATCGACTTACCATAAAGTTTTTATTTAAGAACACACATTCTTCTATTAAAATGCTACTCCATACAACCCTTGGACATATGAAACACCGGAGCCCACTCTCCATGGTCGTACACGGAAACTAAATGGTTACTATGTCAATAGAAGTCCAGTTAAAGTCAAGAGGAAAACAATAGAAAGGTCCAGTATGCAAGCAAAGACCACAGTAGTCAAAACAATTCGGAAACGCACAGAGAAACAACGTAAGCGAACTAGTAACGATACCAAAAAGACGCGAGCGGAACAAAATGCGGGTGGTAGTCTGAAGGCAGGGCGTGGGGACGAAGATGAAGACGATACCCAGTTTCGCTGCACTTTTCGTGTTCCAATCCGCTGTCGGCGAATCATCGAAACAGGTGCTAGCAGCGAACAACCATCGCTGGGATCTGCCAGATGATTTTAGACAGCTGATCACTGAGAAGAACGCAGCGACGTGCCATTGAGCCATTCAAGACCATCGAAGCTCGTCGTGGGACGAACTGCTTTCAATTAAATAATTAAACCAGATCACTAAGCCTACTGGAACTTGGCGCGATCAATGAAGCCAACGGAGTTACCATCATACCTACCGCATATACCTACGTCCGAAAACTCTGGATCATCAAAAGTTGGCGTTTGAAGGTAAAGGAAGGTAAGGATCTGGAGCGATAAAAAGGTGTTCTTTGTATCGCTCCAGATCCTTACGGTGTCCTTACCATTGTCATCCTCCAGGTAGTGATGCATGTTAGGCAAAACCTGGAGCGGTTCAAAATACGCGGAGATCACCACACGTGATGCTACAACACTCGTGGAGCTGGCAAGCTATCTACGGTAACACAAAGACTGGCTAAGTCGGACAGACTCACGCACGTGCTGGGGCCCGCGGCTGGGGCCCGCGTTGTACAACAACCTACCGGATCAGGTAGTGACAGCACCTAGTCTCTACATTTAAGCGGAGACTTAAATCGTGGCTCGTCGAGAAGGCGTTCTACAGTGTAGACAATTACCTATGTCACAATTTCTAGATGATGTATAATTAATTAATGATTTCTTTTTAAGAATTATTTTCTGATTTGTACTATTTTAGTTACCAATAAGTTGAAAATAAAAGCTAACTTAAACTAAAAACCAACCCTGGCTGGAAGTCTGGAACCCCAGTGATCCCCCAGTCTTGAGCTCATCTCGACACGGTGAATAGAGAAGTCGAACGTTTAGCGTCCCTATCCCTCTGCCACTTTTGACCATGTACCCTGACATGGTCAAAAGTGGCAGTGGGCAGAGGTCGTAGAGATCATTAAAGATCTCCGACCAAATAAGTCCTGGCTAGGACGGCTTCAGTAACAGAGTCCTCAAGCGGTTCTCTGTTGCCCTCACTCACCGGCTCGTAATCATTTTCAATACAGCCATATCTGTCTTCTTTTTCAATCCCTGATGCCTGGAAGGAAGACAATGTCATTTGCATCCACAGACTGGCCAAAAGACGAATTAACCTTCCTCCTACCCCTCTATCCGCCTCCTCAGTTCCTCGGGGAAGATCTACGAGCAACTGCTTCAGAGTTGTCTCTGGTCCCACGTCAATGATCACAAAGTCTTACTCTTACTTGTTTGTTTGTATTGAATAGGCTCCAAAACTACTGGACCGATTTGAAAAATTCTTTCATCGTTGGGAAGCTACACTATCCCCGGTGAACATAGGATAATTTGGAAATTATGTTTTTTACAAATGTAAAATTCGCATTTAACGCGGGTGAAACCTCGGGAAACAGCTAGTTTATCATAAAAAGAAAAAAAATAGATTTCCCAATGAAAACTTATAGGTACATAGGATGAAGGTCGTCATAGTAAAGAAATTCATGATCCTAGATCTATTTTAGTAATAGAAAATATTTATTTGCGTTTCATATAAAATTATGCAAATTAAGAACTAATAAAGATAACAAATTTAAATTTTCCGTGACTCATTTCATTTCTGTTGCCTCTGTTGGTAGGTTTCCGCCCATGGTCCTAATAATGAAGAAAATCATTTAACACTTTTTCATATTTTTATTTAGTCGAGCTGACTTCATTGGGTGAGGCCTATGTCCAGCATTGGACTACTATAGGCTGATGACGATGATGATGAGCTGACTTCTGGACAGTGAATGCGTTAGCATATCGCAGTCTCCGGCGCCGCTCCACGAGCGGGGGGTAATCTAGGTATCATCTGACCCGTTTGATTAGATAGCAGAGCAAACTAACCACCAGATTTATTCACATGCACACTTGTGCATAAAAGCATCGAAATGCGTACCTATTCTGGTTGATATTGAAGAAGATGTATGACGGACGTAGGTACTTAGAGAAAGTATAATATCTCTAAGCGGACATAAAAATATTCGTGTGTCTAAAAGCAACGACATAAGTTCCATTTTATATCGAACATCGGTTACGAGTGACACAGGTAAGAATTTGTACGCTTAATTTAATAAAAAAGCTTGTAGTACTGGTAATCTTTTACCAAGGGCGTAGTACGTCAGTCTGTCGTATCGGTGCGTCGAGGTTCGTCTGGTGCATACGTGGGACGCTTGACATGACCGCTGTGCCCGAGGTTGTGGTGGAAAGTTGCAATGGTGTGGACGAGACTGGTTCGCAGGGTGACGCCGCTGACGTGGCTCATACGAACGGAGATGATGGGTATGTTTTATACACATTTACTTTGATACTCGGTCGTTAGACAAGGCCCATTACCTGCTGTGGACTATTATTTGAAATCCTGTACTCTCTAGTCAACAACAGTGATTAGGTAGGTATCATCTAGATTCGTGATATATGTATCTTCAGCCATATCGCCGCTTTCCATCAAGTGAGATTGTTGTCAAACTAACTATTGATTGTAAAAAAATCCTCTCAGTACCCGTGTTTGCTCACACACTTATGCACTATAATACCTAACGGATGATTCACTTGGAGATTTATTTTTAACCATAAAAAACATATTTTGGGACGGGACAGTAAGGGCAGGTACCTCAACCGTTATGTAATTACAGGAAAACGCTTTTAGGAGACTATCCATAAATTTTTAAGATATTCTGAACTGCATTTACAGATTTTACAGAGTGGACATTTGGTAGGCACATTTATTATACCTACATTGTTTTTTGTAAGATTAGCTCAAATTATATTATTATTATTGTAAACCTTTTAAAGAACAATAATTTCTCTGGCATTTTAATTGTATTTTATAGGAAAACTTTATGTACTTTAACTAAGTGTCATTATTATGTAAATGTTACATATTTAAGTATCTATATTAAACTGAATTTAATTATCTTTAAGATAGCCGCGCTGCAGAGCGAGACCCTCTAGCACAGGTATTACATTACTTAAAAGAGGATCCCATACCACTGAAATATATTAAAAAAATTAAGTTAAAGCAATAAACTATTTGATTTGATTTTGGAAAAAATGTGTAAAACAGTCAGCAACAAAATGGTCATTTTACACAAAAACTTTTTCTGATGCCAATCGATCCTGTTTCTTATAAGGATCAAAAGTCTCTACTGGACCGACTGAGGTTGAGTACTAGAAATGTCAGAAATCGCGAAAAACTTTTCCCATTCATTTGTACGGAAAATACGGAAATACTGTAATTATCTTATGATAATTACAGTTTTTGCCAAGCTGGCCTCGTGGCTTACTGTACCTCGTACCTAATAGAAGCAAAAGCGCCTACCTAAGTAGAAAATCATCATAGTTGCATTGATAATCTTCTACAACATTAGAACTAAAACAAATAATAATAAAATAAATCATTACAGACAAAAATAACTTAAATTAATATGATCTACGAAATAAATTGCTCAAATGACCGCCGTTTTCACGAATACATAAGTTCACTCGTTTTTGTACTGAGCTAGTAGCAGCCGATAGTTTTCTTGGATGGATATCATTTAGGTACAATTCTTTCAGCTCCTGAATACTGTTGTATTTCTTTTTGTAGGTAGCCCCACAGAAAAAAATCGAGAGGCGTTAGATCGGGGCTGCGAGGTGGCCACTTAGTTGGACCATGTGTACTACCTAGGAAATAAATTTCAAGAATACCCAAGTAACATTTTGGACCTATAACTTAGGTTTATATCGTAGGTTTATATATATGACTGCTAGACCAGCTGACTAGAGTTTAAAGACTCTAGTCAGCTGGTCTAGCAGTCATTATATACCTAAGACTGACTCCCTACCTACCCCCTCCCTACCCTCTTAAGTCCTATCTTATCGTAGGTACATAGGTACGTGGATTAAAAAACTCAGCCTCAAGAGGTTTACCTACTGGGTACTTAACTTATATTCTTATAGGCCAAATATCTTGGCAGGTACTTCGATTACACAGTGCCTGTAGCTTTAAACAATAATTACCTACGTTAAGAGTGTTCTACTTCTATTTAAGTGCTAAAGAGCTCGACATTTTAAAGTGAAACCGTGACCTAGATTCTAAAATCCACTTTCATTCCCCAATTGCTTATGCACCTTAACAAAAGTAAGTACCTACCTATCTAAGTACAATTAAGGTGTCTAAAAGGTCCTATTCGTTCCACCTTTTAATGTGTCTCTTTCCTATGCCGTTAGCAATTCAAGCTGCAATAACATGAGCGTAATGTACACTGTACAGGTAAGTGTCTAATTGTACTGCTTTTCGCATTTGTACGATATACAATAAAGTTGAAAAGCGCCTTATTTTTTGAAATCACCTACCATTTCACAAATTACTTTTCTTCTCGGACCTTTTGTGTTACTTTTTATTTCTAACAATGATCACCAGTTCACGTTCCCAACGTGAACAAATGTATTCGACATAAATAAAAAAATAAATATAAATAATGCTGGACAATTCACACAGCATTATCTAGCCCCATGGTAAGCAGAGCTTGTGTTATGGGTACTAGATAACTGATAGACATAATACAATACAGTACATAGATAGATATTTTTTATTATACATACAAAACGACCAGAACACCCGGAACAAATATCTGCAGATCGTACACCCAATTATTCAGAGGCGGGAATCGAACCCGCAACCTTCAGCGTCGGAGGCGGACCTTCGCCCACCGCGCCACATCGGTCGTCAATGATCATGATCGAACATGATCTTTGTCTTACCCACGTTCATTTTATGAGCCACCTGTCGGTGTTGAGCATCTTGCTAAGGTCGTTTCTGCCACAATGACTATATCGTCTGCAAACTGAAGGTTAGTGATATTACTGCAGCCATCTTAGAAGAACAAGGCTGCAGCCAGTATGATAATAAGTTCATTTAGATGTTAGCATCAAAAGAAAGACAATAGAACAAACCAGTTACAACCAAAATTTTTACATGATAGGTATATTTGATTGTTGAGTCATGAGAACTAAAATTATTCCTCTGCTCGTAGCAAAATTGCACGTTTTAGTGCCATAAGATTTGAATTGGATTATTTCTCTTTTGTAGATTCGCCATTGACGCCAAACTGGGATGCCGTGTGCGTTTCCACGACGTCATTGAAACGTGAGTTTCTAGTCGCCTAAGATTACCTAACTGTAGCTGTTTCACCGTCATGTCTCAGGAAACTAGTAGGTACCTAAGCGATAAAAAATTCTATGCTATTTTCCGATCTTTTCTGTACCGATAACTAATGTTGTTAGAAAGAACATTATAAACATTTTGATTACCCTACTGAGTAACATAGGCGATGATGATGATATAGGCAGTTTTAATATTTATATACTTTTAAACCACTTTATATTCACATAAAGGAAACATTCCTTTATTTTTTAAATAAATAAAACTGCATTCAAAGATTTTCTTAAACTAATAAATCGTAATCTAATTAATCTAATTTTAATTTTTGAATTTTTAGATAGGTAGATGATGTGAGTCACCACATCTACCTAAAAATTAAAAAATTAAACGGTCGCAATTTTTTTCCACTAGTCGATATAGTCAATGTTATAGGTAAAATTTCTTCAAAAACGAGCAGTACTACAATAACAAACATAAACACTGGTCTAACAAGTGTTTAGCTAAACAGTGCCTAAACATTTAGGCAAGGGTGTAACAAGAGTTTAACTCTAGTTTAACTCTCGTTACCACAAAACCTTGTTAGCGCGCGTGTCTTTTTAGATAACGTCTAACTCAATCAGCTCGGTCATATTGCAAATTATTCGTTCGTCCGTTCCATTTTACGCAAATAATTTAATGTGCGTATGTAGTAAGCATATGCAAGTATTTTCGATCGAAACCCTTTTTCTTCTTTAGCAAAAATTAGACGTGAAAAAACAAAACGAAGCGTATTTTGTGTCACTATCACACAGCTGCTTAGCTGTCTTGTTTATTGTTGTTTATTTTCGACAAAAAGAGAATACTATAACTATTTTCGTTGTGAATTTTGTGCGGTGCGGTCTATTATCAGAGAAAAATCCCTAGCAAAACGGCTATGGATTTTAAATACTTAGCATGTTATGCCTGGCGAGAAAAAAATCCGTTCATGTGGAGAAAACTAGACACTAGAAGAAAAGGAAGTTTTGCGGTCCACCAGCAATTGCGGCAGAAGGAGTTCGAAATCAATATAATAACGAGCTGGAAGTAAGAAACAGTGAATGTTAGGAGTTACCATGGATCTTTTGTTTGAATATCATGTAGGTACATTTGTATTTAACAAATTAAAAATGACGATTAATAAAACGTTGTCTTATTATTGAACACCTAAGCGTATCTCTTTGGACCTGTGTCCTTGTCCGCCGACGAATATACCGGACAATATCTATGCGCTGTATTAAGCAGCATAGTCAATGCTACTATAGGTAGTTGTTTTTTTTCTTCATAAACATGCCTTTCTAAAGGCATCTGAATCGTTGTTTCCAGAAGCCAAAACATCTCTCCACAGTATTTCTAGTTCGATCCTATAGACGTAGATATTGCCCTCTTCATCGATTTTGCCCACAAATTCAATAATCATATCAATATCAATAATTCTGAAATCTGTCACAGCTAGCTCTTTAGGCACTCGTTATACAAGCGCTTTCGACTGTCTAAAGTTAAACCATGTTTAAGGCGTGCGAATATTTACTAAATATTATATAATAGTAGGTACATATTGGATATTATCAACATACAATTCGTTTTTAGCTGAAGACAGGGCGCTATGGTTCTCATTGGGGGAGGCCTATCCAGCAGTGCACTAATATTGGCTGATGATGATGATGATGTGTAATAATGGCGTATTGAGAACAATTCGATTGATTATTATTTCCATTTCTAAACCAACACTACATCCTTAGAATGAAGTCGCGCAGAAAACTCCATTTAGCTTCTCTTCTTTTCGGTGTCGTCAAGTTTGGTGTGCCCTCTTATCTCTATGATAAGCTTATTTGGTTCAAAAAAGACGGAACGAGGAGAAAATGTTGCCCTATTCTAGCAACGCCACAAGGTTCTTCTGCTGCATTCAGGGGTAGCTTTCGTTACGCAAAATGCTGGAATAATATACCACCGCCCATCAAGGATCTCAGACATATAACTACGTTTAAATTGAAATTAAAACAGTTCCTGCTTAGGGCTCAGAAGGAGGATGAAAGTCTTAAAGATAACGATAGATCTGTTATCTGAACTATCATAGAGTATCAAAGTGCTCTAAATACCTATTTAGGGACACAGATTGGGAGACAATATTCTTAGTACTTACCTACCTTAGTAATATGAAATTTGAGAAGTTTTCTACCAATATAAAAAGAACTAAGTTGATAACTTATTCGCACCATCAATCGGACTTATTCGCAGTTTTTGGTTCGTATACACAGTGTAATTTGTTCGGCCTGACTAAGCAAGCCACAGCCACCGGTCTTATATTTTAGTTAGAATTAATAAGGATAGAATTTATAAATAAGTATTATATAATGTATAACTAATAATGTATTGCAATTTTGTTTACTATTTTTATGTATAAATCACGCACCTGACGACCGTGACGTGACACGATCCCTCTGGTCTTCACTGAAAATCAGCGCTGGGTGGACACATTAGTGTGCATCCAGCACAATGCTGAGTGAAGGCCATATTTGCCATGAACTCTGCTTCGCACAATAATTTGCAAGATATAAAGTATTAATTTGCGTAGTTTTAAGTTTGTTGTGTATGCTAGTTTTTAAGGTAAATAAAAATATTTTCTTTCTTTCTTTATTAGAAGCTTACTTTACAACCAATAAGAATTTAGCTCTACAGCGGTATGATGAGAGGAATCCACAGACTAATACCGTCTAGAAAAGTTTTGTCGCGTATGGTAAAATGTTTGGTAGGTAATGGAAGTTTCAAAAAACGTTTATAATGCTCACAGCAGTACTTCTACGATTTTTATCAAAACATTTGACTAGGTACTTTGAGTGTTACCCAAAAGCTTCTAGAGATAGGCACCAGCCATACTCGCGTATTTTAAAAATATACAAATACAAACATTTAATGTTATCTTGATGACGATGACGATTAGTGCAGAAACTACAAACTACGTAATGGTCTATTAAATAAATCAATAATGCTGGACAATCCACACAGCAACATCTAGCCCCAAGCTAAGCAGAGCTTGTGTTATGGGTACAAGAATGGTACAAAATGACTGATATATGGGTACATAATACAATTACCTATATTTATTATTTAATTTTATCAATAGTTGTTTAAGTGTTTATGTTAAGTGTTTTTTTAATATTCTCAACTCTGTTGCAGCAATGAGCTAATAAAGGCTTATTATTATTATTATATTGATTTATTTAAATAAAATAATCCATCCTAAGGGTTTAAATTCAGAGCCCTTGAACCAATGAGAATTTTTCCATTCTGTATATTTCCGAGTGACTATTATTTAACCCCACAGTTTAAAACTAACGGATTCGTCGTCAGTCTCTGGTCGGTATGTATTAACATTAACATTCCCTATTATTTACAAAGATAGATATGTAGATAAGCTCTGCTCTCTTTCTGATCCAAAACCACAGAAGACATACGTATACTGAGCCAAAACCAAGGGCACAGATTAGGTAATATCACTTCGTAACCTAGGGCTCTGTTTTTCGCAACCCATGCGCCATTTTAATCTGCTGCTGTTACCGTGAGAACAATAGGATAGGTAGGGCGCAGAATGCCTATTTCAGCCGCTTTCTGAAACTATCTCCACGCCTACACTCCGCAGCGTTTGCTTTGTTGTTCGAGGTCAAAGGTAGGTAGGTAGGTACATACTACATACATATATGTATGTACATTATTACACACCACTTTTAATGAGTTGTACAAAGTGTCAGGCCGTGCGGGTAAAATCTTGTTCACCTAATTTCCATAAGCAATACCTAATACTTCATTCATAATTCATAGTCTCATTCCATAAAAAAGTTTTTGTAGTTCGTTACTATAATTAGATGTCCTCCTGGCGGTATTTAAATGAACTTCTATGTAAACTTAGTTATCATATCGCATGTTAATTTCATTTTAATATCAGTTTATTTATTTCCACCGTAGGTACACAATGTTACGTTACGTACTTGATAGCGTTAAATACTATTTTAAAAGATAAATTACATTTTTATTATAATTCACTATCTTTCACAAAGGAAACACCATAGGACATTGTGCAAAAAAAAAAGCAGTCAGACATGCCTTCTTTAAAAAAATACCTATCGTGTTTGCCTAACTACATAGATAATATAATACCTAATAAACTAGCTGTTCTTTATAGTAGGTAGTACCTACCTAACTGTTCGTTTATAAAATAGTGTTTGACCTACAGCTCTTTCATCGAAGTCGATATTATTTTCTAGCTTTATAAAATTACTCCAACATACAGAAAAACAAAACGAAAAATCTAACATAGGTACAGAATATAATCGTACTTGCATAGATAGAAAAAAAGTTAAGATAAAACATTTATTTAGTAAAAAACACAGATGCCTACCTTTCCCATAGAAGAGTAACATTTTCTTTCTTTCTGAAAACTCCATATTTTGCGATAATCCTAAATTATTATGCTTCGCTAACCAAGAGATGTTTTTTTGTCATTTTGTGAAAGGTGTCCGTTTCATTGCTATCTTCAAGCTTTGGGCGTCAATACAATATTCTATAACTTCTGCAAGACTATAGAGTTAGTTGTAATAACTGACACAAAAACACGTAAAACAAAAACAAAAAAAAACAGAGATGAGAAAGGGGAAAAAAAAGAAATTCCCACTAACCTAAGGACCGAGGGGTCGTCACCCCTCGAGTTGACACCGGGGTAATGAGGCCAAGCCTCGAGGCCCCTCTCTGTGCCCCACCAGGGCCGGAAAGAAATCTATTGATTTAACTGACACAGCTAAGTTAATAGGTAGACAATTTATATCCTTGATTAGAAATCATCTTCTTTTTCTTGTCGTGTTAGTTCTTTGTAGGTGATTTCAGATTTGATACGTATTGCAAAAGCGCGAAATTAATTTCCGATTTTTACTGTTTAAAAAAGAACAAAGAATAAATTGAATCGAAGTGAAATGCCTTGGTGCGATTGGCGGTTATTTAGTTCCCACGTATAACTTCAAAAGACACAGTTTATTTGCCCTTACCCAAAACATTCCTATAGCTCCTTTTCCTTACCTTCGAGTAACGAAATACGACAAAGTTTTAATATAATGCGCGTTCCAGTGTTCCATTATATTAAGTTGATGTTTTCGTTATGTTTTTGTTCATCTATATCTATACTTCTATACTAATATTATAAAGAGGAAAGGTTTGATTTTTTGTTTGTTTGTTTGTTTGTTTGTAACGAATAGGCTCCGAAACTTCTGGACCGATTTGAAAAATTCTATCACCGTTAGGAAGCTTAAATATCCGTGGTGAACATAGGCTATATTATATTTTCAAAAAAGTAAGGGATCCTTACTAAAACTCCAATAATGTAACCCAATGTGTGAAAAATGTACCTATAAAATTCCTTGCATATCAATACGCCATTTTAACCAAGGTGTAAAAATTCACCTAATAAAGTGAAATTCGAGTTTAACGCGGGTGAAACCGCGGGGAACAGCTAGTTCTAAATAAAATTGACGACCCAGAGAGCAATGAGCCTGAGGGCAAAAACTGAGAGTACAAAATATTTGTCTATTATTGTGAAAATTATCAAAAATAGGAAACTATAATGAAATCCCTCGTGGACAAAGTCGCGGGTGACAGCGACTTTCATATATTTTTTATTACATAACCTTTCTCTACTTATTTTCAGGTAAGTCCAATGGAATAAATTGGTAGTAAACAAAGGTAGGTTATTGTGGTGATGGGACGTGATTTTATGGTGAGCATTGAAAGGTCAGAGTTACCCCCCTACTTACGTCCCTTCGTAGCAGATATCAAGTACCAAAGTACAAACTTCATTTACCCGAAACTGTTTACAAGCGCCTTGGATACGTAAAACCGTAAACGTGTTCTTGGGTGAAGACCGCGACCCAGCAAATGTAGTGTAGGATGCCCTCCGGCTCGGTGACGACCTGCGAAAGACTGCAGTCAGATGCTGGATGTGTCAAGCTGAAGATAAGGCGCTAAGGTGCTCATTCAGGGCTATGTCTATAGCAGTTCAGTTGACTAACAATATACTGATGATGATGATGAATGTTAATATGTAATAGAGATTTTCAAAATGTATTGTTATTGTTTTTTTTAATCGAAGAAATGAAAAACAAAAGCGGATGAGGTTCTATGTTCGGCTGTAAGTTTTTTTTATTTTTGTCGATTTCTCCGTCATTTATGGACCGATGTGGAAAATTATTTTAGTACATATTTGTAAGCAAAATAAATTTAAGATAAACATTCTATTCCCGATGGATATTTGTCACGAAAATTTAAAAAGTTTCTAAATACTAAGAAACTTGAAGTCGGTCTGTATTTTTTCAAAACAATCAAATTATGTAACTGATACTTTGCAGCTTAGAGTAATTTTGCAGTAGGTATAATACCTATGCTGCAATATGAATTACCATAGAACGACACAGATTCGGTACCTACTTTTATTTTAATATTGTTTATTGGACACGTAGGTTTAAAACATATACCTAATTAGTTAGATGTATGGTTTGTGGTCACATGTACGGCATACTCCACACTTAACCTTTTGGCTTTCTACACAAATTGTATGTAAACAAAACCTTCCCAAACTTTCAAACATTACTGTGGCAGCGCAACTTACGTCGGGGTCGGAGTAAGTTTCCGTGTTAACGAGGCTCGACCGCCCGCCCTAGCCACCTGAAGTCAGCCTACGCCGCGTCAGTCAGCTGCCAAGCGCTCCCGAGACCGCTTGCTTCGGTACCTCAGCTTCATGGAAAACATCGCGTTCACAACCTTCCTTCATATGTTTGTGATTGACTGGACATACAGTAAATAAATCATTGACTGTTTAAGTGGATGTGCAGTGAACGTCTGAATAAAACTTGCAGTTGAATATTCTCTTATTAACGGCAGCGCCAGCTGGTAAGCATTCGTCTTGCATATTTAATTTAGATCGTAAGTTTCGTACACGACTTGCTATTTGGTAGTGGGTAGATTTGAAGAGTCTCTGCTTTTGTGAGAAACATGTTGAAATGAATACCCAAATAATAATATTGTACATAAACCTATCAAAAAAATTATAGATAATTAGATTTGCTAATTAATAAGTTACGAAAGTAATTTGATGTATGCATAATATATTTCTACCATAATAAAAATACTGAAAGAAGAAAAATATATTATATATTTATATAATATTTCTTATAGGCATTTATCTAACAGCTCAGCACATTGTTGGTCAAAAGGAATAAGAATATTATAATTAAAATAATATTTATTTGAATACAGAGACACGGGAACATAATAATAAAGCTAGGTAACGATGATTTTACGCACTCCGAAAGACAACTAAATAAAAATATGAATCTACATCACTACATAGTATAAAACAAACAACTACGCAACGGATTATGATGCAGTTTTTTTATTAGGTAGAGTGATTCAAGAGCAACGTTTATAAGCTATTTGACACATAGATTTCCACGCGGGCGAAACCGCGGGGCGCAGCAGTTATACGAGTACATAAACTAGTACAGGTACGGGGAATACGCAATGAAACGGACGGGTATTGAAATGCGGCTATCGATATCTTCGAAGTTTTAAACATAACTATTTATTGTTATTTGGTTGACGTTGACGTAGGTATAACATTTTTTCTGCGATTCGAATTTTTCTTCCAGTGTTGCCAATTCTTAGAGACAAATGCACTTTGAATATTGCATTGCGACGACCGATGTGGTGCGGTGGACGAAGGTCCGCCTAAGACGCAGGAGGTTGCGGGTTCGATTCCCGCCTCGGAACAATTGTGTGTACGATCTGCAGATATTTGTTCCGGGTGTTCTGGTCGTTTTCTATGTATAATAAAAAAATATCTATCTATGTAATTTATTGTATTATGTATATCAGTTATCTAGTACCCATAACACAAGCTCTGCTTACCATTGTGCTAGATAATGCGGTGTGAATTGTCCAGCATTATTTATTTATTTATTGGAAACTTCACTTCCGTCAACAAGAACAAGTTACACATCCCATCATATAGATCTTCCTTTTTAGCAAAAGATCTTTGTGATATAGTCTTATTTGCTGATGATACTTTATTGATTTTTAAAGTTGATAGAAATAAATATAATTTCGCTTTCATAAATACTAGATTGGTTCACCGCCAATAACCTACTACTCAATGCTTAAAAGACTAAATGTATAAAATTCATGCTACCGAATTTAAGAGAACTCCCAAAAAAAATAATGCTGAAGGATGAGATTGTTCACCTTTTAAACTCTACTGTATTCCTAGGTTTACATATTGATTCTTCTCTTCAATGGAGGCCGCAAATAGAGGTTCTTGCAGGCAGACTTTGTTCACAGCTTATGCAGTTCGAACAATTAGATATTACCGATGAAGATACAGCTAGGCTAGTTTATTAAAGTTACTTCTATAGTATTATGTCTTATGGTATTTTTGGGGACAGGCAGCTGACATCCAGACCATATTTGTTCTTCAAAAAAGGGCGGTACGCGCTATTTATAAATTAAAGCCACGAGATTCATTGAGGGAATTATTTAAAAACATTAATATTCTGACTGTAATGTCGCCATACATCTATGAAAATTTAATGTATACCCACAAAAATAGGGATAGCCTAATGAAAAAGTGTGATA
This sequence comes from Eupithecia abbreviata, assembly GCA_943735965.1. Taxonomy (NCBI): domain Eukaryota; kingdom Metazoa; phylum Arthropoda; class Insecta; order Lepidoptera; family Geometridae; genus Eupithecia; species Eupithecia abbreviata. The sequence continues at coordinate 7,284,622 of OX030977.1, read as the reverse complement.
TTCACAATAGAAATACAAGAAACAAGAACAAGTTACACATCCCATCATTTAGATTACACAAGGTAGGGAAATAATTTATGGGCAATAGTGTGCGCTTCTATAATAAGCTTCCATCTGAAACAACTGAACTATTCGTAAATAAAAAAATTACATGAAACAAAATCTCATCAAGAAGGCTTTCTACTCCATAAATGATTATCTCAATGATGTTAATGCTTGGCCAGATGTCGCTCAGTTTTGCATCGACAATAATAGTATGTAAGTAATTTGTTGTTGTACATAGCTTTACTTAAATATTGACATGTATCGAACCATATTTTATTTAGACTTACCTACATAGGCAAATAACCATGTATTAGACATATATGAGATGAACATACTAGTGGTTTCTTTTTCACTTCTTCCACTAGGTAGTGGACAAAACATTGAAATGAACAGTAAAATAATTTTATTTGATAATAATTTAATGTATAAAATACGACTTACGTGCTTATTTTGTAAGGCTAAAGAATAAATGATTTTGACTTTGACTTTCGTCTTCCATGTCTATGAGTTTCGATTTGATGGAGTCCGCCGTTATTGCATTGCCCAAATGCTCAATCACCATTATCATTGGCGAACAATTTTCAGGTAATCCTGCCAATAACAAGGATCCGATTCACTCTTCGCCGATCTTGAAACCAGTATTATTCAATCTCCGACTTGTTTCCACTATCAAAGTCACATACTGAGATATTGGATTACAATCTCCACGACGAATCGAAATAAGGTTTCGGAGAAGTCCAATCTTTCTTGAGAAACTGGTATCATCGAACTTTTAACTTTATCCACAATCGTTTTGCACTAGATTCTGTCTTGATATGCATATAGAGGACTGGATCAATTGTCAGGACAATTTTTGCTTTGGCTTTAGCATCGTTTGCATCACATTCGCATGTATGCAATCTTACATTCCCTCCGAAACAAGAAAGTTTTCAACCACGAATGCCCAATCCTCGTTGTTTTCCCTGATTTTTAATTTCGGCTCACTAGACAGATAGTTCGAGAACATTTATTTATTTATTTATTTATTTATACTTCTTGCACGAAAATAAAATAACACAAAACTTATTCTAGAAAATTTACACAGAACATATTTCACGTATAATCACACTTTCTTTCGCAATAACTTTAATTTTATTTCGCGCATATAATGAAACAGTTCTTACGTAGTTATTGTGAATACAATAACTACGTAAGTATTGTGAATACAATAACTACGTAAGAACTGTTTCATTATTAAAGAGAATTCTTGGAACACATCAACATACTACAGATATTTATTCAGTGCTGACAGAAGTGACAGTTAATACATGTTTTATATTTCTTATGTTAGATGGCGATACTAGTCACTAATTACTATTGATACAACTTATATAATTATAACAGCTTCACTAAAGTGAGCATAAACAACATTATGACAGTTACCGGTAGCCTTTAGTTGTTTTTACATTTGACACTTTCTTCCAGCACTGGGTTCAAAATTTTTTACTTAGGCTGGCCTCAGACATCCGGATCCGGAACGTCTTTCTGAATTCAGAAAAGGAATTCAGATTCTTAATTCAGAAAGCCCGAAATCCATACAATTTATACCGCACATATTCATATTTTTTTCAGAGTCTGAATTGATCAGATCGATCTGTAAGAATGATAATGATTTTGACGAGCGCTTTCTGAATTCCTGATCGGAAAATTAAGATTCTGAATTCAGAACGCGCGTAATTCCATACATTTGAATAGTGTGGCTCACACATACTGAAATCTGAATATTCAGATTCTGAACATTTCCGTTTCTGAATTTAGAAAGACATTCTGGATGTCTGAGGCCTCAAGGACAGTTAACGAGTTTCTAAGTTATTTCCTACAGTATGTAATCATAAATAACTAAGGTAAACTTTGCAGCTTTACCCTAAAGTCCAGTTAATAAAGGTGTTTTGTATGGAGAAGGTTGCACTAAATCAAATTTCGGGGATTCTGGAGAAATTATGTTTAATTTAGATATGTGTAGGTACCATGGATTACCTATTATCATAAAGCATCCCCAATTTTGATTAAAAAATTACCTAGTAATAAGCCATTAGACTTTTAAAAACGTTATTAAACATGAACCGAACGTGTAGAGCAGGTAATTTTTTGCATTTAGGCATAGTTTTAATTGAACTATCGGTAATCTCAATAAAACCTCTTTTAAACCTAAAATTTCATTCAATTCATGAATTTGTAAAAAACAAAAAATAACTTCTTTACTGATTGTTGGTCATGTGGCCTTCAAAAAGCTGTTTCGAATGTTTACTACTGTAACTAGGTACAATACTTTTTTAAATTCAGACCTACTTGCTTTTAACCTTCGCGCATTTAGGTCACCTTGGATATTTTAATACCGTCATAGGTTTTGTTTTCTATCACAATAAAAAGAAGCCCCTAAATATAAAATTAAAGTTTATGCTTTTCTTTTCAAAACAACCAAAGTTCCATAGGAGCTATTGCGTGACGTGACATACCCGCGTCGCGTCATCGTGGACGCTGTACCTGCTAGAGAATTTTTTATTTTTATTTTAGAGAAATATAATTTACTAGCTGCGCCCGCGGCTTCGCCCCCGTAGAAATCCATGTGTTAAATGGTTTTTAAATGATAAAAGTATTCTATGTCCGTCTCCTGGTTCTAAGCTACCTCCCCACCAAATCGGTTCAGTCGTTCTTCAATTACAAAGTGTAACTAATACGGCTTTCTGTTATATATGTATATATATATATATATATATATAGATTTGTTGAACTAAAAGTGGGTTTTCTTGTAGTATTCCGGCTATTTCTGACTGATCTATGTAAGCTGGTTTTGTTTGTTGCACAATGAAACCAAAACCCGGTTTATAAACATTTGAAAATGGGTCAACGCTGCTTATGTAAGTAAGCCTCTGGACAAGCGGAGTGGCACCAAAAATGATTTTGTATCTTTGGCTGATAAAATAGGTAACGGACAATATAATGACATAATTATGTAATTTTAAGTCCAGCTCTAGTTTACCTACTCACCCTCATTTTGATTTTTTTTAAGTTTTGTTTGTAAACTGACATTGTTACATTAAAACCTATAAATAAATTAATTTATTTAATAATGGCTAGTACGTCCAGATGGTGAGTTAACGATCCTGATATATTTTGTTATGTTTGTGTCGTATAAATATCGAAAAATCAGCGTAAATCGATTAAGAACGCTGTGAATCGTGTATTTTGCTTACTTCGAAATTGAAATTCGACACCAAGAATACTCTTAGGTATTCTTTGAAGTTTGGAGTGCCTATGATATGGCGAGAACAAAAAAATTATTAGGTCGTATTTTCACGTCATTGCTCAAAAAGAATGACATCATTAGACTAAAAAAAAATCGGCCTATGAGAGATTATTTTGTCGTTGGGCAAAGAAATGTTACAAATGAACTCTTAGTTTCAAGAGAAAAAATCATTCTTCTGCCATTGTATATACAATTAGGGCTAATTAAGCAATTTGTTAAGGCTCTCGACATAAACGGTCAATGTTTTCAGTTTATTTCACGGAAATTTCCTGGTACAAGTACTGAAAAACTAAAAGCAGGTATCTTTGATGGAATACGTCACTTAACGAAAGACACCATTAACTTTGAGACTTAGAAGTCTCAAAATTGATAGTGTCTTTCGTTAACTTATTCGTTGGTTGATGTGGAAAAGCTTGCGTAGAAATCTTTTTTAGCAGTTGCACAAAATTTCCTCGAAAATCATAAGGCTGACAACTATATAGAATTAGTAGATGAAATGCTGATTCGATTCAAAGACTTAGGTTTTGATATAAGTATTAAATTACACTATCTCAATAGTCATATAGATCAATTCCAAGACCATTTAGGAGATACTAAGAGAGAGACTAAGTGAAGAACAAGAGAAACGTTTCCACCAAGACATTAAAACGATGGAGAATAGATACCTAACAAGTTAGGTGGGAACACTCATGGATGGCCGGTTATTGCTGGGGAATCATGCGAGATTGTCAACTTTTTATGCCAAAACAATGAGGTTTTTTTTGTAAAAAGTGTTTTTTTTCTTATCTCGGGAACTTGAGCTGACAGAAAGAAACTGGTAACATTTTTGATAGGTATCGCCATGTAAGTTATATTTTAAATCAGGTATAAAATCCCCGGCACCAAAATAAATGTAGGCCTAATTTGATCTATTTATTTTATTTATCTATTTATTTATCTGAGAGCCATGTATATTTTGTGTCTCTAGTTTTTGGATCTACAGGGTGTCCAGTGGGAAAATTTAGATCTATAAACGAAAAAATATGTATTACATTAAAAAAAATGTTACTTAGGTACATTTTTTTTATATTATAAATACTAAATCATAGATTATAGGTAGATTTTTTATTTTAAAGTTACTTCGTGTAAATATTTTCCTTTATGAAAAAAGTAAAAGTTCCCTGTAAAGTAAAAGTGCCTGTTCCGATCGGGAAAATTAAGTAACTTAACATGGAACGATTCGCAAAGGATCATTTACTCGTAGTTGCTAATAAACGTTATTATTGTGTATCATTTCGTGGCCTGAGCCTCCGCTGTCTGTCCGTTCGTCTGACGGTCTATCCGGTCGTCAGCGGGCTGTATTTCATGAATCGTATAAGGTAGACTGTTGAAATTTTCGCAGAATTTGTGTTTCTCTCATGATTGCATGCATCTGTCCTTTATAAATATGAGATTAAAGACACATGTCATTATGTTTTCATTGTCCATAAAGGCCTTGACACCATACCATAACTAATTATCTATAGTTGCGTTATATACAACTCGTTATAGCATATGTAAAATGATTTTACCAATAAATTGTATTTCTGTATTTCTGTAGCGCGGTATATCTAATAATTAAATAATTGACGACCGATGTGGCGCGGTGGGCGAAGGTCCGCCTGCGACGCAGGAGGTTGCGGGTTCGATTCCCGCCTCGGAACAATTGTGTGTACGATCTACAGATATTTGTCCTTTTTTATATGTAAAATAAAAAATATCTATCTATGTAATGTATTGTATTATGTATATCAGTTATCTAGTACTCATAACACAAGCTCTGCTTACCATGGGGCTAGATAACACTGTGTGAATTGTCCAGCATTATTTATAAATTTATTTTATAATTAATAAAACGATGTTTTAAGTGAGGAGGACTAATGATTTAATAAAATTATTAGACTAATAACAATAATAGGCCCGGCCCGTGCGAGCTTTACGCACGTTCTTCTTCAACGAACATGCCTCGGATGAGGCCTCGGACTGTGAAATCTAACGGTTGGCGTCAAGGGGATCACAAATTCACAACCACAGTATATGTACATATGGATGTCCATATGTATACTGTGTCACAACGGTCCACTACCTACTGAAAGTGGTAAAGCGTGAAATTCAAATTCGAATACAATACAACGGTTTTTAGCATTGATACCAGGCATGCCGAGAGTTAATAGAAATTTGTTTCGTCTAGCAGTGTACCTGCCTACTAAATAGTATAAAAATAATGCGAACAAATGCTGATGTAACAAAGCATCTTCTGTAAACGAACCAGACTGTAACAACTGTGAAATCGTGATCTTAAAAGCAGCGAATGATTTCCGCTTCGAATGGTATCTCGCTTCGGCTCATCCGCGCAATGGTTTTTGAAATCAAAATTTCCACACCGGGCACTCTATATGACGTGGACGTGGTACATTACCTACGGTATAGGTAGTACTCTTTAATTCAATTTTATAGTAAGAACCTTCTCTCCTACTTAAACAAAGCAAAATACGCACGCACCCAAACCTGCCTCAGCTTTTTAGTACACGCAACGTCAATTAAATTTAATTAGGCTTCAATCAAGTAAATTGCTCTAATTAACTGGCAATGACGATAACTACCTTATTATTGGTTGATATTTACTTAACCTATTTTATTATTCAGGAATTTGAAGTCAGTGTATAGTTTTTAAAATACCATACAATCCTTTGTTTCTGATATCTGTGATATAATCCAATCTCTTAAGGCGCTTCTAAACGGGCAATATTTTTCTGCAATCTATAATTGCCAAACATTTTAGGTGTGGCCATGTATGGCCTATATTGTTCGACAGATAGCCGGGCGATCGCTGACCGATCGATTTAACTGCAAAGTCAATATATTTCATGCATTTATTTCTTTAGGCTTACAGAATAAGCACTTAGACAAGTCATATTTTATACTTTAAATTATTATCAAATTAAATTATTTTACTGCAATATTGCCCAGCCAGTTACTATTGTTTCTCCGTCGCTCCCTATTGTAAAGGCATAGTGCCAAATATTACAGATAGAGTCATAATGCATAACTAAAATACTACTTACTATTACAATAGGGAGGAGTTAGTAGTATTTTAGTTTAGTTAGTATTAAGATACTCTTTTTTTTTATATTGATGATAAAGATATACATATTGTATTGTATTGTGCATCTTTTTCTACCGACATGAAGTTTTGAAGTTTTCATAATAATAATACAATTAATAGAATCGGGCGCGTCAACCACAGGTGCGTCGACCACTTGAGTGGAGACCACGACTCGGTACACGTAGTATAGGACGCCCTCCGACCAGGTGGGATGACGACCTGCGAAAGACTGCAGGTAGATGCTGGATGCGGCAAGCTGAAGACAGGGCGCTATGGCGCTCATTGGGGGAGGCCTATGTCCAGCAGTGGACTGCTATAGGCTGATGATGATGATGAGTGCAGCCACAAATTGCAGAAAAGTGTAGCCCGTTTATATCGGACCAACTGCTGTTGTAATATAAAAAAATTCGGAAACCGCAAAAACCATTCGCATAAATTTAAAAAGATAGATAGATAGATAATTCTTTATTGCACACTAAGTATAAAATGACAATGTAAAATAAAAACTTAAAAAAACTAGATACAATTGGCGGTCTTATCGCTCAAGAGCGATCTCTACCAGACAACCATGGATGGATAGGATCGTGGACAGTACCAGGGGATCTGTGTGCTTGCAGGTTATACATATATTATAAAATAAAATAAAATACTTATAATACTTACATGGAAATATACTACATACATATCATAAAATATATATACTTATATACATAGGGACTCAGTTATGCATTAGTGACAGCAGGACAAATAGTGCTCCTTTAACATAGTTTTAAAGGTTGGTAGTGACTTAGCACGCCTCACCGAAACTGGTAATGCGTTCCATAGTTGAACAGCCCGGAAGTTCAGTAAAAAAGAGTTGAGATTGAAAGGAAACCATTTATCTAGCACAATTATACATTATTATGACCCCGTCTGTAAAAAAAACCGAGATGAACTGCAAGATGGACTGCAGACTGCAACCGCAGGCGACAATGCGGCTAGCGGCTGTGGTTGACCGCAGTGCTGCCTACGGTCGCGGTTACTTATATTTCCAAGCACGGTTTGCGACACCACTCTGCGGTCGCTGCGCACCGCGACCGCAGGCCGCAGTGTAGCCGCGCTTAAATCTTTAAATGAAATTAACATTTAAGAGCTTATATAGCAACAAAATATGTATAGGTATTTACTACCCTAAAGTGTGTGCTTTTTGCGACTTTGCAGCAAATAATGAATCTATCTGTGATTTCATGATTTGATAAGAATATCACAGTAACTTCAATGCTTTTACGCACACAGAAAAAATATACCTCTACATTATTTTTCGCTTTTTTGGGTCAATACATTTGTAATTATAAGTATTGATACAACGGGTATTTATCATGCATAAACTAATTGCTTGAAAATTAATTAAATGTAATTAAAACGTGAAGATTGGTGGCATTGGTGGCCAAGTCAGCCACTTTAAACGGTTCAACCCAACAAAGCTGTGGCCATGTTCAAATCGATACTTAATTAAGATTTATACCTCCCATTTAATTCAATTCTAGGCCTACAATTTGTATTGTCTACTTTATGAAGCACGGATGAATATCTGATTAAAAAAAATTATAAGGATAAAGACATGACATAGCACTTTTGAGCCTGAACATTTCAGTTGGCTAGGCTAAGAATACAGACAAGGTATGGTATATTATATATAATAGTAGACATAAAAAAGTTTTATATAGGTACCTTAGCGCTTAATATGTAAGTAATTGTGTTTTAACACTTTGACTGCTGAAATCACACGGTATGTGTTTTCTACAAGTGACTAATATGCGTAAATCCACACTAGCGCAGCGGCTGAGAAAATACAGATCTGTGTGACTCAGCACAGCCGTAATATTTTTCGAACGAAACGCATGTGCGGCGCAACACAACCGCTGTGTAGAGCGGCAGCACGAATTTTTTAGGTAAAAAAAAGATCGCAGTCGTCGAAAAAAAACCGCAGTCAAAGTGTTAACTCAGAATCACAATCGTACTAATATTATAAACGCGAAAGTTTGTAAGTATGGATGGATGTTTGTTACTCTTTCACGTAAAAACTACTTAATGGATTTTAATGAAACCTTACAATAATATACCTTATACATCAGAATAACACATAGGCTACAATTTATAAAGATATATAGTATATTATCCAAAATATCTATCACTACGCGGGTGACACCGCGGGGCGAAATGAACAGTTTATCTATTGAGACAGTGTTCCTAAAATTTTGAAAAAATATCATACCATATTTTAATAATGAACTTAAAGCTAGTTAAGATAGTGTTCGTACTTAATATTATACAGAAATATAGTCATCTGAATGACCTGATAATCTACATTAGAGGAATACTATTGCTGCATCCGCGTCTTCTACTGAGCAGTAGGCTATGAAATAGTAATTAGGTAATCTGAAAACACTATAGCGCGTTATTCAAATCCAATTAGACAAACAAAACAAATCTGTTTGATATTATCTCTGCGGATGCAGCGACTCGTGTAAACTGAATTCATTTATAACGAGATACTTACCATGATTAGATTTTTGAGTTTTCCAATATTTCTGCACAGTTTCATGCGCCATGGTCACGGAATAGCTGAGGGCACTGTTAGTAAGTTTTTATTGGCAGACATACCGAGATCGTTCTGATACCGTCAGTGTTGTGTGTCGTGATCGAGCTGCGTTCGACTATCTAATATCGAACGCTGGAAAACTCAATATTGAAATCATGGTAAATATCCTAAAATGACTTTAGTATTAATACCTACTAATAACCATGATAGATTCAAAAGTTTTATCGTGTAAACTGGTCAAACTTCACATATGTAAACGGTACTATTGTTTAACCTCCAATTGGGCCTTTAACCTTCCCTTTAACCTTCAAAATTTCTTGCTGTCGCCACGCCGCCGCGCCGCGCCGCGCCGCCCCATCAGGAATTTGAAAACACAATCAATTTACAATACACGCTTTGTTTTTTTTTTGGCCTGTGATCACAAAAACTATCTAGATGTCGGAACGGCGCAAAAAATCCGTCTCCGTTAAAAAGAGCGCACTTGTAATGTGAGCTCTTATTTTGTATACTTAGTTCGATTGAAGCACAGCCAACGTAAACACGTGTCAAAATGCCGCAAAGTGTGTGGAAAGTTGCAAAAATAAAAATAAAATATTATTTGTTTTAAGCTGAAAATATTTAAGCTGAAAACATAAATTTATTCTACTATTTACTTACCTCAAGTGCGCTCTTATTTACGGAGACGGCTTTTAGCTTTGATTTTTATGTGACCCGAAATCTAGATAGTATGTGATCGCAGTTTTTTGAAGATAAATAATGCAAGAATATATGAGAAGACAAAATAACCGTTTGTATAGCATATGAAAAGATGCAAAAATAAAAATAAAATATTATTTGTTAGTTTTAAGCTGGAAATATAACTTATTCTACTTACCTCAAGTACGCTCTTATTTACGAGACGGTTTCTGTTCCGTAGATTTAGAGATTTTGGGTAAGTACAAACATGTTCACGTTCACAATATTTTGCCTTTATAAATATTAGTAAGGATAGATAGTTTAAGAGCACACTACCAGTCTCATTGAAAGCTAAAGCGATGACCATCTGCCTCACTCCGTGCCTCACCTATGGTTGTCAGACTTGGTCGCTCACCAAAAAGCAACAAGATAGAGTCAGAATTTGTCAAAGATCTATAGAGAGAAGTTTCCTGGGTATAAAGCTTAAGGATAAAGTTCAAAATAAAAAAATAAGAAAAATAACAAAAGTTAAAGTCAACATGTACTGCGCCAAAAATGGAGATGGGCTGTGCACCTACAGCGGATGACACCTAATAAATGGGCTCAAATAATCACAAACTGGGTACCTAGACAATGGACAAGAAAAAGAGGAAGACCGCTGAAGAGGTGGGACGATGATATAATAAAAGTAGCGGGAAAACTCTGGCTCGCACAGCGATAGACAGAGAGAAATGGAGTAACTTGGAGGAGGCTTTCACCGCTCTAGGCGGTCCTAACACTACCTAAGTATATACGTTAGTATATAAGTAATTAAGGAAAGTTATTTTTATATAAACAAATAGTATACTTACTTAAGCCTTTATTAGTTAATATTGTTAACATTAGTGTTTTTGGAACAATAAAGCTCTTTTTATTTTATTTTAGTAAGGATAGATCTAAAGAGCAAGAGATTAGAGTTGGGAAGGGGCAAGTCTTGACTTGACAGGCTCGGACCGCCAGCGCCAGGCTAAGCTAGATGAATTACGCCCGTTAATTGCATAGATACGTAATATCACACCAACGCTACCAAGGTGGTCAAACAATTTTAAACTGTATCTGTGACGGTTATCGTCACAAGGTTGCGCTTTTCGAGCTCAGAGCGATACTGGTAGGTAAGGTAAAATGTCCTGTCTTTTTAAATAAACGAAGGTAAATTATCTTAAGAAACTATAGACGTTATAAACAAAATATAGGTATCTAAATTTTTTATGAATCTGTCTGTCAGTAGAAGTTATAAATGGTATGTAAATAAATAAACAAATAAATAAAATATATGTATACAGTGCACTCCTGTGTTTTACAAAGAAAGTTATTTTCTTAGCATTCGAATAAGCTAAGTGTTTTGTAAATAACTTTAAAAAGTAATGATTGAATTTCGCAATTGCAGCCAAAATATTAGGCCCGGTTTTTTTTAAACAAGATCGATAGTGGGCTTTTGGTGTCCATGCAATGTCCATGCATATGCCAATATGACTCTTAGATTTATAAAAAACAAATATGAAAATTATAGCTAAAATCTAATATTTACATTAACTTTATATGGTTCTAAAAAAACTATTATATATATACATATAAATAGTACAAGCGTCCAAAATCCGTGATTTGTTAACCAAAAACTACTGGTTCATATCAAGGAAAGGATAGCTAAATAAAAGCATTATGTCATGCTCTTACACCGCTGTGATTACTATTTGGGTACTACTCCTTTCACCACTTTTCTCTGATACGGTACTACTCCTTTCACAACTCTTTTGGTTTCTAACTTGGCCATCGCCGCCCTTCTGAAAAAACCACCCTGTACCACCACAGCTGGTAGGCCCTTGCGATTATCCCCTGCGCAGGGAATTTCTGGTTACTTGACTGTTGAGAGGAAAACAAATTATTTGGCTGCCTACAACCAAATAATTATTAAGGCCTTTTAATTTGCTTTTTACTGTCGAACCACGTGTCAATATCGAAAGGAATGTTAAAAAATATATTTGTATAGTATATATCGGTCCTAAATAATTGTACATACGTGATGGTCGCTGGCCCCAATATTTTTTCACTTTATAAGAACCCACTAGGTAGTAGTAAAATATCATAAAAATGTCTCTACATACGCGTTCCAATATCTTTGAGACCCATCACCATAAAACTAGATAAAAACATCTGTCGGGAATAAATGTTCGGTAATAAAATAAGGGATCACATGGCACGTACGAGTAATATTTTAATGTATCTACAACATAGAACGGTTGGGACAAAACGTATATTATTAAAGAAAATAAAGAAGAAAGAAAGAAAATACATTTATTGATTCACACGTAGGTACAGCTTGCTACTAAATAATAATAAGATATATAATATTAGGATAATATTAGGATTAAGATAATATTAGGATTTCTGTGGGTGATATTTTTATTGTAGTTTGTAGAGACAGTAAGGTGGCTAGTCATATAACGTTCATAGTCTTTTTATTTTACTCTTCCATGAACTTCAATAAGCTTTCTCATATTTATTAATATGTAAAGTCTGTGGTTTTTCTAAAAGACTCTTGTTTTTCTTCAAATAAAAAATAAACCGGCTTTGGATCCAAACCAAAGTACAGGTCGGAAACAATCATCTTGTTTATACCAAACTCTGTTGGGATATTATTAAATTTCTTAGAAAGATACAATAAAAAAATTGAAACAAATAAGAACTAGTATTTACAATTGAAACAATTGAGCTGATTGCAGACTATTGCAAACAATATACAGGTAGTTCAAATGATCCATTTTAAAACCAGTCTGATAATGCAGCCAGCGTCTTGGCAGATACTCACCAGCTCTCGGGTCACGCGTCACATCGACCAGTAGACGCTCAGATATTCTTAAATTTTTCCGACTTACTCGTATATATGACAACGTTTATAACGCTAAAATTGTTGCTTATAAGAGTTTTCCAACTTGTTGGCTGTAATTTTTGGTTTGACCCAATTTTCGCTAAAATGACTGGACTAGGTTTATAATTACTGATTAGTGAAAATGAAAATGAAAATGAAAATGAAAAGTTTTTATTTCTTTAAGCTTACAAATAAGCACTTAGACAGGTCTTATTTTATAGTTCACTTCAATTTTTTGTCCACCAGTGGAAGAAGTGAGAAGAAACCACTAGTATATTCATAACTTATGTATCTAGTACATTTGATTTGCTTATCTGTAAGTTGGTAGATTTTGAGTTGGAGCAAAACTCGTTCCAAGCTTTTTTATCTTCTAAGTAATCTGATATTTTGTAATAAGCTTTTTTACAAAGAATGTGTTTAACAATTTTTTTAAATTTATTTATTGATAATTTTTGCAACTCACTTGGAGTTTTGTTGTAGAAGCGTAGACATTGCCCTTTAAAAGATACATTTATCTTGTGTAGCCTAGTTGTGGGCACAGCGAGTTTATTCTTATTTCTAGTATTTACATTATGTATATAAATTTTTTTAGTGAACCGATAGATATTTTTATGAGTGTACAACAAGTTTTCATAAATATATTGACACGGTACTGTCATTATGTTTATTTCTTTGAATTTTTCACGCAGGGATTCTCTGTAGTGAACTGTCAAACCATACATAAACATAAAAACTTAAATATAGTAGGTATTTTATACATCTAAATATATTTATTGTCTTTACTAATATTATAAAGAGGAAAGTATTTATTGTCTTTACTAATAATAATAGTAATCCTTTATTGCTGGTGACAGAGTACTGTCACCAGCAATAAAGGATTACTATTATTATGTGTTTCTCATATCCATGATCTCGGGCTATAAAGTGACCCGGTCCTTTGGAAGGCTTGCGTGGGGCCGAAGAAGCCAACAGTACAGAGACCCTAAAAAAGTTAAGAGAGTTAATCTAAAGGCGAGGGCTACACATAGTGGGTATCATCCTCGGGTGCACAATATGATACACCCAAAAATGGTATCCCCCAGGTGTAGAGACTATTGCAAAGAAAAATGAAAGAAATAAAACCAGGCTACGGTCATGGATGGATGGACTGGGTAACCGGGCGAGTATTATTAATCCTTATCGAAATAAATTACTTCATATTCAAGACTATAACTTTTTGAATTATTCAATTCGGACGTTCCATTTGAACGATAATCAATTGATAAATAACCAGTGTTTATTTGTTTTTATAAATCAGAAGAAAAAAATAGATTTAAATAGACAGGTTTTTTAAATCAATTTTTGATGTTGCACTTTTGACTAATTTTGAAAAAGCTAAAAATCATGATAACTTAAAAATGGTTCACTTTTGCATGATGCACATGGGGATGAAAATTATCGCAAATAGTCACCCCTATCACCTCCTAACGGTATTTGTATTTATTATTAATAACAATAAATAAATACCCGTGCGAAGCCGGCACGGCCCACTAGTATCAGATAAACAAGCAAAGCTTAAATATACATGTCAAACAATTTCTTATTTTTATATCCGATACATCCCTTAGCATAAATAATTTAAACAAAATATGGAGAGGTATATTCAGCGTAAACACAAAGAAATTCATGTATTGTATGGAAATTCGAATCATAGTGAAATGCTTTATAAAAATTGTTTGTCAATTCCCTGTTTTCAGAACACGCATATTTTCACGTTTTATTGAATTTGTATTTTGTCGAATGTTACCTTGTTTTGGATCAGGGGGAGGCTTTTGCCCAATAGTGAAACGTTGCAGGGTAATTGTAAGCTTTCTGGGAAATTTACCTTGCCGCAGCATTATTAGCTCAGTCGGCAGCCCTGTATCACCGGACAGCTTCGGCCACAGCCAGTTAAGCGTGTCGTTTTGGCTTGAATAAATAACGATGTGTGCCTATTCCAAAACTAAAACCCCCTAATACTTTATTTTTTTAGGTACTTTGGTACTTTGGTTTGTTTAGGTTTAACGGCATATTTCTGTTCTATGGCGTTGTTTGGTCAATTTGCTAGCCACACAGCCACACTTCTTGCTTCTAGGTTGTACAACAATTGCCATAAACCCGTGAGAAAGGACAACCTTCTCGACCCTTTAATGCTGAACAGGCAAGGGCTTATGAGTGGAAATGTACTATGTAGATCAACATGTTTAATAAAAAACTACTGAACGTACCCAGATGTTACTGCTAAATGTTCCTGCGACATAATAATTATTTGTCAACTAATAGTAGCAGCCCACCTACACACGTCCACTGCTGCGCTTAACTTGTAAGCCTCCTCCATATGACGTCACTATTCGCTGAGCCGTCTCTATCTATCGACTTCCTGCGAAAGCTACAATGACGTCGCTCCATCGAGTGGACGTAGTTCAACATGAATAACTTTACTTTACTTTTCCTCCTGAAATAGCGCCTGAGAAGCCGCGGACAAAAGCTAGTTTGATTCTGCCGCTGACTGTACGTCAATGAATCGACACGTGTCGAGTTGTTACGGCGGCGGCGCGGCGGCGGCGTCGACATTCCGAATGACATAAATATTTGATCTGCCTCATCATTAATTATTCAAAGTTATGCCGTTCGTTGGATAAAGACAGTCCATCATTTGATGTTTCACTTTTACACTGTTTCCCTTTTGTGTATCTTTAAACATTTCAACCTCAATGCATGCTAACAGAACTCTTATAAAGATAGCTTTACAGGCCATTGAATCAATACCAATCAAATGCACATAACTCAAATTATGATATACGTACGTATTAAAATCATAAGAACAAAATATTGTTTATTTTACACCTAATATAATAATAATATGACAAATTTCTCAAATTTTGTCAAGTTCCAAAGACCGTTTTCATGAAAGTTTCAGAGATTCTGCTTCTAAAATGTATCGAAAACAAAATAACAGACAGTTTTTCTGTAATATTTGATTAAAGCTGTTATAACTCCGATAAAACTACATAACACAAATATGTTTGCAACATTACTATTTTGACGAAATATCACTCGTTATTTTAAATTTTTCCAAGACGGTTTTAAATAAACATTTCAGGAGTTCAGTTATTAAATTGTGTGAAAACCATAAGAGCAGATCTTTTTTCGTCTTTTATTTAATGTAGTCTAATTAAGCAATGGTTTGCGCTTGTGTCCTCCAACTCGAACAGAAATGTCCTTGTTGTCATCCTTAAACTGAGTTTATTGTAGTAAAAACGGCTTATTCCGAGAGGTCCACGGCTCCATTGTTTAAAAAAATGTTTTATAATATGGGTTGTGTTGTTCAGTGTTGTTCTTTCAGATTATTTGCGAAAACTGACTACAATACCTTATTCATAAGTTTCTATCATAATGGTTGAGACAGACTGGCGAGAAATATTGAGCTTCTCACAGCGAGAGCTCGAGCAGGCTGATAAAGAGAAACTTTGCGAAGGTCTATCATGGATGGAAGCGGACGATATTGAACTCTACTTTTCAGATCTGAAAATACTGTTTAGATTCGCTCAAGATATCTTAAAATACAAAAACGAGCAGGTATGTTCCCATTTTAAATACCCAAGTGACATCCTTTATCCTACTTAATATTATAAACGCGAAAGTTTGTATGGATGGAAGTTTGTTACTCTTTCACGTAAAAACTACTGAATGGATTTTAATGAAACTTTACAATAATATAGCTTATACATCAGAATAAGACATAGGCTACAATTTATAAAGATATTGTATATTATCCAAAATATCTATCACCACGCGGGTGAAACCGCGGCGCAGCTAGCTTAGATTATATAATATTATAAAGAGGAAAGGTTTGATTTTTTGTTTGTTTGTTTGTAATGAATAGGCTCTGAAACTACTCGACCGATTTGAAAAATTCTTTCACCTTTGGGAAGCTGCACTATCCCCGGTGAACATAGGTTATATTATGTTTTCAAAAAAGTTAGGGATCCGTACTAAAATCGTGCGAAGCCGGGAAGGTCCGTTAGTCTTAAATAAATATGTAGGTATACAAACTTAAAATGTAACGCTCAATGCACGTACATAGGAAACATGCCAAATAATATCATAATTTGGCCAGTCTCTAGTGTGTGGCGCTCAAGTGTGAGCGAGTACGTATACGGTTGCACTTTTTATTCCCTCGCTCTCGTCATGTTATTTTAAAATATATTTTTTTAGATTTAATTAATGGTAATTTAATTAAATCAGTGCCGATTTAATTAAATTACCATTAATTAAATCTATTAACCGTACGTGGCCAAAGATTCGGCTAGGCTAGGAATTCATCACCATCATAATACAACGCAGACAACCGACAATCAATTGTCCTTTACAACATAAATACGTATATTATATATAATATATATATATATATATGTATGTATAAAACAGTAAACACTGCTATAAGACTTACATTAGTGAGTAGTTATATTCTATACAACCCAGTGATGTCAAAACAGTTAACATATTAATCGATACTTCTGGGTTCCAAGGGGACTACGGACCAATAAAAGCGACTTTACAGGAGAAGAAAAAAATTAATATTAAAAGTTTATGTCGTCGGTTTTCGGAGTCCGGGACATTTTTTCGAAGAGAAAATCTGTTTCTTACGCAAAAGCAGAGATTTTTCTGTAGTCTTTTTAATTATTTAATATGTGAATCAGACGAAAGCTCTGTTTTGAAATGTTTTTTTTTTATCCTGAGTTTTGTTGGTAAGTGCATTTTCCCTTATGTTTTTTTCTGAGTCTATTTTAATATTTTTTAAGCTTTCGTTGAGCAATAGTTACCTAGCTATACTTAATTATTTATTATATTATATTATATTTTAATTTGGTGTGCTATGATGATAAAACCTACAATACGTCTACGTTGTATGAGTTTGCAAAATACCAAAGCAGATAAGTTTTCGAGTAGGTACGCTTTGTGAAAAGTTCGATTGTGAAAAAAGTTTTCGAGAGCTCGATACACTTTAACTTCTACCTTGCTTACACCTATACATATAAAAAAGACAAATACAATAATAATAAAAATAACCTCTTTCGAATCTTTCAAAACCATTCGGAAACAAAAATCGAGTTCGCAAGGACGTAGACTCACGAAATCAGTCTACATAAGGGAGGAAAACCTGTAATAGCCGGTTGTTTGGTTCAACGTTTGCCAAAATAAAATGGAAGGTGGGGGAAAGTTTTTGCTAACCTTCGAAAAATTCATGGCCCCACGGAGGATTTTATGTGATTTTTTTAAATTTACAAAAGTCTACATCTAAACTTGAAATATAAAAAAAGGTCTAGCCTCCAAATTTGTATTTAATTTTAATTTGGATTATTGTACCCTTCTATAGAAATCTAACTTCGACCAAGTTAGATTTCGATAGAAGGGTACAATAAGGGTACTAGCAATAGCTAGTTTTTTTTATCGTCTAACAATGTTTCGAAAAAAGCAAAACTGAATCTAAACCTCAGCTTTGAACGAAATTAAAAAAAAACTAAAGAATAAAATGATCTTCGAATTATTTTTAAAACTTTACTACATTTCTAAACGTATAAAAAATGCTATGAAAATATTTTACTAACTTTACTAATTTGCTTATTTTGAATATCGAGACACAATATACTGATATATTATATTACAAATTACAGATTTAGAAAAAATGACGTTCTTGTTTTAGTACGTCAAACAAAGAAAAAAAAACAATTTTCTGTTTTCTAGTCGTGTTGTGTGGTGGGCAGACCGGGCGCGGCGGGGCGGGAGCGTGATGCGACGCATTGCCCGCCCCAGCCAAGATGCAGAACTTGCGTAATTCCTTCAGACGAAGTCGAACGCCTACGCCAGAAGATATGAAGACGCAGAGCAGCCTTGAAGTGCCTAAACAGGTCTGTTTGAGCTTTATTTAGATAGATAGAATATACTTTATTGCACAAAAGTTGTTATTTACTCATATAAAACTTTCTGTTATTCTGTGCTGTACACGACGGTAATGCAAAGCATGAACTTATTACATAGGAGAAGTATGTAAATGCCTATGTACATAACTTATAGCTAGCCCGTACTTAATCCTAAAAAGGACTCTTTGAAAAATAGAATTGATAACAAATACCTCCGACAGAGAACCAAAGTTAGGATAACATTTTTAGATAATTTATGTACCATTGATAAGGAATTGAGTCGTCTGAATAACACATTCCAAAACAAAAGCTTTTAGTATTGCCCTACCTAATTGCTTAAAACTAGTACAAAATCAAGATCTGTGCTTTCTTCAGTAGCAAGCGTAAATTCAAGAATCTAAAATACTGTAAAACAATGTTCATGGTGATACAGTTTATTTATAAATGCATAATACTGTGAGTGAGTGAAGTGAGAAGGTATGTTAGAGCATAAACAAAAGCAAAAAACTGAGAGAGTAGTGTAAAAAGTTTTCGTTTTCGCTCACAAATAGATAGAAAGGAAAAATTTGTAAAGATATAAAATCAACAGTAGTCTAGATTAAATGACAAGCTGATTACTACGTGCTAATAGGTTTATTTTATGGAGATATGTTAGATAAAGGCTTAGAGATAAAGGTATACACGTTGTAAAATGAGGGGTGGATCATCGGTAAATGGGGGGTGGTGGACCTCAGTACCTATCGATATAACCCCCCTGTATGTTCAGCGATATTCACTGGTTCAAAAGTTATTTGGAGTTTAGTAAAATTTTAGTTAAAATCAGAATTCATCCTTAATTTCGCAATTGCAGCCAGTTCGAAAAATTCAAATTTAAAAATACTACCTATACAGCCAGTTACAGCAATGCAAGATAACGCAGTCTTCATTCCAAAATTCGAATTCAGAATAAAAAATAGCATACTACCTAATCAGCCAATCACAGCGGTGTAAGAGCAAGACATAATGCTTTTATTTAGCTATCCGTTCCTTGACATGATCCAGTAGATTTTTGTTAAAAAATCACGGATTTTTGGCACTTACACTATTTTAATAAAATTTTTCAACATGATTCCTTCGTACTAGCCAAATGATATTTTCAGGGTTTATTTTTTATGAAAATCAGATGTTTTTAAGATAGGTTGCAGAAAAAAATATTATACGAAATATTATTTTTAGAACCATTTCAAGTTAACGTAAATATTAGATTTTGAAAAGAAATTTTGCTATAATTTTCATATTTGGTTTTTTTATAAATCTAAGAGTCAAATTGGTATAGGAGTACTAAAGGCCAACTATTCATCTTGTTTCAAAAAAAAGAAAGACAGGGTCGCAGGCTCAATATTTTGGCTGCAATTGCGAAATTAAGGATGAATTCTGATTTTAACTAAAATTTTACTAAACTCCAAATAACTTTTGAACCAGTGAATATCGCTGAACATACAGGGGGGTTAAATCGATAGGTACTGAGTTCCCCACCCCCCATTCACCGATGATCCACCCCTCATGTTACACCGTGTATATTTTATATGGGCCGTAGTTTTTAAGTATTTTCCATCCTTTACTAGACGAATGTTGCCTGAAATAAATGAATTGGATTGAATTGAATTACAATTTTTTTAAAGTTACTAAGTTAAACGGTAAGAGGTGACGTGGAAGACCAAGGATGAGATGGCGCGACGAGCTCGAGGTAAATCTTCCATCATGGCCTGTTGCAGCGTTAGATCGCGTGGAGTGGAAGGAGAAAAGGGAGGCCTTTGCCCAGCAGTGGGACAATAATGGCTTAAAATAAAATAAGTTAAACGAATAAAATCAGCGACAGCTGCAATCTTACCGTGATCTTATACAGGGTAAAGTAATGCAAAGTAAAAATGTTATTTATTGACATAGTAGATCATATTATACGTTACATACAATATGAGTCCATAAGCTCCTGAACTAGTTAAAAAACTGTATTTCAGGAACCAGTGGCTTATCCAACTTATATTTACACAAACAAAAGTACCTATATCAAAGCAATGTTAGGTGGGATGGAGTACGTAATTAAATTTATTTAAATCTAAACCACCATATATTTTAATGTAGGTAAGTAATCAATGAGATATGCCGTACGCCTGTTCTCATTTTTATTCTATGAATGTTATGTTAATATACGAACTTTTCGGGTGGAGGGGGGGGGGGGGGGGGATTTGAACCCCCAAAACCCTCCTCCTGGCTACGCCTGTAAAAGCAATAGATTATATTCTAACTAAACTAATTGTAGGTATAAAATATGAATTGTCAAGTGCTTATTTTGTAAGCCTATAGAATAAATGATTGTTAACTTTTGACTTTCGACTTTTGAGAGAAATCAAGCTAAATAAAAACATGTAGAGCCAGTGATTTCGAGCTTGTGCTTACAAAACTATATGTATGTATA
Source organism: Eupithecia abbreviata (assembly GCA_943735965.1). Lineage (NCBI taxonomy): Eukaryota > Metazoa > Arthropoda > Insecta > Lepidoptera > Geometridae > Eupithecia > Eupithecia abbreviata. The sequence continues at coordinate 7,263,609 of OX030977.1, read as the reverse complement.
TATAAATTGCGTGTGTCAATATAATGTGTATATTTGTGTAAATGTTATATTACTTGCTTCCGATGTTCGATAACCGGGTGTTTATCGCTTGCGGCTTGGTTATTTCACTAAATATTAATCTGTGGTGAATAACCTCCTTCAGTATTTAAAACTAATTTGATTACACCCTATATAGATCCGGTCGGCGTCGTTCGATGAGAACCAACTCGGTAAGGCCCGCGGGAGCAGCGCAGCGGCTCATCTAGCGGTGCCACAGCACGGCGCCGCCGCCGCCGGCACGCGCAGCCGCTCCTTCGACTCCGCCGGATCTGACGATACCACCCGTCTAGAGGTAACTACTAATATAATCACTACATAGTATAAAACTAAATCGCTTCTCGCTATCTGTCTGTCCCTATGTATTCATACATCTTTAAAACGACGCAAAGGATTTTGATGCGGTTTTATAGATATAGAAGTTATTCAGGAAGAACGTTTATATGTTTATATTACATGCATCCGTTCAAAGCCGGGGTGGGTCGCTAGATATAAATATTACTATACTTCGCAATATATAAAACCTTACCTAATCTCTCACAGACCCCACAGGTGATAGGAATGCTGGCTTCAATTTCGGTCAACGAATTAGTGGCAATGCTGCCAGCATTCACTCTGCCTTCTCGTGACGGGTTAGATTTTTAGTAAATATTATTTGTAGTTTGTCGTTTTGTTGTTTTGTGTCTTTGTTAAAATAAAATAAATAATGCTGGAAAATTCACACATCATTCATACATTAATGTGAAAATAAAGCATATGTTTTTGAGTGCTGCTTGAAACCAGCTTCTTAGGCTACTTATAAGAAATCTACAACCTTCACAAAGATATTTTCTTCGGCAGTTAAGCTCTAACACTTGGTAGCCACTTGGATTTACGCAAGATCTGCGTCTTTTATTTGCTAACGTAGTGGAGTGCTCTTTCTCTGCGAGGCCGAGGGAGTAGAAACAGTTAGACCTGTTGATCGCTCACTGAAATCCCACTTTAAAGCGTCCGCACTTAGCCGTACCCGTTTATTATGCTGAATTTTTCAAGAACTAGTTATTGCAGAGTTATTTATTCGTCTAGAATTATTTGCCTGTAACTTTTTCAAAATTTATTTAAGGTCTTTATCGCTTAGCGATAACATCGCCCATTGTCTGTACCTTAAAACAAGATTTTTTTTATATTTAACAGGTTCCCCGCTTTTGGAAACGCCGCTTAAGGAATAACTCGCCAATACCGTGTGTTCATTGCAAGCACGAGAAAACATGGCTTGCGCGGCAAATAAAAGATTGCAGTACACCAGACCGTGAGTTAATGTCGCCATCAGCCGATGACGACGATGATAATAGCGATGAAGAGGCATCGTTGCTTTGGCCGACGCCGCCGCCTAAATCACCACCACCTCAGCCCTTGTTGATACTCTCGCCAGTGTCTTCGCCTCCGCCTTTGCCAAGCACACAGTCATTTGAATTTGAGCTACAACTGCCCAGCGTGCAGCTTCAAGTTCCCAATGACATGACAATACCGCCTCAGCGACGTCGTTCCATCTCACGTCAGGAGGCTTTATTCGTCGAGCCAACCGGAAATTCACTGGAAAACGTCCGGGCAGTGGAAGAAAGGAGTAAAGACAGCTGCGTTCACGATATTTATCTTGCGGTTCCCGAGTTGAAGCGCGACCGCGCTGCGTCGGTTGATTCCTCCTTCTCGAAAGTGTCCGGTGCTCGTGCCGAAGAAGTGAGCGAAGTTGGTAACTTCCTAACAGTGCCGGGGACGAGCCTGCGCTCACTCTCTGTGGACATCGTACTACCGACTGCTGAATACGCGCGGTACAAGGCGCTGGCTCTGAACTCCACGCAAATCCCACCGCCGTCGCCCAAGTCACCTGAAGGGCAGAATAAGTCTTCAATCGTACTGGACTCCAGGTTAGTCAGTCGTCAGTCGTTGAATAAATGCATGCTATATTACATCTGTATTTGTTGTTTTATTTTGCACATGTTATTGAAGAATTTATGATTTTATTTGTTACATTTTATCATGCATCTACAATCTACAAGTCATTACTGGTTTAAAATTTCATTTATTTCAGTGTGGTATTAGTAAAAAGAAACCCGTCAAAATAAATAAGTGAAATCGGACCAAGTTCAGTTCCTAGCTTCTAAATGATCTTGTAAATGAGACATAGTTTGTAACTTACTTGCGATCATTCGATCAATTTAGATAGCCCTTAATCTCTGCCCGTAGCTCTCGCGTGGCACATGGGCAAATTTCGTGGTTTCACCAAAAAAGATTCAAGCACTTGTCTCTCCAAGCTAGAGAAAATGATAAGTGATGATGGTTGAAATCGCCATAATAGGTAGAATTAATGCGTAGGTAGACCAAATTTACCAAAAACACTACAACAGTACGTTTTATTTCGGTCGGTCACGCGCATATTTGTGGACAAAAATATCTTTATCACTTGGCAGATCTCCTGAGATTGGCATAGCGTTCGCTCGCGTTTGCAAAATGTCGCCTGTTGGACTTCCTCACTTTTCTAATAATCTAGAGGTACCTATTTCGGGATAACAATACACATGTTTTAAATATTAAAAATTATATATATTTTTGATATTAATAAAATATTTTATATTTAAAATAAGTTGAAGTTGAAGCTGCGCAACTCTTGTAATAAGTAATGCATTTATTTATCAATAAATCAAGCTACGAAATGCTTAACTGCGTTAGCTGAGTACACTCTCGACGAGCTGGGTCAGAGACATTCACAGTTCAACCCAAATAAAACAGAATATACTTAAGCTGATTAACTATGTACCTATAATTAAGAAATCATGGAATTAGGACTCATAATCTACCTGAGTGTTTTTATTTTGCTTAGATCATGAGCGTAAGTATTATTTAAGTATAGGTATAATATAAAACATACATAATAATAATAGATAATATCGATGCCAAAATCCATCCATAATTTGTAGGTAACTATTATTACGACTACATACTGCTTATTACATTATTAGAACCTGGATGCCTCACTAAACTTGATATACTTAAGGTATATAAGGTAATAAGTTCACTATGTTTCACACTTGAAAGAAATAAATGACTCCCCGATTATATTAATAAGGTATTTAAGTTGGGATTCAAAATTCCTTTGATCTTACTATCGACATTCAACATGCAGTAAATTTAATTCAAATACATACATAGGTAATAAACCACTGCATGGAGGATTACAAATATTAAATTTCGTCCCTAATACCAGAAATAAAATAATAATACTAGAGCCATAACACGCAATCATTCAGACTCAGACCACCCCTCGCCACTTATTTACCATCAGCTGTTATACAAACGGTCTCTCCCGTTCTATTTGTGTCTTAAACTACCACTTGTTCTGTGGTGTGTCGCGCTTTTTGGTTCACGGGCGGAGACGCCGCGGCACGCAGTGTCGGCGCCCGCGCATTGTACGCACACCATTAGTACGCGGGCACGTTCCCATTTCATAACACGTCTAACGCGACAATCCCAACTGACTCCCATTATTTGTTATTGTGTCGCAGTGCCGACCCCCTTCCAGTGCAGTGACTTTACATATCAAATTTTAGTGCTAGAGTCGTTTGCTTTGATAATAGCATAAATCACAGGTGTAACGATTGATTCTGTACGTAGTATTCAATACGGAGGTCAATGTTTCTAATTCGGATGGACCGAAATTAAGTGTGGTGTTTAGTGTTTCATCGGAGGTACTTTTTTTGACTAGTTTAGTTCAAAATTTGGGCCTCTCCATAATTTGCAGTTATTTAGTTCAATATAAAGTTGGGTGTTGTTTCCTTGTATAATAAATGAGAATGCTGATATGTTAAAATTCTTATTCGTATTTGGTTTTCCTGTTGCTTGAGTTGAAATTCCTAGCTCTCTTTGAACATGCTCAAGGCTAAGGTAGAGTTACGGGTATTGTGACAAAGGAATCCAAACCTTGAACTGGGGCTATTGTATTACATTTTTTAATAGCAGGCTTCAGTCATATTAATATGCGCATTTGCTTTGCTAAATTCTAAGCACATAACCTGTGTGCAAAATTTCGGAGTGATCATCAGCACATAATAGGTAGTATAGTACTTATGCGCGCGGCTGATAACAATGTTTATTATACGATAAAATTTGAACACCTACCTATAACCCATGCGCGCGCACCACTTTTTCTGTACAACACATGTCTGAAAGAGAATTACAATAAGTATTGCTAATTTATAGTGAACTGAAATGCGCGATAGAGCGTCGCCAAATTCGGAAAGAATTAAAAAAACACGAAACATACGAAAAAACACCCATTGTCAGAGACAAATATAAAATAAATTAAACTTAGATTCGAAAAACCAATAAAGTAGGTCCCTATGAAGAGATTTAATGCTGTAAATCATGAACACAAACTTTCCACGACTTTAATGCAAATACTTACAGTGACGTGCTGTTCAAAGTTTAGTGAAGTGTGAAGTAGGGGTGCGGCGATATGTGTTTGCATGGTGCAAGGACAAGGGCACCACGGAGACGCTCAGAGCCCTACGGAGCGTCATGCTCTCTTGGGGCCGCAACAGTGCAGGCGACGGGGCCAAGACCAGCGACCTGGAGGACGAGGCCCGACTACCCCCACATGCTCCCAAACCCGTGGCTAAAAGACATTACGCCGTAAAGGTTAAGAGGAAATCAAAGATCACCATAAGGTTAATCAGGTTGGTTAAAAATTACGGAATTCGTTGTCTATCTGCCGACTGTTTATCACTTGATTAGGGCTGATTTATGTCTCACACTGACCATCGGCGCTGAAAGCTCGGCGCGTAGTAATCTGTATGGAAGCTATTTTTTACCTTTTAGAGTAACGCCGACCGTTCAGCGCTGACAGTACGCGCGTCCTACGTGACAAATTCACTCGCGACTAATCTCTGTTCAATTAATGGATGAACATGTAGTCTTCTTCTTCGCATTTTTTTCTTTCGTAGGTAGTACAAGGCAACAATAATTAATGCACTCCTCATTTTTCTATGCGTCTGTACTCCGCGATCAGCAGAATACTAAAACGACCCGCGCTGATCGTCGGCGCTGACGAGCTACGCGCTGATCGTCGGCGCTGACGAGCTACGCGCTGAGCTGTCAGCGCTGATGATCAGCTTGACACTAAAATCAGCCTAACTAATCAATGATCATCTCGGCAAGTTTGTTAGATATGAATTTAATTTTGTTACCTAAGATCCCCAAAAATACTGAACAAATCAAAATGAAATTTGGCGTACACTTAGAACATAGCCTAACTTAGATAATAATAATTATATTTTTATTATACTAGAAAACGACCAGAACACCCGGAACAAATGCATGCAGATCGTACAAACATTTGTCCCGAGGCGGGAATCGAACCCCCAACCTCCTGCGGCACTCCTTTGCCCATCGCGCCACAAAGGTCGCCAAACGTTACTTATGATACCGAAAAAAAATTCAAAATTCAATAGCATCTATTTCTTTAGGCGTACAAAATAAGCACTTAGCGCAATACGCTTGTGAAGCCGCGGGCAAAAGCTAGAGTTAAATATTTTTTTCTCCGTCCGTAATGACTTTGAGAAGAGATTGGCGCCACCACGGCGGGTGCCACTATTACACTATTGTGTTCAATCTTTTGTGAGATTCACACCTCGCCTGATGGTAACGAAACACTGGCACCGGGTATACCTATTCCGCATTTACCATGTATCCCGTCTGCGACCTTGACGTTCGAAGAATTTCCTTGCATGAAATAACAACTAAAAAGCATTTGTACAATAGGCTCTCTAAAGAGGAACGCTTACGTGATCTTAACTTTTTTCATTTGAAAGCATATATCTCTAATATTCTTAAAAACCATTCGTATACCGAGGACTTGCTGATTGTTATGAAGTGAATAAATCTACTTCACTCCTCTATCTCTATATAAATCGCATAATATTTAGCTGTTATTATGACAATTTAGAGTAGCTCATAAGCTTAATCTTAATACTGTAGGTTAGTTTTTCTGTAAAATTAGTTTAATCAATTAATTAGTATAATTTTAGTAATAATTATTTCTACATAGAGTCAATTTTATTTGTAATGTATTTTATGATCACTAAACAATCTGAAATTAATTTATTGTACATCAATTTATTCACGCATCAATTTGGAATCAGTATTAGTAATCAAATTATATTTTTTTGTGAATTCTTAATATTTATCTAAGTGAATTATTTGTAACATGATTATAATATGACGACCGATGTGGCGCGGTGGGCGAAGGTCCGCCTGCGACGCAGGAGGTTGCGGGTTCGATTCCCGCCCGATACCTGCAGATATTTGTTCCTGGTGTTCTGGTCGTTTTCTATGTATAATAAAAAAATATCTATCTATGTAATGTATTGTATTATATATACATATATCAGTTATCTAGTACCCATAACACAAGCTCTGCTTACCATGGGGCTAGATAATGCATGGGTTGGTACATCACTTCTTCAGATTTAGCAAATTCTCACAACAGGGTTCCAGGTTCCCGATAATTAATAAATAAATAAATAATGTTGGACAATTTACACAGCATTATCTAGCCCCATGGTAAGCAGAGCTTGTGTTATGGGTACTAGATAACTGATATATGTACATAATACAATATATTACATAGATAGATATTTTTTTTATTATACATAGAAAACGACCAGAACTCCCGGAACAAATATCTGCAGATCGTACACACAATTGTTCCGAGGCGGGAATCGAACCCGCAACCTCCTGCGTCGCAGGCGGACCTTCGCCCACCGCGCCACAGAGATCGTCGAAATTCGAAAAATTGGAAGCCTTCTCGGCTAAAGTTCCTGTGTTGTGTTTCGTAATCTGAATGGCTTTGCTTGCCAATATCATTCTAGATAATATTTAGTGTCGCTCTATTGAGATAACTTTTATTATTATTATTGTGTGTGACGAAGTGATACCAACCGTGTTGCGTTCTGATACCTTCAGTGTCTCGTGATCGAGCTGCTTTCGATAATGTTACCAGAGGTAGTGGTAACGATCGTAGCAAAAGACCAAAAAAATGAGTCTTAATAGAGAGCGCCCTAAATATCGTAGGTACGTGCAATATTTTAACAATATACCTAATAGTAAATATTTAAATAACTTTTTTATAATCTAATATTTGTAACATAGCTGCCAGCTATGATAAGTAAGTTAAATAAATAAACTTTGAAAACCTCACTAACCAACTCTCCCTAGAGAGTAACAATAGCTACTCTAAATAAATAAAGTCTGAAAACAGCAGTACAATAGTACTATATATCAATAGTACAATACTACTGCAGGTTTTCAGACTTTATTTATTTACTACTTACTATCCTGCCTAGCGCATCAACCCTGACCTCCGACACAGAAGATTACAAGCGGCTTCTGTCTTAAGCCGTTTCCATCCAGACATTTTTCGAAATATATGTCACGTTTTTGAAAATCTGTGAATGGGGTTGACATTTTTCCTAAAAAGCATGGGTAGTTTCCTAAAACCATTTTTATGTAGTAATTAAATCAACAGTTTAAGGTCCCTTACTGTTCCGTACAAAAATTCCACCCTGTACCTACTTACAGTACTAACGTCCAGTGCAATCAACCTCGCGTGAGAAAAAATAATGAGTTCGTGTTTCCACGTGCTATTTTTTGTAACATGCCTGTTTATTTATTATCCTTTTAAAATGCTTGCTTTCCATCCATTTTATGAATCACGCTAAAAGCCTATTTTACTATTATTATTTCTACTAGCTGCGCCCTGCGGCTTCACCCGCGTGGTGATAGATATTTTGAATAATATACAATATATCTTTATAAATTGTAGCCTATGGCTTATTCTGATGTATAAGCTATTTTATTGTAAAGTTTCATTAAAATCCATTCATAAGTTTTTACGTGAAAGAGTAACAAACATCCATCCATCCTTACAAACTTTCGCGTTTATAATATTAAGTAGGATAAAGGATGTCACTTGGGTATTTAAAATAGGAACATACCTGCTCGTTTTTGTATTTTAAGATATCTTGAGCAAGTCTAAACAGAATTTTCAGATCTGAAAAGTAGAGTTCAATATCGTCCGCTTCCATCCATGATAGACCTTCGCAAAGTTTCTTTTTATCAGCCTGCCCGAGCTCTCGCTGTTAGAAGCTCAATATTTCTCGCCAGTCTGTCTCAACCATTATGATAGAAGATGGATAACTTATGTATTAGGTATTGTAGTCAGTTTTCGCAAATAATCTGAAAGAACAACACTGAACAACACAACCACAACAAATTATTATCGTGTGTACAGATACAAAATCAAAGATAATTTAAACGCTTTACTAAAAAATAATAAAAAAAGGCGTACAACCTAACAAAAGAGTTTCCATACAATAAATATTTAGAAAAAATGTTATCAGACCTTTGTTGTCAAGGCGAGCGTTGCTAGGCAACCACTTTTAGGCGCATTTAAATGTATGCAGGTGCAGTGGGGTAAATTTTTCACACCTTGGGTTACATTATTGGAGTTTTAGTAAGGATCCCTTATTTTTTGAAAATATAATATAGCCTATGTTCACCGGGGATAGTGTAGCTCCCCAACGGTAAAATAATTTTTCAAATCGATCCAGTAGTTTCGGAGCCTATTCAGTACAAACAAACATACAAACAAAAAATCAAACCTTTTCTCTTTAAAATAATAGTATAGATTTCCTTCGTTGTTCACACGTATTGTTCGTTACTAGTAGGTACCTACCTAGTACCACTAGCAACTAACATGTAAACCGTAGGAGCTTAAAAACTACACTGAATAATCCTAGCTTTTTGCAATAAAAATCCACGTGCAGATTAAGCGAGATGAGAAAATAAAAGCACATTTTTTTTTGCTTTTATTACAAGCTTTTATTCTATTTGCTCTATTAGTTTGTGTGGGGCAATTTTTGCAGTTGAATTTTAGACCACTTAATATCCGCAAGCAACCGATTGAGTTGAAATTTGGCTACTATTATTATCTGATATGTAAGTTCGGTGACAATGCACCAATGTATTATTATGAAGGAGGCCAAAAGGAGGATCCAGCTAGGCTGGGCAGCATTTGGGAAACTACGTCGAGTCTTCTCGTCATCCATACCGCAATGCTTGAAAACGAAAGTTTTCAACCACGTCCTACCCGTTATGACCTAAAACTTTGCTCTAAGTACATATTTTTATAATGGTATTTGTATTTCGTACCGTTTTATTATTGACTAGCGTACCTTCCCGGCTTCGCACGGGTATTTTTATTTTTTATTTGCGGCAGTTTATTTCTTAACATTGACTCCCCTCCCCACTGACCCCCCGTACCCCAGTAACGCTACATCGGCTTATTCCCAAAGGTCCATGATTCTATTGTTTATCATATCCTAAGAAGTCCACGAAAAATATTTCCATAATTTTAAATATTCATACATAAGCTCCCAACAGGTCCATGAGATTTAACTAAAGTACAGTCAGTAAAAACAATACAATCGGGTTTCTGGTCGTTTGTTTTGTTAGCGAGTCTTTATACCATTAGAGCGAAATAGACTACAGGTTGGATTGACAGCACGCAGGGATGCGGTAGAGATATTATTTCTTATCAGTTGACCTTGCTCCCTGCAGCGGGCAGGTCCTGTTTTTTATGTCATTGTCTACAAAATATGAGTGCAAATCAAGATGGCGCTTGCGCTGTACCTAGCGTGGTCATGGTCACAGAGTTTATACTCATGGACGGTCCAAGCAGGGGCGGTCCCAGGGGGGAGGTCAAGGGGGTCATGACCCCCCCCAAAATCTTAGTTTAGGTACCTATGTATGGACTTAAAAGAATTACTTGCAGATTTCCGAAACCCTGAATAAATTATAAATCCTGCTTGCTGAAAGTACTATGGAAGAAGTTATGCTAAAAGTATTTAGCTTGTAGGAAGGATCTCATTGTTTGTGGCGATTTTAATATAGATGTTTTAGCAAATCCTCTCGCTGATAGATTGATAAATTTATTCAAATGCTTTAACTTACAACACCTTTTTAATGATCCGACTAGGGTAACCCTAACTTCTGCCACTTGTTTAGATAATATTTACTGCAGTCAATCTCCAACCAACAAAGCAGTAATTAAGCATTTCAAATCAGACCATTATGGTCAGAGTGTTAATTTTATTAATAATTTGAATGATAAAAAAACAGTTGAGGAATATACCTACAGGCCTATCACAGAGAGCCGTATTAGTAAATTTAAATGTAAAGTAGATCTAGCAGTAGCTAATATACCTTGTTCTGATGACCCTAATGGTTTATTTAACAGACTTTTGAATGTTATAAACAAAGAACACAATGAAGTATTCAAACTTAAAACATGCACAGTTAGAGATAGGGTCGGGTTTAATTCTTGTCGGATTCTTTGCTGATATCCCTAAAATTGTAACCCGGTCTCTCAATTCCTCAGCTTTAAAGGCGGTTGAATTATTACAATCATCTGTTGAGAAATGTAAGGAACTCTTTATCTTTAGTCACGTAAATGGTAATTACATTGTAAAAACTTTTAAATCTATAAACATCAAAAATACTGAGGATCTCTGGGGCATTTCAACGAAAGTACTAAGTTCAATTATTAAGGAAGTGGCTCCCTGCTTGGCCCATATTTTCAATAATTGTGTAGACGCAGGAGTTTTTCCATGAAATGTAGTAAACTGGTTCCTCTTTACAAATCTGGTAGCCATACTGATCCGGCCAATTACAGCCCAATTTCAATACTTCCTGCAATAAGTAAAATTTTCGAAAAAGTTATCCTTACTCAGTTGACTTCACACTTCAACCTTCACAGGCTGTTTCATAAAAATCAGTTTGGCTTCACCAAGGGTAGATCGACAACCGATGTTGGCACAGTTCTATTAAAGCATATATTAGATGCCTTGGATAAATCAAAAAACGCTATTGGTGTATTCTGTGACCTTTCTAAGGTTTTTGATTGCGTGGATCATGGTACACTAATTAGGAAGTTGGAACACTATGGAATTAATAACAAGGCACTGGACCTTATGCAATCATATTTAGCTGATAGAGTTCAAAAAGTAGATATTGGTAAAGAAAGATCTAGAGGATCAAAACTTGAACTAGGCTAGGCTAGTCAAGTAGTAACTATATAGTAGTAACTAGGCTAGTCCCGCAAGGATCAATATGAGGTCCTTTTTTATTTTTAGTATATGTAAATGATCTTCCATTTTTAGCAAGAGATCTTTGTGATATAGTCTTATTTGCTGATGATACTTCATTGATTTTTAAAGTTGATAGAAATAAATATAACTATGACGATGTAAATAACTCGCTTTCACAAATACTAGATTGGTTCACCGCCAATAACCTACTACTCAATGCTAAAAAAACGAAATGTATAAAATGCATGCTACCGAATGTAAGAGAACTCCCAACAAAAATAATGCTGAAGGATGAGATTGTTCACCTTGTAGACTACTGTATTCCTAGGGTTACATATTGATTCTTCTCTTCAATGGAGGTCGCAAATAGAGGCTCTGGCAGGTAGACTTAGTTCAGCAGCTTATGCAGTTCGAACAATTAGATATATTACCAATGATGACACAGCTAGGTTAGTTTATTTCAGTTACTTCCATAGTATTATGTCTTATGGTATTTTGCTTTGGGGACAGGCAGCTGACATCCAGACCATATTTGTTCTTCAAAAAAGGGCGGTACGCGCTATTTATAAATTAAAGCCACGAGATTCTTTGAGGGAATTATTTAAGAACATTAATATTCTGACTGTAATATCGCAATACATCTATGAAAATTTAATGTATACCCACAAAAATAAGGATAGCCTTATGAAAAAGTATGATGTTCACAATAGAAATACAATAAACAAGAACAAGTTACGCATCCCATAATTTAGATTACACAAGGTAGGGAAATCATTTATAGGCAATAGCGTGCGCTTCTATAATAAGCTTCCATCTGAAGCAACTGAGCTCCCTATTCGTAAATTTAAAAATTACATAAAACTAAATCTCATCAAGAAGGCTTTCTACTCCATAAATGATTATCTCAATGATGTTAATGCTTGGCCAGATGTCGCTCAGTTTCGCACCGACAATAGTATGTAGTAAGTAATTTGTTGTTGTGCATAGCTTTACTTAAATATTGACATGTATCCAATCATATTATATTTAGACTCAAAATAGGGAAATAACCATGTATTAGACATATAAGAGATGAACATGCTAGTGGTTTCTTTTCACTTTTTCCACTAGTGGACAAAAAATTGAAGTAAACAGTAAAATAATTTTATTTGATAATAATTTATATTTAAAATATGACTTGTCTATGTGCTTATTTTGTAAGCCTAAAGAAATAAATGATTTTTTTACTTTACTTTACATACCGTAACTCGAAAACATGACGACCGATGTGGCGCGGTGGGCGAAGGTCCGCCTGCGACGCAGGAGGTTGTGGGTTCGATTCCCGCCTCGGAACAAATGTGTGTACGATCTGCAGATATTTGTTTCGGGTGTTCTGGTCGTTTACTATGTATAATAAAAAATATATATCTATGTAATATATTGTATTATATATATCAGTTATCTAGTACCCATAACACAAGCTCTGCTTACCATGGGGCTAGATAATGCTGTGTGAATTGTCCAGCATTATTTTTATTATAAAAAAAATATTATAAATAATAGTATTATAGAAACAGATCTAAAACATAGAATTTCTGCTGATACCTTGAAAGTATTTGGATTAGGCGTTCTTATGCCGAAAACTAAATACACAGACGCAGACCTTCAAGATGTAAAAAAGGTTTCGGAATTTTATGCTGATTTCTTAGGAGTTCCCTCCGCCACTGTGGTGTGGAGTATCAGCTGTGGATGTCAATTTGGGGACGGAAATTTAAAGAAAATTCAAATTGTGTAGTTCCAGGTTGTGTAGTATCTACAATAGAAGTGTGCGACGCCGATTTATACCCCAATATAAATACAATGCTTACAATTTTGGCAGCGCTTCCTTGTAATCTGGATTTTTCATTTGATACTACAGAAGCTTCTGCCCTTTCATACACGATATTTATCGTGGATAAAAAGTAGCCCATAATGTCAAGAACACCGTTGGCTCAAAAAACGAAGAAATCATTTTCCAAGCTGACCAACTGCAGCTGTGTTGTGCTGTGTAACCCAAAAATGAATTGGTTTTCTTTTATAATGTCCATGAAAGTATCACACTAATATTATAAACTAGCTGCGCAGCGCGCACCGCGGCTTCGCTTCGCTCTATCTGTGCGTGGGTGTCTCATTCATTATTTACCTAAAGGCTTTTTTATTACCATGTTTTGAGTGAATGTGCGAACCAGGGATGTTAATTTTCATACAAATTACAGAAAGTTATTGCTGAACGGCTCGGGCTGGAATTTGAGATAAGTACAGGTAGTTCCAGGCCCGGAATAAAACAAAGGCTACCTTTCCCATATCCCATAGAACAGTTCCCATGGGATATAAATAACGTTTCCATTGACACCACGCGCGAGAAGCCACGGGCACAAACTAGTATTTTAATAAATTATGAGCAATGAGTTTTTTACTGTTAATTTGATTAAGTGCGGAGTGAGTGACCCCCCCCAAAGTCTTGGGCTGGGACCGCCCCTGGGTCCAAGTAAGTAGTACGTTTTATTATAACTGGGTCGACACACACGGGTCTCCTAAATTTAGTACCCTCTGCCCACTCGTACCCTCAAATGTTTTAGGTACCAAAATATATATTAGTATATGTATATAACTACATAGTTAGCCGAATGTAACGTAATGAGCGGCGACCACGCGACTTTTTAACGCGCTTTTATTTTTTAATAATAAATTTTTTGTTGAACTCGTGATATCTTTCGAATGGAATGGCCGAATATAATAATTTAAAAAGTTTTATAATTATATTGAAGCATTCCTAAATATCAAGTAGGTAATTTATTTTGAAGGATTCATACCAAGGTACAAATAAAGAGCCTTTTCTAGCGGCAAAAAGGCTAAAAATTTATATAAAAGAACACCTATTGTGACTTAACTATACTAGTTAGACATATGCTGTCGCGACATTTTTTGTAGATATAATTATGTATTCTGCAAAGTCGTATAAGTACATTCTTTTGTTCTATCATCAATTTTTGCAGCGCACGGTGTAAGGAATTTTTGAGGTAATTTTTTTACACCTTATGAAAACTCCAATAATGTATATATTTATTATCCCTAAATTTTTTGAAAATTTAATAATTACATATGCCTATGTTCACCGGGGATAGTGAAGCTTCCTAACGGGGAAAGAATTTTTCAAATGTTCATTAGTTTCGGTCGGAGCCTATTCAATACAAACAAACAAACAAAAAACCAAACCTTTCCTCTTAATAATATTAGTATAGATAAGTAAATTCCGATCTAGGTTATAGATAGTACAACATATTACGACAAGGGAAGGGAACAATATGACCGATGGCATTCTGGCATCCGGCCGCCGCGCCGCGCCGCGACAGCCGGCCCTTCGAATGCCGAACACGTACGAATCATACCTACGACGACGATAATGAATGAACTGTGGACTAAAAATGAATGGGAAAATCTAACTCTGTTCGGGTCGATAAAGTGAGGCCGGAATGATATTAAGCTATGGTTCTACTAGTTTCTGCCCGCGGCATGGCACGCGTGTTTTATTCCAATCTTAGAAATCGCTGTATGCAATTTCAGCTTGATCCGGTTAGTTGGTATGACGTGAAGAGGTAACAAACATCCAAACTTTCTTATATATAATATTATTGTGATTATTGTAGACACAAGATATCAGTTTGTCAGCCTACAGACGTACCCACACTGCTGGACATTAGGCCTCCACACACGACACTATAAATGGCGGTCGTTCTTACAACGAATGCGACAATGTAGTCGGTCCATCTAGTGGATGGTCTGCCAATACTCCGTTACGCGTCATACTTAAATCTTTTTTTTTTTTTTATGTTTCAAATATCTAATTAAAATCCCGAGCTACGTTTTTGCACAGCCTTTAACAAGATGAAGAGACCATGACCGATGAGAAACGGAGGTAGGTATAGGTACTTACCTAATAGTAAACTAGTAAACGACTCCTTACCTAGGAACTTAATTTCAACTCACCCAATGCACAGACTATCCAGCCAATCAATCTAAGACTGTTATATTTACTTTAAAAATAAACATAATGACAGTACCATGTCAATATATTTATGAAAACTTGTTGTACACTAATAAAAACATCAATCGGTTCACTAAAAAAAGCGATATACATAATGTAAATACTAGAAATAAGAATAAACTCGCTGTTCCCACAACTAGACTACATAAGATAAGTGTATCTTTTAAAGGGCAATGTATACGCTTCTTCAACAAAACTCCAAGTGAGTTGCAAAAATTATCAATAATTAAAAAAAATTGTGAAGCATATTCTTTGTAAAAAGGCTTATTAGAAAATATCAGATTATCTAGTCTAGAAGATAAAAAAGCTTGGAACGAGTTTTGCTCCAACTCAAAATCTAACAACTTACAGATAAGCATATAAATCATATGTACTAGACACATAAGTTATGAACATACTAGTGATTTCTTCTCACTTCTTCCACTGGACAAAAAATTTAAGTGAACATCAATATAATAATGAATAGTATAAAATATGACTTGTCTAAGTGGTTATTTGTAAGCCTAAAGAAATAAACTTTCATTTCATTATAATCAATTTTTTGATCTTCGGTTGACCAAACAATCTCACCCTATGAAATGTGATGTGGCCGACGATTTATCAGAGCAAGAATAGAAGACACCTATATTAATTCATGTGTCAAAACAAGAAGCACTACATAATTGTAGTCACTGTCCCGACCCAAGGTCCTGCTTGTCAGGAACACAGACAACAACGACCGCAGTAATTTAAACTTCTCCTTCTCCAAACTTTCGTCTCCAAGACGTTCCAATTGTGTGCTTATCAACCCATCACAACTTTATCTATTTACAGTCTGTCCGTATGTTTTAGGAATTGCAGTACCTACACTTAAACACCATTTGTCTATATAAAAATGTTTTAATGTTTTTCATACATATTTTTAGTTTTCAAATCCAATACTTAATACTCCTTAGGGAATAATAAACACAATGTAAAATTAAAACCACACTATGCACGCATTGCGTGCATAGTTTTTTAGTTACATGCCCCCTAGCCGTGTACCAAGGTAACATTCTATTCTTCGAGAATTTATTTTATTTTCTTCCTATTCTTAGAATCAAACTCTCTTTTCGAGATAATGGAGACTTGAGAATTTGATATTATAATAATAAAATTAATGTTTTCGAGTCAACCTTTAAACAATATTGCTTTAGTTAGGAGACCCCGCAAATAATAAATAAATAAATAATTCTGGACAATCCACACATCATCATCTAGCAGCAAGTTAAGCAGAGCTTGTGTTACGATAGGTACTAGATGACTGATATACATAATACACATTGCATAGATATATTTTTATAAATAATGTCCAGCATTATTTATTTATTTATTATTATTTATTTATTATTTATTTTTTATTATACATAGAAAACGTCCAGAACACCCGGAACAAATATCTGCAGATCGTCGCTACATTACATACAAATGCTCAAGCTTTTAAGTGGAAAATGCGCGTGCGAACCTGCGGGCAGAATCTAGTATATAACTGAAAATTGTTTATTTGTATAAAAAGTATCATTACATGCTAGACAGTTGTTATTATATAAAATCCAATGCAAATTATTGGAAAAACACACTTGACCGAGACGTAATACAGCTATAGTCATTAAAAGTAGGTTGATTCCATCAGTAGTCATTCAACAGTGACTCGGGAAGGGGCCGCCATCGGCGCGCGTGCTAAGCGCTTAGTCACCGCGCAAGTTACGCTGAGATCACATCTGTGATGTGATAATACAGCACTATTTACACAAAAGTGATAAATTGATAATATAAGAATAAGTGAGTTTTTAGACTGTTTTCTTGATAACGTTTTATATTGATGAAAAGAAGCATGGCACCTTCCGTATGATTTATTTGTGTATAATCAGTCAAGTTCGATTATTATAAAATGATAAAAACTAGGTTACTTATTGAAAAATAATCTGTGATAAAAAACTGTGAACAAATTAATACCTAGAATCAAAATCAAAGTAGTAAATGAGTATTAGAAGTATTAAATTACTTATATGAAAGCAAGCAAGTGACAGATAAGGTACTTAGCTTCCGTGTAGGTAGTAGGTACATGTCAACAGACCGAAATCTTTAACCAGTCCCTAACCTGTGATCATTGATTTGTATTGACCTAGTTATGTGAAATCTGTGTTAAAGAGACAATGGGATTCCTGAATGTGTCTTTTTCCGTATTCAAAAACTGTCCCATACTCAAACTGAAGAGGAAGTCTCGGGCGAAAACCAGGTAAAACACGTTTCAGTTAATAGGAACCGCAGAACTGACCTTGGCTTGCGTACAAATGAATCTGAGCCTATTGTCCATAGACAAAAGTTTCGTGTACCCACTCCTGCGCAGCCGCCGCGCGCTCAATTGCCGTGCCGAAAAGATCATGCCGATGATAGCATTTGTTTTTCAATTATCATGTGCGTTCAAACAAAATCATTCATAATACCTCGGTATACCCACTCAAATTATAACAAACTAAGCCTTCGGCTCTTAACCGAACAAGGATTTTATGACAAGTATTCTTACTTACCTATTATATAGGTACCTACTTTATTGGCTATGTTTAGTTTTCTTTTATGTGGTCTGTGATTAACGAAATAAAATACCTATTCACTTGCCTTATAAAAAGCCTATAAAAAAACACGGACCTGTTTACAGTTTATCTTGATCAAAAATCGACTATCTAACAAAAAAAAAATGTTTGCAAATGGTTTAGTTCGAGTTCAGGGATAAATTCGGCTTTAACTTCCAAGAATCTTAGAACTTACAAGAGGATCCATTTGATTTGATGCAGATTGCAACCCACGTACACACCACTTCGCTTGATTGTCAATACCACGTTAATACAATACACAATCAAACAGTTATATGGTCCGTGGAAAGAACTTCGTTAGTCCATTAAGGCGTGGTTAAGTTAGTATGATTGTTCTAATTAAATAAATAAAAATGGACCACCCTGTATGTCAATAACAACCTTATTACCTTATTTATATTATCCGAAATACAAATTAATGAGCAAGTTATTAGAAAAGTTCAATTTTGTTTTAATTTGATTGGTCTCGGTTTGTTGTATTTCTTTCGTGTTTGTATGAATGACGTGGTAGCTAAGTAGCACAACACAAAAAAAAATAGAAGCCATTAAGGGAGTAAGGGTACATCTCGCCCGTGAAAAAGCTTTTTATATTTTATTAGGTATATTAGATTAATAACACAAAACTCACTTATAATGGGATATTTACCATGATTTGATTTATGAATTTTCCAATATTTCGGCACACGCCACCGAATACCTATACGAGGATAAAATTCAAAAATTACTTAATAACGCCAATACCTACATGCCCGTCAACTACAACCCAATTGCACGAACATATCACAGCACCCAGAAGTTGATCAAGGATTGTCAACACGCCCTCGAAGAAGAGGTTACCAAGTTTCTTTTACAGACAAAGCTCATCCAGCCTCCTTAACTATACGGCCTCTCCAATGCGCATAAGCCAAATTCTCCGCTAAGACCTATCGTGAGTCAAATAGACTCCCCAGCTTATGATGTGGCTAAGCATGTAGAAGCAGTATTGCTACCAACTGTAGGACGAACAAAATCCTTTGTTAAAGACTCGCGGCGTTTAATACTGATATTGGAGCAGATAGAGATAGATGACACGGAAATAATGGTCAGCTTTGACCTTACGAACCTCTAGAAGACTGTATGAAGGTTGTCGCGTCAAGAATACAAGAAGACGGCATCCCTGCAGACTACGCCAAGCTTTTACATCATATTCTCTCCCCAAACTTCTTTATATACAGAGGGCAATACCACTATACAGAGGGCAATGAGCAGTCCGGTCGCCCCCGTAGTAGTCAACATTTGGATGGAGTATGCCGAGAGCGTGGCCATCTCATCTGCCCTTGTACAAGTAAAGTTGTGGAAGAGATATGTAGATGACGTTTATTGTATTGTGAAAGGAAAGACACAGGAGATTGAACTTCTACTATCATACCTCAATAAAGTACCAACATCTTAAGATCAAATTCACATATGAAATGGAGAAAGATCGGCGCTTGGCATTTCTATAGGTACAGCACTGTACGTGTTAGTACAGGTCAGAGATGGAGGAAGCGAAAGCCATTCCCTCCATAGGCCTTTCCCTCCATCGGCAGCTTAACTCGGTGGTAACATAGCTCAGTTACCGTGCTTACGACCTATGCTATGATACAAGCCTACAGAGTGAGTTGACCCACGTAAGAAATATTCTAATAAAAAACGGCTAAGGTTCGATCACTGTCAGAGATGGTAGATCGGTATGTCTGCTAATAAAAACTTACTCGCAGTGCCTTCAGTTATTCCGTGACCATGGCGCATGAAGCTGTGCCAAAATATTGGAAAACTAAAAAATAAATATAGGTAAATATCCCGTTATAATTGACTTTTATTTTGTTTTTTATCTACAAACATCGGAAATTCCCTGTAATTTAATATTTATTATTAAATCTATTTTAATTGAAGTTAACGGTAATTACCAAATCAAATTGATTAACCAATTAAGGCGGTTGACCTACTTGGGTCCTAAATTTTGTTGAACTATTTCTTACATCGATCGATACATTTCTTGAAACTTTTTTTTACAAACATTATCGATGGCATTGATCACACGATTTTCTGGCTGATCAAGCATATCGCCCTCGTACTATTATTTGAAATTCGCTGCCCTCGATCTAGCAAGTAGAACCTCAAGCGGTAGATGCAGACAAGGACAGCTAATCTATCTACCCACATCACAACGACCAACAGAGACAATCCATTTCCGAATATTGAATCATGATGCAACGCAACAGCTTTATAAACCTAATCTAAGCCAATCGATCTCGAAATACTGTCAGGTTTTTCCGAGTATTTTCTTATTGAGTCAGCATCCATTTGAATGAATCCTACTGATATAATAAAAATGTGAAAGTCTGTGTGAATGTTTGTTACATATCTCCGCAACTGAAATTGGTATGTATGTAGATAGTTTAGGTTCTAGAATAACACATTATACCTATCAAATTTATGTTAGTCGGACTAACAAGTGCTCAAGGCAAACTGAAACAAGTCAAGTTAAGTCATACAATTCATACAATTCTTCCTGCAGGATGCTACCAGTGGTTCTGAGAGTGAAATGAAATTTGTCGCGAGAGAAGTTTAATGGCGTTAAACGAGCACATGCATATATAATTAAGAAAATTTGTATACCTACCAAATAATAGAAAAAAATATTTATATTTTATTTTTGAAAAGTTATTCCTACTGTGTGTTGCATCCATGGTACCTACACTTCACATTCAGAACTTTTCAAGATGTTGAAAAGTTCTGAATGTGTGACCAAACTTCGAATCCGAGTTTTCAGTTTTCGACCGATATTTTTTTTTAGTCTGCTTTGTTTGTTAGGCTACTATCGTACCTATACTTAGGTCATCGTCAGTCTATGTTAGTCCACTGCTGGACATAGGCCTCCCCCAATGAGCGCACTAGCGCCTTGGTTTCAGCTTGACGCATCCAGCATCTGCCCGCAGTCCTTCGCATCGCAGGTTGTCATCCCACCTGGCCGGAGGGCGTCCTACACTTCGTTTGCCGAGTTGCAGTCTTCACTCAAGAACACGTTACCCTTATACTTAGATACTTATGAATCTGCGATCTGGGTGGCCATACGATGACACAAAATTATTTTTGAATTATGGTTATTAACACTAAAGTCATTTAAAACGGGATATTTACCAAGATTTGATTTTGGAGTTATCTAATATTTCGGCAGTTTCATGCGCCATGATCACGGAGTAACTGAAGGCACTGCGAGTTAGTTTTTATGTGCAGACATACCGATCTACCCTAATTTTTTGTCTTTTGCTAAGAACGTTACCACTATGTGTGGTAACGTAAAATATTGGGTAGCTCAAAAATCAAATCATGGTAAATATCGTTTTAAATGACTTTAATGGCAAAATTACTTGTCAGTTTTATGGGATTTTCGTTCACGCGGATGGCTCTCGGTGAATAATCCTGTGGCGTTTTCTTGCTAGAACGACGTGTGCAAAATGTTCGATCAATCCTCTTGAACGAAAGCTCAAAATAAAATAAACACAATGCGTTACGTTTGTTACTCGGGAATTTCCGGTAAAAAAATCTAATCTTTTAAGAGCGAGAGACCCTAATGTTGACTTTGGGTCTGTACAGGGCATGTAAATCTAGGGCTGTCTCTTGAGTATCCAATACTGGCAGCTTTATCATTTTTATGGAGACTTGTTTCGTAGAAAAGTGTAGGTAGTTAGGTACCTAAAAATTGTACAAAATTGTAGCACACAAATTGTGGGTGAAACAAACGCTTCTACTGTAAACGCACCGTGCTCATTAGACTGCGAAATTGTGGTCGTATAATCCGCATTCCAGCTGCGTCGAATGATATCTGCTTACAGCCCATCCAAGCAACCGTTTTTGAAATATTCAAGTTTCATATCATTTTCACGGACGTCATGATACACATAACAGGATAAATTAAATAAAGGCTATAAAACTTTTGAAACTACACTAAAGAAAACTCAAAAATCAAATCATGATCATCATCAAATCAGGTATTTATTGTTTTGACTATTCATAATTTATTTGCGGCCGTTTATTTCTTAACGTTGACTTCCAGTACCCGTACCCAAGTGACGCCTATATCGCAAAGTTATAGTTAGCCGAGTGTAAGCCACGCGACTTTTTTTGCAATACTTACTAATTGAACTCGTGATATCTTTCGAATGGAATGTCCGAATTGAATAATTCAAAAAGTTATATTAAGGTATTGAAGCACTCTTAAATACGAAGTAACTTATTTTGATAAGGATTAATACCACAGTACAAATAAAGAGCCTTTTCTAGCGGCGGCATTTTAATTACATTTTTTAAATAAAAAAAACACGTACTATTATAGTTAGATATATTTTTTTGTAGACAATGATATGTTCTGCAAAATTGTAGTACATTACTTTATTCTATCATCAATAGTTTCGCAGAAAACTTAATTTTTTTACACCGGGGTACTTATTGGAGTTTTAGTAAGGATCCCTAATTTTTTTTCTTATATCATTAAGAAACTGTGAATTACTGCTGCACTTGAGTATTGGTTGTGACTCCTAAACAGCCAACCATCCCGCTCAAGTATCTTATCTACCTGATGTACCTACCGATTTTACGGTCGATTTTCCGGTAGGTGGTGTTTGCTTCCTCAACATCAGTTAAAGAGTTATATATCTCTTCACCGTACCTAGGTATTCTTAAACTTTTTGTTTTTCGAATTTAAAGAACCATACCTATTTAATCCGCCAGTAAATTATCCTCTAAAAATCTTGGGAGTGTATAGCATATTTTCACAGCTGATTGTACTTAATCAAAACTTGATTATGTAAGTAAATCCCATCACACACATCACACGCAGTTCTATGGTGATTCCTTCACGTTGCAGGCCGCCAGACTCTGGAACGCCCTTCCCGTTTCTATCCGTCAAGCGAAATCCCTTCCTATCTTCAAAAGTATGGTTCATCAACACTATCTGACCACTCTTGATAAGTTTTCTTAACCCTTAACCAGCGACTGTTTGATCGTCTCTAGTTATTGGAGTTTCGAATTTACAACGCTAATTTTTAAATCTTAATCATAAATAAGAGTCTGATGTTGTATGTATTTGGTAGTTTTTTTTCGAATTCTAAAATTGGGGTGGAAAGCACGCCACGCGAGTACCTACTTATGTATGTTTTTATGCGCGGGTAACTAAGGGTTAAGATAAATATTAATTATTTTCAAAAATATTTATCCTAAATAATTACGCCACCGTCAGCTTTAATACGTACCGATCCTATCCATCCAAAGGTCGCTTTTAGCGATAAGGCCGCCGATTGTGCCACTAGATTTAGTTAGTATTAAGATCCTTTATTATTTTTATAATTTTTTTGTATTGATGGTGCAATAAAGTCATATTGTATTGTAAACTTAACTTTTGATTGCGTTAGCAAACCGCCGCCACCGCCGCCGCCGGTTGACCGGTTGAGTTGAGTACCTACGGTTTGCGTCGCAAATGCAAGGGGTGTACTGTACGATTTACGACACGAAATATTTTGGCAGATGACCGCTCGAGCTCGAATGAAGTTTCTCTCGACCCTGACTCCAATAAAAAACTACTTTTGCTCAATTCTTAGAGGATTCTAAACTCCATAATGTTGTATATTAAATGATTTTATCTTAATCTTCTCAAACAATTTGTGTAACGTAGTACTTTGGGGGAGCACAGCTGCATATATTACAGACTTTTCAGTCTAGTTTAGGCAACTGAGGCTAGATAATAGTTTGAACTGGTATTTCATTATGTACTGGACTTATTTCCAAATGTAAGACAAATTACCTATGTTCTGTGATTGTAAGATTCGTTTTTGCAATAAATTTATTAATTATTATTTATTTCACGTATAGTAGAACTTTTAAAAACTCGCCCATAAAGTTAATTATAAAAATGACCACGTTTTGTTTGTGACCATGGACATAAGAAATTTCTCTATAAATAACTTTTGTAATATACATAATATATAATAATAACCATGATAGTTTTAAAAGTTTATTCTGTTTTCACGTTTAATTTCCCCAATATATGAAAATAAAAAAATAAATATGACTAAATATCATGTCTTTCAAAGATCGTAGCAGCTTACGTTCCTTATACTTTCTCTTGTCAGTGATGTTTACAATGTTACTTGATATTTCTTTTGATCTATTTTCCAACTGCGTCACTCGCATGTCGCACAATACACTCATGCCGCCGGGTAGACCGAGAATAAAGGTAGGTATTCATGTAGGTACAACCCTACACGTTTCACAAAGTTACACGAGTACCTACCGCAACGCATTCGCTTATATAATTTGTACAATGCGCCCAGACCCAGCTTTTGTACAGAGAAATGAGCGATTGTACGGGGTTTAATCAAAAGCACAAAGGGCAAATAGCAAAACCATACTCTACCACTACGAAGAAATCTCAACCAACATCGAGAAGGCTAATAGGACAGGGTTTTTAATGACATCAACACGAAAGAGGTATCTTAATTTGACTGTATATGTGTAAAGTTGATATCTCCCGCGAAATACCTTTACAGGTTTGTCAAAGTTTTTTACCTCGCAACATCACACTCTAATATTATAAATGCGAAAGTTTGGATGTTTAGATGGATGGATGGATGTTTGTTACTTCTTCGCGCCAAAACGAATGAACGGATTGGGATGAAATTTTGCATACAGCTAGTTCAAGGCCTGGAATAAAACATATTATAGTCTTTTTACCTCATAAATCAGTTCCTATTGCATAGAAATAACCTTTAAACGTTTCCATAGAAACAACGCGTACGAAGGCGCGGGATGAAACTAGTCCTTAGATAAATAAGGACTAGTATTTGTTTACTATTTTTTGATGAATCTGAAATCTCAATAACCTCTTAGCAGATTGTATGATATAATATAAGAGATAAAGATGGCGACCGCTGTGGCGCGGCGGACGAAGATCCGCCTGCGACGTAGGAGGTTACGGGTTCGATTCCCGCCTTGGGACAAATCGATCTGTAAGTAAATATTTGTTTTGGGTGTTCTATGTTTAATAAAATATATCTATGCATGTGATGTACCTATTGTATTATGTATATCAGTTATCTAGTACCCATAACACAAGCTATGATTAGATTGGAGAGTTAGATGATGCTGTGTGGATTGTCCAGCAATATTTATTTATTATTTATTATATTTAATTATCATGTGATTATGTTTTAGATACGTTTTACGGCGCACATAACTAATCAGTTCCTCTTTAAAATCGACTTTTAAACAAGAACGAAAGAATCATCAAAATAATTTAAGAATTTGTGAAGATCAGTCCATAATTCACGGAAATATCGTTTTTCCAAAAACATACCTACAGCCGAAAATAGAACCTCCTACTGAAGTCGAAAATGACGATATAGGCATAGAAAAACTCTATAGTACCAACGTATATAGGGAAAACCAATGCAGACAGAGTAGATCAATAATTCATTATTGAAGAAGATCCTACATGAAAACAAAAACCTTGAGCTCATTTGCTACACAGATTATTTTTAGCATACCATTTTTATGGTCAAGTGTAAGCAGTGCTTAAAAATTAGCAATTCCCTCTGTTTCCGGTTTCATGATTCGACTGCAACGACGATCTCCAGCTGCAGTTTTTCTGACGACGCGACGGAAGACCCAGATGTATTTTGTATAATTGCCTAGAAATTTACTCATTTTTACCATTAAAAATACATCATTATCAACGAAATTACAGCTAATCAAACAAACAAAATTTGAACAAATTAATTTACAAATAAAATAAACGACCCGCTGAGTCAACTGCAAACTGTTTCAAACTCTTTAGGTAGGTTTATTAATGATTATTATATGGAACCTACATTGCTAGTCCACTGCAAAAAAGTAATCCAACTCTTTTATTGAAAATAATCATAAATGTAACATAACAGCAATTTAGAGCTAACTCGTTACATTATGCACATAATAAAACAAAATATAAAAAAATCATAAAAGAGACAGAAAAAGAAAATACTTAGTAAAAAAAAGAATTAACACAAAGAGAGGAAATTAAATAAAATCACATTCTTTACAAAACCAACCTACTTATGGTGGAAGTTATCGCTAATACAACGTGCAGAACGTGCAGTTGCATGATTGCATGGTATCACGTCACTCCGCTGACGTCCTGCGCCTGACCTTGGCTTGGAGCGTGGAACGTGGATGCAGTGCGTGCGGGAACCGGTTTGCCATTTGCACATTTTGCACTCAAGTTCACGCATCTTGCGCGCCGCTTTATTATCTATAACGAGCATAGAATTTATAGGATGGTAGTTACCTAACCGATGCTAATTACATTTTCGATCAACCAATACCCTGATTTAGAATCCAGGATATTTT
Source organism: Eupithecia abbreviata (assembly GCA_943735965.1). Lineage (NCBI taxonomy): Eukaryota > Metazoa > Arthropoda > Insecta > Lepidoptera > Geometridae > Eupithecia > Eupithecia abbreviata. The sequence continues at coordinate 7,237,315 of OX030977.1, read as the reverse complement.
ATGTAAACATAGACATTTATAAATGAAAACAAAAACTGATAACAATAACAGAAAACAACAGGTTATGACTAGAAACTAAACAAACTTCAACAATAATAATCTCGCATGTGCAGCGAATAATGTTTAAATTTTATTCGAAAACGAAGAAGAGATCAAATTTCTAAAAAATCAGTTAAAACCAAAAATTGTTTCGAACTTCTGCTTTAATGATAACAATATCTTTTAAGATTTTTTGCACTATTCCTGGGGGTTTTATGCCTTCTGACGCATAATGACCAATATAGTCCGATTTTTTATCGCATAACGACGCATTTGTAAAATGATACATCATCATATTAACCAATTCGCAAATTGACACATCAGTATTTAAAATCTTTGTGTACATAAAATATACAGGTTTTTGAATCGGAGTATAGTTACGCCACACCTCATTCACCCTGAATGCAACAGCAAATGGCAGACTGACAGGTACCTAATTAGGTAGGTACGTAGCATCCGATATGAACAAAAGATGCCACTTGACATCTCTTGAGTGAGATGAATATGTAGGTACAAGCCTTGAGCTTCATTATGAAACCTTACTTGACTTACGGATTATATTTATAATGGGGTTAGAAATGAAAATGCCTACTTTAGATGGATAAGAATATCACCGAGTGAATTTAAAAATTCTGCAAAGAACGTAATTATGAATGCCATGAACATTATTTGGTATTGAGAGGCAAATATCAAATAATTTTGGATTTATCCCTGATTATGTCAGAAAATCCATGAGTAAGAAGTTCTTATTCTTACTCATAAAACCATTTAATAAAAACGCTTTGCAAATCCTACAATCCAAGATTTGGTTCTTGAATTTAAGAACCGGTTTTATTTGTTTCCATCTATTTCGAATCGATGTTCCGTTTGTGTTGCTATGATGTTTCATAAATGTACTATAATTCGAAATCTATTTTATAAAACTACTATGATCTCAAATAGAACAAGCTATGTATTGAATATTAGTTTAAAAAATAAGGGATTTATGTTATAAGTAGGTACAAGATTAATTATTAACTATTGGGCTACAACTCAGCTTCCCTGTTATTGTGGGGGATTTTCCGCTAAGTTGACTTCTCCTGACATCGGAGGGCATGCATTAGACAAGTTAATACATAGTTAATTATAATTGAAGTGTTTTTTAGCCCCCGACGCAAAAAGAGATGTTTTATAAGTTTAATGTCTGTGTATATGTCCGCGGTATCGTAGCTCCCAAACGGATAAACCGATTTTCGTAATCCAATATGTAGTCTTAAAGCTTCTAACCCCTTGGTTAGGGATCATTTCACGAGACTTAAATGCTATACTGTCAATTTGCGGACGCAAATACACCATAGATTTATTATAACGGCCAGTAGGTACTAAACTGAGGTGTACCGTCACCAATATAAAGTTTGGCGCGTTCAAGTCTAATCTGAGAGGTGAACCGTTGTGGTCTCGGGAGGTGGACGGTGGGTGAGAACCGAATTAAAATACGTGTTTGTTCGCCAGGTTCTTCGTGGTAGTAATCGGCTCAACGATCATCTCGTGCTGAAACTTCACCAACATTTTTGAAAACGGTCTTGGTTACGTGTGCCATTTATTTCTTGAAATGAAATACACGATAAGATTGTCTTTATTGTGACTTTTAAATTAAAACGTATTGTATTATAGAATTTTTTTTTTTTTTTTTTTATTAATTTTTTTTAGAATACGATTGTGACGTGTTATTCTCGTAATTTACGAAATAAATAATAATTGATTAAATACTTTCAAAGATATCCTTTCAGTGAAATCCTTTCACATCTCTATATAGGGGTACAAATCAATGGTATTATAGACACAAGGGGTCGTGTTGGTCATTATGCGTCAGAAGGGTATGGTTCCGTCCCACCTTACCCCTAGGGGTATGGCCAGGGGTATGGTGGGTCCGAAGTGGATTTATTGAGCGTTTCAAAACATTAGGTACCTACCTACCTAGGTGGTCTGTTCGCCGCTTGGCCCCTTTCTGATTTCGTCTATTATATCTAGCCGTCCATAGAAACTGTGGATCTTTGCCCCCTTTTTGAAATCTTATGTTAAAGTGCCAATAACTGGGTATGTTACCCTACTAGAAAGTTTTTAGCATTACCTTTGAAATAAAATTCCGAAATAAGGGATCCTCAGGTACAAAAATATTTATTCAACAGCACACTTTCACTAGACAAAAGAGGAGACTGGCATTGGACTGGCACACGACACGAGAACTAAGGATTACGCGACAACATTGCCTTCTTTGGCAGCATGTAACCTTTCGCAGCGGCAGCACCGCCAGCTATTTGTGTTTGGCACGAGGTGCTCGCTGCTAACGCATTCCAGGTGGAAATGTGACGAACACTGGCTGCATTTGATGGACGCGCAGCCCTCCATAGTGCATTTGCAGTGAGCACAGTCCATTTTTATAGTCTGAAAAGAACGTTCACGTTTAAAACGTAGGTATGTTAAGGATGAGCTTCAAGAAGAACTGTGCGGGGTTTGGACCATTTTATATATTACTATTTATATCAAAGTATTTATTTATATTATATATTTTTTAAGAGGCCAAAATGAAGACCCAGCTAGGCTGGGCAGCATTTGGGAAACTACGTCAAGTCTCCGACGTCATCCATACCGCAATGCTTGAAAACGAAAGTTTTCAACCAATCCGTCCTACCCGTTATGACCTACGGAGCTGAGACGTGGACACTCACGATAAGGCTGGTCCGGTCCAGTTCAAAGTCGCTCAGCGAGCTATGGAAAGAGCTATTGCTCGGAGTTTCTCTGAAGGATATGATTCGTAACGAATACATCCGACAGAGAACCAAGATTAACATAACATAACGGAACATAGCTCAAAGAATTAGCAAGCTGAAGTGGCAGTGGGCTGGCCATATCTCGCGCTGGGGCAAACGTAATCTTGATTGGTAACCACGGCTCTGTAAAAGTAGTGTATGACGCCCTCCGACCAGGTGGGATGACGACCTGCGAAAGACTGCAGGTACATGCTGGATGCGGCAAGCTGAAGACAGGGCGCTATGGCGCTCATTGGGGAGGCCTATGTCCAGCAGTGGACTGCTATAGGCTGATGATGATGATTTATTTTATCCCATTCAAACAGTTTTGACTTCATACTGTTCCCGTTTTGCACAAATTCAGTTATAGACAAATCTCGTTTCATCCAACTCGCGTTGACTAGGTTAGGATCAAATGATACCTCTTTGCTGATGTACCATGTTAACTAACACTTGTTTATTAAAGACACGTGTTGACCGATTGGTTGACAGTGCATTTATATTGATTGGTTTGGTTATATTTGTTTTTTTTTTTATTGTTGATCTGCAAAAGATTTTTTTGATTAAGTTGAAGACTACCTTTTATTATTTCATAATAAATGTTGTGATCGCTTATTTCTTAACTTTTTTTGTTTCTCCTTAAATTAAAATTGGATGCACCCTGGCCCTAAATAATCAACAATTCATAAAATTTCTAATATCTACATTAACTGCCAAGGTAGATAAGCCCAATGGCAAATTACAGAAAACTGCTAATTCGCATGCAGACTTTAGGAGTCGCCGGAATAGGCGTGGTTATGACCTATGCTACGACCTATGGGATGTAATAGGAATTTGTTGAATCAGGATTTGGTTATAACAGTATTTTTATGGAATAGGAAAAGCATGAAATGAACTTATAAAATAAAATTAAAGTGGGTGTAAATAAAGTTATATGTAATGAACCAGGCCGCCGCCGCCGCCTGGGATTACGCATCCCTAAACCACCGATCCTATAATCAGATATAACAAATATCAACGTGCTCTATTTCCTTCAGACCTTACAAGACTCTGGGAAACGTCACCAAAATTAACATTTATAAGCTATGGCCTACTAGGCCGTGAAATCGCCTTCATATGTCAATTATAGTACAGGATGGTTTGATGGTTCAGATGGGTGATTTTATACGTAAACGCACAGCATGATTTTTGTACCTCGTAAGCTCTTCTAAGCGCAAACGAGAGCATTATATACAGATCAGCTAGATTGGTGCTATCGATTTCTTAGCTTTCGAGGCTGCCAGGGAAACGAAGCGAGACTACACAAAATTGTGTCTGCAATAGCTCAAATGGGGTACATACCAAAATATTTCTTTGTGGAACCGGGTAAACTTGTTATTCTCTTTTTAGTTTTCTTCGTTATGTTATTTAGAATTTTAAATAAGTTGCAAGTAAAATTTTTTTACAATTTTATTGTACTGTTTTGTGTGCTGTATAAAATAGAACTGAGGTTTTAAAAAAAAAAGAATTGAGATTCTTTTTGCTGTTCTTTATCATTTTAAGTTTTTGAATATTTTTTCTTCTTTACTGCTCGGACATAGAAAAGGAGGAAATAAAAGTTGGTTCCTCAGTGTTCAAAAAGTTTGATTAAAAATGTCTAGTCACACTCATCGCGAATAATAAGTATTCGCATTATCGCGATGTACAGTCCGACCAGAAAGAGTAGAAATTAATTATCGAGGAAATAAAATTTATTTGTTTGCAAACAAGCACCAGACATGTTTTGCCTAAATATAGGGCACGCCAAATAAGAGAAAAGAAGCGTCAACGTGACGTGAGAAGATTTTTCAACAAAATTAAACTCAGTAATCAATAAATAAATGTCAATATGAAATCTTATTGAAACAATATTTTTATGCAAATAAATGATTCATATCTTTATCTTTAATGTTTCTGGCCATTAGTTATAAAACTAACAAACAGAATAAACAAATGGACAGATTACGTCGGTATATAAAAGCAGTTAAAAACAATGTCGATAGTTTCCTATTTTTTAAACAATTTTTTTATTCTTCTCTCGCTAGGATTATAATATCGAAAACCCCGCTACCACTATACGAATCGAGTAAAATGTAAATTGGTATATTCGAATGACGATTTTTGAAATGACTAAAATGATCATAAGTATTGTTTCCTCTCTTTCTTGAATAATTTTCTCTTAAAATCTGCCACCAATTTGCTACGTAAATAACGCCTGCGCAGGGGCATTCTAGGGTGTAAAAGAAAAACTACGGAACATAATTAACGCAATCTATTCTCGATCAAGATAAAACTGTAATGGCCGGAGAATACAATTACTACAATGCAAAGAGAATACAATAATTAAATATTAAATAAATAATGCTGGACAATTCACACAGCATTATCTAGCCCCATGGTAAGCAAAGCTTGTGTTATGGGTACTAGATAACTGATATACATAATACAATATATTACATAGATAGACATTTTTTATTATACATAGAAAACGACCAGAACACCCGAAACAAATATCTGCAGATCGTACACACATTTGTTCCGAGGCGGGAATCGAACCCGCAACCCCCTGCGTCGCAGGCGGACCTTCGCCCACCGCGCCACATCGGTCGTCAAGTAACGCATAATTAAGTAACGCAGGCCGCGCGGCCCCACGGAATCAAATCTTCCTACGTATAATTTACTCTTTGGAGATTAAATTACTTTGAGAATTCAACCAAATCGGTTTTGGTTGAATTCTCAAAGTTAAATTACTATGGACGGAACGTTGGGAAAGAAGAAAGTGTGAGGGGTGTGAGGCCTCCCTCGCACTTTCTTCTTGTTGGTGAAAAACTGTCAAAATCGGTGAAAATGTATAAGCCCACCACAGATTGTTAACGCCTAAATATAATTCAACCAAATCGGTTTTGGTTGAATTCTCAAAGTTACATTATTATGGACGGAACGTTGGGAAAGAAGAAAGTGTGAGGGGTGTGAGGCCTCCCTCACACTTTCTTCTTGTTGGTGAAAAACTGTCAAAATCGGTAAAAATTTATAAGCCCACCACAGATTGTTAACGCCTAAATTCTGTCTTTGAAGATTGTAGGCCATGAGTGTCGTTCTGTTGAGATTACTTGCAAAGAGAATACAAAAAGTACATGAACACTACGAGTAAGTTTTTATTGGCAGACAATACCACTTACGTAGTTATTGTATTCTCTTTGGACATACCGATCAAAGAGAATATAGAGTACCTAGATATAGATGATGTCTGCCAAAGAGAACGTAATATTTTATATTCTCTTTGACAATAACAACTGGTACATGTCTGTTAATAAAAACTTAGTCACAGTGCCTTTATTTATTCCCAAGTATTAGTTATTCCGTGTATCACAAAGATAACTGCGGCGCATGAGACTGTGCCGAAATGTTAGAAATAAAAACAATGGGAACCACATAGGTTTGTAGACACCTAAGAGAATATAAAGTATGACAATATTTTTTTACAGAAAAAATAATAATAACTGGTAATTTTTTGTTTAATTAAGTAACTATTGATAAACCATTAATCCGAAACCCAGGCCACGCGAGCCAGACTTGCACTTGACGGGTCACAGGGGCGCAGCTGACAAATCGTGCCTTCTCTCCTCCAATTCTAAGTGGAAGGACTATGATCTGCACTGACAACTCGCAATACGAATGTATTTTATATTAATCTCGCCCTAGCAAAACTACCTAGAATATTCCTTGAACACCATCCTGATCAGATAATTTGCTTGGAACAGACGCAGTGGCGAAGGGGGCGCCCGAGTGCTGCGCTCGACGCCGGACTGGGGCGATGGGGCCATCAGCGGGGAACATCTCTGGTCCCCCACCTCCGCGTCTGGCGAGTGCTGCTACGTCGGTGACGCTGAATGCCAGGTAGATTTTCTTTATTCACCGTGGTACCATTCACGCATTGCTCAACCTCATCGGTCTGGAAGGGTGCTCACCGAGACTTCTTTATATATTAACTAACTGCGCCCTGTGGCTTCGTCCGCGTAGAAATTTGAAAAATATGAAACGGGATAAATAGTATCCTATATCTGTCTCCTTGTTCTAAGCTACCTCCCCACCAATTTTCAGCCAAATCGATTCAGTCGTTCTTGAGTTATATGTAAATAGTGTAACTTACGCGACTTTATAGATAAGACTAGACTAGACTTTATACATACATAAGTATATTTTTCTCATAAACATCAATCAATAATTTGATTACAAAGTTAAAAAAAAAGAAATAAGGTGTTTTAGCCGCTTGTGTTTATTTTAGGGGTTTTAGAGACCCCTTGCAACTAATCGCGTAAACAATAAATTCGCGATTGACTGACGACCAGCTGCCGCACGTCGGGTTAATTTCCCCGTTGCAGTGCTGCTATTGCTGGGCAGGAAGCGTTTTCCCAGTCCACATGTCTCATTTGGAGGCATGTTGCTCGTGTCTGCAAGAAGAACGTGGAAACATAAGTATGTAACCTACGTACATCGTGCTTAAGGATTATAAGGCCCAAAGCCTAATTATGTCGTATGTAACGACGAACCTTGTCCAGCCTAAAGTTATAATAACATTCTGCCCGCCATGCGTCAACCACAAACCGGTTGCTACTAACAAGATGGCAGGCTCAAGAGACTTGCGGTATACTTACGGGTGTTGTATTAACCGCGCGAATTTTGAAACCGTGCCTTATAATACCATGGGCCTTATATGCCTCTGATACCTCTAAGAGAATAAGTGCCTAATGCTACTTCATTAATAACACTGCGATCTCCAGCACACCGAAACAAAGTGGAGATTTTGACATTCCTAATTTTATAAATAATGATTGTTTAGAATTTTAGGCTAATATTTAAAAAGAACCCAAAAATTGTTGTGCCCTGACAGGGTTTTTATGCATTGTGTACCTACCCACTAAGACTACACCTAAGATACTACCTGTATGCATGAAATTACAATAAATGATATGAATTATGAATTATGAATTTTCGGCCTTCGAAACCTGTGCTAGGTATACTTAGAACACGTAACCATTTCGATGCAAATATATAATATATGTATTTCTAAGCTTACGTAAATCTGCATTACACCTCATAAAAGAGCTTCGATACAAATCCGAGAATACCTGAAATGACATTAGCGTTACAAATCCGTTTCCAAATTCCAAAAACAAGGAGCCACGTATTGTGTGTGCTAAGCCGAAAGGCAATAATCAACTACTTTTAGTATTGCCGTGTACTTAGAACGAATAATATTTTTTGAGTTAAAAAAATACTATTATGTATTCATAAAGTAAAAACTCGCTGATATTCTAATGGACTAAAAGCCTGCGACCACCAATCATTTTCTATAAGTCGAAAGTTTGTCAGCATATACCCAATACAGATAGGAAATCCTCCGATTATAAAGTTTGTTTATTCGTATAGTATAAAGGTCTATTTTTACATTTCGTTCGGGATGGTATTAGAAATCTAACACTTCAACTGCCGTGTTTCACAGTGGCTTTGGCCTGCCGATCGAATCGTCTTTAAGTTTCATAAAATGAAGGTGAACTTTCGTCATAGTATAAAAACTGAATTTTATATGTAAGGGAATTACCAAATGGTGTTTTCAAGAACGCCAAACGTTTTGCATAGTGGCTTTACGTAGGGCAAAGCCACTATGCAAAACATCTGGCGTTCTAGCGTGCGTGGCTAGCTTGAACTTGGCTTGACACGCTACCGCGTGTCTAGTTCAGTACGAACTTGGCTAGATTACACATTTATGTTTTTGATTAGATAAACATATTACGTGGCACCGTGTCCAATCCTTTGTGTGGCTATTAAGACTCCTTATGCTTGGCTGGAGTGGGATCTCTACCAGAACAGAACTAGAACTAATCCTGAGATTGTGATGCCTAGCATTAGTTTCGCATGTGTCAAAGTGCGAATTTGCCTACTTATTTATCTTCTCGTCTCTCATGTAGGTAAATCTTTCTTGATATTGTATTTCATTTACTACAAGCGTAATGTAGAAGTACATGCTAATCATAAACTATTTACCAATGTCTGTGCTTCAGCCGTAACTTTGGAAAGTTCAAAAGTTAAATATTTCCTATGGTAATGTTCCAAATTTCATCTAAAGAAAAAAATACTTGTTAGTCGAATTTACTGCCTAAATTACGAGTAGCTTTCTTTAATATAAACTAAACGTTTTTTCTCTTCTCACTAGTTCGATCGTCGAACAACTGAGTTTGTTTTTCTAATTACTTCGATCGTCGATCTATTGAGTTTTTTTTACTCATTTGTTCGTAGCTCAGACTTATTTTGATAAAGAAACAAAAATGATAAAAATATTTAAATAAATAATGTTTGACAATCTACACAGCATCATCTAGAACTTGAGAATGGTTTTACTCATGGTCAATGCTTTGGACAGACAGTGAATATAAAATTGACTATGATTTTTTTTCTATTAAAATAGAGCAGTAGTTATACGCAGCATCTAGCAAGAAGTAGACTCACCCCGACTTACCCCTTTCACCGCGCTGAGTTTCAGTTTAAATTCGCGCGAATATTTGTGCACTATGGAGTTGTAGGTATGCTTCTTACTAACCGCAATGCGGAAAAAAATCACGTGGCGCGGGAGACAGTGTTGCCGCTTTATCGTCTTGTCGCTTGTGTAGGAGATTTTTAACTGATTTGGCGACTGACGATGGAATTTGCGTAGTTCCCTGTCTGCACGATAGAGGCGCTGTACCATAGTACAGCGCCTCTATCGTGCAAACAGGAAATCATTGCGTTTTAATGATCACGTTTCGATAGGTACTAGTGTCAGAAACAAGGCTCAGGACCATCAACTTTTGTTTGTCTAATCTAATCTCTAATGCCTCTGTCCTAAGCTCCTTCTCTCCGAACTAGAAATAAAAAGAAATACATTTTATTTACCGTGCGTGTAGGTTAAGATTCAGTACACGGATTATACTCCGCCAGAAAAATTATTTCTTCTAAGAAAACGAGTAACTACCTATACTTAATACTTCTTTGTTATAAAGGTATTTCGACAAAAACTTAGAAAGCTTAAGTTTTTACATTGGCCTTACATTGGCCTTAGGACCGCGTTTTATATGGGTTCATAATACTCCATAGATACCTATCTAAAGATGACATGGATTAAAGACTAAACTCGGCTATTACTTTTGCAGATCAGTTTCGCGTTTCATAGCTGTTTTCTATGAAGGTTTTGAGAAGGCATTTTATCGACCTCGTATATTGCGCGATATAACACGATGAAATTAGCCGTTACCGAATGATATTAGTAGCGATCCTAGCATGGGCAGGCAATTTATGTTGTTTTGCTCGATTTTTTCACTACCGGATACATTTTTATAGCTAAACCTGTTACGATCGAATCGTCACAATTTTCTATTCCCTGAGGCTTTGCATCAATATTTACCTACAGCATGCCCTGCCTGTATGTTTATTCAGGCGAAAACCGAGCAGAAATGTTATTTTCCCTTCAGCCATTAGCAAATGTCCTGCCTATTGTACTGTGCCTTCTAAGTTGAATGCAAGATTAATGACACAACGCCCAACGGTGTTGCTTTGATAAACAAGCTTTTAATGTGATGTTTTGGGACATGTTCTTTTTGGTTAATTTAATCGGCGATTACAATGATTTATGCCAATTCAATTTATGTATGTAATTACCTACTCTCCTTTTAATCGAAGTACAAAAACAAAAAGCGAATATCACTGAACGGGTTGATTGTACAAACATTTTTTAAGCAATAAAAAGGTTCAAATTCCAGTTTGAAAACGGATATGAAACGAAAAGTTTCAAGCCAAAATTTGTTTCGAACTTCGGCGATTTGCTCTAGTGATAACAGAGTCTTTAAATATTTTCCACCAACATGTAATTAATTTTTAAATGGTTTTAACTATAAGTAAAAGGAGGAGGACCTCTATGTTCCACTTTATGTATGTTTTTTGAATTAATGTCTGGTCGATTTCTCTGTCATTTACGTCATAATACATTACTTGTACATCGTATGTTCCCGAGGTGGTTCCATAAAAAAAAATATTGTTGAGGGATTAGTGAAGTAAAGTTCCGTAAAACTAAAACTGTTTAAACTAAAGGATTTAGAGTCGGTTATTCGTTTTTTCTACAAAATGATACTCTAATCTATGTAACCCCTTGTTTATATAAAATATCTTATATTCTAGAAATTAAAGAACTATTATTTGAAAAAAATCCGAGAGGTAGAGATCCCTCGTGTCTACAACACAAGTTTCTTAACATAGAGCGAGGAATTGAACCAAATGGAGAAATAGGTCTTAATCACAATATATTTGTTATATGTAAGACCTTCAGAAATAAACTATTATTATTATTATTAATCTAGAAACGAGTATAATATCCATTGATGATCGTTAATTTTCTCTTCTAATAGAAACACGGAGCCCGCGTGAAGTGTTCGGCCTGCAAGATCACCGCGCACCTGGCGTGCATCGACATCCTCATGGATCGTGTGAAATTCATGTGCAAGCCCACCTTCAGAGACGTGGGCGTCCGGCAGTACAGAGAGCAAACTGCCGTACAACACCACTGGGTGCATCGCCGCACGGAGAAGGGGAAATGCAAAGCTTGCGGAAAGGTACGTGCTTTGCTCTTTTGTTTTATAATCCACAATGTAAAACTAGTGCAAGCGAGCTAGAAACTATACTTAATAATAAATAATGCTGGAAAACCACACAGCATCATTCGGCACAGTTCATTGCCCGGCAATGATCATGGAATACAAGAATGGTACTGGAGGCCATAAATATTACTAAACACAGGAACATCAACCGAGAAGAAGGCTTCCAATTATCAGGAACCTGTTGTGAGAATGTGCAAAAAGCGAAGTAGTGATGTAGGTACAGTACAGTGCGCGTCAGATTTAAGTATCCCCCTTGTCTACAAAATATTTTCAATAATTTCTATTCCCTTGCACACATACATAGAGATAGGGGGGTTACTTATACATATGAGACGCCCACTGTATCAATCGCATCGCGTTCTGATACTGTCAGTGTTGTGTGTCGTAATCGAGCTGCGTTCGATAATGAAACCCGTGGTAGTGGTAACGTTCGTAGCGAAAGATAAAAACTGAGGGTTGATCGGTAAGTCTGCCAAGAAAAACTTACCCGCAGTGCCTTCAGTTATTCCGTGATCATGGCGCATGAACCTGTGCCGAAATATTAGAAAATTCAAAATCTAATCACGGTAAATATCCCGTATCGTAATATAAATACCCCGACTTTTGTGTTGTTAAACCATGATAGTTTCAAAAGTTTAATATTACATGATTTGCTCATCATGCTGCATTCGGCACAGTTTCATGCGCCATGATCACGGAATAACAATCAAATAATATAATCAAATCGTGGTAAATATCCCGTTTTAAATGACTTTAGTGTTGATAACCATGATAGTTTCAAAAGTTTTATTAATATTACATATTGATTACATAAAAATCGCACCCCTCCGAAATTATTGTTGTGTCTCCAGCAGCTAGAATACATTACACTAAAACATAAATAGTTATTTTTTAGTGTACATTGAAAAATCCAGAAGAATCGAAAAATATTGAAGTTGAAATCACACTAACAAGCTTGTCCTGATGCGGCAATAGAACCAGCAACCTCTGCGTCACAGGCAGACTTTCATCCGCTGCGCCTCAGTGGTCGTGAATGTTAAATAAGAAGTTTTAGGCATACCTGACGTAATGAGAAATTAATCAAAATTTGTTAGTATTGAATGAAGCTCTCAAACGAGTAATTTCGTGGCATTTCAGCTTAGTACGTTCCCTCGTTGATCAGCTTGGCAAATTAGAACCAGTAAAGCCTAACGGCTTAATTGGCTCTTGGGCTTATGGTCGTAGCAATTCCTATCAGTAAATTCCAGCAAGCAAATCTGAAATTAGCTGGACGATGAGAAGCTACGAAGTTGTGGGCGTTACAGCTTACTTGGGATTTGATTAACTCGTTACAGAAGCGAGCAGTATTCTAGATATGTGAAATCAACATATCTGTGACTGAATAGGTTATTTTTCTAAGAGTTACAATACTTTTTCACAACGTTAGCATTTCTCAAATCTTTGTTTTTAATTTTAAGTTGTCCTCTATTTGTTTCTAGTATAGATCGGTACAGTGCCAATAAAAACTTCTCGCAGTGCCTTCAGTTATTCCGTGATCATGGCGCATGATACTGTGAATATTGGAAAAATCATAGTAAAAATCCCGTTTTAAATGACTTTGCTATTAATTACCATGATAGGTTCATGCTATCAGTAAATTCCAGCAAGCAAATCTGAAATTAGCTGGACGATGAGAAGCTACGAAGTTGTGGGCGTTACAGCTTACTTGGGATTTGATTAACTCGTTACAGAAGCGAGCAGTATTCTAGATATGTGAAATCAACATATCTGTGACTGAATAGGTTATTTTTCTAAGAGTTACAATACTTTTTCACAACGTTAGCATTTCTCAAATCTTTGTTTTTAATTTTAAGTTGTCCTCTATTTGTTTCTAGTATAGATCGGTACAGTGCCAATAAAAACTTCTCGCAGTGCCTTCAGTTATTCCGTGATCATGGCGCATGATACTGTGAATATTGGAAAAATCATAGTAAAAATCCCGTTTTAAATGACTTTGCTATTAATTACCATGATAGGTTCAAAAGTGAGAACTAGTGGTCGTGCGAGGCTGGGTGTACTTATGGATACTTATGGCAACATTTATTCACCCACATCTTATTGATATAAGTCATCATTAAACTTCTATACCAAACCTATACACGCCTGTTAGTGTAGAAGCATTCATTATCAACTTGGAAGTTCAAACAATTTCTGTTAACTACGGCAACTTTTCGACTAGGTACCCATCAATAGGGGATCTGTTCGTTCTGATTGCTTGTGAAACTACCTCAATTAATCACTTCCATTCCAACCTATAATTATAATCACTACGTCGTGTTATCTGCCAACTTCGTAATGATATAACTTTTTTCTACCTGTAAATCCTGCACAATACAAAGATGCTTTATTTACATCAACAAGAATACATAAAAAGACAAATTATAACAACCTATACATATCTACTAAACTCTGTGTCAGTATATCTGTAATTCACTTTATGCCAGGTACAAGAAATACATTTTTAGATAACAATAATGCTGTTTAGCATTAATAATATAGAGGGCAGCAGAGCGGCCCCTGTTTTTTGAACAATTTTCTGCTGGGGAGTTCAAAACCACGAGAACATGCTATTCAGGTAAACTGACCACGCAGCAGATTTGCATTTAGCTGCTCTTGCAATTGAATACGTTTTCGCTTGCTGTTGCCTAAATATACTCAGTTCGCGATCGGCCTCCTTCGTCGCGGGTTCAAACCACATACCAATTAACCATTATACCATTTCCATTACTATACACTACTGGTTATATACTACTGCCGAGTTATATCGGTAGTAGTATATAATCAGTAGTGAAGAGTTGTCTTCTGAATATAGTCCGTACCATAAACCAGTGACTTTCCTTGACCACTAACCTACACCATACTACCAACCAACATCGGGCGGTTTGGAGAATCACCAGTACCATCTACCACAACCCTTTTCACATGCAATATAATTATTATACCTTTTTACAAAGATTGTCGGTTGCCAAAAAAAGGAGATTTGAGACATTATTTATGCCATACACACAGATTTTAGGTCTTTTATTTATCTTTAATTCGCGTGTAGAAATGGCCCTCTGGCTTTATTCAGTGTAGCCAGCCTCTTTATAAGCCATTCCATTCACTACTCGACGGATATAAACCAACATACAGCTATCTCCCGCGCGAAATTAAAATTCCATTTTTAACTCAAGTTTTTTCTGTTATGTGTTCCCGGGGTTTGAATTAATCTAGGTTGATTTAAAAGCCACTGAAATTTAGAAAGATCCTAGTGGAAATATTAGCACGTGTGTATTTTAAGCAAGCCAAGTTTGTGTTGGACTCGCAATAGAGATTTAATCATTTACTTTTTTTCTACAGACGCTGCAAGCGAAGTTGTCCTTCAGTTCCAAAGAGATCGTAGCGCTCAGTTGCGCCTGGTGTAAAGACGCTTACCACAACAAAGACAGCTGCTTCAACCTTTCGAGGATAGGAGAGGATTGCTCATTGGGTGAGCTTTAAATAATTCCCAAACCTGTAAAAACACAACGAACTGTACTTTCCACACTGACACAGTATGGAAAGTTACAGTTTGTTGTGTTTTTGCCCGTTGCCTATATCCTGACCACGAGTTCATTTTATGTTTGGTATATGCACGACTATGAAGTTCGATAATTAATAACAGGTGATTGAAGATTGAATGACAGAATGCAGTATTTCATAGATATACTTCTGATGCGAATCCTTCAACTCGAAAGTATGGGGTTGTACGAAAGATTTTGATCGTTTTTTAAACATTTATTGGCTCAAGTTTATATTTTTATTGATTCCAAAAATAAAGTCATTTAAACGCCTCAGTAAAGTTTGTAAAATGGTACAAAATTATGAGCAACATAAAAAAAACCCGCTAAGTGCGAATCAGACTCGCGCACAAAGGGTTCCGTACCATTATCTGTAAAAACGACAAAAAAAAACATGTCTGTTATTATGGGAGCCCCCCTTAAAAAAATGTTTTGTTTTAATTTATTTTTTTTATTTTTCGAATGAATATATTATTACTAAATATTCTGTGTATAATTCAAGCGTCTAGCTGTTGCCGTTATCACTATCGAGGAAAAACAAAGATAAAATCACGTTTGTTGTATGGGAGCCCCCTTAAATATTTGTTTTTATTAAATAGAAATACATCATCTGCGTAAATTTAAACTGTCTAATGATGATTACGTCATCGGTAGTTATTTACTTTTTTACACGAATGGCAACCCTCACATTGTCTATGGTTGAAAACGAAACGCATTTTCGGGGATTCCCGCAAATAATGCATACGTTTAGGCACCTCTTTAGAACCGATTAGGGGAATTACCGCACGCTATTCACTTGTCTAAATTTCCTCTGTCAGTTTACGTAAGCATGGGGGAGGGGGTAAGAGCTTTGCTTACTTTTGCTGACAAGGGGGATGGGGGGTTAAATAATTGTAATAAATCTGCTTACGTAATATTTGAACGGCCCCTTATCGCTTACAGCGATTTCTCCCAGGCAACCTAAAAAAATGTCCGGAAGTATTCTTACATATCTAGTGATGTTGACGCTTGATTAATACCTCGGTAATAAATAATTCGCCTTTCCTCGTAGCTTCGAACGGCTTAGCGATGATGAAGACTTGAATAAATTATAAAGCGAAAGTTTTGCTCTACTTTCATAAATAATGGTCATAAATTAGCGTCATATTTCAAACTCCTAAGAACCTCAATAAAGCTTGCAAGTTCGTTTCAAAACAACTTTTGTTATGCTCTTCAATGTCAAGTAATAATAACTTTATTTCAGTTAACAAAGAAAGTGTACAAAAAGTAACTTAATAAGGCCCCAGAGACTAACATAGATTTAAATTTACACTCCGATGACGCACGCGCGGTGTCATTTGACAGGCATCCAATGAACTTAGATTTTATTTATCAGGTATTTATCGCGTACCTTTTGATTTATTTTTCCCGACGTCTCCATCGCATTACAGCGATCGTAGCAACGGGGTCACTGGATGTAGATACTCGGGAGTTACAGCTGAGAATTGACGGCAGTATCCACGACTACCCCTTATTCGTCTTCAAAATCAGGAATGTAGCAGTTCACAGTAAGACACTGACCGAGTTCGATTGCAGTAGAGCCGAATCACGCACACATTTATTGTGCACAGGATTCCACGAGTAATAGAGGTGAAAACCATCTTCACGATTAAAATTCAGGTGTTTTTTGATCGCAATAGCCTGTCGAACCATCCTTTTGTATTGGTGGCGTTCAAGGAATATAACTTTAGAGTCGTGTAGCTCAATCCAGTGGTTATATGTATGTAAGGTGTACAAATGTTTGAATACCTATTCATTTCTTATGTATTCTCTCTGTCTCTCTCTCTCTGTCTGTCTGTGTATTTAGCCTAAAACCTTCTTACATACTGCCCTGCGTCAATTCCAAAATACATCCACATAGTTACCATGCTCTTAGCATCTCGTACACTTAATACGCTTTGTTAATTAATTAGAGTACACTATTACATATAAATGATGTTCTGGATTTACTCATGAATGAAGCATAATATAATTTGTCCTCAGGCTTACAATCAAACATCATAGTCCCGCCGTCATGGATAGTCAAACTGCCTAGAAAAGGCAGTTTCAAATCATCGTTGCGAAAATCTCCTAAGAAAAAGAATGCGTCAAAAAAGAAAGGAAAGGACTCGAAGAATGAACCGAAAACGTTTGTAATAAAGCCGATACCAACGGCTGAAGTGAGCCCTGTGATCGTTTTTATAAACCCGAAGAGTGGGGGGAATCAAGGAGCGAAGCTCCTACAGAAGTTTCAATGGCTGTTGAATCCACGGCAGGTATTCGACCTCACGCAGGGTGGTCCAGGGCCTGGGTAAGTACTATAGCTACAAAATATTTACTCGTACTTCGTACAGTACGACAATTGATTTATACTTTATAATTAATACATAGATATGGGAAGTCAAAAACGGCCGCACTACCTAGGTAGGCTTATAGTTGACGGGTTGCTTCGGTTGTAACTAAGCGCGTGGCTAAGAGTAAAAAAATTAAATCTCTCATCGTCTTACTACATCGATTAGCTAGACGCTTGTTGTCGGTTTTCATATTTTGAACTCTAAGCTACGCGCCTAACTTTCCAATTCAATTGAAGCAACCCGCCAACCTTCCCGCCTACTAGGTGCTCAAAATGCGGCCGTGGCCTAGACTTAAAATCTAGCAGCATCAACAAAATCCTTGATAAGACTTGCCATTAAAAAGATTTCCAAGAAATACATAGAGGGTTAGAATCATAGAGGGTTAGAATGCTATAGGCTTCTTTTAAACCGCGAAGCTACGAAGGTTAAACGCTGTCTAATCTCCTTCCCTTCGATAAGCTAAAATGAGTGCAGCTCACAGCGACTTCCATATAAAGCCTGTCCAAACCTGTTGTTTGGGAGATTATTTAATGATGGCTCTGCCTAGAAGAATGATCTTCACAAGCCAAGTTGTCAAAGTAACGACATATAAAAATGGCGTTGCCTTCAGTGAGAAAGTTGACTTCCTCTGGTACTAAACGCGTAGTTGTTTAATTTTATCGGCGCAAACCATAGGGTATGAGTAACTTATTACACGTATTGACACCTTCATTAATACAAGATTCTGAATTTAAATAACTTTTTTCAATAAGTCGAGTAATATTCTTTATTTCACATATGAGCAAAACCCGATATGGCTCACGGTTTTTGGGCAGCAAAGTCAGCGTCAGCGGAAGTGGTGAAAAAGCATTCTTCGAAGTCCGTTCAAAATAAAATTATAGAATGTCGTTGCTAGGCGAATCCTTGGATCTACTTATTTTTCCTACGAAATTCATTTACTTTCAGATTTTTTTAAATACTCTTCAATTAAATCCTACTAATATTATAAACGCGAAAGGTTTAGAGGAAGTTTGTTGTTCTTTCACGCAAAAACTACTAAATGGATTTTGATGAAACTTCACAATAATATAGCTTACATATTAGAATTACACATAGGCTACAATTCATAAACATATATATTGTATATTATGTAAAATATCTGTCGAGTACGTGTAGTATTTGCACGAACGGTCATTTCCGTGGAGGGACAGACCCACCTCCTTCCTGCATTGCAGGCAGAACCCCACGGCACTTTGATTATTAAAATATTATAAATGTATTTTATTTACACGGAAATGAATTCGTGCAATCTGCAGTCACTTCAGAAGGCCTAGCATTGCGATGCTACCTTCTGAAGTAACTGCACGCAGCACGTGCTACGCGGGTCTAAGAATTAGCATATTTATCTACTGCAAAAGAGAAGAGAAGGGTAAGAGAAAGTCTGCTGATCGAATGGGATGTTTGTGTCACTTTTTCGTAGTCTCATTGGTTGCATTTTCATATGAAATAAAAATACTGCACATAAAGAAAATACAATCCGTTGTCTTTATGAAAATCCTAACTTGTAAGGTAGTTTGGAGATACGAATAATTTCGTTTGGGGTAGAAAAGAGAGTGCGCGTAGCATTTTCATTTTTAGCATTTTCATTTGTAGCATTTTCTTAGTACATACCAGGCTGTACCAGCGCGCTGGTGCTGGTACTAAGAAAATTTTCAATAAATGTTATGGGTGACAGATGGGTGAGGAGTAGAGGAAAGTAAAACATATGTGGAGAAACAAGGCAACGTTCCCTGCACAATGTGCAATGGTTAAATCCGCAATTTTTTACGTAGTTTAGTTTTGTGATTAGAGAAGTTTTGTGATTTTTCGCACTCAAAAATAACTATTCGTGCGTATGTCCATTCGCGCAAACAGTTTTTCGCCCTCGATTTTAGTATAAACATCAAATATCGAAGAGGTTTCTTTCTTTTAGACCTAACAGACTCATGGACACGTAACACAATTCAAATTACATAAGTAAAACTATAAAAAAAAGGAAATAAAGCGATCACTCAGATTTTTTCATCACTTCAATTATTTAATGCTAAAGTAAAAAAGCGAACAAGAAACCATTACCTTGTTAGGTTGTTAGAATCGGAGTAAAACTACAAAGAAACGTTTGAAAAGTTTACAAAGAAGGCTAAAAAAAGATCAAACACACTACTGATTATCCAGGGAAATTGCCGTGTGGCTTAGAATTAAATTCCATCGCTTCCCGTGCGTGTTATAAGACGCGACTAAGGGATATTCACAGAGGGCAGTAGTGCTCCTGCAGAACAGATCCACCACTAAACTAAAAGACTGCTGGTGTGATGCTAGACAAGTGCAGCCAAAGCTGCGGGCAGAAATTAACTTTCCACGAACAATAAACTGCATACTTGTCTACGAGTTAGCTACGCTCGCGCTACGATGCTACAAAAGTGCTACGAACTTTACCTTTGAAGACATAGAATTTTATTTCTTAATAGCAGCAGTCTGTGCCCGAACATGGATAACATCCAACTAATATTATAAACGGGAAAGTTTCTGAGGATGTTTGTTGCTCTTTCACGCAAAAATTACTGGATGGATTTTGATGAAACTTCACAATAATATAGCTTACATATCAGAATAACACATAGGCTACAATTCATAAAGATATATTGTATATTATCCAAAATATCTATGGTTATTGGTGAAACCGCGGGGCGCAGCTAGTAGCTTATATTTCGCTTCGTAGATTCTGCTGACCTCTTTTCTATTAAAAATTCTCACTAAAATAAAAGCTTTTGAGACATAAATTATGGATCCTGCCTATTAATATGCTACTAATAAGTATTATACGACGCTAAAACTAAGGAATAGAGCTGATGTCGAAATCGTTTTTAAGCTTAAATAACATAATATAAGCTACCTTTTCTTAACCGACTTAAAAAAGGGGCAGATTTTTTGTCCGACTGCATGTATATTTTTTATGTTCTTCCATTGCTTCGTCAGTTGTATACCGATGGTTGGATTGGGAGGTTCTTTCGCTATTGTTTACAGAGAATGATCCTGTGATGATCACATAGAAAATAATTTTTGGCCTTGTACATATGTATATCGAAAAACTTAAGAAGGGTGTAAATATTAAGCAGTTTAAAGTGTAATTTTTTCACACTAGCAGTAGCAAGTTTTACATAAAATCCACAACAATCTGCTAGCTAACTCACACATACATACGTCTATCGTAACTGTTGCGCCTTTATTATACACGGTTTCTGCCCGCGGCTTCGCACGCGTTATTTCTATGGAAACGTTTTAAGGTTATTTCTAACTACAAGCCTATGTTTTATTCCGGACCTGGCACTACCTCTATGAAAAATTTCAGCCCGATCTTTTTGCGTGAAAGAGTAAGTAATAAACATACAATATACAAACTTTCGCGTTCATAATATTAGTAGAATATTTTTACGGTAAGCACTCAGACTCGGCACAAATATTTTCAGACTATACCACAGACATACATACATTCGAATTGGCATCCTATTTCATAATTCGCCCAACTATAACCTGTTTTATACTTGGGCAAATAAAGAAAAAGGATCAATGAAGTACCTATAATTCTTTTATTGCGTTGCGCCCCGGAAGGCACCGATAAAAATACTTGAAAGCCTGCTGGACGAGTATTAAATTGCACCTGGAAAAGAGCACTTAGGCACTTGTTGTAGGCTAAAATGTTTTCCTGTCTTCTGATGGCGGATATTACTTGTTAAGTCGACAAACTGGAGCGGAGGTCAACCAATGGATGCAATCTCACCAAACCGAGATTGCCAAGCTTAAAGTATTTAACATATATACGTATGCAGACTTTTTTTGTACTGCCTTTGTTCTTGTACAAGGTACAATGGTTGGACGTTGCGAAAAGATTTCCTTAATTCCTATTATTATAGCTTATTAATTACTAGTTGTTATAAGTGACTATTATGTTCCGAATTTTTACCTAAATTAATATACCAGTTGCGACCGTCGTCGGAGTTTTTATTTTTGTTATATTAGTTTTTATTTAAGGGTACCTCTGACAGTTTTCTTCATATGTCACGTTTATTCAAGGTCGTCCAGGGTTGCCTGGAAGAGATCACTCAACACGATAAGATCGCTCTTTGTACACTTCCTTGATTCTCAGTATATTTTTCTATATTGTATTGTGTGTTTGCATTGTTCTTTGTGTGGTACACAAGGTGTTATCTAACTTAAGACAACACAAAATTAGTTCGTGGTTTTGATGCACCTATGAAACATTTTTTGTTTTGTGTGTGTGATAATATAATATATATTTTTCAATATTTATGTGCTGATCCTTATATCTATTGTAAAACTAGAATTGCAAATGTTACATTTGTTTACATCACTAGTTTCGTTCATTTTATGGATTTGAATAGACTAATCATCCATTGTTTATCTAATTATTGCAATTTGATGGGACGACATTTTACAAATCCAATGGATCCATTCATTTTTAATTCTGTGAGCATGTAATAATTAATCGTGTAATGTATAATAATTTTAGGAATCAAACACTAATTTATTTAAAAAAAACACAATTTTCATAAACGAAAAGGATTCTACTTATTTACAATCAGAAATTAAACCAATCTAAGCAATAAGAGATAGTTTAAACAATCACGCTTTGGTATCTATTACTTATAACCAGAGATCGGAATAGGTAGAACGATTTTATGTACTTGCATCAAAGTTTCATAACATGGATATGGCTTTTTTTCCGGAAAGTTCCGATATTATTAACCGGATTGCGTTAAGTTTTGTAATTGAAGTAGTAATAACTACTACATTTAAAATTTAAGGGAAGTGATTGTGAAACGTTTATAGGTAAATTAATTTTTATTGACCTGTTGAATAATAAAAAAATAGTTACAGCCGTATGCGTTTCCAAAAAATTCATTCAATTGATTTGAAGCTTTATTGTACGTGTTACTTACCAGTGAATCAGCTAAACATAGATCTTGTTTTTGGAATTCTTATAGAGACAGTTTTATAGAATAGTAATTCTTTTCAATATCATTTAAATTATTTTGTAAACTTTCCTTTTCTAAAATTGTTTTTGCATTTAGAATAGCTACCGCATCAGAGTCACAACCACAATATTTGGAGATTAGCACACGCTAAGGGGGCCTCCCCCTTAGCGTGTGCTAATCTCCAAGTCTTGTGCTGCAGTGAGTGAAGTAAGACTGCGGATGATGATGATGATATTGATACCTTTCTCAATTTACGCCACCATGTAATATTTATGAAATTACGGAAAATAATTCTTGATAATTTTAAAATACAGGTATTCCCGAAGCATATCCATACTAACCTATCGTTTGATGTCATTGACCCTAAATCGTTCTACCTATTCCGATCACTGCTTATAACGTAACGACACACAGAGAGGGCACGACCATGCGGCTCGGCGAGTTGTGACAGAAAGAGAGCTTGTCCGCCGTTCCTTCGGTTTTTATAGTCTTAAGTCATCTGTCACATTGAATCACATCTATCAATAATATAATTATTGAGGGACATAATACATTCGTTAAAGCACGCACAAACTCAAAAGAAAAATAAGATTTCATCGTACTGGCTGTGACTGCCAACCGGCACCACCATAACAATAGAGCTCTTAGCAGCTCAAGTATCATACATCAATATTCAACCTGAT
Source organism: Eupithecia abbreviata (assembly GCA_943735965.1). Taxonomy (NCBI): domain Eukaryota; kingdom Metazoa; phylum Arthropoda; class Insecta; order Lepidoptera; family Geometridae; genus Eupithecia; species Eupithecia abbreviata. The sequence continues at coordinate 7,214,140 of OX030977.1, read as the reverse complement.
CTAGCGGGATTGGTGCAGCTTTGGATAAGAATAAAAATAATACAGATACATCGGCATAAACAACAATAGCAATTAAAGAAAAAACCACTCTTTCCTCCACGTCGTCGGCCGGATCACCGCGGAGGAATATGACCACAACCCCCCAAACTGCCACAAAATCGTTATAGAAACATTCAAAATTTCCACATAATATCACAAGATTATTAGCACCAAAAAAAACTTAATTTATTATCATAAGTAGGTACCAATAATAAAATGTTATTGGAATTAATTAACTGGGAAATTTGATACTGCATTCGAGGCACATATTCACAATTATGAAATATACTCGTGTTCAAAGTAACAAAATTAATATTCGCCAATAATCAGTCATATTGATTTTTTATCTGATAAAATGGAGCCCTATTATTCCGGCTCAAAAAGCCTTTAGTAGGTAGTAACGAATATTTTGTACTTCGTTCTTTATTTCTGAATGTTATGTGTTGAACAAAGCGGAGCTCTGAGAAATAAGTAGGCAAGCTGAAGTTTATTATTTTTATTTTTTATTTATAAATTTTCAGACCTTCCACATCTTTATTGGATTCAGGTACATTTTTGAAAGCTGGCGCGATCCGATCCCTTTTGTTTTTGGTACGCCTGTATTGAAATAGAAATAGAAAGTATTTGCGTTTAAATATATAAAGTAATACAAATTAGGGACTAATAAAAAGAGATTCCCTGTGAGAACACAATAATTAAATGCTTCATTGACACGGGTGCCAATGCAGCACTGGTTTTCAGCGGCGCTGAAAACCGGGAGTACTAAATGGTGACTGACGTCAGCGTTGATAATTGTATGCAAAAAGATAAGACAATCCAGAATTTAAAAATATATCTATACAGCAGTGTGTTATTTCAGGCTGGAGCTGTTCCGCAAAGTGAATAACCTGAGGATACTGGCGTGTGGTGGCGACGGCACGGTGGGCTGGGTGCTGAGCGTGCTGGATCGTATCGGGACGCGGCCGGCCGTTGGGGTGCTGCCGCTAGGAACCGGCAACGACTTGGCAAGAGCTCTTGGATGGGGCGGTGTACGTTATACATTCAAATAATAAAACAATGTATATATATGAGAAAGTCTAAGAAGGAATTGATTTATTTTTAAATGGTAGGAATTTAGTAATTTCTCTGAGATATATCATGATGTTAATGAAAACAGATGCCCATGTGAAATCCAACGATCCTATCCATCCACGTTTCTCAATTGAGATATAGAGAATAGAGATCGCTCTTAAGCGATACGACCGCCAATTGTATGTTTCTTTAGGTGAGCAATAATGATTTTTCTATTTAATGTCTAATGCTGGACAATCTACACAGCATCATCTAGCACCAAAGTCAGCAGAGATAACCAACGGTTCCGCGTCGCCGGTACGGTGTCTCGGTAACGTTTTTACCGAGAAAGTGATTCCTATCGGTATAGATAGGGTAAAGCCCATTGGTCGCCTTGCTTACCGCGGCGGCGTAAGAGCCGTCCTCTACAGCTAAGCCCGTGGAGGTCGTAAGAGCCGACAAAGGGAACCTACTCTCTCCTCATATGATCCAGACCACTGCGATCACCATCCGCCTGCCTAGCATAATGGTTATGGCAAAAATACCCTGTCTGGGGGAGACATGCTCTGGAGTGCATATTGCTGATGAGGATGTTGCAAATTCTTACCGCGTGAGCGATTAGATGATGATGGTGAGTGATCGCTCACGACCACTTGGGCTCCAATAGTGGTAGATGAGAGTCAGAAACCCATAGTCAGAAAATCTTCTAAAATTACCTAGCTATTATTAGTAGGTTTCAGGTTAAACATGAAGCATAGCACGTGATGTAATATAATTAGCGATGATTATACAAACTTTACCTCATTAGGCCGCGCTTTGGTAGAATTAAACAAGTTTGGTAGAAATACTTACGTAAAACAAATTGTAGTGTGGTTTTGTAAGCCCGACTCTGTTTATTCGTGGAATGATGAACATTATTGACGACCTCTGTGACGCAGGAGGTTGCGGATTCGATGCCCGCCTCGGGACAATTATGAGTCGATCTGCAGATATTTCATAGACATTAGATAGATATTTTTTATTATACATAGATAACTCTATGTATAATAAAATATAATATATGTATAATAATATATCTATCTAATCTATTGCACATCTAGTATCCATAACACAAGCTCTGCTTCGCTTGGGGCTAGATGATGCTGTATAGATTGTCCAACATTATTTATTATTTTATTTATTTTGGCTCAGGCTACATCTCGTGCACGGACGAATGGTCCACTTCACTTTTTGGTATTTTTCAATAAATAGTGAATCATGTATTTTTTAGAATATAACTTTATTGCACCATCAATACTAAATAACTATCCAGATATATCCATGAAGTGGACGAAATTAAAAAAAAAACAGGTGATTGCAATTTTTTCCCAAAACAATATAAACATATAAAACAATAAACAAAAAAATAATTAAAAATACTTGCGGCCACATTTTGATAGGCAAACTGATATATGTATATTCTCCTAATCATAAATATTCGTAAAAATTAAATAGGCTTTTAGCGAATACTGATGCGTGCACTGATTCTGCAGTCGGATCTCGTACTATAAGTTACATAGATTTTGATTCTATATTAACATTCACGCAAATGAAGGTTCTTCAAATAAAAACAAGTAGCTTCTCGTCTGCATAATATATACTTCATGAATAATTTGTATTTAAACCCTGTAGAAAAGTAATTCCATTAATATGCAAATGTAATAGCAAAACGAACTTGTTATACGCAACCGTCTGAATTTCGTGGCAACACTTTGTTTCAAAATTAAACGAACTGAAGAGACTACAAAAATATGGAGGCTATCATTTATCACAATGTTTATACTGTCAGGTAATGGTTTGGGTAACAGGATATAATATTTTATCACCAAACAGAATATTTTAAGCTGCATTTGGCAAAATAGCATAATAATAATTGGTCAGCCCGCAATGTTACTGGGTTGCTGCTTCTGTGAAATCTTAGCTTCTGTTTAGAGTCTAGCTTCGCGTTAGGCTTTTTATTTACATATTTATTATTTCTTGCATGATATAATATACAATAATAAAACATTAAAACAGGCCATTAATGACAAAGGCGAACTTAACCCTACACTGAAAAAAGAAGTGTCGTCTAGGTTTCTAAATTCCATTGTCGTTTATTCATTGTGTTTCTGACGTAGCTTTTAAACGTGGCGTCTTGGTAAAATAAGACTCTGCAGCAGAGTTTTTTTTTGTGGAAAGTTTTTTTGTCAGTCCGACAAATCTTCTTTAGACATCGCGTCACATTAAATTTTGCTTCTGTCACTACGTCAATGGAAGTTGTCCATACAACACCCCATTGATGTATCGACAACTTCCATTGACTTTTTTATTGGCAATACAACAAATCAGGCTTGAGAATCCGTTGATGGCAAAAATAAACTGTAACAGGGTAATTTTACGGAATGACAAAAGATTTTTTACAAAGTTGACTTTTATCTCTACGATACAAAATACAGAGCTAGTCACTACAGCATAATGAGCTTCGAAACGTTTCACATTTTTGGTGACTTCTGAACCCATAATTTGTAAAGTCAATCTCATCTGCTACACAATACTACTTGTTGGGATAGCGTTCGACCTCCCTTTATAGTAGATAGAAGATATTGACTCTCATCTGCTGCAACCCTCGACGTGGCATGAGCAGAGCACTACTTCCACCCTTATATAGTTTGCTGGTGTGGTGGCTGGCACCTGGGTGTGCGACAACACACACTTTATCTAATATAATCAGTACAATAGACATCACTAAAAGTGATTTCTTTCTTCTCTTTGTTTGTGTTAGAATATTTTTGTACAAGTAAAATAGATACTTTACCGGCAAGCTACACAAGCCGCAAAATAAGAGTACCTTCGAAATCTATTCGGTTTAATTTGAGATCACAGATATTCTGAGCTTTTTGGTGAATTTACCTGCTTGACCTTTATTTTCTTTGTGATCCACGTTTTTTGCCATTCGGTGTATTTGTACTTGCTTATACTACTGGCGCTCTTTGGGGGGAGGCCTATGTCCAGCACTGGACACGTGGTCCTGCTATAGGCTGATGATGATGATGATGATGATGATGATGATGATGATACCTTCTACCACATACGTGGTTCATGATCGTGATCAATCTTTTATTTACATAATAACTTCGTTATTGTTTTTTTTTCCTATTTCAAATAGGTAGGTACGAGTACGTTGTCAGAAAATTATACCTAAGTACGAAACATAGTGACTTATTTTTAATCTAATGGCAAAAGGGTATATTCTATGCATTATTTGTACATACATGTTTTATACCTACATGTTCGTCTCTACAGGACAATATAAAACAACAAACGATACGATAAGCTCGCTTTTGAGCATATCCTATTAGATAATGTTCATGCTATGTATAGAAAAGGTGCCTACGTAAATATGGATGCGTTATAGGTATTAAATTAACTAAACTAACATTGATGTATGTATTTCGGTGGAAATATATGGTAACCGGCCAAGTGCGTATCGGAGTCTCGCACTACTAACATGAGAGAATAAATTATGTGAATAATATGCAGAATAAATAGTGAAGGAGCTCGTATTCCTTGTAGGACTTTATAAGTCACTGTGAATCTTAGGCCCATATTATGAATGCTTGCTCATCTAAACATACACTGCACCAGGTATATCAGATGATTTGATAAGAAACTTCGCTTTCTTTAAACAGGGCTACGAAGATGAACCGATATCTAAGATACTGGCCAACATCGGTGAAAGCGACACTATCCTACTCGATCGTTGGCAACTGGAGGTGGAACCAAACGCAGCTGTGACGGGGGAAGATACTACCAACTCTAAACCAGACCTGCCGCTGAACGTCGTCAATAACTACTTCTCGTTTGGAGTGGATGCTCATATCGCCCTCGAGTTCCATGAAGCTAGAGGTAAGTTATTTATAATAATAGTGTTTAATATAGGTTCTAGTTTGGTACATGGATCGACAAAAAATTTGGACAGTTTAAACATAAAACATCAAAGTGCTTTATTTTATTTCGTTCAAACTTTCCAGGACTCTTGGACACGTCATTAACTAGAAATTTAAATTTAAATAAAAAAATAATGTTAAGTTTTAAATAATGCTGGACCATTCACACAGCATTATTTAGCCCCATGGTAAGCAGAGCTTGTGTTATGGGTACTAGATAACTGATATACATAATACAATACATTACCTAGATAGTTTTTTTTATTATACATAGAAAACGACCAGAACACCCGAAACAAATATCTGCAGATCGTACACACCATTGTTCCAAGGCGGGAATCGAACCCGCAACCTTCTGCGTCGCAGGCGGAACTTCACCCACCGCGCCACATCGGTCGTCATGAAGTTAAATGAACACTTTGTTATTTTTTTAACGTCAATGTTTTTGAGGTTAACTAAACAAGAACCTTTATCACTTGCTGCTCCTGAATCTGCATTTAGTCTAAAAATTTTAGTAAAAAAAAGATAATTTTTAGTGGCCTCAGCATAAAGTATCTTTTTATCCAAGAAACTACTCAATTTACTAAAGATATTTACAATTTTAAATCGGTTTTGCTCACAGTCTTTGACCAGCGAAGTGTTATATTATTCTCTATTTTACCGCCCATCACTATTACTATTATTTTAACAAGGCCCTTCCTTTTTTACAAGCTTGTAAAAAAGATAATGGAATTCATATTGCCTCATTGTGCTCTATACTTATGCAATCAGTATTTTTTTGAAGACGGAAGCAATTTATGTGACCAAACAATCTATTAAGTATGTTGAAACACTTGTGCTTTACCTGCCTACAATGAAAATGGCTAGGCCAAAAGAAAACACAGAGAAATGTTTACAATTATATTAGGTTTATTTATTTAGGGTTCGTTGTCTCCGAATAGCGTTACTTTAGAAATTAGTGCCACTGGCCTTAGCTGGAGAGAGGTCCAACGCGGTAGGTCTTGGTGGATCCAGTCACAGGCGCTCGTGGCAAGAGTGAGTAGTTGACGAACTCCTCCGGATACCGGAGAAACCTTCCGGATACCGGCTACAAAATCGTCGGGGACGAATGGCGTCAGGGTGGCCGTATCGTCGAGAGACCGACAGAGGACCGGATGCCAGCAGCAAGCTCGTCGGTGACGGATGGCGTCAGTGTGGCCGTGCCGTCGAGAGACCGACGGAGTGGTGCCGTGTAGTCTGGTAGCCGCAGGATGGAACCCCGATATGGGGGTTCACTTATATTAATATTTAGAATAATTTAAGGAAAGATATTTAAAGAAAGAATTAAATCGAGGAACAGAATCAGTTGTCCGTTCACTTCCTTTGTCTCGAGAGAGTCCGAAGTTCACTTCACCTCGGGACCAAAGACAAGCGAACGCGTAGGCACAGTGCTGCCAACCTGTGCGTCGCGATCTGAAGTGCGAAGCGCGGCGCGTGAGCAAACGAAATCGTTACATACCCCTGAAGTGTGAAGCGCGGCGCGTGAGCAAACGAAATCGTTACATACCCCCCTTTTTAGGTTAGGATTTTTCCTGAGTAAAATCCACAGCTAGAATCACTAGTCAGTTTAAAGTCCTTGACATGCCATGACCCTAAATTGTATCCAGACATATCCTCAAGTTCATACACTAGTTTTGACTTCTTTGCTTTAATGCGACACTTAATGAATTTAGGGGCCAATTTCTTTGAGAACCTTTTATCCTTGTCGCTGAGATAGAATGTGCGCTTCCACACTACGTCACCCACTTCAAATTCGGCATTCTTACGCCGAAGGTTATAATGAGTACTGTTCCGGGAGTGAGACTTGATGAGAGACAGTTGGACTTTATCGAATATTTTGTGTAGATTACCCAAGTTTTCAGCGTAACTGTCGCGGGGTGAAAATACTATGTCGTTACCTAAGTCAGAATCAAGGTAGTGAGATCCACAACTGACTAATTCACGCCCGAAAACAAGAAATGAAGGAGTAAAACTCGTAACTTCGTTAACGGCGCTATATAATGCGAATTGAATTTTCGAGACATTGGTATCCCAAGATCGATGGTCGTTCTCAATGAAAGTAGAAATAGAAGTTACTATAGTTTTGTTGTAATGTTCGACAGTGTTCACTTGTGGGGTATAGAGTGGTGTATAGTGAATGTTAGGTATTTTGTAGTAAGCTAGTAAATTCCGCATAATATTGCTTGTAAATTGTCTACCATTATCCATTAGAATTGTGCTCGGAATACCGTGCACCAGGAATATACGTTCTTCAAGAATTCGAGCAATAATCTCTGCTGTTGCTCGCCGTATGGGGAAAAGCATACAGTATTTGGAGAAGCAACAAGTAACAACTAACAAGAACGTATTTTGCTTCTTAGAGACAGGCAATGGCCCTACCAAGTCCATACTCAACATCTGGAATGGGCGACTACAATCTTTAGGCCGACCCATTGTTCCAAGCGTAGGCTGTGTTGAGTGTTTATGAGACAGGCAACTATCGCAGGAAGATACAAAATTAACAACATCTTTGTGCATGTTTGGCCAAAAATAGTTAAGACTTAGACGTTTATGAGTTTTAAAGATCCCAAAATGGCCTGATGTAGGGTCTGAATGATTTTTAGTGATAACATCTTGACGTTGTTCTATTGGGACTACCTCTTTCCATTCAAATTCCCTAGTTAGAGGATTCAAAGACTTCATGTACCTAAATAACCTACCGTTTTCTAAACGATAGTTTAAGAATGACGTGGGTGATTTTCGACAACCATCGAGTATATTTAAAAACCAAAGATCGGTGGTTGTTATGGAAGTATCTGTAGTGGAGTCGATGGCAGCAACAGGAACAGCGCGAGAGAGACTATCGGGAACGACATTTTTGGAACCCTTTCTATGTTTGATGTTGAAGTTATATGCTGAAAGGCGTACACCCCATCTAGCTAACCTTCCAGTCGGGTTATTTAGATTGAGGAACCATTTTAGAGAGGAATGGTCTGTGAATGCGGTAAATGTTAGGCCATTTTCGAGATAACACCGCCAATGCTCAATAGCGGAAAGGACGGCTAGTGCTTCATGTTCCGTAGCACTATAGTTGCGCTCCTGTTGTGACAGTGACTTACTCATGTAAGCGATGACTCTTTCCGATCCATCCAACGTTTAAGTGAGTACGGCTCCTAAGCCAAAGTCACTCGCATCAGTGTGAACTTCAAAGGGTTCGGAGTAATCGGGACATGATAAAATGGGAGCAGATACAAGATGGGTTTTAAGTTTTTGGAAAGCGTCTTCTGCGTCAGGGGACCAAGCGAATGCAGGAGAGTCTTTTTTTTGAGAAGTAAGTTTATTTAATGGTGAAGCCAAGGAACTAAAGTTAGGAATGAACCGACGATAGTCTGACCTCTTTACGGTTCGTTGGGGCTGGATAGTTGAGAATAGACTCAACTTTTTCGGGGTCTGGTTGTAGTCCATTAGAGTCAACAATATAACCTAAATACTATAATTGACTTCTAAAAAATTGACTTTTCTTGGAGTTTATAGTTAGATTAGCCATTTTTAGTTTTTGCAAAACAAGATTAAGCAATGACATGTGTTGTTCGAAACTGTTAGAAACAATGATGACATCATCAACAAAGACAAACACCCTGTGCTCAAATTCTGGGCCGTAAAATAAAGCGTCTACCAGTCTCTGCTGAGTAGCGGGAGCATTAGTTAGGCCAAACGGCATGGATTTAAAATGGAAGGTACCCCGGGTGGGAATATAAAAAGCAGTTTTTTTCCTATCCTCCTCTTGAATTAAGATCTGCCAAAAACTTTTTGATAAATCTATGCTAGAAAGATATTTGGCATCGCTCAAATTGTCCAGTATCTCTGATATGTAAGGGAGACTATAAGCGTCTTTTTTAGTAATAGAGTTGAGTTTACGGCTGTCTAAACAAAACCGCAACTCGCCGTTCTTTTTCGGTGTCAAAAGGACTGGAGACGACCAGGGGCTTTCGCATGGCTCGACGACATCCTCTTTAAGCATCTCATCTAGCTGCTCGACTAAGATACGCTGTTTTTCAGGTGACATTCTGTAGTACCGGTGTCGGATATGGGCGGCGTCGCCTGTGTTGATAACATGCGTGATCAATTGTGTGCGACCTAAACCTCGTTTCTCATAAGAGATGTCATGAAAGTGAGACATCATCTGATCAGCTACTACCTTTTCTTCGACGGATAGATGCTCATACGAACAGAGATTGTAGCTTTCGCTAGCCGCTACATCAGTAACAGCAAGGATAGTATCAGAATCTTTATAATAAGCGATGCGATCAAGGTACTTTGGAAAAAGGCCAAAAGTCCTTGTATGAAACGGGACCAGTTTTCTTGACCACCGTGGCTTCGGCCCACTTGTCCCCCCTCTGCGTGTAGTCACGCGCTAGGACCGCGTCCCCTACCTCAAAGTGTTTATCAGCGCCGGCCGCGCGCGCGACCTGGCGCTCCTGGAGCTCGCGCACCGCGGCCGCCCGGTCCGGCCGTAACGCGTCGAGCCGGCTGCGCAGGCGCCGCCCCTGTAGGGCCACCGCCGGAGATACGCCCGTAGTCGCATGCTCACAGTTCCGATATTGAAATAAAAATTTACATAAAGCAGCGTTTACGTCGAGACCTTCGTACAAAGCTCTTTTAATAGCTTTTTTTACAGTTTTAACGGCATTTTCAGCCGCACCATTTCCCTGAGGCCTATAAGGAGCCGAAGTTGTGTGCTTTATACAGTTATTGGTACAATACACCTTAAATTCATGAGAAGATTTAACTTTAACTTCGCCTAAACAAACATCTACTTCAATGTAACCGAGTGCATTAATTTGTGAACCTGAATAACAGCGCAAAATAATATTGTCCGAAATAATCCTCTTCTTTGGGAATAGACTTCTGTGCATTTCCTCGCTAATCGCTGAAATACGACTGCCTGTGTCTATTTCACACTTAACAACAATGTTATCAATACTCAAGCTGATATAATATGGATGGTTACCTTTTGAAACCACTTGGAGGTTGAACAAACCTTCGTCGTCGTCCGAGTCCGAGTCCTTATCACTCACAAAATTATGCCGACCGCCACTACCGCGCACTTGTTTGCACATCACTTTTAAGTGGCCTTTTTGGTTGCACTCATCACAGGTATAATTTTTGAACCTGCACTTCTCCGCTGCGTGCGCTTTGCCACAGCGCCAGCAAGCCCGCGCGCGCAAGCCTGCGGCCTCGCTCTCGCCACCTAGTCTCGCGCCTGCGCGGCCGCCGCCGCCACCGCCGCCGCCGCCGGATGCTCGTGAGGCCGCCCGCGCAGGCCGCGCGCTCTGTCCAGCACGCCCGCCGCCGCCGCCTCTGCCGCCGTCGCCGCCGCCGCCGCCGCCACGCGCATAATGCAGGCCCTCCCCCGCTCCCGCGCGCGCAGCACTCGGCGCGTCCACAGCCGCCGCCGCTGTCGATCCGCTCACCTCCGCATGCTTTTCCGCCGCCTCTAGAGCCAGTGCCAGCTCGACCGCTTCTTTGTAGCTGATATTTTTCTCTGCGAAGATTCTCGATCGCATTGCGTCATTTGTCAGACCCGACACAAACTGATCTCGCAAGTTTTCTTCGAGCGTCGAGCACAATTTGCACTTGCCAAACTGACACGTAGCCGCAAGATGTTTTAATGACTGTAGGTATTCAGTGAGCGACTCGCCATTGCGCTGGCGCCGCAAACGAAACACATGTCGCTCAGCGATTTCGGAACGCTGTGGTTCTAAATGTCCCGTCATTAATTTCACTAAATCGTCATAACTTTTATCTTCCGGGAAGCTAGGCGAACACAGATCACACATCAAAGCATAAGTTTCTTCCCCCACCACCGTAATTAGCATAGGCACTTTCAACTTGTCATCGATATTGTTCAGCGTAATATATTGATTCACGCGACGAATGTACGCTGGCCACTGTTTTGATTGCACATTAAAAGGTTCTATTTTTCCGATAGGCATTTTTTTACTATAATTTAACCGTTATTTCAACGATTAAACACTTTTTTTTACCCTCGTCGTCAATGAGACGTCAATGAAAGCCCGGAGTGAGCAATGGACTGGTTTATTATAAAAATCTTACCGCTACCCGCCACCATACAATGATAGACATTGACGGATCGTTACATACCTTACAATCCTGCTCAATCAGTTTTTTTGGTCCGATTCAGTGGAACTTGTTTTGTTGCAATCGGGACAATCAGCCATACGAAAATCTTTTTTTCCGCATTTAAAACAAATCAGAAAGCGTTCCTGTTTACAATATCTTAAAGAGTGATCGGTAGTTCTGCATCTCGGACAGTATTTAGATACCTTCGATTTGGATGTTACAGCTGCTACTGTTTCCTCTTTCTGTATGGAGGAGACACCTGATTTTTTATAAGTGGTAGATTCGCTGTTACCCTTATAAGCGAATTCTGGAGCGATAGTGCTCGCAGACGCCTTTGGTGGTTCGTGAAAATGGGTGAACCGCGCTTGCACATTTTCGTAGCTGCGACAAACGGATTTGAGGGCCTCGATAGTCCTTATATCTGGATGGGTGGACAGAGTACCGCCATAACATGGCCTGATATTGTGAAGTAAAATCTCTAATTTTTCATCCTCAGATAAAGGTTTACCTAAACGAGAGAACATACCATGCATTATGGAAAGGTAAATGGTTATGTTTTCCGTCTCGCCTTGAGTTCTATCTCGGATTTCAGCAGCAAGCCTGTAGTCATAGTCGCTGCTGCTGAAATCTTCTATCAGAAGTTTACACAACTCTTCCCATGATTGGACCCTACTTCTAATGCAGCGATACCAATGTAAGGCATCATCAGTGAAGATCTCGTAGCCCAAGGATAAAATTTTCTCGTAAGAAATACCCCTAGACAGAACAAATTCTTCGACTCTTAAAATAAAAGAGCGCACACAAGTTTTCCCTGTAAACTTTAATTTACTAATGTCCGCAGCAGTATTCCGTTCACACGTCACCGAAAGAGTAGGTGCGATTCGTTCAGAAGTTGCACCTAGATCAGTAGCTGACGAGACTGGTCTGAGTTGAGGAATATGAGGCTTTAGTGAAATTAATTCTTTGTATAGACCTTCAAAAGTTGTACGGCATGACCTGTACCCACCAGCAATCGACTCCATGTTACTTAACCTATTAATTCTATGATAAAGGTGGTGGAGTAACGTTTCCGTTCTTAAAAATAGATTTTTTTCGAATTTCTGCCTTAACGCAGTTAAATTGTCTTGCGCTTTTACTTGGACGTCATGGATTCCCATTAAATCCTTCTCAGGCTCAAGGTGGGACTCAAGAATGTCCTCCGAAAGCGAATCTTGTGCAAGTTTAACGATTTGCTTACGTAATTCTTGTACGGAACCACTATTGCCTCCGCGCAACTCAACTTCATACTCTAATTCGAGCTTTTGTAAGGACAAGAATTTAATGGCAAACGCCATATTGAGTGTGTGTTGCAGTAAGGTTTATAACAACAATGATATAAAGCAAAATAAAAATAATATAATCAAACCTATATGTGTGTGTACCTATTTATAAAAATATTATAAACAAATTACAGATTTACTATTAAGGGTAACACATATAGGTAGGATGTAGAATAAAGCTAACTTAAGACAAAGGTTTTTATAGCCAACACCAAAGAACCATAAAATGCAAAAAAGTAACGAAATTCGGAGACAAAGTTACCTGTATTGGGCGCCAATGAAACACTTGTGCTTTACCTGCCTACAATGAAAATGGCTAGGCCAAAAGAAAACACAGAGAAATGTTTACAATTATATTAGGTTTATTTATAGAAGGGTTCGTTGTCTCCGAATAGCGTTACTTTAGAAATTAGTGCCACTGGCCTTAGCTGGAGAGAGGTCCAACGCGGTAGGTCTTGGTGGATCCAGTCACAGGCGCTCGTGGCAAGAGTGAGTAGTTGACGAACTCCTCCGGATACTGGAGAAACCTTCCGGATACCGGCTACAAAATCGTCGGGGACGAATGGCGTCAGGGTGGCCGTATCGTCGAGAGACCGACAGAGGACCGGATGCCAGCAGCAAGCTCGTCGGTGACGGATGGCGTCAGTGTGGCCGTGCCGTCGAGAGACCGACGGAGTGGTGCCGTGTAGTCTGGTAGCCGCAGGATGGAACCCCGATATGGGGATTCACTTATATTAATATTTAGAATAATTTAAGGAAAGATATTTAAAGAAAGAATTAAATCGAGGAACAGAATCAGTTGTCCGTTCACTTCCTTTGTCTCGAGAGAGTCCGAAGTTCACTTCACCTCGGGACCAAAGACAAGCGAACGCGTAGGCACAGTGCTGCCAACCTGTGCGTCGCGATCTGAAGTGCGAAGCGCGGCGCGTGAGCAAAAGAAATCGTTACAATGTACAAAAATAAATAGTTTTAACAGAATAATTGTAACCATTGCAATTTAAATTAGTTTCATAACTTTTTTTGCATATTTGCATATTTTTGCACTGTAAATGTCGTACTTAAATGTAAAACATGCAGCAGAAATCCCTAGCTTTTTGTACGATTTCATTTGCCCGACAAAAAGCCATAATTATTTAGGTATACTTTGTGGCTGACTGTAGCCTTTTATATATGAAACGAATGTAACGAAACTGAAACTACAGTTCAGTTTGCTTAAGATGTTAGAATATCCTCTTCAATATACTGGTGTTCGCTGAAATATCAACTAGTGGCTACGGATTTTAAGTTTAAGCGGATAGCCTTTAATATTTAAACGGACGACGGCCAGCGGAAGCCTTAGCGCCAATAATCAGGGTCTCGCTGAAAGAGGTTGTATTGTAGCATCTACTTATATTAAGTTTTACTTAGGTAGATATGTTCACGCTCCGCTACACTCTTTATATATGAACAGGAAAACCAAACCAAACCCACTTCTAGTTGTAGAAGTAAGGCACCCAAATAATAGTTTTACATTCTGGATATACCAACAAATAACAACATTTTTAACGAAAGAAAATGCTATTTTTACTAACGCTATCACTCTTGTCATTTCCTCCAAGTATCACCTGTATGCGGACGACCTGCAAATTTACTATAATTTCAAGGCTGATGAGATATCGTTTGGTGTTGACCAGATGAAATCTGACCTCAACAATATTCACGCATGGACCTGGCCTTTGGCCTTTTGGTCAACCCAACGAAATCTCAGGCCCTAATCTGCGGCAGCCCTTCTTTCCCTCTCTTTTATAGCTCCCACTTCCCCTCTCTTTTATAGCAACTCTCCCAATACCTTTTCAGCTTCTGCCAGGAATTCGGGAGTCATCTGTGAGCCTACACTATCCTGGCAAAAGCATATCAACGCAATCAGCCAGCGAGTCCACTATTCATTTCATTCCCTTAAACGATTTCAGAAGTTCCTTCCATTAGAAACCAAAATAACTTTAGCCCAATCACTCCTTCTTCTATTAGATTATTTATTTAAGAAGATAGGAGTTTAGAGTGCACTCTAAACTCCTATAACCAAAGCACTCACTATCTTATGGGACTATAAAACATTGTTCAAACTTAAATATATTAACAGATTTTTTATAATAACATTGACCTTGTCGTGAAATATGTCGACATGCTGGAACTCGTGCACGAATTCATTCAGAAGTTGGAGTGCGCGAACCGTTGGTGCGTTGTTTCCATGCTTTGTTCGGAGGGCTACGCCTAGAACAAGCGATGCCGCCGACGCGTACCCGCACGCACGTAATTATTTGTTACGAAGATATTGATTCTGCTTAATAATTAAATTCATTTATTCAGATAATAATAATCCATGGTGTTAGTTTGCTTATAACTAGATGTTAGTACTTATAATTAACTACAGATTTTGTCCTTTGGACCAATTGGTGCATTACCGGACTTATACTACCGGATTAATACACTTGGATTATTTACTTTATTGTGTAATATGAGATAGTAGTGGATTCCGAGCTGGAGCTTACGTCTTAGCTCCAACGTATCCACACCAACCATTCCAGAGACAAATAGAGATGGATAGAGATATGGATAGTATCCATACTGCCTTTTATACACGTACCTACAAAATTATCGCTGTATTCTTTCCAGCATCAATGTATACTTTGCTTCACGCGGGTCCCACACTATGGCACTATACTCTAGCTTACTGCGCACAAAAGCATTATATAACATGATGGGCACCCTCAAGTCTAAAAATTGCGAAGCGGTTCTCATGATGAAACCCATTATGCTGACTCCTGTTTTCTTGATGCCACGGAGGAAATCCTCAACAAATTAGACCTACGGAGCTGAGACGTGGACACTCACGATAGGGCCTGGTCCACCAGTTCAAAGTCGCTCAGCGAGCTATGGAAAGAGCTATGCTCGGAGTTTGAAAATGAAAATGAAAATGAAAAGTTTTATTTCTTTAAGCTTACAAATAAGCACTTAGACAGGTCATATTTTATACTATTAAATTATTTTATAGTTCACTTCAATTTTTTGTCCACCAGTGGAAGAAGTGAGAAGAAACCACTAGTTTCTCTGAAGGATAGGATTCGTAACGAAAACATCCGACAGAGAACCAAGGTTATCGACATAGCTCAAAGAATTTGCAAGCTGAAGTGGCAGTGGGCCGGCCATATCTCGCGAAGAACCGACGGCCGCTGGGGCAAACGTGTTCTTGAGTGGAGACCACGACTCGGTAAACGTAGTGTAGAACGCCCTCCGACCAGGTGGGATGACGACCTGCGAAATACTGCAGGTAGATGCTGGATGCGGCAAGCTGAAGACAGGACGCTATGGCCCTCTTTGGGGGAGGCCTATGTCCAGCAGTGGACTGCTATAGGCTGATGATGATGTATTTCTGTTGCCGCTAAATAACAAATAAGTACATACTAAAAACACAAAATAAAAGTTATATTTAAGAGGGCTCCCATACAACAAACGTGATTTTTTGCTCGTTTTTGCTAGATATTGATAACAGCAACAGGTAGATGCTTGAAATATTCGCAGAATTAATAGTTATAATATTCACTTTAAAAATAAATAATTAAAATAAAATAAAACAAATATTTAAGGGGCCAAGTAACAGACATGATTTTTTAGACCGTTTTAACAGATAATGGTACGGAACCCGTCGTGCGCGAGTCCGACTAGCACTTGGCCATTTTATTGTTTATTTAAGGCGGTAATTTGTATACAATTTTCATTTTATCGTCGAGAGAATAAATGCTCTTTATTAATCGCCTTGGGCTACTTCCAGTTTGTACGCGCGAGAGAATCCTGCGAGATTCATAATTAAGGTTTACCTTGTGGCTTGTTTTTATTATTTATGAATCTACTGTCCCGTGATGCAGAGCACGTAGATCGAGAGTTTGGATTTAGACGAGTAATTTGAAACATAAAAATAAACAAACAATTATACTGAAGACTATGGTATTTGTTGGGGTTTTATCCTCGTTGGGCACTCCAGTTATAATTAAGTTGTATTAATGAAAAAATTAAGTTGTATTAAGTTTGTACTTAATATAGTAACACCAAGCCACTGCTTATAGTCATAGATTTATTCACAAATTAAACGTTAATTAGGTAATCTGAGCCGCACTTAATGTTAAGTTAAAAAGATGCACAAACCGGCGCGTGGCAAAGGTTTCGTTACGACTGTTTTTATTGTTTACTTAATCAATAATGTAAATCTGCTGTATGAGCTATTTTGGCTCGTACAGTATTAAAACTGCAAATTGGTTTCAACAGTGCTATGATAACAACTTAAATCCTTACAGGCATTTAATGGTGAAGGATATTTAACATTTCCATTCAAATGTTAAGATTTAGACGATTAGATTCTTTGTACTATCAAGTTCTCAATCCCAAAGTCGACTTCCTTATTAGTTTGATGTGATTATATTTTGTACACAGAGGCGCACCCAGAGAAGTTTAACTCCCGGATAAGAAACAAGCTTTTCTACGGCACCGCCGGAGGCAAGGACCTAATGCAGAGGAAGTGGAAGGGGCTGGCCGAGCTCGTCACCATGGAGTGCGACGGAAAGGACCTCACACCGGTTCTCAAGGAGCACCGGGTCCATGCTATCGTGTTTCTAAACATTCCAAGGTATATTTTGAATAATTTAACTGGGATGTTACATACAAGTAGCATTAAGATATTTAATTTAAATAACCCCTCGACAACAAAACAATAACGCTCGGGTCAAGTGATATAAAAGGAGTTTGCGGGTTTCTTTCTCGCATTGGGATTTTGACTGTGTAGGTCTCTTTTATAATTACAACAACACAATTTGTACCGATTTTTTTCTTAAAACCTGCACACGAAATTTATTATTATTTCAAATTTCAAGTTAATAGCTAGTCGCTGAGGTATTAAATAGCTTGGGGCTAGATGATGCTGTGTGGATTATCCAGCATTAATTATCAAATCAAAAAATCACTAACTAAATCAAAGAAATCATCTATGAGCAAAGTAAGTAATGGTACCTATAGGCATGAAATACCTTCCGGTGTTTGAAACAAAAGAAAATAAATCATAATAGAGAATAAATTATTACTATTAACTCATTTATATCAGATTCGTAATCCTTAACAATGTAGGTACGTATATACAAATTAATAAAATGTCGTTTACAATGTGTCCCAAGTATCTAAATGTGTCAACTACCTTCAGAGCCGCACCCTTGAGCACTATAGGCGGAACATGGGTAGGCCTTACATTTCCACTTTTTACTTTTTAGAATTGTATACGTAACACCATGCTTCGCCGCATAGTTCTCACAAATTTTGGCAACCTGCTGAATAAAGAAAAACAAGGAGATTTTTATCTCTTTTATTAGATAGGCCTGCTATATTTTTAAGTGTATATCTGTAAATTAACATCAAGAAAATCAAAGTTTTATGAACAAAACACCTTATACTCGTAATAACTGCAAAACTCTGAATTAATATTTCGTTTTACAAATGACATGCGCCAACGCCCTTTAAATATTTAGGTACCCAATCACCCGTAAATGATTTCATTTGAACCCAATGCTGTCAAAATCAAATTGGATCTCATTGATTGTTAAAAGCTTTTATACATGAATGGATAAGTAGGTAGTACCCGATTGCTGTATGGCTTAGTAATAATTGTATAATAACTAATGTTTAATGGTACACTAGATGTTTCTCGTCAACCACAGGAATTATGGCATAGCTACTAGAAGTACTACAAGACAGAGGTAGATAGAAGCTTGAGCTTCGATCAGGTATCTGCTACCTCTTCCGTAGATACCTATAACCTCAGAAAACTGAAGAAATTAAATAATACCTAAACAATTTTCGATTTCAGCTAAAAAAACAAGTTCTAAATTATTACCTCGAGTTTAATCTCTTCTTTGCGATTATCAGTTATTCCCAATGACAGCAAATTGCTACGAATGTTCCATGCACTGAACTGGATTTGACAATAAAGCCACCTTTCCAGGCGGGTTCAAGTCCCAACATAGCTCAGTTGTTAGAGCATTACCGCACTAATACCCCATTAGGAATCAGTACGGTAATGCTCTAACCAACTAAATTACGAAATCAAGTAACCACCGAGTAAAAAGTTTCTAAGTAAACAATAATAAACAACAAGATTTTAAAAACTAATACATATAACTATGCCACATAATACAATGGAAGGTAAAAATATTTCAATAACGTAGTTGGCGAGGCGGAGATGTTATTATAAGCAATAGTTACGTTTTTTTTAATTAAAAGTTAAGTATGTTTTTTATCAAATATTTTTTTTAGAGTTAAGTTTTTATAATTTTTGTTATTAATGAATGTGCCATGGCAACCTCGGCGAAAAAGTCGATCCCCTCTAACTCAGTCCGTGGATGTCGTAAGAGCCCACCTAAGGGAACTTTCCAGAGGAAGGGTTTTTTTAATAATGATTTCTATCTTATTTTACACATGTCATTTCTTCTTATCTGATTGATGGTAACAGGGTGACGAGTTTGTCTCGTTCTGGCTTAGAGAACTGCTCTTGACAACGAGTGTAGGAAGTGGAAAGGCAACTTAAAATGCCTAACCTAAGTTTGTGCAGCACTTGTGTGGCCTACTTTGATTGCAAACAAAGTTCTGAACGATATCGGTACCTAACTAGAAAATGTTGTGTGGTTTGTTTGTTTATTCATTTCACTGTACACTATGAATACACTTGGTTACACTTGATGTCGTTAAGTTCCATTAGCTTTAAAATTATATTACAATTTTATTATATACCTAAGTAACACACATTAATTTTGACATAGGAAACACCATAAAGGATTGTGTTAAAGACAAAACCAGACAGAAATGCCTTCTTAAAAAATTAAATAAAAGATTCATAGAAATTTCATAGAAGATTCATAGTGTTCAATAGGTAACATATTTAAAAAATTGCTTGCTATTTGCGGCAAATTTCTTTTATTTGCTGCATTTTTATTTGTCCATCTAGAAAACAAGGGGTATACTTCTGATTTTGCCTTTTAACTGGATAATATTTTTTTGTATTCCACTCTTTTATATCTACTGTAGTTTCACCTGTTTCGCGGTCTATCATTATTCAGTGAAGTGGTTCGGTGAAAACCAATTCCTTTGTACAATACCCACGCGATCCATCGATCGCTTTGTCAATGGTGGTTTATAAACCTTATTTTTAATCACTCTATCTATCAAGAAAACCACATCAAAATCCGTTGCGTACTTCCGTTTCTGGCTTTATTCTCTTTAGCAAACATCGTAAAAATAAAAGTTAATCTTGATGTAGGATGTACGTACAGGAGGTACTCCTATGTAGTTAGGTTAGGTTAGTAGGTAGGTATGCATACAAAAACACTTTGTATAAAGGATGGCCACGCACAGAGACAGTTGCTGGGTGTTGCTCTACCAAGCGTCACAAACGAAGGAGTACGTTGCCCGCGCAGATGACGTCACGTATTTATCAGTACTCGCAACTCCTAGCACTCGTTCCGTGGTAGAATTACACCGGATCTGACATTTACTTCAATGTACATAGTCCTTTAGAGTTCAATAAATCGTTATCGGAGCGCAAACGTAGTATATAACCATCACGACAACTTACTGTACTTATTCGAGATAATGTTGATTGATTTTGGGTCATATCCTCCGCTTTGCTAAGTACCAAGCAAAAGTCCTGAAATTATTCATTGTTTATATTAAATAAGATTCATAATTGGCGGTTTCTTTCAGTTACGGGGGTGGGACGCACCCCTGGAACAAATCTGGGGGCACTGTGGAGCCGTCCACCGAAGATGGTTTAATAGAAGTTGTAGGATTGACAACGTACCAACTGGTGAGCATAACAATTGTCCATTACGGATGTTAACTACAAAACTTATTTGTGTTGGAAGTTTTTATTGTAACATAACAATTGTCGAAACTTAAACCCGAATACTCGAATGCAGTTCAGATTTAACACTTTGACTGCGATCTTTTTTCGACGACTGCGATCTTTTTTTTAACCTAAACCATTCGTGCTGCCGCTCTACACAGCGGTTGTGTTGCGCTGCACATGCGTTTCGTTCGAAAAACATTACGGCTGAGTTACACAGATCTGTATTTTCTCACGTCTCAAATGACGAAAAATATCAGAAAATCACGACTTGAGACGCGCTTGAACCTAAAGTACGTTTGAGTATTCGGGCGTTTGAGTACTTTTGCAATTTAGATCTAGATTGAATTTTAATTTTGTGAACTTAGTTAGTAAAACTAATGTTGCATGCAATATAATTTAAATTCCCTTACGTTAATGAAAAATTACGGATAAAGGCCTCCCCCAAACGACGCCAGCGTTATTATTACGCTTACAACGGTCTATTGACTATAAAAAAACGGTTATGATCAAATGTTTTATTTTATTTAAATGTCTTATACTCATGTTTATTCTGACAGCCTTTGCTGCAAGCCGGTGCGCACGGGACTTGCATCTGCCAGTGCAAGGTGGCCAAGATCGTGACGAGCAAGGTGATACCCATGCAGGTGGACGGCGAGGCGTGTCGGCTGAACCCCTCCATCATCACGATATCGAGGCTCAACCAGGCCATCATGCTGGCTAAGAAGAAACCTGGTCGGGCTAGTGCACCGTAAGTTAAACGAATTACGTACTATCCTCGTCGGAACACATCTGTTCACTACTCAAAAAGCCTACCTGAACTTTGACATAATCACCATGATTGGCAGGCGGAGCGGCGCTCGTAGAGGTGTTAAAATGCATAAAAAGAAGTTGCCGCCACTCATCTGATAGGTCCAACCCCATAGTCGGTTTTTACGATATCCACAAGCTGAGTTGAAAGGTTCGATTCTTACGTCGCTAACGACAAAAGATTTTAATGTCAGAGATATTAAAAGATTGAGCTAAAAAATTGGATATGTTTATTTCTAGAATCAAAATCAGTAAGAAATAAATAATGCTGGACAATTCACACAGCATTATCTAGCCCCAAGGTAAGCAGAGCTTATGTTATTGTTAAAAATAACTATCTATGGTACTGATACACATAATGCAATGCATTATGTGTATCAGTACCATAGATAGTTATTTTTTAGTATACATAGAAAACTACCAGAACACCCGAAACAAATATCTGTAGATCGTACAAACATTTGACCCGAATAGTAAGGTAAAGTAAATTTTTTTAAGCTTATAAAAAGCATATATATGCCATATTTTAAATAAAATATGTACATAAATCAAATAAAAATGGGCTTTTAAATCTTCATCTTCATTTTATTATTTTCTACTAGCGGAAGAAGTGAAAAAGAACCTGGGACTACATTTTATATTACCAGCAGTTTATTAAGAAAAATGCATGCAGGTAAAAGTTAGGTTAATAGAATGATAATGACGTTTCTACGAATTATAAGTATTATTGAAAAATTAATTACCATTGAAAACCGTAAGAATCGATTTTCAGTATCTTTCTTGAGGCAAAATCCAGTTCTTTGTGCAGCCATGGCTACATTGTTGCTTGCTACGCCGTAGCCACAGCTACGCAGTGACCGTAGATTTAAATTCGTGGTGGCCGTAGTATAAGCTACAACGTAGCGCTGGCTACGCCGTAGTGGTGTCTACGCCGTAGCAGTGGCTAAGCCGTAGCGGTCGCTACGTTGTTGGTGTAGCTACCGCGTAAGCTACGTTCTAGGATTTGTCATAATTATACACAGACCAAATGTAGGTAAGATATTTTCGGATAGGTAATTTTGTAATTATTACCATTGCGTGTCGTTTTTAAACAATTACGATTTTATTACAAACAAGCCTCTGCTCGTCACTTGGACTACCGATGTGACGCGGCGGGCGAATATCCACCTGCAACAAAGGAGGGTCAATTCCACATTCATATTCATATTCTCGCCTTGGGACAATTTTTTGTAAATCTGCAAACATTTTTTAATTACGAATATCTATGCTAAGCTTGGGGCTAGGTGATGCTGTATAGGTTTTATAGCATTATTATATTATTATTAATTTGTTCACGTCCCTTTAAAACGTATGAACCTCACTCAGGCTATATTGTAGCTATCCAATAGTTTAAGAATATTAAAACATCGGAACAGTATTGTTCTGAAGATAACATTCTCACAAACTCATCATCATCATCATCAGCCTATAGCAGTCCACTGCTGGACATAGGCATCCCCCAATGAGCGCCATAGCGCCCTGTCTTCAGCTTGCCGCATCCAGCATCTACCTGCAGTCTTTCGCAGGTCACAAACTCATAAACAACTAAATGTTATCTTTATTTATACCTAATATTGATTTGTTAATAGACGCAGCATAGCAGCATGTGGTTGACATGTCTGTCTATATCACACAGTACTAAATGTAGACGTTTGTTGCGTCACTAAAAAATAAAAAATAATAAATCAACCAATTTTTTCTCTGAGCTGAGTTTCTCCCACGGAGAAAACACAGCACAGACAGTCATGGTCAAGCATTTTTCGGTGAACAAGGTCCAGCAGTTCCATACAAGCACATTAAGAAGAGCCTCGATCGGAACCAGTTCTATACAAGTAAATTAATAGCCACGATCGGAACCAGTTCCGTACAAGTAATTTAAAAGCATCGTATGGAACCAGTTCTGAAACTCCGGTTCTGTAGACGGCCGAAGGGCTTGTTTGGTATACCTCTGTTTGACTCGTAACCAGATATCGAATTTTTTTTAAGACGTTTAATAATGTGGCTGTTATAATGTTTTATGTTTGTAGTTTCCTATTATGTGCCACTCTATTATTAATAAAAAGGTGATCGGCATGAGATTTCGTAGAGTCACGGGACAATCTGAGGCGGTGCTCACGGGTTAAACGTTATTATTTCTTTATCTACCTCTAGATGTCTTGTAGGATGACAGTTTGTATTGGTCACTCACCATATAACCTGTAGGTTTCGATGAGATCACCTCTAAGACGTCGTGCTTTGAGAATAGTGAAGTGTAGTGCGCATCTATCTTCATAGGATTTCTGTCATAAAGCCCATGGAATCTTGAGGAATTCCTCAACAAATACTTGGGTTTATTTTCTGAGGATTCATAACAAGGTGGCCGTTGTGACTCCGATTGCCGTTGCCAAATGAGTGCATATACAAAAAAAATTATTTAACTTTAACACGTTATGACGATTACACTAAATTCCATCCTATAATTGACGTTTAAAAACTGATTTGCACCCCATCCTTCATGGATGGGGTGCAAATCACCCACCACCACCACAATGAGTAATTACCATTCCCAGCCTGAATGAATAAAATCAATGATTTTGACAAGTAATTACCATTGTTATTTCATTCAGTAAAACCAATGACACTTACCAATGTACCACACATAGGTTAGTGTAATTCCTTTTACTTGCAAAACAGCAATGATAATGGCCTTCACTAAAAATCAGCGCTGGGTGGTTGCTGGCTGGGTGGTGGTCGGTGGCTGGTGTGTGCTGTGGCACACCAGTGTTTACAAATCATTATATAAATCGAGTATAATGCTGTGTGGAAACCGTGTTTATCCTAAGACCTGCTACGCATAAAAGCATCTCAATGTATGTAGGTACCTAGATAGGATAAACTTGTCTTAGGTTAGTGTGCTGTGCAGTAGATTGAAGGTGTAACCTAAAAATATTGTTTTGTTTCATTTCAATGGCCAAGGCCATTCGGAATTTATTACCATTTCTAAGTCTCCCAAGTGTCATGTCATGCTCACTCTCCCATCCATATTGTATCAGGCATGCCTTGCAATTACACTAAATCTCCTATCTATCGATATTTATCAATTTAGGACTCACTTTGTAGCTTTGTTTCAACCCGATTCTGAGAACATAAACATTAATTACTAATATAGTTTCCATATAAAACTACGGGACTATATGCCCAATACTGCAAGTTCAAAATGGAATTCATATAATTTCGAAACAAAAATACCCCGTACTAAAAGTAGCAGTGTTGTATTAATAATGTTTAGCTGGAAGAATAATATCGAAAGCTTTACCAAAAAGTGACTTTATTTGCTTCACAAATCTACTTAGGTACTTGTATATCTAAGCTACAAAACGATCGCGTATTTTTTCAAAGCAAACATTCTGTTTTCTGCCTGCTAAGCCGTTGGCGTAGTTTTTGCGAGACAATAAAGCTGGTTTAAGGAAAAAGAATAGGAAAACGAACTTAAAGTGTATTTTCCGCCATGGACGCGATATACTGGAGCTGCATAACTGATTTAAGCTAGGATATAATCAATGTCATTCGATACTTTTTGATGACATGTCAATTTGTAAGTAAAGCCTTAATCGCTTCATCACAACGCACAACGCTAAGGTATGCGATGCCGGACACATAATCAGTAGAAAAACGTCAGACGTTATTTTGTCGAAGTCTGCGTCAGCGGTGAGGTAGGAAGCGGGTACATCGCACCACGTGGCGTAGACGTACTTTTCACAAACCTGCGGCGGCGTATGCCACGGCGAAGACAGTGGTTTTGATTGTGTCTCATACCACTGCGAGTAAACCAAATGACAGTTTCTTCGCACAGACAGGCTCAGACTCCACCAAAGCGGAGATGTCCGTAGCGGAGAAGATAAGAGACGTATTTCAGCTAGGATGTCTCCACCAAAACTGTGAGGAGATGCGTACTAGTTAGACTGGAGCGGAGATGGGAGCTGGGTAAAGCGGAGATGTATACTGGCTAGAGAGGACGAGCTGCGTGCGATGAGCGTCGGATGTTTGTTGAGATGAATGCACTAGCGATGCACAGCTCACATCTCCGCTCATCTTGTCTCGTATCCACTTCATGACGTCGCTAGCTTACGTTACCTTTATTATTAAACTAGCTAGCTATTCCCCGCGGTTAAGTAAGTAGTGAAGCCTACATCGAATAGGTAGCCGAGCGGCGGCGACCACGCGATTTTTTTTCTAATGTTTTTGAACTCGTGATATCTTTGGAATGGAACGTCCGAATTTAATAGTTCAAATTTATTTTGATAAGGATTAGTACCTCGGTAAAAATAAAGAGCCTTTTCTAGCGACGGCATCTTAATTTAGTTTTTAAAATAAAAAAGAACTTATTGTGACGTAACTATAATAGTTAGATATTATGCTGTCGCGACATTTTTTGTAGATAATGATGTGTTCTGCAAAGTTGTACTACATTATCACCCCGCAGGTACTTGTGGAAAAAATATACAAAATCTATCTGCAGCAGTCAAGGATTTATCTAGTTTAGTACAAAATGTTATACCTTTGTTCACGTCATTGGGCACTACGGCTACAAATTAAATAAAAACGAATGTATTTTCTCTGGGAATAACCGTGAATAATTGACCTTGCCATCGCGCATTACAAAATATTTCTAGCAGCAACTGTATTTTTTTCTTAAATACTTAAAAATAAAAATAAATGTTTTCGATATTTTATGATAAAGTTTGAACACCTGTGGTATAAAAAAACGACCGAAGACCAAGGTGGCTCATAGCTTAAAAAACATGCCTACTTTATGAAGTTTTTTAAATGGTATTAAACACAATTTTTTATTGTCAAAATATTGAGTTATTGCTATCTATCCTTCTCTACCCGTATTTTTCTTATAACATAAAATGTTATAAAATAGGAAATTTATTTCGGAAATCTGTGCCAGTGTATTATTTTATTTTATTTTTCTTTCTTAGGGATAACAAACAGTATCACTTATAAATTAACTATAAACTATTAGACTTAAATAAACGTAATTCTAGAAGTGAACCAGCCCCGTTATCCACTTATTACTTGTACAAGGGGTGGTGTTAGTGAGCATTTGCAACAATGTAATTCACATGAAGAGTTAAGTACAATCGAAGATAGTATCAGTTGACAATATCTGGTTGATGGCTGTCTTATACAAAGCTGGTGAAGCAGCAAATGTATCTGTTTCAGAGAAGTACTTATTATATGCCGTTGTCATTCTATGCAGTGGAGCACGCACACCTGCGTTCGTTTTGCAAGGAGTGGTAGCAAATAACGCACGCTTACGAGTCTCTCTAATTGGGCGAGAACAGTATGGTACATATAAATATATAATATAAAAATTTGTTTAACTAAACTATTACAGTCAAACTTGTTATATCAGATGTTATATAACATTAGTTGATCAAGGAGCAGTCTTCTCTGTTTTAGTGTAGAAAGAGAGTATTTATCAAGTAGGTGATCGTAGGAGGACTTCGAGCGGGAGCATCGGTAGTTAGTTGAGCGTAAGAATTTACGCTGAACTCTTTCAATTTGATTGTTATATTATGGAGTGGTTAGGGTGTTATTTATAATTGAAACGACAATTTAAAATAGGCAGTTTTATAATAATCAAGTTCAAATTGCAAATACACGATTAATCTGGCCTTTTAGAAGATGAGCCTGATTAGCCGTGGTGCCCTCCACAAGCACCTGCGGGGTTATCCATTAACTTCCGGACACCCTGTATATAAATGCAAAAGTTTGGATCCTTCGATGTTCGGCGCATTTAACGCACGCATTGACACATATGTATATTATATTCTGCCTGCTGCTTTGCACGCAATTTTACAGGAAAAGCCTCTTTGTTTCGATTAACCTCGAAGATTTTTATCTTAGAATATCTCGTTACCCTTTTTACGCCAAAACTACTGAACAGATCGGTTTAAAATGTGTATATGTGTAGTTATACCTTAAATAATTAAGAAAGCAGCTTTGCTATTTTATATGCAGTTAATTTTGCATTCGTAAAAGGAAAAAAACAAACAAATCGGAAAAAATAAACATGACGTATTGTTTGTTGCAGTCAAACTTCAATGGGAAAGCTGCCACTGACCGTGAATCTCATAACAATGGCGGACTACGAGAAGCATCACTATGATAAGGAGTTGCTCGCTAACTCTGGTAAGCAGATTAATTTTTCTCTTTACTGTCCCAAGACCAGTCATGAAAGCCAAGTATGACGTGACTTCTTTTAACATCCTTAAGATTTCTCTAAAGCGCATCTAATTTAAGTTATAAAAAAATATCACATTAAATAAACAAATAAATGATCTTCAAAAGTTTCTATTTTATATTACAATAGTTTGTGTAGTTTTGTAATTAATCACTGGAGAATAAATATTAAAACAGCACAGGGTTTTAGACTTTACAGTAAATATAGTAACTCCAAGTAAATTCAAAATACTACAATAAAAACAATCGCAATTTTTGTAGAATTACATATATACAATAAATAATATAATATATACAATAAATAATAATAATAAATAATGCTGGATAATTCACACAGCATTATCTAGCCCCATGGTAAGCAGAGCTTGTGTTATGAGTACTAGATAACTGATATACATAATACAATATATTATATAGATAGATATTTTTTATTATACATAGAAAATGACCAGAACACCCGGAACAAATATCTGCAGATCGTACACACAATTGTTCCGAGGCGAGAATCGAACCCGCAACCTCCTGCGTCGCAGGCGGACCTTCGCCCACCGCGCTACATCGGTCGTCAAATACAATAATAAGAATAAAACCCAAAAAACTCATTTTTGTAAGGCTATTTGCGAAATTATTGGATCCTAGTTAATATTTTGCCACAAACATTTCAACCTTATTGATACAATATCCCTTCCTCTATAACTCAAAATCTTAACTAGGTACTGACGTTACTGCTTCAAGTAACGTCAGTAGGAGGTTGGATACCTTCTTGGACGGACGCAAGGTCATGTCACTTTTTTGCAGTTTGACAGCTGGTGAAGTCGTTCGTAATTCGAACGACTACACCTGCTGTCAAATTAGCGTACTTAGCATAAGTAATTCTAAAGTATGCAGTGATTTGATAATTTGTTTATTGTCAGCAGTTCAGGTAAAAACATTGTCAAGCATTATCTTATCCCTATACAATGTAATATTTTTTCCAATAATATGTAGAAACAAAATCTACTTCTTTATAATCATATCGAATGCACTTTAAAACAAACCCGGAGATTACATTTTTGTAAATTTTATGTGCTACTCATTTCGAAGAATATTGAAAAGATCATTTATATTATTAAGCTTCCTAATATCAAGCTACATACGGTTTATTTAGGTTCCTACAACGATATCGGTAGGTATTAATTAGGTATTAGTATTATATTAGAAATTAATAATGGTTGTAACTTAAATTTGCTCGTAATTTTGTGACACAGAATAAATAACTTTTTTATGATTTTAGTAGGTACTATACATCAAACAAAATAACTAAAGTTTGCCTATTCTATAACAGATAAAATTTACATAAGTCTATGTAAAAAAATTAACCCGGAGACGGGGCGCTATGGCGCTCATTGCGGGAGGCCTATGTCCAGCAGTGGACTGCTATAAGCTGATGATGATGATGATATAAAAAATAAGCGCTGTCTGTCGACCACTTTTGGTAAAATTGATATGCAATCTGACAGTCTTAGTTATTGGATACCCCTTAAAGTAAAAAGAACACTTTTTGAAAAATGATTAAACACGGATGATTTTCAATACTCAATACTCAATGATTTATTGCTTACATGTGTACAAAAGTTCTTAAAAAATATATAATAAGTCCAACATGCACCCTGCAAGGGTATTGCAATTTTTCAAAACATGAACGTGTTTCAGATGAGAGTGGTTCGGTCTTATAGACCAGACATGTACCTGTAATACTGTGTTCAGCAAATAAAGGATTTGATTTGATTGTTTATCCATTTGTCCTTAGAATTAATTGCGTTCTGCACATCTTTGTATTTGCATGTCGAAAATGATACTAGGTCGAGAGAGTTCTGTGAACAAGAAGGGAAAGGTAGCTTTGGTTTCGCGGCGTTAACTTTGAGCAATGTTTGAGTACCTATATTATCTAGATTTATTTTTATTTTTATGATGTTTCCATTTTGTTTATACGCGACACAGCAATGAAATCCTCTTTTTTTCCTGTTTGTTAAAATAATAATACAAATTAATAAAATTAGTAACCGATATACAACGCTATTTGCTGGTAAATGCTAGGTGTTCCCAGGTTAAAATACCTAATGGTAAAAACCTTTTGCGGGCAGCCGGGTTAAAAATGGTCTCAATAAAAAACATAAAACTGTAATGGACTCTACTCTGGCACAAAGGTTTAAACTTTAAAATTACTGACACTTTTTCCACGCTTCGTCACTGTGGGAGTGGATGAAAGTGAAGCGGCTGTGAAACTAGTCATATAATTTTCTAGTGTAGTGTAGTGTGTGTTCGGAAATCCTGTTTGGGTTCCTGTGGATAAACGTTACTGTACCTATTTCAGGTTTTCGTGCATAATTGCCCTTGGCAACCCATCCCACTATAGGATATAATGCGTCTCCCTTTGCTTAACCTATTTCTTGTTCACCAGCCTCTATTCCGTCGGAGACATACATAAATAAAAATGTTTTGTCTAGTTCCACTTGAGTTCAATTATCTTAGTCCCGACGATGAATTCATAACCGGGGGCCCTACTTCCACTAGATGAATCGCCTCATAATAACATTAGTCGAAATAACACATTTGGGTATTTTAAACCAACATCTGCGTGCAAATATCCACGCACGCACTATCTATAATTTAAATCACTTATAAACATCGAAAAAAATTGTTGCTATGGAGACGTGATGCTATACAAAATGTAGTAGATTGATACTGTGTAGGTGTGTAGGCGTAACCAATAGTTGACGTAAATTTGGTAGTAGCTAGGTCACGCTTACAAAATATTCATCGACATTTCGATATTGATGAAAAATATTGTCAACACTATTATATCAGTTTTTTTTTTGTTACGCAAAATGAGTTCGTATAGCTTATCCGTTAGAATCTAGAATTTCATTTATCTATATGGACGATTCTGCAGAAGAGCAGAATTTAGCCCCAGTTCTAATATTTCGTATATTTTGGAAATTACACATTGTATAAACCATTCATTTAAAAAATAGTTAATTGAAAAAGCAAATAGAGTCTGACGATCGAATGTTGTACCAATGACGTATTTTATAAATAAAAGAAAATATTTACACACTTTTTAAAAACATGCTCTTATATGGCAAGTAAAATTATTATTAGTCTAGCAAAGAGATCATTAGCAGGCCGAAAACATGTTAAGCCGGTTTCCCCGGTCGTATCAGTATGACGACCGGGGAATCCCATCTTATGAGAATTAGGGAATATAGAGTGCCATTAAAAAGCATTTAAGTTTTACATTTTAAATTTTGCGCATATTTCTACGAAAGCGCAGTGGACGCAATATTGCTCTGCGGCTACCTCTGCGGTCATGATACGTCCGTTGAATTGACGTCACGCCGATGAATTGACAGATAACACTTTTTAGTTTACACAGCCGTATGACGTTATAACATGGCTACTATTTTATAGTGTAAAAAACAGATCAAAAAAACGTTAAAATATTTTGTTATATCTGAACTAAAACTAAGATTTTACAACTTCCATATATTTAGCTTTTATCTAAATAATGTGTAGACTACAAACCAAATCGTGATTTGGTTTTGTGGTGAGCTGGTTATACCATAGTCCGAAATTGAAAAAAAACGCTGAAATGTGCGTACGATAAAAAATAGTTTTTCAGTATTATCTCTCAGTAGCCAGAATCTAGTTCAGCGTTTGTATACACGGTTCAAGGCTTTGAAAATACAGAGGCGTTGCCTCGTGCACTCATTAATATTCAAGCACAGGTACAGTTCATTATTGTCTACCCAGCGGGTTCTATAGTGTTACTAAAATAGATAAATACCTCTGTAATATTGCCTATATTGATTGTTGAGTTTTTATTATATCGCCACTCCGCCGCCGCCGCTTTGTCGTCATACTACTACATACATACATTATCTATCCCATCTTATACGAGGTTGTTGTACCGCAAAATTAAGCACGAGTGCGCAGTGAGGAAGGATAACAAGACCAAGTTTATTAGGTGGTTGTTTTGGAACGAATTAAATGCTCTACTTTTTACTTCGATTGTGATAAAATAAAAGAATAATAACTAACCTTAAGTGAAATAATGCACATGTTTTTCACATCTCTACTTCACAAAATGTTGTAAGTTATTAAATATATTTCTCGTGATTTTGACCGCAACAGATTCATAATAATTATTTATTTGCCCTTATGCTCCATTTGCATATAATTATCTGTGTTTTTGCATGATGACGTTATCAATTAATATAAATAAACCACGTTCACCTTCAATCCATTTTCACAAAAACATTAAAAAGCTTATAGGTACATTTCTTTGTTACGCGCAACAAATAGTAGGTACGAATTCTACCATGGAGAAAGAATATATAAATAGGTAGACTATTTTATAAACACCAAATAGTCAAGAAAAAAGCGCTTTCTGTTTCATTTTGTAACATAAAACCAAACAATTAGTATATTTTTGTATAAGTGACTATATCACCTAATTTGTTGCTTAATCTGACTACCGTCATGTTTTGCGCATTGCGTATCATTGAAAGGAGTCGCTGTTCCGATGTTTAAGCATCGAATAATTTCAGTCGACTTCGAGTTTTAACGATAAAAATATTCGTAGCGCGAGGTTCAGCGACCGTGCTGTGAGCGGAATGATAGAACCGTGCGTAAAAGCTCTCACATCGATAGGTAGTACAGCTCTCTTTGCAAAATTACTATGCCTGATGTGCAGGGGAAATTACACAAATGGCCAAAACACCGCAACGGCAGGGCTGCGGCTAGAAGTATTTTTATATGTATTTCTATTTCCAAGTTTCAGCTTCAAAGCATTTAAGCTTTATGTACATTAATATTAAGTCACAGTAATTGCCGCTTTACCGACGCAAGAATGCTCGTGGCGCCGCGGGCTGCAGCTCGACTCTTTTCAGCCTCAAGTTCCGCCGCGTTTCCCTAACGTTGTGGTGTGAATCGACCTTATGGACCAGATGACATATTGATATTGTTTACAGCGGATTGCGTGGGCACCCTGGAGGTGAATCCAGCGGCCGATCTCGAGCAGCTGCGTTTACTCATACAGAACCTCCTCCGAGAATCTCAAGTTCACTCCAGCATCACCGACTGGTGGTTCGTCGATTGTAAGTAGTAATCTATAGCAAGTTTTAATTTCATCTTTAGTTTCATCCTTTCTCTCATAAAATACTTGGTTGGTTCGTCGATTGTAAGTAGTAATCTATAGCAAGTTTTAATTTCATCTTTAGTGTCATCCTTTCTCTCATAAAGTACTTAGTAGTCAATTAGTAAACCCTCGTCACTCAAATATTGAAATTATTTCATTGAATGGTTATCAGAAATGTCTTTGAAAAGGGAAGTACAGATAAAGAGAGCTCCATCTATAGGTGACTACCCCACGTTTTACACGTAGAACTTGCATTCGATTATTCGAATACTCGAAAAATAAAAATTATGTAACATGCAAAATTTTGTAGTCTATTACCAATGGTTGCTGAAATAAATAGAGTTTTCGTTGATCTTTAAACCCGAACTTGAAACCTCAATGTTTGAATTAAAAATTACTTTCTCAATGCAAGTTTCAAGTCGTAATCGTAAGTAAGGAACACAGCTTCCGAATTTCGCAGGAAAACAATGAATCAAATGTGGAGGAATCCCTTTTGGAAGGAATAACTACGTCTAAGCTTTTGTGATATTATAATAATATTTATTTATTCAAAAAAGGTCTTAAAAACAAAACAAAGTATTGTATACTGTAGACCTATTTCACTTCTTCGTTTCGACACCTTGCTCTAACTAAGTTCTAGACTTGTGATTTATTGCTATAATGCAACCGTTAGGGATGCTATACAAATATGTTGATATACAAATTATTTTCTTAACTTTAATTTTTCCTAACTTTTCTAACTTTCCTCTATTTTAAAACTATTAAAATTGAGTTGGTTTGAAATAACATTTCAAACCATAACTCAATATTAAGGCGGTAGGTTAATGAAGTTTTACTGTGGCTCAAAACATTTACTTAAATAACTAAAGTTTGCACAAAGGATTAACCTTTAAGGTAAAATTTACGTGAAATTGAATGGCCTGGTTTTGCGAGACTTGAAGATTATTAAATCTTTAACTTCAACATCCTTAACTACTACTGGCTGACTTAAACACATCGCAAGCGTTTAGTTTTTCAATTTTATAATATTATATATCTAATAAAAAACTAAAACTATATAATGTGTAATTATATAAATATATGTATATATTCATATACATAGGATAATACTTCAATATATATATATTTATTATATTAATTAGTCCACTGCTAGACATAGGCCTCCCCAAATGAGCGCCACAGCGCCTTGCCTTCAGCTTGACGCATCCAGCATCTACCTGCAGTCTTTCGTACAAGTATATATAATCCTACTATAGTATAAAGCTAGATTACCACTGATGTACTGATTTACTGATTCACTGACTGACTGACTGACTGAATGACTGATCGACATAATTGTTCTCCTTGATGGTGGATGGGGATGTATGGTTTTTTTACGGAATCGTATAGGGGGGTCGAGGTGACCTTGGGAAAAAAAAAACTTTTTGAGATTTGTCCCTCCAAGATTCCCCCCCCCCCCCATTGGGGGGGCTCCTACGGGAAGCCATATTACAAATTTAGTATGGGGGTGTATAGAGGGGGACAAGAGATTTTCAGTGCATAGAAAATTGTGCCCCCTGCAAGTTATTATTATAAATGCGAAAGTTTGGACATCCATCCAAACTATGAAGGTAGAACGTATGTTTGTTATTTCTTTACGCCAAAACTACTACACGGATCGGGCTTTTTGCTTAGATGTGGACCTGGAATAACACATAAACCAGTTCCCATGGGATAACAGTAATCTAAAATCGTTTTCATTCCAGAATAATTCCATCTTTGTTGACTTGGATTAACTTAACCATTGGCTACTTTTTACACCGTAACAACGTTTGCGAAGCCGCGGGCAGACAGAAGTTGTGAATAAATAATGATAAAATAAATACTTTTCAACAACAATACACTTGTTGTGCACTGTATCAACGAGCGTCGAAGCATGACGACGACGACGATGCACGCCGCGTGGTATTTATCGTCGTGCATAGGCTTTGTACAATGCTACAGTTTCGTAGCTACGTTATCACACAGCTTGCTAGGTAATCCTGCAGCTCTGATTGCGTTTACTTGATCGGCTTAACAGTAGTATTGTCTTCTAATAGTTGCTGAGCTGTATACGACATTCGTGTTCCTATTTTTGTGTTATTTATAAAATCGAATAGTAATTTAAGGAGTTGATTAGGAACGTTCCTATTTCTTACGATAATAAAGCAGTTTTAATTTGATTTTGAATTGTACATATTATTTCTGATAACGACATGACGTGTTCGCTGAAATTTAGTACCTAAGCTTTATAATCAAACTCTTGTTATGATTCCTGTCATATAACGAATCCTTATAATATTAAAAAAAAATAAGAAAACATGTGTATTATTCTTGTATAATACGGCAGAATTCAATCTTTAACTAGAAAGATGCTTTAAAATATAATTTCCTTTCGCAGCTGTAACAGCGGAGCGATTTTTCCGCATCGACAAATCTCAAGAGAATATCCACTTCCCCATGGACGTTGCACATGAGAACATTTACATCCTGGACGCGACTCTGACGACTCCGGACACCGAGACCACCAGTCTCCACCCGGAGACCACCGCCACGCGTTCCCTGGATCGGACCGGGCCTTCGTTCTCCCTAGAAACCAGCACCGGATGGTCCGTCTCGCTTGACACCTCGCAGAGTCTGGATATGCCCAGTGCTGGAATCTCCGTTGATGTGACTGAATCTCATGCCAGGTGAGTGACTTTCTGCCGTCGATTTTTATGAATCTGGTTGTACGTTCACATACAAAATAGTTAACATCGGCGGAAGGAAAAAAGACAGACACAAAAATAAATACAGAGACACACTCTATTTTGTGAATCTGAAAGGGAAACTGTCGAGACTCTCCGAGCCACTAAAGTCATTTAAAACGGGATATTTACCATGATTTGATTTTTTTATCTCCGAGCCATATTGAATAACTCAGAATAAGCAATGTATAACCTAACAGTTGTTATATAACACACAATATTATTAGTAGATAAATAACAAGATAAACGTCAAAATGATTGCCCAAATATGTAACGTGTGATTAGCCACAAATAAAATCAATTATATTTTCACTAAAATTGTCATAATAGACATACAACTTATTTTAATTCTGGTAATAATTCGCATATAAAATAAGCCAACATGAATGCCCCTTATATTTTAACCCCTCGCTGGGTCAGTATTGTAATCTGAAGCTTTTCACCTAGTTGGGAACCAAACTATTTTGTATTAAATTGTGCTCATATCCAAGCGGAATTTGAACTAAAACCTTCGGGTTAAAATTTATTAATCATTGCATTTCATACCACTTTCCACATTAAGCTGAGTGTCTCTGTTGGAAGTCATTTATTCGGCCGACGTCATCGTCTCAAGCATTTAAAATTGGTATTTTTTAAAAATCACTCTTTATTTTTGATCTTGGTTTAATAACATACATGTTGATATGATCTGCTGATTGCACCTTACTCCTATCACACAAGATCTGCTTAGCTTGCTAGATGATGCTGTTTACTCAGTATTAGGTAATATTATTTATTTCTGGCTCAGCGACCCGAAGTTTGTCTTTTTTCTCTGCCCTGCGCAGTTTCCCGCTAGTCCGCTTTCAGCAGAGATCGGCTGACTTGTACCTATTGGGATTAACTTTTTTGTTTATTCAATCAGTGAATCTGGCCCTGGCAGCCCTGTAAGGGTAGAAGACGTTCAAGCAACCTCCGCCGCGTCTGTTTCTCCTAAGATCACTTCCAAGATTTCCTCTCCGGCCAAGCAGCCCCTCTCTCCTCTGATGTCCCCCGTCTCCCCGGCGAAGGTGTTGCTAGCGCCGCAGGAAGACTCGCCGCCACTTTGCCTAAGTCCACCATCGAGGGATCATTTACCGAGCCGCGACTCCATCGCCAAATTCAAGACGTATGTATCTACTTGCCATTTAGATATATTTGATTTTGCGGTTGAGATTGTTGTTATCGTTTTGTATTGCTTACCAGACAATATTATGTATGTATGTCAAACTTTATTTCGCTGCAGTGCTGCAGTGTCGTATAACTGCTTTACCTATCTTATCTATTTCTTCCCATTTTTAATACTTGTTTCTTAGTTTAAGAGTACTTTCCTATGAAAATATTGGAACGAAGATGCGATATCAAAATCAGTAAATAGCGTTATCTACCTAACGTGTTAAGATAGCGAATTGAATATATGTACGCTTTTTCAGAATCAGACCCTTGTTTCTATAGAAACTTTCATGCAACAAGGAATAACGTTGATTAGAAAATAATAGAAATAAGTAACTTTTGAATTAAAAAATAATACACCCGAAACATAACGGAATATACGCGCATGGCTACCGTATTGAATTTTTTATTAAACACCTACCTGCCGGGAGGGTGAAAAGTAGGTCAATCTTGTGCCTCAGTCTAGGTGCTAATTTAAAGGGCATGAGAAAATGGTTACGGTATTTAAGTTTAGGTTGGTAGGTTAAACCTGGTTAAACCTAACGCATAATTTTCTGGATAATTAAATCAGTATAATAGTTGTTATCCTATTATTGTATATACATATTGTATTTGCTAGAATTTATTATTTCTCAAACAATTTACATTGTGTCGGAAATTTTTACTTAGGAGCACATGTTATTTATAAGTAAATTGTAAAACTAGAGCGACAATTGGTACAAAAATAGATACTAAGCAGAAAAACGGAATACAAAATTAAATCACCTTTATGCATAGACAATTAAAAGACAATAAAATTACATACATTCTGGAATGTCAATATTACTCAAATTTAAAAAAAAGTAAAAAATAAACAATGTTTAATAAAAATGTATAATAATTACCAGTGAAGAGTAAACATACGGACGGAGTCTCAGTCAGAAATAAACGAAGAACCCACTGATAAGGACATCCTCTATACGTACGCGTGCACACTCACACATTGACATCCGCACCGGTCCATCTCGTCCGCCATTACCGCTTTAGATACCCACAGAGTGACTCTGTTCTAAACTAAATCGAAAAATGAAAAATGCCTTCTTGTGTAATGTTACCGAAACCAGTCGTTTAGTTATCAAAAAACACGGAATCACATTTCACAGATAAGTTTCTTATTTCTGGTATTAGATTATTGTGGTTCTTTTTAACCCCCATCTGAAGATGCAAACAGTAACGCAGGTATACGAACAAACGGATGGACCAATTTGTTTCAGGTTTACTTTATCTATTAGATGGAAATCGATGTAGCCGTTCTTCTGCACTGAAAGTCAAATTGTGAATTGAGTTTTTTTTAATTAGCTTGTTTTATATTTCTTTATTGTACCATAATTTTCAGATATAGTAGTTTGTTTGAACATATCTAAAGCTAACAACATACACTTGTTAACAGACCTGCACTCTATTCTTTTCTCTCTTCTTCTATTGCATGCAGCATTTATGAAAAACTCTTTGGACTTGAACATGATGATTTTGGCTATAGGTGAGACGGACTTGTGTGTTTTATGAGCTAGAAACTAAATTAAATACATATAAAAATTGGTAACTAGTTTGTTTATTTTTCACGATTATGATTTAAAACACTATTGAGGGGCATATTTGGGGGGCTTTGTGCGTTGGTTTATTCATCGTGGACGTGTCCTCTGGGTGGCGCTCTTCTGATAGGCTTCGGCCGCGGCTTGTCACCACCGTCAGGACTCAGTCAGTCCGTGAAACAAACGTGTTGTGGTCCGGAGTAGCGATCGTGGGGGAGACGGGTTTTGCACAGGAGCAGCGCAACGCAGGACACGTCTAGCTAGATTGCGAGCCGCGTGGTGACTCACCCTCTGCTCCGCTAGCTAAGCCGTTTAAGCATGCTAACCATTGCAACTTTGTTGCATCGCTAGAAAGCATGGACTGGCAGGAAAGCTCCGAAATATTAGTGTCAATCAACAGTCAAGCAAAATTAATCGTTCGTTTTATTAACAGTAAAATTGACATTTATTCCCCGTTAAAACGTTTGGTTCAAAGAAAACGAAATTGTAGGTATCGAATGAAATTATTATTCAAGAATATTAATTTAATAAATTATATTATAATATTGTTTCAGAAATTTACTGGAGAAAACTTCTGACGGGCTTCTCAAAACAGCAAAAACGGGAGATTTAGGACTGGTAAAGGACTTGATTTAAATTGCCAGTTTTATATGCTCAGTACTTTGTGTGATAAATAATGCTTAGTGATAAAACAGACATTTGTTAATGTGAATTTTCGTCTATTCAAGATGAAAAATCTATACGCTGCGGGGTACTCGCTGTTGTCAATCGACTCTTCAGGGCGGACCGCGCTGCACATCGCCGCTCAGTACGGGCAGTCTGATATCGTAAAATATCTAGTCGCGGCCGCACCTTCGTCTATTGTGAATATGCAGGAGAATGAGAAGGGCCAAACTGCACTACACAAGGCTGCGGCGACCGCGAATCGAGTTATTTGTTGCGTTTTGGTGGCGAGCGGCGCATCGCTGACGAAGCCCGACCATGCCGGCTACACGGCGCGCCAGCTTGCCTTGCGCGCGGGGGATACCGAACTTGCCGCTTATCTAGAGAGTGAGTTATGATCTGCGATAATAGCATAAATGCTAGGCTAAATTAGATAATTATACTCATTCAGTGTAAAATCTACTCTCAACGCGTTTTGGATTCTGCAAAATAGTCATCGTGAAATTCATGTTGACTATTATGCTAGTCCACTAAAACTCAAAATAGGGAACCACATTTTTCAAAAATATCCCGGATCATAGATTTTGGATTTGTATATTTTACAAAAACCACAACCCTTGAATGTTTTTTTCCGCTCAATACAAAGTATAGTATAGCATAGCTAGTGGCTAATGGTTTCCAAATGTGCAAAACTACACTCTTGCAAAATTTCTGGTAGAACCTAGTAAGGCTAGAAAACCCCATTTTTATTCGCTCGTGGCGTGCCACATTAATAAAGTAGATATTCATCTTATTATAAGGATCCTTTACCATTTGAATACCAAATCATTGTATAAAATATGTATTTATCAATATTCCCAATCATAAATGTAACAAATACTTATTAACAGTAACAGTAGGCAACAGAACCATTATAAATAGAGATTGCAATCCCGCAAAACGGGATCACGCATTCACGCAGGATCCAGCTGGAACCTTCAAATCGCGGATCTGCGGATCCCGCAAATAAAGATTTCGCGCTAAAACTTTCGCGTATATCGTGAGTAACACGACGGATGTGAGAAGACTGCCGTACTCGCTGGAATAGCCTTTTGAATATGTCAGAACGATTCTACAATTTAATGAATTGTATTCATAAAGCATTAATCGATATTGAATCTAACATTAAATTCAGCGATAATAAGTGGTTCATAAGTAAAGATCTCATTGCTAACTTGCAGCCTTCTAAATAAGGAGTTGAACTTATAACTGCGGACACAACGGTTACATTTTATTTGTATATATTGCAAACCAGTGGTTGTGATTATGATTGTAAAATCCGAAAAAGTACTACGAAGAAGCCAAAAATACAGATCGTTTTCTTTTAAACAAACTATTAAACTATGCCATACATTTAAAGACGAATCTAATAAAACAGATTACTAATTAATTATACTTAATTAACAGAAAAGAAATAATTTCTGTTACTTAATGTGAGAAATGTTTAATAGAAGTTGATTTTTACAGTAAAATCTGTAGTTAAAATTTGATTTTATAACATAATTTTAAAGGTGCGGGATTTAATGAGCTGCGGAATTGCAATCCCTAATTATAATAGAAGACCCTACATTTAAAGTCATTCAACATTTATAGGTATATTTTATTTGTAGGAAACAAAGTGTTCAAACAAAATATAAGGTCTTAATCTCATAGACGTTCAATGTTCTACCATGTTACGAGTAATATTGGCATGCAACATTTTAAATTAAACACGAGTAAAGAGTCTGGATATTGTTGACCTTACTGGAAGATAGGGTAGTTGTATAAATACCTCAAG
This sequence comes from Eupithecia abbreviata, assembly GCA_943735965.1. Lineage (NCBI taxonomy): Eukaryota > Metazoa > Arthropoda > Insecta > Lepidoptera > Geometridae > Eupithecia > Eupithecia abbreviata. The sequence continues at coordinate 7,173,428 of OX030977.1, read as the reverse complement.
ATGTAGAGTACCACACTGTTTATCTATTACTGCGTTCACTGATAGTGTAAGTAGTTAGAGTTTATGCGAGTTAGTTTCAAGGACCACGACCACAAGATTCACAGTTAATTTAAGTTTATTTTACGAAGCTAGGTAAATACAAAGATAGGTTGGCAAAGCTTCCATCGATAGGTGTTTCTTGCGTAGGACAAGTACTGACCACATATATTACATATTTATACACAACTGAAATACAGAAATAGAAATACAGAAATACAATTTATTGGTAAAAACATTTTACATGTCAGGTGTTCATCAAAATAGTTAATAATAATTAGAATACAAATTGTATTTTTTACAATTAGTACCGTAAGCATGATTTAAATTTAAAAAACATAAATGAAAACAAAATAAATAAATGGAAAAATTGATATAAAACAATTAGATACGGAATAATAATCACATTAAGTTTACATTTTTCATTTAGTTTCATTAAGTTTACTGTACAAGAATAAGAAAATAATCTTAGAATAAGTTAACTTTTCTATGGTCTGAAATAAATGATTAATTATTTTTATTATGATCATACAAAGTGTCTAGCCTTCTAGAATATACCTCTTGGTAGTTCCCCAAAGGCCAAAGCCACAATGAAAAGTGTATGGGAGTAGATTTACTTGATTTCTAATACCATCCCTTTATACTTAACGAATTTGTGGTACTAATTCAGCAACTTTGCTAGCCGATATATGCTCCCAGCTTTTATAAAATGACGAAGGCCTGGTGTCCACAGGCTCTTACTCAATTATTTTTTACGTGTGTGAGATGTAGATGTGTCCCAGAGGAACCATTAATAATAAGGTATATCTACATAATAAGTTATTCACTAGACAGGGGACCAAAGGGTATAAATATTAATACCTAAAACTATGTAAGCGTTGACTGCAAAATGTTTGCCGAAATAATCGTTACACGACATTATAAAATATGTAGATATCTTTGCGCAAACCGTGACGTGTTTTGAGAATACGAGAGTTATTTTTAAATACTTCAAAGTAAAAAGATAAAAAGAGAAAACCAACCGTCACTTTAATTTAAACTTTCTATAGTAAAAATGTGTACCTTTGTCTTTTTTAATATCTTAAATTTATTAACTTTTTTATCTTTCAGGTCAAGAAAATTTTCAATTAGTGTCTGAAGACTTAGAAACGGCTGTGTGAAGCTTGAAGCTTTGTAATCCGCTCCGTTGGAAGAACGTGAAAAGATTTGTTTTAGCACTTACTTATAAGATATTTCGCACTTTCTTGAGACGTTATTTACAACATTTCCTTTATTAAATATATAAAAATACTTAAGTCAAAATTTTATGACACTTTTGTATAGTAAAATGATATATTCACATACCTACCTACATGTTTTAAATGGGTATCTAATAAATATACTTAACGATATATACTTATCGATGTAATTACTTATTTATTAGCTTATTTACTTAGGTTTAAGTGTTGTATGGTGATTTTCTAAACAAATAAGAAATTTACTTTATTTATATTAATCAAAAATTATCGAGTACTTATAAGAATTTAGGAAAATATTTATCAATAAATTATCACTTATGCCACACACATAAAATGTAAGTACTATGTTTATTCACGTATTTTTCAAAACGTATTTAAGACCTAAACGAGGGTTGTGGTGAGTTTCTAATCTCAATAATATTGAACGTTTCTATCGAAACCTACGAATAATCTATTCTTGTATGGATGTGCAAGTCTCTTTGTAATAAATATACTTATCGATATATACTTGTCGATGTAATATATCTACTTATTCACTTAGGTTTAAGTGTTGTATGGTGATTTTCTAAACACCTAGGATCTTAACGTTATTTATTTAAATTAAAAACTATCGAGAATTTACAAGAATTCAGGAAAATATATATCAGTAATTATTGTAATTATCACTATGTCACACATAAAAAAATGTAAGTAGATGTATTCACATATTTTTCAAAAAGTATTTAGGACCTAAACAAGTGTTGTGGTGAGTTTCTAATCTAAATAATATTGTAGGTTTCTATCGGAAGCTACGAATAATCTATTATTGTATGGATGTGCAAGTTTCCTTCTATCTTATGAATGGAAACTTTCCTATTTATCTGTGGGACCCTTTATTGAATTTATTCCTACTTGAATATAAAGTAGGTATTTATAATATTAGAAAATAATTGTACCTATATGTACCACCTATAGCTATTTTATGCTCTTGTTATACCTGTTGATAGTTTTTATATATTTTTTATTAAGTTTAATTAATTGACCAGTATGGTAGGTACAAAAGCAATTTTCAGTTATAAATTTTGAAAATAGTTGTAGGTGTGACTTGGATTTGCATAGGTAAACTCAGATTTTCAAGGTTCAACCCTATGGTTCAACCAATCATCATAATAATATAATTTCCTTGCGTTTAATCTTCATGCGTACATTTTTTTTTATTGTTGACAGGTGAGTGAATGAAGACTGAATGAAAAAATAAAATATTTCATAGACACAGTTAGTTACTATCAAAAATAGATTCGAAAAAATCGGGACTTCAGAAAGTTTTGAACTGTCGGCTCGATAAAACTCGAAGATGAGAAGTGATTATTCAAGTTGATTTTTCCATGAATAAGTCTGTCTTGTCTGTGATGCCGGAAAAACGCATGTACTCGTAATGCCGCGAGCAAAATCAAATACCAATAAAACAACAAAAATAATACTAATGTGTTAAATATTTGGCTTTACATATAAAATAAAATAATGTAGACGGACAGACTTGAGTATATTTTTAAAAATAATACAAAATGTTGAGTAAGCATAACCTTATCGATTACAACTTCTTCATAAACAAAATCGATTGTCATAAAAGATCGAATCGATAAAGCATTAGGACAACTGATAGAAAGCTACCTAATAAATGTGTGGAAAAGTATAACTCTTCCGGTTTCCACAAAGCATGTGTAATGTTTTGCAATTTTCTGTTTTTTTATCAATACCTAGTTGCCTACGACTAAAAAAGGATATGTACCTATTAACTTAGTTGTACAGAATATTCGAATTTTCAGTCCATTAAAAAACTAGTAGGTATAACGTTTTTATAGATCGTAATGTTTAAATATATAAAACTATTTTTCTAGTCTACATTTTGAAAAGAAAAAAGGGGTCCAAGGGTAGCATTGGGAACATTTGATTAGGCGATTTCGACAAGATCTGAAAAGAGTAGTGACTTTGATGACTAAGAATATGAATAAATTGGTTTAAAGTTACAAATAAAATGTATCTTTTCGTAATAGGATGCCCTTGGAATGTCGCGAGAATGATCCCGGACTTTGGTACCAATATATTTGATCTTTCATCTTTTATAATTTCAAAGGCATTCTTAAAATATAAATTTCTAATTATTTTGTCTTTTGTTTTAGAATAAAATAATTAAAAATCTCGTATTGTTCACTAAAATATAACTATTTACAGGTGATGGCTTACCCGTATTATTTTATTTGGATAGCTAAAGATGTGTAGATGTTTTTCAAATAACATGCTGACCAAGTTCACTATAGTTTTTTTTTTTATTTGGGGTTTTTGTTAGGAATTTTCCAAAAAGTAATACATTATTTTAATAAACATTTCCTTTAGCTTTTATATGGATAATTATTGGTACAATTTTCTCTCTGGTTATTGAGAATTAGACTTTAGACTTTCTAAAACTGTCACTAAAATTTGCATTCAATAAAAATGCGAATATCTCAAAAATGGTTCACTTTTGCATAAAACTTTATAGGGTCAAAATTGTTGCAAATGGCCTCCCCCATGACCCCCTAAAAGGGTCTGGTATAATTACCAAAAACCCTGTATACTTATTATAATATTGTGTTGTGGCTGCATAACTTTAAATCACTTCATTACTTACCACCATAATTTTAAGTATTTGAGACAATAACGTACTTCTTCGATGAATCTGTGACTTCTTCATTACTATCACATACTAATAAATCTAATATTTAACACTTAGCAGATAAGATAGCTTATTAGTGTATGGTGAAATGGGCTTATTCATAAGATCCCACACTGTCTTGATATTAGAGCTTGTTTAAATCGACGTATAAAATAGCAGGTTCTGATTACATCGACTGGTAGATAGAGCCCAATACTGTTGTTTTGCCTTATATTGTTTCTATTCGGCGTATCATTGATCTCAGTATCTCAATTTTAGTATTTATTGAATTTAGAGTAAGTTTCGTGGATTTGAATTCTAAAAATTTAGATAGTTTCGTGCTTAAGCAACAACATGAATTATAAAATATTACCTAGGTATACTACATATTACCTAGGTACTTGCTGTTGCACCTTCGTATGCGTGAAACTTTCTTCATATGCAAACGCAAAGAAAACAATATTAATTTAGCTACACAATTAAGTATTAATTATTCAATATTTTCATTAAATCTATATAAGAAAAATAAAATCATAATATGACGTATCTTCGTTTTAAGTAAAATCATTAGGTAAATAGGTACGGTACTTATATCCCTATTACCTTTGTTTTAAATAAGATTAATAATGAAAGACAATGTGAGAAAATATAGAAGTGAACAAAGAATATAATATTGAAAATATTAGAAAGGAGATTAATAAGTACTAGGTAATGTAATGTATGTAATAAAAGAACATTTTTTAAAAATCAAATTTTTTGAATTTTAAAAACTAATCTTGTTTGTGAAACCTTAATAAATGCAATGATAAAAGATCTGTCTCGTCTCGCTCCCGATAACCTTAATGAGGTACCTACTCGTTAGTTCCTTTTTCAGAACTATATAATGTATTATTTATAATAGTAGTGATAGTCCCTAGTAGCGGACGCGTTTATCAGAAATCGTCACATTTTTTATAGCCTATAAGTATGAACAGATGAAGCGAAATACCGTTTTATTAACTATATTTGAAAATAATGAATGTAATATAAAAAATACGAGACACTAATCTACTAGACAATTCTATGCACAGTTACGAAAATTTCAACGATAATGTTATTGCTAAGGTACATATTTGAGTGCTTATGTAGCCGATGTTATATTTTGTGTAAAACATGCGAAATGGAAGATATGTTTTTATTATGTTACATTTTAAAATATATTATGAACTTGTGTATATTTGAAATAAATGTATGTCTGTATAATTCATGTTGTCTGGTAGAGATCGCTCTTGAGCGATAAGACCGCTAAATTATCACATATCTTGTATTATTTTTTATCTTGTTTGTTTTATTTTGAAGTGTGCATAGTAAGAGGTCAGATCCATACTCAAATCAATCTATTCAGTTTTGTAGCCGTCGTGATGTACCATGTTAATAATGACCGAAACCGCTGTACCGCGCCTGAGGTATGCGAGTGGCGAAACGGGGGGGTAATATCGGCCGCTCCGATCCATCAGTCTGCCGTCAACGCGTACTCTTGCTCTTTTTTCCTCGCCCCCCACCTCGCCGCACTTTCCTAAGGAGCGGTACAGCGGTTTTGGTCAAACTAGTAGGCATATTTGAAACTGGCCATAAGAGATTATCACATATTTTAAACACAACCTAAACGTCGTTGCACTCAGAGATATATGTAGATATTATGTGAAATGAAAGATGTTTTTTTTATTATATTACACTTAATAAACTATTATGAACTTGTTTCTATATGAAATAATTACATGATACACAATAAGAGGTCAGTTCCACACTCAATTCAACATATTTAGTTTTGGATGGTGGTTTAAATTAGATTATTAATTCATTTAATTATATCCTTATTCAGTAGGTACATATATTTGGGATTGGCCATAAGAGATTATCACATATTTTAAACACTACCAAAACGTCTTTGCACTCAGAAGTTGTTGTTCTAATGTTGGTCATAATTTAAACGTATCAGAAAATAAAATGCATGCAACACTCACAAGTTTATTATTTTTTTATTATTTGTCCATAAGATATAGGAATATAAATGTTTCTCGGTAGACCCCTGGTAATTGAAGCCAATTCCTACTCAATCATAACCATTTAACACTTTGACTGCTGAAATCACACGGTATGTGTTTTCTACAAGTGACTAATATGCGTAAATCCACACTAGCGCAGCGGCTGAGAAAATACAGATCTGTGTGACTCAGCACAGCCGTAATGATTTTCGAACGAAACGCATGTGCGGCCCAACACAACCGCTGTGTAGAGCGGCAGCACGAATTTTTTAGGTTAAAAAAAAGATCGCAGTCGTCGAAAAAAAACCGCAGTCAAAGTGTTAAGTACTGAACTACTTAGGACAATTAAAATAAACATTATAATTTCGACGATTGTTAATATTAAATTTCTTTTTTCTAATCTAATTGCATAGCGTATTAAATTTTCATACTGTCATTTATCCTTGAAGGCCATTTATTAACTTTTCGTATATTTGGTTATTTGTGTGGTTGTTATGTACTTGCTACTCACATTCTCAGACTCTATTGGTTCTAAAAGTTTCATCGATTGCTTACACCTTGACTGGTTCCAATATAAAATTTATTTATTTTAAGGAAGGCCTACGGCTTAAATATGTACATACAAAGAAGTAACATTAACTTTGTTGCTAGGTTAATGTTACTTCTTTGTTTGTATTTAAGCTGTAGGCCTTCCTTAAAATAAAGAAATAAATATTGGAACCAGTCAAGGTGTAAGCAATCGATGAAACTCTTAGAACCAATAGAGTCCTAGGTGATTTGAGTAGCAAGTACATAACAACCAATCAAATAACCGCTCTATTTGAAGTAGGATAAAATTGGTTAGGTATGTACAATCTTAAGTAAGAATTAACGTTATGAATTTGGACCATGGCCCCGTTTAAAAAGTTGGTCTAAGTTGGTGATATGTATTTTCCCCTTGTTTGTTTAAAGTCATATTCTGCTTACGACAGATTCGCTTTAGGGCAGAAGTACAGAGAAAGGCAACATTTAATATACATATCTATGAACATGGTTCGGTTTCGGTTCGATTCTGTTTAGAACAAACTATAATAACACTTACTGGGGTGCCATAAACGCGAAAGGAGTAGATATGGTTTTTTGTTTTCAATATTGATAGGTTGGTACTCGAGTTCTTAATAAATAAAATAAAATATAATGCTGGACAATCCACACAGCATTATCTAGCCCCATGGTAAGCAAAGCTTGTGTTATGGGTACAAGATAACTGATATACATAATACAATACATTACATAGATAGATATTTTTTTTTTATTATACATAGAAAACAACCAGAACACCCGGAAAAAATATCTGCAGATAGTACACACAATTGTTCCGGGGCGGGAATCGAACCCGCAACCTCCTGCGTCGCAGGACCTTCGCCCACCGTGCCACATCGGTCGTCAATAATGTAATGCAAATGGAGTTCTTAATGCAAATGAACTTCTGCACTCGAAGTCTGACGTCGAAGTCCACCTACTTTACTTTTAAAAGTTTTTACTTTTCTACTTTTAAAGTACTTCTTTACTTTTAAAGTAAAGTAGGCGGTTACTTACAATATCCAGGAGTGTGGAGGTGTAATCGTCGGTATGGCTTTTTATGTTTTATTAGCTGCGCCCCGTGGCTTCACCCGAGTGGTGTCAAAGCATCTGTAAAAATTACAAAAGTACTTTGACGTTACTTTAACCCAGAATTTAATTAAAGAAATATGGATGTGGTGTCTGTTTAATTGATATTGATAATACCGTCGATGACTTTGAGATCTAAGATTGAGAATTGAATATGAGTTGAGAATTGAATTTCGTACAAAAAGTCTTCTATGGAATTCAGTACTCAACCACAAATGTAAGAAAACTACCGATCAAAGTGTTTTTTTTTTTAAATATTTTAGGGAAAGAAAATAAATTGTTACCCGGCAGGGATATTCGTCGACAGGGGTCCGTAGAATTTCGAAAATTTTGAAAGTTGTCCGTGATTGCATAAACTTCAAGAAATTCTGTCCTATGCTAAGAATGGTAAGAATGGTAAAAGTGTTCAAAACAACGCATTGCAATAAAAAATAAATCAATCAAATTTATCAAAAGTAACACATTAATAATTCTCGCTGTATCGGCAGATTAAATCAGGATTACGCTTCAATATCGATAATATAAATGTTTGTTGAACATTGTTCATGATAAGACCTAGTGCTTATCGGTTAATTAATCAGTGAATAGACACGTCAATTGCATGAACTAGTCAACTCCTGGAGGCATGGCTCCACAATCATAATTTCCCAACCACAAAATCCCTATCAACAATGTATTATTATTTATCTCGCGTACCTGTGACTTATCATCCTTAGTGTACATACAAAATATTTTTCGTCTGCCAATTTAGTTTTTTGTTGGAATTCCTTAAACTTTTGAGTATAGTCTCTTGTTCAATTAAAATGCATTAGGTAAGGAAAATTTGTCACGAAAGACTCTGAACAAGAAAATGGAATCTGTCTGTATGTAAACAAAATAATAAATTCCAAAAAAAATCTAGCCAAATTCTACAAAATTGAGTTTAGAATTTTTTCAGTAAGTACCTTATAAATAAATAGAATAAAATATGAAGATTAGAAAAGTTTTTTTTTTTTTTTTACTCTTATCAGGGCACACAAAAAAGACAACCATACATACATAAAAAAAAAACACATTAAGCTTAATATGATACCTATAACACTAAAATTAAAAGATGAACAATAGAAAATAAGTAAAAATAACGTAGCCTGTCCTCAGTACGCGCTAATTAGGTCCAGCCTCAGCTTAATGTCGCTACCGCCCGAGGACTGTAACGACGCTGCTGGTTTTCAGGCTGAACCTATGGATGACGTCACATTACAAGTCTGTAGTTAACAACAGACAGACATTGACAGTCCGTCCTAGGACTGATTTATAATGCAAATAATGCAAGATACTTATTTATAAGGTATACCTGGTTATAACTAACACAATTTATTTGACTAAAACTGTAGATAGAGTTAGACCTTGGTAGGAAGGAATGAATAGCGACCAACTTACAGCGACATTAGAAGCAAACCCACGGGTGATATCGCGTGGAGCGATACCAGCGGTAAGTACTTATTAATTCGGTACAGGTAGGCAAAGATAGAAGGAGCCCATAATTTTAAAGTGACAGTGTATGGTTTTTTCGATTTATGACTTTATTGGTACTCTAACCTCAGTTGGTCTCCTATAAGTTTTTGATCAGTATAAGAAAGGTCGATTGGAATGAATACAAATTAAACCGATTTTTTGTAGAGTTCTCGTTTTCTTCCTAATTATATGTATCATAACATAATCTCTAAGTGGTTTTTCTGAATAAATTTAAACATTTATCGACAACCTCTGTGGCGCAGCAGGCGAAAGTCCACCTGCAAAGCTTTTCCTGTAGCTACAAAACGGTTGAGGTGCCTTCCCTTATTGCCCCGACAAAAAAATCTCGTATGTATACAGGGCGGATATATTTACTTTATCTATTGACGACCGATGTGGCGCGGTGGGCGAAGGTCCGACTGTGACGCAGGAGGTTACGGGTTCGATTCCCGCCTCCGAACAATGGTGTGTACGATCTGCAGATATTTGTTCCGGGTATTATGATCGTTTTCTATGTATAATAAAAAATATCTATCTATGTAATATATTGTATTATGTATATCAGTTATCTAGTACCCATAACACAAGCTCTGCTTACCATGGGGCTAGATAATGCTGTGTGGATTGTCCAGCATTATTTATTTATTATTACAATGTAAAAGGACTTAAGACCGAGTCGGATCCGGTGTATTACAGTAATGTATAGTATCGGATCAGTCATAGGCGCGCTAACCCTCCCATTAGACATAGTAAATCCGTAAATTATCCAACCAACAGATATATCCTATTTACCGTATATTGCCTAGCAATTAAGTACTTCAGCTTATGCCATCTATTTTCTGCCTACCAAACAGGAATCATCGAACCGTTACCGCTTTCGAAGTCTACAGAAATAATTGCCCGCTTATTTTTAATATTATAAAGGGCTTTGTCGCACACGCGATTATGACGCCCTGGTAAGATAAAAAGAAAAATTCCCTCCATTATACACAAATTACCATTTATCTGAAAATTAACTGAACAGTTATTTATGATAGAATGCAGCGAAATTGCCCGCTTATTTAAATAACCAACAATTTTCAATCTGTGTTCTGCAGATAAAAAATATACATGTATTTATGTCAGCATCATCATCATCATCAGCCTATATTAGTCCACTGCTGGACATAGGCCTCCCCCAATGAGCGCCATAGCGCCTTGTCTTCGTATTATGTAGGTATTATTTTTGTATTTATGTAGGTACCTACAAAATGAAATAACAGGTAATAAATTTGGATTATTTTCAGCTTTGCGAGATAATGAAATTATTGATAATGTATTATGACGACGACGGTGATTTTTCCCTCGATAACAGCCTATTATCCTATGATAAGGGCCGGTATAAATAGTGAATAATCATTTTGTTGTTTGCCAGTGCCCTGCCCATTTTTAAGAACAAGTTAATATACGAGTATGCTGCGGCTTACGGTGTTGGTTGCAGTGGTGGCGGCGGCGGCGGCGCTGCCGTCACTGCCCGAGCCAGGTCATCTGGCCATGGTGCTGGGCGAGGAGGAGTTTGAAGACTACCTTGATGAGTGGCTGGCCATTGAGGAGCCTAAGTGGCTCAACGTTTCTGGAGCTTCAGCGCCTAGAAGCGGTAAGTATTTACCTAAATTTATAGGCGCTCCTTCACCGCAAGCATTCGTATACGACACGTATTACATAGGTGGCTGAGTGTATTTGAACATAACATTCAGCCTTTTCTTGGTAAAATTGGCCATTTAAAGCGCTAACAAAATGCTTTTATAGTTATAGGCCTCATTTTAGATAGTCTAAGAGTAAATTGCGTAAGCGGCGTAGATAGTCTACGACTTCGTAGAGGTTGCGTAGACGCTCTACGAAATCAAGTTATCTACTATACCGTATCCAACGAAGATGTTGATGCCTTGTTTTTCTTAAATAAATTTAAATATCATAAAATTTATATAGACTGTATCAATAGTGTCATCAAAAAGCTTCGAATTTTACTAAACCTGTTGTACCTACACCTACTCTAATTTAGTTTTATTTAGCCAAGATATTTTATGTCAACAAGACATTTATGAATGAACTTATCAAAAAGTGATTACAAGAACAAAATACAACTAGGTAAAATAGAACACACACTTCAACAACGCGCGATAAATGTTTTAATTTGAATTCTTGAAATTTAAATCATGCATTCAAATATCATTTAATTTATTAAAATATGAATTATTTTTTTTAAAACAAAAAAAAAATTTCAATCTTGCATGTTTTGCTTCGATGAAACCACTATCGTTAAGTATTTTCCACCAATATTTTGTATACAAAAAATATCCAGGTTTTTTAATCGAAGTAATAGGTAGGTGTGGTGTTGCCAGACCATTCGTCATTATTTAATTTAATAATTTTAAAGCCTAAAATCTAATAGAAGTTTAACTGAAAATATAGGTATAATCAGGGCCACAGAATAAAAAAGATTTTTATAAACATCCCAGGTTGTCAAATCCGTGTGAACGGTGACCTCGGCCAGCCCCAACCTGTGTACCTGCACAGAGGAGACTACATCATCCCCACCGGCAACACTGGGGTCATCAACCTGAACGCGGGCGAGCAGGTGACAGTCGCCTGCACCGGCTCTGGAAGGACCATCGCGCATCCCAACATCGCTACTTCTACCGCCACTGGAGTGAGTATTTCTATCAGTATATGCCTAAATTATATATTGCTCTCTACTTCTTCTGCTTATACAAGTACGTTTTATACATATAATTAACTTAATGGAGGAGAGGTTGACAAACTGATTCCTTTTTAAGGTAACACGAATTGCGTTGATCAAAATTCTGCACGAGTAATGGTGCATGCTCTTTATAGAATTACTTTTGTTCTACAACTTTCGGTTAAAGTCGTAAAAGGTTCGTTTATATCTACGGACATTAAACGTGCCAGATACGTACCTTGACAGACAAAAATATATATATAATATACAGTGTGTGGTCAGTCCTGTTCTGGACGAGTGCAGTGTGTGTCTGTGGCGTTGGCAGGAAAGCTCGGGTCTACAGGCGTGAAGACGAGCAGTTTGCGCAGAGATTTTTTGCCGAAACTGTGTCCTAGATCGTCAAAAAATTTGCTCTAAAGCCAGAGAATCCAAACCGCAACCTCCAACGTCAGACGCGGACCTTCGCCCGCTGCCCTAGGGGGGAGGCATTCTTTATTATGTTTGTGCAATACTTACTCGTATCTCGCCTAGATACGAGTAATTATTGCACAAACATAAGTCGCTGAGGCGTGTTTCTGACCAACCTACAAAGAGCCCTGAATTTGCGAGATTTAATTTGGCTTTGTGTGGGCACACAAAGGCATTGCGTTAGAAGCAATGCCCTTGTGAACTTTGTGGATTGATATTGGAGTCGCAGTGACATATGTTAAGATCTGTAGTTGATACCATGTGCAAGGGATATTTGAATAAATGGAATAGAGTGGATTGGATTTCTGGAGGTTTGAGCTGGCTAACACAAACTCAAAGAAATAAACATAACGACAGTACCGTGTTATTATATTCATGAAAACTTGTTGTACACTAATAGAATTTTCGATTTTATTAGAGATATTTGTTGTTTTATGTTTTATTAGATATTTTCGAAATTAATCGATACCCTGAAAATAGTGACGTACATAATTGAAATACTAGAAATAAGAATAAACTCGCTGTGCTGACAACACGTCTACACGATCAATATATTTTATATAGGGCAAGGTATGTACCTACAACAAAACTCCAAGTTGAGAGAGTTGCAAAAATGATGTTACGTAGTAGGTAATTGTAAACTTTAAAAAAAAATCCACTCGTGTCTCTCAATCACTTACCATCCATCTCAGTTATTTATAATGTTTGTTTCCCAATAAAGATACAAATAAGATGAAGAATAAACTGCTTTGGATCTTGGAACTTATTAGATCGCAGCTCTTTCGTGAATGACAAGCCGCGTGCAGAAAGCACGTATTTATGGAAGAAAAAGTAGCCATATACAAATTGTATCCTGTGAACTACCTGATCTTAAAATGAGCCTAATTCGTCCAGTAATTAATGCGTGAAAAGGTTACAAACATCCATTCAAATTTTTGTATTTACTATGAAGGTTCACACAATACTCGTAGTATTTTGTGAAGTGACGACCCGAACTTGAGGCGTTTTCACAAAAATATTGTTAATGGAATTAATTTTATTTCAACCCAAACATTGAGAGGTACTTGCCGAGTATTAGGTACTCGTACCTACAGTCGCAGAAATGCCACACTAGTGTCCTCAACTGTATAAGCCAACTACGAATAATAGAAAAGCCAACAATAGGGTTCAAAACATCATAGCAGTATTCGGGTAATAGGCTAACATTCTACGAATTCGTTCAACACTGAATTATAAAAGTTCATCCTAGACGTCCAAAGACAGATTCATGACAGCTTTAATAAATATGAACATTTCGTTTTAATATAATCTTTCAAAGAAAACTACAACTAAATAATAGAAACAAATTAAAACTTGAAACATTTAAGCCAAGACTGTTGCAACAATCTAGAACTTATTTGTTCCTCCTTATCGCCGATTTAAACCACGTTTTTTTTTCAGTTTAAGATTAAAGTTCTCTACTTAATCATCTAATAAACTACTTATATCGAATAGGTAGCTACATGCGTGAACAACAACCTGGTCTCCGGTGCTGGTTGGCTGAATGGCAATGGCGCCTTCGGGCAGTTCACCTGCTCGTCGCACGCTTACCACGATGCACAGTACACCGGGGAACGTTGCTACGGGAACAACCAGGTTATCAGGTTAGTAAACATTCTCACAAAGGCCACGATCTACATTCTCATCACCATCTCTCATCATTATCATCTTCTTGCCCAAAAGGTAAGGTAAGGTTGTAAGGGGTAAGCTGAAAAACAGCGTCGAACGTGCTATTTAAGCTAGTCGGCATTATACTGAGCTTACTCCCATTGCCCCAGGTACTACCTACTTAGTTATTTATTCATTTATAATATCAAATTTTTATGTAATTGTAAGTACCTAATTATTGATTATAGATATAAATTATGTTTTAAGTATAGTTTTATAACTAAGTATACTAAAAACATAGCCTAAACTTAAATTATGTTCAGGCAATTGGAAAAAGGCTATTCTATTCTATATTATTAGACATAATATGTACCTACCATGTTCTTTTCCAATTCAATACACATTTTTTATTTATTATATTATAATTTTCCAGAATTGGTTTCATCGTCGACAACACTTTCTACCCTAAATTCTGGTCGTGCTTTGACGCCAATCGGCTGGAGGTCCTGTATGTGTGGTACGAGCAAAACACACCTAACGCAGTGCACCAGACGGGAGTTGACAGGCCTAGTTGGCTCGGTGAGAAAATTTTCCCACTTCAAGACAATTCGCTTTACAAAAATATATCAAATTATATCTCATTAGAACGACAGCATCGATTTTCATCAATACCTACCTCTAATAACTGGATTGATACATCAGGAAAGTATGAAATTATTAAAGCGTAAAATAAAATATCTAATTAGGTATCTAATCTACTTAGGTACCATAATATTTTTTAAACTCCACAGCCGGAACTTTCTTCCCGGGAGTAGGCATCAACAACCTGTACACCCAGGTCCAACAGAAGGCCACCATCGCTACCCTGGTCGGCCAGGAGCTAGCAGACAAGTACGTGACCACCACCCAGTTCCTGGCTCGCGGTCACCTCGCCGCTAAGACTGATTTCATCTTCGCTACCGGTCAGAGAAGCTCTTTCTACTTCATCAACGCCGCTCCCCAGTGGCAGCCCTTCAACGCTGGAAACTGGAACTGGCTTGAGCAGGTAATTATTAGTTTGGTTTTTTTATAGTCGAAGAGAGAAAAATACCGCATTTAAAGAAGGGCGAGCTAAAATATAGTTTGGCAACGTGTGCGTTGTAGGTATTTCGGTATCTTTGCTATGATTTGCAATTTGGGGAAATTTGGCTGGACATGTACGTATAATGCTAAATTGATCTTTATACAAATGTCAAAAAGAGGGTACCTACTCAAGAACTTCTTCTTGAGTAGATACCCTCTTACAGCTACTATATTCATAAGTTCAATGATCTATTCCACATTAACTGGTTCTAAAGTGTCCGATAGAGATGACCTCTATCTCGACGTAGAAATTAAGCTCTTAGCTTGCTAGCGCTCTGACGGAGAGGTACCTACAAGCTGAATTAGCCTTTTAGCGTTGAAGCTAGAATCTAAAATCAGGCCCAGAAAGACCAATGTAGACAATACTTAATAAGCATTCAGCGTAGCCAAATATATTCGGAAGATGTTCATTATTAACTACGTTATCAAAGACACCATAATATTATCTAATAATAAATACTTCCTTATCGAATGTAGGTAGTACAAACAATATCATTGTTTGTACCTACTACCTACATCAGTCAGGAAATAACTTAATTTTCTTACTTATGATTATTAACAATAATATTGTTTATACTACCTACATCCGATAAAGAAATAATCATAAGTAAGAAAATTAAGTTAATTCCTGCCTGATATAGGTAGGTACCTAATGGATGGTGGGTATGCATCTACTTCTAAATCTTAATTAGATTGATACACACATCAGTAATAATTAGGTAAGCCAGACATCTTCATAACTAATCAAAGCAGTTATCTTATCATGTACCTAATTGTTTTTGAAATTTTTGATGTTTACCTACAATAGTAGGTACTATTGTAGGTAAACATCAAAAATTTCAAATTTCAATTTCAAATTTCAAATGTCCAGAAGCGGACTACCTAGGTAGGTAGTCCGCTTCTGGACATTAGACTACCCTAATCTAATGAGCACCATAGCACCCTGTCAACATCTCTTTCAACTCATTTTTGCTCGTTATCTTATCATCAACGTCAACCACGACAGAGAATAACTCTGCATCGTCACTACTCTGACGTCGTTACATCGTAGCTACATGGCAGCATGGACGAAATAGTTTTTTTAATCTATGATGGCAGCCAGCTAAAATACATATGTATAACAAAAAAAATATCGCGAAGCGCTTACATTTTAATATTATCGCGAATCGTATCGCGGATTTCAAAGATTTCTGGGATATGTAATCCGGTATATCACGATACTGCGATACGGCCTAATTTTACGAGTACTGTTTGACATGCCCCATTAAATGGCATAACATAAGCCATAAATGAGTGCTTTATTTTGTTTTGGCTCAGAAACACCACTGTATTTAAAACATCATAACTTCTAAATTATCTTGCATACCTACACAATTTCAATCAAATTTGACAAAATCAATAACTGCTTTTTTCACCCTAAATAATTAAATGGTAGCCAGCCATTTAATTATGAAATACTGAAAATCATCATGATCTCCACGAAAGATCCCTTGATGTTTCTCAACGCCTCATTGTGTGGTTATTTTTGCAGAACCTGCGTGCGCGCATCGGCGCTGCCGGCTACAACACCATGATCTACACCGGCACGTGGGGCGTGTCCCAGCTGCGAGACCAGAACGACAATCTGGTGGACATCTACCTTAGGCGGGACGCCAACAACAACCCTCAACTACCGATCCCGCTTTACTACTATAAGGTCGGTACTTAGAGCAATTGATTGATTTTATTGATTGATTATATTCAGTGTGAATCCAGCGGTGTCAAAAAGAATACTTTTGTTACATTCCAAAGGAAAAAGTATCTATTCTAGGTACCCAATAAAATTAATCAAGGCAAACAAAACCAAGACAAAACTCCATCCATGTCCATGTAAAACGATAAACCATGAATTGCAGGTTGTCTACGAGCCAACTCTCCGACTGGGCACTGCCTTCGTGAGCATCAACAACCCGTACTACACCGAGGCCGAGGTCCGACAGCTCACCTTCTGTACTGACCTCTGCCGCAACAACGCAGCTTTCAACTGGCTGCGCTGGCAAGCAGACCGCATCGATATCGGATACTCCTTTTGCTGCGCTGTCGATGACTTCAGGAGGACTGTTCCTCATCTACCTGCGTTTACTGTTAACGGAATTTTGGCTTAAGCACATGATTGCGCTTAGATGAGCAGTAATAAATAAAAATACAAGATAGAAGTATTTTGTTTATTCATCCCAAGTAGTATTTATAACACGTTGTTTCATAAAAGGTAGTGGGAAGTGGGATTAATGAATTATACTTAGAAATTGACAGAATGGGATACCTACAGGCATCCTACAGGCATGAAAATAATCCTCTTTGAACAAAATGTTGAATTCTAATTCTCATAATGATGAAAACGCAAACTGTTTTATTTCCCTGAACGTTTTTGTTTCGCAAAATGTTGAACTCTTAGAATGTAGCATTATTTAAAAGTTGTACCTACTCGGTCTTGGCATGAATTTGGATAAAACCAAAGTCATGATCAATGGTCACATTGATCCAAGGCCGGTGGTCGTACATGGTCACCTTCTCGAAATCGTTTCCGAATACACCTACATCGGGGAGATTCTGCAGTTAGGTAAAAACTATTTTGAGGAGGCCAAAAGGAGGATCCAGCTAGGCTGGGCAGCGTTAAGGAAACTACGTCGAGTCTTCTCGTCATCCATACCGCTTGACCTACCCGTCCTACCCGTTATGACCTACGGAGCTGAGACGATGACTTACGATAGGGCTGGTCCCACGAGTTCAAAGTCGCTCAGCGAGCTATGGAAAGAGCTATGCTCGGAGTTTCTCTAGAGAATTAAAGCAGATTTATTTCGAAATCCGAATTTGTAGTATTTACCTAGTAACCACTAAAATAATAAAGCATTACGTACAATCGAAAAATCTGAAGCTATATCCTTTGTGTTGTGCCACATAAGAAGAATAGGCGGACAAGGTATATTCTGTTCGACAAAATATATCTATTCATCGTAATTGATTTTCAAGAAGCTCGAGAGAAAATCAATATTCCCAATGGCTTTTCCTCGAAAACAAACTGGAGCTACCCGTTGCCACTATTACACTAACTCTGAACTTAAGTAATTTTATTGGGTCGAACACTGAAACGACTGCCACAAAACAAATTGTCTCATACAATACGAGATATTAGGTACCAATACCTAATATTACGATTAGATACAATGTGAATAATAACTAATACATGTGAATTGATAAAAGAGGAAGTGGAATAACATGTAATATATTATGTTATTCTTATTATGTTACCTACCTATCTTGGTCTATACTATCTATTCGAGGTCTAATAGTAAAAATATGGTACCGTCGTTCAAAATTTCCCAGAAAATGATTTACGATTTCCTGGATCGTATAAAAAAAATTATTACTCTTTTATTCACAGAGAATTCGTTTTGCGTAGAACGAAACGTAATAGAGATGGCCAAAATAAAAAGTAAGAAAAATCAAATAATCGATTTGGTTAATTAAAATCGTAACTCTTAACAAAAAAAATAACGATTTATTTCTCATCATAAAAAATGCATACCTATGTATATTATAGTTTACTGTTGGTCCCCTGCTAGTAGTTGGCACTAGGTTCAGAACCTGTATCGTGGGAGGCCGAATTACAAACATAATTATACCAATATTCAATTCAAGACTGTAATAAACATCTCAGTAGTTCACACTAGAAAAATATTTTATAAAAACAAAAGAAAAAAGCAAATACTATAAATAAAATAAATAAAAATGAAGTAGACATACGTAATATTTAAAACATAACTAGACGGTCTAATGAAAAACTCGATAAAATCTTGATCACAAAAAATACTCAACACACTTAAGGGCGGGCTTTAACTATCATTATCATCTTACAAAAGGCATGCGTTTTATTCCCTATTATAATTTGTTATTTTTATTATACTACAGAAATGTACTGTTTGTATTATTATTCAAAAAAAGGCTTGAACTGAATATCATACAAAAATCGATATTTTATAGTCAATCAAGCACTTAAAATCGAATTAAAATAGTTCGATTACACCCTAGGTCATTTCTATTTCAGCACGCCAGCAAGCTTCCTTCCTTCCTAGTTCCTACGTGACATTGATAAACGAAAGAAAAAGACAAGATTTTATATTATCTATGATTATCTATTTACTTACGGTACGGTTTACTAAAAAAAAGGCTTTATGACTTCTGTCAACAATATTGCGAGTTTTTTCGCTTAGTAGATTAGGTAGGAGTGATTATTTAGTTAGATTGTTTTCTCTAATACGACGTCTGTACCTGGTTGTATATGAATTATCTGGGGAGGTATTGTATCTGTATTTTATGTTTTTGTTCGTACTATTTTAGAGATTAACTAAACAAACACTTCTCGTACCGACCTGGGCATAATGGCAGAAGAACTAAAACCAGTCAATGAAGAGGATTTTAAGCTGCTAAAAGAACGCATGAAATTGATTGCTGACGCTGATCCGACACAGTATCACAATGATTTTTCACTGAGGCGGTATCTTAGAGCTTTCAAAACAGTGGACAGTTCCTTCCAGGTAAGTACCTATTTTATCTACAACTGTACTAAGACAAATTTCCAAATATGCATTTATGTTACTGAAATACCTAGTTGTAAATATGATTAGTGGCAATATTCTGTTTTACAGGCAATATTAAAGACAAACAAATGGAGAGTGGAATACGGTGTGGCAGATCTAGTGAACAATGAAGAGTGTATAGAAAAATATTCAAACAAGGCAAGAGTACTCCGTCACAGAGACATTCATGGACGACCAATTGTGTACATTCCTGCACGGAATCATAGCTCCAGTGACCGAGATATTGATGATCTAACCAAATTTATAGTTTATTGCTTAGTAAGTATCCTCTTCTGTTGGCCATTAACAGCATAATTTTAATGCATAATCTGCTTTGAAGATCTTTGTATGTGGTAGTGATTCTAAAAAATTATGATTATAAAGTTATGTTGTGATGATTAACAACAAGTTACATACTATATATTATTGTGAAAATAATGATAAATTCAGTAGGTACCTACTAAGATCAGATTAGCTTAATTCTAAGACATGTATGGACCTTTATTTCCTCTAGATATCCATAAATTCTGGCTTAGGGTGTAAATTAAACCAACCAACCAAACAATTTCAGGAAGAAGCCAGTAAAAAGTGTTTTGAAGAAGTTGTAGACAATCTATGCATTGTATTTGACCTGAATAACTTCACATTATCCTGCATGGACTACCAGGTGCTTAAAAACCTCATATGGTTGCTCAGCCGACACTACCCTGAGAGGCTTGGTGTATGCCTCATCATCAATGCACCTGCTTTCTTCTCAGGTTGCTGGGCTGTTATAAAAGGATGGTAAATACTCTCAATATATTTCAAATCTTTTCAAATCTCTTGTCATTTGCCTTTTAGTACCTGCCTAAAGATAATGTTATTTAAACATTTTGGTTACATTCAGGGATAAAGAGTTATTTTAATTTGAGGTGACAAACATACAAACTTTCGTATTTATAATATTAGTGTAATGTATACTCTTCCTTATTCTCTGATGTCCACTTATCTTCCTTTTTCTATGCAGGAATAGCAATGCATTCTATTGTATGAGGAAAATTTCAATATAAATATTGTTTCTTTCAGGTTGGATGAGAATACTGCTGGTAAAGTAACATTTGTTAACTCAGAAATGGATCTATGCAACTACTTGATACCCGATATCTTGCCCACGGACTTGTAAAAGTAAGTTAAGATAAGGCATTGTTGATAAAAATATTGTTTGTGTTGTACGTACATGGTCTGATAAACTATCTATATAATGGTGGAAGTGTCTCATAATCATAACTGCCAAAATTACGCAACTTAAGTAATCAAATAGTTCTAAGCATTAGCAAGCTGATGTGGCAGTGGGCCGGCCATATCTCGCGAAGAACCGACGGCCGCTGGGGCAAACTTGTTCTTGAGTGTTGACCACGACTCGGTAAACGTAGTGTAGGACGCCCTCCGACCAGGTGGGATGACGACCTGCGAAAGATTGCAGGTAGATGCTGGATGCGTCAAGCTGAAGACAGGGCGCTGTGGCGCTCATTGGGGGAGGCTTATGTCCAGAAGTGGTCTAACATAGGTTGATGATGATGAAGTAATGTAATACCAGTTCAACAGATTGAACAATTGATGTTGTGTGATGTTGATCCAGCAAATATTTTGAATTGTCGTTTTATCAAGATTTAGTTTTTAATACAATTTCAGACATTCCAATCCCAATAAGTGATTTTGACTGGTTTTTTGTATTTACTGTATTCAAGAAGTAATATTTGTAACTATACTTACCCAAAAATTCTCAAGAAATAATGTTTGTGAAGTAAGTAATTTTGCGACAATTGTAACAAGTGTGATCATGGGTTTATAGCCATTTGCTATAACCAAATTTATAAAATCATCATACCCAATGTTCATACAATCGTAGCAAATCGATTACAATAGTCGCAAAACTACTCTACTGCTATATTGCTTGTAGAACGCGTATTTTCTAATACAAAAAAGTGGAAAAATAACATTTTCCGCGCGACCGGTGACTATCCGGCATACATAAGATATAAAGTCTAACACTCTTATGTAGCAGTTTTTGGGTAACGGGTTATTATTGAAGGTTTATAGTAGAACTTTTGTCCCGCGCGATATATCCGTTTGTATTTATCAGAAATCTGTTATTCAGCTTTAGTTAAGGCTGGCCACACACTTGATTTGCTTTTATGTATCAAACTGTGCATCAAATTCAATACATTCTTAGTAGCACTGGTATTAAGAGAAGCAAGAAATATATCATGACGTTTTTATATTCTATCGTTGAATTTTTATAATGTGTTATTATTATATTCTTAGGTAGTTTTCTAGTCTGTTAGAGATTTTAACTTTTGCCATATTTTATTTAAGATTGTTCTTCAGTGCTGTTTTAATTTACCTACATACCTAGTGAGTTTGTTACCACTATGATTACTGTATTTTCTTATTATCAAATTCAGGATATGATGTTGGTTGTATCACTATAGGTACAACCAACATCAAATCCTGAATTATTACCATATTGTATTCATACCAATTAATGTCACTACATTCATTGGTATGAATACAATATTGTATCTAATTGTATTTGGTTTAAAAATTAGTACCTAATTACATTCTATCTATTGCGAGTCCTAAGCTGTACAACTGAAATAGCAGATTATCCACCGAGTGTGTAAAAGCTGTGTCTTACGTCACGTCGTCGTCACGGACATAATTAAATTCCGAGCGGCGGCGGCGGCGCGCGGCGCGGCACTCAGGATTCTAGAATAACTCACGAGCGAAGCGAAGGAGTTACCAGAATCCAAGTGCGAAAGAAATTTAATCACGCCCAAGACAAAGACAACTTTAACTCGAGAAGAACACTCCACTTTTCACACCTTCTGTGAGTAAATATTAACAGGTCCGCGGCATTAGTTTTCATTCCGCCTTCTGAACAGAGGTTAGTTCTAATTTCGAAGAAGATATTTTACGAATCAGGGAAGAGTAAAAATGAATTTACTAGTCGGGACGCGTCCCTGGTACGGATCTGCTTGGTAAAAAATATCAGACATATTTTGATATTCCAAATTCAATGGCATTCCTCTGCGAACAATGTTCATTAAGCCCTAGGAATGAGTTTAAATTTAGAACCTCAAAATATGGAAATTTATTTACATTAATGTCCCAAAAAAATCGACTTTGATTGACGGGACTTGAACCCTAACCTATAAAAAATATAAATTAAAATAAGATACTAATTTCTCGAATATCACCCCCATGTATGGCTTACGATTACATTATTTTCAGATTTTGTCACTTGAGTAACTAATTATACGGGTACAATTTTCACTATCTTTGTTACTAAATTAGCACTAAATTTATTAAAGTCATAAATGTACAAATAAAGCTTTTCTGGTAATCAAATAGGTACCTATCACGTATATGCTTAGTTAGCTTACTGTAATGTACAGTGGTAATAATAATAGGCGATTATTACCAGCGTCGGGATATAATAGCATTTATGATAAATAGGCGCTTATCAGGGGAGGCCTATAATAATAATAAATCATTTATATCAGGCAACATTAGGCCTCATTCGCAGGAGTCTTTAAAAAACGTTAAAACCCGGCGTTCGCGCTTTTATAACGTTCTCGATGTGTCTGTTCATACGAACGCTTTAAAATCACTGTTGTTTCGTTTCTCGCTTCAGTAAGACGTGGAAATGGTTTCTGCTAAAGTAATTGCAATAGCCATTTGTGTTACTAGAAGACGAAAAAGAAAGCAAAAGGCATTCTGGGTTCATCCTCTGAATGAACTGAGATACTTAAAAGGACAGTTGGCGACACTGTACGAAGAATTGAGGCAATACCCCGATATTTTTTTTAGTTATTTTCGAATGTCTATTACCTACAACATTTGACGTCATTTGATTTTTTGATAATAATACGAAGTTTCATATGATCCCTTTCGCTCAACGCTCAAAATGCAACACTGCTCGATAAAAAAGCGTACTGGATGTTAAATACTTAAAAACAACGCCCCATATACCTTAGTCTAACATACATAAAATAAACCTATTTCCTACAATGTCCAGCGGTGGACAAGTATAGGCTATTGATGTAAGTACTTAGTACCTAACCTACATATATTTGACTATTTTCCTATTATAATTATTATTGTAAACCAACACGTACCTACCTAGTAAATAAGAACATATGTATTGATGTCAATGTATCTAATAAAATAATTATTGAAGCATTTCTAAGGCTTTTTTTATAACATACCTATCTACTACCCTACTGAATGAATAGATTGCCCGAAGTAAAGAAACGTTTTCATCTATGTCTATGAACGATCGATTTCAATCACTGCTAAGAAGAAACGAATGTGACTGAAACGATACTTACTTTCTATTTTTAAATATGTTAAGATAATTCTACAGTCGAACGATCCGCCACAAGCCTTAAGGGGCCTCCGAGGGACGAATTCTTCATACAAACGTAATACTAAAATTATTTCTAATTCAAGCATATTTCCACTATAATATTGCATTATTTGTATTAAAATAGTATTTATCTAGGTTTCCAAATAGTTTTTTTTTTTTCAAAATACCTAAAATGAAATGAAAGCCAATCTCATTTTGCACATTTTTATGCGAAAATGGACAAGTTTTCTTGCTATTTGTTTCGTATTAAAAACATCAATATCTTACGTTTTATTTATTAAGGAACATAGCTTATATTGTCTAGTTACAGAATAACAATAATTTGTGAAGAATACAAAAAGTTTTCAGTCATAATTTTTGGTATTACGGAACAAACCAAATTTTGAACGGCTAATATTGCTATCGCGCACGCATCTGGCGCGGCGCAAGGGTTAAACAGGGACAGCGATATTCGGAGCGATTTTTGCAAGCGAGGGTCACCGGACCCTTAACTCTTTAAAAATACTCAATGATTTATTGCTTACATGTGTACAAAAGTTCTTAAAAAATATATATAATTCCAACATGCAACCTGCAAGGGTATTGCAACAAATTTAAAGTTAAATGCTAGGTGGCTATATACAATAAAGTTAATAATATGCTTAATTTACCAATTCAAGTTAAAATTATAAACCAATTATATTATATCTAATCACTCAGAAGAGTCACATAAAAAAGAAACAAGATTATACCTTATACTAAAAGCTTAATACCTACTAAAACTACTACACTACTACAACTAAAACAGGGCTAGAGAACAAGGAACATCAATTAATTGTAGGTATCTATTTTTCAAAATATTCTTCGAGGCTATAAAACCATTTTTCTAGTATAAATGCTTCAATTTGCTTTTAAATTGGTGCAAATTATCTTCTCGAATGTTTTTCGTAAGATAAATAAATATAGATCAGTTTGCGCAATCCAGTACCTAACTGAAGTGCCGATAAGGGGCTTGAAGCATATCGTTCGGTCAAAGAATATATATTAGTATTTGGTTTTGTCCGTTCGTTTTATCTCAGGACAAGATCATTTGGGGTAGCTTACCAACTCTTGTCTTATTTTATGTATCTACCTAATGTATTCAAGCTTTGTGCCACCACACCTGGACCTACCTGAAAATCAACGCCGCTACTAACTCCGGCTTGTAGCGGCATAATGCTGAGACAGGGATCTTTTTGGCCCCTTATGTAACACGTATTGTACCTATCTGTATGTTTTCTTATAATTTTTTTCTTGTTTGTATACTTTCTTATTACCTATGTAATGTGTCGTGTTATGTATGGTGTCAAACAAATGTATTTTCTTTCTAGCTCTTATTATGTGCAGTGCAGTGATGGTTAGAGCTGATGAGGGGAGATGATTTGTCCTAAATCCGAAAACAATATACCTACGTGTAGTTCGTTTTGTTAACTTTTAGTGCAAGAACATCTCATCTTTTAACCAGGTGTTTTTAACCTACCTAAACCTTTGTTAACCCTGTTTCATCATCATCATCATCATCATCAGCCTATACTAGTCCACTGCTGGACATAGGCCTCCCCCAATGAGCGCCATAGCGCCCTGTCTTCGGCTTGACGCATCCAGCATCTACCTGCAGTCTTTCGCAGGTCGTCATCCCACCTGGTCGGAGGGCGTCCTACACTACGTTTACCGAGTCGTGGTCTCCACTCAAGAACACGTTTGCCCCAGCGGCCGTCGGTTCTTCGCGAGATATGGCCGGCCCACTGCCACTTCAGCTTGCTAATTCTCAGAGCTATGTCGATAACTTTAGTTCTCTGTCGGATGTATTCGTTGCGAATCCTATCCTTCAGAGATACTCCGAGCATAGCTCTTTCCATAGCTCGCTGAGCGACTTTGAACTGGTGGACCAGCCCTATCGTGAGTGTCCACGTCTCAGCTCCGTAGGTCATAACGGGTAGGACGCACTGGTTGAAAACTTTCGTTTTCAAGCATTGCGGTATGGATGAAGAGAAGACTCGACGTAGTTTCCCAAACGCTGCCCAGCCCAGCTGGATCCTCCTTTTGGCCTCCTTCTCGAAATTGTTTTTACCTAACTGCAGAATCTGCCCGAGGTATGTGTATTCGGAAACGATTTCGAGAAGGTGACCATGTACGACCACCGGCCTTGGATCAATGTGTCCATTGATCATGACTTTGGTTTTATCCAAATTCATGCCAAG
This sequence comes from Eupithecia abbreviata, assembly GCA_943735965.1. Lineage (NCBI taxonomy): Eukaryota > Metazoa > Arthropoda > Insecta > Lepidoptera > Geometridae > Eupithecia > Eupithecia abbreviata. The sequence goes on along the minus strand of OX030977.1, from coordinate 7,147,113 downwards.
ACCGATGCATCGGGAGGCTGAAGCTAGGCCGTCCAGCATCTGGTTCAGCTCCTCTAGCGACTCCGCCAATAGGACTATGTCATCAGCGAATCGTAGGTGTGAGATGTAGTTGCCGTTTATGTTTATGCCCTTACCTTTCCAGTCCAGCGTCTTAAACAAATCTTCCAACGCGCTTGTGAACAGTTTCGGGGATATGACATCCCCCTGTCTCACTCCTCTGCGCAATTGGATAGGTTTAGACTGCTGGCCCTGTACTTGGACACTCATAGTGGCGGCTTCGTAGAGACATCTCAGAACCTCGATATAACGATAGTCCACTTGGCATCGCTGTAAGGATTCCAGAACAGCCCAGGTCTCGACAGAGTCAAAGGCCTTCTCATAGTCCACAAAAGCCAGACACAGGGGCTGATTATACTCTTCGGACTTCTGTATAATCTGCCTCACTGTGTGTATGTGGTCTATGGTGCCATATCCACCGCGAAATCCGGCCTGTTCTGGTGGCTGAAACTCGTCGAGTCTCCTAGCGAGACGGTTCGTGACTACTCGTGAGAACAGCTTATAGACGTGGCTCAAGAGTGAAATGGGTCTGTAGTTTTTAAGAAGGGTTTTATCGCCCTTCTTAAAAAAGAGCACCACCAAACTCCCGCTCCACGCCTTTGGAGTTCTCCCACTGTTAAGAACGGCGTTGAAGAGGTTCTGTAGCTCCTGTATAACAGGAGCTCCTCCAGCTTTCAAGAGCTCGGATGTTATACCGTCTTCACCGGGGGCTTTTCCATTTTTAAGCTGCCTTAGAGCTAACACGATCTCGTCTTGACTGATGTCAGGTAGTTCGTCGGTGTAGTGGCGTGTCAGGGTGGCTCTGGAATCATGGTTGTCTCGTCGGGAACGAGGGGCATGAGCAGCGTATAGACGGCCATAGAAATCCTCTATCTCGGCTGAGATCTCTGGCTTCGACAATACGGTCCTTCCGTCGTGCGTTTTAAGCTTTGTCAGGTGGCTCCTGCCAAGCTGCTGAGTGAATACTTTGGACCCCCGGTTTCGCTCTATCGCCTCTTCAATGAGGCGCGTGTTGGAGCTCCGGAGATCGTGCCGTACCATCTTCGCAATTCGCTTGTTCAGGTCTGACCTCTCTGACAAAGTCGATTGGGTGGTCTCCCGTCTTTTTGTCATCAGCCCAAGAGTCTCATCCGAGAGTTTGGACTTCTTGCCAGTACGCTGCTTTCGACAGAATTTAATGCCCTCGTCCCTCAACGTTTCAACCAGATTGTGTAGGGTCTCGTCAGCGTCATCAGTTGGTTCCAAGGCAACAAATCGATCCCCGAGAAGCTGCTGAAACTTCTCGGTGCCCGCCATGATTTGGATTAGGTCAGGTCGGAGCGTGGACTTCATCAGACGGTTTCTTTCAAGCTTAATGTTGATATTCAGAGAGCCTCGAAGGAGTCGGTGATCAGATCCGGTATTGAACCTGTTGATCACTGAGACATCTCTGAATATGTGCTTGCTATCCGTCATGATGAAGTCGATCTCATTTTTTGTCACAGTGTCGGGGCTTTGCCATGTCCACTTCCTTTGAGGCTGTTTCTTAAAGAAGGAGTTCATTAAGAACAGCCCCTCCTTCTCAAGGAAGTTGACAAGCATTTGCCCCCTGTGATTCCTAACTCCATAACCATGTGGGCCTATTCGGGATTCGTTGCCAGTCTGGATTCCCACCTTGCCGTTAAAGTCCCCCATAACAACGTTGAAGTGGGCCTTAGTGGTGTTGTGTAAGGCTTTGGATATGTCTTCGTACATATCCTCCACTTCATCATCCGAGTGTGCCGAGGTCGGTGCGTAGACCTGGATGACCTTCATGCTGTACCGTTTGGACAGCCGAAGGATCAGGTACGCTACCCTGGTCGACACACTGGAGATTTCTTGGACGTTGTTAGAGAGGGCCTTATTGACGAGGAAACCTACGCCACCCTGGGATGTTTTATCACCCTCGCGAAAGTAGAGAAGATGGCCCGAGTCTAGGGTTACGGTGTCCTCCCCCTCTCTACGGACTTCACATAACCCCAGAACATGCCATTTGATGTTCTCTAACTCCACTTCCAACTGCGCTAGATGATGGTCAAGCCTAAGAGTGCGTCCGTTAAACGTAGCCAGGGTCAGTTTATGTAGGGTGTGGTAGCCTAATGTAGCCCGGGGATTCCTAGCACCCCCTGCCCCGCCGTTACCGTGGCCGCTACCATGGCCAGGAATAGCGAGGCGGCCGGGAACTGGGGGCCACATTCTACTGGCGTATCGATCCATGGGGGGGTTGATGCCCATAATCCCCACGCTGGGCATGCGGGTTGGGGATCGCAGTATAGGGAGTGTGCTGCAAGGGACGCTGCTGCCCGCCCCCCGGTGTATGTCCCTTAGTCGCCTCCTACGACACCCACGGGAAGAGTTGGGTTGGTGCTATTCTTTCTAGGCCGACACCACACAGCCAAGCACCCTGTTTGAGCACTGTCAAAAGAAGAGTTCCAATCTGTTCCACTTAATAAATAATATGTAGGTATCATCTGCAATGGTAGGTAAGTATTTATCCGCCGGGAATTTCCATGTTGCAGAGACCGTTGACGTACCTACATCAGAAACAGTGATAATAATAAGTGATGGTCCCAGGATACTTAAACTTTACTGGGTAACAGGGTAACAGGAATGTCATCACTAGTGAAATTATCTATATTTACTCTGCTTTCTGTTGGATGAGTAGGTACCTAACTTAAAATCTTATGAGGAATTCCTTGTAGGGTAGGTATCTAGTTTCTGAAGTAGGATTGATAACCGCCGTGTCGAATGCCTTGCCTAAGTCAAGGAAAATTTATAATAATATTGTTTTCTTCGTTCGAGTTATTTCAATTTTTCCTCGTTTGTGTTTATGAGGCCACCTTACGCACCACGTTCTCTACAGCGGCAGATCATAATCTGATTTACCATAGCAGTGTGTGCAGAGTGGAAGACCGATTTTGTCAGTTTTTCTGTTATTATTTATTTATATTCGTCTCTGTTCTGACTAAAATCTGTTTATTTTACATCTCATATTTGTATACGATTTGCGTAGTTGCCTGGCGTCGCCAGGATAGAGGCGCTCTGTACCAAAACCCTATGAAAAAATTTGACTTGATACTATCGTCAAATCGACTCGGGCTCTGATCTTTGCATGATCTTTGTGTTTCATGGCGTAGTCTGCGGCCAAACATTGTCACAACAGCGCAACTTTCGCCTCTTTATACTAGAAGGATTTCACGATTATGGTAAGAGTAGGGTAGGAACTAAACACCAACGAGGGAACAACATTAAAAACACATTTTAATTTACCTGGCTTTATTCTTACAAAACTGTTATATAAATTGCTGTAGTACAAATCGACAGAGCTTGTACTCAATAATTATTTCATTGTACCGATAAACTACTATCACTAACTCAAGAGAAACCGTTTTTCCCGAGAGATCAAGAAAATACTGGTATGATTCAACTTTAGAAGATTTTCATTTATTGGGCTACTTTATAGATTTCTCTAGAGTTAATTTCTTAATATAATTTTATAACATCATGGCATGCACCATAAAGTAATACTTAGTACAATTGAGTGCTACATATTAAACATAATATTAACGGACCGTCAATAAAGGCTAGTCAACAGCCAAATTGCATTTATTTTAAACCTAAAACTCCGAAGTTCCATAGTAAGTTCAGTACAGGCTGAAATGTATAGTTGGCACATTTTAGGTACTTTCATATGCAGCTCAAATCAGATCTATAATATCAGTTTATGTAGGCTACTAATATTTTATTTTTGCTTATGTATGTATTCATGGCCTATTCACAAACGCCTATTCTGTGCATCATTGTAGGTTACATCAACAGGCACATTAAGAACAAATGTTGTACAGAATCGACGTTAATGTTGACGTCGATTCTGTACAACATTTGTTCTTAATGTGCCTGCAGACAAATATTGAATGATAAACGATTGTTTCATTTTATGGTCACTAAATGTTCTGATTGTAATGAATGTGCTTAATGGGCACAGCTGAGAATATAAAACTAAATATATGTATTATCCATAATGACTAGCTGTTGTTGTATTAGTCTGGCTGAATTTCCGTAAATTATGTATAATAGGTGTATGTAGGTATATAAATAAATAATGATGGACAAAAACCATGTACAGTAATGTTCACACTACCAGTGCTTCTTCTATCAGTTCTGTCGCTAAGCCATATGAATAAGTATGTAAACGGTACCTAATTATTTCTTCTAAAAATAGTAATGAAGGTTAGTACAAAAACTTTATAAAATGACGATGTTTCTCTCTAGCTAGAACACTCAAGACATCAAATAAACGGTTATTTTGTAAGTAATAAAATGGGCATAAGGTATTCTTAAAACTAAGATATGATGCCTACTGTAAATAATAATAATCCATGTATATACAAGTTTCATTATAATCTACGTATAAAATAGGATAAGATAACCATATGTTATGCATAATGATTAGTAAAATTCCCTAATTATACTAATATGGAGTTGCATAAAACAATGGGTTATAAATATAAAATATATAGCTGCAGAATTTATATCTTTGCAATTAAGCTTAGAGTATTATATTTTGTAACATTAAACAAAGATTTGTAAGAAATATTGAAATTATCGTACAGGAATGATATGTACTAACAATCAATCAATCGATTAAAATACGTTGATGTACTATGGATTGTAAATTCTAAACGCTAAAATCACAAATTTTGATTATATTTTTCGTATTCACCAGACATTTATGCAAACCTGCTGCTACATTGTTTTAATACAGTAATGGAAGCATTATTTTGGAACTTATTTCAATGGTTGGACTGATTATTGTAAAGCCAACCTAGGTTTCCAACTAGTTATGGACGGCTACTGCTGACTGCTTAAAAATTGTTCAATTCCAGTTTAGTCTATACGCATCAGTTCAAATCCAAGTATCATAGTTTTTTGTGCCCTTGGCTTTAATCACCCTATTCGACTGCCAAGCGAAGTGATCATACAGCAGTTTTACGCGGTCATCTCGTAAGCTTAAATGACAACCAACAGTTTAAAGTCAGTGGTCAATTTTAACCACTGAATTGTATCTAAGGTTTCATCTGGTTATAGATGTGTAAGGTTTGTTGCTAGATGTCTATTCTTTGTTGAGAAGTGGCTGATTTGTCGAAACACGTGTATGGTTTGTCGTTAAACTGTTATTATTTATTGGTGTTATTTGTTGATAGATGCGTATTTTTTGTTGGTTCATGTGTATTGTTTGTTGATAGATGTTTATTTTTTGTTATTTGAGTGTATTGTTTATTTCAACATGTGTTTTTTTTGTTACAACATGTGTATTGTTTTCTTGTAGGTGTGTGTATGAGGGGCGCAGCAGTCGCAATAAATGGAGCAGTCAGTCCTGTCGCACGGCGTGTGCTGTGGTGCTCAGTTCTTCTTTCAACGCGCGGAACGACGGCCGCTCGTCCGGCACGCGCCGCCAGCAAGCGCGCATTACCTGCAACAAAAAAACAACTCGTTCACCATTTTCACCATCATCGCCACATACCATTTTAATAATAACTTGATTTTACTATTATTAACACAATAATAAGTAACGCGATACAGGATCAAGCCGTATTAACACCAACAACAGTAACATAACGAGACATAATAAAAAGGGCAGTAGGTGGTGGGTGCATGCTATGTTTAACATGGTTTAAATACTACTGCACAATACCACGCAATACATAGCGGGTAACTACTATATTAGGTGACATAATTATTATCTTAAAGTATGTTTACTAGAAATTAGCGAAACATAACCTAAGTGTCGAATCTTTGGTGAAAGCACACCTGTATAATTTAGAAGAGTCAAAGTTTTACTCACGTTGTATATTTCATTGAGGCAGCCTTTGGGTTTCTCGAGCACTTGTCCTCTCTGCACCATGTCCACCACTTCAGAGTTCTTCATGCGTCCGTATGGCACCTTGCCGCATGTGAACACTTCCCACATCAGCACACCTGTAATAGAGGCTGTGTGCATTAGTCTACTGCTTGAAGGGAATACAACGAGCATGGATTAGTTCTTTATTAAGATAGGGCTCTTAAGGTTAAAAGACTCGCTTATCTTTTCATACAAACGGAGATATAGGTGGCTACATATACACTGTTTCATCACCATCATCATCGATAGTCCACTGCTGGACATAGGCCTCCCCCAATGAGCGCAATAGCGCCCTGTACACTGTTTGATGTTGACCATCCAAAACTAAGGCCTAAAATCAATTTAACTCGTCATTATCGATGTTTGTATACACCTAATACCGTAAAAAAGTATAATATATGTATATATATGTGAAATACAAGCTTCTAACTTTACTAGACTCACCAAACGCCCAGACGTCGGATTTGGACGAGAATCGCGTATAGTTGAGCACCTCAGGTGGCGCCCACTTGATGGGGAACTTTGTGCCGCCGGAACTCGTATACTGATCGTCGAGCACATACCGAGCTAGCCCGAAATCAGCGACCTGAAGAAAACGTCATTTATTTCAACATACTAATATTTCAAATTTGGAAACACCAGAAAACCGTTTTTGAACCGAGAAAAACGCTTGGAACCTTTATAGGACCACTTTGTCGTCCGTCTGTCCGTATATCAACGCTATTTCTAAGGAATGCGTGGAGGTATGGAGTTGGAGTTGAATGGTTGTTGATAGTTAACATCAAATATCTGTTAATCCTCATCAAATATCCTCTCGAAGCAGTAATACATATCAAAATTCTAAGACAACTCAATCAAAAGTTGCACATTTTATGCCCAATATTTTTGAAATTTCCAAGGGCTTCTCATGCACACAAAACCTATAGCATACCCGTCTTATAGCAAAAGTTAAAAGAAAAATCCGAAAAACTTAATTATCTAGCTTATTTACAAAAAAAATTGATCTCGGTATGAACTATAACCCTATGGGTACTTCCCGTTCACCTAGAACCATACAATTTGGCAAGACGCAAGGTTTTTAAATTATACCCTCAGTGCGCGAGTTCGACTCGCATTCGTTTTTTTTCTAGCCACTCATTTGCTAAAAGATTCGACTAGTAGCAATTAATGTTTAGTTCTTATAATCTATTGAAACGTTAATAATGGCATTTACAAGATTCATACCTTTACAACATTGTGGTCGCCAACCAAACAATTTCTAGCAGCTAAGTCTCGATGGATGTAGTTGTGCCTTTCTAAGTATGACATTCCTTCGCAGACCTGGAAAATCAATTGTACACTTCAGCAATGCATTTTTTAAAACGTCAAAGACAAAAGTCAATAAGACCTTATTGACGCATCCGTATTTACTTGGTCACGATGAAAATCGGCCGGTGTTTGGATCAGACGTACAGTTGAACTTGGTGTTGGTACACCGTATTATTACCTGTATACACATATCTAAGAGCACGGCGTGGCCGATGACATCGGGCGACGTGTGCCGCAGGTAGTTGAACAGAGAGCCGTGCCGCATGTACTCGGTCACTATGTAGATCGGCCGGTGTTTGGAGCAGACACCGTACAGTTGAACAAGGTTTTGGTGCTGGAGTTTTCTGGAATTAAAATAAAAATGTTAATAAAAATAGGGGTGTAAAATTGTTTTCTTCAGACTAAATCTTTTCATTGCGTCTGTTATCTAGTTAGATTACAGACGCATTTTAATTGATAATAATGAATAGTATAAAATATGACTTGTCTAAGTGCTTATTTGTAAGCCTAAAGAAATAAACTTTCATTTCATTTCAGATGCTGAGACGCAGCTGTCAATAATACCAATTTCTACCCTGCTATTTCAAGAAGTACAACTATTAAGGGTTGTAAACTAAAAGTCATTCTAACGGGATTTTACTATGATTTGATTTTTGAGTTTCCAATATTTCGGTAAATATCCCGTTTGAAAAATCCCTTTTGTATTTAGGGCTGGTAAGACCAGTGATATTGCAGAATGCACTCCGTTCGAGGGGTCCTGGTCCGTGCTTGAACTAAGCAAGGGATATTCATAAGTCCTCATGCTACTACTACTCGAGATGACAGTGGAAATCGCAGTTCCCGCACTTAGGATTAGGATAAAGACACTCACGTCATGACCTTGGCCTCGTCTATAAAGTCGTCCTCAGACATAGTTCCTTCCTTCATCATCTTAACGGCCGTGTCTGTGGTGCCGCGCCACTTGCCGCGCCGCACAACGCCGAATTGACCCGCGCCAAGTTCTTCCATCAGAACAAGCTCGGATGGATCTATCTCCCATTTGTCTATAACAAATACAATTACAGTTATTATAATTATATTTACAATTCTAATCATATGGTGCATGCGCCATGCATGCACGAGGCGGATGGTATTACAATATGTAAACATTTCACAGTCAAGAAAACTTCCTCTCGAATGTTTCTTTTGCAAATTATTTAAAATCTAAACTCTACATAAAAAAACGCAGAACATACATCCCTTAGTGTGTGGAACCGAACCCCACAATGTATATTATTACGACTAATAAATCATAAGAGTCGACTAACGGAATCTACTAGAGGACGGTCAGTAGCTTACTTCCGTTTATACATCACCTTTATTGCAATCCACAATCCGCCCTCTGCGTTGTTTTTACTAAAAGACTAAGACTAAGATGACTAAAATGCTATGCTGTCATGGCCATCTGGTCATGACATAGCATTTTAGTCGTCAAAAGTCCGATAACGCTGTCATGCCGCCAAAAGTCCGATAACGCTGTCATGGCCAGATGGCCATGACAGCGTTATCGGACTTTTGGCGGGCGCAGAAAACGCCGCACCGTTGTCCCCTTGTCAGTGGCGTAATTACAGGGTGACAATCGACATAATGTCACAGGCCCCCAGCCCCAAGGGTCAGAAGAGAATCCCAACTCCCAACATTTATTATTATTACACATGTAGTAAAAAAATAGGTTGGGCTTTAATTTATTTAAGTTACTACTTAATAGTTGCTTACACAAGTAACAACTGACTGGTGGTGCACCCGATGAATTTGCCACGGGTGTCCAACGGTATAGTTACGCCACTGCCCCTTGTCTAGGATTCGGTTGTTGACGTTTATGAGGTAATGAGTAGAGTTGGTTACCATGAGATAATCCAGCGGTAGGCGGCGCAGGTCGGTCACAGGGCGACGCCTTCAGCCTCGAACACAGGCCGCCGCTGTTGTGTCTATGGTAGTTGATGAGTTCCGGAATACTGGCGCAGCAATGCTTGTCCGAAAGGAAGAACTCGCCGCGAGCATTCAGCTTTATGTGGTAGTGCTTCGTTTGTGGGTGGTTACTGGATAACAACAATTCAATTTATTAGATAGTAAAATGATTTCGTGCGTCTTAAACATAAAATATTAAAAATAATTGTACTCGGCACTATAATCCTACTATAAACGCGAAAGTTTGTATGTATGGATGGATGTTTGTTACTCTTTCACGTAAAAACTACTAAAAGGATTTTAATGGAACTTTACAATAATATAGCTTATACATCAGAATAACACGTAGGCTACAATTTATAAAGATATATTGTATATTATCCAAAATATCGGTCACCACGCGGGAAACCGCGGGGCGCAGATAGTCCTCAATATTTTAATTCTAGCCAAAATTTATGTAGAATGTTTGTAAACAAACTACCCATACTATCCTAAAATTACTCGCGGTCCACTGTAGTCACGTTCGAAGCTTGTGGGAATCCATTTTGTCAGTGGAAAATGTATCTTAAGCGTATTTGATGCTTATTTTTGAGTTGTGCGGTATTAGATGAATGTGTTCAGGCCTTTATGAGTTATGAATAGGTTTATGAACTTTGAACAATAATAATGTTTTTAATTATGTCACAATAAAAACATTAATCATTTATTACACATACTTAGTCATTATGAAACAAGACAGCGATTTTACCGGGGTGTGACACGAAACTGCTAATATACCTAATGGCATCGTAATGAAGTAAAATTTGCATGGATTTTGTTATTTAGTTCATATAAGTTTAACGACCTCAATTGATTAGGACGCCAAATTAAGGCATCGAAAATGAATATGATTCCATCCATTATCCTTTTAATTTACCTAACTGAAAAGCTTATGTATTTATAACGTACTAGGTATGTCCCGCGAATTAGCCCGCGGGACATAGCTAGTACGTTATCTATTTAAAAAACCGCATCAAAATCCATTGCGTCTTGCGTAGTTTTAAAGATTAAAGCAAACATAGGGACAGCCAGACAGCGGGAAGCGACTTTGTTCTATACTATGTAGTGATATTCTGACGCACAGGTTGAGTGTAGCGTCAGCATAAATAACTTACACTTTGGTATATAAAGAGAGCGTGTACATTCCTTTGGTGGAAGAGTTGCGGACCACAAAGCATCCTTCTTTGTCCTCCTGCTTGAGAAGAGATTCTGCGCGTTGTCGAGACATTTCTCCCACGTACCATCTGTGCAATAATACAAAAAAGAATGTTTCAGTGTACATTTATTAATGGAAATAGTTTCTGCCCGCAGCTTCGCTTGGGTTATTTTCGGGATAGCCCATATTTATTTCAAATCATCAAAGATAGAATTATCAAGGGTTTCTCTTCCATGGAAACAGATTTATGAGATAAAATTTAGCCAATGCTATTCGGGAAGAATTGGGGTGATGCAATTCTAGGCCGACACCACACAGCCTTTATCAGTGTCATTAATTTCGAGTACCAATTTACTTCGCGAGAGACAAAGCCAGCATTATCCTTAAAGCGACTAACGTCGCGTAATTAGATTTTCCTAAAATTAGTACCTACAAATGGGAAATTTACAATTTTAATTAAAGCTCAAAAATGTGCGCCACACCACGTAGTAGCGCCGAAAAAATCTTTTTTACTAAATTATATACAAAAATTTAAGTTGAACTTTTTTAGTTCAAGTTCAATAAATTTTGGAATGTATGAAATGTATTAGTTCTACCGGGTTCTTTCACTAAATAAAGGATCTCAAATTGTCGAGTACTAAAAACTAATATTACTAAGGGTAAATTGTGTACAAAAATAAACAACAAGAATTTTGGCCAACGCGATTCTTGTGTGTGATTAATAAAATCGAGTACTTACTCGTATTTCTGAAGACCAATTGTTTCCCTCTCTTTGACGTAATTGCTTGGAATGTAACCGACAGATCTGAAATAGAAACCAATATTCGTAAATAGGCGAAGTTGTTATCGGAGTTACATATTAGAGGTACAGCTACTAAAAACAAAATAAAGAGAATGGACTTTCCTTGATTGGTGACCCGACCATACAAAGACGCACATTGAGTTGAATATTTCTGTGACACACATAATACATTTTCGGTATGATTTCGGTGCCGGTAATAAAATAGGTATTATAGTTATTTACCAAAGGATTGTATTGGCCAATGAGGAAACGCTCTATCGTGACGTCTCATTTTTATGGGATTAGGAAAGCGCATATATCGTGCGGACATGGAACAACGTAAATCCCACTAACTAAAGTCACAATAACGTCTTAATATTAACGAACCGAACTCAGTGCGCAGATCTACACGGTAGGTACTCGGTACCCATAACGGACGGGGTAAGTTTCGCTTCGAGTTTCGGCTCGTTTTCGAACGGGAGTATTTTATTGACAGTAGAACGCGTGTCCACTCGGTTTCCGTTACCGCTCTGAGTAGTAGCAAATACCGCGTAGCTCTGACCAGGCCTTAAACGAATACAATAGCCAAGTAAGTAGCTAGGCCAGTTACAGAGTTATATCCCAGTTACAAAATAGTATTAGGCCTAAATAAATGAAACAAGCTGTGTATACCATTAAATATATCATATTGTTTACATTGCAATAACGAACCTTGTCGTCATTGGATATGTTTTCAGTTATACTATAGTATATATACAAATACATTTGTATAGTATTGTTAAAATTTTAATTTAACTTATCCACATAAAGATTTAAGGTGACATTCTTAATTATTTAATTCATAAAATAATAAATGTTGTGTTAACTTGTATTGTGGTGTTCGAAAAGTGTAGGGTATTATCAATTTTTCGTTCCTACGTAATTTTAGACCAATCATTCATAGACTCTTACTTAGTATTTAATTAAATAAATCATGATGTATTAGGACATTTAAGAAATAATTCATCACACGAATACGTGCCACCGATTTATAAGACACCGATATGACCTGGATCTCAAATTTATGGTCAGGAAAGTTATGACTATTTACCGACACAAAGCCAAATTGTAGTTATATTTTTCCATGGCCAATTGATCGTTAGTTAGATCATGGTGTCAATTCAGATGTTGCTAATAAACAGCCATAATTTTTAGTGCAGTTAAATTAAAAGTAAGTTTAGTTTAGCTCTTTAAGTAAGTAAGTTTTATTTACACCAAAGCTCTTTAGTTTTAGTGACATCTGAATTGACACCAATAGATATAGCTGCTGTAAATAAATAATTAATAGTGAAAAAACATACCCATTTTCGTCTTTGACTTTCCACCAGTGATCTTGAGAGTCGTCGATTACTTCATACTCTGCGCCCTGTTACAACATTCATAATTATATTATAACAACAATTAAAATATCCTACTTCAAATTATTATAATATAATAAATAATTTGAAATCAAATTCCATAAATGAAAATGCTTATCGACGTCAATTACCGCTATTTCAATGTATATTTAAAGTAAATGATTCATTAAAATAATTAGGTTTACCTTTTCAAGTGAGAGATCGCCAGTTTCGATGGCTTTGAATGGGTACAGAGCTACGACCACTTTTTTAGGTTTTTCCTGAAAATAGAAGGAATTGTTAGGGTTTTATTGATGTGTGGAAGAATATTTGTTAAATCGTGTACGCTTACAATTAAACGACAACATAGGTACACACGCAGCACACCTATCAATGTTGGACAGGCATCGGCTAACGCGGTAACAATTACTACATATATTTACAGCGCTCCGCTTTATTTTGTGTAGTTGTCGCATAAATTGGATAATTAAATCCTATTTTACTTTCCCACTTTGTTTGAAAAAGCTGTTGTTAATGTGTTAAAAATTGATATTGAAACTATAGGTATTCTACCGCTTAAAATGTCATACATAGATCAACGTCTTCTTGTTAACGCTTAAATTATGCTAGTTTATTTTATCTAAAGCAGGGTACCTAGCAGGGGACCAGTGTTATGGGGCGTAATGTAACGTGGCCCGCGAACTGTCTGTCATCTGATGCCGTCAATATTAAATTCATTATAACTTAATGTTACAAGTTAAAGACCAAATTGTATGCATATTTTTGTGTGCCCCTCTAATCTGCAACAAACTTAACCTGATCAGTGCCCGGCTTAAGGCTACCATAGAGGGTAGGGTTAATGCAGTGATTGTTTTAAAGGTTACGTACTTTGGATTTGGCAGAAGGGGTACCCGGCGGCACACCTCCTCCCGGCATTGTGACGGCCGCAGTAACAGCTGTGAAAAATATAAAAAATATAAAGCAAATTTACATTTTCTTTATATTATATCTTATGTATTATATTATAATATTCCTTCTCGTACTCGATCACGTTGGATGGAAACTGAACGCCGCCGTAACGGTGCGTAATTTAACGTACGTATTACATCGAGCGGTCGTGGAGTCAGTACGGAGCACGTACGGAGAAAAAAATGCACTCGCAGCGAGATGGATTTCTGCACACGGCGGCGTAATCATGCTCGAATGGTACATTACACAGCGTAACAGCGGTCAGTAACGGGCTTTATAATCTTGTAAAATCAAGTAGCATTCCCTCGTGAATTAGCTTAGGCCCGATTACTCCAACCAAACGCAAATTATATTCGAGCTGATCTGAAGTCAGTTTTTTGACAGTTTTCAATTAAATTTGTCAAAAAAAAAAACGTTACTTGAGCCTCCTCAAACTAAATTTGAGCTATTAACAACATGATTTTGCCTATTATAAAGTGGTTGTACGCCGAAAATCTGATTAATTCTTATTGATTTAGTCTAATGTTAATGAGCCATTTATTTCATCCAAGGTCTATAGTATTTCGCAGAGATATGCTTATCTCTGCGAAATACTAATCCTATCCAATAAGTGGTTTTGTCGTCGTGAAAAAGTATATATAATATATCCATCACTATAAAAAAACCTTTATCACGCAGTACTTTCAATAATAAATTTGTAATGAACACAAAATTCATCAATAGTCATAATTTTCTGGAGTCCTGGTTTCTAATGAACTGGTTGCCGTACAAACAAAGCCGGTTAGATAACAAAACAAAATAATTTTCACTTCTCTTGCTCAAAAAGCGTGCCATTATACCGTAGCTTAGCGGCCGTAAAACTCGAATCTACGCCCTTGGGATTTAAAGTACTTTTTCTTAATAATTTTGGTCTGAAATCATCAGCCAGTACAGGACATTAGTCCTCTTACATAAAGACTACTTTTTGGTATTCCATTTACAAAGAACACAGATTTCGAGTGAATACATTTTAAAATTTAACCAAATACCGCCTCCTTCTTTCTGATTGTTGGATGTTTTTATGAAGCGCAATTCTTCCTCCGTGGTATAAGATATTGCGTTGAGCGTAACGGATACACGAAGTTTGTAGTAGCGCGAAATCACTGGTGATGATGATGATTCTTTGTTAATGGCAACTGTGTCTGGTTGGACACTTTTCTGCCAGTGTCAAGTAATGGAAAATAATTGTAAATTGTCTGAGTTATCTAATTATAAAAATTGTTTGATATTTTCACCAGAGCCTAGTTTGTTATCCAGCAGTGTGTACTACGTTCAGGTTATTTTGGCTTGGGAGACGAGATGTTGGAGTCCCCCTTACACCCCGCGAAATCACTGTAATTTTTTGTTTATTACAAACTGTCAAAATAACGTCAACCTAAAAATAAGTTAATAATATGCAAATGGAACAGACGGCAAATAAATAATTAATATGATTCAATCTGTTCCGGTCGAAATCACGTTATATATAATTTAAGATGACAAATTCGTGAAGTAGAGAAGTGAAAAAAGTATGAAATATCAAGGTTAGTTTTGATTATTTTGTTTTCTCGCAACCGCAAAGTGAAAAATAGTGTTTTTCACTCGGGCCAAAACCATCCATTATAACTCGATCTTGTCATCCTCCCGAGCGAGCGGGGTGGTGAGTCCCTCGTTAAAAATAAATAATATTAATGTACATCAACAAAATTACAATAGGTACACGAGACACAAGTATGATGCTAACCGATGGATTTCAGTTTTCTTACAACAAAACGTAATCTGTGATTGTAGTGTAAGTCCCACTACAATCTTTCCCCTTCTTTATGTCCCACTACGCTTGCGTGCGATCAATCAATTTGAGTAGGAACAACTAAGTGTTTTCCCGTTATGACGCGTCTTGCTTCCTAGACGACCGTCATATAAAAATACGTTCAAAACTTAGACAAAAAGTGCTATATTTAAAAATATTATACTACTACAATAATAAAATCTTGAATAGTGCCACATTTTTTTGGCGAAAATCTTAACCGTGACAGAATAAATACATTCGTACAGAAACACACAAAATATACCTAATCTGTTTGGTTGAAATCTTAATGAGATCAATTAGCGCTCAATTAATAATGCCCACGTTTGTGGCGCAGTAGGCAAAGAACCGGCTTATGCATTGGACTTTGGGTTTGATTCCCTACCTACGTGGTACAATACGTTTTAGAGTTTATTTTATTGATTTTTTACCGACAATTAATATTTAAAAAAATATCAGTTAGTTAAGCTTCAACAACCCCTATTTAATTGTTTGTTAACACATCAATAAAATGAACACTTAAATGAAACTAGGTAGGCCCCCTAATGAAGTATCCAGCCTTTAAACTAACTTATGTATAAAAACTTTTATGAATATATAGCTTTGAAGAAAAACACTAACTGGCATTTAAATTGTGTCAATTAATTTGATCCTTAAGTACATGAACACTTATAAGTACGAAGAAACAGAAAGTAGAAACTTTTTAAAGGTCATTAAAGTTAGCAAAAAATAAATAGGTACGTACGAATTAGAGAGTTTGGTTTCCAAAGAATTATTGTGATGAGTTTTAAATTATGTGGGAGGGCCTTTCCAAAGACAAAAAGTAATTTTAGAACTTATGGTTGAGCAAAGTATTGTGAAATTGTAATGTATCTATATTGTACTATCTTTGGAATTGATTTAAATGATATACCTATTTTAAAATATCAAACTATTCAAACAAAACAAAAATTGTATTTCTGTAAATAGAAAATTGCAAAGCAACAGGGATTGTTATGGTACATAATAATTAGCATAATGAGCGAAGAAGACTCCACACAATCCTCTCACAACGACCGTAACAACACAAAAGGCACAATAACAGGCTGTCATCACAGCATGCATTTACACAAAATAAAAACCGAACACTTCAGCACAAACCTAAAACACAACAAACACTAAAACTCGAAAAAACAACCTGACCGCGACATGAAAGTGATTGCACGGCAACAGTGAACGTATAAGGCCACGAGTTGAGGTCACTCGGTGGTTACACACCCTCTAGAGCTGGTAGGAAGGCTGATAGGGAGAGACATGGTATCTTAGACTTCTTTTTGGCGACCATTGGCTCGTCGTCGGGTTTGTTGGGTAGCATGGGATGGGAACGGCCGGACGTCCGCGCGCGACTGCTGGCGGTGACTGCCACAGAACGTGTCCAACTACCGTAAAGCAAAAGTAAAGCGGCGCTCACGGCGGCACGTCCGATGCTGACGTCACTTTATTTGCATAAACCTATTTATTTCCTCGTTTATTTATCGTAGAATTTACTTTTGGGTTGGTTTCATTTTTAATTTATGGAGAAAATTGGATGAATTTTGGATAAGGGCCACCACGGACTTCAAATTGGTGAAGGCTTAGGCGTAGATTGCAAGAGGAGTTCTTTTTTTTTGTATTATTTATTGATTTAGTATTATAGATTGCAGAGGCCTGGCAATGAAAGCGCAACAAGCTATAAATATTGTTAAACTTACGCGATCTGAACACATTTATAAATATTCATTATTTATTGTGAGTCATCCCGTGACCACGACAGAGTGTAAACCTGTTGAAACGTCGCCGTCGGGAAAAATAGGGAAATAAACGCGATAAATACCCGTTGTTATCTATACTTCTAATTACGTAACAAGCTAGGCTAAACTTAGGACAAAAAAATTGTTAATAGAGAAAAAGGCTAATTATATTAAGGTAAAATATTTTTGCTTATGTTCCATATAATCAAAAATATGTCACATACATATATGTACATGTAAAGTGTAATAATATACATGTAAACTTCAAGGTGGAAACATAATCAAAAATATTAATTATACGGGATCGTGTAGTCTGATATTTGGACAGCTTTTTAGAAGTTAAACGGACATGAGCTTGTCGAAAATAGTAATAGAATACAATGAGAACAAAGCCTTATCGTCTCGGAGACGAGGGTTTCAAGATGGTCGCAGGCGGCCTACATTCACCGTTCCAAGCGCGGGCGCATGACGCACTGTCTCCCTTTCACTTGTTCACAGCTCGCTCGCCGAAACGAGACGGAAAGTCAGCCCATACGTCAACAAAGGCTATCGACTTGTTCGTAAGATTAGAATATCAATAAAAGCCTTCCCTGCACTTTTTCTCAAGGGCCTTTGAGACCAAGGTTTATTTTTATAAATAGAGCCACGCAACGCAAGGTACAAGTTAAAATTAAAAGGATATTGTTGAGGATGGTTCGAGTAGGAATTGACAGGTGACACGGATTGCTTCAAGGATTCGTGTTTTATCTTACCTTTGTGTACTTCCGCGGACATGATGAGAAAGGATAAATTTTAGACATTAATTTTAAGCACATTTACTAGTGTCGACTTTGTATTTTTAAGACCTAAGAAGACACCCTGCTCTGGTTAAGTCATCTTAAACGTAAAGAACAGCAATTATTCATATTCTAATAGTAGGCTAGGTGAGTAAGTAAGGAGCAAGGGGTCGTGTGAAATGAATAATAGTAATACCTATAATGCAAAATTATTGACGATAAAGTTATGGAACGTTGTCCATTCCAGCGGGCGAGGCAGGCAGGTATTAAATGTCCCGTATTGTGAATTTACGATCTACTGTTTGACCGTTGTGGTCTGAGGATAGTCGTAAGAAGCTTGATAACAACGGATTTCGAGGAAATATTATGGGTACCTTCCAAGTTCTTTGAAATTCTTTTTATTTTGAGTAGAACTGTAGAATGAACAGATATTTGAGAAAGGAAAAGTGGTGAATTATCATGTCATTATCGATGTCAGTTTGTGACCTCTTTTTGACCGAAGACCTTTCTATAAGATAACTTTACAGAATACATAGGGTAAATCCTGGAGTAGGATATCTGACAATTTATCCATTGCAACACCCTAAATGGATCGCCCAGCGGCTTTGCCCGCGTGGAAATCTATGTGAGAAATGGCTTATAAACCTTCCTCTTGAATCTCTCTATCTATTGCTGAAAACTGCATTAAAATTCGTTGAGTAGTTTAAAAGATCTAAGCGGACAGACAGCGGAAGGGGCGTCATTTTATACTATGTAATGATAAGTACCTACCTACTAAATATAATACTCACATGGGTCGTTATCAACCGGATCCGGTTCCTGGATATGACTGTCGTCGAAAACTGGCAGCGGCCAGAGGTCCGCTAGCGCGCAGCCGAGAGCGGATCTCCGCTCGGCGTCACAGCACGCCCAGCGGCGAGCGGACCACAACGCTGGGTGGTAGCGGCTACGGCGACCGTTGATTTGACACACTGAGGAGGTAGTACATTGATGGTAAATGGTGTTAGGGTTAGAACTAGACTTGAATATAACATGAACTATAGCATAGTATAGATGCTTAAGTAGATAGATAATATCCTTATTGCACCATACAAATAATAAAACAAACAGTCTACTAATTAAATCGCTGAAAGTAACCTCTTCCAGGCAACTATTACCATACATAGGTAAGGTTATATACGAATAAGTAACATAACTGTGCTGTAATTTAATTATTGACATTAGCCTAAGGGCCAAGCGAGAACATAAAGATTTCAGAATAATATGCTGAAAACCGTCCAGAACTTTGTCTAACACATTTTATGGTACCATTTTAATAAAATAAAAACAAACATATTGCTCTCATACAAATGAAACAGATGTTTACCAGCCTATGTACAAAATAAAGCACAATGAATGTGAGAACCTGTGAGAACACGCAATAAAATGACGAGAGAAGTGGGAGAAACAAAAGAAGTAGAATTGAAATAAAACCGGCGAAATGCGATTCGCACTTGCATATGAAGGGTTCCGTCCGTGCCATCGTAAAAGATCTAAAACTATGAACTAACATTATGTGTGTTAACTGTTGTGTTTAATAAATTAAGCGAAAAAACGGTAAAAAATACATCTCTTTAAGATCGGGCAAAATATCCAAAAATTATAGTTTTTTTAATTCTTAATTTATATGAATACTCACTCTGTGTAAATTTCGATTGTCTACCTATTATACGCTTAAAGAGATACAGCAATAGTTAAAAGGCCGGTAAAAGAGCGAAAAAATCTGTTTATTGTGTAATAATATTAATATTACTTAATTATTATTATAGCAACATAAAATATATAATAATATAAATACAGATTAGGTTATAATTTAAACTGTCTGACTAACTGCCCCTATTACGGTTCATGATATCCAGCTACATGATAGACAGACGGACGAACGGACAGCCAGACAGATAGCGGAGGCTACCTAAGTGATAGGGTCCCGTTGGCACCCTTTGGGTACAGAGCCCTAAAAAGACTGGAGGAAGGATTACACATTAAATTTACAAGAACTTTGTTACATTCTGGTCTATAAATAATTGGTTTAATATGTAATTTGAGGAAAAATATCCCCACAATTCACCAATTAAAACAGTTCAATGTTCCCTATAGGCAATTTGTGCAATGCAATCCAAAACGGAACCTGATTGTATAATGTGTAACTCCTACATTGATTGGTTCCCATGGCCACCTTCTGGCTCCATCATCAGATCAGCTCTACATAATGTCATCTGAATGTTTGTCGCATGAGGCTGCCAAATTTCAACCCTACCGGAAACCAGCAAGTGAAAAAAAATGTAACTTGCAACATTTTGATAGGTGAAAATAAATAAAAGCTTGTAAAATTAAGTATGATGGATGAGTGATATAAATTATATTAGCAACAAATGTTATGAACGGTATTACGTACCGGACCTTAGTGTATGAATCCAATGCAGTCGCTCCGTATCCTCTCCAGCAATTAGGTACAACGTGTACTCGGTATTCTGTTCTGTGTACCCCACCTGTGCAGAATTCATTTGAGTGGCCAGTAAGAAAGCTTAAAGCACTATGAAGGACTATGAAGGAAACTTTTGGCTCCGCGACGGAATGCTACATAACTATGTACTTTACACTAATATACTTGACATTAATATAATAGGTATATTATGTGTCTTAAAAAAAGAACACATTAGTACCATCATATCCGTGCAGAAAATATAGGTCAAAGCGACAAACATTACGACCTTTTCTTTCATTGGGGTCCATGGTTCATAAATCATAACATATATATCACAATTATCTACTCGGCACCCTGTTGAAGGTGCCTCATCTACCTTTAAAGGACATAGGAAAAAGACGACCTGGTTAGATTTAGTCAGTTTTAAACTACAATTACCTGAAATGGGAATCGATAGATGCCGTTCTTTTCGCCGTCGTCGCAAATTTGCTTGGAGAGTTCGCCAAGTTGCGCTACCTCCACTGTGTGGATCGCGTCGATATTGATGCGCCCGCGTTCTTTACGTCGCTGTGTAAAAATTCACTACATTAGTTACTTTCTTTTGACAATTTATTTATATGTTCTCCTTTAGTGTAAGCTTAATTCGGGTTACAGTTACTGACCGATAGCCAAGCTAGCTGAGTATTGATTTAACTCGCTTAACTGACGCATATTATGGATGGAAGGATGTGTCTTTTTCCATGGGATAAAACTAACAAAAAAATGGTTTCCATAATACAATAATTAGATCTTTGACTATTAACAACGTATCGTTAGGCAATTTTTTATCCCAGAAACAACGCGTGTGAAGCCGCGTGCAGAAACTGGTTGCGTATAAAACTTTAATCCGATAGCAAAAGCCCTAAACGAAGTCATCTACATATACTAATATTATAATGAGGAAAGATTTGATTGTTTGTATTGTATAGGCTCCGAAATTACTGGACCGATTTAAAAAATTCTTTCACTGTTAGGAAGCTACACTAGATCCGGTGAACATAGGCTATATTATATTTTCAAAAAAATCCTTACTAAAACTTCAATAAAATAATGTAACCCAAGGTGTAAAAAAAATACCTTAAAAATTCCTTACATCGTGTGCGCTGCGAAAACTATTGATGATAGAACAAAGTAATGTACTACAACTTTGCAGAACACATCAATAGCCGCGTACCCACCTAGCGCACAGGCTCGCGCGGCAGCCTCGGTGTCCGGATCGCGAGCGATGGCTCCCGAGGCAGCCTCAGTAGTTTTGTTCCATTTACACGAGGCCGCCTCGCGAGGCAAGCTAAGCCATCATAAGTCCGCGAGTATTCGAAATGGAAAGTCGTGTATTTTCAGCTGCAGCTATTTTCCTAGCTGCTTATTGTTTAAAGAAACGAAAACAGTCACGTATCAAGAAAAAACCTAGACGCTTCTGGATTAGAAAAATTTATGAGCGAAATATTATAGATAGAGACAAAACTTGAAGTAGCTTCGCGCGCGAGCCAAAACATAACCGTTCCCATCTAACGCACAGCGCTCTCTGAGGCACCTTTGAGCGCGTCAAGTTTACCGACAACATCTGGCTCGTGACCGAGTCGCGCTCAGCCGAGCAAACGCGCGCCCGAGGCAGCCCGAGGCACGTCCACACCAGCCGAGGCATTTGGCTCGCGAGGCTGCCGCGCGAGCCTGTGCGCTAGGTGGGTACGCGGCTAAAAAATGCCCTCTGGCTACGTGGTCCTACTGCCTTTTTCCTACCGATCGGACCACATGAACTCATTTTTAATGGTGCTCAATTTCTCACCTCTCAAAAGTTAATAATTTTCTAATATGCATTAAAATGTACCCTATATTATTTACATTAGTTTTACTTAAAATTGTTTGTCAATTTCATTTTTATGTAAATCAGGAATACAAGAATGCGTCTTGCAATTTGAAATGCGAGAATCCTGTAATTAAAAAAAACTCATGTATTATTAGTTACCTGTAACTAGGCGTTTGGGAAAAATACTTTGATAGACGTACAGGTATATGACAGTGCTGATTTAATTTTTATTAAATGTACGATGTAAACCCTAAAAATTTAACACGATACGTTGGCCAAAAATTACTTACGTGTATAGTAATAGACCCTAGACATTTTTCAGCCTTTTTTTTGCTGCACACCCAAAGAATAGACCCGCTGCTGTACGTCTTGTTGCGGTAAAATTGGTATCCGTTGTAGAGCAACACCAAGCCACCTTTGCGTTTTAAGTATAATAATTCTGGTTCATTATTATCTGCATCCATGCTTTGTCCGACCAGACGATAAATTATAATATTGATAATAAATCTATACATTATATCTAAACATTATAGTTAGGTAGGTTAAAATAAGTGCTTTTTTATTTTTAAAATTTAATTAAAATGCCGCCGCTCGAAACGGATTTGTACCGTGGTATTAATCCGTATCAGTAAAAAAAATTACTTCATGTTTAAGACTGCTTCAATACCTTAATATAACTTTTTGAATTATTTACAATTACAATTCGGACATTGCATTCGAATGGGGTACGGGTACGGAAAGTCAATGTTAAGAAATAAACGGCCGCAAATAAATTATGAATAATAAAAATAATAAATACCCGTGCGAAGCCGGGACGGTCTGCTAGTTCAATAACTTCACGCTTCAGTTATTGCTGATTGAGTTCGTTGCCTGAATCGCGATAGAAGCATTATATTCATTATTTTGTTTTATACCTATCCAAATATTCAATTTAAACGAGTATCTAGATTTCATAAATTTTTACGAGTGAGATGAGAAGGTTTGTTCGTTAAAGGTCCCATTCAAATACCGATGAAATCTGGCTAACAAGATCACAGAAATTCTAAGGAAGAAAAAGTAATAGCATCCTATCCCCGTCGACTCCGCGCTCCGTTCTAAAGATAAACGAATCTCCGACTGACACCGACATTCCGGTTTCACCGAGTAACTCAATCTCGCTGAAACGTACCCCGTATAGGTAGATTAGATTTTTATTCATAACCAGTCTTCATTATCGTTAGAAAGTGCGAATAATAGAACTTGAACTTTAGAAGGATAAAACGCAGTAAAGGACCTAAAAAAACCGCAGTCAAAGTGTTAAACTGAGGTAAGCAACATTTACACAAACGTCTCTGTTAGGAAGATCCTATTGACTCAAAGTAATAACGCCACAAACCGTCGGAAATACTCAAAGTCAAGAGAGCAGCGACCAGTAATACAAAAGTTGGCGAATATGTTACAGAGTATAAATTCAAGATGAATTGGAGGACACTGCAGTAAAGTATTCTGAAACAGGTTTTTGATGAGAAGCGGAAGCTATTTTTATCAGAATTTTTAAGCTTTGAGAACTCCCTATAGCTCTTGTGTCCACAGAAAGTACAGCATTACGGTAAGCTTTCGAGCATGTAAAATTATGACGTAATACAACGAGGCCGAGGCCCTTAAAAACTGAAAACTGACGCAAAGCAGAAAGAGTTCCTTTGCATAATTAGCGCGTCACCGAGAGCCCTTCATTAAGCTCTAAGCGCCCACACCACATATGTACGTCCCGTCCCGTGTAACGATAGTTTACTTATACAGACATGTCATTATTTAGGGGAAGAGACGTGTGCGTTTTTTGATAAACTGAGACACGAAATATAATAACACAACCAGTGTAAAACCAAACTATTACGATTTGGACTATTCTTGCTTCAATTATCATCAGCACCATCATGCCCACTGCTAAACATGCTTCCCCCCCGAAAACAAAGGGGTTCTGCTATAATCTAAATAATTTCAATTGAATAATTAATGATTAAAGAGAATGAGATAGAAGGGCTTACTCTCCAATTTGCGCTATACCTACTACTCTGAATCGTTCACAGGAAATATATTCAATACGGCAGTCAGTACCATTGACGAGATGATTTAAATTCGAAGACGAAGCCCTGAGTTCGACAAGTGTAAATTTTCCCTTGAAATTGCTCACATAGCGGGGTGCATTCGGTTGGCGTGAGTGTGCATGCATTATGAAGGGTGCTTGCTCGGTCGCTATTGTAGGGGAGCGTGGCAGTGCTTTCCTACGTAAACGTAACCCGCGGACAGTTTCATTACATTTTATTATGTTGCTCGGTTTTCATTTCATTCACGTTACAGTTTACGCTGTTTATATTTTGCGATTTTTTGTCGATTTGATGTAAGAATACTTAGATTTCGTTTTTATAATATGTGAGAAGCAATTTGTAGTATTTACCTCTGAGAGATACTTTTATTGAGAGAAGTCAATAATCCCCTGAGCAAACATTAATTAACCACCTGTGAGTAGGCTTAGGTACAATCAAAAATGGAAAAATTTGGAGCCAATAAGTCAACATGCCATATCTAATGATGAGTGAATGAACTATACTATCAATTATCGGAATATTAATTACAAGGAGACATTTAAGGCAAAAGTCATTATCGACCTAGTATCTTTTCGACAAAAATCTTCAATGCGTGGGATTTTGACACAGGATATAAAATAAAAAAAACGTATTAATTGCTTACAACCGAATTGATGGCCGTTGAATGATATCCACTCAAAGAAGGCTTTCAAAACTATACCTACCTACCTTTATAGGTTAGGCTGCGTAACTGTTGAAACTTAATGGAGGAATGGAACACACTGAGACGGAAATTATTACACAAACAGTCCAGAACAATGATTTTGAAAAAGAGGACTCTGCAGGAAACTCTAAAGAAGCGTAACGACAACTATAATTAAAGCAGGAAATTAGGTTTTCCCATTGCGTTAATATAAACGAGTACGTATAAATTCGATAACAGGTGACAAAAGGGCTAAACCAATCCAGAAAGAATGATGCGAAATCTCAATGATGTTCCATAATCACAAACTAAGGAGGTTTAGATTTAAATAGAGCAAAAATGATTTATTGTGGGGGTCTCCATTATGTTCTGAACAAAATGGTGACAAATATACAAAAGCGGTAATATTTACCAGGGTGCAAGCTTGCAAGGGTGCGAGTCGTACTGGACCGGTGCGGTACTGCCGCGCGCCGGCCGCTTCCGAGACACACCCAGTTCGCGCATGCGTATTGCACTAGGGTCCTGGAGGCCCTTATTTATACTAGTAGGGACTATGAGCAAGCATTTCGATATATCTCTAATTGGAATAGGCACTTGCAAATCCGTACTTTTTTCATGTTGGGTAACAAAATGAGCTTAGACGATGGAAAGTACGACACTGAAATGCAGTCAGTGTCCGATATTGTGGTTTGAGTAGATGTAGACAGACACTCGAGCCGCGACCCTAGGTGAATATTTCGCCGCCGGATCCTAGAATTAGCCCCTTTGTAGAATAGCTAGGTCGATTGCTAAACGCATGCTGATTTCTTAGTATACTTAGGGTCGGTACACATGTGACGAAAATCTGTAAATTGCAGTTCAGAATATTTAATAAAATTATGGATAGTCTCTTAAAAGCCTTTTCCTGTAAATATAATGGTTAAGGTACCTGCCCTTACCGTCCCGTCTCAAAAATTCAACCTGTATATAGATTTGCCTGTTCTGGCGTAACGCGACCGATATTACGAGACGCATTTTCCGTCAGAATGTACCCTTAACTAACTTCTCTTTCTAGGCTTAACTAATTTCATTCGACGAGGTGGCTAAGTGACGTTTAGACATATGTTGAACTGTGATCGTTCTACAATACTAGCAGTGGCGGATTTACTCATTTGCCGCCAGTAGGCTTTTCAAATTTTGCCGCCTCTACTGACCTCTAAAAATTGATACTATTTTAATTTATCAAATGAAATCGATAATTTGGCTAGTCTTAGGCTGTCTGAGTTGACCAGCTTTGGCACAGGCGCGGTCGCAGCCCAAGAGGATATGGAGGGGATCTCACTTGGTCAGTGACGGGGGAGGGGTCTGGGGTTGAAGTAAGCAAAAGTACGAGTACGAGAGACCCATAACTGTACAAAAGAAATAGCAAAAAACTTGACTTTGAATTGATGGTAGATTAAGGGGCGAGCCATGGTAATTTTAGGAATGACGGAGATAACTGCAGTATTTTTTGAGATCTTTTTAGCGATATAAAAGAGATATTCAAATTATATAACGATGAGCGGAGCGAGCCGCCGAAATTTTTGTTTCTTTTCTCAAACTACTAGTTAATAAAAGAGTATTTTTGCAAGTTTCTGTGTCTGGCAAAATTATTTTAATGTGAACACTTGACTACACAAGAAAAAGAAGACATTGTCATCGAGCGGAGCGAGCCGCGAAAATTTTGTGGTTTTCGGTAGATTTTTGCGTAATTTTTTAAAGTGGATTTGACTTTTTTCTATAGCCAGAAGGAAAAATTGTTATTGGCTTGTGGAACTAATCGCGAAAAATTTGTAGTCTCCTTAGATTTTTTTGTGCCCTCTAAGCACAAAGCACAAAGCCTCAAGACACAAAAATCAGATTTTGCGCTATTTATTATTGTGATTGAATTGAAAGAAAATGACTGTAGCAAAATAGGTGCCGTTGCTTTTGCAGAACTGATACGAAACATAACAAAACACCCAAAACGGCGAGCGGAGCGAGCCACGATTTTTTTAAACTGAGATTTGGGCTGGGGGGAGGGGCGCCGATTCGTCCTACCGTCACCATGAGAGCACACCACACACCCGCTAAAGCCGCCCCTGGGTCAAAAACATTCGTTCCCGCGCCCCATTATGACTATGCAAGCAAATACTTAATAAATACATAAAATATTTAAGTAGTGATTGGTGAAACATTATATGCGTTGATTTAATTTTGTGTGTGTGGATCTAATAACATTTAGAACATAATATAGTTTTTTTTTCTGTTAGATAAGAAATATGTTTATGGCAAATTTGCCGCCCCCTAAAATATGCCGCCCTAGGCTCCAGCCTACTCAGCCTGCTGTAAATCCGCCACTGAATACTAGTCCTAGTCATTCTACAATAAGGCTTTTTTTCTTCTATTTCTTTATTTTCTAGTCGACGATCCGTCGGCGGCGCGCGGCGGCGACTTTTCCATGGGAAAAGGGTTCTTATACAATATTTTCTGACATGTTAAAAACATGATAAAATAAAAACGACCACTACCTAACTACAATAAAACCGAATAATAACGTGCAGTGAGTGATTTGTAGTAAACAAAAAAATCCATTGATTTCGCGCTACAAACTTTCTATGTGTCATCATTACGCGTAAGCGTAAAGCACCTACCTACCTAACCTACGCATTTTACCACAGAGGAAGAATCACCCTTCTTATAAATAAACATCCAACCGAAAAGAAGAACCTAAAAGGTACTTTCAGTCCCATTTTCAAAAATAAATTCTAATGAAATGTTTGTTCTTTGTAAATGGAACACCAAAAAGTCAGTCTTTATGTAAACGGACAAATCTGAAAGCAACTGTGAAAAAATCCCTAAGGCGGCGTACACCTCTCGATTTTTACACCCGCTAAAGTATGCTATAATAACACACTTTTTGAGCAAGAGAAGTGAGTGTTTAAGCAGAGGAACAATCACCCTTATAAATAAACATCCAATAATTATGAAAAGGGCACTTTCAGTCCCATTTTAAAAAATCAATTCTAATGTAATATTTGTTCTTTCTAAATGGAACACCAAAAAGTCAGTCTTTATGTAAAAGGGCAATACTAAAAGCAACTGAAAAAAAAATATGCCTAGGGCTTATGTGTGGTGTATAGGTATAAAACCTTTCCAGTTTTACACCTGCTAAAGTATGATATAATAATAACACAATTTTTGAGCAAAAGAAGTATAACACTTTTTACTCAAATGAAAAGGCTGGTCTGTAAATTGGTCTTTCTAGTGATTTTTAACAAAAGTATCAATAAAAAAATATTTACCATACCTTTAATGGCAATTTTATTCCTTGAGCAGCAATAGAAGAAACACAAATTAGTTAGTACACAACTGTAGGTAGGTATAACATATTATATTTGGAAATTGTTCTTAGCATTAAGTGTGCATTAAAACTATTTACTATCTATCTGTTTGAAAGAACTTGGTGCTTTGCTTCTAAGTTTAACCTGTCGGAATCATTGTCTGTGCAGAGCAGTGGTTCGTTGGTGGCCCATGGACCACTGCAAGAAGCATCTGGAGTGGTCCACCAGTACCCACAGCAGTCCGTGACACCATCCTTAGCCCCCCAAAATGTATCATCCACATCACTCAAACCATTTTGTGGGGTTATTTATAAACCTACTTTTAACTTCTATCACAATAATTATGGCCTTCTTTATCTTTAAGTCTGATTTGTTGCTCATGAAGTGAAGCTCTAAATGTTGATATGCCCTCAATAAAGTACCTAGGTAAATATAGCCAGTGGATGACCAATAATTAAGCTAGATACTCAGAAGTTGACGATCTTACTTATTACAAATTATTGTACCTACCGAATTTATAGATTGGGAAGAATATATTATTTATTTACCTCTATACTTTAGATATATTATACTTTACCTCGCCATCGGAGTCGTAGTAAATCAAAGCACGGGGCGTAAGTACCAAGTAGCGTTCTTTAAAATTTACAGGAGTAAACAACTTTTTGTTCTGAGATCTTTTGATCATAAACGTCTGTAGAATCACCTCATCTTCATCTTTTCCAGCCATAATTTACTGAAATAAAGTATACATGGGTGCATTACAGCAGCGAATTGCATTGCAATTCATTTTAATTTGATTTGTTGGAACCGGTTGACACAAACAAAAGTTAAGCATGGCAGTAAAGTTCAACTTACAAACATTCAACTAAACAAAACAGCCACCGTTTGGTATTTACAAGAAAACGTAGTTACTATTATACACTCCACATTCAGTAAAACTACAAATTAAAATTGTTCATCGGTCGGTACTTTAGACTAAACGCAAATTACAAACGAAAACATAGATATTACAAAATAAAACTTTACAGTCTGTCTGACAGTGTCTATGAGACTGTGACTCTGTGTGTGTGGTTGTGTTGTGGTGTGGTGTGAGTGACTCTTTCCTAGAAAGAGAAGGACTCTTTCGATCATCAACATTCATAAAAAAAAAATATGCATGGATGGCGGCGCGCGGCGCCTCCCGGGGCGCGGCTCACCCACCTATCCAGTGCTGCCAACTTGCATAAAATAAAAATTGCGTGATTTTTTCGAGAATCAACATTATGATCACAAAAAGAAACAGTGGGGCTAACATGTTATTTAAACACATAACGTAACGCGCGTTATCAGCGTTATTACGGTAATTTCAGCATTTTAGCATTTTAACGTGAATAACGCCTTTTCGCGAGTTTTCTTTCAGGGGTCCTTATTCTGCTAAAGTAAAACCATAAACCACCGAGAGCCATGAATATTTATACTTTGCAACATGGATACCTACTTTGACCAACACCATCATTGAAAAATACACGCTTGTCCACAGTGTTGCCAGATCTACTGATTTAGCAGTAAGTCTATCTGATTTTTGAAGTCTACTGAACGTCCGGCCAAATCAAATATTATATACTACCCTATCTATTATGTCCAAGCTTCGAGGACAAAAATCAAGGCGCCGCCACGAGCACGTCCCACTTTTTACATAAATCGTTATATCCCGCTATATAATACACCTATGCCCTAAAACAATATACCATAAAAAAGCGAAAACTATACGGAATCAAAGGTATAGACTAAGTATTAGAAATAATAAAGTGGTCTCAAATAAATGCCTAAGCTTGACAAAGTTACTTGATACAACATTTTGGCGTGAAAATCACATTCAACTTTGAGGTCAATTAGTCGTCGCATCGAACTAAGGTTCTACGATATTCGGTTATAATTAGAAAGAATTAATCATAAGGATTAATTTGATATACATATTATACCTACGACACTAATAATAAAACACTAAACTACTTAAAGATATCCACGGATAAAAACACTGCTCTTAATAAAAACCGAACAGCAGTGTCAGTAATGTTTTTTTTTTTTTTTTTAAATGTCTTCAAATAATGTTGTATTGGCACCCTAGAAAGAGAAGTCCCTAGAAGGCGCCTTAAATGCCATCTCTTTCACACAAGAAAGAGAACAATATATCCTCAAAGCCCGAGAAGAAATGAGATAGATCGATTGTATTTCTGTCTTGATCAGCGGGTCAAGGTCAAGCAACTCTAGTGATCAACAAATGTGCCTGGACATCGGTGGGTTTAGACGAAATATTGTTGTTTTCAACCTTACAATAAGTTTTCTTTAAATTTAAATGTGGTAGAGTGATTCCGCGAACATTACTACACCTCCTATCAATAAAGACCCGAAGTAAAGATGGTTCAGAGCAGTGTTTTTCAGTGTAAAAGTTACAGTGAAGTGAAGGTGCCGGATTCATCATTCCACTGGTAAGAATAATTTATTTTGAATACAAAACGATTCAAAATGTACGGTTTCTTCGATTCCCATCGAGACAAGGCTCAAAAATTGTGTTTAAAGTTAATTTTCATAAAATCATGAAAATTTAGGGTTGCCTGCACTAGAAAATAAAATTACCCACATGTCGCATTGAAGCATTTTGAATTCCTTCATTGTTTATTAATGCATTCATATAAAAAATAGAATTATGTAATGATTTTACGTCTTCTTTGACTAGAAGCCACGGGTCTCAAAGATTAGGAACCCAATAAATATTAAAAAATATGTAGGAAACATTCTGTTGAAAATTTATTGATAAAAAACAAAAGAAACAGCGAACTTATCGTATCCCAGGATATAGCATTTCGCATGCATTAGGTAACTTCGCGATAGTAGGTTTGATAGGATCTTTTTTCCTATAATATTGGGGTTGTTAGCTATATAAAATATCACCTAAAAACCTGACATAAGAATTCTAAAATCGGGGTAAAAACTTTTGATGGCTACACTATTTCTTATTATCTGTCTCACACCCGAACACGCTACCCAATCATCT
The DNA here is from genome assembly GCA_943735965.1 of Eupithecia abbreviata. Lineage (NCBI taxonomy): Eukaryota > Metazoa > Arthropoda > Insecta > Lepidoptera > Geometridae > Eupithecia > Eupithecia abbreviata. The sequence continues at coordinate 7,115,739 of OX030977.1, read as the reverse complement.
AGTACTTTATAATTAATCTATGGGTATTTTATTCTCTTTCTTTGCTATAGATTGAGTGAGTTTGATTGTAGGTAATACCACAGTACACATAATATAAAACAGTATGTATTATCAATATGTATATGTATATTATCTGTGGTAATACTTTATATTCTCTTTGATTGAGTTTTGACCTATTCTCTCTTCAGTTTCTTTCTCTCTTCATCTTAGAATAGAAATAAATTTTAGTAACGAACACCAGTCAAGTCACAGTCATAGAGTAACTATTATTTATTATATTGGTCACAGTCACTTCAGTTCACTTCATCACCGCCCGAGAAAGAAAGCGTATTGCAGAAATAATCTGATCAAGTGTTTCATTGAAAATTTCGAACGTAAAATATCGTCCGACACAGCTCATCTTTAAAAATAATTTTTAATTAAAGAACCACCGCCCGAGAAAGCTTATTGCGGAAATAATCTGATCAAATCTCTTTGGAATTTTGGGAAAATCTCGAACGTAAAATGTCGTCCGACACAGCTCAAGTTAGCTCTTTACCTCTACCTCCAATGCAATACATAAACTTCTATACCGACGAAAATGTGAGAAGAAATAGAGCTCCGCTACCACCTCGACCAATACATGACTCTTATTCTATGTTTGGGCATGCTTTCAATGCAGATGATGCTATTATCAGATCTTTGGAAAGCCAGGTAAGGGTTCAATACGTTTTGTGTTATGTTTGTGGTAGCCTATTTAAGTAAAGTAAACAAATCACTCAAATTTTTGACTTTCCAGGGTTTCAGACGCTTATATCCTATGCATTTTGAGCGAAGAAGGGAATTGAAGAAGCTAAACCACTCATTGCTTGTAAACTTCCTAGATTTACTTGACCTCCTTGTACACTGCCCTGACTCCCCTAAACGAGCTGAGAAAGTTGAAGACCTGAGTTTACTGTTTATCCACATACATCATCTTCTAAATGAGTTCAGACCTCACCAGGCTCGGGAAACACTACGTGTTATGATGGAGCTACAGAAGAGACAAAGGGTTGAAACTGCTACAAGGTATTGTAATTTACCTTTCCTCTTTTATGGATAAAATAGAAATTGATTAAGTTCATAATCTATTTAGAATAACTTAAGGTTTTCACAAACATATTTCTTTATTTGCAGGTTCAAAAAACACCTTGACAAAGTCCAAGATATTCTACAGAGTGCTCTACAAAGTTTACCTGACCAAAATGAAATAGAATCAAATTTTAAAGTGCCTATAGAGATTCTTGAACAAATAGACCCCAGTATCAGTGATTCCTCCAATATGGATCCATGCTATGAGTTAGATCGCATCATGTGTAATATAGTTGATAATATTAGGTAACTAATATGAAATTATCGATAATTTCACAACTTTGTATGAGGCTGTGACAACCAAGCACATAACACAAACCATAGCTTTTTAGATTATTCCTGTTGGTGCAGTTTATGAGGCATCTTGTCACTTATAAATAGACTAATGAGTAAATGTAAGACTTACAGATATAAAAAAACAATAAGGTTAGGTAATACAATGTTTTTTAACTTGATCAAATGAAATCAGGAAAAACAGAATCAATTAGCTATGCCACAGAAACAAGGTATTCAAATTTGCTTTAATGGAATGGAATTCTTAAGTATATTTGAAATGGCTGAATTTTCTTCACATTTTGAAGAAAATACATAGTGTCATTTGATTGCTAGAAAGTAACCTAGCTAAGAAGATAGAAAATAACAATATCAAACTGAAGCCTGAAAACATAATAAAAAATTAGCAATGACTTATTTTTTATTCATTTTTGAAGGGCATGTCTTCTGGGCATCTTTTATTAAATTTCATGATATACTAAGTAGGTATGTTTAAAAACTTTTACTGATTTTGAATGATTTTTTTTACCAAATAAATATCCGCACTTTAGTTTAATTAAGTTTTAAAAAAACATTGTGTAAGTGGAATATTTTAAAATTATGGCCTCCAATCCAAGTGTTTGTTCACTTTGTTTCCAAATTGATGGACACAATTTAGATGTTGTTGAAAATCAGAGAAGCTATGTAAATTCTTTATCCTTCTGTAAGATAACAATTATGCTGAACAAATCACAGTGTAGCATCATCTAGCCCCCAGCTAAGCTTGTTTTTTTATTGTTACTAGATAACTGATATATATCTACTTAATTTAATACATTACTACTACAAAGACACCCTACCTATAATTAGGGTTGCGTGATCGGTTAAAAAGTTGATTGTTGTGATAATACATATCTATTATTTGAAACCTATAAACGCAAATACCTATCCCAGAACTAGATTGCAGGTGCACCCTTGATCAAATGTAGGTACCTATATTTATTTACATGTTTGTACAATCAGCGTCAAATTGATATGAGCATCTAGAGTATTCAAAATGATCTGTAAAATATAAAAGCAATTTGATATACCTACGAAGTTCCAATCATCATATTGTTGTTAGCACACAAGGTGATCAAAATATCTTACTACTCATTGTTTCATATTTATACATTGCATATCGGTTTGCTTAACAAATTTCAGTCCAGGATATGATTAATTAAAAATTATGACCACCTTCACCGGTTTGCTTATCAGATAAATTCTATACCAATCGAAAGTACGAAGCCCATAGAATATGGAAACGTTAGTTTCCCTATTCTTTTCCATTTCCATTGATAGAGCATTTTGCACAGGTCTGCTTATTGAATGAAAATTAAATGAAAATAAAGATTATTTCATTATGAACACCCAAATCCTGATTCAACAAATTCCTATTACCTACATCCTATTTCCTGTTCATCCCATAGGTTTGCGTTGTTTGGATAATATTATTGTTTGTACGTAGGTATGTATAGGTATGTATATATATATATGTATATAATGTATATATACATATATATATACATAGCACAGGTAAACTTATTCCCTACTCTAGGTATTAGTCTTATAATATTATAAAAAAAACATGACATGTATAGGTACCAATACAAATAAAAGACGGTAGGTATGTACAATGTTCACACTAAATTTATTATAAGTAATATTATAATACCTTTATGGAGAAAAAACAAACACGCACCTATTGATTTATCATAGTTAGCCTTCCGAATTTCGAGCTACACATTTCTGTGAACAAGAAGGACTTCTTGTAAGTGCGTGTATGAAAAGCTAAATGAAGGATTCCATCAGTACCTAGTACCTAGTTAGGTACATAATTTAACCTTCCAAATTTTCCAATCATCCAACAATTTTTGTGTACAAAGTAAAGTGTGCAAACACTTTTTGTCATTTTTTTCAACAATAAATAGTAGCACGTTTGTTCAATTGTAACTATAGCGACAAATGATGCACCGCATACACGAGTCTATCGCTATCCTTTTAATTTTCAAGAACAAATAGCATGCACTCTCTCTTTCTTTGAATGGACGGACTTCAAACAGCTGCTATAAAAAATAAATAAAACTCCTTTATTTCGGACTACTATGATCCATAATTTGTTAGTAATGATGAAAAAGCTATTAAAGGTAGGTAGTTTAGTATTTTTTCGTTTTAATAAACTACTTTGTCAGAGTAACACACGAGTTTTTAATTAAACTTTCATACAACAGCTTTTAACAACATCAAAAACATAGAAATGGCCACCAAAATTGACCATTTCCATGTTTTTTCGAAATTCTAACCAGTATATTGCTTAATAAGCCATTAATAGTAAAATATTTTTGGCCATGTTTTGAGATCAAATACAACAGTGTGCGCCGCGCGCCGTGTACGTATGCGGCCAGTAGACACGCACACATGCCCAGCGTGCTTGGTAGCTTGGTAGTAGTGAAGCCGATTCGCGCGGTTGTATCAGTTGTATGAAGGTTTAACTTGGCAATATTTCACTTCATGACTGATTTTTCGCAACCAAACCTATACCATTGTGGTTATAATGAAATAATTTTTATTTTCATATAATTCTCATTCAATAAGCAGACGGGTGCAAAAGGCTCTATCGATTGACCTGTTTATAGCTGGCAACCCGAGACTTGTGACTGGAAAAGAATAGGGAAACTAACGTTTCCATATTCTATTTCTATGGGCTTTGTACTTTCGATTGGTATAGAATTTATCTAATAAGCAAACCGGTGAAGGTGGTCAAAATGTTTAATTAATCATATCCTGGACTGAAATTTGTTAGGCAACCGATATGCAATGTATTTATTGATATATTAAATTTAATATAAAATACGTTTCATCAAATAAGCATCTCGGTGAAGGTCGTTCTTCAAGGGATCTTAGACTATTATCTTAAGCAAACAAAGCTCTCAACGGTAGTATGCAAACTCTTTTGAGTGAATACTTGATATGTCATAGATACTTGGAAACAGATAACTTTGTTTGCAAAGATAATTTTGAACACTGACTGCTCACATAAATATGAAACAATGAGTAGTAAGATATTTTGAACACCGTGGTAGCTTACAATACCTATGATGATTCGAACTGCGCATATCAAATTGCTTTTGTTTTTCAGATCATTTTGACTACTCTGAACGCTCATATCAATTTGACGCTGACTGAACCTGCAGCTTCAGGCGAAGAGGTGGGTCTATCTAAGATGGAGCATGCTTTCCACCTTTCCACTAGGCTTTGTACTCTGGCGGAAAAACCAGACGTGGGAAGTTCAAGTTCGCTCTATTTAGGTCCTAATAAATCGGTAGGTTTTGGTCTCAACTAGGTAATTTGTTCTATAAAATTGACATTCAGTTTCGTTGCAAAATTCGATAAATGTAATGTATGACTCTGGAGGTGTAACACTGTCCTATCGAACACTGGTCCCTGGTGGTTCAAAATAAAACAAACTTTATTTTGGAAAACATTTTTATTTCTGTAGTGCTTGAGAAATGCCATGTCCCCTTTGTGTGCTATTTTAATAAATCCTGAAAAGAGCTTTAGACTAGGTTTACTTAGTTTATTTCCGATGACGAACTCCATCCTTAATGCTCCTGAAATAAAGTTAAATCCTTAAAATTATTACTCACATTATACTTGCTTACACCAGCTGGATCTGGATCAACTGTTCACACACTGATATCCATTGTAGCATCAAAAACATGATCTATGTCTTGTGCATATAATAATATTTCAGACATACCTTACGTTGTCAGCAAGTAGCTGCCAAGTGTAATCTGGAGCATTCCTGGACTAATCCATGTTCAGAAACTTATCATTTAAATCTAGACCATTTATAAACTATCATACTCTACTTACTTACCTATAACAGCAGTGAAATATGTGGTATGGACCATCACTTAGCGCCGTATTACCAGTCCAGAAAACTACAAGGTAAAATTTTATGTTCTTAGATACCAAAAACTCTGAAAAGTGAATTTAAAACCCAATAGGAAAACAAATCTGCCATCGCGCCAAACTGTAACGACAAAATATGTCCCCCAAAATCAAAGTTATAATGAGTATATTTCTCATAGGAAAGTCAAAAAATGTTTGCCACCAAGAGCTTTATCTTTACCATCATAAAGACAGAAGTCATTTATTTTTGGAATATGAAAATGTTGAATAAGTTTTGGAAGACTAGTAATTGCTACGCCTTCTGAACGAGGGTCCATTCCCCCGGAATTCCCGTCTACCATAGCCCCCCCTGCCCCTTCCCTGGCTGGGTCCAGAGAACCTTCCAGAGTTGTTTAGTCTGGAGCTGTATTTGCCAGAAGGAGGAGCATATATCTTTTGGTTTCTTTCGCTGCTGCGAGATCGTTTTTCAGGTGATTTGTTATCGCCATCGCCATTTTCAAACGTGATTGGTCGGTGTCGCTTTTGAGGGGATATCTTTTCTTTCTCTTCAACTACAGGCTCCTCCTTTTCCTAAAATAATAATAAAAACAATATGTGAGCACAAAAATTCTGGTTCTACATACATAATTATGTATATACGACCCATTCTCATAAAATAATGTTTGTAAACAACATACAAGTCCCGATGCAAAAAAAAATCTTAATTTGAATTGTCTCTCTCTCGTTTTGGCATAGAAACTAAAATAATGCTAAAATATAATTTTATGGCCCACTACATTATAGGCTTTCCTAGAATGCGAGAAAAATTTAGCTTAAATCGTCAAGTTAGTCTAGTCAACATGTTGTAAAACATAAAAAATAGAGATGGAGCTCTTAAAAACATGACACATATTTTAAGGATTTACCAGAAGCAAAAAATTGAGATTATTATTAAAAACATTAAGATGAAAAGAAAAAGTTATTTTTTGGTTTTCTAAAAGTTGTGCTATTGTAAATTGACAGCAGAATCCAATCAAAATCTAGTAATCTAATAAAGAAACATACCTTCTTTTCGGGCTTCTTTGCTGATTGGAATGAGAGTTGTACTTTACTTTTGAAGCTGGGCGGCGTGCGGAATATGTCTCGAATAAGGGTGTTTATGTTGGATGTGGTTCTTAAAGCGGCAATTTTCAGTTTGTTCTCTTCAGAATCCTCTTTCTTCCCCTGTGATTTTCAGAATAATTTGATAAGATTAACAATAATATAATTTTTATAATTTTACATCTTTTCATTGAAAGTTTTTTTAATTAAGTACTTAATAAATGGTTGGTGTTTATTATTTTATTATTAAAGCCTGTGTACCTGTGTAACTTCCTTCAATTTCTTAATGTATCCTTGCGTGAGACGCGCTGTGTATTGCAGACGGAGTCGTAATGCCTTTAGCCGGGCTGCGTCGGCATTTAGCGCTTCTGGCGCTTTCCGGCAGAGTGAGTGCAGCGCAAACAGAGCACACTCTACGTGAGAGAACTGCAGCAACGGCGCTGACTTTCCCTCTTCAGGTTTCTCAGTCTTGTCATCACCATTTTTCTCTTTGTCAGCACCTTCTTCGCCTTCAACTGGGGCTTCAGGCAAGTATTTCTGAAAAACAGTAATGTAGTGATAAGTATAATACCCGTAATTGGGTATTATCTGCTTACTGTGCCTACAACATTTACTTAACTAAGAAAACGTTTTTGAGGAATAATGCTGTTATACATTATTGTGTTCAAACTTAGTAACTAATTTACGCGGGCACGGCAGGAATGTCCGCATGATGTTCTTCGATATCTTCAACAACAACTACACCATATTCCCGAAAAATAACATAAAACCTTTCAAAAGATAATTTATTTTATCTAATTCAGATAAACAGATGCAGCAGGGTAATATGTCATACATATTGGTGGAAGGAAAGTCGTATTTATAAAATTTAGTTTAAATGCGAAGTATACCTATATTATATAATATATTTATACTCCAGCCAAATAGGTAGACATGGAGGTAGCTTGTGTACATAAGGCATGAGAGAAACCCTGAAAATATATATTTCTGTTATGCAAATTACCATTAATACATCATAAACAGTGTCAATTTTCTTCTGTGGTTCTGTTAGCTCTCCAGAATACTCAGACATTTCAGAAAATATCTTTAGAAGCTCCAGTTTAGTGTCAGTTGCACCTTCAGCCACCACAATCTCGTCCCAGTTTGGCAGGACATGATCACAGAAAAAGTTGATGAATTGAGATGCATCCACCTGTGTCTGAAACAGATTTAGATCAAATACAATTAGCAAAACAGTGCTGACATGACCTTAAATCCAAGATTGTCTAGGATAGAATAGAAAAAAATACATAAAATATGCATTGTTACCTATCTAATGTGTAAAATATTTAGAATGTATTCCTTCCAACTTATGACAATGCAATGTAATTCTGGATAATTCTACCCATTATTCTACCATAGACAACACATGTGCAAAGGTAAAAAGTAGATGAAACCTTAAAGAATCAATACAATGATTCAAAATTATAGCCTTATCCTGAAAGGTAAATTGGCCAATATCTAACAAACATAACTCAAGACATGGTATCAATCTATATACTAGATTTTCTAGCATTTGCTTGAGAAGCAGCAAGTTTAAACTTACAGATATGAGGGGTAGAGCATGCTGTGAGCACTGTATAATCCTGTCAACATATTCATTGTCTTCTGGGTGCCAGTCGTCAGGCGTGAATGCTAGGGTTGCAACAATCTGGACTAGCTCCTTCTTGCCTCCAGGGGTCTTTCCAAGACGCGACCATGTGAGTAGCTCCATAATGTGCTCAAACTCTTCAGCTACTACATCCTAGAACATAAGATTAAAATATTATATCTCCACACTTATGTTATTAATATGGAAGTATAGATGTTTCTTACGCCTTCACTATAATACTGACCTATAAATAGAAACATATAAGTTACTTTTACCCTGGAAAAACGCAGTGCTGTTTTGCTCAGTTTTGAATTATTCTGATTAAAATATTTGTGTTAACTTATTATATTGCCAATCACTTCACATTCTTAATCAACCCACCCAACTCCAAAGGATTTTTGATAAATATACATTCAAACCTTCCTGTTGAATAGGTATATCTATAAAAAAAACTGCATCATAATCCGTTGCGTAGCTTTTAAAGATCTAAGCATACATAGGGACAGACAGCTGGAAGCTACTGTTTTATACTATGTAGTGATGTCAGATGCAAATAAATACAATTCTTATTGCCTACCTCAAGTATTTTTTTGCATTCTGTTATAATAAGATCTTCAGCTTCTTTATTGATAACCTCCCTTCCCAGTTGTTTTACTTTGGTTGCCAGAAACTTGATGCATCGCTCCCTTACAGTCTCATTCACCACTTCGCTATCGGTGTTTTGGTGGATTTGTGAAAAGAACCCAGTCAATGCCCCTTTAGGGTCATTCTTGAAGATTGTGAGTAAAGAGTTTGTGACAATATTGATTTCTGTTGTATCATCTGACTGTAGGAGTTGTGCAAGTATATCAGCTATCCTCTGGGTGTGTTCTTTATGGTCTTTGCAGAGGTTTGGCAAGTCTTTAATGGCCTGTTTGCGGATCTACAAGATAATTTGTCATTAATAAAATTGTAATTCTGTAGCTTGTAAGTAGTCATACAACTTGGATATTTCTCATAGGTACTTACAGCGACATCATCATCCTCGCACAAATCGAAGTGAGCCTCGATGGCTTGATCAGTGAGCGTTGGAAAGCTATTGAAAAACTTTGCTATAAATTGTGAAGCGAGGCGTTTTTCTTTGTCTGAACCCTTAACAGCAGCTAGTATCTCCAAATACTCTTTTTCATGCTGAAAATCAAGTTTCCTTTTAGAGAAACAATTACAAATATAGCACCAAACAAACAGAACAGAAAGTTAGGTTATGTACCTTTGCAATGTCTTCTTTAGCGTCAGCTAAAATACCATAGTTCTGGTACAGTTTTTCAATGTTATCTGACGACATCTTTGCGGTAGATGTAGGTTTATCGTTATAAGTATCTATTCGCACTAAATCCGACGACAGCGCAGCACAAGCAAATTAAATCAAATCACCAGAAAATCAAATAATACGAAACTTGAGTGAGAGCTTCGTGGTTGGATAGACAAACTGGACAAGACAAAGTAAGCGAACGACCCAGTGTTACCACCAGCAGTCAAACTGAAATGAAAAAGCTCCGAATCGAACGCAAATATGGTGTAAAAATTGCCATTGCATAAAATGTTTAAAATAGTCTTTTGAAAACAGATTCCAGGATTTTTAATCTCACAAGAAAAATATGCGGCTGTTTATGAATCCGTTTGAAATTTGATTTTCTGACTTGCTTAAAATTCTACTTGAAGTGACTGATCTTCAAAATCACACTGCCTTTATCTTCAGAGCAGCTAACAGAAAGTTTTGCAAAATTTTGGGAATAAGTTTCTAGTAAAGATTTTCCTAAATAATTTAGGTTTTTTTTAATTTAGTACAAACAAAAAAAAACTTGCCCACCTGGAAAATCTATTGGGCGGCCTTGGTCTAGTGACTAGATCATTATAATTCCATCTCTTTTACAAAAAAAAAATGTTATTATGTCTAGATAAAGCTAACATTTTAATAATCAAAGACATAATATTTTTGTTGTGTGTATTCCGATTCGTCATTTTGGTCCGAAAATATGTGCAAGATCCGCAGAGATAGAAAAAGATCCGAAATAGACCAAAAAGATCTACGCCGGCAACACTGACAGTAATGCAAAGAAAAGAGTAAGGTATATAATTGAGAGGGAGAAGCGTAGATGGAGATTGCTCGTAGATTGTTATAGACAGACATCGTCGTCGCGTCGAAATAAATTTACACTTTTCTTTCTACGCTGGCTTGCATTACACTTCCGCTGCTTCAGCTAGACATAGACAAACAAACAAAGTCTGAAAACTAAAACTAGAACTCTAACTTCAGGACATCTTCAGGGCTGCAATCAAATTATATTTCAATCCTACTTTTGGATTCTACTAAGAGATAGATGGCGTAGTAGGCGATGATATTGCTACTTGCTGACAGATGGCGATGTTAAAAATTTTACGAAAGCTTATTTTTGTACAACCGACGACGTGCATAGAAAAACGGTAGCTACGAAATGGATTGTTAATAAATAGAAAATTATAGGTCTACCAAAACTAGTAATTTTAGATCTAAGATTTCAGAACTTACTACTATGATAGCTGTATGATGCTGATGAATTTAGGACAAGCTAAGAAGACTTAAGTACCTACCTACCTACTCATAATAGAAGGTCCTGGTTTAAATTGAAGGACCTTGTGCCCTTAGATGATGCTATAAAATAAATAAATATAAATACTTATATTATAAAGAGCGAAGATTTGATTTTTTGTTTGTTTCCATTGAATAGGCTCGGAAACTACTGGACGGATTTAAAAATTATTTCACCCTTGGGAAGCTACACCATTCCCGAGTGACATAGGCATAATTATATTAAAAAAATAGGGTTTATTAAAACTATAATAAAAAATAACCGATGGGCAGCTAGTAATAAATAGGGTAAGTCCGGGGGAGATGGCCCTACTAACTTTGACGATATATTTTCAAGAAACTATGGCGATTAAAACAATCATTTTAATTGTAAACAAAACTTTAATTATTTTTCTACTCGTATTATACTCTCAATCAGCCTCAAAATAAAAATAAAAAAATAGACAAAAGTGTCTCTAAAAAAAATTCACGATTGGCCATCTCTCCCAGAGTGTCCGGGGGAGATTGCCATGGGGCTCGGGGAGAGAGCCTTTAGTTTTTTTGCCCTTTTCCTTGCCTTTTAAATCTTTTATCTCCTTTAATTTCTTTTATCCGCAGCTGGAGCACATGTCTTCGTATTTAGTGCAATTTTCATGCACCCACAGCATATACAATTTACATTGGAGCAAGTCTTCAGCAAGTTGTGTCTTAAAGTAGTTTTCACCGCAGCCCCTGCAGTTATGTTCTTCATTTTCTTGATTTTTACTTTCGGACGAATCGCAAAGAACCATTGGAATTTCTTCACAGCTGCTGTCCGAGATCCTGCGAATGGCTTTACGTTTCCTGACAGTCATTTTCCTTCTGTTTTATCAATCTTTCTAGTCTTTGGTTTTCCAGATACTTTTCCATCCTTCTCTTTTTCTTTGATTTTTCGTTTTTCAGTAAGATCTTCAGATGTAAAAAGAATGCTCACCTGTTTTGCACTTTTGCGAACATCATAAAGTTTGTTAGGCAGTGGCGAAATTTCTTTCAGTATTCTTGTTGGTGTAGGTTTGTCCAAAGGTCAATAATAGACGCTCTGTAGCCAGACATCGTTTTATTTTGAACCGCAGCCCTGGCTTGTTGACCATCTTCTCTTCAAACGCCTCGAGAAGAACCTGTCTTCCGGACGTAGATGTTAGGCATCTGTGAAAAACATCGTCATGTCAGTATACTTAGTAAAATAACAAGTATAAAATACGGCCGTCTCCCCCGCAAAAAACATGGCCATCTATCCCGATTATACGGGAGAGATGGCCACTTCAATTTAAAAAGGAATTACATCATCCTCATTGCAAATTTTTAGCTTAGAATTCGGTAAAAGGTAATCATATCACAATAAAAGTACGAAAACGGGGATATTTTTAAAAACTTTTTTGAGAACACATAATACGTCAACCCCTTATACTAAATCGGACATATGTTAAAAAAACAAAGTGGATTTTACTTACTTTTTCATTTTTTTTCTCACAAAAATCCCGTTTACACTTGTTACTAGTAGTGAGGCGAAGCGAACTACCTTAAAACTAACATCATCTGTCGGTAATAAGTTGCAGATTTTTCAATTGGCCATCTCTCCCGTACGTCTGTCTCCCCCGGACTTACCCTATATATATATATAGGTGGACAATCCACACAGCATCATCTAGCCACAACAAAGTAAGCAGTGCAAAAAGCTTTGCTCTCTGCTTAGGTAGGTATTTAGTTACCTACCTATCGTTACTTAGTTAGGTATACCTCTAAATATATTTTTAAGCAGGGGAGGTAAATATACTGTACCTACCTAAACACGCAGAACACTGGAACAAATAGGTATCTGCAGCTGTATACATAGGTAAATTTGTTTTAACCAAGCTTTTAGGGTCCATTTTCAAGTAACTTTTGACCTACTTAGTCGATCAACAACAGCCGTAGTTCGATCTGGCTGTCAAGTTGAGGGATAGAGTAGGTACCTACCCGCCTAGCCGCTCACTAGCTAGCTCTTTGATCTTGCCGGTGATAACTTCCTTTTAAAATATTTTCACGTTATCAGCAAGCCATTGTTCGTCGATAGTAGATAGACCTTATTAGTACAGACCATCACCATTCACCATCTGTTGCTGCTTTAGATTTTGCCGACTATTGTTACCATAAATTGTTACATACATAGTAGGTACAGTAACTAGGTTTCTCTGTTCTATGAACCTACCGTACAATGGATTTCTAAGAAGGTTGGTAGGCGAGTAGGTAATTTCTTCGGAAAAATACAACAAATCGGCACTACCTATGCTCTAACGGCGAGACATTACATTACTCTAGCCTTTTTTGTTTTAAAAGCGAATATTCTAATATTTAGAAGGATGTAGGTATAGGATAAGGATAAAAATAGGGACGAATGGGTAGGTAGGAAGGAAGCTAGGCTAGGATAAGGATAGTGTATTGTACAATTCCGAAGTGCTCTTTTAATAGATCAGTAAATGTGAGTATTCTTAAACACTCAAATTAATATAATTTAATGAAATGAAATTAAAATAAATCCAATTAAATAAGATTATTGGATCAAATTAAAAAATATTCAAATTAAGCTAAGCCTAATAAACTCAAATAACTTTTTTACATACATACGAGTATTTCTGCCATATCGGCGGCGAATTAATCCTGCTCGCTACAGTTTGTAGGATGCTGTTGCGGCTATCCCGCACTCTGCGCATCAGGGACGCCGTCTTTTTCCGGAGAACGTACTGGTTTTGCCCATAATCCCCACGTTGGGCATGCGGGTTGCTGATTGCAGTTCGGTGGTAAAACGTTCTGCAAGAGGCGCTGCTGCCCGTTCCCCGGTAGATATCCCTTAGTCGCCTCTTACAACACCTTCGGGGATAGTTCACCTAGGTAGGTACGTTACGTACCTACTTAGTACTAATAACTTCCGCTGGTGGATTAAACGCCACTTTAGTTATAGGTATGTATTCTAATGTGAAAAAATTACGTCCCTACTTTGGATGACCCCGGCTAACATGTGCTAGCTAGTGTTTCTTTTTTACTGTTTGCGCTAATTAAAATTATTGAAGTGAAGAGAATTAATTAAGCATTAAAACTGTAAATACCTAGCTACCAGGTCCTTACTGGTTCTAATTTGTTTCTATCCATGATGTCCTCCTAGCCAAATTTCAACTAACTACCTATTCTGAAAAGGAAATTAAAACCAATAAATCGGTTTTATTATGATACTCTGTTGTGACGGCTAGCAATGTGGAATCTGATCAGGAAACGCGAGGTTTAAAGCAAGAAAAACAGAAAAAAACCTACTGAATGAAACTGAGCCGGTCATATTAAATGCATGATTTTTTTGCATATAAAACCCAGATCTGGAATGAATATCTGCAAACATTGGTCAACATTTTCGGAGGCAATTGAACCCGAAACCGCTCGCGTCACAGGCAGACTTCCACCTGCTACGCCAATAGCGTTGTCTCATAATCAAAACAAAAAAGCGTCTATAACGTGTATCGGCATAGAAAAGTAATTATTTAATTCTAAAATATTTATTGCTAGGTTGCCTGGGACAAATCGCTTTCAGCGATAAGGCCGCCTATTGTACTGTTAAGGTGTAATATTTATATATAAGGTGTATTTTTGTTCCTTTAAGTGCAATTTAATGTTCATTCATTCTTACTAACTTTTCTATGCATATCTATCGGGAAAGGGAAGGGAAAAGTGTGGTTAGGTTAACCCTTACCACAGCCAGCTCTTTTTTATTTAGATTTAGTGATGGAAGCAGTGAAGTTAATTTACCTATAATGCGTTAAAACTTACATTTACTTAAACAAATAATATCTTCAAAAAACTGCTGCATCAGCATTTTTTAACCATATAAAATATTGATAGCCTAATCTAATGTCTATGTAAGTTTATTATAATATTTGTAATGTAGGTATTTAGTATATTTGTTATCAATTATTTATTAAAGTGCCACCGTCTATATTGTTCGTTCATGTCCAGTCCATCCCAAGTTTGCCTGGAAGAGATCGCTCTCAGTGATAAGGCCGCCGTTTATACCTTTATTCTAAGTTTTTATCTCTGTATTATTTTCTGTTTTGTGTGGTGTAATAAAGTGTTATCTATCTATCTTTAGAGCTATTTTATTTTAAGGGCCTACATTACCTCAGCAGAAAATCAAATTTCGCCTCAGCTTGTTACGCCGCCGCGCCGCCGCGGCGCACGGGCGGCGCCACGGGGCGGACGGCCGGTGGCAACGTACCTACTCGCCGCGCTATTACTTCGCGCGCAAAATTATATTGGGTTGGGTTCACGCTAGTTCAAAACAATCTTATTGAAGTTAGGTAGGTGCAATATTATTGTCTAAAAGGTAGGTAATTAATTATATATACGGTACCTACTAAGAAATGAAATTATCAAATACGTAGGTAATGCTTTTTAGTAACTTTATACCTTAGTATGTACCTATACCTACCTAATATTATGATAGTTGGATATTGGTAGGTACCTACCTACCTACTTACAATTACAAAACATTATTTTATTTTATTGTTTTTCAATGTAGTTGCCAACATACCTACTACTGCTACTAGACCACCGCGCCCGAGACGTTATTTTCTACCCAAACACTAGACAGGTGCGAGTCGCTATAGCGCTGAAGGGTTCCGAACATTCTTTTCTGTAGTAAGATAGTGTTCTGCGAAATGTAAATTATACTTATGCCTACTACCAACCTAAAAATAGGTACGTAGTACTATTATTTATTCTTTGGTACTAGTAAATAGGATTTTTTATTATAACACCTTGTTTACAGATTTAATATAAACGAAGATTGGTACTACTACCTATATAAGGTAAAACTAACACAACAAAACCTATATAAGCAATGAAATAGAATACAAGTTTATGTCTAAGTATATTGAGTGAGGGTTCCGCATATTAGTTTTTTAAGTAAAATTGAATTTTGCCAAAAAAACATTGTGTGGAAATAGGATGTGTATGACAAGTAGTGTGCAGGTAAATATTGTAATAAATTAAAATATAGTCTAGATTATATTTGCACATACATAATATGTTTAACTTTATTAACAATATATATTACTTTATATTAAATTTATTTCAATTCGCTTATATCTCGTATTTTCATATTGCGAACATGCCAGGGATCGCATAACTCGAACAAAATATATGTTAAAAAAATTTTGGTTCCATTAGTTGTTCCCAAAATTCGTCATCCCTTTCGATGATCTCAACTTTCATCTAACATCTACATAAAACAAATGAAATGATATTTTATCACACTAATCTATATCTATTGTGTATATTATATATATAAAAGAAAGTCGTGTTAGTTACACTATTTATAACTCAAGAACGGCTTAACCGATTTGGCTGAAAATTGGTGGAGAGGTAGCTTAGAACCAGCAGATGGATATAGGATACTTTTTATCCCGCAGGGTAGGTTAGCGTAGGGTAGGTAGGTTGGTAGGTTTGGGTAGGGTGGGGTAGTGACTCTGGAGAGGTGTGTGTTTGTCTGAAAAAGGAAAAATAAAACACAATCTTATTATAATCTAGATACCAAATCATATTTCAGTAGATATGTAAGTATTTACTTACAATTCTACGTTCTGTAATTGATAAAGATTTGTCTTATCCGAATTTATGCCATTTGTCAAATCATTCGACGTTACTTCCATCCTGTATCAGTTACACATGCCAAGAAAGTAGGTAGGTAAGGTACCTAACATGTAAATATATGTATGTGCCCACTCTAGTAATATGAATGAATTATAATGAATAATTAATAAGGACTCTCGTTCAAGGTATAAACCGTATAAGTCCATTATTACCCATTTATATTTTGAACCATGTGATATATCTTCACTTTCATGAACTAAAAGTAGAAAAGCTTGTGTTCGTAAGGTTGGAACCATGACTAAATTAATTATTGCAGAACCCTAAAATTTACAAACTCGTAAAAATGTTAGGAAAGTTATAATACATTATAGGTGTAGACAGTAGGTACTATAGTTAGTAACTATAGTAGGTACCTAACCTACTACTTACAATTCAATGTTTTGTAATTGGTAAAAAAAAATCTCGTACGGATCTTTTCTGATATCCAAAATGTCCAGATCATTCGATGTTACTTCCATCATGTATCAGTAACGATTCATATATTATGGAGATACAAATTAGGTGGGTATACCTAGGTGTAAATATTTTATAGTATTGATAGTCAAACGGAACCCTAATATATATTTCTACCTAGATAATGATGTGTTGTGAAAATACTACTTCTATCACATGGAGATACAAATTGAGGTGGGTATACCTTGTATTTACACCTAGGTAGGACCTAGGTATAGGTATTTACCTATAAGTATAAAAAATACGATTTTCACATACTTAGCGCCATCCAGTCCCATAAACAAGTAAGGTCTACTACCTTACTGGTAGGTAGGTGTTTGGTACACACGGATTTACCGGGACATTATTTTCTTTATCATTGTCGCCATCATCGCTTACAATAGGAGCTGTACTTTCTAATCGACGTTTTCTAAAATAAAATAAAAAATAATTAGTTTGGCTGCGACATTTACTTAGGTACTCACAAATCACAATCCACATCCTCACCTCACCTCACCTCAACGTGTAGGGTAGGTAGGTACTTACTTTATAACGTCGTTCATGTGTTTTCCATCTTTTTTATGATTCCGTCGTCGCTTTCTACACTTATTATAAAGATTTCCCATATTTACAAATATACAAAGTCCGATGACACGAAGCGCGGAGCAGCGACACAGGCTCCCCGTCCGAAGGCCGAAGCTAGACTGAATTATGGCCCGGACGGAAGATAGCGCGTGAATATTTAGGTATTATTTTTTTACGGTAAAAATAATAGTAATTTTGAAAATCTAAAACACACATCGTCTGCTTTATACTCTAATTGTTTACTGTATAAAGTATCAAGGCTTATTTTAACGTATCTATTGAATAGCGACGGTTTAAAGTACAGTTTAGAGTGAACTTTGGATTTTTTTTCTATCGAGAAAATTTCATGTAATCGTGTTTTCGAAACACTGGTGGTCTAGCATCAATCCTGAACTATAACATATTAAAATCTCAAAGTAAATGCTTCAGAATTGTGGAAGATATGATCGTTGAAAATAACCGATTTCAGATAGTATCAACTCTTAAGGTCAGGTCATTGGGTCATTGTTTTCCCAATTCTGAGTTACAGTGCTACGCCAAATAGTGCTACGGGGCTACGAGCATCTACGAAATTACCTACTTCTATTTTATAGGAGCGAAATTGGGAAAACACGGTAAAATTATCGACTTTATTAACTTAAGATTTCAATTTAATTAATTTATTATTATTTTACTGTAATAAATATTATCTATGAATGTTGTATTAAATTTTTAAAGGAGGCAATATATTTAGGAATATATTTTTTATGTACAACTGAACGACATCAAGTGCAACACGTGCACCTACGGTGGAACTGAATAAATGAAATGAAATGATTAATCTGCTATTTACCTTCCTGGCGACCTCTGTGGCATAGCAAAATCAGGTAGGTACCTACTTATTCGCTTTCATGCAAGGGCTTTAAAGCAAATATTAAATCTACGTAAAATTGTAGACGTGAAGCTACTGAAAACCCAGACAGATGGTGAAAAAAATAATCAAGTGCATAAATTTTATCCAATTAGATGGTAGAAAGGATTCCGATATCGGCATGGCAGCAGCATTATGATCTGTCGTAATTATGGAAAGGACGGCGGCTGACGGCGCGGGCGAGGCGTCGTCAGCGGCGTCGTGAGCGCCATGCAACCGGCGTCGGCGGCGGCAGCGGCGGCGCGCGGGGCTCCAGCCACCGCGGCCGCCGCCCCGCCCGCGCCTGTCCCTTTCATTGGCCGCGTCGGGTGCCGCCCTCTACCGCGCTCGCTGCCCCTCCCGTTTCCAACACCACCTCCGCTCGCGACGACCTCGCTCAGTCGTGATTGTTACGCTACGCGAGGTGGATATCTTCTCCATCCATCAACATCGTGAACAGTGTTGTTGTGACGAGTGTATGTGCGATGCTCGGACGGTGATCAAAGCATGGTGAATTACGTCAATCCCCTGGCCATGTACCAAGGCAAGGGCGGGCAGTACGGCAGCGGCTGGTACGGCTGGCAGCATCAGAACTTCGAGGAGCAGCAATGGTGCGCGTGGAACGGTGCGCCCGCGGGAGGAGAGTGGGTCTCAGACCCTCAGTTTCCGAAGAGAGAGCCGGGGGAGAGAGAGATAGCGGATATGCCGTCTCCGGCGCGAGGGGACCTGGCCAGTCCAGGAGAAGGCTCGCCGGGGTCTAGGCCTTCGCAGCCGCCGGCACCGCCTCGCTCTCCTTACGAATGGATGAAAAAGCCAAACTACCAGACACAGCCTAACCCAGGTAATACAATATACAACTATCTACACATTAATTTTTATTATAATCTACTACTTGAGTACCTACTACAATATTTTGGGCTTATGAAAAACTGAACTCTATATTATTATATTATTGTTGCATTAATAAGTGCTCCATGAAGGTAGACGGAAAAAATAAACCCAATCCAAACAATTTTTTTTGCTAAGATCAAAGATAGACCACGATAATATTACCTAGCTTTCAAACTTATAGGTATAGGACCTAGCTAATCTCATTTAACTTAAACCAAAAATAATTTTAAAACAATTAAAGTAGATATTTTAGGGTTCTCTTTTATTAAATGAACTTTTTGCGACATAGGTAGGTACCTAGGTAGTTCTAACTTAATCGGAGTGTGATTAAGCACTTTAATTATGTCCTTATTTTGTTAGGTAGATTAGATAGATATACTTAATGTAAAGTAAGTAAGCACCCATATCAAATAAATGCCTAACATAAGTGTCAATACATAAACTTGTCAACTGCGAGTAACAATGCAGCAAAAAATAATTATAACATTTAGGGAGCACCGTTAGGAAATTAGATTTAGAATCCAAGATATTTTATGTTAACAAAGTCATATATGAATGAAACAATAACAGTAATAACAAGGTTTTCACATAAGTAAAACACAAACTGCAACGACGCATACCGAATCTCACGTAATTTGGAACGAAAAATGTTTCAATCAGAATGCAAAACGAACGGGAGATCAATTAAATGATGAATGAACGCTTTCATAACCAAAAATTGTTTTGAGCTTTTTTCCTTTGGTTCTTTGATAATTTTCCACCAATATTCCTTGGGTTTTATAACCGTTTGCATATAAAAAATATATTACCTAGGAATTAAGGCAAATACTTACCGTATTTATCTCAACTTAGAAAACTGTGAATACTAAGGAACTTTAACTTGGTTTTTAGTTTTTAAAAACAAGCAAATCTTTTATTCGTGGTCACGGTCAACGGTGTACGTGAAAAGTGCGTTAATTATGATATGCAAACTTCATTGGTGTCACATGCAAATTATTTTAACTAACATGGAAAAGTTATATTCGATTTAAGATAGGTATCTACAATGATAATTGATTAATTTCCCAAAAATTTTGATTTCGGCGGGATTTTTGGGATATTAATTACATTCCTTAAAGTTTTAAATATATGTGTAGTGCGACGGCTTATAAATTTTTTTGAACATTTTTTTTACTTGTTATAAGATTTACACAGAACATAATAAACTTAAACTAAGAGGAAACGTGTAAGTATGTTAGTCCAGGAACAAAATGGCTTTGCCTCAGCATGAGTTGGATGACCAGCATGCTAGCAACCAACGCTGGTTTGCTCACTATAATAACAAAAACATTAGGTTTCTTCTGTGTTCTAAATTATAGTCCATATATTTTTAATATGGCCAATGACTACTCCGTCAATTGTGGCACGATTGATGATTCTTACGCTATTATAATTTTTTTTTTTTTATTCATAGTAAAAAGGGTAACAAGTGGTTAGTTACAGCAATTTTACAGTACAAATATTCTATGAAGTACTTGATCTTAACCTTTCAGAGTTATGGTGACTTCTCGCTCTAACTAGCTTTATTGTATAGAAAATCCCAAGACGGTCCCATAAAAATGTTATTTCCGAGAGATGGGTATTTTAGATGACTTCTAGACATAATTGATTTTCACCCCAGTTGTGTGAATAAAATAATATCTAATACCTAGCTGACTTGATCCGGCTATTGGTGTTATTTAATAAAACACAGAAATAAACCGATTATTAAATTTTTATTGGTGTTTTATGGACTCGAACTACTTGTTTTATTAATACCTATTGCTCTAATAAAACAATAAAATTAAAGAGATACCTACTAAAATATTTTAGAAATTCGTCATAAATTATGATAACAGACAACTAGAAAAGCCTTTCCATCGCTGCATTACATTAATTTCTGTGTAATAATATCGCCTAGCTGTATTTCACTTTAGTTAGTCATAACAATCAAATGTAATTAATCATTTTTAATTCTTAACCTTATAGTTATCGTAGATAGATAGGAATCTCGTAGATTGTAGGTATGATATTATGTTTGATCCTGAATATTTTTTGTAAACAAAGTAGTTACAAAACCAAAAAAATTTACTTACTGGTTGAAAATATTTTTTTCGCTGATCATTTGGAATCGTGTCATGCCTCGCGTATATTTTTCTTTTTACTGATAATCCTAACAGCCTAATACTTAAATTTATTTATTTACAAGAAATATCTTGGATTTTGGAACCTACCCTTTTTGCCAATGTACCTACATATGTATGAATAAAGCAAAAATACATATTCCTTTTTTTTTATAAAGCGAAAAGGGACTTTTCGCTTTAATTTTAACCATGCTAGCTAGCTATGGTTAAAATTATAATGCAAATAAACATTAAATTACTTACCACTCCATTAATATATGTATAGGTAGGATCTGGATATTTGCATAAACTCCCAAACAGACGTTTGAAAAGTTTACAATTAGTACCTATTTATATGTTACATTCAAAAAGTGACGCGTTGATATATTTTGCCCTAACAAAAGAGTTCAACGCGCACACCCCCAAAACTATTGGCAACCTACAAGACAAAGTGCTGTATTTTTTTTAGGTAGGTACGTGTACATAATTATGTATATGGGTGCTGTAAAAGGGAAACGAGCGGCAACGAATGTGAAAAAATAATAAGTTGTAAGAAGATTTACCTCTTACGACTACCTAAGTTTTTTTTAAAAAAAAAAAGCTCTGGTTCAGAACAGTCTAGCATCATTTGTTTATTTTCTCTTTAAATTTGAGTTCAAGCCCTATGTTTCGGGTGTTCTGGTCATTTTCTATGTATAATAAAAAATATCTATCTATGTAATGTATTGTATTATGTATATCAGTTATCTAGTACCCATAACACAAGCTCTGCTTACCATGGGGCTAGATAATGCTGTGTGAATTGTCCAGCATTATTTATTTATTTATGGCAAAGAATATTGTTTTTAATTTTTTATATCATCAGCTACAAGAAATTCGTCCTCTTACATAAATAAACTTGACTTTTAGATTCTTATTCCATGCATTCTTTGTAAATACAAAAACAATACATTTCATTTGAATTTATTTTTAAAAATAGAACTGGTAGCGCCTTCTTGTAAGGGTGATTCTACCTCCATGGTAGAATGCGTTGTACGTACTTTGCGTTGCGCATAACGAAAGCACAAAAAAGTTGGTATTAAGGTGATATCTTAGTTTTTGTCTATGTACAAACTGAATTCCGTTCAGTTTGTGTGAACGTGGCTCATTTAATTGAAATTGTCATCAAGCGAAAACTAAGTTAAAATCTATATCTACTCATAACAAAACACATCTTTATAATTTACAGCTGGACCTATTTTGACGTAACTTTTACTGACTCATTGCTAAATAATAGGTAACTGAGGATACTTGTATTTTATAAACAGAAAATGTGAAATTGTTCTGTGTACTGCCCTAATCCTCTTGCCTGCCCATTTATGCACTGTTTGTTGCATTAAATAAAAACCGGCAAAGTGCGTGTCGTGCCGCTTGCCACGCGCTGTGTATAGGTTTCCGTATTTCCACGTTTTATTAATATTTTACTTATTTAAATACCTTTTTTACACAGCCAACAATTTAAGTTGTTTGCAATGGATTTTATACAAAACCTTTCTGTTTATTTGTCACAGTACATTTAGTTGATGCAAAATATCTCGTTAACCTGTAAGGCATTTTAAATGAGATCTTTTAAACTTTGCTATACTACTTCTATGAATTTCTAAGAGATGTGCTTGCAAGAGGACAAACACATAAACTAGTACCTAGTATATTATCGCGGTTTCTATATTAAAGCATAAACGTTTTGTATTGTATTTGTATAAAAGTAGATGCATAAAGTACCACACACAAAATGTCGCGATATTTCTAAATTTACTTTTTTGGAACTCTAAAAGACCTAGGTATCGATTTTCACTGCTGTACTGTTCAATTTTAAGAACGGCTCCATCGTCAGTTTTATGCCACCAATGATGGTAGGTATCCAGCATCTACCCAAATCACCAAAATAGTGACAATGACCTCCAATTTGCGCTTTCCTGCCATGACTATTTACGTAAGCCACCGTGAAACAACCAGCTTTCGACCATAGAAGTAACTACTCCATCTAAACACCTTGAGCACGCAACCCACTGTCACACCCGACGACAAATTAAAATAAGTAATTTACGATTTTGAAGACAACCGTGAAAAAATCTATAAATAAAACCAAAAGTTTTCGGATTACAATTATCTATCTGGATAAAACAGTTATTCAGGCATAAAAGTTAATTGTAGTGTCACACGTGTCGATAATTGCTTCAATTGTTTTAGGTGCCTTTCTAATCAACTGACGTCAATGTACCTCCTCGTATTTACAGCTAACATGATTGCCAAATGCTTAACTTTACCTGCCTTAACAAAAATAAAAACGCAAAATTCTAATTCTGGAACTCAATTCAATAATAGTTCTATTAAGACGCGACGGTTACTAAATCGGTTTTGATGTAAATTGTGTCATAAGAAAAGAAGATACGATCCAAACAACAAGCATAGACTGCGATTTGTCGGGTTTGTCACGGCCACATAAAAGGCCGTGACAAACCCTACAAATCGCAGTCTATCACCGCCAGCCAATTTACCCGACACTTTGCAATTATCATTGAGCATAACATTATTTCGCGTTTACCGAAACGGTCCATAACGCGTGCCTGGGGAGCGAGTGCATGCCGCCGCAATTAATCCTCGATACCGGGCGAATACCGGGATCACTCCCCGTTCCCGGGCCGGCGGAACCCGCCGCGACAATCACGTTCAACGGCGCCCCCGGGACTACAAGTCTTGCCAACTCCGTATAGGAAATTTGAGCTTTGAAATTGAGCGAGTTTAAAGCGTTTAATTTTAGAGTATCTACCTAATTAATTCTTTGTTGTCTACGTTAACTCACAAAAAGCGTTTTTATGTCTATTAAAATTATTAAGCAGTTATAAACGTATCGTATTCGTCATTGTATATCATAAGAAGCGCCTAATTGCAGAGAATATACCATTTTAATAGGTGGTAGATTTTTTAAGCCATTTTTATACCTACATACATTACTAACACATTAGTAACCTAGGTTTATGCTGTCCTTTCAAAAGTCCAGCCTACCCGTATCATATCTACACATACACCCATCTCCAAATATTTGCCTTATTGTGTCCACAATATCCTTCGGTTTGTATACAATCCTCTATTTATCTTTTTGTGTTTGCACAAAGTCAGGACTTTCGGGGAAATAAATCTTTATTTGTCTACATTCACCAATCCTGTCATCGATCCTCAGCGGGGGTGATGCCACGCTTACCGAGATAGCGTTGACAGATGTCACTTTCGAATCAATGAGTATTGTGAAAAGCATAGAGTAAAAAGCCGCTAAGGCTGCAAGTGTTGAAAAAAGTGTTGAAAGCTGTCATTTGCGGTAGGCACGCCCCGGGGGCGCAAAAAATTCAGAAGCAGAGAAAAGAGGCTATAATTATTGTTAGCGAGAATGTATCGCACTGTTTGTTTGTTGTCTCCACGTAACTAATCGGCGATCACTGGCGCAGTATTGTTTGTGACGGCAGTGATGGCGTCATGCAGTTTGGATGTTTGCGTAAACGTGATAGATAGGTTGGATATTTTGCTGTTTGCCTTTTAAATTTTGACTGGCGTTTGAACACAGTCATCATAATTAGAATATTGAGGGTACAACCAAGACTACCGTAGGCCTTACTTTTTATAAATAAACGAGTATAGTTCTTGTCGGTGCAATGATGTTATGTCCTCCACTTTTCTTTTCCAATGCGGTCTCTTATATACTGCTTTTGACAACATGACCGCTGCTCCGAGTCTGCTGACTCATAAAGTTAATTCTTGGTCTAGGTACTTAGTTTAGTCTTGTGCAAAGACGCGGGCAGAAACTTGCTGAAAATAAAGAAGTTACTAAAATGATTTCCACATTCTTGCGTAAATCAATTTCATAGTCGAAACACCTGGATGTCATCGGCGAGTACGCTTCAAACCGGCCACGGCCAAGCAAGCGTGTCAACTGACTGTTAATGTCCATGTCGAATGCACAATAGGTTGATGTGTGTTTTTGCGGGTTAAGATTAAAATGTTTAGGTCTACAGATCGGTTCATTTATCAAACAATTTTAAATTTAAAGAAAGTTTAAAGGTGCGTCCAGATTAGGTGATAAAATCTAAAACCTATAAACAAAAATTAAAAACAAACAAACAATAACAACCTATAAACCAAAGGTAGGTATTGAATACGTTTATTAATGTGAACGTGTTCTACAGAAGTTACCTACATATCCAACATGTTACCTCATCTGGACTAGATAATATACATACATAGGTATAATATTTCTGAACGCACTATAAAACAAAAAAGAGAATATTACTTTGTGCACTATCAATCAATACCAATTCACTAGATAGTACTCACTTAAGTTATACGTATAGATAGGTAGACAAATGATTGGTATTTATATTTATTTAAAGGAAAACCAAAAGCTTATATATAACACAATAAAAAGTTCATAAATACTAGAAAGCTTATTGAAGGTTTTCACGGATAAATATAAGTATAAGGAACAGATGCCTATTGGGACTACCTACCTATGTATGTATGTCTAGGATAAAATATTATGTTAAATCTGTAGAAAATACACAAAGCTTCATGAAGATTTTTTATAATCGTCAAACGGCGAGTTTATTACTTGACTGGTTAGTTTGTTTTCAAAAAGACAGATGCACAGGTGCACTAAATATGTGTGCACTAGTGATAGGGTTCGATGCTCTAAAAGACCTAGACGACTTTGTTGACAAGACAGGTAGGTATTCCGCAGGTACAATGATTCATGTACCTTACCTATGTAATGTTGTACCTAACTACAAATACATATAGGTACAAGAACTCATGATACCTACTTGGATATATATAGATTTAAGTGCTTGTCAAGTGTTCTCAAGTATCTCGTCGACAATGATAACAGCAGAAGTAAAATCACGAACAGATTCGTCTCGATTCATGAGTCATGACTCATGACACTTCATAAGGATAATACTAGGTACTGTTCCTACTACCTGACATAGGTAAGGTTCCTTCCCGTGTTGTTGCGATACCGACCGCGCCCACTGCTGTATAAGCCGTACTAACTGTTACTTATCATTGGAATTCTGACAGTTTTCAGAAGTGTCCAACCAGTCTCTTACGCGGCCTTCTTTATATGGATAGATAGATGTTATATAATAGATAAAAATCTTAGATTGTATCTTACATTATCACTAAAGATAGATCTACGATTTTATCGAAAGTCTCGTAAGCACATGTTATTTGTCGTTGCATTGTTTTTGTTTCCTGCATGAAACATATCATAAAAAAAAACCCCAGTACGTAGTTTGCTTTAATTTCTATAAATTGGTCATAAAAACTTAATAAAAGCGATATAGTGATCGCTATACAATATATTACCTATATGTATATTTACCTACTTGATCATCTGCATTGCAGCCTATGTGCACAGCTATGCGGGCCTTGCGGGCCGAAACAACTCGTTAATATTTGTATGCAGGCCGCAGCTTATACACCTCTGTATACACTCATAACCACGTCATTATGATAGGTTAGTAAACTATATCAAAGGCGCCGCTATCAGGTCGCCTCCGATAATCGCGCGGTAACTGAAACCTGGATTTCGGCAGGCCGACAAAGAGGCTGATAAATGTTCGATTATAGTTTTCCTTTGAGTGCGTGAAGTACAAGTTTGATAACATGTACTACATACTAACATGTGTAATCGGTTGATAGTATCGATAGCTGATAATCGAAAGATAGGTTTTTAAACTGGTTTTAATAGATTAACTTTGTTACATTAAAAACTTGAATTAATCGTTTGGGCCATTAAATTCCCTGTTAATTCATTATATTCGTACGTCGATGATGTAAGTAAGTAGGTAAACTAAATATTTAATAGTTAGTTTACCTACTTACTTACATCATCAATCAGAGAAAGATTGCGAAGGTCTGTATAACAATGTAGTTTTTAGGCATGATTTTCCTGGCAGTCAGTTCTTTGACATTATACTTTTTTGTATAGCATCTAAAAAAATACTACCTATTTTATGTAGAGAAAGAGACCCAATAACCAGACACCTATGTTGGTTTTAGACGATTTTTATATCTTATAACTAGTAGTTCTAGTTAGTTAGTTAGTTATTTATTTTATCTAGTAGTTAGCCGTCAACAATATCGTAACGAGGTTCGTCTTGTCTAGTTTATCGAGAAGATGAAATTCAAAACAATCATCGCTTCACTTTAACAACTGTTATGGCCTACGTCTGGGAAGTCATGGCGATTCTGCGAACGTTACAACTGCCGTATTGAAGTGATTTGATTAGCAGAATTGGGCCCCCTGACATATAGCTGAGACGGTATATCGCATTAATTGTTTTTGTAGTGGCCATATTTTGATTTCTGCAAAAAAATATTTTCAGTAAATCTAGGTATTTCCCGTTCAGAAGTCCTTATATGAAACAGAAGTTTAGTTAGGCAAGTGTAGTATTAACCAATACCAAACGTAAAGCCTTGTCACACAGCCGGCGTAGTCGCGGCGTGGCGTGGTGTGGGCGGGGCGGCAGCGTGGCGGGTGCGGCACGACGACGAGGAGCAGCAGGGAACCCGCCACGCCGCCGCCACGCCGGCGGCCGGCCGGTGCAGTTCTAGTCCGGACCCCGCCGACCACAGTGCATGGCTTAAAAGTACCTCCTTAAATTATTTCTTAACATTTTTCTATTAACGGCCCTATCAGATCTACGTGGTATTGGTCAAATACTATGTGGAATACGTCGGAACGCGACCAAGCGCGAAATCCAAACTAAACTTATCATTAAACCTCTGGGTACCGAATACCGCTTAGATCTGAAAAGTCTTTAACATGACAGTGGGATTAATTACCCATACCTACTCGTATTTTGCCGCGCGTTGAGCTAGATCTGTAAGAGACCAAGCTCAAAGCGGTCTTCAAACGGCCATATCCTCCATGATCCACTCAGAGAGCTTCTAACGTAATGCTGTGTGTGGGCACTGAATGCATTGATAGAATATGATTTAATTTGATGGTTGTCTATGCAAACTTACTCTTCCAACATTCTAATTAACAATGATTTCTGTTGAACTTACAGATTGCTACGCGGTAGCCGTATGCTACGCCGTAGCAATCCTACAAAAATATGTTCAATTGCATTGCAATCAATATTTAAAATCGCATAGCGTAGACATTCTTCAAATCTCCATCTGATGACTTAGCTCACTTACGTTGGTGCGTATTAAGTTATTTATACGGCGCGTATTTAATTATTTTTGAATATAATTTTCGGGTTTCTTATTATTTCAAGCACAGGTCGTGGGTTCGATGCCGCTCCGTGGGTCGCGGACCACTATTTGCTCCCCACATTAACGCCTGCTATCAAACGCTCGTCTATCGCCTGTAGACACACATCTGTTTACTTTTCTTGTTCTCTGCCTTAACTTTTGTTTGCCACTCTAACAGGAAATTTAATTTTGTTATAATTTTCTGTCAAAGAGTTCACCTGTACCATAAGGAGTTCAAGTGACAGCGTTGCATGCAACGATCGAGAAATTTTCAATTTTCAAGTCACAGTATGCCGAACTTTTGATGTCTCTAATGTCGTATTGTAATTTGCTTGTTCCAAAACTCGATTTGGAAAAAAATATATTTCATAGCTCCGAAAAATTATCTCATAATAATTTTGGTCTCAAAAATCGTGGAAGAATCGCGAGTACTAGAAAACATCAAAAACTGCAACGATCGACTAGACTAAATATTCAAATGCTGTCGTGTAGAGATTTGGTCGGTTAAAGCTTGATAGCTCGTATGTAAACAACACCATTTGAAAAACCTAATTTCTAAAGGAACATTTCGTAATAATTCTAATTCCAGTGTAATTATCTCGCGAGTGACAAACATAATTTATGAAGTTCTTAATACGTAGATAAGAGATATTTACACACTCCGAAGTGAGTACACATTGATACCCTCTGTCTTGGTATTGTGTACTTACGTAGGTACCACGTTCGTTTTACACGTATGCAAGCTAGATAGTAAAATGCAAATATAATTAAATTTTGACAAAACTCTAATGGGATTCCCTGTTTCTAGCAACCTTGAAAAAAAATTCCTGGTCGTAAATACAAGAACCTTCAAATAGAATCTTCAACTTCTTATATGGCTCTGCGTCTGGATTGACACAATCCTGCCAGTGTCCGTTTCAGATTGCGCATAAGAACGTTTGTACGAAAAAGGTTTTAAATTTAAATCGGGGTTGAGTTTGTTAAACTCTTCTCCGCTGGTAGTCGGTTAATATATAGTATATAATGAACGCGCTTAGGTACTATTATAGTAATAATATATTATAATATATAGTGTGGCATAGGTAAATTCAAATGAGGATGTAGTGTCTACTATCAAATGAAGTAAGTATATTTACTAAACTATATCAAAAACAATCTAAATTGCTTTTGTTTATTCGTGAATCATAATCAATTTTGTAATTTGAAGCAGTTTTTAAAAACTGTTTTTGCTTTCGGCTTTTATTCAAATCATTTGTTTTCGAATTCAAGCTCAAAACGCGTGAAGACGCCTTGATATCAAGTGATGTGTTTACTTGACTAGGGTGGTCCACTGATCCTCTATCTAAGCCCCGTCGACGCGGCGGCGCTTGTGTGTACCACCGCAAGGATTTACCTTATCGACCCCAAGGGACCCGTTCTCCAACTCAACACCATCGCCCTACTCGTTACGAGAATATAAAAGACTTTTGAAAACAGTAACCAGCGAATTATCATGCCACTAAACTCAAGAAAGTGTTGGTGACTCAAATATCTCGGAAATTGCTTCTGCATTAGTTGTTTGAGTTCTTGTAGTGGGCTTCTATCAGTTATTTGGTGTGGCGTATTTTCCAGTGCATTGATAATAATTGCACCGAGTCAGATTTGAAAGATAATATTGACTAAAAGATAATATTGTGAATATATAATTTGATACATTTTAAGGAATAGTTTAGGTATATATTTTCTATGGTGATTCTTTTGAATTTTGTCAACCACAATATGCACGTATGGACTCTGGCTATCGAATATAGGTATAACTATGAATATTGGCATACATTTTGATTAATAAATATTTAAAATACAACATGAATTCTACAAAACAAGTTGTGATTTTGTGTAACCATTTAACAAGTTTGCAATTAGAGAACACGGTAAAGGTTGATAATTTTTATTTGTGGTTCATATATTTTTCTGCTAAGGAGATGGACAAGGATTAAAGGAAAAGTAAATTGTCGCAAATCGTAAACTATGTTATAAATCTGCACGAGCTCTTAGAACACGACTAAAACGCCCTGTGCGTTTTAGTCGTGTCGTGTTTAGTTTTGCACGACCTACATCTGTATTTTAAGAAGGGTTGGGCAGTTCAAATTATTGCAATGTAGTGATGTATTATACAAAAAAAATAAAGAAAAATGCATCTCTAACTAATTGAATAAAGTCATAGAGAAAATGTACTCATGATCTTGTGTCTTGGCGAGTCCATCATTAACACAAATGCGGTGGATATAAACTTGCCAAGACAAGAAGACACTAATTATATAATAAAACAATGTAACGAATTAAGATCAGGAACTGATATGAAACTTTGCACTATTCTATAAGATCTCAGCTCTTTTATCAGTGAAGCCACTATCTGAACGAATTTGGCTAGTTTTCACATAAATTTTTGTTTTTGATTACATAATAAAACTACTGCAAACGACCTACAACTTTATCTCCATTGTTGCAGGTAAAACGCGAACGAAGGACAAATACCGTGTGGTGTATAGCGACCATCAGCGACTGGAGCTGGAGAAGGAGTTCCACTACAGCCGGTACATCACCATCAGACGCAAGGCGGAGCTAGCTGCCAGTCTTGGACTGTCTGAGAGACAGGTATGTTAATTTGCTAATACAAGGCTATAAAAACCATCATTGAATGGTACCTACCTCCTCGATGTCTTAAAAGGCGACAATGTGAGAATGCTTCTAGTAATAATTGAAATTTTGATGCCGGTCCCAACTCCGCCATGAAATATTTTTCTGCTCGGTTCTGATAGACCTACTTTGAAATACGAACCAAGTTGACGAATGTTCCAGTCGTGTAGAAAAGCGGAGGGTTTAGTTATATTATTGATTCAATCCTGCATGATATAATTAGCTTGGCACTACTTTTGTAGTAAGTAGTATTTCTACCATTTAGTGTAAGTGAAGTAACAGGCTGTTCTTTTCAGGTGAAAATCTGGTTCCAAAACCGGCGCGCCAAGGAGCGTAAACAAGTGAAGAAACGTGAAGAAGTCGTCATGAAGGAGAAAGGCGATCATGCATCCCTCCAACACGCACAGTTACACCACGCGACGATGCTCCACCACCAGCAGATGATGAACGGGATGATGCATCACCATCATTACCATCATCAAGGGGTGCTCCAAGGGGTCCCGGAGCCTTTGGTCCCGGGTGTGCCTCCTGTGCCCCTACTGTGACCGCAAGACAGTGACTTTAGTGAGAGTGAAAAAAGGTTTGGTCGCCTAATGTGATATTGGACACATCGGCATTGTTGTAATAAAGACGTGAATACTCTTCTGTTATACGTTTAGTCACAATTAATTGGACTGTAGCGTCCTTATGAACTTGAAGTAGATGACTTTTCAAGTTTCCTTAGGTTTGTGAATTTATACGAAGCAGTAAGGATACGTAAAAATATGAAATAAAAACTTTACGGTCTTTATAATTATCGAGGGCTGGGTGCGGCAACCGCTACCTCGTCATAAAAGCGAGACACTTACAATTTTTGGTTTATCAAGCTTTTTTCGTAATGGGTTCTTTGACTCATCGCCAAGACCATCTTCTTTCCTCGTTAGGAAAAAAGTTTCGGAACCAAAATTGCTCATCACTTAAGCCTTATTTTAGTGCTAATTAAACCAGTGTTCACGCCTTAAAGCAATTTTTTGTGCCTATTTCCAATAGGCTACTTTGTATTAATGAATGTTTAGTTCATTTGACTGTAAATATAGATAGTTATACTATATTTTTATATTATTATTGTAATGTAGCAATTAAGTATTATATTGTTTACTTTTAAGTCAATTTAGGTAATATTTCTCAATGCTACAGGTGCCTTTCTTTAAATCGGATTTTGTTTAAGTTTCCAAGTAGATAATGTGCTAGCTGAATGTAGGTAAATGTAGATAAATTTCATTTATTCCTAACCCAGTGTAGTATTGTACCTTATAGTTTTGATATTTGTTATGTTTCTGAATTTTGTACTGCATCTTTCCATTAAAAAATATTCATTGAAATGAATGGTTTAAAATGGAATAAAATTTCATTGAGAATCTCAATTATGTTAGCAGCTGTGAATCAGTTATAACTTATTGTACACTTTTAAGTTACACATTTGTAGCTTTGGGAAGTAAGTGCAAATATCTTTTTTTAATAGGATGAGATTATTACGACATAGTTCTATCTTGTAATGTAAATAATAAATTAAGTTCTAGTTTGACTTCCTATGCAGTTTAAATAGAACACATTAGATCACAATGACACGAATCGTCTAAAATTTCTTCTTTATTTAGTTGCATTGTTTGAAGATAATGTAACGCTTTACAATTTATTTATTTAATTTTCCAGTGTAGGTATAGGGAGACATGAATGTTTATCTATTGTTTTGTGATTTTAATAATTGTTATGGGTTTTGGAAAACAAAGATATAATTTTTTTTTCAAATAATATTGTGGTGCACCTGTAACAAGTATGCGGACTTGCAAAATCTTCGGGTGCATATTATTAATATAATATAATTATTATATTTTGTTATTCAAACTCTTTGGTGCACAGAAAACAGTTTCTTCGGTTGATTTTTCAAGGATGGTGCTACAGTATGACCATTTGCAATATTTTGTTAAATTCACATAGAATAAGTGAACTATTATTGTGTATGTATGATGAGTTATTGTTTGGAATAAGTGATCACATGAATATTAGAATGTATGCAGCACTATCACGAAACACATTGATAAACTTAATAAATCCATGTTAATCTGTATGTTTGTTTTCCTCCATCTAGAGTTCTAAAATCAAGAATCAACGTCCCTACGTTATAAAGGTGTCTTCATAAAACCAATCATATAATTAATTAGGTATGGCAAATTCCTAATTTTGATATAGATATCAGAAATAAAATATATAGGTATTTTGTTAGTTATGCGTTTACTCAACTAATTTATGTGCAAGCCCAGAGTGCTAATTACTATATTACCCATATTCCAAAATAAATTGATATGTACAAAAAAATAAGTAAAGTTAAGATCTTTTTGAAACTTAAAAAAAAAGGTTTTATAGCTTATGGTTTGGTATCTTCCTTTAACTAAAATGCGTAACATTTAAGTTTAGATTACCTACTCTTGCATAGAAGAAATTCATGTAAAGTGAATCTATTAGGTAAGTTCAGCTAAGTACTACACTCAACTAAGACAAATTATTATAGGTCATTCGGTCTTCAAAAATGTTTTCATCCCATAGATAGAATATTTATGCAATTAAACTTAAAAATTAAAACATGACTATTTCTTCGCTTACTACTGTTTCCAAACACATTACCGGACAAGTGCGTGTCGGAAACGCATTATAAGAGTTCCCGTGAATAATGTATCAACGGTTCCTTCCTTCCATTATTTTTAGGATATTATGATAAAAAACAACTTTCTTTTAATGTTGATGAGTATGTTTAACATAAATAAAAAAGAGTTCTTAAAATTGTATTTTTCTGTCTATTCGCTTTTAATAATGAGTACATACAAGAAATAGCTAGATAGACAATAAAATAAGTACCTACCAGATACTATGATTTGACCAAGGGCAGCTGTCGCAATAATTAACAGGCGGATAATTTTCGAAATTCAAAAGCAGATGCAGATGGCAGAGAGGCGGCTAGTCGGGTGTTTTTTGTGGCACGGAACCCTATAATAACGCACTTGGTACTCGGCTATCCAGTAGGCAGAAGGAATGTGTAATACCGCTAATTGTAGAGTAAACCGTGCTTATTGAGGGCAGTTCGAGCTCGCCGACAAAGGGACCGCCTTAGAACCGTGCCGCAGCCGCCCACAGACCAAGTACATAGCTAATCGTTACTTCCTGAATAATATAGATTTAGTTACTTAGGATCTGCTCACACTGAGATACGACGCGACGCGATGCGAAGCTGACTCTGCTAGCACTTTGATTCAACCTAAACACTATATGTACATAAACACTACGCAATAGGATACTTACAAATTGGCGCAAGCGGGGCGCAGGGTGGTACCGCGGGTAGTTTCGTATTATGCCAAAAAAGTTTGAACCTTTTTGCGTTGTAGATAAAGTTATACTTTGAATCAAAGTGCGCGTCGCGTCGCGTCTTATTGTGAGTTGACTGATGACTCTTATATATAAAATTTTCTTCATCTTCGTAACTCGCATCTCAGTGCTGTCGTGGTTATCATGTTAATTTATATGAGGTTGTGATTCGTCTCACGATTTCTCGTCATCTTTATCAATGTTTGGTCGAAATTAATTTCGTTTCTTAAAAATTTGTTTTAGGTAACTCGTATAGGTAAATGCAAGAGAGACCCATCGTGAACCCAAGCTATGAGCATTCAGTATGTGAAAGCATTTTCAGTTGTGGACGTCTGTAACTGTATGTGTGCTGATGAGGGAGCTTGAATGATGTATGTGCCTACGCCTAAGCGGCAGAATCCAGCGATCTAAAATAAGTCTTATACTGACGTACCTGATTCAATAAATGAATTAAGAATTCATTTCGGTTATTGAGGTCCCGGCAAACTACAAAATGGGTCGTTGAAAACCTACATCGTCGTCAACATCGTCTTGTGGTCAAACGAAGGTCTATATAAGATTAAAAATAAAAATATCCTCTACTGTAATAATAGATCTCTACACAAGCGTTTTAGGTGAGCAGGAAAATTAGGAGTGGTATAGCGGAATTTTGTCACCGGCATTTGAAGGTAAGCGGAATTCTGGGACGTTTTCCGAGCTAATATACGTGGTATATTAGCTGAGCGATAAGACCGCCAAATTGTCACATATTTTATCTTTGATGTTTTCTTAAGTGTGCAATAAAGAATTTTCTATCCATCTATCTAGGTTAAAATAGAAAGCAAATTCTGCCCTTCAGACTAGTAGGTGACCTACCAGAGCTTACGACATCCATGCAACTGAGTTGGAAGGGTCGATTTATATACTGCGGGTAGCCCGAATAGATATACTATATATATATAATAGATTAACAGTTTTACATAATGTACGGTGCAGCGCAACCGTGCATTTAGGTATAATCATAATTATTAATATAAGGGCTGTCCACAAAGTAATGCTAAACAAACCAATTCGGTTTCCCACAACGGAACTTTACTCGCTCTGCCAAATCCACACAGTCCGCCAGCTTTTCATTTTCCAAACCCTACTCAGAAAACACACTCAGTTGTTCTACGATCCAAATCTAACCCTCCACTCAAAACGCAGATCTGACAAGGTCTGTACCACTGAACAGGGCCGCACAGTAACAGCTAGTCGTCACTATTATTATATAAGCTCCGTACTCTACAACAAAGCCAACACACAAATTAATATATACTCTCTACCGCTATAAACTTAAATTGGTATGCCGCCAGTGGCTCTTATCTCTAACATATGAATCTACTGAAGCTCTTATGATTCGTTCACTTTACCTACTACCTATCCCTTGTTCCTAAATCACCTTCAGAGTATTTTGATATTTTTACCTATTATCTATAGTATCACAATAATGTACTTGCCCAAAAACGAATGCATGTTTTAGTTTGAAGCTCTACCGTTGTTATTATTATCTCAGTCTTTTTCAATATCTCTTGCTATTTCGTGTTTAATACCTAGTTTAAGGTGTATCTACTAAAGAACATACAATTAAGGAACTCTGTAACCCTGTATTCGGAGGAGTGCGTTAATGCACGCGACACCAGTTATATAACTACTGCGTGTATTATCGTTTTCACACAAGTTATCTATTTCCCTTGTATTTAAGTTCCAAATAAAAACTAAATTTTTGATTTTATTGACAAATCATCGATATTATTTAGGTCATATGTTACACGCGCCTTCCACTAAGCTTATTGCAAATATCAATCATTTTATAATATCAATATAAGAGTTTTCATCAATCTCTTCGTAACCTTTATATCAATTAAAGGTCGTGTCCCGTACATCCTTTTGGTCCTTCGAACCGGATCTGAACCAGCGACCTATGGATAGTTATGGTGTCTATAGGTGTCCCGTACACATAAGAAATCGAAAACTGTAAAGTTCTATCAAATCAGCAAATCAGAAAAATCTGGAAAATTTGACGTATACAGTTCGATAGAGATCCATTTTAAAGTTTTGCAGATTTTTTTTTGCTCGCTCGATTGACTCTGCTTGCGTGGCAGAGACCATGAATGTGACCAGAATAAGAAGCGGGTTCAAGTAAGTAATCTTGAAAAAACTATAGAAAAGTGATTCAAAAGCCATAAAATATCCGCTGTGAAAACAACTACGACCACCACGTAGGCACAGAGGCCCGGCCTAGGACAAACAGACTATGTTTACTCTCCCGGGTTTGTTTGCCCTTTGACAGCAGTCTCACAGGTCGTTAACACGTCACGCCTAACCACAGGCTAAATAATTAAGTCACATTATTAGAATCACGACGATTCTCATTATGGTGGGTCAATGTTTGCTTTTGGAATACCGGAAGCGAATGCGTCATCATAGGGTATTTGCAAGTTAGATAAATTTTCCTGATTGATAATGATAACGCAGCATTCCTATTAACGAGACGATTTTTGGCCATAATAATTACAAGTTCAGCTTGCTTAGATCATCCTTTTGATGTATACTAATAATATTGTAAAAATAAAGAATTTAAACAAATAACCTCGTGGAATGCCAGGGAAGATGTAGTGGATGAAAGCGGACATGCGAGAGCTTGATAGAGGATTTTTGGAAAAATGGTGACTTCCCTTATCGGAGGCCAAGACTTGCTTCTGGTCACAGAAGTAAGCAATAACTTTAC
The DNA here is from genome assembly GCA_943735965.1 of Eupithecia abbreviata. Lineage (NCBI taxonomy): Eukaryota > Metazoa > Arthropoda > Insecta > Lepidoptera > Geometridae > Eupithecia > Eupithecia abbreviata. The sequence continues at coordinate 7,078,362 of OX030977.1, read as the reverse complement.
AGTTATTCTGTTGTATTCATTTTTTTTTAGTTAAAATGTACCAACAACAAATCTGTAAAAACTATTGACAAGGAAAGGTACTCAAATGCTATATCAGCCGTTATCGCTTGCATTATGTTTACAGGTGGGTTTAATCCCAAGATTTGATATCTTGATAATGTCTGGATTATCGGTGAACATGAAAGCGAGTAAATTAATTTTTAATCCCACTTTCCCGTCAAACCATATCTTAAGCTAGAACCACACTATTGTAATGTGGTGAGTTGAACCACAATAGTGTGTTTTTAGCTATAGCTGACCGTCGAGGACGATATGGCGGGCGATAATGAATAGTGCCTACGAAATATAGGGAAAATGATTCAAGATCCGATTTTGAAAAAATATAATTATGGCCGCGGTGTTGCTTGTGGGGACGGTTTCACACCTAACGCATTCACTGCCCAGTCTCTACGGTGTGACCCGAAAGGGAATGCCCAAGAGTTCCTTCCAAACCTTATTCACTATTTAGAAAATTAAATATATAGTTTTTTTAAATACCTACGCCAATTTATCTACAAAACATATCACAAAATTACTGACGGAATACCATAATAACTTTAGATAGTGTGCACGCTAATCAAACATAACTAAGAACACTCTCAAATATATCTTCTTACAAAAACAATTATACCTTTTGGCGAAGTCTCTCATCACTCAAACCAGAGAGGTTAAACTATATGACCTGACCTTTGTTCCAGTCAAAGGTTCAAATAACCTTCATGGTAGAACAAATATTGCAAAGAGTTTCTGTGTTGAGTCACAAATATCTAACCTATTATGCTTGAACCTTTATTGGTAGGTGGTTATTAGATTAGATACCTATGGTAATTTTAAGTCGGTTTCTTATTTCGTTGTGTAGTATTCTTTTAATAAACTTTATGTATTTGAATTTTTGCGCTTTTGCCTTTCCGAAAAGGTCATCTCTATCCAGCTCCTATGCGAAATCCTTATATTCCTAACTTGTTTTGCGCACAAAGCGCTGTGACTTGCCCGCTTAAAAACGTAGAGTAACTTATGCAATGTTGATCAAGGAAATGCATACCTATCAGAAGTCTAATTTGAAAATGGACTGCAAACAACTAGCACTACTTACGTTGATGACTAAATAATTAATTTTAAATAGCAAAGGTATGATAGAGTTCCTGCTTTAACCAACAGCAGGCAGACCAATTTCATTCTAAACAAAAAATATATAAGTACAAAATATATAATCCACTAGGTAGGTAGATATAACACGCCATGTTCACCCAGGTAAATGGTAGAATCATGTCCGATGGATACGATGTTTCCACGTATTTTACGATACGTTATAAATTACACCCGCAGTAAATATAAATCTTGCCCCGCGTCAAATCACATCACATATTCATGCATTAATGTTGTTAAAATAACAATCTATGCCACTTCCACTGTGATCCGTTTCTGATCTGTGGTCTACGTAAAAACGTATTTTAAGGTTTTATTGAGTTTTGTTTAATTTAGAAAGTTTAATAATGTTGTAGGTTAGATATGTGTATACGAAGTAAGTTAAAATATAGTTCATTACGACTGATGGTCTTATTGCCAAACTGCCGAAACGAAATCGTTAATCTGGTGTAGAATAACAATTTCAATCTAAATATATGTACAATAATTAGAGCTATCGCCCTGTGCGGCGATTATTCTTAGCACATGACTTGACAGGCCAAGTCGGCACCACCAAAGGATAATTTGAATAGACGTTACAGTCAAAATATGTACAAACGTCGGTCGGGTAATGGGCTAAACCTTAACAAAAAATGGATATCTTATTTAGCATTAACAATAAGCGGCCAGCATTTGGTACAAAGTTATTCGGGACAATGGGGTGTATTTACGATGTCGTAAAAGCAGCGTCTTTGTCCAAAACTTGGCCAATAAACTACGGAGCTGGGACTGCGGAAAATATCTACTTATGTAGGTTGGGATTGATGGGAGCCGGTGAATATTAATTTGAGTTGGGCTTTATTTACAATTATTGTGTGTGATTTTCACTTAAAAGAGAACATACCTAATGTTATATTATATTACGTATAGTATGTCGCTCCATGACCACAATCGCTGTAACTATGGAAACGTAGGGTAAATGAAAACACAAGTTACGCGATAGAAAGATACATATGTAATCTTATTTTTCAGATGACAAAAAAAACATTAAAACTCACACTGAAGTAGATAAATATATGTATACGGCTCCTTATTGTATTTACTATTTATGCGTGTGAGCCTGAGCTCGTAAATATTATCGGTTGAGTATTTTATACGAAGCTTTTAGCACTTTCCGCCAAAGATAACAACAACTTACCTCGTTTTAGAAGAGTACGGAATGGATTAGGATGATGACTCCAGTGCTTCATTGGGCAACGACGAGTATTTATATTTAAATATTGCAGAATACATCATTCCAATATACATACATCTTTAAAGATGGAATAATTTAGTAAAAGGTAAATCTCTCTCAAAAGCAATTACATATTTTTTTTAACTTAAATAAATATATGTTGTTCTCCAATTTACATAGCCTCATATAGCCCCAAGCTAAGCAGAGCTTGTGTTATGTGGACTTGTGTGTACCTACATAACTAAATGCGCCCCGCGGCTTCGCCCTCGTGTAAATCTATGTTTCAAATAGTTTATGAACCTTTCTCTTGAATGAATCTATCTATTAAAAAAAACGCATCAAAATCCACTGCATAGTTTTGAAGATCTAAGCATACATAGGGACAGACAGCCAGCGGGAAGCGATTTTATTTTATACCAATGGATAGAGTGTTTCAAGAGGAAGTATTATATACTATTTGAAACATAGACTTCCACGAGGGCGAAACTAGTTGATGATAGGTATCGTTGGTGTGTTGCCGGTTTAAAATTGTCACACAGGGGCAGGGCTGTAGTGCCGCCTGCTGAACAAATTTTACCAATGAAGTGGGATCCCTAACCTTCATGCCCAGCAAGGGGATTATTAGCATTATCCCGTTTATGATAAAGGCCAATAAGGCGCTTATCAGGAAAAGGCCAGCGTCCAGCTGGGGATCAAGTAATACGTAACGTAGGTACTCTTCCTGTAATGTAAGTAAATCAACGTGATCATTCGAAGCGTATTTCCAAATTTTTTTCACATTATTACATGTTTGAACCAAACTTACATTATCTTCTTTATTACGTGCAAATTCGCTAGTTTTAACAGTTTTACGTAAACAAAAGGCGCTACCTGGGTTACTGGAGCCGAGCCTTCCCTGCGTATTCTGGTGTCTTTATTACTTTAGCTGAGTCTATTGTTTGAAAGCAACTGCAGGAAAATCCTTTTAAACTAAAAAATGTTTTGTAGGTCGTTTGCAAAGAGCGCCGACAGTAAGGACAAAAGTCGGAACGTACGGCACTACAGTCGGACAGATAATTGAATTATTGTTTTGTATAGGTGCAGATTCTTTGTTTTTGTTTAATATTTCGAGAATACTTAACTGCGTTAACTAATCCTTTTGTTATGTAAATACGTAGATATACTTACTAAAAAGTGCCCAGATATCGGTTTACTGGAATATGGATAGTTTTACTGGTAGGTAGTAGGTTGAAAAATATTGCATTCTTTTGTAAACCTATGCATGTACCTTTATATAACCTTTCTACGTATATACACCCGTTATGACCTACGGAGCTGAGACGTGGACACTCACGATAGGGCTGGTCCATCAGTTGAAAGTCGCTCAGCGGGCTATGGAAAGAGCTATGCTCGGAGTTTCTCTGAAGGATAGGATTCGTAACGAATACATCCGACAGAGAACCAAAGTTATCGACATAGCTCTGAGAATTAGCAAGCTGAAGTGGCAGTGGGCCGGCCATATCTCGCGGTGAACCGACGGCCGCTGGGGCAAACGTGTTCTTGACTGGAGACCACGACTCGGTAAACGTAGTGTAGGGTTCCCTCCGACCAGGTGGGACGACGATGATGATGATGATGGTGCATATCATTGCCATTTTGACATAGTTTTCCTAAGCTTCATATTAGCCAGTAAGATTGGTTTTTCTTCTAGTCAATAGAGCATCGTTCGAACACAATCTGTTGTTGTATGTAAAAAGGTAGTAATTAGCAGACAGATTATTTTCGCATATTAAGACTATTTAAAGACGACCGATGTGGCGCGGTGGGCGAAGGTTCGCCTGCGACGCAGGAGGTTGTGGGTTCGATTCCCGCCTCGGAACAATTGTGTGTACGATCTGCAGATATTTGTTCCGGGTGTTCTGGTTGTTTTCTATGTATAATAAAAAATATCTATCTATGTAATGTACCTATTGTATTATGTATACCTATCAGTTATCTAGTACCCATAACACAAGCTCTGCTTACCATGGGGCTAGATAACGCTGTGTGAATTGTCCAGCATTATTTATTATTTATTTATATTTATTTATTTAAATAACAACAACCCCGACGAGATAAGTCGATGACATACGCAAAACTGTTTAGACACGACCCGCATAGGAGCGGGCCGAATGTCATACATAACACATAGAATGGCCTATGCCTAGCAGTGGGTTGATGATGACAATGAAGACTTTTTTATCAATATTATCAGCCTATATTAGTCTATTGCTGGACATAGGCCTCCCCTAATTAGCGCCATAGCGCCCTGTTCAGCTTGTAGCATCAAGCATCTGCCTACAGTCTTACGTAGATCGTTATCCCAACTGGCAAACTTAGAGTAGGACGCCCTCCGGGTCCTGCATTAGGTTTGCCGAGTCGCAGTCTCCACTTATGAACACTTTTACCCCGGCAGTGGTCAGTTCTGAAATTTCTGAGTTCTTCCGGATATATTATGGCCGGTCCAGACTGCCGCTTCAGCTTGCTAATTCTTTAAGCTATGTCGATAACTTTGGTTCTCTGCCGGATGTATTCGTTACGAATCCTATCTAGAGAAACTCCGAGCATAGCGCTTCCCATAGCTTTTTGAGCTACTTTGAGCTGGTGGACCACTATTGAACGATTTATTTTGAAAGACAATTTAAAATTAACTTATTCAAACTGAATTTTAAAGAAAATCATTATCTGAATTCTACAATGAAGGTGATGCTTAATTGCTTAATTCGTTATGTATGGTTCACATACTATGTGTACTATCCTATTATTATTAAATGCAATATGTCGTTTGTAACGATATGAAGAGGTGTGATTGTTACAAAACCTAACAAGAACTTCTAATTGTGAAGATACCTAATATGTTGTTCAGGGTCCATAAGTTCTGGACCCTACAACATATGTTGCGGTTTCACTATCCTTATAGATATAACAAATATATATTTATATATATATTGTTATAACAAAAATATATTTCGTTTTGTATCATCATCATCAGCATAGCTATATACACATATGTACGTCTACTGCTAATCATCAGCCTCCCCCAAATGACGCCAAGAATAGCGGTCCTGAGTCGCCTCCATCCTCTTTAACCAACTTCCCTTCCTGTGTTTTTGTACATTAGTTAGCATGATGAAAAAACGAACAAAGATCATTTAATTATTTATTAATTTTAATTCGCATAACAATTCGCAGTTTTTCCATCGTCGCCTATGTTTCGTATACATGGTGTAATTTGTTCGGCCTGACTAACCAAGCCACAGCCACCGGACTGTCTAACATTATTATTACAATATTGTTTTTATGATTTGCAAATTGTTTAGTCTTCTTTTTGGGTACGTATGTATATTGCTTAGGTTAGAATGAATAAGAATAGAATATATTTATATAAGTATTGTGTAATGTATAATTATAATGCAATCCTGTTTACATTTTGATGTCAACATCACGCTCCTGACGACCGTGACGTGACACGATCCCTCTGGGGCCTAATTCCACTAACACAATCGCCTCACAATGACAGTAGTATCGCGTCTAAATCGCCACTATTGACACCTATTGGTATTCTACAAGCACAATCTTTCTCAGTCTCAGTTGTATCGTGGTCGTATCTATGAAACTTACAATTGTGACAAGTTGTCGCATTCAACTAATCACAGTCTCAATTGTATCGCTTGCGATAGGCGCAAACATGGAATTCTATTGTTATTTTGACGGCTAATTTAGTCTATGGTTAGAGATTTTGACGAGATTATGGACGATTGAACAAAGGTAGCTCTCGGTGCTATTGTGCATGTGAAATAATAGTGAAATAATAAAAAGTTCAATGAGTTTCCTAATTCGAGCGCGTCTGCAACTCATTATAAACTCTCGCCGGCTGTTAGAGCGTCAAAACCGGCGACGATCTAGAGCTCTTCTGCGAAAGACGCTGGACCCCTTGCATTGCAGGACAAGGAATTTACAAAACCTATCGTCTTATCAAGGGGACAGTCAAAACATAAGCGGAATATCTCAATCCTCATATTCGTAAGGAACGCCGGCCGTACTGATCTGATGGCATTTCCATAATGACCAATGTAAGTAAAACAAACTATCTTTGTTGATTAAATTCCCTCTTGCCTAAGCTTTATAATGTTTATTTTATGTAACTAGATAGTACCTACTATTTAAATCAATTTATTTTGCAGATATTGACTGCACTGGCATTTGTCGCTCATACGCGCCCGCTGTTTCCAGAGCTGTGAGGGAGGTGTTGGTGGCACTTATTTTGGTCTATCCCATATATATGTTCCTTTGCCAACACGAAGAGATCAAAGCAACAAATTAAAGAGCAAGTGAGTTCATGAATATGATACCTATATATAGATTAGAAACTGTCGAAATCAGATAAGTGTCTGTCTCCCTTAAACTCGAGACCTTTTACTTACCATATTGTCATGATTAAAACAGAAGCTAGCTTAGCTGTTTAGTACCCCTCACACTTTGTACCTAAACCCTAATTATACATAATGTATATACATTCATTGTTATAATTTTCTACAGATTGCAGAAGAATTGAAAGCCAGCGCTGAAAGCTGTTGTTGTAGAGTCAAACCAAAACTTCTAGCCGGTCGAGCAATGCAGCAAGCTGTCGTTGGCAAATAGTGGCAAGGCATGGAATCAGCCATGTCGACAAGATAATGGCTGTCATGATGATAATATAAATAGTATTAATAAATTCATTTAAACACTTTTAACTCCACATGTGAGATAATGCATTGTTGTAGTTTGTGTTTTAGTTTTTAAAGATAAGCTGTTACCACATTGTTTTCTGTTATTGCTATCAGTTATTATAACTTTTCATTCAAAAATGTCTATGTTGGCATAAAAAATCTTGTATTCTACTGAGTATCCAAGAATCTGCAGGTTTAGAGTAAAATAAATACCATTTTTTATATACACATTTTTTATTCATTAATATAATAATGTATGTACACTTATGCTGATTAAAACAACACTTAAACTAATCAAAAGTGCTCTAAGCTAAACACTTGTCTAATTGTTTTACATAGGTAGGTAATAATTGTGTTATGTTTTGGAAAGACACAAAGATTGAGCGGAAAAAATAATGCTCCGCAGACCATGTAAATCTTTGTAGTTGCAACAGTGAAGCGACGACAGCATACATTTTCATATTTTGTATTCATTGTAGTACTGAAAAAGAATGGTAGATTATTATTAGGTATTAGTAGGTAGACCTATACAACAAAGAGTGGGTTCTCCTTACTGAGGACCGAGATGAGTGGAAGAAGGGGAGGGAGGCCTTTGCTCTGCAGTGGGACACTGCAGGCAAATATAATAATAATAAAAATTAGTAGGTACTAGTTTATGCTTGTAGAAATATGAAACTATCTAAGCAACTACATGGTATTATGGCCTCTCTGTACTTGTTTGCGATAAAAAATGGAGTAGGTATTGAGTACATGTTCATATAGAATAGTATAGTAGTTGCATTTCTTACCAATCTCCACTCGTCTGCCGTTTTTGACGGCGAGTCTGAGCTAATACCATTTCTAGGATAAGGCATTCTAGAATAATGCCCTAGCGCCAAATATCGGTGGTAGTCGAGGCAGTCAAGGATGGCCTTAATTTGTTTCAGCAGTACCATTAATTATCCATTGATTTTGTGTGAGAAATCACGAAAATCAAACATAAATAACAAGATGATAACAAGTGTTTTCTTTCTTGAATTGACATGAGTTGCTATATGACGTTTACATTGACAACTTGAAACTCTTTTATCTATGTTTTAAAGTTTACCACACACGCACATTTTATTAAAATCGTGATTTTGTTGCGTTTTAAGTATTTGAGAGCGATGTAAATAGACTTTTACGCAATTGCAGTAATAATTTGAATTGTTAGATACCTATAAACCCTTAATTATGAGTGCACGGATTCATAAATATTTGGTCCGCCATTTCATATTTATTTTATGATGTATACGGCAACACCTACCATACTACTCAATAGCAATACAATAGTAAGCGATTGAGACAGCTGTCACAATTTAGTAGGATACCTTATAAACGTAAGACACAATAGCTATGACAATTGTATGGAGCCATAGTCGTGTTTGTTTTAAAAATAGTGGAATTAGGCCCCTGGTCTTCACTGAAAATCAGCGCTCGGTGGACACATTAGTGGGCACCCAGCACAATGCTGAGTGAAGGCCATATTTGCCATGAACACTGCTACGCACAATAATTTGTAATATTATGTAGGTAGTAATAATTTGCGTAGGTAGTTTAAGTTTGTTGTGTATATAGTTTTAAGGTGAATAAAAATATTTTCTTTCATATTTTTTCTTTTGATGTAAACCATAAAATAATTATTTGTGCTATTTATAACTTATCATAAGACCAGCGTACTTTGTGATTAGTGGTTTCGAAGCTGCATGAATTTTTCAGAATTATTTGTTTATTAGACGCCTTCAAGCTTTTATATAAACTGGAGGACGCTTTCCTCATTATAAAGAAACAGTAAATACAGATTCCGTAGGCAGTTACGTACGAAAGGAAACCACTTAAATTATAATAAGAGCGATTATGGACCATAAACTTGAAGCAGTAAAAGTGTAGTTAGCCAGGCTGCTGCCGCGAACTGTGCGTGCGCAAGCTCAGTTTCATTGCTATTATTAGGTACTTCGAATACTGAACATACCTATCACAATAATAAAGATGCATAATATATTATATTATATATATTTATTTTATGTATATAAAAGAAAACCCTATTTTTCCTGGTCAGGCTTTAACTTCAAATAACTAGCTAACGGTTTACCGAATTCATTTCGATTAAAAAAAATAAGAAAATTGCGCAAAAATATCTACGCGGGCGAAGGCGCCGAGCGCAGCTAGTATAATATACATTATACAAATATATATACAATGTCTTTTGGATTCTTGAATTCAGCGGGCTAATGATAAGAAAGATCCATCATGGGTCCACTAAGCGATCCGATAGAGAAGACTTAGCGATAGACTTAATATTTTCATATTTTTTAATTATATTATACTAGACGACCGAACGAACTTCGTCTCACAAAATTTCTGCTATATTAACTAAAACAAAACAAAAAAACAATTCTATTATAATTACATAAATCAATTGTCTCGGTTTCTAATCTAGCGAAACAAACAATTGACTTTTATACGTCGGTTTATTTGAAAATTAATATCACAGTTTCGCATCCCTGTCTTACCTATGTAAATGTAAACGGGATGCGGATTAAAAACCCGGCTATAGAGCTGGTACTGCTTGGACCAATTACCGACGTTATAACTACATCCTGTAGAGGACGCTGTATACTCTAGCTATCAGCTAGCTAGAGTCTAGAATGGGTCATTCCTCACTAGCACACATTTGTCCACAGCCGATCTTGCAACTCCGAAACGAGAGGGATTTGCTGTAACCGCTATGATCTAAGATTTGACTCCTTTATATAGGTACATTACAAAATATATATTATAGTGTATTTTATATCCTGTTTAAGTTAATTTTTTATAATAGTTTTGTAGCTTTTGTTTTGCTGAATTTATTGGTGAAGGAAATAATTGTATGCCTTTATAAAACCTTTGTACAAGCAATAAAGTGATTAGTAATTATTATTTATTTTGGGGTTCTTTCATAATGATTTGCCACGGCCGCGACCGGGAGAAAAATTCACCACTTTCGTAGTGATATTCGTTCTACGGACCACTGAGCGTACTCAAGACTTTTCTAAATACAAGGCGAAACAGAAATTTGAACAGAACATTGTATCTTCAGAAAACTGTATTATAATTACACACGATATGTACCTACTTACCGGTCTTATTTAAGGCTAATGGCGATAACCGTTATAAATTTAAACTGTAACTGCAATACAGTTGATTTACCATCGATCTAGCTTTCGCCTTTCCTTCTGTTTCTATTCCGGCATTGGATATTGATGTACCTACTCGTAGGTTCCTGTTGTGTTGGTTTGGTTTATGTGCTCTAGTTCTGACAATTGGGTAGGTACCTACGAGTATGATATACACCAATTGAAAGGGCATTCGTTCTTCATGTTTAAATGATTTTTTGAAAATAATGAGTCATCGTTTTTTTATAGTCAATAACGTAAGAGGTATTTTTATTTTTGGCAAAGTATATATTTGATTATGCAATACGTCCCATTCAATCAGTAATGTCGATAAAGATTATTGTCATGATGTTTATCGATTAAATACACATTAAACTAGACTAGACTAGACGCAAGTTTTTAGTTAGTAATATCCGTCTGTATGACCACTATGAACGAATATGTATACAATTTCGTCATTTATTCCAAAAATCATACAAACCAAGATAACTAGAAATTCTAAGACATTGGACTAGGGTAATCTAGCTAAGATATATGCCTAAAAGGTAACTTACTTTTCATAGACCTTCCAAACACCCTATATTTAAACAAATTTTATCTCTTTACAAAATAGTTAAGTTGAAAATAAGATGTAAATAGTTTTTATTTGATGAAATTCATAGCTAAACCAAACCTCTGAAAAGCTTTCATTATATGTAGTGTTGTTGTATTTTCAGGCAAGACAACAGCTTACACTAATCTACATCAAAGAATGCACTTTATCAAGGTCCTATGTTTGTCATATACCCATATTACAGGACGATATTGCGGCGAGTACAAACAGTATCGTGATAAGTAGATTTGGCGGCGCCTTTGATGTCGCCTTTGTCCGAGTTTGATCCGCCGCCTTCGTATATAAGCTGGTACCGAGGATCAACGTTATTATCTGTTGATTAAAACTAACTAATCTGTTAAACCTAACACTAGATTTCCGGAAAGAGAAGGAAAAAATTATGGATTGTAGCCACCTAAACTCTAAAAACAACTGAAAAGACAAATTGGTTTGAGCAACATATTTCAATTGGTTTCTACAATTAGTACCTATTAAATGTAGTTTCTAAGTTGCTTTAAAAGATGTAGGTTAATAGGTACCATATTAAATTGCACCACCCTAACTCGCCTCGTGGGTGTCTTAAGAGGTGACTAAGGGAGCTGCAGCACCTCCTACAGAACAATTTACCACCGAACTGCGATCCCCAACCTGCATTCCCAGCGTGGGGATTACAGGCATCCCCCTCCCCCATGAGATAAAAGTCGATAAGGCGCTTATCAGGGGGAGGCTTGCGTCCAGCAGTAAACCAATATAGGCTGTTGAGGATGACGATCTTTTTCCCAGAAGAACTCCCAGGATAAAATAAATATTTTTGGTTTAAATCTTTAGAATCTTTGAAGGACTAGAAACTTACTTATGACACTTGTAACAAGTATAATTATTTCTATAATTATTTCGTTATAAGATCCAATTGTGAGAAACGCTTTAAATAGATGCTTTATTTCTTTACGTCTCAGATATAATACTCGTAGGCATTTGCATAAACATATCCGAAATTGCATAAATATGTAATGGTGGACAATTCACACAGCAAGATCTAGCCTTAAGCCAAGCGTAGCTTGTGTTATGGGTACCTATAATACATATTTAACACGTCATATCATATTTGTGTTAAATAAAGATTCCACTTAGATAAATTATAGTTGAATATTTTTATATTTGCTTCGCTAAGGGTGGAGCTGTACTACGCCTTTGATACGGGGCGGCGCGTAGTTGTCAAAAATGAAAAGGTTGTTAATTTTTGACTCAAAATATTATGCTGCAACATCTAAAACTAAACTACTCTATAAAATAACAATAAATAAAACATTAATTGTTCAGATTAGCCATACTACTAATTGGCCAACTAATTTTATCAACCCAAACTTATACTGCGAGGCCAGGCATCAACATAATTGTGTAATTCCCGTAAGTTCTCTTACCAACTGAGAAATATATATCTGGGCACTTTAATAAACATTTTACTGCTGTTTAATTAGCAACCATATGTGAAAACGACCGGCAAGACATCTAGAGGCGTAACTACACTAGAGTCAAAAGGCCACAAGTATATAAGGCCATAAGGGCAAAATTATACTAAAATGTTATTGTTTTTGTGACAATAATATTAATTATTGGTTATTACAGAGTAACAGAGTAAGTCCTTCATTATTTCTGGACCTTTAATCCCATTAAATTTTAATGATTTCGTTACAACTATAACTAATTATTAACTATACTAACTAATTATTGGACTAATATTCGGTTCTTACATATGAAATTGACGTTTTATATGTAGAGCTAATAAAAAAATGAAACTACATTATTTAATAATGTACGTACTTTATATCAATAAAATATTTGAATACGGTTGTGTCCCAGAATAGAATTTTTGCCTTGCAATTAATTGTCCGAATTCCGAAAATGTGGTACCTACCTAATCCGTTGGAGCAAGGTCCGGGGAGTATGGTGGGTATGGTATCGTATGGTGGTATGGTAGTTGTACTCCTGTTTCCGCACTTAGACTCCGATTGGTCCTTTGTGCGTGGTGTGTTTGCTAGTTTAACCAGCCTAACTCCGTCCAGAAGCGCAGAATACTCTTGGGATCTTCACAGGCGGAGTGACCTCGGGTGGTTGAGGATTTCTAGTCGCTGCGCTGTTACTCCCCCGCATTCCAGGACTACGTGGGCAGCTGATTCTTCGGCGCTCAGGCATTCTCTGCATAGAGGGCTGTCTGTTGCTCCGATGGTGAAGAGGTGTTTGTTTAGTGGGCAGTGTCCTGTGAGTCTTCCCACTAGGACACGTAGGTCTGATCTCGTCAGGCACAATAAGTGTTTGGTTAGTCTTGGTGAAGCAGCTGGGTTGACCCAGCTGCTCTCAGCGGCACTCCTTTAGGCTTGACCTTGAGGTCAAGCCTAAAGGAGTGCCGCCAATCCAGAGCGGCACTCCTGTAGGCTTGACCATCTCTTGGTATGCGTTTCTCTGGTTCTGAGCTGTATCCATGTTCGGATTTGGGAGAATGGTAGAGGAAGGAACGGAGCTGGGCCTTGTGCCGGCGTTTCCGAGCCTTTCCGTGCCAATTCGTCTGCAGCATCATTGCCTAGTGATCCGCTGTGTCCCTTGATCCATTGGAGGGTGATCCTGTTTCTACTGGAAATCCTCTCAAGTGCCAAGTGACATTCGTATACGAGCTTGGAGTTCTAAGTGTAGCAGCACTGTCAGACAGGATACGCACACACTGGTTGTCTATATCCCTTCTTTCACAGCTGTGGCTGCTTCGGTTACAGCTACACATTCGCATTGAAATATGGAGCTGTGTTTGCCTAAGTACATTGATACATTAATATTGAGGTCCATAGAGTGAATCCCTGCTCCCGTCCCGTGCCCATATCGGTCTTGGAGCCGTCAGTGTATATTCTCACTTCGTGGCTACCTGATTCATCCCTATGGTCTTCATGCAATGGTATTCGGTAGTGTTTGTTGTGTATTGGTTTGCTGGGCATTCTGTCACAAGATGCCGCTAGGAGAGGTTCATAGGCAAGGGCTCTGTGCAGCATTTGAGCATGTGGGCAGTCGATGTTTTCCCACAGTCCCATGTTTTGTAGTCTCAGGGCCGACATGGTAGCCTCTTGTTGTATATAAAGGTCTAGCGGCGCAAGGCCTAGTATCACGTCTAGGGCAGCGCCTGGTGTGGTTCTCATGCAGCCCGTTATGGCTGAGCACACCATTCTTTGGAAGCGTTGCAGCTTGATTATCACGGTGTTTAGCTCAGTTCTGATCCACCATACGATGGCTCCGTATGTGAGTATTGGTATGATGATATCGATGTAGAGCCACCTGGATATCTTTGGTGATAGGCCTCATGTTTTACCAAGCATTCTGCATTGGTAGAAGGCGGTAGTAACCCGTTGTAGTTTATAGTCAAGGTGTTTGTTCCATAGGAGTTTATTATCCAGTATGACTCCTAGATACTTGACTTCGGTTTTCAAATTTAGTTCGGTGTTAAATAATCTTGGCAAGTTAAGGTTTCCTAAGTTGCGTTTATTGGAGAACATTATTAGTTCTGTTTTTGTGGGGTTTACTGATACGGGGGGGGTTTACTGATAGACCACGTTTCAATGGTTTTGAAGGTGAGTTTCATGAGGTCGCATAGAGTGTTTTCGAAGCGACCGGTTGCCAGGATCGCGAGGTCGTCTGCATATCCTACTATCACCAGTCCGTGGCCATTGAGCTTACGGATGAGTTCGTCAACAACTATGTTCCATAGTAGGGGCGATAGGACGCCGCCTTGAGGACAGCCCCTAGCAACTACTCCTCTTGTGGTTTCGTTAATGGTAACTTGTATTGCTCTATATCTCAGCATGTTGTTTATCCACTGTGCTAGAGTTGGCGCAATACCTTATTTGGGAAGTGCTCTATAGATGCTGGTGAATTTTGTTTTGTCAAAAGCTCCTTCAATGTCAATGAAGGCTGCCAGAGTTGGTTGGTTTTTAGTTAGTCCGGTTCCTATTCGTGATACCACGCTGTGAAGAGCGGACTCAGTTGATTTGCTTTGCTGTAGGCATGTTGTTGTGGATGTAGTGGCTTTTGTGTGAGTATGTTTTCTCTGATCTCTCTATCACATAGTCTTTCAAGTGTTTTCAGAAGAAATGAAGTTAGGCTTATTGGCCTGAAAGATTTTGGTAGTGTATAGTCACTTCTTCCTGGTTTTGGTATAAAAACCACCTTCACTTCCCTCCATTGTTGCGGTATGTACTTGTGCGCAATGCACGCCCTGAGGATGACAACCAGGTGGTCTGCTAGTATGTTTCCACACCATCTCAGCATCCCCGGGAAAATCCCATCCAGGCCAGGCGATTTGAAGGGAAGGAAGCTGTTAATTGCCCAGAGCACCTTATCGTGGTTAATCATATTGTGGTCTGTTATCCAATATTGGTCGGTAGGCGTTTGCATTGAAATGGGAAGTGTGTTTTCAGAAGCACTTCGCTGGTTTCTACATCTGTCTTGGTGTAGGTTTTGTCGGGCTTGATGAGGCATCCAAGAGTGCTTTCCTGAACGTTTGTGAGGATGTTCTTGATGCGTGCAGCCTGACTGTTGTTTTCTATGTTGGTACAAAATCTTTCCCAACATTCAGTTTTTCTTGTGCGGATACGTTTTTTGTAGATTTTCTTCACAACATGGTATGACTCCCAGTCTTCGTCTTGTCTGGTGTTTATAGCTCTATTGAACAATTTTCTTACTTTGCGTCGGAGTCTCTGCAGTTCGGGACCCCACCATTGTCCTTTTGTCCTTTGTTTGGGCACGACAAGCGGGCAGGTCAGTTCAAAGCTGTTGGTAAGAGTATGTGTTATTTGGTTAGTGTAGAGTTCAATGTCCTCAATTGTTATATGGTTTGGTAGTTTTAGCTTCCCTGAAAGTTCTGATTTAACTATTTTAAAGAATTTAGTTTTATCTGTCTTACGTGGGACGCGTCTAGGTTGCGGGTTAGGTAGTGATAGTTCCAGATTAAACCTAATCCATCTGTGGTCTGAACATGAAGCTTCGTCAGAAACATGCCAGTCCTTGATGAGGTTGTAGGCCTGTGCAGTACAAAGTGTTAGGTCAATAATTGTTTGAGCTTTACGTGTTACGAAGGTCGGTTCGAAGCCTTTGTTTAGTAGGAGGAGGTTAGTTGATACAAGATAGTTTACCAGTTCATCTCCTCGGTCGTTGGATCTGACGCTGTTCCATAGCGTGTGATGCGCGTTGGAGTCGGTCCCGATGATGAGCTCGAGTCTCTCCCTCTCGCAGTACTCAATCAGGGCCGTTGGGTCAGGTATTGCTTCATCGCTTGGAAGGTAGGCGGATGCTATGACTATTTGCGACATAGAGCTGTTGTGGTTGGGAGATAAGTGTAGTCTAGCAGCGGTTAGGTCTTTGTAACAGAGTTCGGTTATTAGTAGTGTCTTAGCGGCGCGCGGGACAACTATGCACGTTCTAAGGTTACCTACGGTTGTGTTGGCGAGCAGCTTGCTCCCTGGTGTTTTAAGGCCACAGATTTGGCCTTTCCTGATCCACGGTTCTTGGATGAGGGCCACGGATTCGGGATGTTCCTCCAGCATTCTGCGTAGAGACGCGGTAGCCGTGAGGCTATGCTGGAGGTTGGCCTGGATGTAGGGTGTGGCAGGAGGAGGTGGATCAGGTGGTGTTGGTGTTGTTTTAGTTGGTCGAGGAGTAGTTCTTGACAGGAGAAGAGCCGAGGTCGCATTCGCTACTGTCGCTCTCCTCCATGTCGAGAAAGCACTCCTCTGATATGGGGTTAAGTGGATCCTGGACATCCATATGTTCCGGCCCTTGGGGTGATGGTGGGGCAGGAGTGGGGTTAAAGGTCCGTCCGGAGCTGGGGTCGGGCTGGGGTTCAAGTTGGGCCTTCGGTCCCGAAGAGGGATCAGGTTTTGGGCCGGGGTTGAGTCCAGGATTGGTGGGGGGAGTGTCAGAGCCGTCTCCGGCCTCGCCTTCCGGTGCATCCTTCTCCATGATATGGAGGTAGATGTTACCGAAAAACCAGTACAGCCGACGGTTCTGACTCTTCAGTCTTTCAATATCAGACTCGGGAACGCGGAGAAGCAAGTGAGTAACGGGTTTCGCCCCTTGCTCACGCTTATCAACGCGGATCAGGTTCCACGAGTTGATTTTTAGGGTTGGGTTTTGAGCCGCCAGGATCTTGCGCATACTTTCGGCATCCCTAGTTAGATTAGGTAGCTTATTAGCTGGTGGGGTAAGCCGGGCCTGTACTCGCCTACCCGCGCGATTCCCTCTGGGTTTTAACGATCGGCGAGGGGTCTGACTGCTTTCGCTAGACGTCAGCGCGACCGTGGTTGCAGCTGGTGCCAGGGCTTTTTCGGTGGGACGAGTCCCTCCTACTACAGCCGTGGACAGCGCTTTGGGTACAAGCTGCTGCCCACCGTCCGTGGTCGTCACTCTCGTCGGTGTCTCCGCCTTTTGGGTCCTGCCGGGAGGCTGATTTGGCTGGTGGCTTTTTAGGTGGGGTTTCCAACCTTTTCTGGCTTTCTTTTTAGAAGATACCAGGTTCCAGGTGTTGGTATGGCAGCTGATAAAGCTGACAGGTCTATCACCGTCTCTTTCGAAGAAGCCCCGAGGGGCGCTCCGACCTTCGAGACATCGCGGGAGTGGTGTGGTCTCGCCGCATCCGAGGACGCGGTTGAAGACGTTGAGGGCGCATCTATTGACGCAGCAGCTGTGGATGAAAATAGCGCGTGTTGTGGGTTGTGGTTTTCGGTTGTTTCTTGGGTTTGATTTTCAGCAATTCATTGCCCCCCCCAGAGTACGAGGGGCGGGAAGGATTCTCCGGAGGTTTTTCCTCCGGTACCTTCCTGCGGTAGTATCCTTTTTTGATTTGCTTCCATCTTTTGGATTTGTCGGGTTACCTTCCCTTATTGTCAGATTATTAGCCGCCACTAACAATATCCCCCCGTGGAAGGATATTCTTAGCAACGGGAACCAGGGTGCACCAGGCCCGTTCCCCAGGGACGAATCCCTGGGGACAAGTAGTAGTACGGGCTCACGAGGAGGTTATCCGACCCAGCACCCCTAGAGTATGGTGGGTGTCGGAGACATTCCAATCGCAACTTCTTTAATTTAGCGACCGTTTTTTGTGCAGTCTGTGGTCTAGCGTTATCCTGAATCAGTAGTGGTAGTAACTGCTAGCTTTTCCATCATGGTTTGCAATCGTTGACAACACAGATCTGCCGTAATCGTCTGGCCGAAAATAGTATTCGTAAATGCAGCGATATTTCAAGTTAAATAAAAAAAAATGCTGGACGATCCACATAGCATCATCTAGCCCCACGTTAAGCAGAGCTTGTATTATGGTTACTGGGTGACTGATATACTTATGTAATACAATAAATATAAAATACATTACATGGATAAAGTTAACCATATTATTATCAGAACGATGACAAAAAAAAACAAAAGAATCACTAAAATTTAAATATATTTTAACTAAAAGCTGGTATTCGAGATGAGACCAAAGTGGCCAGAATGACAAAGCGCCAATTTCATTATGTGTAATATTAATAGCATGAATTTGTTGACGCCAGAGGGCGGAACCTTACAATAGGCAACTGTATTACACTTAGAATAAATGCAATAAGTAGTATTACACTTTTCTTACACTACTAATTTTAAACACGAAAGTTTTTCGGTGAAGATGTGAACATGTTTGTCTAATCTCCCCAAACTATGAATATACCTATTCAAATGTTAGCGTCTCATGTATAAGTGTAGAACATAATCTTACACAAGAGGCTACCCACTTTTATATAGGAACAGGGCATGCAAGCTGCGGGAAAAAGGGACAGATACTTTAAATGCGAAAGTTTGGATGGTCGTTACTTACTTGTACGATTGCTGACGATTTATTGAATCGGACTGAAACATAGTTATAAACTTGGAATAACACGCCGCGATTATTTTGACCAGGAAAAATTTGCATGCGGTCGCGGGTAGAAACTATATAGTCCTCTAAAATAGTAAAATATAATATGGATTTATGTCTGTTTGTTCGCGATCTCCTTCTTAACTAGTTGGTATGGTTTTGTGTAAAAAAAATAGCACTTTATTAAATTAGCTGAAAATTGAAATATGACGTCGCATCGGAAAATATCATGCAGACGGTCAGCTTTGCCGGCGGTCACCGCGTAAACCAGTAGAATTATTTTATTAAACTGCTAAACGTGCGAAGTCGCGGCAGTTTGCTAGTGCCAAAAATGACTTACGTCGTTTTGAACTAAGTTGGCGTTAGGTAGATAGTTTATTAAAACCGACCATAATTTGAATCCAAGGCAAGTGTGTTTACGGTGTTTCACTCAGGGCAATCCAATCAAATACTGTGCCCAATGGATTGAGACATAGACTGATTAAATTAATTTTAAACTAGAGGTTTAAAATTTATTTAACGTCCCTTTTTTCTGTAGGATTCCATTGCGTTGCATTGATCGTTAACAAATCGTGAACATTCGCCATGCCATCATGCCATGTCGCTGATAACTGGGTCGCCAGGACCAGTTTCATAAAACTATTCACTAATTTCACGGCCGTAATCATGGATTGTTCTTAAACTAGCTCGGACAATGATCGTTTAGTGCGTTGTATAAACTGAGGTGACGCTGTTTGTTCCGAGCTTTTATTGTGCACTGTATAAATTTATGGAATCGTCATCATTGTATGGACTTCTCTATCCGTTCGCAGTCCATAACCATTACGGATTGTGTTTTGATACAGATTTACTGTAAGGTTGTAAACGTTGTCTTGAACAGTAGTTTTATTAAAGTTTTGGTTGATTAGGGAGAGCGGTAAAGTCAATTGAATCGAAATGCTCGAGAAGTTGAGGAGTCATCTCTGTTTTTAACTTGCTATATCTAGCTTCCTAATAATGATAAATAAATACCTACCTACCTAGTATCTGTGTGTTTTTACCTGTTTCTATGTAGGTATTTGTATACCTACTTCAAAAGTAAATCTGTCAAGACCATAACTCTATCTATAGGTTTAAATCATGACTGTCTCAACACAAAATTTAGGAATATATGTAGATGAGCAATAAATCACTTTAAAAAAATGTTGCACGCCAGAATTAATGGATTTTATTTGAAAATAATCAAAATAATATGTAAACTAAGCAATAAATATTAATTTTATATAAATTTTCATTAAGAAAATGCAGGATTTTGCAATAAGCAACGCTAATCTGATTTTAAGTATATTTAAATAGATATTTGATATAAGGAGTGGACTTATTTTTATGAGTGTATACGTTATTCATGACTAAGAAAAATTAAATTAGGTATCTAATAAAAACGTAACGTTAAAACACATCAAAAATCCATAAAACAAAGAGATTAATTACTTCAAAAATAAATATTTCAACTCAACAATTAGAGAGGATATTCAATCAGCAGCTGTATACAATACAGGCCCATATGTCTTATATACGAAGGCTAAGGGCTAGTTATTTTCTGGTCAATTGCTGCTCTACACCGCGTCCGCGCATCCCCGCTTCCAATTACAACCCAGCCGCCAACGCCATAAAGAAACATCGAGTGAACATAAGCCTTTACGAACAACACACATATATAAAAACCCGACTCTATTCAAATGATATAAGGCTTCTTTTTAAGTAGTTAAAGTTTCGTAGTTTGTCCATAAGATTGTATCAAATGCAAATTATGCTTAGGTAAAACGTGTTTGTCCGTTGGAACTTTTATTTTTTACAATTATATCGGGTTACTTGGAAATGCATTCGAGAGATCGGAGGGTTCGTTTAATAGGCTTAGATTAGAAGTTAAAAGCCGGGCCGTGGTCTGGCCATTAAATGGTTCTCAGGACATGGCGCGGTCCTCATTAGATATTTCGAGGGAATAAGGATTCTGTTCTTTTATGTGTTATGGTCTCATTTGATATATAAATGTTCCGAGATGGTAGATACGTTTATCGTTTTACTTAGAAGATTCACAAAATCCTCTTTTATTCCATATTTTGCATAGTTACCGTTGCTATTACAGCTATAAAGATGTGCACAATACTGTTAGAGGTAATTAAACGTTTTTAGACGAAACAGGCACAATAAAGCCTTTCGCTTTTAATGTTTTTTAAACGAAACCTTTTATCTACTTGCTAAAACAACAATTAAAATTGCAACAATTGCATTAACTTTTAGCTGATAAGTCCATTACAGTAATAAACATTTAGTTTCGCGAGGGCAATTAAGATGGAATGCCGACAAAGGGCTTTTTCTCTTTGAAGTAGCCGACGTCCAGCATCCGCTTTCTCCGTAGATAGCGTCGGATGTGACGTGGCCTTGCGCGGGCGCATGGGGCGAGCTTTTCACGATTGCCTGACAAATTCCATCGTTAGGATAAGACATCCGTTTGCATAATGAACGGGAATGACTCATGTGTAGATTAGGGATAACTTAAGAAAGGGGTACCTATGTAATGGGCTCAAATAGGTCAGTGGGAATGGTAGTGATAACGTTTTAAAGGTTTTGTCAAATGAATTTATTCCCAGATACATTTTCTTGCTTCTCTGCGTAGACTTTTCGAGTGAAGAAGTTAACATCTTCCTTAGAAGATAACATACATATACTTATGCGTATTTTATTGATTAGTTTTAATATACGTATAAACCTAACTTAAACTGACATTTATGTATATATATCGGAAGCTCTATAGTTTGAATAAAGAAAATTAATGTTGGAAAATTACGACTCTCATGAAATCCAGCATTATGATTGAATACGCTTTATATTGAAGCTACCGAAACAGTATAACCTAAGGAGTTAGGTAGCCTTCGCTATCAGTTTTAAGTGCGCATTAAATTATGCTGAGGCAGTATTGCCAGCTTTATAGGAGCTTTATTCGCCACAAATATAATTGATTTGATGTTGAGAACGACTTTTAAAAATTAATAATAAATATTTTGAAAATTTCTCAGGTCTTGGCGAAACGCAAGCGTTATAGTGAAACTATACAACAAGATGAGTTTTTGCATTTAAGCTTAAGGCCATCTCCATAAAACCGCCATGGCCAAAAAACAATGTTATTTCCACCAAAAATCAGGTGATCATAAAACATTCCAAAAGCCGCATTCAACCGGCCAAATGCAGCTGAAACCTGACACACTTGGCAACAGTGCAGTTCAACCGATGCAGTTCCCTGCGATAAAAAGGAGGGAATGGCAGTGGGCCGGGGGATAGGAGGGGCCGTGGCGGGCCAATAAAGGCGGGCAGTAAATCCACGTAATTTAGAGCGGTCGTAAATTAAAGTTCAGCCGTAAACGCGTACCTGCCTCGCCGTGCCCGCGCGCTGCGTCACGCTAGCCACACAGTACATCGAGGACGCAGTACGACATTTGCTGTATTATCGGGCTAAATGGCTCAACAATTTTACTTATTAGTGTTCACGCGTCCACTGCTCAACGTGCCTCCCCTATTCAAGGAGGGTTTGGCCAAAATCACCACGTTTGGCTGGCAGATTGGTGATCGTATAATGGAGGTGTTCAAAATACCTATGAAGCTGCTGCCCTTTCTCTGGTATGGTCAACATCAACGTGAAGCTGTAATTTTTTTTTCATTCATTAACGTTAGAGGTTTATTTTTATTTTTGGTAAAGGGTTTGATTTATTCAACACGTCCCATTTAATCGGTAATCTTGATACAGATGATTTTAATGATGTTTATCGATTAAATACACATGAAATTATGACGCAAATAAATTTTTAGCATTAGGTATTTGTACATAATGATCTTATTCTAGTGAATAAGCGAGAATATCTAAATGTACAACGAGAGATTTGAAACGAACAAATAAAAAAAAACTTACCCTTTATGTACCTACTATAGGTAGGTAATATTTTTCTTTCTTATTTATTTATTTATACTTTTTGCACGATAAACGATATACAAAACTTATTCTAGAAAATTAAGACACAGGCGAACTTAACCCTAAAAAGAGTTCTTCCAGCAAACCTTATTGGGAGAGAGAGACAAAGTGAAGAGAGGAGTGGGTATTATGTGCTTCTTTCTTCACATGTCATTCTGGGGGAATATACGATAAGTACACTGTGGTTGATTCCAAGTCTCCACTTACAAAATAAATCAACATTATAGCCTAATTCAAGCTGGCTGGTCAAACCGGCTCAATGTGTGAAAAACTTGGTACCTACCTATTTTATCTCATACCAAACGGTTAGGTACTATCAACTTTAACTCTGAGTAAATAAATACGGGTAAGACCACCAGGACCCCCGTGAGGAAAAGTAGGTTAAGCGGATTTCACACTGAGATACTACGTTACTTAATTTAGTTTCCTACAAATCAGTCAAATCGCTGACTTACTAGCTTTCAACTCGTAGGTTTTTTTATTTGGTGTGATAACAAAGAGGCTTTCAAAAAGCAGGTTTCAGTTAATTCCTTTTGACGAAAGCCTTTTTGGCAACGAATTTAACGTCGCAATTAAGGTCTGCCTATATTGGCAGCTAACGCTGAATACTCAAAATCTCAAAGCATAGGTATCAGTGTAACCTTGGTATGCTTATATGTAGATTGGTAGCTAGCCAAATAAACACGAAATAAGTGAACAAACTGTTTCATCTCAGCTGCCATGTGAACTTTTCAATGCTCCGAGCCTGGATCCTATTCTAATGTTACTGACGTTAAGTGTGAAATGTAACATCTTAATTTCGAGAGGATTAATCCAACCCACGTTTCACCCACTAGATCCGTTAACTGAAGAACGGACCATTGATGTACCGCTTTATTTATTTCAAATCCTGAAAGACGTTACTTTGTTTTATGAGTGTGTGAAAATAGATCTATTAAGTACCAATTTCTGCTCAGAGTTTTCTATGCACCTCTACTTCTATTTACAGATTTCAATGAAAATCTGTCACTTGTCATTAATACTTCGTGATTTTCGTTTGAATATTCAGCGTTAAGATAGTAAAGTTTAAATGAATTATAAAAAAAACTATATAGGTACATATTTTTCAGTGGGTCATTTATTATCTTCATCTTCATCATCATCCATTGCCATACCCACTGCTGGGATATAATGTTTAAACGCTACAACAAAGCAACTGAAACTTTTCATGAGTGTTTGTTTTAGTCGGCATTTATTTTGAAGAATCGGAAGAACCAAATCTTAAATATAAATTAATAAGTCACGCACGATAAATCTCCTCTACACATCTTCATAATCTTTAGTTCGATTTTTTTTAAGTGTGTTCGGGATGTTGCGGGTTCGATTCTTTTGGAACTCTAATCCGCAACAAGTGTAAGTAGGCGGGTGCAATAACATCACGTCATCAGACTGACATTCATTCATTTTCAGATTATTTTGAACAAACGCTTGTTTTGTTTTATGTGGTTTAAACAAATGAAATGCGGCATACATTATAATTACACATTGGAATGACCATGTACTAGAGAAGTTTTATCATTGAATTGAAAGATCAAAAAGTCAAAAGTCAAAATTAGAGACACACTTAGTTTTTTTAAGTTCAATCTAAACATGAATTCTCTGTTATAGATATTTTCCGTTTTAACAAAGTGTTTAAAACGGAAAATACATATATCTGAGAATTCCCATTGCTATATTATTTACGTAGCGCTCACTTAAATATAAGATACCTATTGATTTTATTACTATGGGCCAACATGCCAAAAGTAAATAAAAAGTTTTATTGTATAAATTAAGTAATAGCACTAATTAGTTAATATAATCGAAAAATCTTAAAAAAAGTTATTGAAATAGCTGAGGATTTTCAGGGTTATAAACCCACCAAGCAATTGCACTTGGTTAACCTACCCATCCATAGTGTCCATAAGACAAACTTTGTGCCGAGCACCCTGGATAAATAAAGTTCATTCTCGAATGAACATTTGGACTTTGTCAGAGCCCATAAGTAGGTATAGGTACCTATCTTAGCTTATCACCTTTCTACGTGTACAAAGCTATCTTGTTTTATTATATTTTGATACGGTTCTAAGATATCTCTACTAATCTGTAGATAACACACAGTCATAAACTATTATTCGAGACTACACGGCAAAGGCGAGTGATTTTTGTGCTTTAACCCCATCTTTAATTAGGGACGGGATGCTTAAATCTGATAAGAGTGTCTGACTATATATTGGTTTGTCATACAATACACCAGCTAAACTCGACGTAGAGTAGAATGTTTGTTAAACGTAAACAACACGCTCTACTCTGTTGCCGCGTTTTTTTATTTAAATTACTCCTCGGTTTGAGATCTTTCCTTTAATAAATATTGCTAATAAACATAAAATTGACGCCAATCAAGTGGGAATCAGTTTCTCACGGACCATAGAGTATCGACAGATTAAAAAAAAACTACGCGATCTGCACCAGGCCTGGCACTGACACTGAAAGCTGCGGCATTTTTTGTGTACATTGACAACTTGGCTTGTGAAGACTATTCTTCTAGGCGGACAGTGCCATCTTTTTATGATCTCCCAAACAGAGGTTTGTACTTTGTATGGGATTTGCTCCTCTTTGATCTGCACTTATTTTAGTTTATCGATGGGAAGGAGGTTAGGTTAGCCACTCAGTATGCAACCTCTATACAAAAGAATAGTTTCGTATGTTTTCTGTTTCGAGCCTTTTAATGCTCAGCAATCTACTTTATAGAGACACTCGCTACGCTCGTGACTCTACTCTGAGACTGCTTCGCTAGCTCGGGATTTAATATCGGCACGATAAACAAAAAAAAAAGTTTTGCCTACTTGTTGAACAAGTAACGAGGTATTTTTCAACAAGTTTTAGTAATATCCTTTATTGCAGGTACATGTGAGCAAAACCCGGTTTGCTGTTTTTGAGCAGCAAAGTCACCGTTTTGGAGCAGGAGTGGCGAAAAGTTAACATTTACAACTAGGTATTCATTCACTTTTCTCACTTTCGGAAAATTTTTACTTATAACGAATATTTTGTATTCATTCTACTCGTACAAAGTATTTTTAATTCAACCAAAAACCGTCAACCTTTTGTACATTGAATAACCAACAGGGGTTGATTTACGCGTCAATATAAACACCGTGACGCTACAATACTCCCCATTTTATGTACTAGCACATGATCTGTTTTACGATCACCTACGGGCTCTAAGGAACACATTATCAGCTTTATCAGAACTAAAATTCCCCTAAAGAGATAAAGGTTCCACGTTCGTAAATAAATTATCCGCTGACTTGGATTGTCTAAGGCAAACTGAGGGAAACTATAGTGCTGTATAGATAGTAAATCAATCTTGAATCACGTTACGAAAAAGGGTTTTATGGGGACCCGTCTTTGAAAGATAACGTTTTATACGTCACGGGTCTGAAACTGATATGTGGTTGTATTGATGGATAGTAGGTACCTTTGATATGTTTGGTTGTTAAAAGTCAGAGCATGGCAGGAGTCTCAATATTCCAATCTAGTCCGTTCCATCATGCGATGACTATCAGTAGTAGTAATAATAATAATATAAAGATTAAGGAACATTTGTTCCTTTTTCTTTTTCAGTGTTAGTTTTGCATGTTGCCTGAACCTCAGATTAAATATGTCCTGAACTTTATCTACGATCAGGCCCCGCCCTACACGCGC
The DNA here is from genome assembly GCA_943735965.1 of Eupithecia abbreviata. NCBI lineage: Eukaryota > Metazoa > Arthropoda > Insecta > Lepidoptera > Geometridae > Eupithecia > Eupithecia abbreviata. The sequence goes on along the minus strand of OX030977.1, from coordinate 7,051,828 downwards.
CTGGCTGTTCGTGCGACGACGAGCCAGCTACGACGTAAGCTGTGGAATCCAACATGGCGGCTGCCGCCGGTCGGCGCGACGCATTTATATACCCTAATGAAAACCACTTTAATTAATTCACAGGCTTCACAATCACATGCCAGGCCAAGCTTTTAACTTTATTATTTCTATATCATGCATTTGATTCCTCCAGAGTGTCACCGCCATTATGTTTTTGTTGAAAATTACCGTTTATACGCGTCATATTCGTTATTACGATTATTTAATAGTCGTTACGCAAGTTTTCACTTATGCTTATTGTGTCGTCTGTTTTGGCTAGGCGTGTATTTTTGGGTGTGTGATTGGTTGAGCTCATTTCCATTTTAAGTTGCGCGTTCTCTGCATCGGAATCGGAGCGTAAAGGTTTTTTGCCCTGTATTGATTTATATGCGATCACAGCGACGACGACGACGCGACGAGACGCCGCCGCCGCGTACGCTCGTACCTACTGTCCGACGGACTGAATGCCAACTCTACATCTTACGATTTAGTTTCAACAAAAAAAACTTTTATTTGAAAACTATACTAACGAAACTTTTTCTAGCTAATCCATTTCTACTACCTAGCCTAGGTAGAGAAAATCATTGATTGAACAAGTACTTACCTATTCTCTTAAACTTACTTACCTATATCTTAAATCACTCTAGACACACTATCTCGATCACACTATTAAAAACAGCATCAAAATCAGTTGCGTAATTTAAAAGATCTAAACATAGGTACACAGACAGACAGCGAGTAGGTAATAGGCAATTTATACTATGTATAAGACTATGTACCTACTATAGATACTAGTGATATGTGCCATTCGTTTTTATAATTTGAATATTGCCTGATAACCTATACCTAACTTGATATACCTACCTACTTGTAGGACACATTCAGGCTTTTTAATAGGCTACTTTTTATCCTGGAATAAGACCTGCGACGACGCGAAACGGCAACCCACAACGATTCGAACCAAAGCGTCATCGAATACTACTCACAATAACTTAATTATCTGTATTCGGTTGTCGGCTGGTCAGACTAGCAAACCGTTTACGATGTTATTGTTTAGTTATGTTATTTTCTTTGTTTGTTTTTGTAATCAAAATAATTTCATGCATCGCAATAAAATTATAAAAGGCACGAATACATTTGCATCAAAAAATATGAGTGAGGATAAGTAGCCGGTGTAACTAATTCCAAATTGCTACTCAATTATCTCGGTACGTTTGTGTTTTTCCTCAGAATAAGCTCTCTACCTAAATCTCAACCCTTTGTACTCGAGGGTTCCGGAGCCCACACATTTTCACCCTTTGGAGTCGAGACCCCAGGTTCGTAAGGTACCGATGCTCTGAGCTTCTAAGCGAAGCGACGCGTGACCCGAGACTTTGAATCTTGTGGACGCTTCCGACTGATATTGATTATGGATCAGTTGAGCTAGCTATAAATTATTTGTAACAGTCTGTAGTTAGCTCAATTGTTTCAATTGTATAGCATCATTATCATCATCAGCCTATTTAGTTCACTGCCCGACATAGGCGTCCCCTATAAATGAGCGCCATAGCGCCTTATCTTCATCTTCAGCTTGCTGCATTCAGTGTCAGCCTGTTTTTTTGTAGATCGTCATCTCCGAACAGGGGATGACGATCTACAAAACAGTCACTCGACAGACTATATTAGCCAAGTCGCGGTCTCCACTCCGTCTCAGTTCTTCGCGAGATATGGCCGGCCCACTTCCATTTCGGCATTGAGCTAGTTCGATAACTTTGGCTCTCTGTCTGATGTATTCCTTACGAATCCTATCCTTCATAGAAACTCCGAGCATGACTCTCTTTATTAGCTCGCTGAGCGACATTAAACTTATGGACCAGCTCTACTTTGAGTGTCAACGTCTCAGCTCCATAATCTGAATTCATAAATACTAGTTCTAATTTATTTCTATTAATTATACTCTCATAACATTAGTACAGCTTTTAAATAGTCTCAATTTACCGTAAAAGAAAACTTAATACATTCATAAAAACAGTAGAGTAAGAAAAGTAGTGACCTACTTTTACTGAAAAATAATATATAACTTAGAATTTTTAAAATTGCTTAGTTCGTGTAAGATTACTAACAGATGCAAAATAACCTACAAAGGGAGTTTGCCAAATCACCAACTCTCTTTACAACAGAGCTCATATAAATTCTGTGGTAAAGAGAAACAAACGCGACGTTTATGTGTCAGTTGTGCTAAATAAATCAGGCGTTGAGAGTTCGCGCTGACGGGATGGCCCCCCAGGGGCAAGCGACAAATTGCCCTGGGGCACACCCCGGGACGACAGTTTAGGGTTGTTATGTATGCTATCATGAATCCTCCTCTAAGAGAAATCTAGGGGCGAATGGCTTAAGATTCTCTATTTTAGTTTTGCTTTTCCGCCTTGTATATATTGGCCGGATACCTAGTATTTGTTAATTATGAAGTTTTATGCCCGGCATTATAATGTACCTAGGTAATAACGAATCAGAAACTTCCATTTTAGTTGTCCTAGAAGGTCTACTCGGAAAACTAAAATTGAAGTTTTATGCCCGGCATTATAATGTATGTACCTACCTAGGTACACCTACCGAGTAGACCTACTAGGAAAACTAAAATGGAAGTTTCTGATTCGTTTTCGTACAATTAATACTCCAAGCGACTTCGTTTTTACTTTCGTACGAAATAAACTACGACCAAAAATTTGACAATCGATTACGTAATAGGAACTCTTGCTCGTAATTATTAAAATTACGTCATCCGCTGGCTTTATTCTGTAGGTGCCTAATATTCCTTATTTTCTAGGATAGGAACGTATTGATATTTACCTGGAAATAAGCTTAGGTTTCTTCGTAACTTACATAAATAGAAAATTTTATTTTCTAAGGCCATACAAACATCTTTGTTTAGGTATAAGGCCCTAAATAACCAAACTAATGTTAAAATCATTCAAACTGTGCGTAAACAAACATTTCAATGATCTCATAACGACCCGTGACAACATCATAACCCTGATAAGCCGATAAGGACAAAAACAAAATACTTAAGACCATCTCGAACACGAATCAGTGTTTAGACATTATGTGTTGTGTTTTTGTCCGTATAAGTCCTTTCATTTACTCCTTTTTAACCGTATTTTGTGATATATAAAATGGCGAAGCTAACTGTTAACGAAGTAAATAACCTAACAAACGAAGAGTTTGAAGCTGTTTTCAGGAATGTTATTGAGCTGTGTGCCGACGCAGCCAAAAGTGTAAGGAAACTACGACCATTTATGAGTGTTGACGAGACCTGTTCGGCCTTTTGTGGCTACCTAGAGGAGATCGGCTACGAAGGTGAACTGGTTCATGATTGTACCTAGTTTAGATATTGCAGGTATTTTTTATTTGATTGGTAAAAACAACTCGGTAATTAACTTGGGTTCAACTGGACTCGAATAAATCTGAGGCTCAGGATCGTGACGCTTGGGGCCAGATGAAGAAGAAAGCTTACCCAACAGTGAGACACGTCGGGAGTAGTACCTATCTACTTTCCAAACAAAGTCTAAAGAGTATGTACCTACATTATATGGACAAAACATCATGATCTTTGGCTATAAATGGTGTCAGTCAGTACCTACCTAGTACCTAGTTACCTTAATACAATTGTAAGTGGATACAAACGAATTTATCAACAAGTTCTACATTATAATAACGAACACTACATTTTATTCGTATATTTCTTAGTAAAAATACCTACAAGTTTGAGTTAGTTATAGGTATATAATTTGACGAAGCGTCAGGGCAAAAACTGCTTAGAGTTCATGATGAACAAATTAGAAGTGTAAATAAACTAAACACTAAAACAACCAGTCCATAAAGGAAGTCGCCGATTAAAACGCGGAAACTTTTCGCCTTAATCGATTTTTGGTAAATCATGGAACGAAATTAGCATGAGCGCGAACGCTCGCTAGGTAGGTAACATGCAAGAAACGTTACGTTGGTTAATCTGTGACTGTCTTATAATTTGATTTGAATGGTTACTACGATACCCGTAGGCTGTTTGGTTGGTAGAAATATTGCGTCACTTCATGATCATCAATTTAACTCAGGTAGTCCGCCAAAGGCCTATTCTCGCCTCTTCTGGCTGCGTTCCTCACGTTCACTGTCCAACCTATGCCCTGCGACTTGACGATGTCGTCGACCCATAAGACGGACCATTTTCTTTCGGCTGCTTAATCTTGGCCACTATTGGATCGAGGTTTGCCTTCACTTGTTTCTAAGCAAATTTAGATAGGTAAGGTATTTTACCTGCAGACTCCAGAAGCACAGAGAAATATAAGCCTTACCACATCAGCTTACCTCAAGTAAGCATAAAGCTTAGCTCATGGTCTTGTAGGTACCAGGTCCTAACCTGTATCTACCTTTACGTGATGTTCAATTCGATCCGGTTTTTAATGTTAAAAGCAGAACAACTAAACAAGGACATCGAGAGATGTGCCTACTCTCGATTCGCTTATATCCAACAAATTTATCTAATTTTACAGAAAAGTTGACAATCCTCAAGCTGCACCCAGATTTGGCAGGACGATTGGCAGCTCAGGGTGAGCTCACAAAGGAATCTGCAAACGAACAAAGATCGGCGGGATTGCATGAGTTAACAGCAGATGATATAAAGCTTATGGATGAAAGAAATAATAGGTAAACTTTACCTTGGTCAATTAAATAACGTTAAAGATACATAATAATGAGCATCCTAAAAATACACGTAGCGCCATCTATGAATTTGTGAACCTAACAACTCCGATAAACGCCATCTAGCAGAATATTTTTTGCATAGATAACGCATTTTTGCGTTGCAAACTTTTTGTATCTACTCGACGCCAGATGGCGCTATTAAAAATAAACAGCAAGAAGTCCTTGGCACTGCTACGAAATTTCGCTTGGAATAATCACTTTCAGTGACTGGATTATTTGATTAGGTTTTTAAAATATATATAATAATGTTTCAGGTACAAACAGAAGTTTGGATTTCCATTCGTTATTTGCGCCAGGGAAAACAAAGTGCAATCTATTCTTGCAGGCTTAGAATCACGTTGCCACAATACTCAGGAACAAGAAATTACCACTGGCATAGAGGAAGTGAAAAAGATATGTACGCTACGAATTCATGATATTATAAAGGAATAATAACTATGATGTATTTTTTTATTCTAAGTATATTATAGTTTTTTTTAGTTTTCATGCTAAATGGGGTTAATGCTTTTCTTTATATTAGGCATCCATGGAATTTGTTAAATTTTCTTCCATTTATCCATGCCACACCATATAAGGTAGAAAGTCGGTTCATACGAGTATATGGTTTGATTGATATTAAATAAATAATGCTGGGCCATTCACACAGCATCATCAAGTCCCAAGTTTAGCAGAGCTTTCAGTTCAGTTCCTTATTGATAAGAATATTCTTATATATCAAACATAATAATACATCTACCTTATATGTATGGTGTGGCTTAGGGCAACCGTGTTCTTAAGTGGAGACCAAGACTCGGTAAACGTGGTGTATGACGCCCTCCGACCAGGTGGGATGACGACCTGCGAAAGACTGCAGGTAGATGCTGGATGCGTCAAGCTGAAGACAGAGCGCTATGGCGCTCATTGGGGGAGGCCTATGTCCAACGGTGGACTAAAATAGGCTGATGATGATGATGAATAATACATAAGTAACAAAAAAATACATAGGAGGTTACAGGAGATTCTTATTAAAAAAATATTTTTTTTTGGTAATTTTAACAATAGATAATGATTCAAATCAACATTTTATTATAATAATTTTATAGCTGTTATAGATACACAAGTAACTAGATAAATGATAAACAAAAACATAGATAGATGCAGAATACCCATCAAGAAATATCTGCAGAATGGAATCGAAACCGGAACCTTCTGCATCATGGGTTCGTAAAGTAGTGCAGTATACTCGTAGATAGATAGATAGACAATACTTTTATTGCACACTTAGAAATAAAAATAACAAGATAAAAAATAATAGTACAAGATAATGTGACAATTTGGCGGTCTTATCGCTCAAGAGCGATCTCTACCAGACAACCGTGACAGACTTAACTTTTGACTTAATGAGAAAATGTATGGACTTTTTGCAAAACATAAAATCCTTACTCTACCATCACTCTATTTTTACGAAACGGCTATGCTTGTCAAAAATAATCCTGATTTATATTGTCAGCTTCCCAATGCTGTTCCTCAAATTTGACAAGATGAATACAAAGTCTGCATGCCAAACTCACATGCTTTGATTTGCAATCTTCTGCATATCTTTTGCATGGCCCCTTCTATTTACAATAAACTGCCTGCCCAAGAACTACCACTCACACTGTTTCGGATGCTCTATATATTATTTATATTCGATGCTACTATATATTAATTTTTTAACTAGTTATAGTATAGGACAACACAGAAATACCATATCAGCTTAGGAGTTTATTTAAAAAATAAATGAAATATTAAAACGAGATACAAAAAGCTGCTCACAGCAGTCCAAGAGACCTCTCAACCATAGCGTGTGGCTGGCCTGCTACTTCACAGAACTCCCTAGTGTTTAAGATGTCTTCAAAGCCAATATCCAAATGCCTGCCAGTAAGGACTTCATGCTGAAGGTTTGAACTAGGCAGAAATGGTAGGTGGCCAATCTGAAACCAATAAGAAAACTTTGTGTTAGGTGACTTTTTTTTAAATGGAGTTTTGTCACAATGTGACTATGTCACTCCCGTTAGATATCAATTATTTATAAATAAAAACATGGCAAAATTCAACAAAAAAGAAATAACAATAATGTTTGCCACATGACATTGCATGCCCACCTCTATAAGGAATGTAGTTAGATGACTTTAAAATTGACTATCAACACCAAATCTGCTTGATCATGGAAGGCTGGTTGATGGCTTGTACCTAGTAGTTTCAATCTGTACTTTTAAGTCTTGCAATTCAATTTATGGATTTTCCCTGGGAAGCAAGGTTGAGATGATTTAAATCTCTTTGTTTAAATAAGCGAATGAAAACAAATAATAAAAAAAACATGTAAATTAAATTGTAACTGGACATTATTATACTTTTAAGACCTATATTTTAACATTATTCTGGCAATTCAATTGTTTCTTTGTCACTGCTATGAAAACAGCAAATAGTTAAAAATGTATACTAGTAGAGTGCCCAAATTAAGATAATAATTTAGTGAACATGCCCAATGTGCTACTTAAACCTGCCCTGCTGGATGAGGTGGCCTTTTAAATTAATTATTTTCAAAATTTTTCGTATTTTCCTACATACATTAATATCATAAAGATTAAATACTGCAAGATGTTGAAAAAAAATATGTTTAACCTATGTTTGAGGCAAGTCTTAGCTCGGATCATTTTGATTAAAAAAAAAGTTTTTTTATCAACCCTGTTGGGAATGACACTCCTTCAAAACCTTATAGGTGCTGCTTGTAGGCTCTTAAAAATAATTATTAAGTAGGTACCAGAAATGTTTATGTATTTTTCAGTAGCATGCAGAAAAATTGTATTAAGTACCTTGCTGGCAAACTTCATTTCCATAGCTAGTTTCATAGGGGCAGCCAGGCCTTGGACATTTCGGAGCATTGCCATATTCATTTTCTCTGCGTTCAAGTGATACTGAAATAAATAGCAATTAAGATGTAAACTTTACAATGACTATTCTGTTACCAATGAGGCACTGCAGGTGAAAGTCCACCTGCGACGCCCAAGCTCTGCTCAGCTTGAGGTTCGATAATGCTGTGTAGATTGTCCAGCATTCTTTATTTTATTGCTGATCTAAATCAGACCATTTTATGGAATATATGAGTAGCGTAGGCAAGACATACAGAAAAACCTAGTAGATAAATAGAATCTTTCATAGTATAATGATGATCATAGAAAAACTAGCATCAGTCTTAGGTTATAAAGTTTGTTCTGATATTGTAAGCAATTGATGAACCCTGTTTGTATGCCCAAACGGTGGATATGTTTTCGTTTTTCTACTAAAATAAGGATGGCATTACTCACATTTCTTTCAGACAGTTCAATAGGATGTGATCTGCCAAGGTTTGCTTTGGAGGCTCCCAAGCCGGACTCGAGGGAGCTTGGGATCCCAAATGGGCCCTCATGTACTCGGAGCCCATCGTTAGTGTGCTCGGGCTTAACTTTTAGGGAAGGCAGGCCAAAACTCTGGAATAAAACGTGAAATTAGAGCTTGTTGTTTATTTTTATTTACTAGGCTCTCATATTTAATTATATAGCTCAGTTATTACCAGGTTAATATTACAAACCATTTTGAAAGGTGTTGCAAATAATATTCTCGTAATTAATATTATTTCACTACTGCACTGCACTGCACTTGGAGTGTAGGATTAAAATGATAAATACTTTTTTCGTTAAATTCTTGCTCGACTAAAATCTCACAGCTTTTGATATGTCAAAAAAAATTCAAGTCACTATTCACTATAATATAATTTCCACAGACTATAAAATCTTTGATATAATTCACTCCATAGATTAATTAATTCCCCCTGTGTGTTTGATAGTGCAACGTTCACTGATTTTCCATGAATGAATGGTAAATTGTCTTGTCTATTGCGTCCTGTACACATTTGGCGAATGCGCTGGGCCAGTATATTGGGCCAACTGATCGGATTGCGTTCACACATTGGCGTACGATCATTCCATCCATTCCGCATTGGCGCTTTAACCAAGATGGACGTGGAGTGGAGTGTCTTACTTTGGTTCCATATAAATAAATAAATAAATAATGCTGGACAACTCACACAGCATTATCTAGCCCCATGGTAAGCAGACCTTGTGTTATCGTTACTAGATAACTGATAAACATAATACAGTACATTACATAGATAGATATTTTATATACATAGAAAACGACCAGAACACCCGGAATAAATATCTGCAGATCGTACACACAATTTTTCCGAGGCGGGAATCGAACCCTCCTGCGTCGCAGGCGGACCTTCGCCCACCGCGCCACATCGGTCGTCAAATCCATATAATCGGTTCATTTCGATAAATTTCTATGAAATTTAAAGTTCCGGCAATTTTCTATTCCATCATCGTAAATCTCATACGCACGCGCGACTCTCCGCTGACGACTAGAGACGAACTGAATAAGACGCCAACGTGTGAACACTGTTTGCGGAGCGCGCCAAGATTCTTTGATGTGTGCACGAAAAACCGACACTAGTCGTGCCAACGTTGGCCGCCAACTTCCAACATGCGCCATGTAGGTCTCTACACGTTGGCTCAACGAATTGCCCCAACGTGTACGTACAGCCTACTTTATGTTTGCGTCTCCGACAACGAAGACGACCGGACCGGGCCTCTTTTTTATGATGGAGCTCTGTAGGTACTGAACTACTAATTTAGTTAAATAAAAAAGGTCTCAAATCAAATCCCCACAAATATCTGCAGATCATACGAACATTTGTCCCAAGGCGGGAATCCAATCCGCAACCTCCTGTGTTGCAGGCAGGTCTTCGCTCTCTGTCCTCCGGTGAATGAATGACGACGACATGAGGTAAAGGCTTAAAATATAATTCTAGCTATCCTAGAATTGTATTGGTTCTCTTTGTGTCAATTCACACGTACGTACCACAACCACACCACATCGCAGCGTCATAATGTAGTCAAGCAGTGACACGTGTGAATCACAGAACAATAATATGTGTGAATAGTGTCGCTGCAGCTTTTTGTAGTTACGTTGTGTGTCCGATAATGACGATGTGGTTGCGTTGTCGCCACGATGTGGTTACGTCGTGTGCAGACACAGTTCAAAGTTCGACACCGGCGAGGAAACGCACGTTGACTGAACTCATGGAATTCGAAGAGGAAACATTGTTATTTCTATCCTTTTTATGGCTTTTATTAAGAAGGAGACGACGGCAACGTCAGCCTAGGGGGCAGGGAAGAGCGCGTGCGGCGGCGCGGCGGCGGGGCGTGTGCTCACTGTCTTTGCATCTACGACGCGACGCAACGTTGTGTCTGCGATATGGTCGGTCACTAGTTCTCGGTGTCGCTGGTGGTTGCGATGTCGTTGCGATGTGGTCGGTATTACACAAGCGGTCGATAACGACTGCAAAATGTGGGTGAATAGTCCTATTCATTTTCCATACAAAATATACCTACGCCCGAACACATGGTGTGGTTGTGGTGTGTTTGTGGTACGTGTGAATTGACCCTTTGATTCAATCTAGCTACGAAACTATAAAGTATTTTACGCTACTACATATAACCTATACCTAATTACTACATAAGTTCATGATTCTAGCTGGTCTATTGAGTGATTTTATTCTCTTCGGTCACAAACGACTAACGAGGCAAGCGGTAGTTATATTATTCTCTTTGGATTTAAATTTTTTTTTTTTTAGTTATTATTATATTCACATATTATAACATTTTATTATTTGACAAAAAAACTAATATTTTAATTAATTTAGTAAAAATAGTTTTGGTTTTACAAAGAACTTACCTACTAACAAGTAAAAATGCCCCCTAAGGAGAAAAAGAAGGAAATTGTAAGTTGCTTCCCAAATCGATGAGTGCTATGAATTTAGCAGATGCAGTGAACGGAAAGTTCACTGAGCAGAAAGGGATAACATTATGATATTTACATAGAGGTGCGATATTTACCTATCGGCTTGCATAACTAACCTTTTGAGGCAGGTAGGTAATACCTACACAACACTTTAATCTGAGTTTTCCATTGGAATTATACATTTTAGGACCCAGAGGAGCTAATGAGAAGGAAGTTTCACGCCAAATGTCTTTTCCGTAGTCTGGGTCGGCTGGTTATGGCCAACGCGTATTGGCTGATTGAAGGAGTGGACGAGTACGAAGGCGTTGAAGACGTGAAGCGGAGGGTCCAACAGGCAGTCCGTTCAAAGGCGAAAAAGAAGCAGCTTTTGAATATTAATGTTAGATTTTTATGTTACAGAATGTATAATTTTTATGGAAGAGAATGAATGGTAGGTAAGTTTGGTGGCCAGTGTTTAGGACGCTCAATTTTTCTGCACAGAAGATGCTGCTTAGCTAGCTTGCTTGTAGTTTAATCCGGTTATTTGCCAGCAGATGGCGCTGTTAACAATTAAACTTGCACCGTGTAAGGTTTACGGCAGAATTAATAATGCTCTTATTTTGTTAATTTTTAGGACAAAGCCCTTCTTAATAAACATGCGGATGAACGGACAGAACACGAGAAAAAGTACATTTACCGAATCATCGGTGGATTGAAATGTTTTAAGAAATATCCAAACGTAAGATTTCTCTTCTATTCACCTAAATCTTAACTACTTTTGTTACTTCGCTGTGCGGTGTCAGGTAGGTGTATATTTTCAGTATTCATCATTATAAGTAGGTACCTTACCTACGTAATTTTTATGTGCTGTTTAAAATAACGTTTAGGTCCTTCAAAATTCACTTAAGAACCTATCTAAGTACCTAATTATAGTCTTCGCATGGTCTTAGGTACTCACGCTATTGCTTTTCTTTAGTCCTTCGAACCCGTTGTTAAAGACCAACTTTTGTTATTATAGGTACATACATTTCACGTAGTTTTTTTTTTGCTTTAGCATGTGAAAAAGAAGCTAGCAGCAGTAACGTATTTCAAGTACTACAGCCCCGGGAGAGTCATAGTGAGGCAGCATCAAGAAGCTCATGCTCTATACTTCATCGTGAGCGGTGACGTAGTCGTCAGTCAGATGATATTTGACGATCTGCTCCAGAAGTACGTCTCTGTGGATATCGGAGTTATGCACTCTGGCGATATGTTTGGCGAAGTGTCGCTGCTGCATAATATCCCCAGGACTGCTACATGCACTACGCTTGGTTAGCATTTAAGCTCTTATAGTATATCATCAGCCTAAATTAGGCAGCTGGGCATAAAGCACTATGGCGGTGTTTCTTCAGATTCAAATTAAAAAAAAATTAAGGCTAATCTCAAGTTTCGCAGAAAGAAATAATATTTCTTTCTGCGAAACTTGAGATTAGCCTTAATTTTTTTGAACAATGTTAATTTTATGTTTTTTTACATTAGGTAACTGAAAGAAATAGTTACCTAATGTAAAAAAACATAAAATTAACATTGTTCCAGTTATTATTAGGTATTGAATCCGTCCTGAACTAGCCTAGGCTATATTTCATGTATTTAGTTTTAGAACGGCTTTTTGGGAACTTCGACAACTATTTTGACTATAAACATAATCTAGAGCTTCTTGTGATTTCGCTCCGCTGAAAAATTCGATCAATAAAATCTATCAATTTGAAGAATCCTAAAAATTATCCTAATTATATACTACAACGACCTTTTGTAGGATATTTTTAAGATTCTTCAAATTGTTAGATTATTGATCAATCTTTGTTACGATAGCAACTTACACTCCGCAATGTTAGTGTGGCACCACAGGCCTTTTCATCGTCGCGTCGTAGTAAAAATGTAAATAACCATGTAAAAACTACATTGTATATGAAAAAACTCAGTTTACTTAAGTGGGTATGAGTTGTAGTTTTACAAAACTGAATTATTTGTTTGAACATGGATCAATTATTATGTGACTTGAAACTTATGAATTGCAAGATCAGAGGCCAAAAACTGCATGAACCCCCAACCCCAGCCCTCCGCGTTTACATAGTTCAGTGTGTCAGTGAGCCGTTTGGGTAACAGGTCACTGCGAAACGTTAGCGCTCATGAAGGAAGATTTCAAGAATGTACTCCAAGCGTCCGTTCAGAAGCAATGGGATGAGGTCCGCCGAGCTATGTCTTCATTTACTTATTTTGAAGCACTTGATGAGGTGAGTAACTTTGCAGAAAACGTTTTAGATACCTACCTACAAACCCAGCCCTTGCTTCCTTAATATTTTATGTTTTATTTCCATACAAAGGTCGCTCGTCGCGAAGGGTGCATTGTAGCCAAAATGAAATCGTACGAAAGGAACGAGACTCTCCTTGGAGATGGACAGGGCATTCAAAATTTTGTCTACTTCATCCTGTCTGGCCGCTGCCAGATGATTGAATCCCTGCAAGTCATCGTCACTGATCGTTTGGGGAAAAAATATTACTCTCTTTACGATCCTTTTGTAAGTATTCTTATCATTAGAAAAAAGATAGCTGAATTTTATATATTGGGTATTTTTTAAATAAAGTTTTTATTTAAAGCTAACCTCATCATTTCATCAGTTATCAAATAATATTAATTTTCTTAGGTCCCGAACATAGAAAGTGAACAAGATTTCGATACAAAATACTTCAAGCATTATCAAAATCTAAATCAAAGTGGTGAAACCCGGACTTCGACAGAAGAAGCGAGCCAAAAAAGAGCATCTGGCTCAAAGCAGGAAACAATTGCCGGGAGTACAACGGCGGACAAAATCGTTTCTCAAATTACCGCTGCAGGGTAGAACGTTATTTACACTTTCAGGAAGTATTTCTTAATAGATGTGCTACGTAGCTAGAGCCAGCTATGTAGTGAAATTATAACGTCTCAAACACAACGTTTCAAATCGCATTATGATAAAGGTGTTTTTCAAACACAAATAACATTCGAAGTTAACCGGCTTATAACCGTAATGAATTCGTAAAACCATGTTAGTTGTTATAAGAAAGCTTGCTCATATACTATGTACCGTGTATATATCGTTACCGCTGTAGGAAAATTCGAATGTTCGGACAAGCTTGCATAAACTAATTAGAATAAAATATGTTTTCCAGGGATGACACGTTAGGTACCGAAGCTTCATTTAGACGACAATCATCCTTGAAATCCCAAATTATTTTACCCCCTTCTGAGGCTGCAATGATGGATCAGGGTGGAAGGGGATCGACCAGGTAGGCAACTGTTTTACGTTTTTATAGGACTGCACCGTATTCTCAAACGCTACACAAAAATACATTTGAAAAAAGCTTGCGACGATTTTGCTTCTGCACGCACTTACAGAGTGCAGGACAACCTAACAAGTTAAGGGTTTATTGTTCGCTTGTTTACTTTACCTTAAAAATATAGAAGTGAACAAAAAATCAAAGCGATCACTTGTATTTAATTCCTAGTTTTGCCTACCTTATCTATTTTATGACGTGTCCAAGAGTCTTGTAATGTCTATAAAGGAAATAATGCAATTTGATATCAGATATTTGAGTTTCGCTAATGACACAATGTTTTGACAGGTTTGCATCAAATCTCAGTATAATCGCTTTTTTTCGTTTCCACCAATTCTACGGACTCTAATGTTTTTGCTCACGTTTCAGATTCAGTGTTATAACAGAAGTACCGCAGATAGATGATATGGAGAAAAAACAGGGATTGAAAATCAAAACTTATTTTATGCAGGTCTCTTCTCGTTTCTTTGCTCTGTACGACTCTATTGAATTTACTAAACAAATCCATGAATTAGGTTCTACATTATGGACTAGAGCCTGCGGCCGCCAGACCTTCGTCGTTTTATAAAAGCTAAGAGTTTGACAGCATATGCCCCCAACACAGGTAGGAACGATCACCGATTATGATAGGTATTTTTTTATAGTGATTTTGACAGATTGGCTTGCAAAGTTGCACTAAAACCGCAAACGCCTATTTTTATATTTTGTTCGGCAAATCCACTATGCAAAACGTCTGCCGTTCTAGAAAACAGCATTTCGTAGTTCCTAAATGTATAAAATTCAGCTTTTTATACTTTCGAGGAAAGTTCACTTTTATTTTATGGAACTTTAGGGCGTTTGGAACGCCAAAGCCACAATGGAAAAATGTCTTAATACCATCCCAAACAAAATATGTATATACCTATTTACTATAACAAATTTTTGGTGCAAATTAAGCAACTTTGCAAGCCAATAGGTATCTGCTAAAGTGTGCATAACCCAAGCTTTTTAATCGGTGATCGTTTCTATGTATTTGTGTTGGCTTGGGGGCATAGGTACACTGAGAAACTCTCAGCTGTAATAAAATGACGAAGGTCTGATGGTCGCAGGCACCAAGCATGCAGGCCTAGTAGGTATGTTGTCGTCTCAAATTTTTATTTCTATGTGATGTGAAACCGTTACTGATCCTAAAATAGATATGGAAAGCCACGCTTCGTTGGGTAGTAGATAGGCAGTCGTAATATGCTTTGAATAAGTACTTATTATAGTCGATCTAAGCATTGCCGATCCCCTACCTGGTAACTCTTCAATCTATCTTTCCTATTCCAATACGGTTTAACTATTGTAAATTTGTTTGTGAGAGTATGAAGACGCTAATCTTAGAATAACTCTGAGACGCTAATAAAGAATTTTATGTATTTATCTAGTCCTAGGGACTACCAACACAATATCAGGAGTGTTAAGTCTTTCGTGACGAGCCAAACTCGTCAAATTAATACCAACATTGCCAGCGATATATTGTTTATCATTTTGTATTGTAGGTGTGCCAATTTAATCCGGGCTCAAGTTTCGGCTTTGGTGAGAATATGCGTGACAGGCGTATCATAGCCTTGACGCCTGTAGATTGCATGTTACTGCCGATGGTATGGCTACTGCAGCGGAATACGGCAAATATCTGGACAAGGATACAACATTACTTAGAAAAAAAGGTATGGGGCAGAAAATAAGAAAATGAGCATTTTAACAAAAACTACCCTGTTAAATTAACATTCTAATTTTATGCTCACTAAATTTCTCAAACACCCGATAAATTTTAATACCAACAGGCAAGTAGTAGAAGTATTTTAGAGATAGGAGATTTTATCTAGCTAGGTCTACATTATGGCCCTCTATCTACCCTAGGTTAACCTTTTCGTGAGGCCATCCAACAGGTATCTGCAGTCTGGTGAAATTATATAGTTTTTTTAACGAAATCCGGACACTGTTTAGGCCGTTTTATCAAAGCTCCCAAATCTATATACCAATATAAAAGAAAGTCTATACACTAATATAGGTTAGGTTAGTTACACTAAGTATTTATAACTCAACGGCTAAACCTATTTGGCTGAAATTTGGTGGGGAGGTAGTTTGGTGGCTTTTTATCATTTAAATACCATTTGATAAAATATAGATTTCCACGGGGGCTTAACCGCAGGGCGCAGCTATTAATATACCCGATTGGCTTCCAGATACCCAACAAAAAGCAGCTATTCAAGGAGTTTTACTCACAGCGCCGCTGGGAGGAATTCCGCGACCAACTGGTGACGGATGTTGTGGAGCGCTCCAATACTGTAAATTTTACTTCGGTCCACGACGTACCATACTCTATACGTATGGAGGAGATGCTGGATATTTGAGATTCTGCAATTTTAACTTCTATGCTGAAGATTTGAGAATATAAATAAACTTTAGCAATAGTAACATGCTTATTAGCGAAAATCTAAGCAAGATTTACGTTGTCGGTAGGTATGTAGTACATATTGCTTAGAGATGCTGGACATATATTTGTTTGTACTTTCTATCTAGTTCGGCTGGTTGTATTAGCGTCAAATTACACATCTACCTACATAGGTTTTAGAACAAATTGCTTTTAAGGCCACGTTATTCGAAATCATGCAATCTTACATTCAGTTTTAAACCATCAAATATCCTTTGTTTTGATCGGAAAAAAATATATGTTGTAGTTGGATATATACTATAGAGCATTCTACGGTTCAAAACACGATATTTATCACTTCACCTGATGATAAAAAATCTCGAAAAAAGGTTAGTTTTTATTTGGTTTCTTGTTGTACTTCAAGTGTATAAACGTTGTACTCTCAAAAAATATGCCAGAAAATAGGCAACGAAGTTTAGAAGGGCATTCTCCGGTTAGTTTTACTCAAAACAATTTTTTTTTTAAAACGAATAATTATAGAATATAAGTACTCCGCGCTCAAGCGGCCTGCTTCAGTAGCCCGCCGGGCCTTGTTGAGGTAGGACCTGTGTCGCTCTCGCCGGCTCCCAGTACCTCCCGTGAATCGATCGATTTACCGTTTAAGAAATAATTTAAAATGGCAAATACTCGTAAATAAAAAAGTATCCAGACGAAAACTACGGATTCTTAAAATAGAAATAAGGTTATATATATTACATATACTTATTTACTATCAACTACCTAAAACAGTCAACAAAAGGAGGGTAGCGTACAGACATAACAGTAGCGCAACTGTATGATCATTTTTGTTCAGTACATTTTTAACTTTGCAGCTCATCGATGCCAAGATACAAGGGCACGTTTAAAAAAAACAGCAAGTGAACAGTAATTAACTACCTACTAGGTACTCGATTAAATAAAAAGGTTCTAGGGCTTTACTATACAGGTGCCACGTACAGGGTCTACTAAGCCGAAAAGGGGTGATTCTGGACATCGAGGGGGTCAACGTTTGTTCTAGGATAAAAAAAAAATATATAGTGTCGTTTTTTCTTCATTGGCTGGATTGCCTGTGACGTCACAACCTGTTTGACATAATTGTTCTCTTTGATAGTAAAGGGGGAGGTATATATTTTTTAGAGGGGGTCCCAAACGGAGTCATTTTAACTACTATTTTCCAAGGGGTTGTATAGAGGGGTACTAGTGATATTGATTGCAAAAAAGTTGTTGCCCCCTTTGGCCCCCCAGAATCCCCTTTTTGAGGTTGCTACCAGATGCCGTCGTGGTAGGGTGTTTATTGCGGTATAATATAAAGGGTTTCTTTTGTATTGGAGAAAAAAAATCCCCGTCTCGCCCCTATTTTCACTTTTGATATCTCCCAAACGAAGCAACTTAGAAGACAATTTTTTTCACAATCATATAGAGAAAGTCGAGTAATTACGAATTCAAAAAGAAATTTTCTTCCCTCGCCCCTTTATACCCCCCTTTTTTATAAAAAAAACAAAATTTGGCCTATTTTTGAACTTTTTTTCGGGTGGAGGCGAGCCGCAATACGACTATGGAGAACAGACTAATTTGAGGATGAGGATTTCGAATCTGACGTCGGCGGGGTCGAATTACGTTGAGCGAAGCGAACCACAATTCGACATCGCTCGCCTTGCTATGTGACAGCACACACACCCACTGATATACATAACGAAACAAAAACGAAATATATTACATATATTTTACCTAATGTTAAACAAGTTAAGGCTGATGTAAACGAAACGTTAGAATCACCTTAGTTAGATAATAAACATCAATGGGAACCGCACATAGATAAGCTATCGAAGAGACTTAGTTCTGCGGCGTATACCGTAAAAAAATCCGTCACCTTACAGACGCTGATACTTCTAGACTAGTCTATTTCAGCTACTTCCATAGTGTTATGTCTTATGGCATATTGCAGTGCGGGAACGCTGCAGATATTACCAGGATCAGATCAGGCATTGAACCTGTTGATCACTGAGATATCTCTGAATATGTGCTTGCTATCTGCCATGATAAAGTCGATCTTATTTTTTGTCAGTGTCGGGCTTTGCCATGTCTAAGTGGACACGGCTTACAGCGTAAACCGAAGTTTACTCTGTAAAGTAAAACGATAAATGTGTTATTTTATTAAGAAACTACAAAACTAATTAAAATTCTTGATTTTATTTGAATAAAATTATGCTGCAATCAGACCAAACCCCAGTCTAGCTGCTCTTGTGTGTGTTGAATTGATATTGTATTATTTTCAATCAATGTTAAAAAAATATTCGAATATTTAGCGCTAAAAAATTTATTTGATCGAATAGTAAAATTAAACGAATAGTGCAAACACTACCTGTGACATCGCCCGCCTCATACTGTCTTCTACATTTTAAATAAAGCAATTTGTGTTATTTAATAAATGAATTTTTATTTTTATTACTATTACTTTTATTTATTTACTATTTATCTAAAGACTACAAACCTTAAAACAAAATTGGTCATTTGAAAAAACTATGTAATCTTACTTAAACTAGTTTTCATAATTTATAATTAATAAATTCGCATTTAGGGACTGCTACATTGGAGTTAAACTACTGTTACAAATTATACTGTGCACGACAGCGTGGCACGAGCAGCGCGGCGCGAGGTCAGCGAGTTCATTTGAAGTTTGTATTCGCGCGACTTGCCACGCGGGGAGGGAAGTATCGTTAAATGCCTACTGCACTCAAATATCCTGGCCTTAATAAAGTGCTTTGTGTTCAGTCCTCTTATTATTTTCCTGTGACCGACCATGCACGCGTTTCACGCACGTAAAGATGACATACATTCCATGCTAAAGCATATTTTGAATACCTACCTACTTGGTATCGTATTAAGAAACATACCAAAATCTTAGTTTAGGTATAAAAAATCACTAGAAAATGTGCGAAAACTTAAATAAATTATAATTTCAGACTCTATTCTACCTAACATGTAACTTAACAATATGGTTCACCAGTATCTACTCTGGTAAAAAAAATCGTGGCTCGCTCCGCTCGCCGATATTACTCGTGTTTTGGGCGTTCTGTTATGTTTCGTATCAGTTCTGCAAAAGCAACGGCACCTATTTTGGTACAGTCAATTTCTATAAATATTATTTTATATATGCTTTTGCCTTCAGATCAAGTAGGATAGGACTGGGTTAATACTAAGTATGCATTCACTTTTATTTATAGAGGACCGTGGCTGGTTGGAAAAGTTGGTCTAAACAATAATGACGTCATTATTACTTTATTGTACAACATTAGCTTATCGAATCATCCTGAAAAGAACGATCACGCTAAATAAGCTAGAGCCGGTAATGACAAGTCGGGGGCGGAGGCCCGTTGTGCCCAAACATGGTGGCCGTGGGATGAATAACAGAATGGATTGATGTAGGTATTGTTGTTCTTGTATAGGTAGGTATATGTTAATTTTGTACTGTTTTAGAACTCAAAAAGGTATTCACTGAGAAATACAATAGTGCTAAAGTAGGTACGTACCTTATTTTATATGCTTGACTAGTTCTTGTTTATTAGAGGTTGGCTGGAGGGTTGACTCTAAAAGGAACTGGTGGGTACCATTTTTTTTTATTCGGTAGATATACAGTATTATGTATCAAATCCGCGGGCAAAATGAAAGCAAGCCTAAACTAAGGTAGACCAGCTAAATAGGTACCTACAACGGGGGTCAATGTTTTAAAATTGAAGTAAAATTAACTTAAAGAGTGAATTTAAGGAGCTTGCCACTTGCACACCTTATTTAGCACCTTATATCGTCGAAAGTGCCATAAACCTAGAAATAGAAGCAAGTGACAACATGAGACTGTCGCGCCGTCGTCGTCGCTGAGGCAACCGGTTTAGGCGGGAAGCAGTCGCGAAGAGTCACCAGTCACATTCGACCGCAGTGCACCGCGAGATCCGACCGTGTACAACGACAGCTTATGGCTGATCGATTCGCGACCATTCTGTAAATAATCACTATAATTAACATTTCAACTAGAACCAAAAAATTACGATACCTTAAACGACTACGATTCCAGTGGACGGATCGTGTGGAATTCGCCGGTGAAGAATTAGATAAGTAATATAAGGTTGGTATGTAAACAACGCACAATGAATTTAGAAAGTAGGTTAGAATTGTAGGTAGAGTATTAGGAAGGTACGTATGTATATACTAGGTTTTACATTCGTTAAGATCTATACTGATAATAAGGGAGATCGAAAAAGGACTAGGTACATATACTAACTAAATGCATAAATCTGTATAGTTTTCTGTAGAAATACTCTTAGAAGACATTTCTCTCTAGCTTGGTCGTAGTCAAATCAGATCTCTAGAAAATAGATAATAGATGATGCGTTCACCACTCATAAATCCCATGCTTTAATTAAACAGTATCATAATGGGTACAAAAGAGAGCCCTGTACCAAATAATGATTATGGCCGTTCTGCTGGAAAAGCTGTAGGTACCTATTGATAGATTCGGGATTCAACGGCAGAATTAACTTAAACTTTCCTATGTACCGGAAGTTTCGTACTCATTTCATTATTTATATGTCTTAGGTTAACAATTGCGTCATATTTACATAAATTCATCAAGTCTATAATATTTAAGCAGATGATGTAAGTAAATAAACATCAGGTTGTTAACTAGGGCGTTACATTTCGACCCACAGTCGGTTGTCTTCTGTATGCTTTCTGCTGTGTGAAGTCACACAAGAATAATAAACTGATAAGTACATATTATCAGTTTATTATTCTTGTGTGACTTCGAATACCAAGAAGTGAATATTAAGAAGTTAATTAATTCGAGAGAATCTTCTTAAAAACTCCAAAGAATTACAGAGCCACACACACGTGTTTTTAATCTTAAGTCTACCGAAAAACAGCTAAACAAGCTTTGTGTTCTTGCTAAATATTTTGTGTCATAGGTGAATTGAGATACCTATGACACAAAATATTTAGCAAGAAAATTCACAAATATTATAAGGCTTGTGAAGTGACTTCAATACAAATTCAATATCTGACTCGCCAAAATTCATCAGTTCAACAAAACAACACGTCGAAAAGTTAAAATTACATTTAAGCGACTTGTTATGGAGATTTATCGACTGACCTTAGCATTTTAACCTCAGATATATTTCCTGGCTGTGTTGTAAGGACTCTATCTAGGTGGTTCCTAAGGCTGATTTGGTATAAACAAGTATAGTACGCGGCAAATAAAGTTCAGGCAATGTCTGCTTCAAAAGGTTTTGGTTAAAAGCCTGACCGTAAAATGTTTATGTAGAGTCTTTAAACATACTATGCGTGTGCGACTATTCCATCTCCTTTCCACCATTGTAAGCCAGCCTTAGCTGCGTACAAAATGGTCGATGACGACAGTGCATGAGCCAGGTTATCAGTGAATGAGCTCAATTGAGACAAAACGACCATTTACGATAAAGGTGGATAGATAACAGGGTAACCAAAGTCAATGTCAAAGCAATTCTATCTAAATAGGACATTCAAAAACGATTTTTTATTTTTGTTTATAGCTCTGCAGGAAGGCACCTGTACAGAAGTTCAAATAAAGTCATATTGAGTAAATCGATATGTATTACGTAGGTATTAGCTCGTTTTTATCGTTTTTGGAGGGACTTGAAAGAAAATAACACGAAAATACTGTATAGCCATTGTGTTGGCATCCAGACAGAAAGCAAACTATTCGTGCCGTAATAAGTAAAAGAATCCTCAAGAAAATTCGCGAAAATTTCAGAACGCGCGTGGCCCGAATACAATTTATTCATTTTTCATGTCGACAGCGACTCGCACCGACCGGCACTGGTTTACCTTTCTTTCAGGATTTGTATTTATAGGTCGCGTATATTATTGATAACGAACGAACGTATGGTAAAACAATAAAAATATTGAGTTATGTTCAACAGGTTCTGGTAAACACAGGGTCAAAGTCATCGTCCTCGTCACTTACCATGAGATGAGATTGTGTTTAAACCTAGGGTCATGCGAAGGTGTACCTATTCATAAAAAAACAAAGTATATTTTGCCTTTAACAATAGCCCGTGATGTCATAAGAGCCACTAAGAGAATCTATCAGACAACAGCAGCTGCTTCCTTGTGTGTATTATTCAACATCGCCCTGCGATAAATCCGTCTCTCAAACGTGGTGAAATCATCTAGCTTTCCAAACGTTCACATATATTTTTTATATGAAAAGCTCAAAGTCTCATTATAAAGCGCTGCTTACTAAAATAGTAATATCAAAATGGCATATTGGTACAGATAAAGATTTTCATAGTGCCAAGTGTGGTATGATACTATAGCAGCTAGTAGAGCTAGTAATTTCTTGGAGCGTGTGTGGGCATACTCCGAGGGCGTACAATGAGTAACCCAACCAGTTTTAGGTACCCACGATGACAGTTAACCAGCACCGAGTTGTTTACTAATTGTGACTCAAAATGTATCGATACATTCAATAATGTCGGTGACTAGGTACTTCTAACTAACGTAATAGGTTTTGATTGCCTTTTGGCATTTGTTGATTGCTGCTCTTTCAATTTTGCAATATCTTGGCTTTTATTTCTACTACAGATATAAGTAAGTAAGTATCACAGGCATCACTCAGTCTTTAAAAGGAAAAGCAGCTTTCTCGATCGATCGATCGTTTTGAGAAACGATTTAATGTAGACATAAAAGGTAAGCAGATTTCAGAATATTTAATACATTAATTGGGGAGGAGTTTATTCTGTAGGTAGAGTGTAGTTTATCATTAGTATTTATTAAAATAAATTCCTTGAGTTTAGGATTCAACTTAAGTAGATAAAGAAGGAGTCATACTACAATATTACCTGGATACAAAGGATTACCTATTCGATATTATGCCAATTTCATAATAATTGTTGACGTAATAACAAGAAAGGCGGTATAGAAACAGATAAGTACTAACTTAAACCTAGCCCGATGTATACTAAATAGAATGTTAAGTAATGCTACGCAGTATTTGTCCTGCCACATCGATATTCCCACTGGATATTCCATCTCACTGGCATGGAATATCCTGTACGGGACTAACTGGGATGATCCCAGTTTTTAACCTTATCATAGCGATATGAGAATTAGATGTAAGATGGCAGATAATGATGATATTTATTGTTCTGCATTGAAACTTTTATATCAAACCTTTGTCGTCCTTGAAAAAAATATAGTTTGTATATTTATGACATTCGATTTTCTTTGTGACGTGTATGGATGAAAACACCTATTGATTCCACGATGTGACAATAAAGACACTTGATAGTTGGCTATTTTTAGGGTATTGAATAGTTTTATCCGTTTTTGAAAGTTTTCTATCACTGTTTAGAGTACCTTTTTCAAATATTATAATATTGTAATTTTTGTGTGTTTAAAATACCAAGAGCAATCAAAGAAAATCTTAAGATGACTGAATCTGCTGCTAAATCGGTAACGTTTCGGTTCTATTTTGTAGCTGTGTGTTAGACATTTATTTATTTTAATGTAGGTAAATCTATCATAAGTACCTAATCTTAGCACTAGAACATGGTACTCGAGTCGGTACCTACTTGTCGCTAGGCCGGTACCTACAGGCGCTAGGTACCGGCCTACTCAAGATGGTCTCGCTTTCGATCTTTTATTGTGTCTGTTGTGCATGCCCTTCGAAGGGACCTAGATAAACTAAATTTAGAAGTAAACTAAAAGAGATAGGTAGTTAGTATAGGCAGGATTGTTACCTATGTAAGTTAGCACTGCATTTAGCTCTACCTTTGAAGTGATGGATGAGGTACCTGCTTACTTTCTTCGACCTTAATTTTACCTAAATTACAGATTTATGATAGTCTGCTTGAATTTTTGAATGTAATGCACCTGCTGATGCTAAAATAGGATACTGATTTAGATTGCTATTAAAAAAACGGCCAAGTGCGAGTCGGACTCGCGCACGAAGGGTTCCTTAACATTATGTATAAAAACGACCAAAAAAAAATCACGTTTGTTATATGGGAGTCATCATCAACATCAACCTATGTTAGTCCACTGCTGCACATAGACCGCCCTCAATGAGCGCCATAGCGCCCTGTCATCAGCTTGACGCATCCAGCATCTACCTTCAGTCTTTCGGAGGTCGTCTTCCCTATTGGTCAGAGGGCGCCCTACACTACGTTTACTGAGGTCTCCACTCAAGAACACGTTTGCCTCAGCGGCCGTTGGTTCTTCGCGAGATATGGCCGGCTCACTGCCACTTCAGCTTGCTAATTCTTTGAGCTATGTCAAGAGAGATGTAGCCGCCGTTTATGTTTATGCCCTTTCCTTTCCTCCTCTGTGCAATTGGATAGGTTTAGACTGCTGGCCCTGTACTTGGACACTCATAGTGGCAGCTTCGTAGAGACATCTCAGCACCGCGATATAACGATAGTCCATTTGGCATCGCTATAAGGATTCTAGTACAGCCCAGGTCTCTATAGAGTCAAAGGCCTTCTCATAGTCCACAAAGGCCAGACACAGGGGCTGATTATACCTACTCTTCGAACTTCTGTATAATCTGCCTCACTGTGTGTATGTGGTCCATATCCTCCGCGAAACCCGGCCTGTTCCGGTGTCTCAAACTCGTCGAGTCTCCTGGCGAGACGGTTCGTGACCACTCGTGAGAACAGCTTATAGACGTGGCTCAAGAGTGAAATGGGTCTGTAGTTTTAAAGAAGGGTTTTATCTCTCTTCTTAAAAAACAGAACCACCAAACTCCCGCTCCACGCCATGTATGGGTACTCCCTTAAATATTTATTTTATTCTTTTTTTAGTATTCGCTGTTATAGCGGCGACAGAAATATATCATCTGTGAAAATTTCAATGTCTAACTATCACGGTTCATGAGATACAGCCTAGTCATAGACGGACAGATAGACAGACGGACGTTGAGCGGAGTTTTAGTAATAGGCTCCCGTTTTACCCTTGTGTACGGAACCCTAAAAAGGAATGGTATAATAACATATGATATTTTTTTTTTTTTTTTAGCGTTCCGTATTATACCACAACACTAACTAGATCGTTTATATTCAGCTATTGATACTCAAATGATACTTTACTTTTTCTAGTTCAACAACGAGGGATATTCACGACCAATATCATCTTCAGCGATAAAAAGACTGTACCCGTGTGAATCAGGCATGGGAGTAAGACAGAACCAGTGGAACCCAACGAAGAGACGGGGGCCCATCGCAGCTGAAGCAGCGAGTCCAGGGCCAGCTGTGGTCTGCCTGCCCACGCTTATAGGTAAGACATATCGTTATAGCCATTGTAATCTCACTGCTGGGCAAAGGCCCTCCATTCCCTTCAGACATGATAAGCTGAGCCAATTCCGTTCTTTCCTCTCTGTCTAAATCTGCTCCATCATCTCCTTCTCGCTCTCAACATTCCTTTAGTCGGTGGGACCCTTTTGCCCACAGCTCTTCTAACAAGTTATTTATCTCAAAAACTGTGAATGGAAACATAATGTTATAAAGAAATCGGAACATGGTTTGGCCATACGCTACTCGCTACTATGTCAATATTTGCCAGACAATATACAAAGCGGAAAATCCATCGTTTTGTTATTGAAATGTACGAGTGTCTTAAAATTGAGACGTTTCCACAATTTTATTTATCTGCACTGGACAAAAGAAGTCTATTTATCCAGAAACATATTTTCGGAATTAGGTATGGATATGTAAATTATTATACAGAATTGCTATAACAGAATTATTATATAGAAAGTTGTGCCGAACACCCTGTATTCTAGTAGTAATTATTAAGTTTTATATATGTATTATGTTTATTCATCAATGCGGTCGACTTCTAGATACAGAATTACTAGGTCATCGTTATTTTCTTAAGCCCTTTCAGTGGTTTATTAATCAGTTGGCCGCAACCAATAGTGTTTTACCTACTTATTTACTAAAGGTCGCAACGATAGCGTAGGTAGACTTACAAAAACAGTTGATACACAATGTATGACATCACTGCATTAGCACTGCTCGGTGAATAAGAACGTATTCTGTTCTGTTCGTTTTATAATAAAAATCTAAATAAAACGCGTATTGTACTCGTTAATTAACAATAGGTGATACCAAGGTGATTATAATATATCGTTAATAGAACTGGTATAACGGGATGGCCCAAAAAGGCAAAATTATTGCTATGTTTTTAAAGAGCATATTTTAAAAAAGGTAGAGGTGGGCAACATTGACACTGTTCAAGGTGAAACAAGTCGGCTGTATGTGATCGACATTGGATTGTTATTATGGCGTAGGATGTGATATATTACCTCTTCTACATTAGTCGTTTGCAATGATCGGTGTTGGGTGAGTGGGGGTATCTACCTGCCCATATTTTCAATAAGAGCTTTGTTTTAAATCCCGTTGTGTCGGTTCCTGTCATCTTGAGCAGTCAAAAAGTTTAAAATCGTATTACTCTGATATTATATTTTTTTTATAATAATATATAATATACTGAAATTTCGTATGGATGTAGCTCATAGCCTAGAATCAAACTACTTTTCCCTTAAAAACAGTTCCCATACGTCTTCATAGATGTAACGCGTGCGAAGCCGCCGCCGGCAGTAACCAAGTGGCAAAATAAAAATTATTTTGTTTTACCCTAGGTATGTCGTTCATAATAAATGAGTAATTTTTAACATTTATTTTATTAATTATTTTCACACAAAACCGTGATATGTTCTTAAACTTCTATAAATTGGATTTCATGTTCGGTATTAGATGCAATATAAAATCTATCATGACTACTCCAATTGTCTGAATAATTAATTACTTTATATATGATGTGTGATACAAAATAACTGGTTCTAATGTCTTCCAGGGAAGCCTCCACAAGAATCCCGAAAGTCCCGCGCTCCGGCCTTCACGTTTGGTTACAAATTGTTACAACCCGGGACTGGTGCGAAAGTAGGCCCCGGCCCTGCTACTTACAACACAGAAGGAATGACTTCTAAAGGTAGGGTCTTTCACATGTTTTTTCCTTTAAACAATTGCTTCACTGACTGTTCTGTACCTTCATAAAATATATAAGACTGATTATTATTCGGTAAAACAGTATTAACTATGTAGGTATATTTTCTCCAAAACTTTCATTAAAACATAATAATCAAAATCGAATTCCTACAATTTGCTAATTTCATGAGAGTAGTAGGTATCGAAGACTATTTATAAATATATTAAATATACAAGATTTTACAAAAATAATTCATAAAGCATAAAATAAGGCTTAGAGGACATCAGGTTAGGTAACTCTATAATTCTGATACCTATTCTTGTGTTTTGCCCTTTTGATCATTAGGCCTATATTTATTCCACTCTCTTATTTGCTATTTGTTAGTTCGACTGACAATCAAATAGTCATGTCCTAATGCCGATTCAATTGATTAAAAGTTGTAATTGATTTTGTTAGTTTTGCTCAACATTTTGTATTATTTTGCAGACTTTACTCAGGCGTTTCAATGTCTTTATTTCTGGGATCACAATATCAACTTATACTAAAAAAGTTTTTTTGTTGTTTTTTGATAATAACATAATTTTTATACTATATTCAAAACTTTTTAATGGAAAAATTATCAAGAATAATTATTCAGTAAATTAGGATCTTCATTACCCACAAAAATAGTACCTAGTAGGTACTCGTATGTTGGCTCAATAAAAGT
This sequence comes from Eupithecia abbreviata, assembly GCA_943735965.1. Lineage (NCBI taxonomy): Eukaryota > Metazoa > Arthropoda > Insecta > Lepidoptera > Geometridae > Eupithecia > Eupithecia abbreviata. The sequence goes on along the minus strand of OX030977.1, from coordinate 7,023,698 downwards.
CGAAACTATCGTAAGTCCCTATATTTTTCGAGTCAACAGATTCGCATCTCTATCTGTCAAGGTTGACGGTGTCTGTAAAAAGGTTAATTATGTCATCCATTCTTAATTCATTCACCTGTCAACAATTAGGGAACTTCATAGTCGTGTATGTACTAGGAAATAAGAGAGGTGACGGACTTTAGCTACATAGTTTAACTTTCATTGATGAACTAAATATAAATAAGTATTTGCAAGCAACTACATTATCGTGACATATTGCCATTTGATTGTTGTGCCTATAAACTAATAACGACTACCTATCAAAACTGTTACTAGCAGCCATCAATCTACTTCAGCCACGTTAAACAACATTTGATGTTCTAGGCATTTTGTTTTGCTTCAGTTTATTATTAAATTCAGAGTTACTTTGGTAGGTATACACAAAAATCTGTATTTCTACGCTAGGTTTTATTGAACAGTATGTCACCAAAAAAGGAGAAAAGCACAAGTTTTAACACTTTGACTGCTGAAATCACACGGTATGTGTTTTCTACAAGTGACTAATATGCGTAAATCCACATAGCGCAGCGGCTCAGAAAATACAGATCTGTGTGTCTCAGCACAGCAGCCGTAATATTTCTCGAACGAAACGCACGTGCGGCGCAACATAACCGCTGTGTAGAGCGGCAGCACGAATTTTTTAGGTTAAAAAAAAGATCGCAGTCGTCGAAAAAAAACCGCAGTCAAAGTGTTAAAAAAAGCTTTTGGCCCTCAGATTGTGGCTAAAAGCTTTTTCACAATATCCACACCACTGATGTCTTGTGATGTTGTAGTTTGTCGGCTGATGGTCGGCCGTCTCATCGGATTATGTTAGTATGTAGAGAGTGCACCTGTGTTTACGCACAACTTGTGAATTGAAATATCTCGACTGCATTTGGGGACCGATTCGTCAAATTACGCCATAAATATGCCATATATCTAACATAGATATATGTATGTTAGATATATGGCATGCCATATCCATCATAGATTATATTTAATTTACATACCTATATAAAATGTATGTATGTATAATGAAAATGAAAATGAAAAGTTTATTTCTTTAAGCTTACAAATAAGCACTTAGACAGGTCATATTTTATAGTTCACTTCAATTTTTTGTCCACCAGTGGAAGAAGTGAGAAGAAACCACTAGTATATTCATAACTTATGTGTCTAGTACATTTGATTTGCTTATCTGTAATTTGGTAGATTTTGAGTTGGAGCAAAACTCATTCCAAACTTTTTTATCTTCTAAGTAATCTGATATTTTGTAATAAGCTTTTTTACAAAGAATATGTTTAACAATTTTTTTAAATTTATTTATTGATAATTTTTGCAACTCACTTGGAGTTTTGTTGTAGAAGCGTATACATTGCCCTTTAAAAGATACATTTATCTTGTGTAGCCTAGTTGTGGGCACAGCGAATTTATTCTTATTTCTAGTATTTACATTATTTATATCACTTTTTTTAGAATATGCGCCATATCTGTCATAGAATTTACCTTTATTCGTACCTAAGCTTCAATAACCGGCAGAGTTTCAGTCGGTCCCACGTTGTGATTTTAGTTGCCACACCTTTATGACGATTCGTCCATGCGTATAGAGAATGGAGAAGCAAGTTATAGAGCTGTGGGCCGGATTGATTGAACGTTTGTTGGGAACCCTTCTCTACTTCTAACAGGTCAATGACATCCTATTAATGAATGTCGCATCTGAACGAACTGTCCATCTTCGGATATATCCTTTTGTAACTTAATAAGATAAGATGGATGAATGTGTGGATGCTTCTTATCATACTATACTATACTTAGTTATTTATAAAACAAAACTAACATATAATACAGAAGCAGGCCATGATTGGATGTCGAGACATAAGGGCTAAAGACATAAAGTCTATAAAAGAGGCGATTGATGGAGGCCTATCTGGGAATGGGTTTATAAAAGGCCGCAATGGCATTATTTATGAAACAGACAGTGTAATATTGGTTTAAAACCATTTCATACCAACATCATAATGTACCGTCTTATATTTTATAGTCAGCAGACTCCAAATCGCGTCACATCACCATCATGACATTTATTCGAGGTTCTATTGCTAAACATTAAATCAAAGCCGATGATGCTACGGTTGAATGGAAGCTGGCCCTAATGTCAAGCTTCCGCAAGACAATATCACGTCAATAGGACGGAACTAAGCGTGTTCTTATTAAATGTACCTAGGCCGCATCATTCCCCATCACGTCATTTGAATGACTAGTTAATGTATGGTAACGTTGATAATGCCGTATAATAAATACTATAATCGACGACCGATGTGGCGCGGTGGGCGAAGGTCCGCCTGCGACGCAGGAGGTTGCGGGTTCGATTCCCGCCTCGGAACAATTGTGTGTACGATCTGCAGATATTTGTTTCGGGTGTTCTGGTCGTTTTCTATATATAATAAAAAAATATCTATCTATGTAATGTATTGTATTATGTATATCAGTTATCTAGTACCCATAACACAAGCTCTGCTTACCATGGGGCTAGATAATGCTGTGTGAATTGTCCAGAATTAAAAAAAAAAAAAAAAATTATAATTATAATTACTTGAAAGTAGACAAAGCGCAAGTACTCAAAAAACGCAAGTATGATAGAGTCCAGGACAGACTTGAACACGTACTATCCTAACTGTCGTCGTTTACTAGATAATTGCTATTGAGGTTGTTGAAGGGAAATTGCCTGACTTGCAATTATACCGTCGGCCGCCTACGCGGCCATTCGTCTTCATTTGTGCTTATGAATTCTATATTATAAGCAAGTAGTCCGTTCAACACGCAAGGACACTTTATTTTTAAATAATACCTTTGGTTCAATGTTCTCATTCTTACGTGTAGTTTTATTGTGTAACCATTTCATTCTATTGAAAATGTTAAACACAGACTTACCTGAAATTTTCACAAGTCTTTCTATTAAATTATACTAAGAAGATACATCATTCATTAATCTGAAACAACCCGTTTAAGACTTCTTGATTTATTTAAAATTGGTTCGGGTATCAAGGTCATAAAATAATATCAATAATTTTTTACGTTCAATCTTTTCCTGCTCTGTAGAAAAAATATTTACTTCTTATCTAGCTAAATAATGATTATTAGAATTGATGGTTTTTTCGCGTTATTTGAATTTTTATTTAAAAAATAACAATACTTTTACTGGGTAACATCACGCGATCGCAATAACCTTAAGAATAAATTCTTTAACAATATTCTAGATTTTATTGAAAACTAGTTTCTGCCCGTGGCTTCGCATGCGTTCTATGGAAACGTAGATTATTTATAACCAATAGAAAGTGGTTTATGGGATAAATTATTATAATAGCCTGTATGTGTTATTCAAGGTAGACCTACATAAAAGTCAACGCGACTTTATGCCTATGCAAAATTTCGGCCTGACCTTTCTCGTAATTTTGAAGTAAAGAAATAAACATGCACCCACCCAATTCATACAGGTACAAAAAGTAACTGAAGTGTAACAAAAAGTAAGGACCAAACATTCAGGGTTAGTTCAGATTCGGTCATGGAACCGTAGAAAAATATAAAAAAATATCCAAATTCAGTTCCCGAAAAAATATAACCAAATAATTACTAGACAAGGCAATGACTGACGAATGTGCCAATTAATTCTCATTAATAATGAAATAAAAATACCTACGAACCATTTTACATTTAAGTGCTTTATTCTCCATCAATCCATCTATCCAAACTTAACATAAGTGTGACTTTAGAATTAAAAAAAAACACGGTAGGTGTCCGGACGTAAGTTAGGTAGGCAGGTACTAATACCTACTTGACACTGTGATTCATACTGCGACAGGATTGTAAGTGGGTCATGACTGCAGTATAATTTGCATAACCGATGTCGTCTGCTAGTTTTATTTCCACCTGTACAAGTTATTTCAGGAATGCAGCCTTTGCTTTTCCGCAAAACTTACCGTCGATTTAAAATGACCATTTAAAATGTTGCTGCAATATTTTATAAGAATAAAAATCATACTTCTCTGCAAATCTTCCAGACACATCTATATATATAAAAGAAAGTCGTGTTTGTTACAACACTTATAACTCGAGAACGGCTGGACCGATTTAGCTGAAAATTGGTGGAGAGGTAGCTTAGAACCAGGAGTCTAACATAGGATACTTTTTATCATTTAAACAATTTGACACATAGATTTCCACGGGGGCGAAGCCGCGGGGAGCAGCTAGTTTTATATATAGCAGGGTATACCATAAAATAGGTTTCGTCTGTTCAAGCCAAACTCTCTATAAGTAAAATATTAATATTTCTGACTCCCTGATAAATCATACAAAAGGCACTAGAATAGTAATTGGATAAATTGCTGTCCATTTAAAAATGTCCTTGTCTACCTTTTCGGACGATTTCATTCAATAAACTTTAATTGGCGTCATGTAGGCTGACATTGGCCGATCGTGAAATAGGTTTCTCTGGCTGCATTGATGTCGCCAAATATGTCCGTATGCGCGAAGGTGATCTGGCTGGCTGAGTCAGCGCTGCCTACTGCGTACTGTCCCAAATCGCTCCCTACCGGCGATCAGTCGTTTCCTTCGATCAACAGTAACCGCTCGTATGTACCTGCCACTAGCAAATCTGGCTTTGCTTGTTGTGATAAGGTTCCGTGATGTTTAAGTGTAGTGTGTGACAACGATTACAGCAGCCAGCGGTTTGAAAGGTAACCTACAGAAAAATTTGATGTATAGAAATCATGCCATGATTGATGTGTTCAGCTTGAGAATCGAATGAATTTATGTTTCGAAACATAAATTCGTAAAACTTCAATATTTTTCTTTTTTTTGATACAATTGTAAGGATAACGGCATTTTGGTAAGCTCGTATCCTTATCCACAAACAGCAATAGGCTTTTAAGAGTATTAGTGAAAAAAGATCTGAAAAAAGAACTTTGAACTTATTAAAATGTGGTTTACAAGCAACACCCTTTCAATAGTAGATTATAATATATCGTAGTATATTAGACTACATAATATGATATACTATTAAAAGTAAAGTGTCGCTAAAGCCTTAATGCGGCAAGCAAAGGAAGCCGTAACTTACAGAATCCCTATTTTTTTCAAACAGCTCTCCCAGATATCTGCAATCGTCGAATCGATATTCCAGAAAATATTTAGTTAACTGTCTTGTATCGATATGGACCAACTGACCCATATCGATACGAGTTACCTGTACATTGTTTGCAACAGTCTGCAGTTAGCTCGATTGTATACTAGTTCTAATTTTAAAGTCATTTAAAACGGGATATTTACCATGATTTGATTTTTGAGTTATCCAATATTTCGGCACAGTTGCATGCGCCATGATCACGGAGTTACTCCGTACTTTAGTATTAATAACCATGATAGTTTCAAAAGTTTTATAGTTCTCATTTGTTGCTATAAGTCTTTAATCTATAATCTTTGTAAGCAGCTTAATTTCTAAAAGTACTGCAAAACAGGAAGGTCGGGCGGCCCTGCTCAGACGCTGCACGGGCGCTGGCCGCCGCCACGGGTGGCACCCACTCCAGCGCCTTGCGACTACGAGCCCACCAAAAGCGTCAAGGCCACTTTCGACCATGCCCCGGCCTTCTCCATAGGAATACGAGTCGGTCTATCCAAGCACCGGGGGACATCGCCAGGTGCAAGCAATCGCGCATCTATCATTAGCTATTATGCTTAGATTTTGGTCGATTTTAGCACCTGGCCAATTTATTCATAGACCCATCTATCACTAGCCGTGTCATGTTTCTTGTTTTATGCTTGAATTTTTGTTCCAAGTACCCGACATATATATTCTTATTCCCTCATCTGCTCTCTATCTTGTCATCTGTCTTGTTGTTTCTCGTGTGTTTAGTTACCTACGCTTTGTTTTGTAATTAATTTGTCGTTATGTTGCAAGTTTGTACAGTTGCATCGGTTACGCTTGAGCGATCATTCGTTTCATGTAGGTATGGTTTATTTGCTCGTTTATGCTGGTGTTTGTTTACCTCGGTTCTGATTGTATACTTAGTAGCATGGTCACCAATCAATGTCCATCAACACTTTTTCGTAATCAATCGAATGATGTAGCATTGCATACGCTGCAACCATCATTCTAGTAGTTAAGGTATCACAGATCAAAGTCGCCATCTCGCAATCACCATATAAATATCCTGATTGCCTTTTGCAATACAAAAAACATGTCGTCGCTCCATAATTTAAAGATTCATTGGCTCTTTTCCATTGCTTGAAGCACGTAGCTCCATTTTATTTTATTTTCGCTCAATATCCACTTTTGGTACGTGCAATAATGTTGAAAGCTACTTGGGGAGCAGATGTTTCGACTCGTGTCTCGAAAAGTTATTTCTCCAAGTTGGTTTTCATTTTGATGTCATCGTTCATTTTAGTATTGCATTGTTTTGGTTTAGCATTGAATCGACAACGGCCTTGTCGTTGCGTACTGTTGTCGCTCATGATTCATATTTATTGAATAGGTATTACAAATCATCTTTAGATAGTTAGGTTCTTAGTTAATTCTTTAGTAGACTGTTGATGTTTTCACAAGGTTTTAATTTGTCTATCTATCTAAGCCTATGTGAGATTTTTATATATAGGTACCTATCGCACGGACTGCAAATAATTATTGAATTTGATTTTACTTATTTTAGCATATTAGTTTTTATTTTCTGCACCCAGCAAGCCAAGCGATCATTGCTGAAAAAATATCGAATCATCAAATATGATTTTACAGCTCCAAACATATACTCCATGCCTCCCGTTCTGGGCGAGGCAAAGGAAGGTAACAAGCGAGCAGCGCCCGCGTTCAGCATTGTCGGTCGTGGGAAGGACATCGCGAACAAGGTGGTCATGCCTGGCCCGGGTACCTACTCGCCCACCCCGACGGCTGCCCTGAAGCGACCCCCAGCGTACACCATGGCACCGAGACGTGACTTCAAACCTCCAACAGCAGCCGTCCCGGGGCCTGGCGTTTACTGCCCCGAAAAGGTAAATCGCCATGAAGTTTATTTTTGCTCTAATGACATCATCGGCCGAATTATTCATGAACGCAGAGAACAGTTCAGATGACCGCATCGCAAGCCTACGGTCACTTAGACTTATTTATTAACTTTTAACCAACAGGGTTTATGTAGGATATCATATTCATTATCGCATGGTTAACATTTGCATAACTAACCACGCGGATAAACAAGTTCTTGCATTACGCCCTCGGCGGATGTTACCTTGCTAAAACTTTCTTCAAGGTTTAATATTGATTGAATCGCTTCCTTCTTGTAGATAGATGTATGATTAATGTATTTTAAGATTACTAATGCTAGCTGGGCGCAGGTGTGCGTGAACCTGCCGTGGGCGCCGGCGCATACGTTCGGCATCCGCCACTCGCCGTTCACGGGCAAAACCAGCTACTACCCAGTGCCTGAAGGAATAGCCACTTCGTACTCGTAATGCATGTCTGTAACCCATCTTAACAAAAATAAGATTAACTTGCTTTACTAACTTTATAATTTGATTTATAATCTGACAATGTTATTTAATTGCTATTAAAATCGTTAATCTTAAATTATTGCCTCCTTACTTGATTGTAGAGCTGTTTTATTCTATTAGAGTTTCAAATTACATGCTGCTTGTCGGGGTTAGAAATGGTAAGATTTCTACTTAATAGTTATTTGATATTTATCATCACACTCATATTATAAACTAGTTTTTACTCGTGCCTTTGCACGCATTGTTTCTTTTGAAACGATTAAATATTATTTCTGTCCCATAGGAACTGATTTATGGGATAAAAAGTAGCCTATGTTTTATTTCAGACCTACATTTTATCGCTCAATTCATTCAGTAGTTTTTGCCTGAAGAGGTAAATAAACCTCCAAACTTTCGCATTAATATAAGTGTGATGTGGAAATTTGGGGTTTGTTACCTCACTTCAAAACTACTGAAGGAATCAGGTTAAAATGGAATATTGGATAAAGGTTGTTCTAGACCTGGAATCAAACATAGGCTTCTTTTTATCCCATTAATCAGTTCCTAATGGTTTACAAAAATAGGATTTGAAAATTTCCATAGAAATATGGCATGCAAAGAAGATAGAGGTAAATAAAATATAATGTAGAGTTGATTTGCTGGTTTGAAATTACGAGTTTGTTACATTCATTTGTAGTAATTTAAAACACAAGTCGACGTGATAATTATCTTTATTTATTCTATTTCAGGGTGACGTGAGACTTCGAGACATGTCTCCAAAGTACACGATTTCGAGCAGAATGAAAATGGTAAATAGAGTCGACTATGCCCCCGCCCCGAATGCATACTCACCGGAAAAAGCGGATAGGATGCTGCGAGAGAAATCTCCCGCGTACTCCTTCAGAACAAAATCGGAGATCGTAAGAACTCACGATGCTCCTGCTCCGAACATTTACTCACCTGAAAAAGCCTTGAATTCACTGAAAAATGGACCAAAATATACCTTAGCAGGTAAAGGATGTGCCGAAAAACAAATGGAGACTCCCGCTCCCAACCAGTATAATCCTCAAAAAGCTGATAAAATATTACACGAGAGCTCGCCATCTTACACTTTACGTTCAAAGGATGTCGTCGACAGGATCGAACAAACTCCAGCTCCTAACGTGTATGCACCAGAAAAATCGATGCATATGCTTAATGGTGGGCCAAAATATACAATGACTGGTAAAAGCACAAAAACTAAAGTGTCCGATACACCAGCTCCAAATAGCTACAGCCCAGAAAAAGCTGACAATGTACTCCATGAGCATTCACCAGCATATTCGTTCCGAACTAAAGAATATGTCACAGTCAGAAGCGAGTCACCTGCACCTAATGTGTATGCTCCAGAGAAATCAATTCACATGCTCAACGGTACACCGAAATTTTCATTGTCTGGAAAAGGACACTCGAGCAAACTACCGGATACACCTGGTCCCAATGCTTATAACCCAGACAAGGCAGACAAAGTCCTCCATGAATCATCACCAGCCTATACATTCCGAGTAAAAGATCATGTTTCGAAGACAGACTGTACTCCAGCGCCAAATGTGTATGCTCCAGAAAAGTCAATTCACATGCTAGATAGCTCTCCAAAGTATAGTATGCTTGGGAAGGGGCCATCTCCTAAGTTTGATAATACACCAGGACCTAACGTGTACTGTCTTGATAAAGCTGACAAAATATTACACGAATCTTCACCAGCATATTCGTTTAGACCTAAAACTATTGCTGACAGACCCAATGACACCCCCGGGCCAAACATGTACGATCCTCATTTATTAGATGGAACTCCAAAATATAGTTTTTACGGAAAAGGTCACGATCTTAAACCGTTTGATACACCTGGACCCAATCAGTACGATCCTAAAATATCGGATGGGACACCAAAATACAGCCTTGGGGGAAAAGGCCATGCTGGAAAACCCTCTGATATTCCGGCACCCAATGCTTATGACCCACAGTTACTAGATAATACACCCAAATTTTCATTGGCTGGAAGAGGTCCGGATAATAAGCCTTCTGATACTCCTGGGCCAAATAATTATGACCCACATTTGCCAAGCAATTCACCAAGATACACTATCAGTGGGAAAGGTCCTGAGGGAAAAGTTCCTGATATTCCAGGACCAAACGCTTATGACCCTCACTTGCTTGATAGCACGCCTAAATACACAATGGCTGGTAAAGGTAATCCGGAAAAAATACCAGATACACCTGGTCCAAATTATTACGATCCTAATTTGCCAAGCAATACGCCTAAATTCACAATTTCGGGAAAGGGGCCTGAAGGAAAACCTTTGGATACACCTGCTCCTAATAACTATGACCCACATCTACCGAGTAACTCTCCAAGGTACACAATGGGAGGCAAGGGCCCAGATGGAAAAGTTTCAGACGTTCCCGGGCCAAATGCTTATGATCCACACATGCCGGATGGTACGCCAAAATATACTATTGCAGGAAAGGGTCTTGTTGGTAAACTATCAGAAACCCCTGGTCCCAACTTCTACGATCCTCTAATTCCAAGTAGCACACCTAAGTTTACAATCACAGGAAAAGGAGCTGATGCAAAAATTTCGTATGTACCAGCACCCAATGAATATGATCCTCATTATATCGATGGAACTCCTAAATACACAATCGCTGGCAAAGGAAAACCAGACAAGATTATGAACACCCCAGCCCCGAACGCCTATTGCCCAGAAAAAGGCGATAAAGTCTTGTTGGAAAGCTCTCCAGCATACTCATTTAGACCGCAATTACCGCATCAAAAGTTAGATAACAATCCAGGCCCTAACTTCTATGACCCAAGCAAATTTGATCACATTCAAGATGGATCACCAAAACTTAGCTTTGGATTTAAAAGACCCGAACAAAAACATTTCAACAATCCTGCACCAAATGCTTACAATCCTAGTGATAAAGTAACACATGAACACTTTCCATCATACACCTTCAGGCCCAAAATTGAAGATGGAAAAGTAGTAGATACACCAGCACCCAATTATTATAACCCTGAAAAAGGGGAGAAAATTTTACACGGGGCATCCCCCGCTTACACCTTCAGACCTAGGATTGAGGATGGCAAGGTTGTTGATACCCCTGCACCTAACTCCTACAATCCTGAGAAAGCAGATAAGGTCCTTCTTGACAATGCTCCACGTTATTCATTTAGGATTAAAACTAAACCTCAAAAGCCCGATAATGTTCCTGCCCCGAATAGTTATAACCCTGATAAGGCTGACAAAGTGCTCTTACCGAGTGCTCCTCAATACACTTTCAGAGCTAAAACGGACACCTTGAACGTTGTTGATACACCAGGTATGTACTATTTGTATGACAATCTTACATTATATTTGTTTAAAAAATGTATAACCAAAATATCTAACACATTTTTACAGCTCCCAATACCTACAACATTCCTAACCCTAAACAGACGCCACTGTATACAATTTCTGGTCGCCACAAGGAGCCAATTGACGAGCGACTCAAAGTGCCAGCTCCCGGAACTTACAGTCCTGAGAAGGGCTACAATTATATTTTGACGTATTCTCCTCAACATAGCTTCGGCATCAAGATACAGACCAACAAATACACCGATACGCCTGGTAGGCATAATATTTCAGTTAGATAACTTGAGTAATCTGGTTTGATTATAATTTACCAGGAAATGTTAACCAGTATACGAATCGAATTTCTTGCTTATTTAAGAGTTAGTCTAGGCTGTACATATAAAAAATATCTATCAGTCGCTGTGGAAAGTTTTAAATTTAAAACTAGTGAAATACAGAGACAGTATAATACAACGTATTTCAATATTATTATACGTCATCAAAAGAGAGCGGCATGAACTGTTAGAAGTGTGTTCTAAGTGTAAACCTCCTTAAATTGACTAATATTGATCAAATCATACATCTTACATGACCAGTACTGCCAAGTCCGAATCCAAAACAAATGAAGCTATCTCCCCACGTCCTAATTCTAAATTAGAGAACATGCCTAGATGATCTTTGCTGACGGTACTTTTTACTATTTCCAGCACCGAACTCGTATCGTATCCCGTCGGTTCTCGATACGCCCGTGTACACGATCTCGGGACGACACAATGTCCCGATCGACGACAGGACGAGAGTGCCCGCGCCTGGTACCTACTCACCCGAAAAGGTAATAAGTTGATCCTTTAATAGTTGAACAATATAAGTGTTTTATAAATTTTTAACTACAACAGTTAGTACTTAAGCAGCCTTGAAGAGTACTACTGCTTAACTGAGTATTGCGGTTGCTGCTTATCTTGACAAAAAACACAGAAACCTAAAAATGTATGGGCATACAGATAAAAAAAAAAAAAAATGTTAATTGTTTTCTTTTGTTTCAGGTCCAGATAAGCAAAACACCTCAAATAACATTCGGAATAAAGCACTCTCCACTGCTGGGGCAGCTAAAACCAATAGAACCACCACGCGCCGCCGCCGAGAATCGCACGAGCAAATCTACAACTGAAACTGCTCAGACAACCGTCCAGCGATCTGTTGAAAAGGTTAGCAGACAAGACACTTACGACGCAGAAACTATTAGTGACATTCAAAATCGCAATCACATCACGCAAATAAGAGCCGATAACGAAAGAAGCTACACCGTCTCCCCTGAGCCGATTCAAACGACTGACACACTGACCCAAGAGATAGTTTGGGTTCCCGAACAGCCGATACGTAGGGGATCCTATACTATCGAAAATCCCAATAGCGACGGCTTTATTGAACGTTATCAGCATAGCGAGGTTATTCCTTTCGAGAATGGGGTTATTCGTACGGCGGAAAGCGGTGAGAAAGGCGCGTATTGCAGTGAAAATAATAACGTTGAAGTGATTCGCGGTAACGGGTTTGAGCAAAACGTGCAGAGGAACGTTAAGAACGCGACCGCTCACGAGAGTAAGCAGACCGGAAGCGAAGAGGTGCACTCGGGGACCGAGGTGCAGCATTTGGCCAATGGGGGCATCGCCAAGACGACCACGACCACCACTATTAGGAAGGTCGGTACTGCGGCCAAGACAGCGCACGCCTCGACCACCGTCACGCGCACCGCCACGGCGGCTCTCACATCCCGCGATGTTGGTACTAAATAGAGACCACATTAGGCAAACATGTTCCAGAGAGTACGGTTTGATAGATTTGAAGTTCCAGCATCAATCTTTTCTCCATCATCACATAAATAATCACTACAGCTTATATAAAAATATACTTTTACGTCTTACTAATTTTAAAATCATGTGCTATTTTAATTTATTAATAGGAGCTAAGTTATAATTGATGTTATAATTTTATATTGAACTTGTTAGAACTCTACGAAGTAGATTGCGTGTTTGTTTTTATCGCGATATTATGCTTAACCTTAAAAGGTACCGACTATAATTATTTTAATGGACAGTATGTAACGTCTTTCTAAACTTATATAATGCAAGCAATAATGTCGTTGACTAGTCTAATAATCCGCACACACTCCGCTTCAGTTATCCTTAAGGAAAATACATTTCAAATGTTAACCTTACTAATGTAGTTTGTATTATAAAATAAACGAAATAAATACCTAAGAATTGATAAACAGTGTTTGATTAAAATGTTAAACTTATTATCACTAATGTGACAAATATAGTTATCGGGTCATTCTCGTAAATGGCGGATGCATGTTGCGAGTTATCGGCGAGTCCGTAACGGATGCTATGGGTACTCTGCGAACAGTGAACTGTGACAACCCACGCGTTGTCTCATCACTACAAAAAGCATAATGCTTAAGCTATACAGATAGCTAAATAGAATAGAATAGAAATATATTTATTTAAAACAACAATACAAACAGTTAAGAAACAAGACACGTATAGGAAAGGTACCTACTGGCATAAAGTTGGTATTAAGAGGTACATAATAATGGCTTGGCTACGCTAACCGACCTATGCAATGCAAAGAACAAAAAACCTAAAATAATATAAAAATAACAACAAAATAGAGTTCACTAAAATAACATACAATAATTATGTACGAGTATAACAGTCATCTGGTACCCATAACATAAGCTCTACTTAGCTTCGGGCTTGGTGATGCTATGTGTATTGTCCAACATTATTTTTTATTTTGAAGATAGGTATTATTATATTTGTACTACCTTCAATCTCAAATCAATCGGCAAAACTAAACACACTGTTTAACTTCTTACTGTCCTGGTACTCTCGGTTCTTTGCTGAGATTAGGATAACAGGATTTTGTGTAAAAGTCCAGCCCTATCAAACTTTATTCTTACAGAATACAACACACAGTAGGTAGGTAGGTACTTCTATAATACCAGTAAGCAAAAATAAATCGTGACAAAATTATTAGCGAACAGATCGATATAGATCGAAGAATCCTACTAATAATATAAATGCGAAAGTTTGTACATATGTATGGATGTTTGTTACTCTTTCACCCAAAAACTACAGAACGAATCGGGCTGTCATTTTGCATACAGGTAGTTCCAGGCCCGTAATAAAACATAGGCTAATTTTTATCCCACAAGTAAGTTCCCATGAGATAGAAATAAACTTAAAACGTTTCCATAGAAACAACGCGTGCGAAGTCGCGGGCAGAAACGTGCCTATCGTAATTATTACATGGGTTTAAAGGAGAGCTAGGTACAATAAAAATAAAACACGTTTTCGAAGAAAAACTGTGCAATATGAAGGCATCGTCGTTAGGTCACGTGACCCAAGGGAAGGCTGATTGACGTAATATCCACCTCGTAACCCCCTACGACCCCGCCATAAACAAAATTAATGTTTGTTAGTACCCCCAGTCCATCCCCGATAAGCATTGCGTCATAGATTCAGAAACAAATGCCATTCACGAACGTTTTCTTGTGGTTCCTTTTCTGCACTAGAACAACATTTATAATTAATTTTTGTCGATCTAACTTTGGAAATAATATGACAAAAAGCGAATTATCTATACGATAGTCATAAGCAAATACTTTTTTTTTACAAAAATATTTATTCAAAAGTACTACTCATACAAAAATCGTGCATCTTCACTAAATAACGCTGAGTCAGTTATCACAACGATATGCTACAACGAAATATTACATAGGTATCACCATGCATACAACTACGTTTGGTCATGCTATGAAAGTAGGTACTATACTTGCGCTACATGTACTACAGTGTAGTTCTACGCTTATGCTACGAAAACAATACGCTGAGAGTATGAAAGAGATACGCTCAAGCTACAAAGATTCTACGCTAATCGAACGGAAGTACTTGCCCTGCAAAGATTATACAAAAGGCTCATAGAGTGAATAGTAATAGCTACGAAAACGTTACAAAAGTGCTACGCTTGCACTACGAACGTGCTACACCTTTGCTATGAAAATGCTACGTTCTTGCTACGAAAACGTTACAAAAGTGCTACGCTTGCACTAGGAGCGTGCTACACCTTTGCTATGAAAATGCTACGTTCTTGCTACGAAAACGTTACAAAAGTGCTACGCTTGCACTACGAACGTGCTACACCTTTGCTATGAAAATGCTACGTTCTTGCTACGGAAACGTTACAAAAGTGTTACGCTTGCACTACGAACGTGCTACAATTTTGCTATGAAAATGCTACGTTCTTGCTACGAAAACACTACGCTTTAGCTTTTACGAAAGTGCTACGCTCTCAGTACAAAGATACCACGCTCATAGTTCAAATATGGTTTCCACTTTTCCAAGAATATAATTTTAAAATACTAAGCAAGCCAATTTAGTGGTCAAATTTAGAACAGTGTAAAAGGTGTTTTACGTGCTTTAGTAAGTTATGATTTCTATTGTAGCTTGGAGTTTGTAACCACATTTTAGGTTTAACATGCGACAGGTCAAGGACAAGCCACCTAAAACGGCAAAAAAGTTAAACGATACTTTGATTGTTTAAAATAATTTGATTGTTTTGAGATAACTACAAACCGGCTTCGGATCTCTTAGTTATTATAACTGTTTTTTAAGTTTCGCGGGATAAATACTAATCCCTCAGGAATGAATTTTTTAAAGCACCACCTCAAAACTATCTTCTATACAACTGCTAAAGAATCATCCTAATCAGTCGGTATTCTCTATCATACATAATTATATAATATAAATGAAAAAAAAATACATCACACTGCCAAACATAGATATTTTTTTCGAAATCCTTTATAAAAAACATTTTAGTAATTCAAGAAAAACTAAAATTATCTGTTACTAGATTATATTATAAAATTACATGAGTATACTATAGTCAGTGGCAGTGGGCCGGCCATATCTCGCGAAGAACCAACGGCCGCTGGGGAAACCTGTTCTTGAGTCCACGACTCGGTAAACGTAGTGTAGGACGCCCCTCGACCAGGTGGGATAACAACCTGCGAAAGACTGCAGGTAGATGCTGGATGCGGCAAGCTGAAGACAGGGCGCTATGGCGCTCATTGGGGGAGGCCTATGTCCAGCAGTGGACTGCTATAGGCTGATGATGATGATGATACTATAGTCATAAATGAACGTAATAATATAAATAACTAGGTATAAAGCTAAAGGAGTACTAATCTAATCACATACAAGAGTAGGACATGATATCATCGGCGTGGTTCCATATTAAATACAATAACAGCTTTGTAATGGTTGAACTTGTAATTTGTACTGTACCTACAACAGTTACATATAAGTATAACTATTTTCAAGAAAATACAGTAGCTATCTTTTTATGACACTTGATAATCATATTTATGTTTATGATTATTTTTGTACCGCAAAAATCATATAATAAATAATCAAAATTAGTGTAAAATCTAAATTAAATGTGGTTTATTATTATTTATTTTAAAAAATGTTGCAAATATCAAACTAAATAATATGGTACTTAAATACATAAATAAATCATCATCATCATCATCATCAGCCTATATTAGTCCACTACTGGACATAGACCTGCAGTCTTTCGCAGGTCGTCATCCCACCTGGTCGGAGGGCGTCCTACACTACGTTTACCGAGTCGTGGAAATGAAATGAAATGAAATGAAATGAAATGAAATGAAATGAAAGTTTATTTCTTTAGGCTTACAAATAAGCACTTAGACAAGTCATTTTATACTATTCATTATTATCAATTAAAATTATTTTATAGTTCACTTCAATTTTTTGTCCACCAGTGGAAGAAGTGAGAAGAAACCACTAGTATGTTCATAACTTATGTGTCTAGTACATATGATTTGCTTATCTGTAATTTGTTAGATTTTGAGTTGGAGCAAAACTCGTTCCAAGCTTTTTTATCTTCTAGATAATCTGATATTTTGTAATAAGCCTTTTTACAAAGAATATGCTTAACAATTTTTTTAAATTTATTTATTGATAATTTTTGCAACTCACTTGGAGTTTTGTTGTAGAAGCGTATACATTGCCCTTTAAAAGATGCACTTATCTTATGTAGTCTAGTTGTGGGAACAGCGAGTTTATTCTTATTTCTAGTATTTACATTATGTATATCGCTTTTTTTAATGAATCGATTGATGTTTTTATGAGTGTACAACAAGTTTTCATAAATATATTGACATGGTACTGTCATTATGTTTATGTCTTTGAATTTATTACGTAGGGATTCTCTGGGACCCATGTTATAGATCGCACGAACAGCCCTCTTCTGCAACACAAAAATGGTGTTTATATCTGCAGCGTTCCCCCACAATAGTATGCCATAAGACATAATACTATGGAAGTAGCTGAAATAGACTAGTCGAGAAGTATCAACGTCTGTAAGTTGACGGATTTTTTTAACTGCATATGCTGCAGAACTAAGTCTCTTCGATAGCTTATCTATGTGTGGGCCCCATTGGAGTTTACTATCTAAGGTTATTCCTAAGAATACGGTATTGTTTACAATTTCTACCGTTTCTCCTTTTACGTTTACATCAGCCTTAACTTGTTTTACATTAGGTAGACTAAATCTTAAACATTTTGTTTTGGTTTCATTAAGCAAAAGATTATTGATACTAAACCAATGGACTACCTTTGAGATTGCAGTATTTACATCGTCGAAATTTGTTTTTTGTCGATTCATTTTAAAAATTAATGAAGTATCATCAGCAAACAATACAATCTCATGATCATTCTTTACAAGATGAGGCAGGTCGTTAATATAAACTAAAAATAGGAAAGGACCCAAGATAGAGCCCTGCGGTACACCCATTGTAACCACAGACCCTTTAGATCGTTTCCCATTAATGTCAACTCTTTGTATCCTATCACTCAAGTAAGATGTAAGAAGATCCAAAGAGCTGTCCCTTATTCCATAATGATGTAGTTTCCTGATTAATGTTTCGTGATGAACGCAATCGAATGCTTTTGACAAGTCACAAAAAACGCCTAAAGCATCTTGCGACTTCTCCCAAGCATCAAAAATATGCGATACCAACTCTACACCGGCATCAGTAGTTGACCTGCCACGAGTAAACCCAAATTGCTTACAGTGTAGCAGGTCATTGCCATTAAAATGTCTAAGCAATTGGTGTAAAATAAGTTTTTCAAAAACTTTACTGAATGTAGGCAGTACTGATATTGGTCTAAAGTTAGTGGGGTCAGACCTAATACCCGATTTAAACAATGGGATCTCCACTCAAGAACACGTTTGCCCCATCGGCCGTCGGTTCTTCGCGAGATATGGCCGGCCCACTGCCACTTCAGCTTGCTAATTCTTTGAGCTATGTCGATAACCTTGGTTCTCTGTCGGATGTATTCGTTACGAATCCTATCCTTCAGAGAAACTCCGAGCATAGCTCTTTCCATAGCTCGCTGAGCGACTTTGAACTGGTGGACCAGCCCTATCGTGAGTGTCCATGTCATAAATAAATAGTAAGTACCAATATTCACTATTTTAGCAGGAAAAAGTCCTTGACACGAGCTTTAAAAACTGGCAAGTATACGGTTTTTCTAATGGACTCTGGTAGTGCATTCCACAACCTTATGGATGGAGAGCTGTATGCAGGTAGAACCTGCAGGCTATTGAACCTAACTTATGAATCCAAGTGCTGATATTTATATTTTATGTACGTGAGTTAATGTGTGGCATGGCAACACGCTGTAACTGTCGACACTAGACATACCTTATCTGGTTTAAAGTGTCGTAGAAATAAGATTAGAATAAGTTTTTATTAATAAAGAAATACAATACAAATACAATACAATACAACCAGATGGAGAAGGATTTGTCATAGAAACTGATTTTGTGATTACTAGGTTTCTTAGTCTAGGTTATAGTATCAAATTCGTTTCCAGTTGTGAATGTTCCTAGTTACCACAGTGGGTCCGCAAATTGTCATTTGAAGCAATTTGTGGAATGAACGCTCGCAGCCGCGGGGGTGTAGTGTAGTACCCACCTACACGCAGCCCAGTAATTGTAGGACACTGCAAAGAATTACTTTATAGTCATGGAAATAAAAAAACCGACTATCACTGAAGGCTTTTATAATAAAACACAAAAACGGATTACTATTACTAAGATTCCGATACTAAATTTTTTATATTTTACATTTCTGTTGCCGCTATAGCAACAAATAGGTACTAAAACAGAATTAAATAAATATTTAAGCGGGCTCCCATACAACAAACGTGATTATTATGCCGTTTTTATAGATGAACGGAACCCTTCGTACGCGAGTCGACACGCACATGGCCGGCTTTATTATTTTATCCTTTTCACAACCAAGTTTTGTTTGCCGTTGCAAACATTAAACATATTACAATTACAAATCCCGACCACTATCACCCCAAAGCTGTTATCATATCAGTGAGTAAACACAAATCCAGTGATAACAACGTTTTGCGAGATGTGTTATCTCGTCTAAAGAGTGTATTTATTTTTGATTGTACTATCTACCGTCGATAGCTATTCACCATTAATATCTAAATTACGTTGTTTTATGGTACTCTAAACTGATGGGAGAGTTACTTTCATAATAAGAGCTCGTACTATTAAAATCCTTGCACTTATAATATAGAGTTGGCAGGTGCCGCCGTCGTCGCGTAAGAATGGTTTCTCCAACTTAGTCCGGGATATCGTAAGACCCGTCACATGTTTAGCAGTTGAATGAAAAAGATGTTGAGTTTTTTATAAAGAATTAAGTACTGGAGAACATCAACATGGGAGAATTGACTCCTGAAATATTGGTAATTATTAATAGTCCGGAAGTTGATTCATTTATATTGTCTGTTCAAATGTAGTTTGTAATTGTGATTATTTTAAGCTTTTAAATCTTTGTCCGCCCTTTCGAACTTACTCGAAAATGCGCTAATTTCCATTACTGCCGTGCTTTGCCACCAATAAAAATTGCCAGTCGCAGAAAGGCCGAGAAGAGAAGAGAGTTTAGTTTCAGATTTCATAATTTATGTATGTAACATAATAATATGAAACTTCATGTTGTAATTAACTACATAATAACGCACACAGATCCCCTTTTTCAATCCAACGATCCTATCCATCCACGGTTGTCTGGTAGAGATCGCTCTTGAGCGATAAGACCGCCAAATTGTCACATATCTTGTATTATTATTGTTTACCTTGTTTGTGTGCAATAAAAGTATTGTCTATCTATCTATCTATCTAATTTATGAAACAAGCTGGTTTTATTTAATTTTTGTGCTGTTTTCTTAGGACTAATTGATCTGGATTAAAAATTGTCAAGTTTTTTTTAACTGACGTTTTTAGTTTTTTTTTATCTAAATTACTCGCATTGTTTGAGTAAAGCACTATACAAGCCTATTTTTCAGATTACATAGATCCATAATGTTAGTAAGAATAAAAAAATCTTAGACTAAGTTAGTTTTAATTTAATGATTATAATACTAATTAATTAATACCGATCCTATCCATCCAAAGGTTGCCTGGAAGAGCTTTTAGCGCTTTTAGCGATAAGGCCGCCGATTGTGCCACTAGATTTAGTTAGTATTAAGATCCTATTTTTATTATTTTCTTTATATTTGATGGTGCAATAAAGGTATATTGTATTGTATTGTAATAAAGAGATGGAGTGCTCGTACATTAATCCATCCAATTTACCGGCTACTGCTGCCAGGATGGTGTTGGTACTCCCACGTACTCTGCTAAGCTGTGAGGCTGCTTATAGGTTACTGTGCTGCCTATAGGTAAGGTACTCGTAGGTACTCTGTCTAAATATCATATAAATATACTCGGTTTAAATATCATATTCACTGTAGTCTGGGGTACGGCCATTTTTCTTCGTATCGCCTCAACGGGTGGCGTCAGCGAAGTGAAAATTATGCCTCGTTTGCTAATTTCCTAGTACCCATATTTTAAATCTTAAGCACAGCAACTATCCTTTTTATTTAGCAGCATTCAATTAAGTTTAATACTTGCTAAGGGTAAATTGAATGCTTTTATAACGACGACCGATGTGGCGCGGTGGGCGAAGGTCCGCCTGCGACGCAGGAGGTTGTGGGTTCGATTCCCGCCTCGGAACAAATGTGTGCACGATCTGCAGATATTTGTTCCGGGTGTTCTGGTCGTTTTCTATGTATAATAAAAAATATCGATCTATGTAATATATTGTATTATGTATATCAGTTATCTGGTACCCATAACACAAGCTTCTGCTTAGCTTGGGGCTAGATAATGCTGTGTGAATTGTCCAGCATTATTTTTTTTTTATTTTTTTTTATTTTATATATAAGCGTGGAGAACCACGACAGTCTCAATCAATATTAAAATAAATCCTCCTTAACACAGATCACTGCTGAACAAGCTTTCCCTAAATAAGGAGAGTTTTGCATATATCATTATGCTCAGGCGGACTGGTGATCGCAGTAGACGTGTTAATTCATATTTATTTAGTTATAGGTGTGAAGAACATTTAATGAGCAATAGTGGATTATGCTCACTGTTTTTGAGTAGCCAAGTCACTATTTCCGAGCGAAAGTGGTGAATAAATATGAAGGCATATATTAGGTAATGTGTTTGCATACTTTGATTTTTAGTAAGAATTAACATTCATTATCTGTTTTTTTTTTTTTTTTTTTTTTTTTTTTTTTAATAAATAATGCTGGACAATCCACACAGCATCTTCTAGCCCCAAGCTAAGTAGAGCTTGTGTTATGGGTAATAGATGACTGATATACATAATACAATACATTACATAGATAGGTATTTTTTTTATTATACATA
The DNA here is from genome assembly GCA_943735965.1 of Eupithecia abbreviata. Lineage (NCBI taxonomy): Eukaryota > Metazoa > Arthropoda > Insecta > Lepidoptera > Geometridae > Eupithecia > Eupithecia abbreviata. The sequence continues at coordinate 7,001,925 of OX030977.1, read as the reverse complement.
GAAAACGACCAGAACACCCGGAAAAAATATCTGCAGACCGTACACACAATTGTTCCGAGGCGGGAATCGAACCCGCAACCTCCTGGTCGCAGGCGGACCTTCGTCCACCGCGCCACATCGGTCGTCAATCGTGTATTTATTCTATTAAATACTATAATTTATTACCATATCAGGATCCTCTTGAATAGAACATGCTTTTAACGGACACGGCATGTAAGGTATTCATAATGTTTGTTTAAAACAGCCTGCTTTAACTTAGCATTATAAAATTTAAAACAAATTATTTAAATACTACTTTTGAAACTGTTATGCTTATTAATATAAAATAACCGAGAAGGCTTCCGATTGCTGGGAACCTGAAACCCTGTTGTGAAAATGTCCAAAAACCATAGAAGTGTTTCGTTCAAAGTTTCTTCAAGTTTAAAAAAGTTGATAACTTTTTAATTAATTAATGTTGTTCTAGTTTGACCCAACCCCCGCATTAGCTCCTTTAATAAAAAAATATTATTAAAACCAAAAATAAAACCTGTGAAATTGTTTATGTTGTGGGCAATAAGGCAAAAAATGTAAACAAAAATACGACATTCAGTTTAAAAAAACGACCCCACACAAGCACTTTCAAGGTTATCCACTCACTATAGGACACTATGTATCTAAACAGTATAAAAATAGAAGAAAGGTTTACCGTCTTGGTGTCCCATCCCTTTCGACGTAGTCCATTACGTCACAACTTATAGATAATTATTCTGTGGCTCTAGATTGCTCAACCAAATACCACCTCTAGACACCCCTCAGTCGTTTGCGCCGATGTTGTTCCTCTCCGGTAATTTACTCCGGCTTTTTAAGGAACCCATCCAGCATTCGGCAAGCCACCGTCTGCCACTCTTCTTAACATTATGAGTGACTTGTTTATGGCAGACGTCCGCAATCTCCCCTATAGCCCGATTACCCAGTCCATCCATCCATCACAATAGCCTGGTTTTATTTCTTTCATTTTTCTTTGCAATAGTCTCTACACCTGGCGGATACCATCTTTGGGTGTAATATATTGTGCACCCGAGGATGATACCCGCTATGTGTAGCCATCGCCTTTAGATTAACTTCTCAAAGGGCCTCTGTGCTGTTGGCTTCGGCCCCACGCAAGCCTTCCAAAGGACCGGGTCACTTTATGGTCCGAGATCATGGTAAATCAGAGACATAATAATAATAAATAATTTTATTCAAAACAACTTAGGACTAAATGGATTACATGAGTCAATTATCTTATGTTCTTAAGATCTAAAATAATAAATTTGCCTGAACTAGGTTAAAACCTGTATCTCAGGCAGAAAGTGTTTAAAACGAAAAAATTATAATCACATCAATCAGTAGTCATAATAAAACAAAGCAACGGTGCAAATTTGTATTATGTATAATATATTATGGGCATAGTTATCTATTTTTGTATAACCTAAGCCACAAACACATATTCAGTAAAAAAGTAAAAAGTAGCTAAATCTAACAGCATTTGAAGATACATCAATGATTTGAAGGATGGGATAATGGACTGAAGACGTGACGGCGTAGAGTCCCGTTAGCAGGCATGTCTGTACGATCTACAAATATTTGTTTTAGGTGTTCTGGTCGTTTTCAATGTATGATTAATAATATTATGTATATGTATTATGTATATCAGTTATCTAGTACCCATAATACAAGCTCTCCATAACTTGGGGCTAGATGATGCTGTGTGGATTGTCCAGCATTATTATTATATTACTAGGCTATTCCCCGCAGTTTCACATGCGTTAAATTCAAATTTCACATTTCTAGGGGCATAAAAAGGTATTTTTTTTCCGTTCAGGATATTTTCGTGAATTGAAATAGAAAACTCCTGCTTTTTTGAAGTCGGATATAAGTAGTATAGGTACCCCAAGCACTATGATGAGGCGCCGGCTAACAACGCGCCTTATTGTGAACAGCACAATAAGAAAGAGACTAATAAAACTCCGTAAAACTCACTTGGGAACTTGATTTTTTCCCAGGACCAAATGTAGCCAATGTCAATCTCCGTCTTTACATCTCTATGCCAAAAATCAAGTCGTTTGTTTGGACGTGAAGGATTAACAATTTTACGTATATTTCTGTATATAATCTCCCCTGGGAATTTGATGTTTTTCCAGGACCAAAATTAGTAGCCTATGCTACGTTCTTTCTACTACATCTATGCCAAAAATCGACACGATTGGTTGTTTTGTAAGGACATGTAAGACAAACAAACAAACACACTTTGGCATTTATAATATTAGTTTCGATTATTATTGTACAAGTAACGAACCTTAAAATGTATGGAACAATGATTAATGTACCGTTAAAAGGGTGAATAACTTCAGTATCAAGGGAGCTTTATGGTGCTTGGATATTTACATTTCAAATTTTCATTGTCTGAAAATTTCATTGCTCTGTTTACTTACAGTAATGAAATGGACTGTAAGGTCGTTATTCTAGTTGCACGTAGTAGGTAACGGTAAATGGGTGCGGTGTTTTCTCGGTATCACACCTTACCATCCCAACGTTATTTTTGTATCCAGTAGAACTTCTTTGATTTTGTGCTGTGGAGTTAACAACATTAGTATTTGGGAAAAACTAAGAGCAACTAGTCAATATTTTTAAAATATTAACTAATAGGCAAAAAATCAATACCTAATCCAAATAGTGTATGCTCTATTTGTACCATAATATGTAAGATTTTAAGCCCGTATGACCACACGATAATTGTACACGGCCATATACATACATACGATCTGAAATGTTATATATATATATATAAATATATATATAACATTTCAGATCGTATGTATGTATATGGCCGTGTACAATTAATAATAGTATATACGATCTGAAATGTTATATATATATATATAAATATATATATAACATTTCAGATCGTATATACTATTATTACTATAAATACATATCTTACTATAAACTATAATAAGATATGTATGATATGTATTCGTTCACAAAACCCTTCTTAAACAAAATGATTTACAGCAGTCTATCGTTTTTACGGCGTGTTACACACTATGGTAAATTAAAACGTAATTGTGTATTGGAATTTACTATGGATGGTTATTTCTTTCTCGCGTGGCTTGATGTGCGAGACAGAGAGCGATGCGGCCAGGGCCAGTTCACATTCGGCCCGAGTGTTTTGCGCAAACCGGCCGCGTATTATCAAACCTGCGCTACGCAACACGCACTCTCTCAACTTTTATTTTGTCGTCCTACTTTCGTTCCTTAGTACTCGTCTCACGGACGGCAACAAGGCTTACAATCGCGATTGTGTTTACTTTCCTACAAGTGTGATTAACATGAAATCCATTTCCAATTTGCAATTACGACGCCTGTAGCAAATTTAAGTGACTCAGTGTTTTTAACTTTATTGTGTTCTCAGTGATCGAAAACCTGTGGAATGTGAGCTGTGGTTCTGTATTGGAGCTGGAGTGCAGCCTAAAATAGAACCTATTGAGATTGCATGTTCTGGAATACGGCAAACTAATTGTTTGATATGAGAGAAAACACCTGTGTTTAGATGTTATAAATCGACGTGTAAAGCAGCAGACAAAATGATCGTTCACCGATGGTTTCTACTTGTGGTTACCGTAGCATTTATAAAACCATCTACAACAAACTACACAGACTCCAGAAATTGTACTAAAGGTTTGATTTTTTAATAAATAATTTGGAATCCTTTCCTTGTCAATGCACCCAGTCACTACTTTCCGGCATCAGTTATACCTACAGGATTATTTACCGCAGCACTCTTTACACTACCTCAAATAACATTCTGATGCTGATAAATCTATTTTTTATAACTACTATGTACAAACATAATATAGAAAGACACGCATGACCTTTAGCTCTTAAATTACCATACAATTTACCCAAGCTAGAACGCGCGTAACTACCTACCTACCTTTTAGTGTTTTCTATTTCTGGAGCAATGAAATTGACTTTTCTACCTAATTATTGTAATTGAAACGCATGAATTAGGTCGATACTAAAACTGTTTGTCATGAAAATCACTGGATTGTATTATAATTTGCATATTGACTATCGAAAAACCTATTAATTTCCGGTTTTTACGTACCTCTAGCTTGTCGCATTAGCACTGTTTTTGGCATTTGGTACTAAAAATACGGTTTGATTGGTTACTAAAGTAATGGAAACAGGTAAAAATAAATGTAACTCGTAGTTAGCATTTTCGTGTGTGAATGTAAATAATGCAAACGTGCTAACAACCATGCACAATGAATAACTATTGCAAATGTTACTAATACACATCAGCTTCAAGTAAATAAGGAATAATAACTCACATATTTTGGTTAAGACAATAAGGGTTAAAAACTGCGGCTTGATAGTAAGATTAATTAGAGTGCTATGACTTGGATATTTTGATTAAAACAAATTAACAAGCATCAATAAACCAATAAGAATGAACGCTTTGAATAATCATCTTTATCTTACTTTATCAGCACCGGTTGGTTAAATCTAAGGTCCCTACCTAGGTAGATTTTCGTTATAATGGTACGTTGGTAACATTTTATAATACCCATTTTTTTAGTCCTTTCTGGTCTTTACTTGTACAAAACAGTTTACAAAGAGCTCTAGAAAATCTTCAACCGTTATCAGTGATCCATAACGTGCTCCAAAGATTGTGAAAGTAGAGATATACGTGTGTAAGTGATGTTATCGAATGATGCTCTATCATTCGATAATAGGTTCATTATCGGATTTAGCTAAGTTATGTTATGACTATGAATCGTATTTATCATTTTTATTTTGATAGTTGAAAATTTAGTAGGTAATTAAGTGTTATTTAAGTTAAGAAGCCAGCCTGTATGAATAGCTTAATATTCACATAATATTTGCTATAGCCACGACAGATATAAAAAAAAATGTGGTAGGCTTATGATATATTTCTATGTTTTTTTTCATTTTGGTTAAGTGTTTCTTCTCATGGGAACAAGTTTACTTCGACGTACTACAATCGTCGTATCTAGAAGGCCACACATAAGGTATTTAACCCTTAATTACTCGCGTGGGGTGTTTAACATCCCTGCGAATATAAATACGGGAAATATACCTAAATTAACGTATTCTGTAGAAATCACTCATTTAGCGTATTTGATGGTTAGCTACAAACACATACCTAATGATTCCTGAAACTTGTTTCAAGTATTTTATTGTCTTCGAATAATTAGCGGTACTCTAAATTTGATGATTTCATTTTTGCCACTGCAATTGAAATAAAAGACGATTTCTTTACGTTGTTGGTTCTTGTTTTTGCTAGCTATTTGCTAAGCTTGACCTTAGTTGGACTCATTTGATACCTAAACCTTTGTAACATAGGTATCATTGGAAGCAAAGTAGTCTTTGTAATTTGACCGTTGATAACTGTTATTATGGTTACCTACATAGATATTTATATTTTTTATAAGGCAACAAAGAGAATACAATGTATTAGCCAGGAAAAAATTACAGATAGAAATATTGACTTAATGGTTCATGTATGATCTAGACCCACTTTACTATCTTCTACAAGTATTCGAAACTTTAGAGCAAGTGTAGTAGGTAGGTACTATTTTAATTTAAACTGGATAACCCCGTTAACTTTATGTAACGTATCACTTACAATGTTTTTCCCAATTTTATTTAAACCTACTGGAACAACACAATTTTGTTGTAGGCATAACAAACAAAACAAAAAACGATTCGGTCAAGCCGTTTTTAGGGTTCCGTACCCAAAGGGTGAAACGGGACCCTTCTTAGTAGACTTCGCTATCCGTCCGTCCATGTCTGTCTGTCTATTTGTCTGTCCGTCTGTAACCAGGATGTATCTTATGAACCGTGAAAAGTAGTTATACTAGTGAAATTTTCACAGATAATATATGTATTTCTGTTGCCGCTATAGCAAAAAAACATAATAAAATAAATATTTAAGGGGGCTCCCATACAACAAACGGGATGTTGGCGTTATCAAGGCAACAATTAGACACTTGAAATATTCACAGAATATTTAGTTATATATTCACTTTAAAAATAAATAATTAAATCAAAATAAAACAATTATTTAAGGGGGCTCCCATATAACAGACAAGATTTTTTTGCCGTTTTCATATAAATAAATAAATAAATAATGCTGGACAATCCACACAGCATCATCTAGGTAAGCTAAACACAGCTCCAAGGTAAGCAAGAGCTTGCGTAATGTGTACTAGATGACTGATATACCTACTTAATATAATAGATTACACAGATAGATTCATATATAATGGTACCCTTCATGCGCGAGTCCGACTCGCACTTGGCCGGTTTTATTAAGCTTTAACGAGACTAACGAGCATCAGTTGATTTTTCAGATGCTATGTGAGCTATGGATACTATTGTTATGTAGCCAATACTAATTTGAACACACTGAGAAGGACCACCAAATGGCCTATTCATCTATTTTGACAACCTCTGTGGCGTAGTGGGCGGCCTGCAATGCAGGAGATTGAGGGTTCGATTTTCGTCTCTGGACATATTTGTACGATCTTCAAATTTTGGCGCGGGTCTTTTCTGTATGATAAGAATATATTTTTATATATGTAATGTACTAATCAGCTAGTGCCTACCCATAACACAATCTGTACAATCCACATAGCATCATTGCTATGTGAATTTCCAGCATTATCTATGCGTAGGTTTTTTCAATGTTGTTCTGCTCAGCAGTTGAGGTACTAAAGCGTAGGTACCTTATTAGGAAGGAGCATTGTTGTGAGTGGTATAGTTTGCTCTCATTTAAGGTAGAAGATGACACATTGAATAAGTTTTATTTGAGTGACAGACATCGTAATATTTTTTTTCCGCCCAACTAATTCCAAATACGCTATGGAAATAATAACTCACAATACCACTAAGTTTATACCTACCTACTTAATCCTATGTTTTAGCAAACTGAAGCGTGTCTATGCCAGCAGTTCTAAGCAAGAGCCATTGTTTTTTATTTATTTTATAAATACCAGGACTTTACCTAAACAGAAACTTTGTAGACGCAAACAATAAAGATACTTACAAAATTACTGCATAATTATGTGTTGTCAGGTAGTGACTCATACATAAAATCTGCTAAAGGGCGCAGAGATACAAAACATAGATGAGTCACAGTCAGTCTCCCTTACAAATCTGCTCGATTCAGCCATTCAAGTTGTACGAGAAAACTACGGTGATTCAACTGTGTCTACGGATATAAATGCAAGATGGTGACGCATCCATGTAAACAAGGATTCCACCGCGGTAATATGATTTTTGAATATATACATTTTGACTAGGTATGTTGTATTTGTGAGTATTTCACTCATGCTATTTCTCCGCTCATTGGCTGTACTTTGACTACGATTAAAATAAAATAAAATTTAAAAAAATAAAATTAATGCTGGACAACTCACACAGCATTCGGCTGCCCAAATTCAAAACCTAGTAACAGGTGATTTGAAAAAAAAACGGTTTTTGGCATTTTTCGACCAACTAGACAGTATTGAAGTGATGTGGACCTTAAAACACCCAGTTTCATACTTAATTTTAAAAATTTTATTTAGCAAGTCTAAGCAATTTGGCGTGATTACGAAAATTTCCTTCAAATACAACTTCTAAACTTAGTATGTCAGAATACAAATTTAAAACCCTAGCAGGTCAAGCGACTTACTATGTTATGAATTTGAAATACCAACTTGCTATGTTTTGAATTTGGCGCCGATTGTAAAATCAATGAGTTTTGGCTGAATCTACCCACGAGTGATAACTCCATTGATTTGCAAATTGATGGTCAAATCGTTACCAATAACAACGAGTAGTTTTTTAACATTGTCATTAATAATGATTTTAGCATAAGTTTATTTTTTTAGCTTTAGTTGACTGTTGAGAATTTGAGTCATGTTTTAATTAAAGAGTCCTTTGAAGTAAGTTAATAAACATCTTTTTATAAGTCAACAGGATTTTTAATTTTATTCTGCATTCATAGGTACGGACAGCCACACATCATATAAACAAATCTGTCAAATTTCTTCAATCGATTCTCACTTTAATGTCAAATACGTTTTTCATTTGACTGATTGTAGTAACCAGCTGATGTGTGGCTGTCTGTACTTTGGGATTATTTTTTATTCTTATAAACACTAAGTACCTAAAATGAATTTTTTAGTCTACATTTACAATAGAAAATCAAATTTATAACCTAGTAAGCGGACTTACTAAGTTTTGATATTGTTTTTCCAGTCATATTTGGGTAAATTCACAAATAAAAATAAAGTATGAGCGATTTAAGTGTACCTATAGTTTAAAACGATTACGAGTATTGCAAACTAAAATGTCAACAATATAGCACTTCTTTTCGCCAAACATCCAAATCGCTATCTCTTTTGGTTTCTTCGGGCGAACGAATCAAAGTAGCCAACACGTTTTTTGGCTCTCCTGAACATTTTTGTTGGAACGAGTTACTATGTTTTGATTTTAAGCAGCCGCATTATCTAGCCCCATGGTAAGCAGAGCTTGTGTTATCGGTACTAGATAACTGATATACATAATAAAATACATTACATAGACATATATTTTTTATTATATATAGAAAACGACCAGAACACCCAGAACAAATATCTGCAGATCGTACACACAATTGTTCCGAGGCGGGAATCGAACCCGCAACCTCCTGCGTCGCAGGCGGACCATAGCCCACCGCGCCACATCGGTCGTCTAATAATGAATAATTATGAATTATCTTTTTCTCATTATAGGTATCTCATTATCATTATTGTGTCAGATCGCTAAATTTATAATCATACTGGCATTGAGTATTTAGTAAGTAACCAATAATCCAACGACACGATTAACCAAGATTAAAAATTCCCACTTGTGGATCGTAAACCGCTTCTGGCATCTGTTCCTCATTACTCATTCGTATTGTTATTTTAAATGACCGAAATTTCATACGAATAAAAGCGCTTGGAAAATTCCTACGAATCCCATATAAACTATAGGTTTCTACCAAGTCTTCTCAATTCGTTTTGGTATTTTTAGAGGAAAATCTCAATGCAAGATGAATAAATGTGTAGTAAAATGATCGGAGTCTGATTTTAGACAAATTCACCAGGATTGGTACCATATAGTAGCCACCCACACAGAAAAAAACTTTACGCTTTACGTTTTCTTGATTTCCATGTATAGTAATACAAAATAATAATAATATTAATTTAATATCGTCTTCTGTTGTGTATTTCATTTTTGTTCTAATTTTATTTAAGTCGTCTACTTTTACTGTTCGTCATTTATTAGTATATTTAAGTACATATCTGCGGAAACTTTTTAATTGGCCTTCAGCACACATGCGCTGGTATTTACCGGCATGTACTAAGAAAGTAACTATTTTTAAGACCTAGCTGTAAGTATTCCCAAAATTTTGAAAATAAAATAAAAATTAAACTTAAAAAATGTAGGTAAGTCATCAAATAACAAGTATGTCCCCCACATGCTATTTCGCTATTGAAGATGCCTGGGGCCTTGAGCAGCCGTTTACCAATCAGTATCAATGTGAACGTCTCTGCGGATATTATACAATATCTACATATGTATATACGTAGCCGGCAAGCTAAGCGTAACATAAAACTACAATGAACGCTTCATAGTTCCAATTTGGTAATTGAACGTAATAAAGATCTCTGCACACTATTGAAACCGCATGCGACCCGACGAGAGGCAATACGTGTTGAGATGAATCCAATCATACATATTTTCTATGACCACCACCATATTGTTAACACCAGGCGTCGGGTAATGTGATTTTGATCGTACCAAATGAATACGATTTTATTTAACTCAACACGCTTTGGATTTTTCCAGGTCGCGTAGCGTGTCAATAGTGAGTTTCTGGCTATAAACATTTTTGTTTTCTTAAAGACACATTGGGAAAATTCATAACATTTTTCATTTCAAATATTGTCGGACGTTATCACTTTACTCTTTGCCATAATCTCCGCTAATAGAAATGAGCCGCTTTAAATAGAAATGAGTAAGAACAATAACAGCAAACTAATAACATAACAACCTATGCCGAAACATGAAATATTAGGAATGTTGAGAGAAAAAAACTACACAAGCCCAAATTAGTAGTTTCACTTACACGCCTCGACCTTCTAAGCGCTGTGCCTCTGTTGAAGGGTGTCACCATGACGCAAGAGGGTTAATCTCAGTAATTTGTCAGTGTCCTTACGCTTTTCATCCGTTGTGATGTTCGTTGTATTGAACGATTCCAACAATTTGTTCGCCCACAAAAAGATCATGAAGGGTCAAGCTAAATGTCGTTGTGATTAATAGAATTCAGTTCTACATGATGGTGTTCGTGCCTAGTCTAATATTTTAATATTTCAGTCCATTTGAGGAGCTGTTTGCTGGCTTTTAAGGGTTCCGTACCACAAAAGGAAAAAAGGGACTTTTTTAACTAACCAAATTATATTGGGAAGCCCATTGTTATTAATAAATTGTACTATGGGTTTCCCAAAAACAGCGATTGCGTTATCATCAAACAAACCTATATCACTCATAGGTACCTATAGTGTTTATAACTAACAGGACGTTATTCCGGTTTTTTTTTATCAATCTGCTAGGCAAGTTCAAATATGGAGGTACCAAAATGTAATATACAACACCTGGTAATGCGAAAACCTTTTCTCAACGTAAAGCAGAAATTACGTCATTGCTGACCTACATACGAAAATGCGGGAAAAACTATTTGATTTGAATTCTAACGTACTGAGCGGGAGAGATACATATGTAGTTTAAAAGTCCATAATAATATGTACTATAAAATAATTTCTATGCTGTGACTAAGTAGGTGCTTAATTCAACATTTTGTAAATTTTTTATGTCATTCAAACTTAAATAACTCGTTTATTAATTTTAGTGCGTAATAACAACTAAATCCCCATTATATATAGATATACTAGCTGCGCTCCGCGGCTTCGCCCGCTTGGAAATTTCTGCGCAATTTTACCATGTTTTCTCACCGTTTAAACCTTCCCTGGACTACGACAAACATTTCAAAACCAAAATCAGCAATCGCTTTAGCTTTAGTGAGTTTTAGCGAGACTAACGAACATCAATTGATTTTTATATATAATAAGATATATAACTTCTGTTTCCGCAACAATCGCTTCAATAACTAAACTTTGAAATTCTCATACTTACTGAAAAAAAGCCCGCCACGATAGGCCGGCATGTTCTAGAAAAAGTTGACGCAGCCTAGATAATCAAAATGGGAAGACTTCACATTTCACCTATAAAGAGTAACATTGTTTAAATATTCTGAAATAATGCATAAAATCAATAGTTTTACTCGTTAACAACAGTACAGTACAAATTTGTAGTTATATAAAACACGTTAAATTTAGTTATTTTCTCAAATATTTAACGCAATCAGTATAATTAATTGAACTGATTAGAACATTCAACTTGTTGGTCGATTCAACAATCTGGTTTATTAGTCACCTCTAAGGAGTTACTGAAAGTCAGTGTTTGCTTCGAAGAGTACATACTGTATTTGTAACAATATAAGCTTTTTTCGACGACTGCGATCTTTTTTTTTACCTAAAAAATTCGTGCTGCCGCTCTACACAGCGGTTGTGTTGCGCCACACATGCGTTTCGTTCGAAAAATATTACAGCTCTGCTGAGAAACAAAGATCTGTATTTTCTTAGCCGCTGCGCTAGTGTGGATTTTCGCAGATTAGTCACTTGTAGAAAACTCATACCGTGCGTTTTCAGCACTCAAAGTGTTAAGTTATTGTGCTATCTGTTATTATTATTTGTATGATCTTATCAATATCCCATATTATTATGTTGCATAATCATTTTTTTTGTTACCTTGTTATATTTTTAGTAAATGTTTATACTTAAACTACTCGTACCTACGAGTATGTACTATCTGTTGCAGAATTAAATAAATGTACGAGTATCTATTTATCTACATTCACATAATAATATTTTTTTAATATTGTAATTTAGTTTTAACTTATTTTTAAATCATAATATGTTGATTTAAAAATAAGTTAAAACTAAATTACCCATTAGCCAATTCTATGGCTAGATTGTAATTATACTGTATATTAACATTTATTTAAAATGTGTATACTAGACAATTAAAAAAAAAATATTATGTTAATGTAGATAATTAGACACTCGCACATTTATTTAAAAAAAAAAAAATTGACATAATAAGTATTGAATTTAACAAGTGCAAAGGAGACTTTTACCGTTTTGACACTGATGTACAAATATTTATTAAAACAAAGATTTCCAGAGCGGTCGTTTCAGACATTTTATGGGTAATCTCTAGTAATAACAACAAACCTTTTATAGCTAATAAAACCCTTGTCGTCTAATTTTATTGGTTTTCCAGCGCCGAAATTGGACGCCTTACTGTCACTTGCCGATACTGATGGATGAGGCTAACTTATTTTATGTACATACATATACAATGTAGATGGGAGTTCGTAATCTGAACAATGCTGGAAAAATCACACTAGTATCATAGAGCACCAAACTAAACAAAGCTTTTGTCATTGATACTAGATAACGGCTGTGTGGTGTCGGCCTAGATAGAATAGCACCACCCCAACTCTGCCCGTGGGTGTCGTAGGAGGCGACTAAGGGACATACACCGGGGGGCGGGCAGCAGCGTCCCTTGCAGCACACTAAATTACACTGCGATCCCCAACCCGCATGCCCAGCGTGGGGATTATGGGCATTCCCCCCCATATGAGTAGACACGCCAAGAAAAAGTGGCCCCTAGTTCCCGGCCGCCTCGCTATTCCTGGCCATGGCAGCGGCCACGGTAACGGCGGGGCAGGGGGTGCTAAGAATCCCCGGGCTACACTAGGCTGCCACTCAGTAAAAAATTTGACCCTGGCTACGTTTAACGGACGCACTCTGAGGCTTGACCACCATCTAGCGCAGTTGGAAGTGGAGTTAGAGAACATTAAATGGCATGTTCTGGGGTTATGTGAAGTCCGTAGAGAGGGGGAGGACACCGTGACCTTAGACTCAGGCCATCTTCTCTACTTTCGCGAGGGTGATAAAACATCCCAGGGTGGCGTAGGCTTCCTCGTCAATAAGGCCCTCTCTAACAACGTCCAAGAAATCTCCAGTGTGTCGACCAGGGTAGCGTACCTGATCCTTCGGCTGTCCGAACGGTACAGCATGAAGGTAATTCAGGTTTACGCACCGACCTCGGCACACTTGGATGATGAAGTGGAGGATATGTATGAAGACATATCCAAAGCCTTACATAACACCACTAAGGCCCACTTCAACGTTGTTATGGGGGACTTTAACGGCAAGGTGGGAACCCAGACTGGCAACGAATCCCGAATAGGCCCGCATGGTTATGGAGTCAGGAATCACAGGGGGCAAATGCTTGTCAACTTCCTTGAGAAGGAGGGGCTGTTCTTAATGAACTCTTTCTTTAAGAAACAGCCTCAAAGGAGGTGGACATGGCAAAGCCCCGACACTGTGACTAAAAATGAGATTGACTTCATCATGACGGATAGCAAGCACATATTCAGAGATGTCTCTGTGATCAACAGGTTCAATACCGGATCTGATCACCGACTCCTCCGAGGCTCTCTGAATATCAACTTGAAGCTTGAAAGAAACCGTCTGATGAAGTCCACGCTCCGACCTGACCCAATCCAAATCATGGCGGGCACCGAGAAGTTTCAGCAGCTTCTCGGGAATAGATTTGTTGCCTTGGAACCCACTGATGACGCTGACGAGACCCTACACAATCTGGTTGAAACGTTGAGGGACGAGGGCATCAAATTCTGTCGAAAGCAGCGTACTGGCAAGAAGTCCAAACTCTCGGATGAGACTCTTGTGCTGATGACAAAAAGACGGGAGACCACCCAAGCGACTTTGTCAGAGAGGTCAGACCTGAACAAGCGGATTGCGAAGATGGTACGGCACGACCTTCGGAGCTTCAACACGCGCCTCATTCAAGAGGCGATAGAGCGAAACCGAGGGTCCAAAGTATTCACTCAGCAGCTTGGCAGGAGCCACCTGACAAAGCTTAAAACGCACGACGGGAGGACCGTATTGTCAAAGCCGGAGATATCCGCCGAGATAGAGGATTTCTATGGCCAATTATACGCTGCACATGCCCCTCGTTACCGACGAGATGACCGAGATTCCAGAGCCACCCTGACACGCCACTATACCGACGAACTGCCTGACATCAGTCAAGACGAGATCGTGTTAGCTCTAAGGCAGCTTAAAAATGGAAAAGCCCCCGGTGAGGATGGAATTACTTCAGAGCTTCTTAAAGCCGGAGGAGCTCCTGTAATACAGGAGCTGCAGAACCTCTTTAACACCGTCCTTCACAGTGGGAGAACTCCAAAGGCGTGGAGCGGGAGTTTGGTGGTGCTCTTTTTTAAGAAGGGAGATAAAACCCTTCTTAAAAATTACAGACCCATTTCACTCTTGAGCCACGTCTATAAGCTGTTCTCACGGGTAGTCACGAACCGTCTCGCCAGGAGACTTGACGAGTTCCAGTCACCGGAACAGGCTGGGTTCCGCGGAGGATATGGCACCATAGACCACATACACACAGTGAGGCAGATTATACAGAAGTCCGAAGAGTATAATCAGCCCCTGTGTCTGGCTTTTGTGGACTATGAGAAGGCATTTGACTCCATCGAAACCTGGGCTGTTCTGGATTCCTTACAGCGATGCCAAGTAGACTATCGTTATATCGAGGTGCTGAGATGTCTCTACGAGGCCGCCACCATGAGTGTCCAAGTACAGGGCCAGCAGTCTAATCCCATCCAATTGCGTAGAGGAGTGAGGCAGGGGGATGTCATATCCCCGAAACTGTTCACTTGCGCATTGGAGGATATGTTTGGGCTGCTGGACTGGAAAGGAAAGGGCATCAACATAAACGGCGAGTACATCTCACACCTGCGATTCGCTGATGACATAGTCTTAATGGCGGAGTCGCTTGAGGAACTGAACCGGATGCTGGACGGCCTAGCTTCAGCCTCCCGATGTATCGGTCTTGGCATGAATTTGGATAAAACCAAAGTCATGATCAATGGTCACATTGATCCAAGGCCGGTAGTCGTACATGGTCACCTTCTCGAAACTGTTTCCGAGTACACTTACCTTGGGCAGATTCTGCAATTGGGTAAAAACAGTTTCGAGAAGGAGGCCAAAAGGAGGATCCAGCTGGGCTGGGCAGCATTTGGGAAACTACGTCGAGTCTTCTCGTCATCCATACCGCAATGCTTGAAAACGAAAGTTTTCAACCAGTGCGTCCTACCCGTTATGACCTACGGAGCTGAGACGTGGACACTCACGATAGGGCTGGTCCACCAGTTCAAAGTCGCTCAGCGAGCTATGGAAAGAGCTATGCTCGGAGTTTCTCTGAAGGATAGGATTCGTAACGAATACATCCGACAGAGAACCAAGGTTATCGACATAGCTCAAAGAATTAGCAAGCTGAAGTGGCAGTGGGCCGGCCATATTTCGCGAAGAACCGACGGCCGCTGGGGCAAACGTGTTCTTGAGTGGAGACCGCGACTCGGCAAACGTAGTGTAGGACGCCCTCCGACCAGGTGGGATGACGACTTGCGAAAGACTGCAGGTAGATGCTGGATGCGGCAAGCTGAAGACAGGGCGCTATGGCGCTCATTGGGGGAGGCCTATGTCCAGCAGTGGACTGATATAGGCTGATGATGATGATGATGATGACTAGATAACAAACTTAACTACTTATTATATGTTACTACACAAAATAAAATTTAACGTAGGTACTAAGGTTCTTAAAATCAGTAAATTAAATAAAAAAAAAAAAACAGGTCAAGTGCGTGTCGGTCTTACGCACCAAGGGTTCCGTATAATTATAAATCATTGTTTCTTGCTTAATATTCTAGTTCTAGGTCAACAGGAAGAATGTACCTACCCTCGGTTTTGACCTCTTGGGAGAATCAAATATTTTCTTGTGATTTAACTACAAATTTGCCTTTTTCGGTTCTTTCGCGTAATTTTAATTGTGCGTACTTGATTCTGCTAAATTTCATGATTTCAGGTCATCGATTGTGTGTGCATATTCCCTTGGATATTTCAAAATATTCGGTCATACACGTCTGTAACTTTTGATTGCTTCAAAGTACTTAGAAGTTTGGGTATATCACGTCTCCTACAAGTTTTGAATATTTTATGTTTATTTCAAGTCAAGTACACGAGTTCCTTCGAAAAGGGGGTTGACAGATGGAGAACAGAGTGATCCTAGGTTCCTTTCTTCTGTTTTTGAGTTGCAGAACCATAAAAAGGAATGTATTTATCCTGTTGTTTCTACTATATTTATCCTTTATCAATTAAAGCAATATTGACAACATCAACTTATTTTATCAAAATCACACAATGATTTGAGTGATGGTGCACAATGATCGTTTTATATTTGGATAGACCTAGGTACCAATTTTAATACAAAATGTTCTATGACGTAATGTCCTAAGACGTTCGGTCTGAGATAGTCCAGGATGAAAATAATTACTATTAATTCTTTCCATGTTATGTAAATATCTCAGAAAACTGACGCCTTAGGAAATCTGCTATATGATTTTTTTTATTGGTGTAAGTATCTCCTATAGAATAAATAATGCTGGATAATTCACACAGACACACATAATACAATACATTACGTAGAAATATATTTTATTATAAATTTATTATAAATAGAAAAACGACCAGAACACCCGTAACAAATATCTGTAGATCGTACAAACTTTTGTCCCGAGGCGGGAATCAAATCCGCATTCCGTGTCGCAGGTGGACTTTCGACTTTCTTTTGGTTGTGCACAGCGATTTTGACAAATAAACATCGTGGTAAACCCATGTTAAAAAAATTCTGTTTTATGTTTGGTTTGAAGTGAAATCTTCAAAGTTTTTTAGTTGTTACATAATTCGTACGAAACATTTGAGCAAAAATTTTAGAAAATATGGACAATTCAACGTTATCCATTTACGGCCTCACCCGAAATAGCCTTCTTTGCTTAGTAAAGATATTAAAGGAAATAAATCAAAAATATTTATTTTTACCCATTGTGTAGCACTTTGTATTGTCGAATAAAATGTAAACAGTTGCATCGCATGTTACTTTACGTTTAGCTATAATAGGTTCATTGCAATCAATCGCTTGATCGGTTGTTTAGATAGTTACGATGTTTTATAAAACAAACAGGTCAATCCCTTCGATATTGGGGTGAGGATCTGTCCACTGGCTAACCTACCTGAGTACCTTCGAAACCGTTTACTATCTATGCTATATAACATACATGTGTTTACGCGAGCCTGTACGGAATTTTGGCAGTTTTGATTGTTTTAAATATTCAGTTATATTTTAAAGGAACGATATCGTTATTGAATGACACTATTTAGTTGTTAAAATACTTCATTGCTCATGAATAGGTAGATATTTTTATTATGCTAAAGTGATTTGAAACAAACCAACAATTTGCCCCATTTACTTAATTAAAAACAAGTGTTTTTAGAGTTATCTCAGAGCACACATCCGCTTAAATGTTTTCCGTTGAATTGTCCTTATCAAGCTTTTAAATCAAAATACTGGCCAAAATATGTATATTACTTACTAGTAATATACATATTTATAAACATACCGACAAACATAACATAAGCGACAGCGATCACCGCATGGTCGAGTGGTAAGAGTGTCATTGATATCGATGTAAAGCTAGATCGGTCTCATCTGATAAAGTCTGCTGACGAAACCAACTTGGATCGGCAGTGTTCGGGAAACTTCGCAATATCTTCTAGTACAGAAACCGCAGAGCCTCAAGACGCAGTCTTTAACAAATGCGTGTTACTGTGATGACTTACGAAGTCGTGGTACAGGGCTATAGGGCTCGTGTATGTGTAAGCTCAAAGTCGCTCAGCGAGGTATGGCGAGAGTTATACTCGGGAGTTGATCTATGTGATAGAATTCGCAATACTGAACTCCGTAGAAAAAATATAGTAACCGACGACGTAGCTGTTAATAAGCAGGATGAAGAGGCGATAGGCAATATAGCTTGTTGATAAACCGTTGAGTAGTAAATATTCTCGAGCGGCGACTGCGATGCAATGCAAATGCGGAGTGTTGGAAGACCTCAATGCACCGACAACATTGTAGCGAACAGCTAATCATGGCGTCTCGTTTGGGTGGGGCTTATGTTCAGCTGTGGACCTATACGAGCTAATGATGAAATTGATAAAATATGCAGGTAGAGAAAATACTTTAAAAATAATGAATCAATTTTTTTTCTGATATATGAAATCACAAATCTTATTATTACTTATCTTTAAGAAACATAAACTCCTAACCTTAACTAGTCTATACATATTTCAAATTGGTTGTTTTGTTAAAGAGCATGCTTCATTCTTTAACCAGTACAAAGACAAAAATCAACTCTGTCTTAAAAAAAAGGGATCCCACGAGGCTGATACTGCCCCCACACAGAACAGCACTGAGTGCGAAAAATTGCTCTACCATGACTGTAAAAGTATATAATAAAATTCCTAGAGACATAAGAGAACTGCCTACTTGTAAATTTAAGACAAAACTCCGTATGTGGCTCATAGAGAAATGTTTTTATGACATCAAAGAACTATGACATTAAATATTATAATCATCAAATTACCTAGTTATATAAGTTTAATATTGTACATCCACAATTAGTGGATAAACTGTTGATTCACCTAGCTTTTAAGATCTTTTTGTACACAGTTTCTACAATAAATTTTATTTCATTTCATTTCATTTCAAAGAATTTTAGTAAATCTCCGTTTTACATTTCCATATTAGTAAAACACGTTTAGGATCACATGTGGATCATTGTATGTTAGAAAAGTATTACGTTAAAATAGAGCTATCTAGAAACTGCGTTGGAAAATTCACAATTTAGCATTATGGGTATTAAAAGGTGTCGCCACTACCTTCACTGACAAGTAAACAAAGTTCTGCGTATTATATAGCTAATTGATATACCTTCCCCGAACCCTGCAAAGTACGTCATTGTGCGACCAAACTTGATAGATACTAATTAAATGATAAACAGACCCGACGGGATCCTAATCACTTAATTGGTGTCCCTTTCTAGAGTCTGTAACAATCAATTTGTTATCAGTGACGCGAGGGCCGATGTGCTTGTTTTTCTACGGGTAGGATTAATTTTCCGAATGTTGGCCGCGCCTACGTCGCGCCCTGCTTGGCTAATTAATAGTGCTTTCGATAGGCGTGCGTACTGTAGGTACAGCGTAGGTACTAGCCGGCTCACGTTACCACCATTAGCATTATTCCACCGTTTCCTTGAGATCCCTTCTCCTTGTCCTTGAGACTCCTACCTGGAAACTCACTTAATGTTGTGCCTCTCGATCAGTGCTCAAATATTCGTCTCCCTGTTCATAACTGTCAAAATACTTCGCGTGAAGAGGTTACAAACATTGTTCTCGTTTCAGATTTACGAATAAAAAATGGCCCGGTCATATATCCATGTGTAAGCGAAATCATATTACAAAAAGGACAAAACTTTACACTGACTTGCAAAGGCAACACTGAATTACAATTTGAGCAGCAGCATATATCAGAAGAAGTAACTTCAAATTTTCAAATAGTTAATACGAGTTCACAAATTTTTGAGGAAGGCTTTAGTTTTGAAAGTAAACTTGAGCTGTATAATATTGATCAATTTGCGATTGGATATTATGCATGTGCAGACAATACTGTAAATATATCCAATTTTATTACTAAAATTACAAAGGATGCCATAAACAGTGAACACGTCTCTTTTATTTACGTATACGTCAATGGTGAGAATGAAAATAATTTATAGAATTATAGCGCAATTATCAACAATTATTGTGAATGTTTAACGATTTATAAATATTTTAGGTACAAATGATTTGTTTGCACCTATGAGAGAACTTGTAATATCTAGATCGGATATGGTCCTGATTGAATGTAAGCCAACAACTCCAGACGTTAAAATTCAGCTCTATCCGCCGCAGGTACGTATCAATGATACGAAGCCACGATTGACGCTAGACATATTGAAGTTGTTTTTATAATTTACCTAGAAACGAAAAAATAGAAACGTGACGTGAATCGTGTTGTATAATTTATAGCTAAACGAGATAAGTTATAAGCGGTTGTTTTAACCGCTTTGCATTTGCATGATTTGAATGTCAATATTTGGTTTACACACCTAAATATGCATAACTAACAAAAACAAGTTATGTGGAAACAGAATGAGATCAAAATAAACGTTTAGCTTTATAACAATGAAAATAAGCTTTTTGTTCGAACATCATTGCTAAAAATATATACATAATATGATTCTTGATGTTTGAGTAATCAAACATAATATGAATACTAACGCTTAGTAGCTAGAATGAAGACGCATGCTTAGTTGAATGAACGTCACATACTAAATAACAATATGTTTCAAAAAACTATGATTTATGTCTAACAGCCTCATATTCACAGGACATTTCAGACACTGTTTATAGTCCTAAAGTTGGATTCTCCTTCTACTATGTTAATGCCACCCCGCTTACCATGTTTAGTTGTGACTTTGAGAAAGACGGCAGAACTATAAACAAAGAAATTTATGTGCAACGTAGGTAGAATAGACTTTTGAAGAATACTACTTTGATGGTCATCAACATTTGCGGCAAATTATAAGACTAATATTATCAAAACGATAATCATTAAAAAAAACACATTTCAATAGAATCTTCCGAAACAAGTATTTGTCGTGAATGTTGTGGTCCTATTGTTTTCCAATTTTAAACTCATATTTTGACTTTTATCAAGAAATGGGTCAAAAAAAATTAAAATTTGAAAGCAATGCTTATTTATTAAATTAACTTAATAATTAGCCTTACTAACAAAATTATTTGATGTCAATGCAATCAGCCGCAGACCAAGACACAAACGCAAAGTCCAGTAGAGGCATATTCTTACTCCCCAAAAATTGGATTTGTGTTGAAATTGAAAAAATGTAATTTCGCGTACCGATGCCTTGGAGAAAGTCGTGGAGTTGAAAAAATTGAAAAGAAAATCCGTAGAAGTAAGTAGTGACTAAAGTCTGTACGCTTCAGGATGTGGTAATTCGATCATTGAACATTTATTTCAAACTAGACTAGATATATCAATAATGAAAATAGCTGGCTCGCTCCTAAAAGGCACAAAAGAAAAATAAACTAGAGATTTGATTTCAAGGCTTGCTTATAAAACTTACTATGTTGAGACTATTCAATGACCGAGTTACTTCTTTCTCAGCGCCGGTGTCATGTAATAAGGTGGCGTAGAGTGGATTTCATTCAAACCTAAAAATTTATGGATCATTTATCCGACCCCATTTTTCATAGTTAAATCTTAACTTTAAAATGAACAAACGAGATTTTAGAATCGCTATTATTAATGTTGTTCCATAAGTATATATTGCTAATTTTCTAATTCAAATAAAGTTCAAATAAATCATTACATAATTTTTTTAAACGAAGAGGACTTTATAAAAATATATAGGAATTATTAAATACACGCCATATAGGACGTGACTATATTACATTTGCAAAGCTAACGATTTAACGCATTTCCCTTTTGTGTAAATGATCCATAGTTTTTAGAAGGTATATACGGTTTTAACATCCTTCATGTTGGCTTGCCGCTTAGTCTTACTTCTTTCTTTTCAATCCTATTCTTTCAGTGTTTTGCTCTGTGACTCCGTGAGCATGATTTTTGTAAGTTACACTAACAAACTAACCAGATTTTGTTATTTTTGTAAAAAGCTTTTGGATCGGTTAATGTTTACATTTTGACTATTTTGAAATTTTAACAATACCTACTTGATGTGTTTTCAATCATTACCAGTTTTGTTTGAATCGATTTATGTGGTTTCTGCCTTATTTAATCTTCGTATTTTATGTTTATTGAGTTGAACTTTGGAAACAATATCAATTTAATTTGGTATTCTTGAAGTTGCCTTTTTTATTTTGCGTAAACATTTTCTACGCTCTCTTTAGACATTTAGGTATGCGCTTTGGTAAGTTATTGAATGTCTCCTCCAGCTTAAATTTTCACACACGAAGACAATTTTTTAAGTATAGTAGGTACCTTTTTGGTAATGATTGTAATTTAACCCTCTAACATCAATACCTTGCCAATACAATGGAGTTTTGGTCCCGATGGTATAACTTGCCTGTGTAACAACCAATTACATAAAATCTTTTATTTCATATCTTATCACTAAATTAATTTGTGATGGACGATTAAGAATGCGATGCAGATCTTTGCATACTAAGAACTTAAAACTTTGTTTAAGCCAGACTTAACTTTACGTACGGGGGTCGCTACACCCATGTGTAATGCTGTAATATCGCCGCATTGCATGGCTGGGAGGGCGGCGGCGGAATCGTAAAAGCGTGTGCGTCACTAGCTCTTCGCTACATTTTCCCAAGTTCATTTCTACTTTTTGTACTAATAAGGCGGTGTTGCTGTTAGGAGGGTTTCAGATTATTTTTTATATAGTTTTTCATTTATTTTGCTAGTTACTTTAATCAATACTGATATAGATCAGTTGAGCTAACTCTAGATTGTTTGCAATAATCTGCTTGGCTCAACAGTTTCAATTGTAAATACTAGTTCTAAGTTTGTTTATTTTATTTAATTATAATTCACAGTAAATTATTTCAATAATCTCTGTGCAATTGAAAACATTTTTTTAATTTATACAGTTTTTTTTTTATTAATGTTATTTATTGCAGATCAAGAACCTCCACCGACGCCAAATATAATAATTGATTCGAATTATTTCATGGAAGGTGAAACATTCTCTCTCAATTGCACGGTTTCTATCAAACATAACGTGATAACAGAATTATCCTGGATTCTACCGAGGGTAAGTACAGCGTTTATGTGAACAATATTTAGAGTTCTGTGTTTATTCTTGGGCTGATAATGATGATGATGAATTCTTGGAATAAAATCGATTAGCATCGTTACGAAAATAAGCGGCAGGAGGTTTCTTTTTCTTATAAGAAGAATCGATTACCAATCTAATTTCGCATCAAAATATGAACAAAGTTCAATTATTACATATTTTTGCGCTTTGGACGTTTGACTTTATTAATTTTAAAAGAGGATACCCAAAACAATCCAGAGTCGATTAAAATAATTTATCAACAGCAAAGTAGGCCTTGAATAGGAGGTCGCAAATTCGCAACTCGTTTCGCATAAAACTCCAACCAAAGAGGCCAGCTGCATACAACAATTCCGTAGGTATGTATATTATGTGCATAACTGCACTTATTATATGTGCAGTTGTGCACATAAAAAAAGCATGCTATACTACCTTGCATTTGCAAGGCACGAGGGATTTCAATAACCAGGGGGATTTATTGATAGCGTTCCCTCCTACATTGAGAAAATAATGTGTAGCATTTTTACAATTTCATCAATAAAGAATATCATATATTAAGTTCTTTTCATTTATTCGGTTAATAGCATTAAAATAAATAATGCCAGTGAATTATTGTATATAATTGGTATGGCTGTTGTATGGTAGCATATATTATGTGCATAACTGCACTTATTATATGTGCAGTTGTGCACATATAAAAAGCATGCTTATACTACCTTGCATTTGCAAGACACGAGGGGTTTCAACAACCAGGGGGATTTATTGATAGCGTTCCCTCCTACATTGAGAAAATAATGTGTAGCATTTTTACAATTTCATCAATAAAGAATATCATATATTAAGTTCTTTTCATTTATTCGGTTAATAGCATTAAAATATATAATGCCAGTGAATTACCATAGGTATATATGAGCTATTTTTTATTTTAAAAAAGATCATAGATCACCTGATATGACGCTACTACATTAGATAGATAGATAGACAATACTTTTATTGCACACTTAAAAATAAAAAACAAGATAAAAAATAATAATACAAGATAAATAAATATAAATAATGCTGGACAATTCATACAGCATTATCTAGCCCCATGGTAAGCAGAGCTTGTGGTATGGGTACTAGATAACTGATATACATAATACAATATATTACATAGATAGATATTTTTTATTATATATAGAAAACGACCAGAATACCCGGAACAAATATTTGCAGATCGGACACACAATTGTTAAGAGGCAATCGAATACGCAACCTCCTGCGTCGCAGGCGGACCTTCGCCCACCGCGCCACATCGGTCGTCTATTTATATAATGTGTATGTACCTACTTCATTAATTTTCAGGATGATATTATTATTTCTAAAGTCGAAACAAATTCAGTGACCATAAACGAAGGAATATTATACAGAAATATAACAATTGTCAACGCTAACAACGCTACCGGTGGGATGTATAAATGTGTATCTGCGAACAGCTGTGAGGCACGCTCTATGAGCATCGAGAAACGATTTAGTGAGTAAAATATTTTTTTATTATACACTAGCTGCGCCCCGCGGTTTCACCCGCGTGGTGATAGATATTTTGGATAATATACCGGGCACCACGAGCACCTCCACAACATCGCGCCGCCCCAGCCCCGGCCCCAGGAAGACGACCGCCCATGGCGACCCCTTCCGCGGGACCTGATCCCTGCGGAACCACCATAGAGTCCTTGGGTTTATTAAAAAAAAAAGGAAAAAAAAAACAAAAAAAAAACATTGAGAAAGGGAAAAAAAAAAGATATTCCCACAAAACCCAAGGACCGAGGGGTCGTCACCCCTCGAGTTGACGCCGGGGTAATGAGGCCAAGCCTCGAGGCCCCTCTCTGTGC
Source organism: Eupithecia abbreviata (assembly GCA_943735965.1). Lineage (NCBI taxonomy): Eukaryota > Metazoa > Arthropoda > Insecta > Lepidoptera > Geometridae > Eupithecia > Eupithecia abbreviata. The sequence goes on along the minus strand of OX030977.1, from coordinate 6,977,013 downwards.
CCCCACCAGGGCTGGAAAGAAATTTATTGACTTGGATAATATACAATATATCTTTATAAATTATAGCCTATGTGTTATTCTGATGTATAAGCTTTATTGTAAAGTATCATTAAAATCCATTCAGTTGTTTTTACGTGAAAGAGTAACAAATATTCAATCATACTTACAAACTTTCGCTTTTATAATATTAGTAGGATACTTATAAGTAAGTCATGTAGATAAAGATTATGATTGAAAATGTTATCCCGTCCAGCTTAAATCATATTTGACAAATAGGATCAAGGCGGGACAACATGACATTTCAATCCCACTCTTTCCGTTCGACTTATACCTATATTGTTACAGTATTTTAACCAGTGCTAACATAATTACATAGTTATGTATTTTGGTATAATAATATAAAATATTGTTTTAGCTGTACCACATTTAGACATCACCATCAAAGGCGGTGAAGATAATATCACTATTAGGGGACTAACATCTTCGAGCACAAATTTTGAAGTTAGTGCGTATCCAAATCCATCCTACAAAGTGTGAGTACCCAAAAACCTCCATAAATACAAAACAATATTTTAGTTGTCTTCCTAAACTTGCCTAAATCCATTTCCTTGACAGCAGGAGCAAGTTTTTGATAGGTTTTTCAGAGCAAGTATGCATACGATTTCATATATGTTTTATTTAATTGTATCAAACATCCGTTCCCGGTCACTTTTTATGCTTATCGCTTTATTAATATCGACATTGCAAATCACTATATAAATTGCGTCTTTCATGTCCAGAGTTAGCTCGTGTGATTATTCGATTATCAAGAGTCTAGCAGAGACACTCAAACAGTTATATTTAGGCAATGGGTGGAAATTGCCACCTAAACCTAGATTTATCTAAGTATAGTCTATGTACAATATTTTTATAAGTAGTTGTAACCTAAGTTATGGATAATTGTATCTGATAAAGACCTAATATTATATAAAGAAAGTGCATGAGCAGGTTGCCTGGAAGAGATCGCTTCTAAGCGATAAGGCCGCCCATTGTACTTGTCACATGTAATATCTTTCATAATGTTCTGTATCTGGTGTACAATAAAGTATTTTTGTATTGTATTGTATTGTATTGTATGAGCAAAACTTAGCAGACCCAGTTTGGGTTTGTTTGGCACATCATACCTTTGAATCATAGCCTAAGATCTCAGGAAAAAATAACATTAACATCGAAAGCTTATTTATGTATGTTACGAGAATCAATTTCAGACAGCACTATGAGGTTAATCTATGAACAAGTTTATTAATTTTCTTCAGGGTTGTTGGTAATTCACTGTCCCTGCTGAACTGTATGTTCTGCCCATCATTACGAAAAAGCTCATGAAGAACTCGGATCTTAATTCTTAGCTTGGTATGGTAGTTGGTACCCCTTAATTCAATAAACGTTAATTAGAGGGAGGTTTTTTAAGCGAAACTGAAAAGCTCTGCCAAGTTTTTTTTTTTTTTTTTTAATGCTGGACAATTCACACAGCATTATCTAGCCCCATGGTAAGCAGAGCTTGTGTTATGGGTACTAGATAACTGATATACATAATTATAAGTGGGTATGGGAGACAGGTCTTTAGAAATGCATTGGGTTCTGGACAAACGTGTTTTACAATTTTATATGGTGTATGATTTACACTTCGTGATATTCGTCTAAATTCTTAAAATTTTAAGAATTTAGACGAATATCACGAAGTCTTTCGAGAAGACTGGCGTCTTGCGTCGAGAGTTCGTGATAATATAGGCAGAACGTGCAGTTCACACACAATTTTATAGTTTTGTTAGATAGTGAATCACCAGTAAGTGTAACCCTGTATATTTTTTTTAGCCTAAAAAATGGACAACCATTGCCTATAACAAATGATGGAAAATATATCTTAAAGTACAAAAAATCTGCTGAGTTTCTTATATTCAAAATTCAACACCTGAATGTCACTGACACCGCAGCCTATGCTGTAGTAGCTGATAATGGATATTTTAATAAGACAATAAAATTCTCGATTGGAGTACAAGGTTTGCAAATTTTACTTTTATACCCTATATTATTTACTATTAGAAGAAGGAAAATTTGTTTATTGATTCGCTATAAAGCTTGGAACTATTGAAAAAAAAAAATTTCTTTACATATAAAAAATACTAGAAGTTACATTAATTGAAGAGCATATACCATATTTTTTAGGGTACCGTAGTTAACAAGAAACTTTTATAGTTTTAATAAATATTTTTAAAGTTACGCGATCTGAACACATTAAAAGTACTATTTAATGAAAGGGTATTTATCGCGTTCGCACCTATTGAAATGTTGGAAAAAAAGATAAATAAACGTGCTAAACAACCGTTAAAAAGTTTGTTATGTCTACCGTCTGTCCGTCCGCGGCTTGTCTTTAGTACTACAAAGCTATTTTAAACATGATTTTAGGTGTTTAGGTACGTCTTTATCGCGCTGACAAAGTATTAAAATAATTACCACAAATAGCCCGTATTTTAACCGACTTCGAAAATAGGAGGAGGATCTATGTTCGGCTGTATGAAAGTTTTTATGTATGTTCGTCAATTTGCCCGTCAATTATGGACCGATTTTGAAATTTTTTTCGCTTTTGTAGGTATAATTATCCAGAAGGGGTCCTTAATAAATTTTATTCCCATGAGATAAGTATTTCTCCCGCAAATCTTAAAAAAAGTGTTAAATTAAGGGATTCGAAGTCGGTCCTTACATTTTTCAAATAATCAAATTATTATGACACTGTTCGGTAGTGTCAATTATACTTATTATGTATATATAAATCATGCCACTACGGAACCTTAAACTGCAGCGTGCTGCGCGTGTCCCTGCGCGTACCTACCTATGTACTTGGCCGTTTTTTTGTGTTTGCTTTGGTTTTAACGAGAATTGTTATACTTTACACTAATAATAACCTTTTCCGATTTCTAGTGAAGCCAATAATTAACTTTGGACAAGGTGATAAGAAATGCGTCCCAGGTATGAAAACTACCATCGCTTGCGATGTATCGGGGTATCCTTTGCCAACCGTCACTTGGAAGTTTACGAATGATAACAATTCATCTCGTAATTTGGTAAGCGAATATTTTTTCTGTATTTCCCTGAGCTAGTACACATTGGGCGTTTAGAAAAAACGCTTACGATCGTTCTCAACAAAATTTCACGCGCCCTTGATTAGAAGCGCACGTCTAGTGTGTACGGATATAGAAGAACGATGGTTTTTAGTCCGCAGAAGGCCTGTGACCTGCAATAGAACGGTTTTAACTGTGGTTTTAATGGCAATCATTAGGAAGAATAATATTTTATTTCAGACAACTAATACTTCATATCAGATATTACTTCTAATGATTATGACAATCAGCGGCTTTATCACTGAAAGTGATCCCTTCTTCTTGAGGACTATTTTAAATCCATCAGAATTCCTTAAGTTGGCGGGATCGAATTTACTAAATTGACCCTGTAGATCATATACATTTTATCTACACCCAATTTATTTTTATTAGTGCTTTAATTTGTGAATTCTACATACATATTATCCGGGTGGTGTACATTCCAATGCTTTGTGTGTGTTTCAGGAAAGCTCGGAAGTAGTTAGTACATCATTATATAACACGACGGCATATTTAGTCATAAACAATTGCGAATCTGGCAGAATAGAATGCGGAGCTAAAAACTTCATTGGAGACGCAGATCCTAAATCGCACGATCTGCTAGTTTACGATATGAGTAACGGCTTTGGTATAAACCCAGGCACAACCAGCTATAACGGAACTCTTTGGGTTAACGAAGATGACAACGTCACTGTAAAATGCTTGGCTTCTAAGTACGAGTATTCTAATGTGTCCTGGATTTTAAGTGAAGACGAAAAGTTGACTGGTAAGAAATTACATTTTATAGCTAAGTAGGTACCTACCTAGGTAGGTACATAATTTGTTGACTAATATACTAGTTAAGACACGGAGGTTTGGGAGTTTAAGCCTACGTTTAAGCTATCATAGATGCATCTTGAAAATATTAAATAAGTGACTTAGTGTATTGATTTCAGTGGAATACCCGGACTCAAAGTACTCTTACGTCGCCAAACTGAAAATTGATAAGATTACCATGAATCACAGTAGATCCTACAAATGCTATGGGACAAAAAATGGGACCACGGAGTTTGACAATATTCAGATTAATGTTTTGAGTAAGTTGTCCTAAATAGCATGGCGTATTAAATACTTTAAGTTTTACATAGGGTTATTTTTGTACTCAAATGGATTTTAAAGAACGGAATTTTTCTATAGAAAAAAAAACAATATCCCTGTAGCCGTAAGTACCTATAGGAAAAAATGCTATGTTTGCCTGTAAATAAGCAAAGATTATACTTATATTATGTTTCATGACAACTTTAATTGCAGAACTGCAAAATCCAGTCGTTGTAGACGCTGAAGACAAACAACGATACGTGCATCGTTTCGAAGACACGGAGCTTAACTGTATTGCCGTTGGAGCACCTCGTCCCAATATAAAGTGGTTTAAGGTAGATCTTAGCTCGTTAAGTATCTAACTTACAATTTTTTTTAATGGACAGATGCCCTTCAGCAAATTGATAAAAAAATTATAAGGCGAAAGTCTCATCAAAATAACAAGTGCACGTTCACTCGCTTAAGGTGAATTTTATTAGTACCGAACACGAGAGACAAAAACGAACGAGTTGCAAGGTCTTATGATCAATACGGTACCTAGTTTTATTCATCAAAATGACAAGAATATTTTTTATTGATAATATATTTTATGCATAATAATGCTATTGATTTGAAATACTGATATAGAGGTAAGTGTTTGGTGCATCGTTTACCAAAATGAAATGAGGGGTGGGGAGGGGTTTCCGCTACCTTTCAACCCCCTCAAAAAATTCCTGGCCCCACGGAGACTTTGGTAAATATTTTACTTAAGTTAAAAAAAACACATAAAATCGTGTTTTTTTTAACTTAAGTAAAATATTTACCAAAGTCTGCATGTAAAAATGCCAAAAGTGGTAATATTTTATTAAGTCATTCATAATTATAATGTGTCACGTTTTTTTTAACTTTGTCGTTCTAATTATTTGCAAAAATGTGATGTACCAGATGTGTTTCCATGAGCGCGTCTGATTGAGCGCACCTGTAGATATAGATTGTTTGCAAGGGAGAGCCAATTTTGTTTTTTAAATTTTCAGCGGTTTCTGCTTTGGTAACTCATTAATATGAAAATAGTCAGTACTGCCTTTTTTATATATTTAAACATATCTCATTTTATACCATGATATTTATACTGTTGCGTTTCCTGGTTCATTAAATGGTACCCAAAAACCATTGAAATTTGTTAATATGTACATCCTTTACCCATTCCTGCAATACTCACCTGCGAGCTCTATCAATACAAAGCCAAATTAAAAGTAAATATTTTCATTACAGGATGGAATACCTGTTATAAATAAAGTTCCAGCTAATGTGGAAGTTTACTACAACGATCTAAATCTAACTGCTGTTAACTCAACGATTGTAATCAATAACATTCAACAAGAAAATCTGGGCACTTACGTCTGCGAAGCCAAAAACAACAGAGCTTCACAAATTAAATCTTTTGAGCTAGAAGGTAACTTTGCTTAGCGCTTATTTATTAAATCATCTACTTCAGTTCCATCTTATGAGCAAACACCTGCTTATAAAAAATCACAGGGACAAACGCTCAAATTTAAAATAAAACTATTTCCTTTTCAGAGGTGGAAGGTAACATCAAGCACTACGTGATTGCCATCGCTGTGATCATACTCTTGCTTATAATATTGATTGTTTATCTAACTCTGAAAATAAAGAAGGAGAAAAAGTTTAGAAAGGAACTTGCTGCAGCTGGTCTTCTTTACTTCAAAGAAGGCGTCACTAAATCAATAAATCCTGACCTTGGAATTGATGAGCAAGCGGAGCTATTGCCTTACAAAGAGGAGTTTGAATTTCCTGCAGAAAAACTTATGCTTGGTATGAAGCTATTTATTACCCTAGACGTAGTCACCGAATTTGGTCGCAGAATGGTAATAAAATTCTACGAAGTCTATCTAAATCAGATTTGATTTATATAGTATATTGTGGCGATAGTTTCAGATGTTTTATTGCAATAATTTTCTTTAAGACACTCACTGTCCAGCTTCTGCAGTGACCCAAAGGGTCACGCTGCAGCAACGCGGAGACGATGGATACTTGACATTTGTGTCTGGGAACTACACTGAAAATGTAATAATATATACATAGGTAAATTTCACTTATAAATCATTCACGTGTAAACGTTGTAAATTTTAAAGGTAAACAGCTTGGTGCCGGGGCTTTTGGAGTGGTTTACAAAGCAGAGGCGCGAGGCATTGTGAACGCGGAAGAGACAACACCAGTAGCTGTAAAGATGGTGAAGAAGACCGCTGATAATATGTACATTAAGGCGTTGGCATCAGAGTTGAAAATAATGGTGCATCTGGGCAAGCACATCAATATTGTAAATCTGCTCGGAGCATGCACAAAGAACGTGGGCAAACGTGGGTACTTGTAGTATATTGTTAATATTCATAGATATAGTGCTGTATAGCATCGCCTTACATGATATAAATCGGAAAAAATACAAAATAACATTATAGAATTAAAACCTACTACAGATAAGATAGAAAAAGTTGTTACAAAGCAATATGAATAAAATGGGATGTAAAAAATGTATTTGAAATGTCGAACATAATAATTAATGAATTCTTTATATTAATAATAATAATTATTAGGTACATTTATTAAAATGTCGTACATTGTATATGATGGACACAGACAATTTAAATTAATAAAAGATACACTACCTGTGTTTTGTATTAAATATATCACTAGAACCCACAACACGCGCTCTGCTTAGCTTGGGGTTTTATTTCCTAGTTGTTTTTATGGTTGCTAGAAGGTACACGTACTTTACTTATTGTTACTCTTGACCAGCACAATGTTTTCCAGGAGAGCTGGTGGTAATCGTTGAGTACTGTAGATATGGAAACATTCACAACTACATGCAACGACATCGCGAGGTGTTCATCGACCAACTCGAGACGGATAACAAGGAGAAGCTCGGGAAAGTAAACCGCGCTTATACGAGCAGCAGCTGTGGTAGTACTGGGTATGTACTTTTTTTCTTCCCAGTTACATAAAAGATAAAACAAAGTACCCTCCTGCTGAGTCTATTAGATCCAGCAGCAGGGTATCAACGGGCTGAAATAATGATGAGCGATATTCGGAGCGATAAGAAAAAACACATGTTATATCTTACAAAGCATTAGTTATCAATCAATAAATATCTGATATTTACGAACATCTAACACTCTTTACATACTATAATTTTATTGTGATTTTTGAAAGACTAGATTAGCTAGCACTTGTCATCTTCACAAAATGAACAGTATGCATGTGGAAAACTTCTTAAACTGTCGCGATTACTAAATGATGGTACGAGAGGCTATTGAGATCTAGACTCGCACGAATTTTAATCGTGATGGATGGATTAATAAGTTTGCTGTACTGCAGTCCGACACGGTTAGTGTGTCGTTATGTCAACTTGGACGGTCATACCTGATTCTGAAGACAAATTGAGGGTCGTAGATACTCCGAATAGGTACATCCAGTCGCCCTGTGACGACGATCGCTGTAACGCGATGGAAACATAGGGGAAATAATACCACTGACAATAGTATGTAAGTAATTTAATGTTGTGCGTAGCTTTACATAAATAGTGACATGTATCTAATCATATTACATTAAGACCTAAATGCAAGGGCAGACAACAGGCAAACAACTATGTATTAAACACATAAGAGATAACATAATATGAATGTAATAGTGGTTTCTTTTTCACTTCTTCCACTAGTGGACAAAAAATTTAAGTGAACAAAAATCAAATCACCTTATTTCTGTTTGATAATAATTTATAGTATAAAATTTTACTTGTATAAGTGCTTATTTTGTAAGCCTATGGAACTAAATAATTATATTGATATTTTTAATGATAAAAGGTACGCCATAAATACACGATAAATAATCATTCATTACTAATTACGTATCTTTGTTATATTCCAGGGCACAGTCAGATTACTTTGGCTCCGCTAACACCCAGAATACTGACCATACTTGCCTGAACACAGCCAATACTGTTCACTCAACACGAAAAAGTAAGTTATTTTATGTCACTTCCAGGTATTATAGTAGATACTCTTTGAAGGTACTTATACTACTACTTACCTTATAAAAATATCACCGTTCGTCCTTATTTTTTTTAAATAACAACAACCTCAATATGTGATTTCATATACCTATGATATAGACTACTATTGAACTAAAGCTTCTTGTGACTGTCCTCAAATTAGGCATTAAGTTTCCGGCTTTATGTTGAATCCATAAATATAATAGTAAATTCAAAAATAATAAATATCACCAATACCTATAAAACTCTTATTAAGTAAGCAATCATTTTAATATAATTCATATTGTATCCAGATATTCCTAATAATAACCAACCGTTAAAGGAAATGGAGGAAGCAAAAGGTAAAAACTAAACTTGAGTATTTGTAAATTTAATCATACCTATTCACTAGACTAAGCACGGGGATAGTTCTCTAGGGTAAAATAGACAATAATTACATTGCGAACATTTTTGAAGTTGAAGGCATAAATCTATGGTTGAAGGAATGAATTTCTTATCTTCTTATCCCTTAGACAACACCGCGTGCTTGCTCTAGTGCAGGTAAATTTAAATGTTTTAGTGAATGTATTACTCATTCTATTTCATTATCTTATGTTTTGAAGTTTGACTTTGAATGTGATTTCTTTTCCTCGTTTTAATTAGTGACACTCTTTGCAAGCTTGGTGGTTAAAAGTAATTGTACCTATGTATGACCTTGTTTTCCATGCACGCTAATAAGCAATCTCATGCACGAAATTTAGACCAGAATGACTTATGTTTATCTTCTACCTTCTGCTAAATAAGCTTAATTACCCAAATTACTTAGCAGTACACTTTTTGTTTCTCAAATTATACTTATTGTCTAATAATATGTTTTGGCTTACTTATTTTAAAGAAATTTCGTTTCAATAAATTTTTTCTTATCTTGAATTTGTTATGCACTTGGCATGGTTGTTTTTCTAATAATAATAATAATATAAGCCTTTATTCAGATAACTAACAATTTTCCTTAATTCTAACTTATTTTAGCACATGTTATCTGTTTGCCCTAGTTTGGCATAGGCCTGTTTTTCTAATAGCTATGAGATAATTGTGTGTCAGGGCTTCTGTAGCAGAGGGTAGATAAACGATCTTTAAAAGTATATCGATGGACGGAGCGGAATCACAAGGTACGCCGATAAAAGGTTGTCCATAACACGCCGGAAAAATGTACCTAATTAAGGACATATTTCTAGTAGGTATAGGAGATAATCCAATATCAAGAAATATAAAAAATTTACCTTGTTGTAATACTTACTCATTACCGCAGTTGGATATGAACCTATGAATCCACAGGGGAAACAGACGCAGAGCTAACAGAGCATGTACAAGACGGGTGTAAAATTGCATCAAGTCCCGACTATCATATACATATATCCGACTGTATTTAGAAATACGAGAAGGCATAAGAAAAAGAGGCTGCATGTGCAGCGACCACCTGGACGCTAAAAACGATGATGACGATTGCATAAGCGCCAAAAGGGGCATACAATAACTAGGCTAAACAGTCACGGCTAAAAATATCAGGAGGGGAAGTAGGGAACAATCAAAGGGATTGATTGATAGTAGGGTTGATACCGAAGTGAAAATCAGCTGTACCGGTTAAAAGTTTACAGATCTTTTTTTTTTAATAAAAATTGTCGAAACCTGGAACATGGCCTAACAAAAGTCCTTTACCGGGGGCGTTGCATCACACCCTTTCAGATTAGTAGTCACAAAACTTCGCAAATTTTAGACATACTCATTAATGCTGGTATAATAAATTCCAGCATCGGAAGGCTACGTGCAGCCGGAGTGGCGTTCTAACTACGAGAGTGACTACAGCTACGACAGCCGCGTACCCCGCCCTCTGTCGTCACGAGACCTGCTCGCCTGGAGCTTCCAGATCGCGAGAGGCATGGAGTATCTCGCTAGTAGGAAGGTATGGCTTTCATATAAAAGGATATTATACGAGGAAATAATGATGGTTTTTTGGTTAGGCTATAATGTTCTATTTAATTCAATTTATTTATTCTTGCCATGGGGTCACAGGGAAATATTGAAGTCAGTCAGTTTGTGTGGAATTTACATTTTTATTTATCAATGGCTGCGCCACGCGGCTTCGTCCGCGTAAAATTAGAAAAATTGCAGTTTTCTTAATTTTTTAATGTACGGAGTGTAAGAAAACATTTAAAAAAATGAATGAAATCGGTAAAGCTTTTCTCAAGTTATAGCGTGACCAGAAGAAATAGGGGTTAATTTTTATAGATACATATGTATACGTAGATAATTTACATTAATCCTCCACAATAGACACATTCTTATTATTAATTTCAGGTTCATATAAATCCTCCCTCAAGACTCTTAAAGCATATAACCTTCTTACCCATCCTATTACGATAGCCCTATATTAATTTAATGTATATTGTTATTCTACAGAACGATAATTTTAATTGCTTACCCGCTTTGCACCACAACACGGCTTATCTCAACTAACTGAAATCATAATTGGGATAATTTATTAAGCAGAGATTTTGAGGGGTTGAGTTTAAATTTAATGTGAATTTCTCATTCAGGTCCTTCACGGGGATTTGGCGGCTCGAAACATTTTATTGGCAGATGACAACATCGTAAAAATTTGCGACTTTGGACTTGCGAAAAGCATTTACAAGAATGATGAATACCAGAAGAAAGAAAACGTAAGTTATTTACAAACTTCAAAAGGATATTATATTGTTATGTGAACTAGAACCTGTGCTAGAACTAAGGTTCTGCAATACGACTGATGCTTAGTTAGGGCTGGTGGGACATTAAGAAGGTTAGTGCTATTACTTACTTATAGACGTATATAATGAACGACATACCTCAGAGTCCCACCAATGTATATGCCACCGTAGGATACATAGTAAAACACATAAATTATAAAAATCCCAGTCACTTTATAATTTTCCGGAAAAAATCAACAGGACTGCAGTGTAGCAATTTAACGCATTCAAATACGCAAATTTATGACTTAACAAAATCTATCCGTAAAATAATAAACTATAAGTGACGGAACGCAAGACGCCCACTTTTGGCCGATTGACACTATCCCCGCGCCGCTATTTTTGGCTGTCAGAATTAGGTGCCTAAACAATAACAACAAGTGTTTTTCAATACTTTAGTGTTCAGGAGTTTTTCATTAATGACTAATCGTGTCCAAACTATCTGTGAACACAGATAAGAGTACCAGCCACATCGACCAATCAGAGCGCAGGTTTGTTATTTTATTTTTATTTTACGGGCTACCTTCGGAAAATATAAAAATTATGAGTTTGAATGCGTTAAATTGTAGGTGCTGTAGTCCTGTTGATCATTTTCCGAGACGTGGACACTCACGATAGGGCTGGTCCACCAGTTCAAAGTCGCTCAGCGAGCTATGGAAAGAGCTATGCTCGGAGTTTCTCTGAAGGATAGGATTCGTAACGAATACATCCGACAGAGAATCAAGGTTATCGACATAGCTCAAAGAATAAACAAGCTGAAGTGGCAGTGGGCCGGCCATATCTCGCGAAGAACCAACGGGCGCTGGGGCAAACGTGTTTTTGAGTGGAGACCACGACGACTAAGGGATATCCACCAAGTCACTTCCTATGTATAATGTAATGACGCCTCTTCACTAATCGTCAATCGTGCGAGCATCGTCCGAGATCATTTAAATTTGCTTAGCTTGAGTTTTTAGGCTGCATTAATTTATACTTACTACCATTTGCTTTTCCTAAACTATAACGGTATTTTCAATCACGCATCATCCTCTCTGTTAGCTCTCGCGCTTAAATACTTTATTACAGTAAAACGCTTTATATATTGAAGTACTACATACCGTAAAATACCTTCGTCGTTCCAGGCTCTCCTCCCATGGAAGTGGCTCGCCATAGAGTGCATGACAGACAGAATATTCTCGACGCAGTCTGACGTTTGGTCCTTTGGGATTGTGCTGTGGGAGCTCTTCACTCTCGCTAAGACGCCCTACCCTAACATGCATCCGACTAGCCTGCTGCAGTTCTTGACTGATGGGTTAGTCATTATTCGTTTAAGTTTTTATTTAAAAACAAATTTGCTTGACAACCGCTGTGGCGCAACGGACGAGCGTGCTGCGTTTAGTTCCCGCGCCTAGAGATATATTTGTAGGGTCTGAACTATATAAATCAGATATTTGTGCATATACGATTAGTGATTAGTGGTACATACATAATTATTAATTTATGATTAGTGGCATACACAGCAGTGGGTGTTACCGCCTGCTTTTATTTTCAAACTAGCTGCTCCTTGCGCGATTTCACCCGCGTTAAATTCGAATTTCACATTCCTTGGGGGATAAACGTGTAAAAAAAAAATGTTACCCGAGGATAGTGTAGCTTCTGTGAAAGAATTTTTAAAATCGGTCCATTCGTTTCGGAGCCTATTCAAAACAAACAATAAATCAAATCTTTCCTCTTTATAATATTAGTATAGATAAGATATACACTGACCCAAAACTACTATATTTCCAGCCATCGTCTGGACAAGCCAGCATACGCCGATGAGAGGCTGTACAATGTGATGAAAAAATGCTGGGAGGCCAAGCCGACCCAGCGGCCGACCTTCTCACAGCTACAGCTGCTGCTGGGCAGCTTCCTCGAAGATAATGTCAGAAATGTAAGATTATTATTATTACCATGGGGCTTGATAATGCTGTGTGAATTGTCCAGCATTATTTATTTATTAGATATTATTATTTAGCCCTTATCCAAGATCAGCTTCTATAGCTAATATCCTGTCTTTTTGCTCTTACTCAGACATTTGATTATGTATAATAGAAATATAATTCTCCCGTGGCAGCGCTCGCTTGGAACCTGAATAAAACACAATGTCAGAAAAATATGACATGACTGTCTCTGTTTAAAAATCAGATACAATAATTATTTTACATCGCTAGATATAAGTTACGTTTCACCTACATAGAAGTGTTGTGAGTAGACAGAAGCTTGTTGTCTAAGAGAAGACTTGTTTTATGCAAAGTTCCTTGCTACTACTTCAAAAAAGTTAAATAGAACTCTCAAATTCTCTGCAGACGAAACTAATTGCTGATGACAATACTTTTCCAGCACTACGTGGACCTTAACAGCGCATACATGGACAAAAACGCAAAGGTTGAAGAACAGGAGGACTACCTTGCGATGGTCTCTGCGCCCGACTACAACAACATGGTAACTCCCAGTCCACATCACTACGTCAACACCGATCGGAATTTCTTCCCCGCTACACCGAAAGTTGGTACGTATCATACAAAAATGTACATACACGCACACAATACACAATAGTAGAGTATATTCGAAGGCCTATTCATTCAGGGCCCGTACTCGTAAAACGAAATCAAAGTTTCTGATTCGGTATCGTGCCAACGCTTATCTTATGCAAGTGTCTTTGAGTGGATAAGATTTGCATATGCACGAAATCGGTTCAGAAACTTAGTTTTTCCTTTTCAGAGTAGGCCTACGCGGTATTCGCTACCCAGAACAGCAACAATATCCGAGTGGATATTCGATAATCCTACTTACTGTCACTATCACACACACACACACACACCCTCACACACACACACACACACACACACACACACATATACACACACAATATTCCGCGGAATACCGTGGACCGCGCAAAACCTCCAATAATTTCCAAATTTACAGCTACCACTCAGGGTAGCAAATACCGCGTAGGCCTGTTCAATTATTATTTGGTTTCTCTGGAAAATAGGTTCTACAAATTATGTTCATTAGAAAAATAAACGGACGATGAACTGCCGCCCTCGACTAACTATGACGTTAGATTGGCAAACAAATGAAAGCGTCAATTAAACTGTCAATTAAATCTCTGTAAATGACTGTCAATTAAATAAATCAGGGGTCTCGCCAGATTGACGCAGCCTGTGGTGACGACTAGTACAATTTAATACCAACTAGCTGCTTCCCGCGGCTTCGCCCCCGTGGAAATCTATGTGTCAAATTGTTTAAATGATAAAAAGTATCCTATGTTAGACTCCTAGTTCTAAGCTACCTCTCCACCAATTTTCAGCTAAATCGGTCCAGCCGTTCTCGAGTTATAAGTGTTGTAACAAACACGACTTTCTTTTATATATATAGATAATGTGCCAATATGACCTACTGGCCGATTTATAGCCGCCTCTGCAGACGGCGTAAGTCAGGGAGAACCTATTACCGTCCTACCGTAAACTTCTGTTTACGCTTCCAATTATCTTGAGTTGAAAAGAATATATCTCTGTATATAATTTAAAAAAAAATGCATTTGATTGATATTGGTGATGATCAAAAAAATTTTTGCTTATAATATTTCAATCAAAATCTTATTCTTTTATCAGATGCAATCAACAATACATCGCTCTGACTCCGTGTGGTAATAAAATTGTTTACGCATGGTGTGCACTGTGCTACTAACTCCACCCAACAGTTTGAACTTGCAACTATGAACTAAACCTAATAGAATTGTATTGTTTATTTGTGTAGTTATCGGCAACGATGGCTCTCTGCAGGGTTCTTCATAACTGTTTCACTTATTAAATTGAATGAATGATCATTCATTCATTCATAATGATACCTAAAGCTGGGTACGGACCATTCGTCAACTTTTTGAGGTAATATTTGATGATCGTAACTTTCTGCAAAAGATCTACTGAAAACTACTGAGATGATTGTACGGTTGGCAAAATTGGTTACGGGGCTTAAAGTACTATTCGCAGCGGGCATGATACATTACGCCGCGCCGCCGCCGCCGCGCCGCCGCCGCTGCCGTATGCTAAAATCCGTCTCGTTGCCCGTTGCACGCGCTTGGTTTCCCTGTACTGACTGCACGAACGCTCGCTGTGTAGCACATTACATTACGCCCGTAACGCCGGTCAGTACCTGGCTTCAGGCTATTTGATTTGTAAATCTTAATTCAAAGTTTAAACCACAATGTAAAATCAAGTTTAAAATTATAGAATCTATTCATTGAGCCAGTCCATTTTGTATAACCCTGCTGATCTTGAGTTGGCAACTGTAGTGAATGGATTATGGTAGTGTTGGTTTGGGCGGCATGGTGCCTCGACTTAGGCTTAGGTATCCGCGTCATTGTAATGGTAAAGGCTAATATTTATTTTTACATAAATCTATGGGTAAAGGTGATGACCCTCACTGATGATACAACCCCTCGTATTGGCTCGTATTAATAAGTACCTTGGCAAAAATAACAAACATTATGATTAGAGGGAATCACCACCGCTTATTGTGCCCTGTGTTTGAATTGAACTTGCAAGTTGTGGGAAGCCTGCATATGAAATTCATAACTAAGAATTTTACTGACTAGTGTTTTACCGTTTCAGATGAAGCTGGCTACCTTCAAATAAGTCCAACCAACCCAGGCATATTCAGCCCTAGAATACCGGACACAGAGTTCGATTTCGATCCGCGAAAACTCAGTGTGAAAATGTCTGAAGCGAGCAGCTGCGGTTCAGAACTTACACCGATGTTGACTCTGAACAATCTGCCTACAAGGAGTGGTTCCGAGTCCGACCATGAAGGCAACCCTCCCTATCTGAACGCTTGTCCTCGAATAGACGAAGAGACAGACGAGGTGTTCACACCGTGCCTCAATGAAAAAAATATTAAAAACACTCAACAGACTGCTGTCACCAATCCAACTTACATTACTTTCGATACTTACGATGAAAAACCTAAGGATATTATTAACTATGTCAACATCAATGTGCCGAATGGTCTAGTCAAATGAAATAGTTTAGTGGTTATGAAACAATCTCACCTTATTGTTATGGAACTAAGAATCTTTGTTTGTTATAAGGCAGTTAAGTAAGTGGTGATGCCCATTCATCCGAATCGCTTTATTTGAAAATAAACATGTACCATGTATATTAATAATAATGAGTTGGTTCCTTAATTTTCATCTCTCTTGCATAACAGAGTAGGTAAACGGTTATTTGATTTTTTTATATTTTCTCTGATGTCTAAAGTGTCTCTAAATCTATAGATAATTAAAATATCCAAATAAGTGTAATAAAAATTGTTTTGCTTGTTTACTACCAAGGCTTTGAATACGAGTATGTTTATGCAAAAAAGAGCGTCGCTTTGGAGGCAATTTTTTTCTTTTACGGCTTTGACTGTTGACTGTCTATATATCTACATACAAATAATCAAAGTATCAAGGTTTCATCTTCTGTTATAATTTCCCACCAAGATAATGCCGTATGATTGATAAAACTTTATGAATGTATAATTATTATTGTTTATATTTTATTGTGTCATACATAACATAAGGATAGAAGTAGTTAGGTACCTACCTAACGAAATTGTATTTTTTTTACATAATAAACTGCATTGAACTTCATGAAAACTACGATGGGTTAACTATAAATGAAACCTTTAAAATTGTATTTACTTTTATGTGCCATTTAATAAAAGTTTTTTTGGGAACGTCAGTTTAAAACTATCATGTACAAATATTTTTGATCAAATAGGTATTATCAGATTATTCAGTTTGAATTAGTTAATGAATACGATCGATATTTAAAACCCTTAGATAACCTTCGCACGTTTCGTACTAGATTTCTGTATAACTTTGTCAGTGGCCATTATACATAGCTTAAAAATAAAACAAAAAACTATGTATAAAAAATATTTTGTTGTGTAGTTGTTAATATTGATATTTTTAGTTATTGTATAACCAGAATAGGATGACGATTCTAGTAATTCTAGATAACATCTTGATTAATGTGATATTACATAATTGTGTTTACTAGGACTTTGTTTTAATATCATTTTCATAGCTATTATTTGGGAACTGTACACATCCTTTCGTAAAACATTACGTACGATATTGAGACGCGATGTGAATAGCAGTGAGTATTCAAATTTAAATGTTTTATTTTCTTTAGGCTTACAAAATAAGCACTTAGACAAGTCAATTTTTTAAACGAACCACTGGGCACGCTTTTGGTCCCATCTGTATCTGTGTGTTCATTATTAATCCTACGGACTTGATAATTTTGCTGGGCTGGTGGAGATACGTGCATAGATTAGTTATCTTATAATTAGATAATTCATTCTGAAATGTAGGTTACATTTCAGAATGAATAAGGTAAATTGAGGTTATTGGGATTAAAAAAAGTATTTTTAACATGTGACTCATCAAAAACCAAAATCAGAATACCACCTTTATTGGTGTGGGAGCAACAAGCCACGCAAGTCCTCCAAAGGACCGGGTCACTTTATGGGCCGAGATCATAGAAATAAGAAACATATAATAATAATAATGCTATTAGCTCCTCCGCTCATTTTTATTTATAATGCTATCAGACAAACCACACAGCAATCATCTAGCCCCAAGCTAAGCAGAGCTTGTGTTATGGGTACTAGATAACTAATATACATAATACAATACATTACATAGATATATATTTTTTACTATACATACAAAACAACCAGAACACCCGGAACAAATATTGCAGATCGTACAAAGAAGTTGCCAAATTTCATAGCAGTTTTTAAATTAGATATTGATCTCAGCTCTTTTATCGGTGAAGCGACTATCTGAACGAACTTGGCTAGATTTCACATTTAGGTAGGTATACAATGTTTCTGATTAGAGAGTACTTAAATAGTAACACCACTAACACTGAGGATACTTATTTATTTATTATTATTTTTCATTTATAATAACCGATGTGGCGCGGTGGGCGAAGGTCCGCTTGCGACGCAGGAGGTTGCGGGTTCGATTCCCGCCTCGGAACAATTGTGTGTACGATCTGCAGATATTTGTTCCGGGTGTTCTGGTCGTTTTCTATGTATAATAAAAATTATCTATCCATGTAATGTATTGTATTATGTATATCAGTTATCTAGTACCCATAACACAAGCTCTGCTTACCATGGGGCTAGATAATGCTGTGTGAATTGTCCAGCATTATTTATTATTTATTTATTTATTTATTTATTAAGGCACAAACAGTTTACAATATTCTTAAAATTAACAGTAATATAGTTTTGTATAAACCAATCAAGATGCCACTAATAGAAACATTATATTAAAAGAACACAATAACGTTACAGACGCTAATTTGGAAAACTAATAAAACAACAAATCAAAATAGACAAATCATGCATGAATTATACAAATATATACATATAGGTACATATTATACAAAGCAAATTAACCTAAGAGAGAAACTTGTTTTTTAAAGTACATACATACTACATACTTATGACCTCTTGCAGAGAAATATAAAATTACCCTTAGTACGACTCCGAGTTAGAATAATAATTATAATAGTATCGAATTATAATATTAATAATTAATCGTTTTGTTCATCCAATCATGAAATTGGTTAAACTCTTTGCTGCGTTCACTGCCTGAAACAAAAATAATGAAATAAGTAGCCTTTTACAGCAACTAATGATCTTTGTATGATAATCTTTCTGGTTGTTTTCTATGTATAATAAAAAATATCTATCTATGTAATGTATTGTATTATGTATATCAGTTATCTAGTATCCATAACACAAGCTCTGCTTACCATGGGGCTAGATAATGCTGTGTGAATTGTCCAGCATTATTTATTTATTTATTTATCTTTTTGCCTACTATACAGGATGTCCCATAATGATTACTTTTGTGTCTGATCGGCCCCTACATCCGTACAAGCCTGCATGATTATCTACTCATTATCTCACACAGAAATTGTCACACTACTATTATAAATTCGAATATTAAGATGGATGGATGGATGGTTGTTGTTGTGGTTGCACTTCACGCCAAAAGTACTCACACGCTCAAACCGGTCTTAAAATGGGATAGAAACAACCTCAAAACGTTTCAATAGGAACAACGCGTGCGAAACCGCGGGCATAATTTAGTACTTTATAAAACAACTCATTAAAGAGATAATAATGTACTGACTATGTACGAATAGAATACCTAATTAGTATGTACAGTCAGCGTCAAATTGATATGAGCGTCTAGAGTAGTCAAAATGATCTATGGAAATATATGTACATACACTTATAAAAGCTAGCGTGAATCCGTTAGGAACTGCGATGAAAAAGTTCCTAAAGTTTTCCTTTATCTGAAAAAAAAAAAGAATTTATAATTGACATCACACTAATCACATCGCACTAATTTTATAAATGCGAAAGTTTGAAGTTAAATGGATGGATGTAAGGGGGGATATTTGTTACTTCTTCACACCAAAACTACTAATTGGATTGGGCTGAAATTTTACATGTGGTAAGTTCTGCCTGGAATAAAATATATGTATAGTATGTAGTTTTGAAACTATGATGGTTATTAACACTAAAGTCATTTAAAACGGGATATTTACCATGATTTGATAAAAAGAAAATGTGCCGAAATATTGGAAAACTCAAAAAGCAAACCATGGTAAATATCCCGTTTTAAATGACTTTAGTAATTGTAGACTGATGATAGAAATAACCTTTAAACGATTCCATAGAAAGAACGCGTGAAAAGTCGCGGGAATTAACTAGTTATTTTTTTTATTTAGCCTGATTAATCCCACTGCTGGGCAAAGGCCTCCCCCAAATCTTTCCACTCAGTGCGGTCACGCGCGATCTGCCACCAATCTAACAAGTTATTAATAAAAGTTTATTTGTATTACTCTTCATAGTATTTTTTCCTACTCGCAAACCAACATATTATCAGTGGTGGCTGAGGAACTCAAGAGGCGCAAATATGCAGGTCTCGATCGAGCCCATGCATTTGCTTGGCGTAGAGACCCTTAGGGTCCTTGGGGGTTTCATAATTTACAGAGTATCTGGTCAAAGATAATGTTTGACCCGAGAGCAAATGAGTATTTGGCGCAGCGAATCAGCATTTCCATGCATCGGGGCAATTCAGCCAGCGCGTCTTGAGGACGCTCCGGGCTTTTAATGTAATTGATTGGCATCGATGGTAAACTGGGATGAAGACCTAGACAACAGTTATTACATTAAATACTCAGACGTGTCAATTGTAAATACTCGTTCTAATTTGTTTCTACTCTTTCAATTGACTTTAGTGGAAGGTTTTGGGACGGGACTGAGCCGAAGGAATTTCGTCCCAGTTTAGCAAAGCGTTGAATGTGCGGCTATAGATCTGACTCTTTAACCTATAAGTGTACCCAAGTATGGTTTATAGCGGTGCTTACGTATGTATATGACTTACACCTTATATGCCCTTACGGGCTACGACTACCGACACTACTATACTCAAAGTACATTGTTGCGGCCGCAGTATTAACTAATGTGCATCCCGGCAGATGGTGGTAGGCCTAGCAGCTGCAGTCCGTTCATCTAGAATCCTCACTTGGTTTTGAGCAACAATCCCTTCCGCTGAACTTATGCGAGGTCTCCGGTATCTTCCTTCTTATTGACAACAGGTGAGCTAAGTGATAAGTAGGTAGGTATTCAAAGAAGTAGCTTACAGTCATCGGCCGCGTGGACGGCACACCTCCAGGGGTCATCGTCGGTGCAGTCGTGTTAGTATTATTCTGCCCTCTCACCAACACCAGCAATACAAGAAGGACTGCTAGCAGTTTAAAGTCCAAGTGAACCATCATGCTATCTTAACTTAACTGAGCTACGAGCTCTACTACCTTCTTATATAAGTACATATGCTATTAGGTATAAAATGACAACCGAAACGGATGCTTTGAAGATTTAGGGGTCAGCACTAGGCAGCTATAGGTTTATAATGGAAATGTTTCAAAATTATTCATGACAAAAAGACAAGGCTGCTTTGGTTTGAAAGAAAATGAATATTCAAACTCAGTGAGCAAATAATGACACAAAATATCGACGGTTTTAAAGGGATTACGCACTTTTGGTCCTTGAGGGAATGCTATGTTGCTATTTTATGGCAACATAGCAAGTCGAGTCTCGGCGAGTCTCTACTGTCAAAAGTCAACTTTTAAAAATAAATAGACATAAGAACTCTCATGCAATGAGGGGCGGTCGTCGTCGTTGTCCAAGGAGCTGTCGTATGTACATGGTCGTGTGTGGCGGTCAGTATTAATTACGCGCCCAAAAGGTACAAAGGTATTCGATTATTATTATTTTATGTAGAGCGAGATGTCAACAATTAGGATGTAAAAATAAATATACATTAATAGTATTTTTCTAGCTTTTTGCAAAGACATTAAAATGAAATTAACTGCACTTACTTGACATTGCCTATTATTTATATATATGTACTTATATATTATATATTAAATCCTATAAATTTATGTTTATTTGTTTGCATTGAATAGGCTCCGAAACTACTGGAACGATTATAAAAATTATTTCTCCGTTGGGAAGCTACACTATCCCGGGGTGACATAGGCTATATTTTATTTTCAATAAAAATTAGGGATCCTTACTAAAACTACAATAATGTAACCCAGAGTATTATAAAGTAAACCGAGTTCGCTGAACCGCACACTATTATTAAATTCCAAGCTAGATAAACAAAAAAAGGATGTACCAAAACTACGTAACTAAAAACTATTCGCATTTAGCCTTTGATAATTCAACCAAATCTGAATTCTCAAAGCATTTAGCCGTTCAAAACTGTTGCAGTCAATTAACTGCACTATTTCCATTGTCAATCAACATTGCCAAATGTATACGTAGGCGTGCATGAAAACTGAATTAGGGAATTTGAAGTCATTTCAATTTGATTGAATATCAAATTATTTATAGCGTTGCGTTTGAGATTGCAGAAAACAATGCCTTTGTGCAACTTCCATAACTGAGTGATTGGGTAAAAAATTATCAATAGGTACCTACGTATAAAATGAATAGGTACCCTCTGCGTAGAACCCCGCTTCCGGCGTGTGGTAGGGAAGTGCCTTTTGACCTTTTTGTCAAAACGACGGCTTTCAATCTAGTGCCCGTTGGCTTCCTGTCCTCATGACTTTTACATAATTTTACGACAAAAATATTTTGAGATATTTGGGCATCCCACGGGAACACTAGGTACTTTTCCGGAATCAGAAAGCCTGTGTGTCTGTTGCAGGATATAACCTATCCTGGAACTAAATTCCATCCAAATCCGTTCTGACACTTAAGTGTGAAGGAGTAACAAACAAACTCAAACACAGTATAATACATATAAACTTTGTTGATGTTATCGGTATGTAAGTACTAAAAACGTGATTAAAACTAAATACGATGTTGCTAGTCACAACGGGTGAAAATGGGACTGAGAATAATTATAAAACGAACACTGTTTCATTGGTCATCTTTCATCGACGTAACGCTCAATTCTGGTTTCATTGTTGCTTTATTATCAACATATTTAGACAACATCGTATCGGGTTTGATTCTATGAACAATTGAGGCATATTTAATTTATGGATCTAAAACGGTAACAGTCATAGTACCATAATAACTGCCCAGGATTTGTCAAAGCTGATACTAAATTTAGATAGTATAGGTACATACAATACAAATTGATAGGAATTATATTTACTCATCATCATCAGCTTATACTAATCCACTGCTGGACAAAGGCCTCCCAATGAGCGCCATAGCGTCCTGTCTTCTGCTTGATGCATCCAGCATCTACCTGCAGTCTTTCGCAGGTCGTCATCCCACCTGGTAGGAGGACATCCAACACTATGTTTACCGAGACGTGGTCTCCACTCGAGAACACGTTTGCCCCAGCAGCGGCCATCGGTTCTTTGCGAGATATGGCCGGCCCACTGCCCACTACAGTTTGCTAATTCTCAGAGCTATGTCGATAACTTTGGTTCTCTGTCGGATGTATTCGTTACGAATCCTATCCTTCAGAGAAACTCCGAGCATAGCTCTTTCCATAGCTCGCTGAGCGACTTTGAACTGATGGACCAGCCCTATCGTAAGTGTCCACGTCTCAGCTCCGTAGGTCATAACGGATAGGACGCACTGGTTGAAAACTACAATATTTACTCAATGCAATGTAAATGAATGAGTAATTATTCTGTGTTAGATCAATCAGCAGCCGTTTTACAGGAAACTTTTTTCCGTGATGGCCATTATGATTGTAACTCAATGGTGATGGCGTATGTAATGTTGGAGCGAGTTTACACACCCGGCAGTATTTCGTATCCAGTAAAACATTGTTTCCATTAGCGAAGGATCTGTAAAAAACGGTCCTGTAAAAACGGATCCCATTAGGTTTATGTTATGTATACCTATTGAATATTCCAACTGACGAATTTAACGAGAGATTCATATTTATATTGTTAGTTAAAATTATGTTGCGTCTCAAAGGATTTCCCACTGAACGAAAAACATGGCAATTTAAATCGGAAATGTGTTGGTTGTTCCGACAACTCCGAGGCTGCCGCACATCCGGCGGCGGGGTGCCGCCTGACGGTTTAGCGCACGGAATTACCTTATTTAGGTGATTTCCGTAAGTTTCTGTCGGGGCACAGAATAAGTATAAAGTTATTCTGTGGCACCGAGAGTAACTCGATCAGAAAATATGGGTTCTAGTCTCTCTGATTAACCTGCAGGGCTATTCAGAAACTCCGTTACCGAGTCATCGACACGAAATCTGATACAGACGCCTCTCAAGCGAAATTTTTTTTTTTAGGTATTCTAAATTATCAGCTAACTCCGCCCGGCGGCTTTGCCCGCGTGAAAATCTATGTGTCCTAATGGTGTATCTAATGGTTAATAAACCTTCTTGATCATGAATCACGATGATGAATGAATAACTTAATCTATTAAAAAAACTGCATCAAAATCCGTTGCGTAGTTTTAAAGATTTATGCACATTGTGGCAGACAGCGGGAAACGACCTTATTTTATACGGTGTAGTTATATAAAAAATCAATATATATATAATCAAGTTAACCTATTCACAATCCTCCTAAAGAATAATGTGTTTTTTATATCATTTTAAGGCTGTATCTATCATTTTTTATTATTTAAGACGTACACTTAAGTCTTGTACAACAAACAAAATACAACTTACAGAAATTATTAGAAAAGTACAGCTAATTATTAAAATGAAAAATTTGATTACCTAATAGATACAGTGAGAGAGTGATTCGAGAGGAAAGTTTATAAATCATTTGTATATATATATATACCAGATATAAATAGAAAAATTTTCAGGGAAATTTTTGTATTGCGATACTTTTAGCTATTTACAGTAGATACTTCTTGATCTAACGTTTCATTGCTTTGCTAAGGTAGCTTTAAGTTCTTAGATTTTACAAAACACCTGTCTTGTTCCGCGTCCCGTATAATCGAGCTCGTTTATGCCGTTCTGAAACGCAATTTGAGCGCGGCGGGACTCCGGATGGTGAGGAAGAAGCTCACTTGCTTATCCTTTCACGTAGAAAATTAAATGTCTCAGTAATATCCGCTGCTTTTGGCAGTCCATCTGTACCGGTTGCCGCTTGGCTCGTCGCTGTAGGCCAGTCTAATATAACTTGGGAGTGGGTTCTACTTGAGAAACAATTATTAGTTCAACCAATCTGAGTTTTTCCTCGGGTGTAGAATTATTAAATATATACTTACGTACTACTTAATTTAGAGTAGGTACTTCCTACTCATTTGTGTGAGTGCTGAATAAGTTTTGGTAGGTTACTTGGTTGTTAATTTGTTGGCAGAAACTTTTGTCATTTCATTAATGAAATGGGAGATTGAACTGCGATACTTTTAGTTAGTCAGATAGTATAGTATATAATATATAGACAACTATTCACAAAAAAATATAAAAATAACATTATACACAAATAAACATAATAAACATAATGATACATTTTTCAATGAAGGTACCAAATATAGAAAAATCAATTCAATTCATTACATAGTACACTCACACTATCAAATTAATATTATAAATGCGAAAGTTTGAATTTATGGATGTTTGTGACATCTTCTCGAATAAAAGTACCGGACTAAAATTTTAAAGTTTTTCAAAGTCACCTTTAAACGTCCCCATAGAAAAAATAGTAATTAATACAATTTGGAATAAATTGATTTTGTTATAATGGCATATTACATATTATAAAGGTTATGATGACCTACATATGTGGTGCAGCGGGCGAAGGTCTGTCTGCGACGCAGGAGGTTGGGTCCGATTCCCGCCTCGGGACAAATGTTTGTACGATCTGCAGATTGTTCAGGGTGTCTCGTTTTAGTTTTATTGTGTATAGTCATCTATTACCCATAACACAAGCTCACGACATTGTGAAAAAAAATGAGGTCGACTTCATCATGACGGATAGCAAGCACATATTCAGAGATTTATCAGTGATCAACAGGTTCAATACCAGATCTGGTCACCAACTACTCTAAGGGTCTCTGAATATTGACTTGAAGCTTGAGAGGAACCATCTGATGAAGTCCATGCTCCGATTACTCCCTGAGTACGTCGTACAACCAGTCTAGCTGGTTTAAATGACACCTTCGGGGTATAATATAGACTAGTCGCCGACGAGTGGGAACATCCTTAGAATGTATACCTAGTGATGAGATATATACTGAGCGTATAAAACCAAATAAAGATCTCTCATTAATTTCTGATTTCGTATATAAAAAGTACCTACTGTCAGCTGCAGCCAAATGCAAATTCTTCTTCAATAAAGCTCGAGTGAGCTAAAAAAACTGATAAAGCATTTTTCGCGGAGATATGATGCAGTGCGGATGCTGCATTTGCATAAAAGCGACCATTATCCGACTTCCCACCAAATAAAAAATCAATAGTCTCGCTGTACAAATCAGTCCGTAGTTACACACACTCTTGCCGACTCTACGTTCAGAAAGCATAGTTATTTTTATCTAGAGTTTGTTTGTTTTCAGTTTAGCCTTCTAATATTGCTCTTTTTGTATTTGCTTAGCGTCGGCACAAGTTACTCGCCGCCCGATGCCTTACTTACCTACCTACGTTTACTTGACCTTAATGCCTAAAATAAATGAATTTTATTGATGTATTTAATATAGTGCTCTGTTTAGTGATTATTGTATCAGTTTCTTACTGGTACAAAGAAATGTAAGACCATTCAGTACTTAAAATTTACTGGTCTTCATCGTTTTAGGTTAGAACATTATATTAATTTAAGCTTGCTAAACTTTGACATTTGCATGCTAACATTTTAGGTAGGAATGTGTTGGAAATACCATATTATGATTAAGATCTTTTGTACCTACATTCCAGCGAATAAATGATTTGATTTGATTTTTGCAATGATTTGATTTGATTTTTTAAGGAATTATTTTTGAAAGCACGCTATGATTGCTTTATAAGCTTTGGGGTATACCAATGTGGACCGACTTGAGCTGACCTAAAAACAATAAAGCATTTTATTACTTTTAGGCCTGAGGCCTATTTTAAATCTCCAATATGCAATTCCGTGTTTCGTTTCGGCCAATGTTGGTATTTCAATACACCGAATTAGAATACCAATTCGCACTAAAAAAAAACAAACGGAAACACGCAATTTCGTATTTTAAAGAATTCCAAAACGAAATTGCGAATCCAACATCCAACATCTCCTGTTTTTTGCTCTCACGAATGCCCCAAACAATGCACCATAATCTGCACGTCAAGGTATGCGAAAGGCGAGCGGGGGAAGAAGTGAAAATAAACACTGCTTTCATTCGGGATGACTATGTAAGAATTCACTTATAACGAGATATTTACCATGATTTGATTTTTGACGTCGTGTGTCGTTATCGAGCTGCATTCGATAATGAAACCGGTGGAAGTGGTTAACGTTCGTAGCAAAAGACAAAACATGAGGGTAGATCGGTTTGTCTGCCCATAAAAACTTACTCGCAGTACCTTCAGTTATTCCGTGATCATGGCGCATGAAACTGTGCCGAAATATTGGAAAACTCAAAAATCAAATCATTGTAAATCTCCCGTTGAGTAACTTTGATAGTTTCAAAAGTTTTAATGTAAGAATTCTAACGACACCTCATACCATACTTCCAAATCAGTTCAAGCATTAAAAGCTATAGTGGAATAAAGAAACTCACAGACATGAACCCTGAAAACTACATATACCTAATCCTTTTTTGGGCAGTCGTCTAATTCGATATGTTGTAGCTAAAATATCCTAGTGGATTAATTCTATTATCTCTCTCTCGTATTGTTTCACACACCCCACCAAAGTAAGATTACCTTATCTATGACCCCGCTGCACGATCTTGGTACTATCATGTGTACGAAAGCTATTACTTGTCGGTGCACTCTTCATTCCGCATCTGAATTCTGGGGTCACGCTTAATAGACGAGTCCACAGTCTAGACTTGTCTCGCTAGGATACCGCAAGCTCTTGTCACTATCATTTTGTGCGAGTGCTATAACTAGTTGCTGCATTAGTATTCATTCGGCATCTGGATTCTGGAGTCCATGGTGGTTATGCGTTAAGTGAATAATAACATAATTTGTTGTGCTAGCATTACTCCGTCAAGTAGTGCACAACCATCTTGGAATCTTCACAGGCTTCCGTCGTGGAGTGACCTCGGGTGAGGGCTATAGCTATACATTTAATTTACTTGTACACACAGCTCTAAAGTCAGGACAGACATCAATCCCTGGGACTTGGTGACTTGTTACAAATGCCGTCGGTCAGTAGTAACATATTTAATGTTATGTTATGTACCTAACATAACGGTTACTCGTATCCATGATATCAATTATAAAATACGGAAGTAAGTCTGCTAGTATAAATATCTGTCCACCTTTACGACTAAACGGCTGAACGGTCCTTGATGAAACTAGGCAGGCATATAGAATGAGGAAGGTTAAGGGCTACTTTTTAACCCGGATAAATGCGTTTTAAGCCGAGGAACCAGCAACTTATGGTATGCAAACATTTTTATGGTAAAAATGTAGCATTCGCTTATTTAATGCTATTGATGATCAGCAATGCTGAGCTAACATAATGATATACAATGTCCACAACACGGTAACAATCAAACAGAATATTAATGTGGCATTAGTGCCATATTATTATTTGCGATAGCAGACTGAAGTTAGCCTCAGTCTGCTATTTCCACCGAAGACATCCACCGTTGATTTGTTGATTTGGTAATCGTAGCCGCGGTTGGATGAGGTTAATTGGAACAGGAGTATTTTGAAAATATTGATTCTCGCGCGATTGATTGATGAGTGTCTAAGAAAATCCTTTATTTTTCTTTCCCGATACGGTTGGTGCGCGCGCCGTTGGTCGCCGTTGGACTTCACACGGATAACGACGCATCGTTATCCGTTTGAAGTCGTGGTAGGTCGCTAGTTACAAAATAGAAGTAGTAGTTGTAATAGTAGTTTATTAATTTAGGGATTAAGCACATCTTAATCACTTCTACACATATTTCCCTGTTCTGAGCACATTTCCATGTTTTGAATATACTGCTGGTACTAGTTCTCCTATTTGTTTGTGCAACCGCAAACCTGTCACCTGGCACTGACTTGCGGTTCTCGAACATAGCCATACCGGTATGGCATACCGGCTCGCAATAATTATTCGAATAATTTACTCAAAACTATGGAAAATTTAGAGTTATATTTGACAGCGAGCTTGTAGTCAAGTGAATTTCGCCTTTCGCCCGGGCCTCAGACTCAGAGTCTCGCAATAGGTATGACATATTTTTGCCCTACATGTTGATTGTATCAGATGTACGAACTTTAAATCAACATCTGCCTGCCAGTCGTAGTGATTATAGCAAAACCCTTATGTTGTTTAGCTGTTTGTTTTGAAGTTTGTGAATTATAATCAGTGAATGAGATTATTTAACGGACTACCTATCTATAAGCACATGTTTTTTTCCCTGGAGTCAGGAAATACCAGTTCGTTACCCAGGCCAAGTAAGGTAGGCACAATACAATTTGCATTGAAAATATGAGTAAGCTTCATACGATCCGCTTCCATTGACGCACGGTCTAATTTACATTTTATTATTACTATGGAAAACATAAATGCCTTTTGCGGGAAATAAGGGAACGTGTCTCCTGTTTTGGAACTTCAAATGACGTTACCTTTTATAAATATATTTTTGCCTGTGAGAATTTAGGGAAAATACATAATGTACCACTGAGGGCCAAACACCAGACTTTGACCAGTAGATTAAATGCTCATGAAAAAGGAAAGGAGTGTCCTTAAATTACTTGCTACTTCAAGCAGACAAAAACGTAATATACTATAGCAAAAAAAAACATTGCATGCCCGCCAGACAGTTATATTGGGAGAATGCCTATTTCGCGCTTAATCTCAAAAGCTAAATGTTTCAGTCGGCGAACTCAGTGAAAACTGGCTGTAAACGCTTAATTTCCTGCGGTTGCAGTCTACCAGGCTATAGCCTGAACATGAACGTAACACGAGCCGCGTTTCGTTTTCATTTAATCGTAGAAACTAATAATCAAATAGGTATTTTGTACTTGGTTTAATTTAAAAACAAATCGTAAGCATTAAATTAGTACGGTCGATAATTTAAATGACTTGTACTAAATTCCTAAAGGTACGTTGTACATTTAAATTTAGTTTGGATGCAATAAAGTTCATCGCTTTGGATGCAATAAAGTTAATCCGTCTTGAATTCAGTTCAAATAAGTTTAACTAATCTTTATATCATTGGTCTTTTTACCATAGGCTACTCTTCAAAACTCTACATTTTCTAAAATTAAAATAATTTAATTTTTTCGAAAAAAACCAGGCTTGTATGATTATTTCTTTCTTACCGTTTTTTAAGTTTTTTGAGAATTATTTATCCCTCAGCTACAAACATTTTAATGAAACCTCTTCGGGATTATTCTGCCTATAATAGTTTTCCACATCGGTCCATAATTGCGCACAAATCGACGAACATACACAAAAAAATACACACAGCCGAACATTGATGTTTAGTTTTTTGTCGGTTAAAATAAATCAATCGCGTTTCAACGCGTTTCGTTCATTTTCCCAGGTGGTATGGAGGCGAAATTAGTGAATCGGGTTCGGGACACCGCCAGCTGCTTCCGGCCGCGGCCAGCTAGCTCAGCACCCAATCCCGGGCTGCTACATTTTATTCTTGTTCGTGGAAATAAAATAACGTAGGTGTGGAGTTTGAATATTCATTTTTACTTACTAATCCTAAATGCATGTATGCTAGAACCATCCATTAATTTAACCTTTAAAGTGATGTGGTAAAACATCACACAAAGATTAGTAGTACATCCGGGTGGGTTACTGGACGCGATGATGATGGCTGAAAGCGCTACGTAGTGCAGGTGCAGGTGGTGAGTATTGTAGACCTTAATGTACAAGTTGAAATGAAGGCAGAGACGGAAGGTCGAGGCTAAAGCAATAAAAAAAAAAAACTTACAACAAAATAATCGAATTGTAGATCTCTGAAACAGTCTTTTTAAAACAAGTATAAAAAATAAATGGCAAATAAAAGCTTGCATCGGCTCGGTAAGAATTTGCACCTGAAAAACTCCACATTTTAGGCCGGCAAAGCTGGCCGCAAAACACGACTGTATTGGAAAATTCTGGCTCAAAGTAGGTTTAGAATTACTTAGAGATTACCCCGAGTGCGAGGGCTTTCGCACTATAACATCGAAAACCTTAGAATCAAAGAAGGTTGTCAAAATACAGTAATTTGTTGATAGATTACTGTTTGAATAAAATATATAAGTTAATATTTATTTCGTTTCGTTTGGCGTGCATTGTCCGTACAAATCCAAATGCTTATTTATATACAATGCTTATTTCAGCCTATACAGATTGTTTGGGATATACATAATGTTTTGGGGAGTTTGTGCTACATTTCTCCTATAGAATTATTTATTCATTTAAGTCGTAATATTTTATTTGTTTGTAGTTAAAAATCCACCAAATAACTTGTGCTGTATATTAATCATGTATTTTTATTTTAAACTACGCTTCGCACGCGTGTCTACGTTTTAAGGTTATTTCTATCCCATGAGACCTGATTTTGGGATAAAAAGGAGCTTATGTTTTATTCCGGGCCTGGACCTGAATTCAAAATTTCAGCCCGATACGTTCAGCACTTTTGGGCGTGAAAGAGTGACAAACATCCATACATACAAACTTTCGCGGTTATAAATATATAATAGTAGGATAAATTATTACTTGATTCGATTTACTACAAAATAAAAGAGTTACGATGATTTCAAGTTAAAAATCTGTGTAAAAGTTATAAATCGTAACAACAAAGTACATAATAACGTTTTTTACGTTTTTTTTATAAGTCATTCAAAATATCCAGATTATCTGGATATGAGAATGATGGAAAATGGATGGAAACTTAATTATCCGGATTTTGCTATCCCTATTTTGCTATCAGCAAAAAAGCTATATTTCAATTCAATTCAATTCTTTATTTTGCTATCAGCAAAAAAGCTATATTTCAATTCAATTCAATTCTTGGTTAATGGCTCTGCGTCTTTTCGTCTCAATTCGCTTTTGCTATCCTTATATAGCAATAGTTTAACGTATGAAATTATGTCAAACTATCGCTATCTTAGTATACGCTAAAGACTAGTTTATTAGTCTATTCTGAATCTACGATCGAAAGAAAGAGAATAAAATTATTACATAAAACCAAAGAGGAAAGTCACTGAGAAAAAGAGACAGAAAAACTCTTTCTACGGCGCTGTCCAAGGCGTGTTGTAAGGATAGGTACAATCATAGAGCTACATAATTTTAATTCATAAAATGTACTGAAACTCTATTACTCTATTCTCAGTCTATGGTTTGGTTTATTCTTTAGTATTCATCTATGGTTAGTACTCTCTTTGTTTGGCAAAGAGTTTGTTTGGTTTATTCGTCCTCTCCGTCGCACAGGATCATCTAGTTTCTTTGATCGTAAATACATATAAAAATGTAGGTAAAACACCCATAAATAGTCCAAATAATAAAATGCATGATTCACACAAAAATAATAACTCAAGCCACACATCACAAAGTAAAAACTTCTGAATCCTAAAACGAATCTGTCTGAAACTCTACGAAAAGAAATGGATGGAAAAGGAAAATCAACGTAAGAGCTATATTCTTCTTTTATATAAGTAGATAGTTAATTGCTATATTTTTGGCTGTGCGCCTGTGCTGGACTTCTGATCTAGAGATATAATGTGAAATTGAGGCTGTTCCAACTCAGCACGAGATTAATATATACATAAGGTGACTAACGTAACTCATCAAAAAAGGGTATTATAATAAGGAAATTCATTAATTCCGATTGAAAATGCTCTACATGAAATCAAATTCAGAAGAATCTTGCACATTTTAACATGCCTTCTTGATAACGATATTCGAAAACCATATCACCGTGTACCTATGTAGTATAAACACGCGAACTATTTCGTACAAATACAAATGATTTCTCTTAACAGTTCATTGACCAATTGTGTGATGAAGAAGCCCAAAAAGAATAAAAATACAGAAGAGGACGATTGTATACCTGGCCTTAAAGAATTCTGCGAGAAGCGAGATGCAGCAAGAAGAGGAGTGACAACGAAAGAAAAAGATGACATCCTAATTCCTTTACCCAAACCGAAGGAATGTCAGGAGAAAGAAAGCCCTTGCATCAATGATGCCAAGCCAGCAGCGGTTAAATGCGCTCCTCCTGACAACGACTATAAATGTGGGACCTCAGATGATAATAAGTAGTTAATTGAGAGTAAGTAGATTTATATTTCATTCCCTTGAAAATAAGATCCGAAAATAGCCGAAGACTTCAATACAAACTATGGATTTAAAATAAGGCAGATTATTTTACTTCCTACACTTTGGCTTGATTGACTTATTAAGACAACTTAGGACAAATCTTGCAACTTACTTTTAGGACCTTGAGAGCCGCTGAAAGGATACTTATGTAAGTTCGTTGACTGTGCAATGTTACAGTACCATCGAACTCCTAAATGAAACGACCCCATCGAGTTTGAGTACGCTGGATTAGTCTTCTGTTTGAGTACGCTGGATTAGTCTTTCATTCAAAAATTCCAGCACTATGGAATTTTTGAATGAAAGCTTGTGATTTTTTTTTTAACTTTTAATTATTTATATAACTTTAATGTATTGTGTATTTATACACAAAAGCACCAACTCAGTATTTTTCCGCGAAATAGAATTAATTTTATATAAACTTCTCATGTTCATGTTGAAACTTGAGAAATAAGTAAGTACATACAAGGTATCTAACTCGATGAGGCAGTGCCAACTCATTCGAGAGCGCGTCGAGTGATTTCTCAAAGAGACTCAGATGCAGCTCGTTATGCTAATTGCTATAGGGCCTCCAATTAGAGTAGGTATTCGGCGAGATTTTTGTCTGCTTTATAATAATAATAATAAATAAGAAATCATTTATTTCAGACCATAGAAAAGTAATAGATCTTATAAGTAGTAGTAATTTTTAAATAGGTATTCAAACCCACTAAAGAATGTTTCAGTTTTGGGCACATATCCCTATGTATCAAATTTTACTTAGGGTCAGATAACAACGAGACGCGACGCGAAGTGACGCTGCGCGCACTTTGATGATTCAATATATAACTTTATTTACAAAGCAAAACTTAGTTACAAAGCAAAGTTTTCGTATTATGACAATAAGTTTTGTACTTTTTGCATAGTAAACAAAGTACCTAGTAAAAATGGTGGTGAAAATATAAAACAATCTTTATAATTTAATAACTCATTGATTTTACAATTATTTTTCATTATTTGACTTACTTACTGGCAGAAAAGTGTCCAACCAGACACAGTTGCCATAAACAAAGAATCATCAAGTATTTTGAAGTAAAGTGCGCACAGCGTCGCGTCTCGTCTCGGTGGGAGCTGACTCTAACGCGTTGTTCGTTCATTCAAGGAGGCTGGATCGACGTTCGTTGAGAAAACAAATCCAGGCCCTGCTAATCGGAAATTAGACTCTATAATTTAAAAACTCCGCGAGATATGTTGTTGCCGATCATGATTTTGGCCTGAATGTCGGAAATTAATATTTTTTCAGAGTGTCGATGATACCCGGATAGAAAACATACAGTAAAGCCGCCGTAAAGATTGCTAGCAGATAAACTAAACGGACGTTTCTACCACCTCCTATTCATGTTGCTAACATTCTAAAGCAGTGGTAATCCAAGTATGCAGATTGCATATGTAGTTTGCATTCGGCTAGGCTTCAGGGATTGACAATAAGCAGGTATTCACTCATCGTTACCGTCGATTGTTGTTACAAACTGAACGTGTATAGTTCCTGGTACCATTCACTGAATTATCTTTCTTCACAT
The DNA here is from genome assembly GCA_943735965.1 of Eupithecia abbreviata. Lineage (NCBI taxonomy): Eukaryota > Metazoa > Arthropoda > Insecta > Lepidoptera > Geometridae > Eupithecia > Eupithecia abbreviata. The sequence goes on along the minus strand of OX030977.1, from coordinate 6,942,462 downwards.
TGTGAGAGAACATAATCTGTATATTGACCGATTAATAAAGGATTTTGACATAAAAAATGCCACATGCTTGTTTCAAAAAAATCTTATCATTGAATATTCATATTACGAGTATCTACAATGTTTTGCTCGTGGTGGCTCAAATGAGTTTTTTGGAATAAAAAGTAGCCTAGTATTATGTATAGTGGTTATACATACAGTCCCAGTTATGCCAGGTCCAGATCATATGAGCATGAACTTTCAGCCCGGCGATGCGATCCATTCAGTAATATTCGGCCAAAAATCTTCACACGGCACGAACTTTCGCTAAATATATTAATTGGATTAATATGAGTAGGCTCTAATCAGAATAGATGCCAACGTTTATTTCTTTGAGATAAGGTCTTCGATCTGGTATTCGCCGCCCCGCCTCCTCCGTAATGCCTAAAACCTTACCAAATGGCATTCGAAGTTGCCATGACTTATTTCGACGTTGACAGTTTGCACAGAGCTGTGAAAAGTTCTGTGAACACGAACAATATAGGTATTGGTGGAGTCTAATTTATTTTATTTATTGTTTGTAAGTCTAGCTACAAAAACATCATTATTATAAACTAGTTTTTATAGGATTATCAAATCAACCTCAAATACTCGAATTTAGTTGTATTCTTTATCTGTAATTTTCTTTAAAGTTAATATTTTGTAGAGGTACATAAAAAAATACTTCTCTAGTTCAAAATCTCTTCCAAGTTTGGTTTTAATTTTTGTTTCACCCTGTATATTGCAAGGACTACCTACCTGGCATCTACACTAACTAAACTCTTTAGATGCGTTCAATAGGTGGTTAGTACGTAACTCGTTCACAAGTAAACTCCTACTTAAATAATTAAATGAAGTGTAAGCCGGGCGGGAGCCGAGATGATGAAGATTTCTCTACATTTAAAAGTATTCAAGCAATTGTTTTCTGCAATATATGACTGTGAATGTGAATTTCGACGAGTTTATTGTGCGTCGTTTAATTAAAGTGATCGTTTATCTAATTTTAGCTGCAATTACAGCATGTTGACCAAATTCAGAAGAACGTTCCATTCAATTCAGATTCATGAATTCCATTTAGATTCATAAAGTTCACTTGGAAAAGCTGATTACTGATCATCAGTCACAATTTAAATTTGAAAAGAACGACGCTGTCGCTCGATATGAATAAACTGCAGAAATTCTCGTGGTCTCCGCGGATCTGGGTTTTACAAGGGACTGGCACTTTGGGAGGGTCTAATTAAGTACGTGTTCTATGCCCGTCTGCCGACCACAAATCGCTGTGCGTTGTATTATGCACGTACTTAGGTACCCACATGTGGAGGGCCAGTGGATATGGAGCCTCTAAGCGGCAACGAGAAAATGCATAATTAATGTCGAACCGGGCTCAAACGTGATTATGGTGGTTTCATGGGACTAGTTCAGCATTTACCGATGTACGCACAGGATCATATGCATCTAAATAACTGAAGGAAATTCCTAAACCAGTTTTGAAAGCGGTTGATGCCGTGGACACTTGTGGGTTGTGGCACAGCAGCGACCGAAAGTGAATCTTTACTCAACCTTCGACGCAAGACTTTTCCAAGCATCTCAGTTCTGAGCTGCCTCTTGCCAGCTTTCGCCGTTCGGGAAGATCGGCTAGGCGTACGTTATAACGAGAACTTAAGGCGAGGTAGTTCGAGAAGTTTGGGCTTTTTAGCCCCGCCCATTGACCGCGCGACGTATTTATTTACGCGTCCAGCGGGGAAGGCTGTTAGGCCGTTAGGCTGTTAGGTGGCTGTTAGGCCACTTGACCGCTTACGTTATATTGGTGCCACAGTATAGAAAAACAAGTAGTAGGTAAGGTACGTATGTTATGTTCTTACTCCAGGTAGGTAATATTGTTAATATTATTAGCAGTATTTGCATTACTTATTATGTGTAGATCTAGGTACCCCCCCCCCCCCCCTTTTGAGTGTGCTACCAGATGCCATCGCCATAGAGGATTTTTTATTGCGGGATCGTACCGAGGGTTTTTTTCGTTTTGGAAGAAAAAAATGGAAAAAAGGGGCTCAAAGGCCCCTTTTTTGACCCCCCTCTATCTCCAAAACTGATAAACTTGGCAGAACTTTTTTCCCACAGTTATCTAGAGAAGGACAAATGGTTTTGAATGAAAAAAAATTAGACCAAAGGCCCCCTTTTTGTAGGAAAAACCGAAAATTAGTCAATGCATAGGCTATATTATATTTTAAAAAAAATTAGGGATCCTTACGAAAACTACGAAAATGTCATCCAAGGTGTAAAAAAAATACCTTAGAAATTCCTTACATCGCGTGCGCTGCGAAAACTATTGATGATAAAACAAACTGATGTACAACAACATTGCAGAACACATCATTGTCTACAAAAAATGTAGCAACAGTGTATTACAGTTACGTCACAAAGTGTTTATTTATTTTAAAATTTTAATTAAAATGCCACCGTTACAAAAGTCTCTTTATTTGTACCGTGGTATTAATCTTTATCAAAATGAATTACTTAATAATTAAGACTGTTTCAATACCTTAATATAACTATGTATATAAATTATTCAATTCGGACGTTCCATTCGAACGATATCACTAGTTCAAGAATGAAAGTATGAGAAAACAGTCTCGTGGCTCACACTGGGCTAATTATAACTATGCATGGAATAGGCGTCACTGGGGTACGGGCACATAGTAGATAAACGGTACGGGTACGGGAAATAAACAACCGCAAATAAATTATGAATAAGAAAAATAATAAATACCCGGTCCGCTAGTATGTAGATATGTAATACGTCACATTACATTTTGTCGTCTATATTTATGAATAAGTCTTTGTTATTTGTAAACTGCATTATTTAGCCTTTTTTATTATCTCATGATGTAGGCCTGTTCGTGAAGTCACATGTATGGGTTCCAACGGAAGACCAGCGCTAGCTAGGTCTCTTACGGAGCTTAGCCAGCATTATGGTGAGTTAGAGCCTTTTTATAACAACTCTCTCTCTCGTGTCTTTTGTAAGTTGTTATAATATAAATAAATGTCTTTCTATTCTATTCTACATATATGAAAAAGTACACATAATATATACCCCCTTACTCAAAACAAGTGTAAAATGAAATGTACTGAATACTTACTGTCATTGTCATACGATGATACAGAGAAACCGAGGCCAATTTTCAGTTTTTCCTAAAAAAAGGGGGTCTGGGGGGCAAAAGGAAGAAAAAAATTATTTTCATTCAAAACCATTTGTCCTCCACTACATGACTGTGGAAAAAAAAATCTTCTAAGTCAATTCATTTTGAGAGAAAGGGGTTGAAAGGGGGGTTAATTTTTTTTTTCTTCCAATACTAAAAGAAACCCTCTATACGATTCCGCAATTAAAAATCCAATATCGCGACGGCATCTGGTAGCACACTCAATAGATTTTTTTGATTTACCCCCCCCCCCCCCCCCCCCCACTGGAGGGTCTTGGGGGGCAAATCCCAAAAAATCGGGATTTGTGACTTTTAACTCCCCTATCCGATTTCGTAAATAAAACATACCTCTCGATCCACCATCAAGGAGAACAATTATGTCAATCAGTGTGTATTTTATTTACTGTGGCGCGTCTACAAAATCATTTATATCTTAAATGGATATCTTACCTTCATTACATTCTTACATAAGTGAGTGCCAAAGAAGCTATTTATTTTTGTATTACCTACATGTCAACAATCTCACAAAATAATGAAACAATGAGTGTATCTACTCCATTTTTCGAGTATCATTTTTTATGTTGTGTCTTGGGTTTCACTTTCCTTCTATTATTTTTATTGCTCTGCACCAATGTGAAACACAGGGGGGGTGGGGGGATTTTTGGGAGACAAACAGCGTGCGTCCAACTTCGAAGACGTCTCGACGGGCACTGGCGGCGTGAGCACCCGAATCAGTAGATTTTGATAGTTTTTTTCTCAGAGATTAATAATAACTGATTTTAAAAAAATACTTTACAATTTTTTAGTAAACCGTAAACCCTATCTTTTGATATAACTTTGAAATTATTCCAAGAAAAAACCTCTGAGTAAAAGTTGTTTGAAATTTCGATTAGTGTCATCTTTGCGATTTTTTTTTATCGAGAAAATGATTTTTATTCACTTTCTATCTCTACAAATTTTTAGAGCATATGTTCAATTTTTATAAAATACATTTATTTCGTTCTTCATTTACATTTTGGTAGAGATACAGTTGTTTAAAAAACCTAAAATTGGAACTACCTCGCCTTAATAATACAAGCCCGCAGCTTCGCACGCGTATTTTAGGTACAGTAAGTTTCCGATTCAGATCTCAATAAAAAATAATTATACCACTCACCGTGGAGACAAACAACCATGCGGACCGCCTGTTGGGAAGCGGCTATCGCAGCCATTGGGACGCATGCAACATCAGGACATAAGGTAAAGCCGATCTCAAGTTATAGCATGACCAGGAGAAATTTTGGGGAGACCTATGTCCAGCAGTGGCTGATGATGAGGAGAAATAGGGGTTCATTTTTATATTTTTATCTTTTTTATTTAGCGTATCATATATTTAAATTCTATTTTATTCAGCATCATGCTCATCACAAACCTCATCACTTTCTAATTTCACATTTTGCTGTCGGTTAAGGTCTACATACCAACGCATTTTTTCTAAATCTTGCCACTTATCTCCAAACTTTTTTCTACCAGATTCGCCACATCCTTCTTTGCAGGTTTTATGGCGTGTCCCAGTTACAAGCCTTCAGTGTAGAACGCGCAATGCTTTTTCCTCTTTTCAAGATGTCTGAGGTGATGTCCTGTACCTATTTGTCGTAAAATTCCATCACGCATTTCCCTCCAGTTCTATGAATTGTTTTGTGAAATCTGATGCGATGAGACGATTCCATTCTGAACATGTTTTTATTTTTAAATAAACTGTTGTGCTGTGCTAGAGAAATACACAAGGAAGCCTTACTTACTACTAGGTATCCACCTATGGGCATCTTATTCGATACTCAATATATTTATTGTTAGCTTAATAGATGTAAGTGATTAAATATAAGTAAGTATCACAACGTGAACCTGTAAACAACGAGTGGAAGGTTGTTCTCGAGGTTCTTTGTGGTAAAAAAGCTATTTATAGAAATATATTTTTATAGGGGTTGAAAAGCACTAGGTACTTATCTTAGTAAGGGTAAGTGGGTGCCCCTCGTTTGGTCGAATGACAAATAAACTAATTTTATTTCAATGACTTTCATTTGGCATAAAAACGTTTGATATAATTTTTGAGAGTAGATATAATACTACTGATGATATAACATTTATTTGATATTACTACATAACCAATAATTCATAGATGATATAATTTTGTTTGTAATAATTTTAGATGATATAACGCACATTTCATATAATTTTTATTGGCATATTTTTCGTTTCTGTTAGATATATAAGTCTATATTTGTAGTAAACGCGTAGGCACGGTTGCACCGCGCCTCGCGTCAAGTCAATAAACCAGTGTGCAGTAAGCCGTCTTTCCTTACGCATGTCCCGTAGTCCGCTCCCTGGTCGAATACAAAACAGTTTCCTATAAAATTCATTTGGTATACCATTCATTGGATATAGCATTAATTTGATATAATTTTGGATGTTGTTTCTTACATTTTATATAATTATAAAAGGTACCTATATAATTCTCATTTGGTTGAAAATTATTCTTTAGAAAAAAAATCATGTACCTACCTAATGTTTTGTGGTGTTGTAATGTTGTGTTGAAATCTTAATGCAATGTTCGATTTGAGTGTCAGTTCCGAAACAGCAGACAAGACCTAGCAAAGACCGCTTACGTGTGCGAGAACTACGAAATTAACGCCAAATTGATTTTAGACTAAAAGTTGATCCTCCCATTCATGTTCTTGAAAGCGACCTTCGAATATATGTCGTTAGCTTTCGCAAATGTGCATAAAATTATCAGTCGTATCATCACTGGTACCCAAGAAGTATTATAGTTACCAAACTAATACATTGGTTCACCGACGTGAATATTCAAACATGAGAGAATAAATATATTGAGTATTGAGTATTGAGTATTGAGCTTGTTAAATATGACCGCGGATTTTGAACATAACTAACGACATTCGACAAATAATCAAATACCTACGTGGATTTAACCCAACGTAAATAATTCCGTGATATCTATATCCAATCAATCATAATAATTATATTTCATTGATTGGTTTGAGAGCTTATAATTAGAACCCAATGAATTAGATACATTACCCTATCTCTTCACAATAATAATTACAAATGCAAAACTTTGAATGTACCTATGGATGTTTGTTAATTGTTCACTGTGTTACTGAAATAAAACAGAATATCATTTGTTCTGTTTTATTTACATAATTTGTATTCCTTTTTAACAACATAATTTTTTTTATCAAATAATCAACTTAACTTTCGAAGGACGCCATCTTTAGCAGACTGGAGTTGCCCGACATTTAATTGGGATGTCATAGGACGCAGTTGTTTTAGAGCATATATGCCTTTAGCCATTTTTGTACAGGTCGAGTCGGTGACCTAAAATGTTATTTTTTAGTTTACTAATAAGGCAAAAAAAAAATTCCAGATTCAATCTCCACAGATATGACGTTGTCTTTATGAAAATTTTAAAGGGAATTTTTATCACATTTATGGGATAAAAAATATAGATCGGGGTATCCGGTAGAGGCGGCAGATACCTGATTGAAGGATAAAAGCATATGTGTCGTTTCAGGTTTCTAGACCTGTGCAAAAGCTCGATCATACAAAAAAAAATTTACTGTTGGTAACACTGTGGGATAAGTAGCTGGCTGAATAGGTTGCTGCAACTTATTCAGCCTCTACCGGATACAAATAAATCTCAAAGACATTTATGACTCTTATATACACTCTATACTTAGTTAGTGCATTATATTATGGGGAAACTCTACCGATTGTGAAAGAATCTTAAAGATGCAGGAACGTGCAATAAGAGTGCTTGTTAGCGCCAAATTCAAAGACACCTGTAGAGAACATTTTAAAAATCTCAAAATACTTACCTTTTCCGCATTATACATCTATGAGGTATTAAAGTTTGTAATACCGAATATATCTCAATTTAATGTAAGAGGAAGTCAAAGCAAATACAGTAATAGGCATTAAATGTATTTAGAGTCAACTGCTCATAGACTCAGATACATGTCTATAAAGTAACCAGAAGTAATAAACTTTTTAATAAAATTCAAGTATGTATTAGACTCATAATATGTGAAAAATCATTTTTATGTAAAATATAAAACTTCTTCTATTAGATAAAACCATATACTCTGTAAGCGAATTTCTTGACAATGACTATACAAAATTTGTGATTCCTAAAGACGAACCTCTCCTGATCTCTACATGCCTAATTCAAACGAACTTATGTAAATGTAATTTGTACTTATTTTAATTGACGAGAAACTGATAACACCTGACCTTAGCTTAACATAGAGTTAATCATTGTTATTGTGTATTTCTTTTTCAATAAATATTTTCATTTCATTCAAGAGGGAATGTAGGTAACTACGAATTTCAAGTGGTACAATACAAACAGCATTAATCCCGGTGTCACGTTCCAAGGTAACTTCTAAAGACCGCCGGAAAGCCACAGTACATCAGTGACCACTTAGCATAATATTCAGACCCTTTCTCGTACATATCATATTTACACTTTCTGCGGGAGTAGAAGCTTGCATGACCCTTTTAGGAGAAAGTGCACAGACACAATAAAAGGTGATTCGTTTAACCAGTTTTTGACATATGTTTTCAAACGAATAAGCAACGTCTAGCTAGATTATAGTTTATTTAACCGATAGCATTCTTATAAATTAATTAGCCTAAGTGATTTCGTCTAATAAAAACAGAATCTCAATAAGCCAGATTCTCAAAAATACAGAAATTGTGCCGGTGCTCTTATCATAGCTTCCTCGGCATAGCACAAGCTTTCGATAAAGCATGTAGGCCTAATAATAAAACTAAATAGTATATTACCAATAGCATTCGTATAAATAATTAAATCATGATCATGATTAAATATATATCATGATGACACTGCTATAATAGCCACAGGAAAAACGTATGCAAAAGCAGTCGAAAAGTTCTAAGTCGCGGTTATTAAAATTACCAACTGGACCAAAACCTGATGAATAAATTCAAATGAATCAAAGTCGAGTCACATCAGCTTCACAAATAAAAGCGATCAATGTTATCCCGTTTTCATTAACAGGGCCGTCATACCATGCGAACATACAGCGAAGTAGTTTCATGCGCCATGATTACGGAATAACTGAAGGCACTGCGAGTTCGTAAAAAGCAGATATCGGTATATACCCTCATTTTCTGTCGTATATCCCGTTTTAAATTACTTTAGTGTTAATACCATGATAGTTTCAGAAGTTTTATAAATCTATTTATGTAAAAAAGTCGTGTTAGTTACACTATTTATAACTCAAGAACGGCTGAACCGATTTGGCTGATAATTGGTGGAGAGGTAGCTTAGAATAGAACCAGGAGACGACATAGGATATAATTTAAACCATTGACACATAGATTTCCACGGGGGCGAAGCCGCGGGGCGCAGCTAGTTATAATATATAAATAAATACTTTATCTATCTATCTGTCACTTTAACTACGTAAGTACTTACTAAATAACTTAGAATAAGGTAGATTCTTAAATGACTAAAACACACTTATGTATAAGGAATAAAATAGCTGCTGCTAAGCTAGCTGCGTCCCGCGGTTTCACCCACGTTGTGATAGATATTTTGGATAACATACAATATATCTTTATAAATTGTAGCCTATGTGTTATTCTGATGTATAAGCTATATTATTGTAAAGTTTCATTAAAATCCATTCAGTAGTTTTTACGTGAAAGAGTAACAAACATCCATCCATCCATACTTACAAACTTTCGCGTTTATAATATTAGTAGGATATACATATATCTATATTATATAGTTTAGTATTATTATGAGTAGTATATATTTTATTATGTTTATAAGTAGGTAAAAGTAAGTTCTGTTATCTAGCATAACCTACTACGAGTAAATTATTGTCCACACTACCCAAAATTATCAGGTAGAGAATACTGTCTAGCAGTATGCTCGCCTATACATAGTACATAGGCGAGCATACTGCTAGACAGTATTTACTTTTGTGCAATAAATATATTCTATCTATTCCATCATGGCCTGTTGCAGCGTTGGATCGCGACGAGTGGAAGGAGAAAAGGGAGGTCTTTGCCCAGCAGTGGGACAATAACGGCTTAAAATAAATAACTAATTAATATCTATCTAAAATCAAGCTACAGCGTGTTCAAATTCCGTGCACAGAGTGTGGAAATGAACATACCAAACTAATGAATACTCTGAACGGAAATTCTGTTAATGTAATATCAAAACCACAGCATAATGGATCAGAACGCGATAAACGTTACTGTAACGTTAATTACGCTGTCGCTTCGAATGGGTTTGTTAATCAAAGCGGACGCCGGCTAACGTTGCCAGCGGTTGCGGTTCATGGAAGTGCTGATGTTAGGACTGAAATTGTAGGCGTTGAATTTAATTTTGGCTTTACCGAGATTATCCTGGAGTTGTCGAAGACATCATCACCTCGTGAGCATGTCCCCGTTCACACGAGCCTTTCGAGCTGTTTATTATGTACACAAACTTCTGCTGTACATAGGCCTCCGCAATCGCATAATCCGCATACGACGCCACAAAAGCGGTCTTGAGCCATCTACGTCCATCGATTCCCTGCGACTGCTAATCCGGTCCCTGCCCGTAGTACACCCACATAATACACCTGGCTGTACCAGGGACATATTTTTATCATCATCAGCCTATAGCAGTCCACTGCTGGACATAGGCCTCCCCCAATGAGCGCCATAGCGCCCTGTCTTCAGCTTGCCGCATCCAGCATCTACCTGCAGTCTTTCGCAGGTCGTCATCCCACCTGGTCGGAGGGTGTCCTAAACTACGTTTACCGAGTCGTGGTCTCCACTCAAGAACACGTTTGCCCCATCGGCCGTCGGTTCTTCGCGAGATATGGCCGGCCTACTGCCACTTCAGCTTGCTAATTCTTTGAGCTATGTCGATAACCTTGGTTCTCTGTCGGATGTATTCGTTACGAATCCTATCCTTCAGAGAAACTCCGAGCATAGCTCTTTCTATAGCTCGCTGAGCGACTTTGAACTGGTGGACCAGCCCTATCGTGAGTGTCCACGTCTCAGCTCCGTAGGTCATAACGGGTAGGACGCACTGATTGAAAACTTTAGTTTTCAAGCATTGCGGTATATTTTTATCGTATGGTATTAAGTATAACAGTCATCTGGTATCCATAACACAAGCTCTGCTTACCTTGATGGGGCTAGATGATGCTGTGTTATATTTTTATTGTCGTCGGGCCAATGGCAGTAATAATCCATGTAACAATCGTTCTTTCAAACAATCGTATTATATGTCTGTTGTGCATTTTGACTCTCATATTATCTAGCACATAGGTAATCGAACAATTTGGACATTCTGTCATGTGTGCAGCCATGACCCGGAAGGCACTCGTTTCTGTGGAAGCGCGGTCGCTACTGGAGAACTTTACATTACACCTTACGTGGACATCAGACGTGCAAAATCACTCCCTATCTTTAAAAAACTGCTGAATCAGCATTATTTATCCATATGAAATACCTATGATAGCCTTAATGTCTATGTAAGTTTATTTTAATGTTTGTAATGTAGGTATTTAGTGTATTTGGTAACAATTATTCATTAAAGTGCCACCGTCTATATTGTTCGTTCATGTCCAGTCCATCCCAAGGTTGCCTGGAAGAGATCGCTCTCAGCGCTAAGGCCGCCCTTTGTACCTTTATTCTGAGTTTTTATCTCTGTATTATTTTCTGTTTTGTGTGGTGTAATAAAGTGTTATCTATCTATCTATCTTAGCTCGGTCGCCGAAATACATATTACAGTTAATACACTACAATAATACAATTTATTGGTAAAATTCATGTCAAATGTTCATGAAAATAGTTATAACTACTCCTACTGCCATTTCAGCTCACAGATTAAGAGAGATATGTCGGTCACTTTAGTTCTTCTTCCGGTTATCGATATAAGTAAGAAAAAAGTAAAACCATCGTTTCAGTGCAGTCAACGCCGAACAACAAAGATTAGGCTAGTTTTTGTGCTAGAGTCTGTGCAACAAGAGAAGTCTTGTGGCGAAACGGTAAACTAACATATTAACGCAACGCAGTGGTACATTGGCACACGCGTACCCTCAATTTCTAAGAGACTTCTCTTTTTGCATAGACTATCTGTATTGATAGCATTAACTGTGACTTTTCGTCATAAATCATCAAGTAATTGCGTCCAGAAGTTGTTCTCTCCCAGTTTTCTGTACGCAGCATCGCCGCGAGCGTTACGTCGTCGCCCCGCACGTAAATCAAGGACCCACTAACACCGCTGAGACAATTTGTAAAGACGTTAGAATAATAGATGTAGGTAACTAATAGTACAGTTAATTCGCAAACGATGTTGGCAGGGTGGTGAGTGGTGCGCAGAGTTTACTTAACGGTCACGATGAAGGTGATGAAGGTCTGCCCTGAACTATACAGGGTGTAACAAAAAGTATGGACCAAAGTCGAAGGATTTCAGCTATGATCACAGAAGACGAATTTCACACAATATAAAAAGATATCTCGCCTTATAATTTTTGAAAGGAAAATATCACTTGACTAGGCAATGACTGATGAAAGTGCTTTTTATCATAGAACAGAGGAAAATACATTTGTGGTAATACCTAACTCCTGCATCTAAGTCCCGTAGCCCACTCCGATGATTTTGTGTGATTTAAAATAGATGGAAACAGTGTTTTAAAATGTATGTAAGCTTTTTTAATGATAATAAGCACATGCATCAGTCATTGCTTTATATACTTCCCATTTCATTTTATAAAATTTTTCGAAAACTAAAATTCAAAAAAATTCGAAAATATTTTTTCGAGGCTCAATGACCGAGTCTGAGTTCACTTCTGAAAGTTCGGTCCTTACTTTTGGGTACACCCAGTATTGTGGAGGGTTACATTCTGTATTTTGGAAGGTTAAACCTGTATTGATTATATATTTGTTTTTGGCGGAAATAACAACCAGATACTACCTACTTTAAACAATGTTTAAATAGGGTCATGTTCAAAATTTAAAATTAAATTAGTGCCTGTAATTCGCCAGCATCAACATAAAATATGTAGGTACATAGTCGTGAATTTTATCCAGGCCTGATATAAGTGTACCTGAGAATCGTACAAAAATTAAAATGACATGACCAATAGACAAATTCATGATTTTAATTTGTTTGTTGTTTGCCGCAAATTATCAGCATTATTGGACTCGCCAAAATAAAAATTAAATATGAAAAAAATGTTTACCTGTTCTTGTTAACTTTCCGAACTTTTCTAATTAGGTATTATATTGCGTGTTTGTTTGTGTTTGTACTAGCTGCTACTCGCGGTTTCGCACGCTCTTGTCTGGGATAAAAAGTAGCCCATGTCCGTCCGTCCATATGATACCGTCTACCTCCCTGCCAAATTCCATAAAATCCGTTCAGACGCTTAGGCGTGAACACGAATTGACAGACAGAATTATTTACATATAAGTACCTATAGGTTTGGTTTATTCATCAAATGGTAACGGGTACTTCTCTAGCTTGGAAGCAAGGGGTACCCTCTGAACTTTGTTGCCAATTAGAGAGCTAAAGCATTTTAATTAAAAGCGTAACTAGACAAAAGCCTTAAGGCTCCCACACACGAGCGCGCGGCACGTTTTGCCAACGGCAAAATCAAATGGACCCATCGACGGCTGCCGTCGCGTAAACGCCGAAGAACTGCGGCAGCCATTGTCAGCTCTCTTTGAATAGGAGCCAGAAAGTTGCAAGATGGATTACGATATATGTATAATAACTTGAAAGTAACAGAACACCTAATAACGTTCAATTACTTTTATTTTTATGATATGAAAAATACATATAATTCACTTACCAATGGCGTTTTTTTTTTCATATAAGGATTTGCTCTTGAAATCACTAACTACTTCGTCGACACAGGTACATAGGTACGCATTGACGGCAGCCGCCGACAGGTCAGCAGTTGTCCTTGCCGTTGGCAATGTGCCGCTCGTGTATAGGAGGCCTTAAAAGTACGACCACCTGAGGGTTCCGTTGAATTTTAAATAAATCCGCTTTCAAAGTAAATTGGTCAAGCGCGAATCAAATTTTGTTGGTAGGTACCTACTCGTTTTTTTATGAGATAATAGGTCACACATTTTTGCCGTAGCTTATAGCGCCTATGCGTTATTATTATGCTCTTCACCACAATGAACCTCTGTAAAGTAAAGTAAAAAGTCCTTATCACATCAAAAGACAAAGATTTTAGAGAATTTCAATAGAGAAAATTATGCATTCTTATCCAGTTCTTATCTTATCTACATATTATTATGTTAGACCAGTTAAGTAGGTAGCACTGTATTTTAGATAAGGTGGTTGTAGTGCGCAATTGTAGGTATACAATCAGATAGGTAGTCATACACAACATTGAATAGGTAGTTCAGATAGCTGTGAGACATCGTAATGTTTAATTTTCAGTCGATTTATTTAATATGTTTGCTTTTATGATCTTATAGATGTTATTGTACCTAATAGCTAGCATAGTTTATTTTGTATAATTAATTTCGTTGTATAATTTAGGTTCTAGTAAAAAAGATGTGTAAATCTCGAGGAAAATCTTATGGGCTAAGATTCCGTTAAATTTAAGTTGTTTTTTTTTTATATTAATGTTTTCTTCATCTTGTTATATTAAGCACTATTGTAAGTTAGAATTACGGGGGTGACATGCCATGTTTGGCAAAACCCTCATGAAACAAATAAAAGATTAAAAAAAATATATATATATATGTTAGTTTTATACATAACCAATTACACACAAAAAATAAAATAAAGGGAGCAGCAACTAATTATGTATTTTGCAGACAGCTATTGTTACCTAGAATACATTTGCCTGTTGATTTCTTCACTAGGCTGAGCCTGTATCGAAGAAATCATTGTGAAATCATAGAAATCATACCTCAATATATAGTATTCTCCGGAGAAAGTAGGTAAATCTGGCAAGTCCTGGGCAAGCCTACAAGCATGATGTTATGTATGCACGATCTCGTATAAAATATCTTGGAGCTATGAAGAAACAATACAGCTGACAAAGTACAAAAAGCTACAATTCAAGAGGCAATTACCTACTGAAGAAAGTCCATATTACATGGACTTCCTCATTCTACCAGAGCTATATTTTTTAAATTCGTGTCTAATTTAGTTGAAATAAATATGTACATACCCTTGGAAATATTTTTATATGAGACCATTTTGGGATCATTCCCATAAACAATAGCGAAAGATTTTAAGACGGAGAATACGAGGAACATACAAAAATATATACTATATATGTACTGTACATACATACGACCTCGTATATGAATTTTAGAAGTCGGTAAAAAAAATGAATTCTAAAAATACCGAATAAAAAATCGGTGCAACTAGAGCAGCTGAACAGGACCACGGGCAAGACGGACGGACGTATATTTCCGTTCCGTAGGTATAGAATAGCTCGGGTAAAACATTTGGACTGGAGTCAAAAACTCATAACACAAGGTAAATAAAATCCACACACATTCTCAAGAGGAATAAACTCACGTCTGCTGAGCAACGTGCAGCTTCCCTTTGTTTATCTTGTCTCTGTTTAACTCCTTCACTTCCTAGTTTGAATTATTTCTGTACGTAAGCGAGATCTTTGAGAATATGCCAATAGGTGGGCAAGTTCGTGTGCCTTCGACACAGTCAGTATGGCTGGTAAACGTAAATTGAAAGCTATGTAGTTCGTCTCATCGGCGCGCGTACAGGGCGAAACATTATAAAAGTAAATATTGAATGTCTCATTATCCTACTAAATCCGCTGTCACACGGAGCGCAGCGTACGGAGTCTACACAAAAAACATATAATTCGTATAATATGGCTCCCATGCGTGTTGTCAACACTATGCACGCGGTAGGTACACGCGCGCGTAACTTCACTGCGGGAAGTGGGACGTCTAAACTGAAGTTAGACTTAGGCGCAGAAAACAGACTATTCAATGGTCAGCAAACACTGTTTTCGCATTTTGACTAAATCAAACCAAAACAAAACAGTCCATGACTATCTATGTAGGTCATTGTAGGTAGGTACTCTAAAAATGTTTGTTGGTTGGCCTGCAACTTGACCAACAAACTATGTAGTTGCTGTAGAGTTTCAGCTAGTTAGTGATAGATTTAAATAAAATAAATAATAATATAATAATACATTCTTTATTTCCAGACACGAGATCCATATTCTACTTAAAATAGTTAAAACTAATACACAAAACAATAATAAATAATAACAATATAATAAAATAATCATTTATTTTCTCTTCACAAAAAGGTACATAAAATACATAATACAGGTAAAGGTACATAATACAGGTACATAATTGTTATGCAAGGTGTAGTGCAGTAGATACAGATACCTGTTTGTGAGAGACTGGTGCCAGTGATAGGTTTTAAAACCTGTGTTACAAGTCACCAGTGCCTCCTTTGCAGACTTCAGTAAATTACTAGTTATTATTAGTGGTTTGTGCCTTGATACGGAAATATTATTAGAAAAAAAAGAATAGATACTTAATAACTATAACAGATAAAATTGCAAGAAAAAAAAAACTAAAACTATAATTATTACAGGTATTAAGGGCCACAGACAGTCTACGTATGTAGTGCATGTGTGTTCTAGATGTCGGGGTCTCCTGCAGGCACTCGTCTTGTGAGAGACAGTGCAGCAGGAGACCTCATGTGAGTGTGTGCTTGTAGAGTACACATGAGTGATAGTTGATAGCATAAGTTCCGATTAGAGTGGTTTGCTTGCAAACCACACCAGTCTATTCAGAGTAGGCAACAGTAAGCCCCATGTGAGTATATGTGTGTTTAAAGAATGTATGTTAGTAGTAAGAGTTTTATGAGTGTATGCTATGTAGTGTATGGTGGGGACTCCTGAGAACACCAGTCTCATAAGAGTCTGGGCAACAGGAGACCATCATTGAGTGTGAGTTAATGTAGATGAGCGTGGGTAAGCTAATTTGGTTAAAAGCATCATACATATTATTATGATTTTAACCAATAGCCCACGGCTTCGTTCGTCTGGTGAGTGGAAAATTCAATTGAGCGGCTTGAGCAAGTCTTCTGTTTGCTGATATGAAAGGGTCTTTAGCCATTCAGTGACCTCAGCTTTACATTTGTATCGGGTTAGAGGGTGAATAGATAGGATTTTATTAATCTTGTTATAAATGAATGGTCCAAGGAAGCAGCTAAAGTGGTTAGTGTGTTTAATTTTGAAGGAGTTAGAAGAGCAGACCTTATTTATTCTGCGTTTGCGATTATTCGGATGGTGTTCATATGTCAGTTGTGAGTGCTTGTTAAGGATAAGTTGTAAAATAAAGTACTTTCGCACTGTGAGGACGTCCCAGTTAACGTACAGCTCTACCGTTGGAAACTGATACGAGTGGCCTCCGCCGACCTTCAGAATGGCTCTCTGGGCTCTTTCAAGAACAATAAGATGGGTTTTTGCTGCACCACACCATGAGGTGATACAGTAACCCAGCACAGATTGACAGAGAGCCAGGTAGACCATTCTGATAGTGTCTCCGTTTGCCACATGTCTAAGAGCTCTGAAAATATAAATCATTTTTCTCAGCCTGGTTACCAAAATATCTATATATCGTTTAAAAGTGAGTGACTGATCAATTGTGATTCCAAGGTATTTGACGTGATCAGTGCGAAGAAGAGCGGGACTATGTGGATATGGGCTGTGATCGACAGGTTTGTTGGTGGTAACAGACTTGCTCTGAGCGCAAAAGGCATGTAATTTGTCTTTAAAACATTGAGGGTCAGAATGTTTGCTCGCAGCCCGTCACACGCCATGTCAAATCCAAAGTGGCCACTCCAAATACCTCCTCCCAGGTACTTGCGTGAAAAAGAATTGCCGTATCATCCGCATAAGTAAAGACTTTGCCGTTAGGGAGCTGCAGGTTACAAAGTTCGTTTACATAGATGAGAAACAGTGTGGGGCCGAGGATACTTCCTTGTGGAACACTGTGGCTCACAGGAAGTGCCTGGCTTATTAACTGTCCAATGTTTACATACTGTTTTCTATTTGATAGGTAGTCAGAGAAGAGTTGAAGTGGAAGACCTCTTATGCCTACGGCTTCTAGTTTATTTATCAGATTGGGAATAGGGACCGTGTCGAATGCTTTGGCAAGGTCGACAAAAACTGCCAAGCATTTTTGTTTTTTGTGTAGACTAGTAATAATAGTGTCCGTCAACTCATGCACAGCATCATTAGTCGAGATTTTGGAGCGAAAACCATACTGGGAGGAAGAAAGTAAATTGTTTTGTTCGATTAACCCGCTACGGTTTAACCGTTTGTTCAGTAGTTTGTCCAGAATCTTCGACAGAACTGGTAGTAGTGAGATGGGCGGATAATTATTGACGCTGTCTCGATTCCCAGCCTTGTGAATGAGTTTGATTAGAGCTGTCTTAAATGCATCAGGAAAGATTCCGGTAGAAAAGGACAGATTGCAGATATGAACAACGGCGTCAGAGATCACGTGACCGTATCGCTTTAGAATGTGTCCAGAGATTTGATCTATTCCGACCGCACATTTGTCTTTTAAGGACATAATAATTTGATGAACCTCTGGTAGATCCGTCGGGAGAAGTACGAAGGAATTGCATGGTTGGGTCAAGTTGATTGAAGCATGATGATTATTGTGAGTAGGGATACGTTCAGCAAGTTCTCTAACAACACTGGTAAAGTAAAGATTAACCTTCTCCAGACTGTCAATTAAGTGTCCTGATGTCAGTAAGCATGGAGAGTGATCTATTTTCTTATTATGACCACTTATCTCTCTTAAGACTTCCCAAAGTCTCTTTTTATTGTCTTTGGCTTTCTCTAACTCCTGTTTTTCATAATTTCTTTTGGCCAGCTTAAGAAGATTGTTGCAGAAATTACGATATCTTTTGTATGTGACTCTTGTTACTTCATTATTAGGATCTCTTTTACATTTTTTGAAAAGACTGTCACGATTTTTCATGCAACGCAGTAGTCCCAAAGTAATCCATGGCTTTTTGACTCTTTTACGATAGGGTGTTTTAGTTGACTTGGTGTTATCTTTGATGGCCCTGGAAACAAGTTCTGTCAACAAGTTTTGTATCACTTATGAAGAGTATTTGATTGAAGTTAGTATTATAGATGGCATTATCCAGGCCTTCAAAGTCAACGCGCGTGGAATAATTGTATGTATATGCGACTCATACATACCGCAATGCTTGAAAACGAAAGTTTTCAACCAGTGCGTCCTACCCGTTATGACCTACGGAGCTGAGACGTGGACACTCACGATAGGGCTGGTCCACCAGTTCAAAGTCGCTCAGCGAGCTATGGAAAGAGCTATGCTCGGAGTTTCTCTGAAGGATAGGATTCGCAACGAATACATCCGACAGAGAACCAAGGTTATCGACATAGCTCAAAGAATTAGCAAGCTGAAGTGGCAGTGGGCCAGCCATATTTCGCGAAGAACCGACGGCCGCTGGGGCAAACGTGTTCTTGAGTGGAGACCACGACTCGGTAAACGTAGTGTAGGACGCCCTCCGACCAGGTGGGATGACGACTTGCGAAAGACTGCAGGTAGATGCTGGATGCGGCAAGCTGAAGACAGGGTGCAATGGCGCTCATCGGGGGAGGCCTATGTCCAGCAGTGGACTGATATAGGCTGATGATGATGATGATATGCGACTCTGGATTTTTGAGAGATACTTAAGGCCACAGATTCATGGTCAGTAATCGACGTTTCCACAAATAAGCAAGTCGTTTCCGATTTAGTCTTCAGCAACATATGGTCCAGGCAGGTGGACCCGTGCGTGACAAAATTATGGGCTGGTAGTAATAAGTGGCTAGATATTACATTTAAATAGTCATAAGAACGGTTATCGTTTGTGTTTGGAGAAATGTCTATATTAATATCTCCGCAGATCACAATATTTTCATAATTTCTTAGGTTGGACAAAACGGAATCAATGCTGTTGATAAAATTATTTGTGTTTCTAAAACTAGGTGGTCTATAGATTCCTAGGATGCATGTTTGAGAGTTTAATTTAATTAAAAGTCCATTTTCGTCACGTATCTCTGGTTCCTCGTATTGTAACAATAAATATACAATAAGATGTAGGTACATAGGGTACCTAGGTCAGAAAAATATAATAAAAAAATATTCTAGGTGGCAATAGCCACCCACCGTTTGTACATATCGGACAAGATCAAACGATCTGCCATACTCCTTATGATTGAGTTTTTACACATGTCAACTCTGGACATAAACGAGGCTGTTCTCTTTCTCTGGATGGCATTGAAAGAGTCAACACGGGATGTTGTGTACATTTCTGAAGCGCTACAGTAGCGTTTCAGTCCCATGAGATGCCTGAAATCATTGTTGTATGTCACTCTGATACCATCGTATGATTTTTTGGTATAGTCTGTCCAAAGTTGACACGTGTAGAAAGACTGACAATAAGATTTGAAAAGGGTGATTTTCACGTCAGACGAGCAGTTAAAAAATTTCCTCGCTATCATGTTGCCAACTACACACAATGATCTGATAAAATTTATCTTACTTTAAATACTGTTCTGTACCATGCGATGTGCTTTGGTTAGCGAATAAAAGCAGCTTTTTTTTATTATAAAAGTGTTATAACTAAAAAGTTAATCTGCGTCATAAGTACATGCGAGAATATTTTTTGTTGTTTCAACTTATAAGCTCCTAATATTTTGTTGTTTTGAAAAAGCTAAAAACCGATTTAATATTTATTTACACTGTTTTTATGTTTTTATTATATCCGTCAAGAATATTTTTTAGATAAACCATCTCGGTAACGTTATCGATACAATAGATAGTGAAAGAACCATCCAAATCGGCCCACCAATTGAAGGATTATTCGAGAACATTTATGTATATAAAAACATAATACAGCCGATCGTAGAACCTCCTACTTTTTTTGATGTCGGTTAAAAACATCAGACTACGTGTTCTGAAGTTTGCAAACATTGAATCTAAGTGAAAAATCTAAAAGGCCTAAAATGCATGTTTAAATTTATTTTTATGATTTCTCATTTCTCTCAAATAATTCTTATTATTCAACGTCATTTTGAGGTGTATATTATCGCTCTTCAGCGATAAGACCGCCAATTGTAACTTGTTTTTTAAGTTATTATTTAACGTATTTCTTATATAGGTACTAAGTGTGCAATTAAGTATTATCTATCTATTTATTATTATAGAATAAGTATATTTTTAATTTTGTTTTTGTGAAAGTGGCTTGTCCTGGCTGTAACATATTATATATGTATGTCTGATAAAAATGTTTTTTTTCGTCTCTAAAATATAATACGATATGTAAATTTTGGACACCTAGACACGCAGAGCTGTACAATAAATGCGTATCATTTTAAATTTTGAAGCGAGGTAAGCTTTAACCTGGTTAAAAACATAACATAATTATGAAAAACTTGGCTTTTGTACCGGCTTGTCTAGCGTTTTTGCTGAATAAAAGTATTCTGTGTTATTTCAGGGTAACTACATCTATGCAAAATTTCAGCCCGATCCGTTTTGTAGTTTTAGCTCTAGGTCATTTGTTTCTCTATATCTAGGACATTCATCCAAACATCCAAACTTTCGCAATATGGTTTTTTTACTCTTTATGAGAAAAAAAACTATTGTTATAATTAATAATTAGTTTTAGTTCATGAAATAACAGAATATTTTTTAAAATTCAATTCAAAGTTTTCAGTTTGTATATCTTTTTTTAACACCATGAATGGGCGTGTGGCGCATACCACGTAGCCGCGCTGCGCGCCCGCAAGCCAAGTCGCCGCCGGGAGGCGCGGAGGCACTATGGAGCTCATTCGCGCCGCATCTAGCCAGTGACCGCTGCCCCGCGCTGGACCGATGTCATTTTCCCAGTCGTTTCCCGCGCAAATCCAAACCTTAACTTTCTCTCTATTCTTTATCTTACATTGTATTCTGTCGCGTCCCCAAACTACTTTCTACACTTCTGTACGTTTTCGTTTTCTCTTCAATACAGTATTTATATGTGAAGTCTGCGGTTTCAATCAAGCATTCCCCGTAGGAGCCTGTTAGGATACCTGCCGTAGGCCCACAGGCGTAGTGTTATTACAACTAAAAAGTATCATCTGTCATCCACTTAGAGAATTCAACCTAACCGTCATCCATCAGCAACATCA
Source organism: Eupithecia abbreviata (assembly GCA_943735965.1). Classification (NCBI taxonomy): domain Eukaryota; kingdom Metazoa; phylum Arthropoda; class Insecta; order Lepidoptera; family Geometridae; genus Eupithecia; species Eupithecia abbreviata. The sequence goes on along the minus strand of OX030977.1, from coordinate 6,920,996 downwards.
GCACTTTTGTTGGGAGGTGGTGATTTCCTCGGTCCAAGAGATACGTACACAGACAAGTGACTTCATGGCCACAGATCGTCGGCGTCCACTGCGTCCAGCGTTTTCGTCAATTTACGCGCGAAACCTGAAAACCGAAATTTTAAATGCATTTTTATGGCTTATCGATTGAATAAAAATTTGGTATTTTTTAATGGTTTATCACCTTTCATACTCAAAGTCTGCAAATTGGTATTATAATGAAGAATCCTTATCTATTCGACCGCCTTGAGTAACCTCGGATAAAAAAATGATTTTCTGTGCATTTTAAAATATTTTTCTTGATTTTTTCGTGTGAGTAAATCATTCGCTTAAATTCACCCACAGATACAAGCTGAACTATCAGGTACATTTGTTTCCAAGCTTGAGTCGTAACTGTGAAGCTACAAACCACGAAACATTTTATAACCCTGAAAATAAAAACTCATGTCGCAGTTTTCTAATGCATTCTGCTTTACTAAAAGCAATTTAGCTGCTCAACAAACAGAACCTTCATTTACTTATACAAGACTGTATTTCGTAGAAAATTTATAACAAAATTTTACAAGTGCGGGCGCGCTCTGGGAGTAAACCTTATTGTGACACAAAATAGTCAGCGCCTTAGAGATAGATATTTTAACGCCAGTCACTGAATAAAAAGTTGAAATAGGAAGGAAAATAGCAGCACTTTCGCAAGTTTCTTGGCAAAAGTGCTATAAATTCAGGCTCAGAAAATATTTAGGAGACACATTTTATAGGTACGGCAATACATAACCACAAAAGGAGGTTTCCACCATACTGTATGATTTAGCCGACACGCAAGTTATCGTAATATTTGGGATAATGCTGGACAATTCACGCAGAATCATATAGACGCAACTGAACTGAGCGAGCTTGGATACTAGATAACATAATAGATTTTATACATAGAAAGATCTAGTCCATAGTGGCCATAGTTTAAGTAACAACTAAAAATAGAGCCAATGTTTTATGTAGGGCGAGAGACACATGCCAATTTATCTTGTCGTAGCGACGCGACGTCTGTCAAAGTTCAAGTTATCATGACCCTTATCTAAAAGGAATTACTTCATGTGTCAATCGCAGGCACACTCTGATCCAGCTTTCATTAAGCTGGAGCACAGAATAACTTTACAGTACTAACGGCTCTTGACGAGTTGGTAAGTACTTTGGTATTAGATATATTTCAGGATATTTACAACCGCTTGCTCTCTTCAAAACAACCGACAATATATCATGAGGTCTAGAAGACACCATGTCTTCTAGACCTTCATAATATATTATCTGTCACATCATACATTTTTACCAGGTGAGATTGTGGTGAAACGAATGTCAATTGGATATAAAAATAATTTAAAGAACTTTGTTCTAAATAATGTCATGTCAGAAATTATATACCTAATAAATTGTGTAGGTAATATCCCAAATATTTACGGACTATAATTCACATCGACAATAACACATTATGTACATAATTATCAGTCATGGTTATCTCACTTTTTTCTCTTAATAATTTTAAACGTTTTTTTATTAAAACGCCTATCTTACTAAAATCCACTTCCAAGAATTTAAAAATATTTTCAGTTGACTTGTTAAATTAAGCGTAAAATATGAAGACGAAAACATTCAAGAGGCGTCTCGGTTGAAAAATGTAGCTCATTAAGAAATGTTTAGCTCAGCTAATTTAACTGGAGGTTTTACATCTCTTGGGAAATTACAGGCATTGTGCGTTATGTACCAGCGAAGTTTTAGACTTTGTTCAACAAAACATTTACAAGAACCTTTATTATGGAGAACTACTTATTCCACTGTTGTTTCATTTATCTAACGATCTCTATTGTTCTGAACGGTTAATTTGTAACAATGATCGAGCTAATAAAAAGGAGTGGTTGACTGAACGATGAAATACTAACCTTGCGTGCTTTTTGGGTAAAACAAATCGTGATGAGAAGATTTTATTGTGGGCACAGCTAGTCCGACTGTGATGCGTATATAATAAGCGTTTGTACAGTCATTTTGTACAGTTTATCACCATCATCATCATTTACAGCCTATACTTGTCGTCTAAAAGAATGCTCGGTATTGGGGTGATTCATAATTATGGTGAGAAATAAAAGTCCCTACATCATTAAGGACACTATCTGAGGGTATAAATATAAAATATCATGTTGGTAACTTCATTCGTTTTTTTGCAACCTCCAATTAAAGACTATGGAAATGACTGATGCGACAATGATAAAGAAAATCGAGCACCACGCCAACCACGCGGTGATTAACTTTACTTTCACTGCTGAAGTAGTAAGTAAGGCATTGGTGCTGAGTCGAGACCTTTTTGCTGCTGTAGCTGTAACACACATCAATCTCTTTTTTTTATATTATTTGCAATTGTTTTTTTTTCGTTTTAAGTTATTTTTATTCAAAATGTCATACCTACTTTGTTTATGTTTTGTACTGCAGCAGCAAAAAAATGAATGTCTATGTCTATATCTGAACGTACCTTTCCAAACAAAGGATGATGCAGGTGGATATATGCTTGTAATGTTTCCACATTGCTCGTCACCGTGCAACACTGTCACTGTTGTAGGTTTTCAGCGTTAGCTCACGTCATTTGATATTCTCAGCTCATGTGTAGGTAAATCGCTTAGGTATTTGAACGAATAGGCCATGTTTCGCAGTAATTGTAGCTGTCGGGCGGACAAATGTGCCGTCCGCCGTGTGCCAGGCCAGCTCACTCCGACAGCCATTAAACCCGCAGATAATCTTAAATTACTGACACAATTGTAACGTTTACACATTGGGATGGTTGAATACAAATTACCGTACATTCGGAATATGTGACCGCTGACCAGTGTTTTTGGCGTAGGTATCTTCATAATCATTTGTTGTGTTGGCAATTGTGGGCGATACAAGTTTCATGCGCTCAGAAGTTAATGATGTGCTTGAATTTAATATTTATTATTTCCATAAAAAATACATTAATGCTATTAATTATGCAGATATGCAGTTATTTTTTATTTACAAATACTTAATCATTAAATCATGTAGTTGAAACGATCTTATCGCAAGAGGGCGGGAGCGATTTATAATGATAAAAAATAAAAAATAGTCAGAATTATAAAAAACCTGATGCTATGTTATTCTACATGAGTATTAAATGTTAATATTCTCGTAATGGCTCCTCTACACGTTGGCCAACATGTGTGTCATAATATTGGGAAAAACTAAAAAAAAAATACTTTCAAGGTATGGACTTTTCTTTTTTGTACAAGATTTTTTGTTTAAATATTTACTACCTACGCTAAAGTTATAGAATTTAGATAACGTGCGATCGCTTTTGAAGATTGTTAACTACTTGGCCAATGTGTGGACGTGACGGCCATAAACACGCCACAACTCCTTTGATGTGCGTTAAAAAACCTACATCAAATGGATCTTGGGTTAATGTATTGGCCAATACTACACCAACACAACCATCACCAAACACCCGCGCTACACGATGGCCAATACGATTTATATACCAATAGGTGCGCCAATATGTTGGCACACTTATTGGCCAACGTGATGAGAACCATTAGAAATTACACAGAAAAAACCATTTTCCTCACACGTGTGAAACTCTAGCAACGTTGCTCCATTTATGCACGGAATTAAACTAACAACCCAATTCAGCCAACATGATGCTGGCTTATCTTATCCGAAATTCCAGTTATTTAGTAGTCTTAGATGCTCATCTGCCTAGTTTGAGGACTGAGACAAAGCAGAGCGCGTATAACTTAATATATGCAGCAAAGCACAATGTTAGGTTCCCCACAAACTTAGGCAACTTTCAAAGGCGATCCCTCGGGTCTCGTTTATGCAAATCTCGGGTAATTTCTTCGGCGAGAGGCACACGGGACCCTTTGCCGAGATTGAGTTGACTTTTCAACCGTACCTCACCTACGAAATACATTGTATTAGAACACAAACATGTTACACACCCGCGCCATCGCCGTCCAATCGCGTCAGCAGCGTTTCATACAACATTCATATGAATAAAGATTCTTTGGATACATTTTCATAGTTCATGGCAAAAGACTGAATGTTGAATAAAATATGCAGATACTTATAATTTCAACAAGTCTAGTTTTAAAATACATTATTTTGTAAATCAATAATAAATCTGAAAGATGCTGATGCTTAAAATGCAATCCTTCTTTTATAAAATTTCTAAAGGACACATCTGTAGCAAATAAAATATAACACAAATTCAAAGATTTGGAATATGGTAACAATAAACTCGCCGAAAAGCGGAAATTGTGAGCAGCAAATGTGAAAAGTTGGAATACAAGCGAGAAGCTCTGCCTAGTTCCGTGTCATTACCATACCATGAAAGTATATTACTTTGTTATCACAATATTTGGAAGGTAACTTGTAATAATTTTACTTTTTCTTTTGATGAAATTGAAATAAGTTTGACTCGTGCCAAGAAGAATCAAAACAAAACTGTTGAAAAGAACAGACGATTTTTTTTCTTGCAAACATAATAAAAACATTTTAGGGTAGGTAAAGCGTAACGTAGGTATGTTGATATCACTTGGTTTCATTTATCTACGGTAGAAGGTACCTTAAGCTTGTAATCGTATTAAATTAGCCTTTTGTTTACTTGTTATGGAATTTGAAAAGATCGTCTGTGAACAAACAAAAAGATTTTCTAAAGCTGAGCGGAAATAAGCATCAAATAACGAGCAGCTCATTAAAACCATACCAAAATGTTCGGAAGGAATCAATGGAGACCAGGTAATGAAGTCTATTGACGAGGTATTTTTTAATCATATTTTTTATTATCATTATTATTCATATTCATTGATATAATAATAACAAATAAAGATCTCAATTATAAAGGCATAGGATAACACATTCAAAGGAACGGTACAGAGAACAAGTTTTTGGAAAGGCTTCTCTTCTTCATCATCTTTATCTTTATCTTTATCACAAAACTCGCGAGGTTCCTGAGCTCTCGGCCAAATGATGGGTGAAACAGTGGACTTTCATGTTTTTTATTGTATTTTTTTACGACGGGGATCGTTTGGGCTTTGAGATCTAGGCCTAGTTTGACAACCAACCCAGCTATGATGCGCTATATGCCGCGGAAGACTTTCAACGCTATAAATTGATTCCGTTCTAAGAAACTCATTGTTCCTTGCCAAAAGTATTTGAATAGAGTCATCAAGCTTTCACTTCACGCTTGCGACACCTTTATGGGGGTATTATACGTTATTATGCCGCGCCGTCCCAATCTACTCAGCTCGGCGCAGTTAGGAGTCAATTTTGCAGACTCTCAAAATTGCAAGTGGGGCGATGGGCAATGACGGCAATTACGTAACGATTTCTTGTTACCTTTCCTTTGGTAGGGGAATTGAATTAAGCAAGAATATGGGCGCCCAAGCAAGCCCATATTTCTTTATATGTAGCTGTGGGAAGTCACTACTTCCTGCCATAAATACAAAACTGACAATAAAATTATTTAATTTAGATTTGTTCTTATCCGGTTATGCTTTTTCTACAAATAGAGCACGAGGCTGCATCCAAATTATTGTTGAAATAAACACGGTTGCTTGTTATAAACTCAGCTAGGTACCTACTTATTATTTTACTAAAACTAGAAGTATTTCGAAAATGTGAGTTGTTGTTCATTAATTAGAGAAACATTTAATATATACTAGGTACAAACCATTTTCATCTAACATATACATACGACGACCGATGTGGCGCGGTGGTTTTTGAATATTAGTGCGCATATTAATTCAATACCGCTTACACGCATTGTGTGTGTATTCAAATATGGGGTTAAACTTGTTATTTTTTAGATTCAATGTACTGTGACAAAATGGCTTCCCACAAGGTTCAAACGAGTGGTCCGCGAGCTGTCTGTCATCTGATGCCGTCAGTATAAAATATATCTAAACTTTACTAGTTAAAGCCTATATACTTGAATGCAGATTTTTGTGCTGCACTGCAGCGGTGCTTACGGTGAGCGGCTAGACATAAGAAGAAAGAGGCGTTACTTGTATAAATGGAAGAAGAGAAGGGGCTTTTGCAGGGTAAAGCCCCTTATGTTCTTTTGAATCTTAATATTTAGGCATTGATGTTTCAATTGAAATATTAAACTCCTAATAAACAACCTAAGGAAATAGTAACTACATGATTGTTGGTGATTCACTGACACTGCGTGAACAGCAGTTTCTGCTCATCATCACCAAAACATTTGTGAAGACTAAATTCTTGAACTAATGGAGTAAATACGGGGAGTATTCCTATCAAAAATGTTCATTAGAGCAGCACTTTAAAACTAGACTTAAAAACGGCTGTGCACTAAACTTACAGTGGGTGATGATATCGGTCATTAAATGTAATTCATTAATTGTGTGTAATGTGATTAATTCATTGGGTTGCGTTTAAACATGTTATCTGTATGTATCAGATGTATTTAACGAAAATAAAGGTATTGAGACCTGGCATCTTCACAAAAGTATTCGTGATAATAGGCAGAATCTACAGTTCACACATTGTCAGTTTACCAATTACCCTAGTGAGCGCAGCCCTCGCATGTAATATGACATCGTTACAGTTCATAGCGTTTGTTTGTCAACCGATTCGTGTTCCATCGACCATCCTCTCATGCTCCGCTGAGTTCGTACAGCGATAAGACTGTGTACTTAGTACTTATCGTACCTATAGCACAGAATTTAACCATAGTTCTAGGATCCTTTATCTAAGTTACTATATTATGTGACGAAGTGTGTACTAGCAAGTAATAACCTAATAACCTATATTGTGTTGTTATTATGTGTTTGTACAGTTCATCAATCGGTTCACCATGGTACGTTTGAAGTGAATTTCTATAAATACAGAAATATTTTATAACTAGAAAGTTTTTTCGGCAAACGAAAGATAGCACGTTATTTTATACAGGGTTATTGGTAATTCGACGTATTCCCGTTAGGAGGTGATAGGGGTGACTATTTGCGATAATTTTCATCCCCATAAGTATCATGCAAAAGTGAACCATTTTTAAGTTATCATGATTTTTAGCTTTTTTCAAAATAAGTCAAAAGTGCATATCAATTTTGATGTCGCAATAACCCTGTATAAAAACAAAAAAACATACAATATAAACTATAACGAATGTATTTACAAGACTTGGAACTTGTCAGGGGGGTAACCTAATGATGAACGCCACAGTACTTGGATTTTTTCGACGGGCCGTTAGGAAAGGTTCATTAACCGATGCAGTTAAAGGAAAATGTTCTTAGAAGACTAAACATAATTATTATAATCCCCTTTCTAAGATTTAAATAAAATCTACAATTAGAAATAAAATGGGCAATTTACATAAAAACGTTATTTTGATTCCAATAATTGATCCTGTTTCTTATACTGGTCAAAATCTTCAAGCAGCGATGATTTCCCACAAAATGTACGGAAAACGTTTCTTGCTATTTCTGACTTTGTATTGCTAACTGTAATTTTTTTGCATAATCTGATTAAAAATAGTCTCATAACTATTTTAAGATAGATAAGACTACCCTTTACGTTTCAAAAATCAACCCTGTTAGTTGACTTTAGTCAATGTAAGGTAAGGCTCATAGAAATCTGAATAATAGGGCACTATTATTTAGATCCTATATCAATCGGAATAATAGGGTAATATTATTTAGATTTCTCTGGTAAGGATAGACCCTCTTCCTAGAAGAGGTCGACAAGGTCTTTTATTCTTATTTATATAATGTTTTAGAGTACCATATGAATACGTCTTTATCTGAATGATCGATAAAATAATAATCAAGGTAGCTTGGTCTTTTTAATATTCATCCTTCATAGAGGAAACCGTAGGTAGTAAATGTAGATGTATAAACTTTGAATCTCAGCTTTTGACGATGGCGTCGGAATGACGAAACCCAGCACTTAATAACTATGGACGGACGACCTTATTCCACCCTGTAAACGTTTTCATTTTCATAGGTGAGGACTCTCGAAAACACAAGTGCCTTCGTTTATATCAAGACTAATAAAAACACCACTTAAAAAAGTGGCTCCTAAATGTTTTACCCAGAATATCTGATAATTACTTTGTAATAACATAAATACAATTAAGCTTATAAATTTCCTTGAGCATTCCGTGTTCAAGGAAAGTTGTAAGCAGGGATATAAACGCATATTATAGTGTTTTGTATTTTCACTAGATTTTTATATTGGTAAAGTGATTTTGATGTTTAAGTAGATACGATTCTGGTCGCGAGCAATCATTATGAATGCAAACCGCTATAGATTAAAGCATTTTACTTTGTACGACCTCTGTGGCACGGTGGGAGAAGGTCTGCAGAAGGTCGCGGGTTCGATTCCGGCTCGGGACAAATTTGTGTACGATCTACAAATATTTGTTTTGGGTGTTCTGGTTTTTTTTATGTATAATAAAAAATGTCTTTATATTTAATGTATTACATATGTATAAGTTATCTGGTACCCATAATAAAAGCTCTGCTTAGTTTTTAGAATTATCGAGCATTATTTATTATTATTAAAGGTAAAAAATGTTGTTCATTTTTTTTTCTTAATTTCCATACGTATACGAAATTCTATAATACTCTTTCTATAATAGCTTCATTATATTTGATAAAATTTATTTAATTATTGTTAAAAAACTATCAGCTTGTGTTTTATCTCCTTTTTTGTAGATTGGGGTGACAATTGCATGTTTCCAGTCCTGAGGTAAACATCCTGTTTGAAATTTAACTTCGAGTCTCACACAGTTTTTGATGATGAAACATTTTAGTTTGTCAGGAGAGGGTTCTACATTTAACTTCTTTATAGTTTTTTCAATATCTTTAACAGTGAAAGAAATGTCAGTTAGGCTGTTCACTACCCGAGCACACCCAGTTATATCCGTGTTTAGGTCGAGTTCAGGCTCTTCTAACTATGCTTTGAGGGATTCCTCAGTTTGATCTGTATTTGTCAAAAAGTAGCTTCTATCCAGGGCTTATTCTTGATTTTTATTTTATTATTAGTTCATCATCATACATTATAAAATTTAGAGATATTTTGTATTCTAGTTCACCTGGGTGCTTACTACCTCCAAGGTAGTTTTTCTTGGATGCAGAGCTTAACCGTTCGTAACGGGGTGTGCCAAAACACAATGTGAACTGCAGATAAATCCCTCTATTGTTGACTGTACATACGAACACAGCGAACAATAATGCGCAAAGTTTTGTCTTCCCGGGTCGGAAGACCGGGCGAAAATGCAAACACACATGTGTTAAATAAATTTCAGGATGTTCAGATACATAACAGGAAATTACTTCTAGGAGCCAAGCTAAGGATATCCCAACTCGACCCAAAACTTAGCCGTAAATTGTCCTTCTTACATTTTTACGAACTCAGTGTAAAATTCATCTACGTTTAATATTCATTTATTCTCAAAAAGACAATTTAAAGTCACTTACATGAGAACAGGATTCTTAGGTTAAGGTTATACATAGGTTGTGGTCATTCAATAGCTGGCTCATTTGATGTGTTCACTTAATAAGAAGTGACTTATCATTTATGATATGTTGAGCTAATTTGAGTTTGAACACATTAAATGAGCTTACATTTTTAATTTGGGAGGGTAAAGTATTGTAAAGCTCTCTCATCTCATCTACTTACCTAGTACAAATAACTTATCACCTCTGCGTACTTAATCGCTCTAATTTAGATGAACGAACAAATTTACTGGGAACATTTTGGTGATTTTAAGAAAAATTGAGTATCGCACCTGTGCCACGTAGAACCGAAATTGAACGTCATTATCCCGCACCATAATCTTAAATCACTCCGGCTTAGTGTTTCGATTACAGACAAAGGTTCGGTAGAAAACCCACATTATGATCGTAGTTGAATAATTGTACAGATAAGTAGAATTGATAGCTACGGCTTTGCTCTATTCAACTTTTTCGAAACCAAATGGTAATGGCGATCAATGGTTCTTTTAACCCGTTTAAAACCATCACTCTACTTGTATTCTTAAAATGTTATTAATATCTAGTGATGTATATCTGTCACAAAAATATATACTCTTACAATTTATTTTTTCGATCAGAATCTCTGCAAAGCATTCGCTTCTTTTATGTCTGTAAATAATACAAGGGCGGAATAGGGGAGAAGAATTCCGAGGGCCCTTCAGCTAAAAGGGGGTAAATAAATCTGACTATTCAATAAACTCCGGCTAGTCATTACTATTATTAATATCTAAGGTTTGATTTATACCGCTGGGGCAAACGTGTTCTTGAGTGGAGACCACGACTCGGTAAACGTAGTGTAGGACGCCCTCCGACCAAGTGGGATGACGACCTGCGAAGACTGCAGGTAGACGCTGGATGCGTCAAGCTGAAGACTGGGCGCTGTGGTGCTCATTGGGGGAGGCCTAAGTCCAGCAGTGGACTAACATAGGCTGATGATGAAGGTTTGATATTGTTTTTTCATTGTGTTTAAAACAACAAATACAGAGAAATCTGTATACATTTTTTAGTGTGAAGAATTTTCAAAACAATAAACTTTTCTCACTAAAAACCAAACTAAAACGAAACAAGTAACATAAAATAGCTGAGCTCGATATAAATAATAATAAAACGTGAGAGCTGCGAGACGGCCGGACGCACACAACTTTTCTCGTTATATCCTTTGGAGATGTGTTGAGATTTGCCCAGATCTAGTGCAACGGGCACAATGGGTGTTTTCGTAACCTCTTTGTGGGGAAGCTGGGACACGTCTATTCGGAGTTTTTGTCGAGTGCCGAGGCTGCGGAGCCACCCGGTCGCACACGTGCCTTCGCCCGCGGACGCGCTTAGAATTCAATATCCGTATTTCACGTTACGTCTCTCACACATAAACAACTGATAGGTACTTGGACTTTTTGTATTCCATTTGCTGATGTTCTAACTAAACGATATTAGATTCAGTGTCCCTCGATGTTAACCAATTTCTGTTCACAAAGAAACAGGGTAGTCTTTGAGGAGAGTTTCGGGGAAATCTTTTGAGAATACGAACTCGCAAAGTAAGTCGATCTCCTTGTGCAAATAAGTCGAGTTTTTTTCCTGTATGGGTGTTTATTCACCTTGTTGCTTGGTTTGGCAAGAGTGAAATCTTGCAAATGGGTGGAACATGCTCAGTTATTTCGTTAAAAGTTATCTGCCTCTTAATATGCAGCTATGGAAGTCTAACTTTGCAATTTAATTAGAGTATAGCTGAAGTAACCGTGTGGAGTCCGGTCACGAGCGCGCGCTGGGCCGGACCGGCTCGCGCCGCGCCATGTTAATGACCCCACCCCTGCATTATCTACTTCACATCATTATTCTCAGGAACTTTGTAGATTGCAACTGGAATTGAAGCTGCATGAATCAACTACGCTGACTGCTGAGACTTATGAAAACAGATTCTCTAAAATAAACGCATTTGTCGTAAAATTGGTCGTGCAATAAATAATTTTTACTAAGTAGCTTCAGCGCGTGCCTACTTTGCAAGCATAAATTAAAAAGACGAAATAGGCGTCAAACTTACAATTTGTATATTTGCTGTAAGATTAGTTCTGAAAACCTAGGTATATAAATTTAATAAAATATTATGACTCTAGAACATTATGTGCTCTAGAATATTTTCTTTGTATCACTGAAAATATCGTTAAACTTTTAGAATGTAAAGGTTAATGAATGGCGCTCTTAAATTGAATTAAAGCTACTCACGTCTATTTCGCCTCGTAAAACGTTTATACGCTTACTGAAATACGAGTAACTAAAATTAAGACTGTTTAATGCTCTATTCCGTTGAAACAGACTCAGGTAGCGCTATCCGCTCAGAAAACTTTACAGTTTATTTTTTGTATGTTGGTACTTTTCGTTTCATATTGAAATCCTTTGTTCGATGTTTATTGCATTTACGGTTTACTTTGTAGCATAATTGGGAGGTAATGGTTTCTAACAAAATTGAGTTAAACGTGCTTTTCAAAGTTATTTCTATTTATCTTTTAGATTTTCGTAGACGATCGTTATTTCGTAGCAAACTCTAAGGAACCGTAGCAGTTGATCTTAGCGCTACGGTAAATAAGTTCTTTCTGGGTAAGCGTGCTTAGCCACCCAACCACCACACTTACATTACAGAGATTGTGTCCAAACGCTTAACCGTCAGCAATAAAATTGATTAAATATCTTGTATGTTAAAATATTTAGCCTGATATGTATTAGAGCAAACCATCTTTCAGAATATCACATCAAATTAAATGGAAAATAGTAGACATAATGAATTTATTCATGAGGGACGATTATATTTGTAACCATAACAGTTATTATGAATTGAAAAAGCACTATTTAGATTATATTGATTTGTTTTATTGGAATTTAACGAGATAGGCATGAGCGTGCAACGCCGGCCACCAAGACCCAGTATTAATTACTGTCTAACTAAATCCAATTATTGGATTTGCTATCTCAGTTTTCAAAGGAGGGCGTAACATATATGTAGTTCTTACTTATAATATAGCAACAACAATACCGTGCAACTTCTCACAATACGTAGAGTTCCGTTCCGAAACCTTTCTCATTTCGTTTTTGTTTCGTTCCGCGCCGCCGCGGCCGCAGATGTTCTGCGAAAGCGGCGGCTCATCTACGGATTAGTAACCGTTAGGTTTCCGCGCTATGTGCCCTTCATTACAAATAGGAGCATCTCGACATGCGACACTCATGAAACTGGATGTTTTTAGACGTGCGGAAAGGGATACGGGGTGGGCATGTGGCTTTTGGGGTAATGGCTTTTATTAACTGGTGAGAGTTTCTTTAACTTCGCAGGTTTCTGAAAAGATGAAAAAGAGGTAAAAACTTTTGTGAATAGGAGTTTCAATCAAATTTTTGTGAGATAAATTCAAAGCATTTCAAAAGTATGTTTAAACTCAATGGTGGATTAAGTTATTAAAATTTAAAAGATGACGGGCGTTGGGAATTACTGTGCCGACCTCCAAAAATTGAGGAGCTCAGGTATTAATGAGAGGCGCTCCGGTTACAAAGTCTGCGCGGTGAACTCCCTCAGAGAAAATTACGCGGAATTTACATAATAGAGAATCCGTGGCCGCTCCAGTCCTTTGAAAGTCGGCGCCGCCCGCCGCTGGACCAGTTTCCAGTGACACTGTACCTACTACATTAAATTAGCATCTCGCTCACTTTGTTAGTAACGGCTACTTCGACAGGGCGAAATTTGTTTGAGCAAAAAGGTGGGGTCATTTGCACCGCACCGTGCCAAAAACGGGCAAAGTTTCTCTTATTCGTGAAGCTGAACTTTCGAGATAGGTCAGGAAACTGAGGTATTAGTTTAATTTCATTTAGATATTTCAATCAAAACTAAAGTCGGGCGGCGGAAACAGGTAGTTAACACAGAACAGTAGTATTAAAAGTTTACAACTTTTAATAGCGTGTGCGTTCATCCTACCTATCATACTATAAACATACCAACAGGTAGGCAGCATAATAAATAAACGTTTTCTGAGGTAGGCAAAACCTTGAAAAATACTATTATTCATAGCACACGCCAACAACTTACATTCAAACCAGTTATTTCTTGAAATAACAAGACTCGAATCCATATTGCCTTAACCTTCCAGAGACAAAGAAAGCAGTTCCACGTGTAACAACATTTGTCGAGCGAAACTTTATTACCGAGGCGGTTAGAGCCGTGTGCGGTACAAATTATCAGGGGAAACGTCTGAATCAGCTGGAGCTAAAAACGTGAATGCAGCAGTCCTCGCTGGTAATTGGGTAACCGCCGCGCATCATTAGGTAATTGCAGCTGTGGCCCGCTGCGCCCGCCCGTCCTCATTGGCCCTACCGTCGGAAATCGCTCAATACTCGATCGTCAAACGATGAGAGGGTTTGTTCTGTGACATTTGTTCAGCCACAATCTCACCTTATGGTAAGTGATGATGTGGCATTCAACTTATGACAAAGGTCTTGACGACTAGAGCTACTCAGTTGATTGACAGATTCAAGGGATGCTTATTGAAGTACTCCTATTTTTATTTAGTTTTCATCTTGTAACGGTATTTAGGAAAATAATAATAATAATAAATAAATAATGCTGGACAATTCACACAGCATTATCTAGCCCCATGGTAAGCAGAGCTTGTGTTATGGGTACTAGATAACTGATATACATAATACAATACATTACATAGATAGATATATTTTTTTATTATACATAGAAAACGACCAGAACACCCGGAACAAATATCTGCAGTTCGTACACACAATTGTTCCGAGGCGGGAATCGAACCCGCAACCTCCTGCGTCGCAGGCGGACCTTCTAATTTCTAATAATTACCTAATTTTAAAGTATTAATAAATTTAGCATTGAACAATCTCTCTTTATGCGTCTAGAGGTAGGTCTAGAGATGTTATACAGCTTAGGCTACGTTAAATAAATTTTCCTACTGTTTGTATTATTTTGCACCTGGACCGCGCGAATACGTTCACAAAGCACAGGTCAGCCGAGCTTAACTTAAGCCTCCTATGCGTTTATAACGCAGTACTCTAAGGTCTGTTGGTTCATAATGTATAATATTTCGTCAATATTATATTACAATGAAAGTGTCTTTTTCCTAACCTAACCTAACAGGTTTTGTTGTCAAAATAGGCCTATGGATCTATTGAGATCAAGGCCTATTTTGACAGCAAAACCTACGGGATCCCTGCGGTATAAAACTAGAATTACTTATAATTCTACAATATTTATTTGGTTCCTCTAATGTGAATAGATGATTTAATAAAAATGAAAGTGCACTGATTCGTTCACAATTTTCTCAAGATCTCGAGAACCTTACGGTCTGTTAAAGTCACTTATGTTTTCATTCGTAGGTTATTTCTAATCATTCGGTTCCTCAAAGCCAATTTCTTGATCAGTTTACTTAGTTTAGCTTACGACTTTCCAAAAAGGTAGGCTCTGTCCCGCTACTTGCAATGAAAATTCCCATTTCTAGCGTATTCGCACAAAAGGCTACAACGTGGCCTTTTAATTGCGTTTAGAGATTAAATACCATGGTAGGGTTTATCAAATCAATCGAAACGTTTTCAACTTAAGTTGCTCTCAGCGTTGTCTGTCGCACACCAGTTTACCACCATTTTATTACGAGTCTAAATACGAACACCACTCCTTCCTTTTCTGCACTTCTATCATTTTAACAAGCACTGCGCTAAGATCACCTTCTTCAAGGAAAATAGGATTTATTATCTCGTCGGTATTTTGGAGTTTATTTTTAACCCCCAACGCCAAAATAGAATTTTTATAAGTTTGACATTTCCGTCATCTGGTGTGTGAATGTTCCATAGGTCCCAAACGGATAATTCAATTTTGATTAAGTTTTATTTGTTTGAAAAGTGTATTGATCGAGTATTTTTACGCCATGTTCGATGAAAATCAGTTTAAGTGCTATCCTCATATTCAAACAGTTTAGGTAAGTACATAATATATGTAGGTACATGTACCTATGTACCGACCCACAGGGGTAAGTAACTCTGTGTTATGGTTATAGACCCTGAAAATTGCAAGAATATCGCTTTGAGGCTTTCGTTCTGTATCAATTTACCCAAGAACTATGCTAATCCCGTGTAATTAGAAACCGAGAGACGTTTATAGTGTCTCAGGTGACGAAACAATGCTGTAATGAACAGACGATGTTGGGGCCCAGGCTGGGACAAGAACGACGCGAACGCAAGAATTAATGGAAAGGTCGATGCTACAGTTTTATTACAACATAAAATAGTTGCATCTTTGTTTATTAAGACTACCCACGGCATAGCACAATTTCTGCTTTTTGTATGTTTGTGTATTTGATAAGCCAGGGGATTAATATATTTTGTAATTATAATAAGTTGGGTTATATTATAGTTTTTTTCAACAATAAAAAGTTACTTGCACGGTGTAAGAACAATCAAACTATAATAAGAATTTTTCTTGTGAATGCAGAGTATCAGAAACTTTAAGAACAATTTGCCCTCTACGCTGCATAATGCATGAGCTGCACATTCTAAACACGCATCGAGGTGAATTAATGACATTAATATTGGGCCTAGCGCAGACCACAGGCGAAGTTACATTAAGTTTGGTCCTCAGCCTAAGTTAGCTTGGCTCGCAAACTCTGCGCTATTACACTCCAGCATTGTAGGTATGGGTATACCTAGCCTAATGCTAGGTACATCTACTATACGCTGTTCCTACACTGCAGTTAGGACACTAGCCAACAGCACCTCATGGGTGTGACTATTTTATTTAAATAAGATAAAAATATGTATGTTTGTAAAACCAACTACCTGTACACCTGTACCTGTTGTTGACTAGCAGGTTCTTCATCATCATAAGCCGATGTTAGTTCACCGCTGGACATAAGCCTCCCCTAATGAGCGCCTTTTCTTTAGCTTGACTCATCCAACATCTCCCTGCAGTCGGAGGGCATCCTACACTACGTTTAGCGAGTCGTGGTCTCCACTCAAGAACACGTTTACCCAACGGTTGCCGTTTCGTCGTGAAATTTGGCCGGCCCACTGCCACTTCTTAGAGCTATGTCAATAACTGGTTCTCTGCCGGAAGTATTCGTTACGAATCTAATTAGAGAATCCTCAATTTAGAGAAACTCCAAGCATAGCTCTTTCCATAGCTCGCTGAGCTACTTTGAACTGATGAACCAGCCCTACCGTGAGTGTTCACGTAGCAGCTCCGTAGGTCATCACGGGTAGGACGCACTGATTGAAAACTTCCGTTTGAAACCTCAGAATGTGTCAGTTAAACGTGTAGCCAGGGTCAGTTTTTTAAGTAAGTGGGAAATTCCTATCACCCCGCCATTACCATGACCGTTACCATGGCCAGGAATAGTGAGGCGGCCGGGAACTGGCTGCCATTTATCCTTGGCAGGTATCATAGGGGGTCAATGCCCAATATCCTTACGCTGGACATGCGAGTTGGGTATCGCAGTGCGTTGGTTGGGTAGCTGTTCTTCAAAGGGCGCTGCTACCCGTCCCCCGAAGTGTGTCCCTTAGTAGCCTCCTACGACACCCACGGGAGAATTTGTTGGTGCAATTAGAGGCAGTAACCACACAGCCGTAAGAAGCCCTAAGTGAAACCCAAATACTCAAACGCAACTCAGATTTAAGCACGCCTCAAAATCACGACTTGAGACGCACTAAAATCTGCATTGAGGTATAAGTTTCTGTAATTTACAAAGAAAATAATTTAAGAAATAGTAGTAACCTACGCAGCAGTTTCAGTGCCGCAGTCGTTTGGCATCTTAGCTCACACGTGATTTCACTCCGGTCGTTTTCAGATTATAGTGTTTGCAATTGCCTTGTTCAGTTCAATGCCTCGTGTAATAGTGTTGTATGCGCAGTTCACATGCATAAATCAATTTGCTGATCTCCAGAACAACAGCGTGCTGAACTGTTGTTATTAAAATTAAAAGTCTTTGGTTGTTTGTTCTGACAACAGCTTAATTTAATAAACAACTTCCATTCTCAGAATCCTATGAATATTTGGAATTAAATTGTCGAAATATAGGCAATAGTAATAATATAATATAGGCAGGTATTTCAGCAATTTATGGCTATATATTTCCAAACACTGACCATAAACCTAATACACGCGAAAATTTTCTGGCTTTCGCTGGTATTTGGTTCATAGGTTTATTACATAAAGGACCAAATATTAGATCAGTTCCCAAGATAACAATGCAATAACGTACCTACAAAAATATGAATTCACCATTCCATATAACCCGACGAAATAAGCTCCCAACACGAGTTATCGTAAAAGCATGTCCAGTTGAACAATTGTGCGGCGCACTACGAATTATTGGAAATCAGTACATGTGCAAATTACGCGATGCGAGAGACTCATTGGTCTCCAGAGCTTCGGGACATTTTACGATGCACGAGTTATGGAGCAAGGGTGGTAAAACGGATACATTTTAATGGAGAACTGGTATGGGCGTGTGGCTTTGCTTGCGTCACCTAGTTGTGAACATAAAACATTGAAACTCCTGGTTGCTCGTTAAAAACTGGGGTAGATATATACCTATCCTTCATCTGGTAAAGCAAGCTTTACTATCTTTGGCGTTAGTTGATGCTATGTACAGCGGATTGGTACCAACCGTTACTCAATTCTGTCCGACTACAAATAGGATTGGGTCGATTAAAGCCCAACGTTCCTTTTAGCAGGACCGAATTTATAGGTAGACGGTTGGTAATAATCTGAATATTTCCAGTAGCTACCCACCTACTGTACTACTACTACCGAGAGCGAATAATTGGGCAGAATCTAGGACGTGAATTTACAGTGCGTTTATCGAAATAACGTCATCTATAGAACCCACTGACAGGTTCCAACTGTTACCAGTCTCGTAATTATATTTATTTTATATACATAGTTTGATTACGAGATTGATGGTTTATTACATCTTCTATTTACTAGTTTATTAAATCTTCATGTTACCTATAGATTCTAAAAAGTTTAAAATATTTCTGTGTTGTGCAAACCTGACATGGGGCACACCTTTAGAAACCGAAGTATATACCTAGTTATGCTAACTGCTAACGTTGTACGTGAGTAGTTCGCAGTTAGTAGGTAGGTACACTCGATTCAACCACATTCAAACTTACGTGAATCCTTAAAAAGTATCTTAACACTTTGAGTGCTGAAAACGCACCGTATGAGTTTTCTACAAGTGACTAATATGCGTAAATCCACACTAGCGCAGCGGCTGAGAAAATACAGATCTTTGTGACTCAGCAGAGCTGTAATATTTTTCAAACGAAACGCATTTGCGGCGCAACACAACCGCTGTGTAGAGTGGCAGCACGAATTTTTTAGGTAAAAAAAAAGACCGCAGTCTTCGAAAAAAAACCGCAGTCAAAGTGTTAAGTATCTAACTACAGACGCAAAACTAAGGAATTTCTAACCTGACGTTACATAACAGACAGGCCGTCGTTTTAGTTGTTAGAACGTGATTCGTACAGATTTATGTTGGCATTTTATGAAGTGTTTTGTGATCGTGGCCCAATAAGCCCCGGTGATTATTGCCCTCGAAAATTGATTCGGATCAATTTATATTATCAACCCACACAGCAGGGGCATAAATAATTGAGTTTTGTGTTCTCAATCACATCCTGCCTGGCCCGGTTGCTGTTTATTTTGTGTTACGTTATTTACGCCGCTTTTTCAATTTTATTTTGTTGAAACGGAATCTAAACGAATTATATGAGATAGAACACAAGGAATATAGGATACTAGCTGTTCCCCGCCGTTTCACCAGCGGTTAATTGGAATTTCACATCACTAGGTCTAAAGAGGTATTTTTTCCCGTTCAGTAGTTTTTGGTAAATGGGAACCTCCTCCTTTTTTGAAAGCATACCGTACCATAAGTTTAGTAATACTAAATATCTTCAAGCGATAATTTTTCGATTCCGCATACGACCGCTGCGGAGATACTTTATATCTTAACATTGACTCCCGTAACCCAGTGACGCCTATATCGCATAGTTAGCTGAACGGACTGAGCGGCGGCGAGTACGCGACTTTTTTGTAATACTTAAATTTTTGAACTTTTGATATCTTTCGAATAGAATGTCCGGATTGAATAACTCAAAGTTCTTGAATAAAGGTATTGAAACAATAAATAAATAAATAATGCTGGACAATTCACACAGCATTATCTAGCCCCATGGTAAGCAGAGCTTGAGTTATGGATACTAGATAACTGATATACATAATACAATACATTACATAGATATATATTTTTTATTATACATAGAAAACGACCAGAACACCCGGAACAAATATCTGCAGATCGTACACACAATTGTTCCGAGGCGGGAATTGAACCCGCAAACTTCTGCACCGCAGGCGCACCTTCGCCCACCGCGCCACATCGGTCGTCACAAACAGTATGATTATGAAGTAATTAATTTGATAAGGATTAATACCAAGATACAAATAAAGTGCCTTTTCTAGCGGCGACATTTCAATTAAAATTTTATAATAAAATAACACGAAATATATATTTAAAATACAATACTTACAATACAATACTAAAATTCTTTATTGTACACCATAATCAAATTAATAATTACAAAAATACATTATATGCGACAGGTACAATGGGCGGCCTTATCGCTTAGAAGCGATCTCTTCTAGGCAACCTTTGGATGGAAAGACTTATATGAATTTAAGAAAAGGCAGGGGGTGTACCACAGGTTATCTACATAAGAATACTAAAAAACAAAGAATAAATATTACAAATTCCAAAATAAATAATACACTACTTAAATACATAAATAAATAAATAGTAAGTACCAATATTCATTCTTTTCATTCCTACATTTTAATTACAAAACGATAGGCACTTCTCTACTACACTATATTTCCTTTTCATTAGCATAATTATGTGGAAAATATACTCTCAAATGAAGCTCCACATCGGAAAAAGTTCGATCCTTCCAATCCTTTTGCATTCATTTATTATTATTTATTATTATTATTTTAAGCCATTACTGTCCCACTGCTGGGCAAAGGCCTCCCTTTTCTTCTTCCACTCCTCGCGATCCAACGCTGCAACAGGCCATGATGGAAGATGTACCTCGAGCTCGTCGCGCCATCTCATCCTGGGCCTTCCACGTCGCCTCTTAGCGTTGGGTGGGCTCCACTCTGTGATGGTCTTTGCCCACAAGTCGCTGGACATACGGCAGACGTGTCCGGCCCAGTTCCATTCATTTATACTTCAAAAAAATATATATTGAGGGTTAAATACATGTTTTTTACGTTGCTTTTAATTTGCAAAGCAAGTTTTAATTTGGCTACTGGTAGATTGTCTGGTTGTTTAGATAAAACCCTTTAGTAATCACCAACACAACGGACGGGCGTGGCGTTGTTGCCATTTCTATTCATAGCTCTATGTTAGTTGGAAGGCCTAGAGCGCCATTACTGCACCATTTAAAAATACATTCTCTGAAAAAGTATTCAGTCAGCATAACATAGAGCTAGGACAAATGACACTGCTCTTCACTTTTCTGTATAGTTGTACAGTCAACGATAGAAACGAATATACCAACATGGTTAACTTCGACTGCTGAAAACGCACGGTATGAGTTTTCTACAAGTGACTAATATGCGTAAATCCATACTAGCACAGCGGCTGAGAAAATACAGATCTTTGTGACTCAGCAGAGCTGTAATATTTTTCGAACGAAACGCATGTGCGGCGCAACACAACCGCTGTGTAGAGCGGCAGCACGAATTTTTTAGGTAAAAAAAAAGATCGCAGTCGTCGAAAAAAAACCGCAGTCAAAGTGTCGCGTTTGCGTTTTTAGTTCTATCGAGCGGTACCCAAACTGTTCTTTTTCAAACCTAAGAGGTAAATTTGACGTGGGGTTCTCGCCCTTTAAGTCTTCAAAAAAACAATAAATAGTTGAAGGAATTAAGAAAAGCTATTAAAAAAACTACCTATCTATTTAAAAATCGTAGAACAAATGTGGCCCAGAATCACCCCTATCGGCTTGTACACATATGTATTTCGTAACACCTTGTATACAAAGCGCGCATGCTGCGCCCATGCACCGAGTTCAAAAAAGTTCAGCAGATTTTTAGATCGTTCCGTACAAACCTTAGGACTATATTATGTGCCTAAATAAAATAGATAGTAGCTATAACAGTATGGTCCTTATTCGTACTATTGAGTTGTGTTGTTAGTAGTTTTAAAAACACACTCAAGCAGATCACAACCATTATTCAAATAATTTAATGGGATAGTGCCAAATACATATATATATATAATTACTTTATGTATAAAAAATATATCCCGAAATAATTTTTAATTCCGGCGTGACTCGCGGGGGTGTATGCCGGGTTAAGTTCGGCCAAATCGTTTTTTTTTATATCTTCTCTGAGATTAACCCGAGTGCGAGGACTATAACAACTAAAACTTGTGTACGCTTATATTTCGCTTTCGAAATGTAGCTTGGAACCAACTTAAATGAAAAGATGTACGCTGTGTTAAAAAACCATAATAATGATAACGATGTAAGTAGAGTGTCACATGTGCAGGCTACTCAAAAGTGAAAACACAAGTTCAATTTTCCTCCAAACGGCCATTACTTTGAAAGCCGGATGAGGGTTAACATCAAGGACAAAAAGTTCAGAAGCCCATGGCGGGGAAATTGCTGGCTTTCTCTGAAAATGCGTTCCTCCACTTGCTATACTTCCCGCCCAGCAGCGTCTAGAACTAGTTTAATTAAAAAGGAATCTACTCGTCCGCTGCAATAAGCCCCTGTTTGCTACCAGCTGTACCGAGCAAAGTAATGTTTGCCGACCCACTCATATCATCTTAAGTGGTAATTTAGCTGGGTTTGATGTACATTGCTTTTCTGAACTGGAAATGCTCGAAACTAATCGAATAATATTTATGTGCTTAGTCGTACGTGTCAGTTTCAATTGATACTTACCTGTGACTACAATACGCGATTGATCAATACTAATATAATAAAGAGGAAAAGTTTGATTTTTTATTTGTTTGTTTGTATTATTAGGCTCCGAAACTATTGGACCGATTTGAAAATTTCTTTTACCGTTGGGAAACTACACTATCCGCGGTGAACATAGGCTATATTGTGAAATGTGAAATTTGAATTAAACGCGGGTGAAACCGCGGGAAACAGCTAGTTTCTAATAATTGCCTTAATAAAAATTGTACCAATTGTACTTGTACGAATTTTTAGCTTTTCCATAACGCCAAATTGCTGACTGCGGAGCGTTACTTATTCAGAGATTACGTTGTTTTCTTTTAATTTGATAACGTTTACAAAAAATATCTTTATTCGATATTTGGAAAAAATGGTGCTATTAAATCCAGATAAAGCGTCGGGCCTTATAAAAGGCCTTAAATAATAATAAAATCTATCCGCATTTATCGCCGTTTTTTTGTACGTTGACATGGATATTTTTTACAGTCATGTTAACCTGTACGTACATACTATTTATGCTTAATCTGTAGTAGTAACATGGAAAATCAGACGCATATTTTTATAAGTTTTCGGTGTTTGTTTTTTTTTAAAAAGATAATAAATTTTTTTCGTCATCGCTGCAATAAGTTAAGCTTTTGTTTTTATTTGAACGAAGTATTTAAGGGTTTTTCACTTTGGTATTCTATTTTGTATGTTTTATTTATAGAATAGAGTCATTATTTTGATTCGTTAGTAAACTTCTTCGACCATTTTTTTTAATTGAATTTGATGGCCTTTTATAAGTCATGTAGGATTTATCAATGCATTTCTTTTTGTTGTAGATTTGGACTAGAAAAATTGCTCAATATCAATTAGATTCTCGACGAGTTTGAGCGTGGTGATGAAGAAAGTTTAATTTCATCATGATTAATGGGGCATTTTAAGCAACATATCAACAAATTCACATTGATCGAAGATGAAAAATAGTTTCAGCATTATCTGGGTTCGAAAATGAAACAAGCGCAATGTTTAACTTGGTACTCAATTGAAAACTTGTACAGAAGCTTTTGAAACATCTCAAATTAAAGCTTCAGTGCTTTCGCAATAGTGTGGTCGTGATGGCTTCAACAATTGTTGAGTCAGTCGAAAAATCGTTTAGCGATTTCGCAGCGCAACTGCTGGTAATTGCAAGAATGACTGCTCAGTCTACGCCGGAATAATCTATGAGACTGTAAAAGGAACCGTTTAGCTTCTCTCTGTCTGTGTGTGCGCCTAGCTATATAGAGGAGCAAAGTGGAGTAAATTAGTAACTTTTAAAATATAATGTATTAAGTATACATAATATTTTTATATTATATTAGTTTGCGGAGGAAGGTGCTGACTCCGCTACACAGTTTCTTAACTTTTGCGGTAGTCAGCCCACAACTGTACCCTATACTATAAGTCTCTTGTTTCTAATAAAGATAAGTAAAGTATTTGTATAATATCACCTATTTGTGTCGTTTACCCCCATGATAAACTTCTTTGTTTGTTTATTCTATGCCTGTATTTTGTACCTGTCTAAATAAATGTTTTTTCAATTCTATTCTATACCTACTTAGTCAAGTAGGTAAACTAAATATCTTACATTTAGGAAGTACGAGCACTTTGTATAATAATGTACGCATTGAATAAGTAAAGGTACCTACAGATGAGATGAATGTAAAGGACAAAAATCTATCTTTGATTTTGGTATACCTAGGTGTAGGACTTTGTTATACATTACTTTGTAGGACGGTATTACATTACCGAAATTCGAAAGATTCGAATATAGGGAGGTTAGGTATATTGACATGCATAGTTACTCTATTTTATTACTATAATATATTTTATTACATAAACCATAAGTAATAATAATTTTATTGTTTTGAAAAACTAAGAACCGATTTCAACTCCTTTGTCTCTGTATTTTTCATTTTTTATGACTCATATTTATCCATCGGGCATACATTTTTGGAACTACCTCGAGATCATTCCCCATACAGGTTTTCCAAATCGATCCATAATTGACGGAGAAATCGACGATCAATAAGTACATAAAAAAATACATACAGCCGAACAAAGAACCCTTTTTTGTTTTTAGTGCGTCGGTTATTAATGTGGGGTGGAGAAGCTAAATAGCCAAAACTTAAAAATAAATAAGTTTAACACTTAATGTGGCCATGGCGCACACGGCTAGAAGGCACTAGAAAGAACCACGCCGTGTGCCTGAAGTGCACCAATCTGTCACACCGCTGAGGGTGGGCACTGAATGCGATTTAAAAAATTAATCAAATATATCAACTTCACCGCCAATATAATAAACATTTACGAAAATTAAATAAGTTATTTTAAACTCATGTTCGCTGAAAATCGGAAAAATCATTTTATCGTATGAAACAAAAGTGCAATTTGGTAATCGCTCACTAATTAAATTATTTTGAAATGGGATGGTATATAAAAAGTTTATGTTTGTAGCATTTTACACAAAGGCATTTTACACTGGAAAAAATAATGTACATACAGCTAAACGTTACTTGTGCTGGACAATTCGTAGTAATAATTGGAGGTACTGCTTAATAGAGAGTCATGCTGACAAGTGATTAAGACGAATTACATTTTGGACAATCTACTAACAAGCCTTCTTTAATTGCTTGAACAGGATTAAGTGAATAAAATAACTCCTTATTCACATAGGTAAATGTAAAACTTTTCAACTATCATTATTATTAAAACACAAGTCATAATTGGGATGTTTACCATGATTAGATTTTTAAGTTTTCCAATATTTAGGTACAGTTTCATGCGCCATGATCACATATAACTCAAAGCACTTTGTGTACGTTTTTATTGGCAGACCGATCTACCCCTATTTTTTATCTTTTGTTTCGAACATTACCACTACCACTGGTTTCATTATCTCAACATTTGTGGACAGCAGATTTTGGCCGAAGGGTGTCGTATTCAGGAAGTTCTATGAAAGGCTGATATGATACGCGACAACGCATGCACGTCATCCTTCCAGTGCCAATGATTTTTTCAATGATTCTTTAAGTTTATTAATTATGTAAGTATGTTTGACCGAAACCGCTGTACCGCGCCTGAGGTATGCGAGCGGCGAGACGGGGGGGAAATATTGGCCGCTCCGATCCATCAGTCTGCCGTCAACGCGTACTCTTGCTCGTTTTTCCTCGCCCCCCACCTCGCCGCACTTTCCTAAGAAGCGGTATAGCGGTTTCGGTCAAACTTATAGTCTCTAAGGTCATTATTTTTGGTATACAACCTACCACGTAATAGAATTAATTAGATTCTAAAATACAAAGCTAATTAATTTTGTAGAAATGTCACTAGCTCTACATCTTCATAAACAACGATAATTGAATCAAAACATCAAAGACTTAATTTGCGTGAGGTCTATTTATTTTGCGAACATGGAAATACAATTTCCGCAATTTGATTAAATACCTACCTTAATAATCGAGAATCCAGTTTGGTATTTATGAAATATGTATAAACTATTACAAGTTTGGTACTACCTGTTAAAATGGAAATGGGCTGGCCATATTGCGCGCATGGATGAGAACAAATGGATCAAAAAAATAACAACATGGACAGGACCACAGAACAAAAGAACCAGAGGCAGACCAAAAGAGAGATGGATAGATGAAATTAACAAATCAGCTGGCATAGACTGGTTAATCAAAGCTCAAGACAGAAAAGCATGGAGTAAAATGGAGGAGGCCTTCACTCGATGAGAGGTCCTTAATACGCATCATTAATTTTTAATTTAATTTAAATCTAATCTTTTATATAATTAAGTGTCATATAATATTATTCTATTCATTATGAAATTTTGTAAATTCTATGTATTAAGGAAATAAAAAGGCTTTATTATTATTATTATACTACCTGTCTGTCAGCGTCGCTACTAGCTTCGTCTTTTTGCGAACTTTTTAGCCCCATTTTACACTGTATGATTGTTTCTGTTAATTATTTTGTTCTTATATCTGTTCGTCTTACCTACTAAGGTTGCATATTGTGTTCTGGGTTTAAATAACTACACAGGGCCGGATGTACGGGAGGGCAAACAAGGCGACTGCCCCGGGCCTCCACAAAAATGGGGCCCCCACAAGAAAAGAAACTTCGGAACTAGTAAACCACTTTCCCATTGATATTTTTTTTCGCGTCTAACTTTACCTACAGAAGGTACTCGGTACGTATTCGATTCCGTGTCTCGACTCTTTATTTTTGTTCATTCATTTATACAGGGTTACTGGTTATTCGACCTATTCCTACTAGGAGGTTGGAGGTTATTTGCGTTGAATGCGAACATAATCTCAGTATGCAAAAATTAACCATTTCATAAAACAAAAGTTCTTTATAATGTATCGAGATCAAGGAAAAAAACTGTTGGTTAAAATCAAACTTTTATTTATGTTTATTTGAAGAACATAACAAGCATTCTTCAACACAAAAACTACAAAAGTCCCTATTAAGAAATACTAGACGAAAATGTCTAGAATTTTCATTATTTTTTTCTAATGAGGTCTAAAATAATGTCAATAAAAAAACATGACACTTGATGGCAGAGTTTTTTTTTAAAACAAGTACATTCTTTCAACTTTTTAAAACGTATGTAAGTATACTTGGGATCGGTTGTATGGTTTAAGAAAATATATAAAAATATAAAAGATGGTTTTTGTTATTTATCTTTTAATCACCTATAACTTGTGCATTGGAGTCAATGGAAACTATTTTGAGCAACATATTAGTTAGGTAAAATTATTGTGAAACCAAGTATCGATTCTCATTCTTCTTAAGTATTTATATATGTACATGTGTTTATTTATTGGAAAACTCGACTGTAAATATTTACCATCGTAATTGGAAAATAATTTGGGGCCAGGGGCCTCCACTCGTTTGTTGCCCCGAGGCCTCCACACCTCTAAATCCGGCACTGTAACTACATAGTATACGACCGATGTGGCGCGGTGGGCGAAGGTCCGCCTGCGACGCAGGAGGTTGCGGGTTCGATTCCCGCCTCGGAACAATTGTGTGTACGATCTGCAGATATTTTTTCCGGGTGTTCTGGTCGTTTTCTATGTATAATAAAAAAAATCTATCTATGTAATGTATTGTATTATGTATATCAGTTTTCTAGTACCTATAACACAAGCTTTGCTTACCATGGGGCTAGATAATGCTGTGTGGATTGTCCAGCATTATTTATTTATTTATTTATTAGTATAAAACAAAGTAGCTTCCCGCTGTCTTAGATAGATTTACACGCGGGTGGAAGCTGCGGGGCGCAGCTAGTACATATATATATATATATATATATATTATTTCTTCTCAGGGATAAACATTTAAACAATCCCGTCTAAACAATTAGATAAGAGCAGCTTTGTAATGTGAAGGTTACAAAAAAAGACATCTGGTCATCCTAAGTAGAATAAATACGTAATAAACATTGGACACATATTTATAAGTATTAATACAACGGGTATTTATCGCGTTTATTTACCTATTTTTCCCGACGTTTCAACAGGTTTACACACTGTCAAATTGGACAAACTATAATTAACAAAATCTAGCATTACCATACTGTTCGCTCTGCCCAATGAAATGCCAGCAGAGGCAAATTATTACTGAACTTTTTTGATATCGAATAGTTCGTGCATGAACACGAAAGTTTGATGTTTGTTCTTCACGAGAAAAGTACCCACGGAACGGATCTAATTTTGCATTAGTGCAAGTAATTCTCACATGCATTAACGTAAGGTATTGCCATATATAAAAGTGTTTTGAATTAGAACACTAAATAACTGTTATTGCATCGAAGTTTATTGCGTAGAGTAGGTATTTCCTCCAGCAAATGTGTTTAATAAGAGCTCAGTGACAATGACATTTGACATACCTCCTCGTCGCACCGCACTAGAACTATATTTCTTTCTTTCTACACACGTAGAAAGAAAGAAATATAACTGAAACAAAAGCGGTTGAACGTTTACTTTCCATCTAGTTAGAGTTGGATGACAATTGATTATATTTAAACTACCTAACCCTACCCTAACGTAATCCTAAGCCACCTTGCTGGTGGAAAGGTATCCTTAGCCCTGCCTGATATAAGTGGCTACGCCAAGATGCGGAGCTCAGCACGTCCTCAGTTCGAGACTCATTAATTTCCTTAAGCCCCCTTCGAGAAGTTTCCCCAGCTTCTCACCAACAATTATTGAAGAATTACTTCGCCTCATTATTGTGCGAACAGTGCGAGCTATCGTTAGGACGCTTCCGATTGAGCAAAGTGTGCCATACAATTGATTGTTTTTGTTTTAGACATTTCAACGGAAAATACGATGAAGTTTCGTGTGTAACTTTTGCGTTGCAAAGTTTATCCTAAAGGTATATGTTTAACATGATGAATATCAAATTCCGGCAGCTGATTATGTTCTCGGAACAAAGTTTCGATTCTAAAATCCGGGATATCGGCTTTGTACATTTTTATACTTATTGTCCGATAGATTTATTTATTTGATACCTACTTACCTCAGTCATGTCATCATCATCATCATCATCAGCCTATATTAATCCACTGCTGGACATAGGCCTCCCCCAATGAGCGCCATAGCGCCCTGTCTTCGGCTTAACGCATCCAGCATCTACCTGCAGTCTTTCGCAGGTCGTCATCCCACCTGGTCGGAGGGCGTCCTACACTACGTTTACCGAGTCGTGGTCTCCAGTCAAGAACACGTTTGCCCCAGCGGCCGTCGGTTCTTCGCGAGATATGGCCGGCCCACTGCCACTTCAGCTTGCTAATTCTCAGAGCTATGTCGATAACTTTAGTTCTCTGTCGGATGTATTCGTTGCGAATCCTATCCTTCAGAGATACTCCGAGCATAGCTCTTTCCATAGCTCGCTGAGCGACTTTGAACTGGTGGACCAGCCCTATCGTGAGTGTCCACGTCTCAGCTCCGTAGTTCATAACGGGTAGATTATGTAATGATGCAATAAAATGCAATGTTCAGGCGCGTAAGGGGCTAAACATGACTTCTAACTAAACCTAATTAAATTAAAAGAGCATCCCAAAGTAAATAATCTCCCATAATCATCTCATTATTAACAATGAGATGATTCTGAGAGAAGATTGCCCGTCCATCTTTCGATGCTCTATCCCCCTATAGATCTAAAGTACATAATGATAAAAGCCTTATTCTTGTTTTATATTGAGATTGATGAAGCGTTTGACTTCCATCTCACTCAAGAAAATGAAGATATGGCCTAAGACACACGCTTTCCCAGAAGGAAAGTTATTCACTTGAAATTTCTCTAGCGAGAAAACAAACGCAGGAAGTTCATTCCACTCTGCGGGTACGAATGAAAGTACGTACCATTATAGCTAAAATAGCTATTTCTCTCAAACTTAACATCTCCCACAAAAAAAAGCACTAAAAACTCATCGATTTCATAACTTTACTCTGAAATAGCAATAAAGTCTAAAGTGGATCCGAGTATAGCAGGAACTTAGCTGATTAGATTGAAGCATTCCACGACGAGGAGTTGTTTGCCATGGACGTTAGCTCCGGTGGAACTCGACTCGAGCAGGGAACTTGCTGTGTGCCTAACTGTGCTTATTAGCAGCAAGGCACTGCTTAAGTTTGTTTATTCAGATTATGCATCCAGCTTCTGCCCGCAGTCCTTTGCAGGTCCTCATCCCACCTGGCCGTAGGGCGTCCGTTTGCCGAGTCGCGGTCTCCACTCAAGAATACGTTTACCCCACACTTAGAGACCCAGACAGAGATAATTTAAGACTCATCTAGCAGCTCACTAACAAAAATAATAGACTTGATCTGTTCCATCCAAGTGGATGGAACAAATCAAGTCAATCAAGTCTATTTTTTGTCGCTGCATATTTCGGAAAAAGATTGAAGGTTTGGATGGCGGTGGGTGTAGTTTGTTCCTTGTTCTTGTATGTTTGTTATTTTTTCACACCTAAAGTACTAAACGGAATAAGCTAAAACTATTTTATCCCATTAATATATGTATATATACATATATAATATTTTTATTAGTTCCCATTGGATAGAAATAGGCAACCTTCGAGTGTTTCCATAAAAACAACGCGTGATACTAAGCCGCTAAGAAACTGGCTTAACATGAAATCTATTTGCAAAAAATTTAAAAACCAAAAGGAAACGTCTAATCTAGTTTTCTTAAAGTTAATACCTACAGCAACTTACGTACTTTCTAACTTTCTTTAGATACATAGCATAAACTATTTAAATGTCGAGTTCGCAACATCTAAAGCTGATACTCGTGACGAGCGAGCAACGAAGTTAGACATAATTGAGTCGTCACCCGCCGGAATGCCCTCAGGACTATAGTAACAAGTGTCGCAACTCGCATACAAAATATGGCGTTTTTATCAAGCGCCCTTATCTTCTATGTAGGAAAACTTAAAATAGCACGCATATAGTTAGTATTGTACGGGCGCAGCTTTTTTCATCGCCGGTGCCGTAGCGCGATGTAGAGGTGTTTCTTCGTGAGTTGACCCTACACAACCTTTGGCATCCTTTACTAACTATAATATACTAGCTGCACCCCGCGATTTCACCCGCGTGGTGATAGATATTTTGGATAATATACAATATATCTTTATGAATTGTAGCCTATTTATTCTTATAATTATGTAAGCTATATTATTGTAAAGTTTCATCAAAATCCATTCAGTAGTTTTCGCGTGAAAGAGCAACAAACATACATACATCCTCACAAACTTTCGCGTTTGTTTTTTTCTATATACATATATATAGTAGGATAGGTTTATTTCTATTGAAACCCACGTCTGTGTTCCAATACAACAACAGCACACGCAGCACATTTTATGTGCATCACAACTTTCGGTATCATCTAAATCACATCATCCAAAAACCGTCCAAAAACTTAGTTTCTAGAAAATTCCCACCTCAAACATTAAAACTTACTAAAAGTTTTTATTGCGTCTATTGTATCCAAAACAATATTATAAAAGTGAAAGTAACTCTATATCTCTGATACCTTTTCACGCCTAAACAGCTGAACGGATTTTCATGAAATTTTACAGGGCGGTAACGACGCCGTGGGCTGAAGCTACCACTATCGAACTAGTACTCTATAGTTAGCTAAGGCCCTCACATATAAACCTAAACCTAACCTGTGGTACACCCCCTGCCTTGTCTTAAATTAATTTAATTCTTTCCATCCAAAGGTTGCCTGGAAGAGATCGCTTCTAAGCGATAAGGCCGCCCATTGTACCTGTCGCATATAATGTATTTTTGTAATGATTAATTTGATAATGGTGTACAATAAAGAATTTTTGTATTGTATTGTATTGTGTAAACTCTACCATGTGATATTTATTACCTGGAACCTTGCATCATTTTAAAATGATGAGATGCAAGGTCATTATGCAACACGTCCCACGAGCATCCCATTTGGGCCGAGAGGTTGTATAAAATTTAGTTTTATTTGTTCCTATGTTAGAATCTTAGACAAAAATAAAAAAAGGTGGATTATGTACTAATTTCTCGAAACTGGAAGTTTTAAATTAGTTCCAATTAGATCCATCCACCTCAGCCATAGTTCGGTCTATATACGAGTAGGTGCGGTGTATATTTGTTGTTAAATATGGAGTTATATTGCATAAGATTGGATAGCGTGTGTCTTTGTGTTTGTTTGTCTGCTGCCAACAGGAGCTAAGCTCTTGGAACGCCTGTTCCTGGAGAACCTGGCTCCATCTGATCTGCCATGAGTCCTTGGGTTTTATAAAAAAACAAACCAAAACAAAGTTAATTCAAACAAAAAATAGCAATGTGTCGCAAACCCGAGGACCTTGAGATCTTTGAGCTTGAGGTCCCCCTCCGTCCGTGCGAAAGGGCCGGAAAGAGGTCCAGTCGTCGGTTGTCACACCACAGGCTATTTTTTTAAATTAGACCTTTATATCTCATGAATTTTTCTTTCTATGTATAGAATTTAAGGGTAAGTTAAGTACTTATTTGTGATCATAGCTTTTATGAATTATTTGGAAGTACGCCTACTTATTTATCCGATACTAGCGGCCCGTCCCGGCTTCGCCCGGGTGGTCATTTGTTTCAGGCAATTTTTTTAATTTTTCTATCCGTAAGAACCATCCTTATACTTCAAGGAATATTATAAAAAAAGAATTAGCGAAATCGGTTCAGCTGCTCTCGAGATTTGCGCTTAGCAACACTTTCAGTGATTCATTTTTATATTAGACTAGCTGCGCCCCGCGGCTTCGCCCCCGTGGAAATCTATGTGTCAAATTGTTTAAATGATAAAAAGTATTCTATGTCTCGCCGTAAAAACCATCCTTGAACTTCAACGAACATTTTAAAAAAAGATTTGGCCAAATTGGTCCAGGCGTTGTTGAGTTATGCGCTTACCAACACATTTTGCGATTCATTTTTATATTATAGATTATGAAACTAATTCAAGTTTTGCATGTCGAAATGTCCCAAATAGGCCAAAAGAGGGGCGAGTTACACCATTGACTCGGATAGCAAGACTTTGCGATACTATGTTTGCTAATTGGAAAGCGGATACGTTTCTATCGTTGAACTTTTCCACTGTTTTGTTTTCTGAATAAAAATGCAGAGTGCAACTTGATAATAAAATATCTTTTAAACTTGAATCCACTCCAGGTACTCAAATATTTCGAAGTATTTACCTGAGTAGTATTTTTATAGATAGTCACCGTTGTTGCTGCTTACTAGAGTTTTAGGTGACTTTACTTTCTTACCTTCAGTCTATCCATTCGCAGCGGTCGATTTGGTATGTAGTCTAAATTCATACAAGAAATATTGCTCATATTTCTTGCAGGAACTTAGACACGCCCATTTAGGGCAGCTTAGGTCCCAAAACACTAAAAGAATTACCTCAAATATACCTAAATGGGTAGTAGTAGTAGTACGTAATGTAGGTAAATTTTTGATCAGGATGCATCTGCAATATATAGGTAAATGATTTGTTAGCGCTACCAACACTCAGAAAAGTGTATTTTTTTGTAAAAAGGAACGTACAATGCGTTTATTAATTATGCGTTTTTCCCTCCCGTTATCGACTCTATTGTCTCCACAGTAAAGTTCAGAGCTAGTAACGTGCTTTCGATAGCATTAGCAAACCTAATCGCTGTATTGCCCCGCTGAGAGCAGTTAATGCCACTAATGGTCATTCACTGCGAGGCCTATTCACCTGATATCAGCGCCTGAAATTACATGCCAAGGCCTGAGTATATACCACCCATCTACCTAATAGCCCATTGTAAGTGTGTGTTTTATGTGTCAAATAAATGATTTACCTACTTACTTACTCCACTTCAAAGATGTGGTTTGAAAGATCGATCATACAAGAGACGTTATCAGAAACGAAACACACATAAAACGAGCATCACCCATAAGAATTGCGAACAATTCACAATTATTATTGGTGATGGTTGAGCTTTCTTCATATAAAGGTTGTTTTGACCGACTTCAAAAATTCTAAAAATAGGATGTTCTATGTTCGGCTTTTTTTGTGTGTTTTTCGATTTCTACATCAATTATAGACCGATTATGAAAATTATTTCGCTATTGTATAGACTCTATACTATACAATAGCAAGGTTCGTATTTATTCCATCAAGCTTAAAAGTTTTTGGTGATATCTTCGCCAATTCTTGATTGATTCATAATAGTTTATCTGCCATTCCATTAACTCCTTCAAATCTAAACTGAAGTCCCAATTTCTATCTTTAGCTATCTAAAAGTTTCCTTCATTCTTCTCTCTTTCTCATTCAGTTACTGTCACTTCAGAAGCTCTATTGTATGTAGTTATTGTTAATTGTTGTTTATCTGTTAGGTTAGATTCTAATTTAAGTAGCTTGCAATGTATATAGTTTGTATCTTTTTATTTTTTGTTTTTGATATTTCTCTATCTGTTTGTTTGTGATCTACCAACTCTTATATCTTTTTCTCCATGCCTAGGTTGCCTGGGAGAAATCGCTGTCAGCGATAAGGCCGCCTTTTGTACTTTTTATGTGTAATATTTAGATATAAGGTGTTATTTTATAGTTTTAAGTGCAATAAAGTGTTAATTCATTAATTCTGATTTTGATGATTGTTTTGTTGTTGTCTAATGGTTTATTTTGAAGTGCTCCCATAACAATTTAACTCTTGGAATTTATATGAGCACCGTAAAACGTATCATCACATGATAATTTTCATGGTGTCATGTAGTGAAGACTGAAGCGTCTGAAGCAACGCATGTTTGCAAATTCAGTAAGGTTGTTTCGTTTTCACGTTTCGTGCGATCCGTGAACCAAAACTTTGTATCTCGTGTTTAAAAGGTAATTTTATTGAAAATTTAAGATTATTCTCTAACTTATTTATTTCAGTTCGAGGTAGGTACAATGAAGTATTTCCTTTCATTCATCGGTATGTGTCGTCAAACGAAATTAAACTCTTATTTCAACTAGATGTCGCCAAATGAAAAATTACATCACGCTGTCAAAGGTTTAGCTTCCAAACAATTTCTATTATTTAGGGATTTGAATTCGGTTAATAGTTAAAAATAGTAGAAAACACGTCAAGTTATTTTTAAGCATAAATTATCCGTAGTTTTAATAACTATTACATATTCTTTGACATTGCTAGCTTCGCTGTCTATTTGCCGACAGCGTAGAATGATCAAATTCGATGCGACCGGAATTAATTACCTAGGTTACGTCAATTAGCACAGAAAAGCCAACGTTTCCCACACGTAGTAGGTAATACACGTACAATGTATTTAAACTGAACTGAAGCTGTATTGCAACTTCATTCCCGTGTCGTCATTGGGGAATTTCGCAAAATCCTGTTTTAGTGTTGCGCTATATGGACACCGTCCTGTCTTATTCAACACGACTTTTCAGGTACTTTCTATATACCTATTGGGAAAAGTCAATTTAAAACTTCATTGACGACCGATGTGGCGCTGTGGGCGAAGGTTCGCCTGCGACGCAGGAGGTTGCGGGTTCGATTCCCGCCTCGGAACAAATTTGTGTACGATCTGCAGATATTTGTTCCGGGTGTTCTGGTTGTTTTCTATATATAATAAAAAATATCTATCTATGTAATGTATTGTATTATGTATATCAGTTATCTAGTACCTATAACACAAGCTCTGCTTACCATGGGGCTAGATAATGCTGTGTGAATTGTCCAGCATTTTTTTTTTAAACCCTAATTTCACTCATACATATATATTAGATTAACAAACTTGACGACAAAACTTAACACACCTTAAACATGGATGTAATCGAAATTCAGAGGCAAGTATAGTTGTAAGTAGATATCAAAATCAATCCGCTTAAACAATCATAATTATATACATATAATGATACTTTATATTCAAAGAACTTTAAAATATTTAAATTCGCAGATTGGAAAAGCGAATTACAACCAAAGTTACAGATAAGATAATGATGCAATGCAAGGCACTCTATCATTAAGAGGCTTAACAGACATAGCAACTTCAGTTGAAAAAATACAGTCAAAATTGTTT
Organism: Eupithecia abbreviata; assembly: GCA_943735965.1. Taxonomy (NCBI): domain Eukaryota; kingdom Metazoa; phylum Arthropoda; class Insecta; order Lepidoptera; family Geometridae; genus Eupithecia; species Eupithecia abbreviata. Next base: position 6,884,842 of record OX030977.1, on the reverse strand, counting down.
TTTTATGTATAAACATAGTTAAGAAGTTTATGTGTAAAGAGCAAATTGCAAGTTGACTGTTGCCGCAATAGTTGATGTTTCTGCATAGCGCCTTAACTAACCCATACAACGCGGAATAAGTCAACATTCTGAAATGTTCACCTCTACGACTAACTTGAAGTTAGCTCGAAGATACGATGGATCAAGTTTTAACTTAAAATGGAAAACTACTCCAAATGGAAAAACGTACGTGCATCATAAAGTTAGTAAATTCTACGATGTTTGCGTATATTTGTAGTGTATTTGTATAAATTTGATTTTTTTAGTACATTTGTATAAATTTGCGAAATGTTTTGCACAAAGGCTGATATTATTATCATTTACTTACTATCACAAACACGAGTAAAGATATAAAATTATTATATTGATAGATACGTTATACAAAAGAGCAGAGAAAATAAATCAGATTGATTGACTCTTTCAGGTTTAGAATTATTATTAGAATAATAATTATATCTTGATATATGAATGAGTTATTGGTAAGTATTATATAATTTATCACCTGCACACTCATTTATTGATGGAGATATGTTGTAGACATCCCTCAAGAGTTTAGTAAAAGTGAGCAAAGGTTTTAAGAACGTTTTATGATAGAGTCTTGAAAGACGATCTTCCATGCGGAGGACATGTCCACACCACCTAAGTTGTCGTTGCATCAGAAGCGCTTCCATGCCGTACATTCCGGAGCGACGCAAAACCTCAAGAGTTATGCCACTTGATCTTTAAGATGGATCTTAGACATCTAAGGTGGTAAGTGTCAAGCTTTTTTATGTCTGGCTTGTAGAGGCACCATGTCTCTGCGCCGTATAACAGGACGGGGATAATAAGCGCCTTATAGACACTTATTTTATGTCGCTAGACCAAGTTCGGTCTAGCGAGCCATATTAAAGCTCATGATAGAAAAAATCCGTGATTACCCAGGGTCGCCGTCATCAAAATCGATGAGGAGGCCTATATATATATATATATATATATATATATATTCTATATATGACGTCAAGGAGTTATTCCTGCCAAAAGAATGAATATTGGTACTTACTATTTATTTATTTATGTATTTAAGTAGTGTATTATTTATTTTGGAATTTGTAATATTTATTATTTGTTTTTTAGTATTCTTATTTAGATAACATATGGTACACCCCCTGCCTTTTCTTAAATTCATATAATTCTTTCCATCCAAAGGTTGCCTGGAAGACATCGCTTCTAAGCGATAAGGCCGCCCATTGTACCTGTCGCATATAATGTATTTTTAAAGAATTTTTGTATTGTATTGTATTGTATATGATAGAGTAAATACTTCTTTCTTAGACAGACTTTAACACGGTTTTCCAGATCTCTAAACCAATACTTCAAGATATCTTGTGGAATACTCTTTAATATCTTACACCGAGTTCAGAATAAACGATGATGATAATAATTTATTGTATAAAATTTGACTTGTCTTAGTGCTTATTTTATAACCTTACAGAAATCAAGGATTTTATTTTTATTTTTTTAGTTTTAAAGAACTTTATTTCTCATAAAAACATTACAGTTCACTTAAAATGAGAAAAACTTAACAGTAAATGTGTATTAAATATAATTTAAGTAGGTAAATAGCTCCTGGGCTCTGAGACTTAATCTAGATTATTAATCTCTCTCTCTTTTTATAAAATCGAACCTGATCCTATTATTATTTTTAATATGTTTGATGGTTTAAATCTCGTTTTACTCTGTGGAGATGTATTTAAAAAAATATGGTGAACTTTTAACACAAATTATATTCTATTTTGAGTTGAATAGGTATCACAATGAATTTTATGTGTAGAAAATTATGAATTAATTTTATATTATAAATATTTAAACATGTGTTTTAATATTCCGAAGTATGTCATTGTTTCTGGCGTACTTATAATAATAAAATCCATAAATAGCGCTATAAAACAGATAGGCCTATAAGAAAGCTATTAAATTTCGGACAATTGTTGGATAAACAGTATAGAAAAAAGTGTTTTGATAGTAGCTGAATCATTAATGTAATAAAAATAACAGTAACCAAAAAAATATAACTTTCAACTTTAGATTTTATCTAAAACACAGTTTTTACTAAGCATAGATAGTAGGGATAGTATAGCTTCCCAACAATGAAAGAATTTTTCAAATCGGTCCAGTTGTTTCGGAGCCTATTCAATACAAACAAAAAAAAACAAACCTTTTCTCTTTATAATATTGGTATCGATAAAAATATTTAGGTGAATAATAAAGTATTACCGTTGATCATCTCAGAGAATTATTCCAATTAGCTACGTTGCGCAGGAAACTATGGCATTGCAAGCTACGGCGTAGCAACCTACGGCGTAGTGACCTACAGCGTAGCGACCTACGGCGTAGCAACCTACGGCGTAGGAACGGGATGAGGGCGTAGCAGGAAAAACGGGCAGACGTCACCCACGTCTGCCCGTATCCTAGCTTCTACTAACCAACAGCCTGCATTTATTCCGCAATATTGTCAGTAGGTTGCGGGTTCGATTCCCGCCCCGGTTTGTACGATCTGCAGATATTTGTTCCGGGTGTTCCGGTCGTTTTCTATGTTTAATAAAAATATATTTCTATGTAATGTATTGTATTATGTATATCAGTTATCCAGTACCCATAACAAAAGCTCTTAGCTGGAGACTAAATGATGCTAAGTGGATTGTCCAGTATTATTTATTTAATTAAAAGCCAGTAAGTTGAAACGTAGAGCAAGGACGGATGAGCCGGACGCACGGTACGGGGTTTTCTATTTGCAGTGTATTGATTGCCTCGGGCCTACAGCAATGGCGTTGGTCTTGAATGGATGATAAGTTCAGTGAATATTTCGAGTAGTTTTTGTCAATTTTCCTCCAAAACTACTATGTATGACCTTAACATGTAATTAATTGCTGCACTTTATTATACCTACATATGTATGTGTCTTTGCCATCCACTTCAAGCTTGTGATAAAAAAAAATATTTTATAATTATAAGTATTAATACAACGGGTATTTATCGCGTTTATTTACCTATCATTCCCGACGTTTCAACAGGTTTACACACCGTCGTGGTCACGGGATGACTGGAGTACTGGAGTTACCGCCATTGAGACCTCCCACTTATAATTATTTGTTCAGATCGCGTTAGTTTAAAACTATTTTATAATGTCATTCTGACCAGTCATTATGGGTGGCATTATGACTGGTCAGAATGACATTATCAGAGATTTCAGATCGTTGGCCGGATGCTCTGCCTCTTCGTCGTTGGCTTCCCTTTCTTAATTACCGTCATCAATCTTTTTTTATTTCGTCTTGTTATGTAACCTGCCATTTCTATTTCCATCAAACCTCTAGTCAAAACAAATAAACCGTCTAAGAAAACATAGTAATGACTATAATAACTACTACGTTAACATTCTAAATAATAATATTGTACAAACTTTATTTTGCTCATTTATGCACAGGAGTAACTAGGAAACATGTTCAAAGTTTTAAAACGAGGCATGAATGGATGGAAACTTTTTTAATTCAAGCAAAGATAATAAACCTTCGAAGTTGGACGTAGGTACTCATATTAATACGATTCGTGAAATGAGGTATTTTCAAGATGTCTTCTATAGAGATTATATCTCAATATGTAAAGGCTAAGTTCAAAAACCTGTCATCATATACATATAGTATGTAAAATAATAATTAGTATTATTATATTTACTTTTGAAAAAAAAAGATGAGGTACAATTATGGCGAAATTAAAATGATTCTAAAAATTTATAATACTGACTATACCAACTTCAAGACCCCAGAGAGTAAAAACTACGTTTTCTTGCTCTGATAGAACACTTACAAAAACTTTGCATTCCCCTTTATCTGGGGGGGGGGGGAAGTACGAAGCAGCTAGGTCACCAATGAAAGCAGCGAAAAGAGGTGAGTACGAGTATTGTACTCTGACTGAGTAAAGTACTTATAACTGATAGAAGCACAGAAAACAACATTAAGGTATTTATTGGCACCAATCTGATTCACTGTTAAACTTTGGAAAGTATAAAGCCAATGGGCAAAGTTTCCTCCAATCAGATTCTTAGGGATGATATGGTGTCAAACGTAAGACGTTGTCGTGAACGTTTAGAAAATACGATCAAACTTTCTCTTTCCGCAAAAAACGGCCTAACGAAAGCTGATACGAGAAATTGAGAAGGTACCTCTATGGGTAATATTATAGGCTGCTATTTTAAGTAATAATTAACATTCAATTATTGCAAATATCTTAGTAGCCATTGATTTCGAAATATTAATAGGATTATTAAAGAGGGATGTACTTAATTACTCAAGCCAAAATCTAATACATATTAAATAAGAGATACTTGACGCCAAACCAGAGCGACAACAAGGCGCCGCACAATAATTAAATAAATAAATAATCCAATTAATTCGAAACAGATGAATTGTGACAATTTGTCAGAATCATAGACAACACGTACTCGCATCTCATCCGCTGTCATATAACAAATTTTAAAATTCTTTATACGTTAATTACTCTATGTAAAATGTAATTCTGTTGGTTCCATCTGCTCGTAAAGGTGTAGTAGGTACCTACTCATCCTATGTTAACTTGTTTTGTTCTTTTTGAGATCACGCGTGATCAGCTTTAATCAAACGCTAACCAAATGCAATGTATATTTTTAAACTTACGCGATCTGAACACATAATTATAAGTATTGATATGTTATCCCGTGACCAGAGTGTAAACCTGTTGAAACGTCGTGAAAAAAGGTAAATAAACGCGATAAATACCCGTTGTATCAATGCTTATAATCAAATGCAATGTGTTAAACCTTAGTTTCATTTCTTTTGTGTAATTACGGCCTGTGTTGGGTTCATATAAGTAACAGAAGTAACCGGGTAGTATTTGGGTGTAAGGCGACTGGCTTGGAATTTAAGTGATCTTATTTGGTAGCCGGCGAAGCAAGCGATTTAGCCGCGCCGCCGTGCGCCATCGTGCTCGGAATCGAAAATTTTTGTGTACCTGTTCGGTCTTTGGTTACTTCCTAATTATTACTTTACGGCCTTATTTCAATACCACTTTCACCTTACTTCAAAATGAGACAAAATATATTGTTAAAGATGTTCTAGTCTAGATAAAACATGTCACCCGACGACGACGATTAGGTAAGTAGAGAAAACCCGATTATTAATAAAAAAAGTATTTTGATTTAACTTATTGCAATTTTTAGTACCTACTCCAACTTTTCTTTAAGTTGTAAAAATTGTAGGAATGATTTTCCAATATGTTCAATTAGTTGTATATATACTCGTAGTTAAACATATTGGATTAGACGGGAAATATGTATGTATGTAGGTAATTTCAGGGTAATTGGGGTTACTTTAAATTAAATCTAATTTGTACAACAATCATAATTTTTTTAGTCCTCAGAACGGAAAATGACTAGCTTTAGCGCTATAGTAAATTTCTCTTATTATGCTATGGATTGAGATCATGTTTAAAACATTTTTTTATTAACTGTGTTTTTTCATTTGAAAAAAAACACAGTTAATAAAAAACTGTGTTTTTTCATTTGAAAATAAAACACAGGTTTTATGACTAAAACTAAACCATGATTGGTATGGGTGGTTGGTAATGGTTGGATATTTGACAAACACTCAACCAGTATTTTTTCAAATTATCCCTCCTTAAACCTTTCACCTACCTTAGGACTTGTTGACAAGCCAATTGTGCTCGTATTAAAATAGGTACCGTAGTCATAAATTTTGTGCGAATAAATCGTATGATGTAAAGTAACAATGTCGCAAGCTCCATTTTGTATAATTCCAGATTTGAATAAATGATTTATTCATTGGATTGCAAGAAGCTGTTATTAATTTGTAAGCAGTACTGAGGCTTAAGTTAGTCGTCAAGTCGCCTGATTTTATTTTATTTTATTTCCAACCCAGTTGGCGAGTGAAGCTAGGCGAAAGTTTAGGTTCAGCCATTATAAGTTACAAATCTCTCAACAGTTCTGCTTGTTGCGAATTTATAGTCCTCCATGACGTTTTGTAGGTTGTAACTACAGACATCTACAGAATCACGTAAAGAATTGATATATTTTAGCAGATATTTTTAACAGTAGGAGAGACAATAAATTCAGAACAGGGATAAAAGTGGATCTATATGTAATTATGTAGAAATTGATTATGTTTCGACTGTGTCAACACGTACTTTTTGAACTCGAGGGCAGGGGCAGTAAGACTGGTAAAAACACATAAACGAGGTTTAAGCCTAAAGCTTGATTTATATAACAAGTTACCACTAGAACTAACTCTACTTCCTTTTCATGAATTTAAAGCAAAAATAAAGATTTTTTAGTATGTTACCAATTATATAGTATTAACGAGTTTTTAACATGCTCATTTATTAGTTTGTGATATTGATGTTTATTATTGTTTATACTTATACATACTTATCATTTTATTATTATAATTAAGGGCTAAGTTTTAGATTTTTCATTGTACTGTAGTATTTAATTGACATGCCAATATTAGTGATAATGTAATGGTGAATAAGTTGAATTTACTGAATTTACAGAAGGTACTCAATATTATTGTCATTTACAAAACTACAGGTTTCAAATAAATAATGAAGATGTGTGAAGGTACATGACGTGAATAAGCAGGATATGATTTCCTGATTAATTACATTTTAGACGGGTAATTTGCTCATGGACTTTCCCATAAAAAAATGCTATATTGGATGCACAACATTTGAGGGCATTTACATTTTATTAATAAGCAAGAGTTTTGCACAAACTGAAACAAACTCTTGCTCTTGCACAATTTCGAGTATCAGTGCCTTTGGGATTTCAAACCAATTCCACCTCATTAATCGAATCTTCCAATTACGGAAACGCTGGCTTTAATAAACCTATTAAAAAGCAACTCTGCAGTCGTTCAGTAAAACGCAATAAATTGAAGCATCGAGTAACGAGGTCCGTAACTGAAGTGTCTACAGTTACAAAGTTTTAGTTGCACAGCTTACCCAAGGACCCTACTCTCTTGTCTGAGTGTATAATTACTAGCCTCTGTTGTTATAAACTGTGCCGCGACCGGCCACCACATCTGCCAGCATCCCGACGCACATAAATCCCTGACCGAACCCGCCTAAGCAAATTCGACCTAAACCCTCTAATCTGACACTTTTAAATGGATTACAGAACTGAGAACTAACATAAATACAGATGGCGTCGCCTTTGCATTGCAACGAGCCACTTTCGCAGTGTTGCGACTCGAATCACATTGGTCAAGTACAAGTGCAAAGTACCAAGTGGCAATTAGCAAGTGCCTGGACAGTTTAGCTAGTCGAGTACTGTAGATTGGATTTGCGAGAAAGCAAAAATCATTTGTCATCTTATTTACTGTAAGTAAAGTGTAAGTGTTGTCGCAGATCAATCAGAGGCCCATTGCTACAACGCCGGACAAAAATGTGCTTTCGGCATGGGCTTTAATTCGTCAAATTTAGACGCATTCCATATTGACGGCATCAGATGACAGAGATGAGCCCATTTTGTCACTGTAAAATGTATCTAAAGATAACGAGTTCAAATTAGGGTCAGATGACCTGAAACAGAACATCCAATACTAGTTATTTAGACTAGTTACTTTTAGGTTCTTGTGTGTCGTCACGAATTTAGGATGTTTGCATCGAGACAAATATTGTTAGATATGTAAAAGTTGATCAATTATAGTTATAAATGTTTAATAAGACCAGAAGGACTGATTTCAAAAAGTCAGAAGGTGAAACGTCTTTTTTTTTTTTAAACATTAGTCTTTTTTTATTCCAACCTCTGAACGTATCTATACGTTACGTATTTTATATTCTCCTCAACTATTTTAAACGTCCACACAAATAGGCAGCAAAGACATAAAAGTAGTTTAGATCTAGAGTGCAGATGTGTCCGCAAATGTTATAAAAAGTGGTCAACGTTAGGAGGCCACAGAATCTCTGCGTGACAACGTATCCCCGGGATAGCGGGATTACTGAGTCTGGGACAACTAATGTACGAGATTTCAGTTTTAAGACTAAAGAAAAGATGGATGGAATGTTTGAAAAAGACATCGTTTGGAAAGGTAAGTACGAGATGACAGCTGATTTACTTATTTATTAAGGACTCCCGATAGAAAAACATAGCATGCGAAATAATAGTGGTTTAAAGTCTAGTGTTTTCTTATTATATTCTGATAGAGAAGTGGAAGAAAAATAGGTACATATTGTGCCGACCCTACTTAGCGTGGGATCCTTATCCCACACTTCGGATGATGATGATGATTTCATAGGTAATTAATTACATTCGGTGCACATTCCTTACTCAATATGTGTAAATAAGATAAGAATTGTATTAATAATTTCAATCTAGTTGCTACAAATTTTAACCACATTAGGCATCACTTCAGCTTCGTTTTATGAAATTGATATTTCTATAAATGCAACAGCGACGTCAACTTCTCGCATTTTGCGCATCACCATCTATACTACTCACTCTAAATACAAATAATGTGTGCAGAAGGCTAACTCTGCGAACTCCTTCAATAAAAACCTTCTCTGCCACCTTACAATATTGTAGCCTGTGTTCGGGATGCTGAGCTGATATGGGTACTGGTATCCAATATTTTGCAAAGTACAAATATTTTGACATTATAGGAGTACTTTAAACATTAACCTTCTATTTTGTTTTAGATTTCCTAAAGACGAATTAATTAAAGAGAAATGGGTACAAGTAGTTAGAACCCAAAGACGAGAAGATGAATGGGTTACATTATTGGAGTTTTAGTAAGGATCCCGAACTGTTTTGAAAATATAATATAATATAGCCTTTGTTCACCAGAGATTACCATATATTATTACCATAGATACCTTCCCAATGGTGAAACAATTTTTCAAATCGGTGCAGTAGTTTCGGAGCCTACTCAATGCCTATTCAAACAAAAAAAAATCTAATCTATTCTCTTTATACCTTACAAATTCATTTTATAATTTGTAAATAAAACAGATTATTAAAAAAAATACTGATTATTTGTCTGCCTGCTAGGTACCCATTTTAGCCCAGTTCCCTCTATCTGATAGCCGATCTGACGTCATAGGCTGTCATTGGCCGTCAGATAGACATAAAGTTCAATAAGTCATAGGTAGGTAGGTAGCTATACTAAAATATCGCCATGTTTTTATTTCTTTAAAATGAGTATGACAATGCCCTTATACAGCTGCATTAAATTATCTTGACATGTATTTTTTATTTCAATTCAATTTAATTAATTTATTATTATTTTACTGTAATAAATATTATCTATGAATGTTGTATCAAATTTTTAAAGAAGGCATGTCTGTCTGCTTTTCTAAAACACAATCCCTTATGGTGTTTCCTATATCAAAATTAATGTGTGTTTTATAATAAAATTGTTATATTATTTTTATGTACAAATGACCGACATCAAGTGTAACATGTGTACCTACGGTGGAACTGAATAAATGAAATGAAATGACGTCTCTATTTGTAAAATCTCATTGGGTATAACGCAGTAAATGGTGACAACGCGTCGCTTGATACAAACGAAGGCATGTTGAAACGTTTGTTTTTGTAACAAACGTTTCAACATGCCTTCATTTGTTTCATTCTACGTTATACTATTTATAAAATGTTCTAGTCTGGTGACTGAACGCCCTCGGCTCACGCCTCTTAGAAAGAACACTTAACGAGATAATCCTCGGTCGACGCCGCTCACGAGCAAATTGTTCTAACTTTCATATAATTCTGTACTAAAAGCGAAAGAAACTAATTTTACAGAATAGGATCAATGTTTTACGCCAGCATTTACTTGTCAAAAATTAGGTTGGGAGCGTAACTTATTTGTAAATTGTTGAGCTTGATAACAATTTCAATACTAAGTTCGGTTTGGAGACGGTTCTTTAGGCTGTAGGTTAATTTATCTTTTGAATCTATAGTTTAAATCTTTTTTGGTTTAGTTCAAATTCACTTGATATTGGTGTAAAGGACCAGAGGCCGAACCGATGATGGCAAAAACAATTAAGTTTCTCTAATATTACCAACAGAAGAAGATTCAGTTGTGTTTTCTCAAAAATCAGTTAATCAAAACTCCAACACCAAACTTACTCCATGAAACAAAAGGGTCAATATAAGATTATCAAAGTTAAAAGTGTCTGGTAGCGCGCGATAAGAAAACAGCTTTATGCTATCTGGGATCGAATAACTTGTTGAAGCTGTTAAATAAAGTTTATTGAAAATCTTCCATTTGAAATCCAACTCTGCATCTAGATTTCAAGTTGCGAATCAAAATATACGTCCATCTGGTGAGGCGGAATATGAGTAATTCATCGATAAAAACGAAGTCTAGAGAATTCTAGCTTAATTTATTATTATTTTTTTTATTCTTTTTAAATAAAATAAATAAATAATGCTGGACAATCCACACAGCATTATCTAGCCCCATGGTAAGCAAAGCTTGTGTTATGGGTACTAGATTAACTGATATACATAATACAATATATTACATAGATATATATTATTTATTATACATAGAAAACGACCAGAACACCCGGAACAAATATCTGCAGATCATACACACAATTGTTCCGAGGCGGGAATCGAACCCGCAACCTCCTGCGTCGCAGGCGGACCTTCGCCCACCGCGCCACATCGGTCGTCAAACACATTAACCTAAGATACAAACAAATCACACTTATATTTAAATGCAAAAGCTGGCATATTACCAATTCACGTCGAAACTATTGAAACACCAAATCAGGCTGCAATTTTTTTAGCTTTTGAAAACCATCAAATTATTCGACCCGCGACCCGTGCACCCACTGGCTTCACCCACCGGTGGGTGTAGGGATAATTCCTGTTTACCCGTGTACCCACTGCGATATGGTTGGAATTAATTATCGATGAAAAAATAAAATATTAATACGATAAGTTCGATGTTAAAGAGAAAAATCGCAGTGGGTACACGGGTAAACAGGAATTACCCCTACACCCACCGGGTGGGTGAAGCCAGTGGGTGCACGGGTCGCGGGTCCAATGTTCGAATTCCCCTTTTATAACACCCTGTATGAAACCCAACACAGCTATTAGTACATTTAGCGACCCGAGGCGGCTTTTAATGTCGATTTGGCTTTGTTTTCGTTCCATCAACAAGGCGCTACGCAGTTTTGTATTGAATAAATCGTCACTGTGAATTCAATATTTGGAGCATTTCTGTCTTAGTTTGCTTGAGTTTTGTACGTTCGTTTTATTATACAGAATGTTTGGTATTCTAACTGACATATTTTTTGTGAAGTTCGTTGTTATTTTTTAGAGAGAGGAGACATGAGTTATATCCTATAACACAGATTTTAGACTTTTAATGCCCATAACTATTTTTAAGTGAATTTAATCAAGTAATAAATGAATTAGAATAAGTTATACGTGGAAAAAGACAGCACAAGTAATTTTTTGGCCTTACACCTACCTACAAACAATAAAGTTGTATGACATATGTATATTATTATATACTACAAGTAGCCTATGTCCGTCCCCGGAATATTATACAATTTACCAATTTACGTATACAAAATTCCAATTTTAGAATAGCATAGAATCAATTTATTGATAACATACTAGCTGCGGCACGCAGCTTCGCCCGCGTGGAAATTTGTGTGTACTTGGGTTTTTACATTTTAGAGCCGGCGCCGGCGGCGAGGAGCAGAAGCGCGCTCGATCTAGTGAAATGAGTAAATCGAACCAAAGAATAATGATTTCCCATAGAAACTTTACCACCCTCTCTAACCCCCTCAGAGGTAAATTTTTCAAAATTAGATTAGCCTAATGTCTTAATGCTGATGGGTACCTAGTTATGTAGGGACTCTTTTTGTTACTCCGTTGTTTCATCAAAATATATCCCAAAACGTTTCTAAAACATGAGTACCTAGTCTCTTTTGTTTAGAACATCAACCCGATAGCCAGTGAATAGAAACCAAATACAAAAAAGACTTGAATGGCGTTTGATAAAATTGACCCAAATACACAGCCAAAATTGAATTTATAATTGCACCATAGAAAACCTGAATGTATAGCAAGGAGGTGATGACGTATTACAAGAACTGGCTGGCACATAAGTCGATGGGCTGGCATATGAAACCCAATAATCCTCGTAGCCTACACTGCCTAAACTCAGAATAAAAAAGTAAGTAGTACAAAATACAGAATGTGGACACCATATTTGTTTCATGTTTTTTGTTTCGTAAACTCGCATGGGTACCTAGACAAATCTGTGTTATTATGTTGAATACTTCACTGAACATTGTACTAAAACATAGGTGCTTGGTTGCAACATGGTTATTTAGTTGGTTTATACCTACCACATTTTAAACGCGATAAAAGCTTTCAAAGTAGACAAAAAATAAACTCAAACGTTGTTCTCGTATCGACAGTGGAATTGAATTAGCTGACACGCGCAGGCTTTCTAGGTCTGTCAGTAATCCCATTGTGGTGAAAACTCCGCCACCGGCTCCTAAAAGTTGGGCGCGCGGCACAAAATGAAGCTAAAGCTGCCTTCCTACTGGAGGTCTGCTGAGTAGAATGTGTACACCTATCCACTGAGGAAAAGGAATTGAAATAAAAATAAAAAAAACCCCTCGTTTTTTGGGATTTTTGGGTTAATTGGGATTTTGGTAAGTTGTGTTTATTGAAAATCAATCTCGTATTCCAACTGCAGCATTATTAAAGCGAACGCTATTTTACCTATTACCTTTTCAGACCTAAACGGCTGAACGAACCCTATTGAAATATGGCAAGGAGGTCACCAGTATCTTGGAGACGGACAAAAGCAATTTTGTAACCCAAGAGCGTCAGAAGCAGCGAACAGAAGCTAGTATAAAAATATATAATTATATATTTTATTGTCTCTTGCTCGAACTTCAAATAATTTTTAGTCAACAATTTCATAAATGGAATCCGATTCGGCTGTGCCATGTCATGTGACATTTGGGTGTGTGACATGACATGTATAATTTAAGATTCAATTGCAATTGAGTGTTGGATTCTATGTCCCCTCCGCTTCGGTGCAAACTCGGCGTAAGGTAGCAAAGCCACCGGGACCCGGAACTTATTGCTGGCCCGCTACACGTAAGAGCCTGTAGGAGCTCTTATTATAAACTACCTGAAACTTACGTTTATGATGGAGATATCTCTGCTGCATCTGTCCCCTGTGCAGCTGCATTTAGATAGTATTACAAACGTTTTGAAGCTTTTAGAGATAACAGTTTATTTTATCTCGTAGTTGGTAATTTTTTCCATAAAATTGACCAACTACGAGATAAAATAACCTGATGACAGATGACGATATATATCATGATGTAGCTAAATGATGCTTGATTTAAAATAACAAGGCGTCAAGCGTAATTTATCATACCAACTACACTATACTTTTTAAGACACCTAACCAACACACGCACGAATGAGGAAGATATGTAGAAATAAAAATAAATAGAAGATATAGATATTATGTATCTATTTTTTTATAACCAGAGTCTCTATCGTTGCTATTTATTTTATTTGTAAGCTGTAGGTTCACCTTCATACTTGTGTTATTTTCTTGGATATTGGTATCGTGTACCTTCCACATAAAAAGGAGAAGTTCGCAAATAGGACTTCGAGGCGCATCGTTTATATGCCACTGGAATTAACTATGCAGCTTAACATAAACAGAACGCATCGCAAAAGTATACATATTATGTGGATGAGGCTAATAAAACAGCCATATCTACAAGAAAAAAGTGACATCCTACTCTGGTAATAGGGTAATATAATGTACGACGCAAGTATTTCTGTCTTTTGAAAAATGCATACACATTTTGTTTGCTTTTTGCCTGGTTGGAAAAAAACTGACAAAAACACTGCAGTGGGCAAAGATTGTGAGAATCGACAAAATATGTTTTCCACAAACTTTAAGATGGTCTGTAGGCAAAATATTTTTTAAAATATAAGTTTGGGTTTAAATGAATTCATGTATTACATTATGCATGGAGGTCAAGTATAGTAAGTACAGTACATTATATTAAAATTTCTAAAAGTCCCCTTTTATAGGACATAGAATATTGATGTATGAATTGTCCAACATAATTATTTGTAAGAAAGTTTTATTTATTGACTAAAAGAAAGACATATTCCAAAGTAAACTAATATAACTCAGCTTGGAAGGGCGGACGGACTTCCGGCAGAGCATATTATAATAATAACACGGTCCCCTTAAGAAAATCTATGTTATTTTGTGCTGTGTGTTAGAAATTTTTCAATTTATGTTGCAAGAGAAAACGAAACTTTTAAAACGTAGACCAAAAAAGGAGCTGCAAAATACCAGCGGCTGGTGTGAGACAGCCAAACCACATTTATGTGACCATTACTGCTTTTGGCAGAAATGCCACAGAAAATACAGTCGGACACATATTATATTTTCTGTGGCATCCAAACTCAGCAGTTTGGATTATGAGCATGTTACCTACGGGTCTACATTTTACTGGTATTTGCGCCATAGCTTTAAGGTAAATTTTATAATACTGGCGCAATTGTCTTTTGTTTTTTGATATTTATCTACGCTAACGAAGTCAATAATCCAGGCCTCCAGTAAGTATACGAAAAACATAATTGACTTAGAACCTGTGACTGCCAGATCTTCGTCATTTTACCTACGCAGGTACCTAGGAACGATCACCGATTATGAAGTACAATAGCGAAAAAATTTAAAATCGGTCTATAGTTGACAGAAAAAACGACCGACATACATAAAAAAACATTAGCTGAATATTGAACCTCGTCCTTTTTTCAGTCGGGTAAGCGCGAGCACCATGGCTCGCACTAGCTTTTAAAAATTTATATATACCTATCAGTGCACGATTCGGCTCTTATTTGGATAGAATTTTAAGAAACGAAATGAAATCAACTTTTTCCTCGCGTGCCTTTAAAATATTAAACAACCGACCTTATGGTGAGTTTGAGAACGAGATTGGAACTACCTTATTATGCCAATGGCGTCTATACACCAAAGTTGGCGGGCTACAGACAAGTTGACAGAACACTGTCGGCTACTTAAACAATGTCGTATTAACCCGCCCGAGCTGTGTCGCCGACCTTTCGTGCGACTCCATAATAGGTACTTACCTACTTCTAAGTACCTACGCATTTAGTAAGCGTTTATCAAAATAAGTCATTTTATCACGCTCTCGATTTGGCATAGAAATTTGATCATTTTGGTTACTTAAATTGAGTCCATTACTTACTGTAACTACATTGAGACATTAAAACGACACACTAGATACTGACTAATCACGTAGCAATAATAAGCTGATACACAACCTCGAATGAAATGAGACGATCACCAAATACCTCACAATAGCTACAAACATAGAATAATAATATTAAAAAAGTTGTTTTATTTAGTTATATATTTATTACATATTTACTAAGCACATAGGTCGCCCACGGAGACCAATCACCTCTCAATCAATAATCTGATCTTTCTCTTGTTTTCTTCTCGTCTCTGAAACGTGGAGTTCCCAATGCACCGCCACTCCGCCTCGCATTATAAAATATGCAGATAAGTTACGGGAATTGATTCGGGGCACAAAGGAGCCTGTCTATAGGCTACGAGATTTCGGCGGTAATTTCCCACGAGGCCTCGTTTTTATCTCATGACACTGAAAATATTTTGAATAACGTTTGCATAGCTAGCTAATTCGCCTAAAATGTTTGAGGACGTTCGTTTTTCTCACCTCACAAAATGTACGTCAGCTCAAGTCAATTTTCATTGATCTCCAGTTTGAGAATTTTCAGTTGCTTTTAAAAGTTTTAGATACGTACAAACATATTGCTGATGAGCTTTGTTGCTTTTCTTGACCAACCAATTTTGCTGATATAATATGGCGACAATAACGCACTGTTATTTATTTATACTTTTTGCACGAAAAAAATAACACAAAACTTATTCTAGAAAATTTAAACAAAGGCGAACTTAACCCTAAAAAGAGTTCTCTTCCAGCAAACCTTATTGGGAGAGAGAGACAAAGTGAAGAGAGAAGTGGGTACATGTGCATAAATGAAATGAAATAGACAAAAGATTAAATTTAACTTACTTATATTTACAGATGTAAAAATATTTTTTAGTTTTTATCCCTGAACGGTTCTACTATTTATAACAACTTTTGAAGTCTATAGGCTAGTCAATGTGAGGGTTTCCACTAGCATACAATTTACTTGTTACCCGCGAAGGATCAGAGACGGACGATATGCGTTTAGGGGGAGAGGTTTGAGTGGTATGTGTGTGTGCAATTTGCACATCAACGTTCCCAATTATCTCCGAAACGGCTCGACCGATTATGATACGGCTTTCAGTTTCGGGTTCGGAATTTAATGGCAATGGTTCTTAGCTAGATGTTATGGTGGTTACTAACCAGGGGGCGCTGTTATGTGTTTATTTTGTGAAAACCAATGTTCCCATTTATTTCCAGAACGGTTTGATCGATTTATACATAATTTTCTGTCTGTTGTTAGTTAGGGGCTAACAACAATAGGTCTATAGGTACCTATTCCTAGATTACGTAGGAGTTAACCTTAATTATTCATTTAAATTCGTATCATATATCTACGTTTTCATAATTTATGTGTTGTTTTCAATTGCATTTATTCGGGGGAAATAAAGTAGGTAGTATCCGTCGTGCGTTATGCAGAATTTTTATTTTACTTTTATTATTAGTAGTGGCCATCACCCTAATAATTAAACTATTCAAAGTTATAGCTTCTCTGCATTCGCGAGTTTAAGTTGGTTGGTTCCGCGCCGACAGAAACACACGTGAAAACATTAAATTACTTCTAATTGGAAACCAAGGGCTGGGCAACATCTTCATTAAATCTTACGTTAGCTTGTTATCTCACTCATTCTAGAAAATGGCAAAGAGAGCATAAGCTTGACTGGGGGACTGAAATGTCTAATTTACAAATATAAATTTAAATAATGGCTCGGCGCGCGCCTTACATTGGGCTAACCAAGATAAAGCCAATGAATCTGTTGACTGTGATGATGATGATGAATTTCCTTCCTACCTTAAGCCGTTGTCCCATCGCTGTGCACGCTGTGCACGGCCACGCGGTTCAAATTAGCTACGCGGGTTTGTTTGTTTGACAACGTGGGTCTACGTTTCCATTATAGCACACATAACAGCCTTATCACACTGGCGATTTGCCAGCGATCAAAACGATGACGCGATTGCGCCGCGACGAATAGTCTCCGTGCGTAGCGGTGGGACATTGGCTTTATCACATCGGCGCACACGACTTAACACTTCTCATGACGTCATAGTTAGGAAGAAATCTCGTGAAAGAAGGTATTCATACAAACAGTATGAATACCTTCTTTCTCCGTTGACTAATAGAGTTTACCTGTTTTCTTTATTCTTTTATTTTGTACTGTGAGATGTACGTCGTTGCTTTTGTACTGCCACTGAATGTGTTACATGCAATGCGAGATTTCTTCCTAACTATGACGTCATGAGAAGTGTTAAGTCACATACGAAAAGTCACACAGAACTGTATTAACTTAGAACTGCACTACAGCGCACGCAACACATTTCGTATCACTACATTTCATACATCGCGTATTCCAGTTCCATTGTTAAATTGAGCCAGTCCCTGTCGCGATCACTTTTACAATACAGCAAATTCGTCGCTGGTCTGCAGGGATTCAAACTCGATTTGGGTTCGAGAATCCTCAGAGCAATTAGTGTAATAATGTCCTATTCTTTTTTACCTGTAATGGCTACAATCAAACCATAAATTTGGAGGTAATCGTTTTATGGTTTGAAACGCGTTGTTTAGAAGTTATCGTTGTTGGTATAAAGCAAAGGAAACGCGTCGCTGGATTGAGGCCATCGAATTGTATTTTCCAGTTATATATAATTTACTCTTAGGTATAGATTCCCTGTGATTATCATCTAGAATCTAAAGGTAAAATGTTTTTTTTACAGTCCTTGAAAGTAATTACTATTTGCATGAATAGCTATATTAAACATTACATAAAACATCGACTCTACATTTGTTAATGTTGCTCTGTAATTAGAAAGTATAATTTTTGTTTTCATTTTTTGTGTTTCATTTCGCGGTGAAGATATTTTTTATTATAATTGAAGCTACTCCTTGAAGATTGCGTTGGTTAATTTAAGTTAAATATTTGTTTTTCCATAAATATACTTGTCGTTCAACCTGGGCTCGGGTCCGCAAACCTTTGTGTCTAACTTGATGTGACGGCCTGAATTCAAAATGGCTCTGAATTCATTTATACGATAACTTGAATCCAATATTTAAATTCTTGATACAATATTCAACAGTCACACTGGTTTCATTTCAGCCTGTGAACATTTAAATCTACTTATGGTATTTCTCTGAAACTAAACTAAACTATCTGAATTACCTATTACCTGGATCACAGACATAATAATACTAACCTGGTGGCAACACTCTGTAACCCTACCTGTAACCGGAGACACTGACAAACCTTCTCTGGTTAGAATAGTATACGTTTTTTAGTTAAATAAATACAATACAATGGTGAATTCTTGTAAATATTTTATTTGTATCGTTTTTTCCTTATTTCTTTAAACGAAAACTACCTACTAAACATTATTTAATTTACTAGGTGGTATTTTTGTTTTATTAATTTTATTAAGTAATTAAATAGGTACCCAACTGTATTTACGAATAGGTATCGTAAATACTCACGTGTAACATTAGTGGTGACATCAGGTTGCCATTTATAGGACGTTGCACCGACGCACTTGTATTGTGTTTATTCTATAGGTATATTGCTCAAAATGCATATACCAATGTTTCGGTTTGAATTATACTTCACTGCATCTGGGCCTGGCTTCATTTGGCGACGTCAGATTGTCTGTTGTTGCGAGTATACAACGTGAGAACTGACAAAGTTCCTAGGCCCGAGTACAGTTACAAACAGAGAGTATTCTTCACATGAAACCTATTCACGTGCACGGATTCTATAAAAAAATTGAGCACTGGAACTACGACATACTCGTAGCATTTAAGTTATAACCACGTCGTAGATGGCTATGGGTAGCGTAGCAGTATTCTGTAAACTATTACCACCGTAACTACTTCAAGTAGCACTCACTGCCAAACCACAAGCTATGTTCAAAATGTTTATGTACTGCATAACATACATTGGTAATAAGAGCCGTAAATAAGAATAATATATTTATGAAACAGCTTTTAATTTTTATTTTTGAAGATTGAGACGTCACGAGGAAGTAACACAGTACATTCACTACAGCGTTGAATATGTACGCGTGTGTAGCGTAACCTACCACTACACTACATAATGTATGTCGATCAAACGTTTGAAATCCTGACAATAGGGGCATTTGGGAATATTTGGGATTCATGATCAAAGGCTTATTAAATTAAATTATACAATTGACGTGTTAACCAAAATATTTAGAAGCGATCAACTTCGCACCGATTATATGTATGTAACTAAAATCGGAGCATTGACTGGTTAACTTAAACAAGAGATATCATAATAGCAAAAACCGATTTTACTCACTAGTAGCAGCAGGCACCGGTTTCAAAAAATCAAGCGAGTGTTTTTTTTTTATTTCATCTCAAAAGACATATTCTCAACGGGACAGATTCTCAAAAAGATAGAGATACAGGGTTACATACATTGTTTTACAATCAGCCACCTTCAACTTTTGAAAAATATTGACTTGATCTACGGCACTTCTGTTACTATCCGGTTCATGTGAAAACACAACATTGTGCGCTGGTTTTGCATACTCGTAAAATCAGCGGGCAGTGCATGTTGTTACAAACTTTGTCAAGATGCTGGCTAGCATTCTACCTGCATAGCTTATAAATTACTTTCACTTAGACATTCACTAGAATATTACAACATAATAAAGGTGTAAAGGGTAAAGATTAAAAAAACATTTGTAGTCAAACGATATCCCTATTTTTATAATGAGCTTGATCAGCATGGATCCGTAAAGTTTTAACTACAGTTTATAAATAAAATCTGAAATCTGAACTTACTCGTATGTGGTTTCTTACGTTCGACCACAGACCATTGAAATGCTCAAACTCTCTTTTAATTTTTTATTCATGATTATTTGTGAAACATTTGCCCAACAATAAAACACCACTAAACAATAAAACCACTGCATAGAGACACTTTAATAATTATTAAATACATAATGCCAATAGGAATGAAATAAACGATGTAAATCTTAACATCTTAAATAAAACTTAGCATTAATAATATCTAAGAAGATACCACTCAGCCTGTGGATGACATAAGAGCCGACTAGGGGAACTTACCGAAAGGCACCAGTTTCCTTTATACCAGTTCACGTTGAAAAAGATGTTATCAACGAATCCATCTTGGATGGGCAGCGTCCAGGAAGTTTCACAATATCTTCTCATCACAGATACCACAAAGTCTCAAAACGAAAGTCTTCATTCAATTTGTTTGCTAACTATAGGCCTCATTCATAAGCTCAGAGTCGCTCCGAGGGCTATCCATAGCCCATAAAGAAACGCCATAGCCATGCTATGGCGTTTCTTTATGCAAAAAAATCCGGAAAAACGAAAAAAAAACAGGTTCTCTAGTGGCGGCCGCAGTGCAACGCGAAACGAAGTGTTGGGAGACCATCCCCCCGATGGACCGACGGCATCACAGTAGTTGAAGAGAGTCGATGGATGGAGGCGGCTCAGGACCGCTCTTTGTAGCGTCGTCGCATCGTATGGGGGAGACCTATGTCCAGCTGTAGACGTGTAAGGGCTGATAATTATGATAAGATGAAAAAGATACAATGTAAACTAACAGCAACACTATAGTGGATGGATCTACAAGTGTGTGAGCTCGCGGCGCACGGCTTGCGTGTAGGCGGTGGTGGCCTCTGCTAGGTCGCGGTCGCCGATGGCGCCCTCCATATCAGCGACGGAGCCCCCGCCCGGGCTGCCAACGCCGCCGCTCTCCTCTAACTGCTTCATCTTCAGCCGGATCTCCCGCAGCCGCGCCTCCAGAATGCGCTCTCGCTTTGCCTCGCGCTCGAACACCTGCGTGAGCAGTTGTTTGTCGTGCTTCTGCGCCTCAGCGAGGCTCTGCGTCAGCTCCACCAAGTAGATATTGCCGGTCTGGCTGCCGCACGCCACCATGGTACCCTGCCAGATTACATCCATGTAGGTAGATAACACTGTACATCCCGCGCCGCACGACTATTAATTCCTCAAATATCTAACTTACGCTGTACTATTGTCCGGAATGGAAGATCAATTTGCTATACAGGGTGTTCTATCCAAAGTGGATCAAAAAAATTAAAAAAACTGGATCTCTAGGAAAACATACTGCTCATAAAAATGTGGATAAAATCAACCCGATAAAAATCGTAGATAATCGTGGCATGTACGAGCATGCCACGATTATCTACGATTTTTGTCGGGTTAAATCGAAGTTGGTGATAATTTAGTTTGTAATATGCATCCTGTAAGTAAACGTAGATTATAGTAAGGCCAGTAACATTATCAAAACTGTGGCTGTCGCTAGATTAGATAATGTTATTATTTGCAGAACGCTATCAATAGCTGGTGGATTAGTGACGAGTGGCTCACGCACGTCTTAAGCCGCTGTCACGTCCGTAGATACGCGCACACACACACGTGTGTTAAGCTTCACTTTTCAAGAAAATTTACGTCTATAGCGCACCTTACGAACACGCTACGCACGAATACGAGGCGTCATACGTCAGACTTTGTAGTTATCGATGGATTACGTTACGATAGATCAATCAACACGTAGAATGACATACTATAAGTTTAAACACTTGTCATGGCAATAATTCTTTGTCGACAGATTTCTGATATCTTGACCCGATTGAAATCGGAAGCAGTAGCTACAAAATAAATAATGTCATGGAATTACTTGCTCCTGTATCTTGACACGCAGCAGCGGCTCGGAACAGACCTGCATGGTGAGTATGGGCGCGTGCTGCCGCCTCAGCCAGTCCCACAGCCCCAGCAAGCCGTCGGACTGCATCACCACCAGCAGCGACAACCTGCGTACCGTCCAAACTGAGTCACTATGTACATCCTGCTTACAGTTTGTCCTACATGCCGTCGCACAGCGCACTGCTCGCTGAGGTCGCTACTGCCATTGTAACACAAATTATAAACAAATCAAGCAAACCTCTGTGGACTCCAGGTGGCAGCCAAGATCTTCTGACGGTGCGGTGGCGACCACAGTACGGCCGAGTCGCGGCAGTCCTCGCTCCAGACGCGGACCGTCCAGTCGCCCACTGTTAAGAAGTTTTTGAGGAAGCCAGGGTTGCGCTCCAACGAAAGCACAGGACCCAAATGAGCTAAAAACTGCGGACGTGAATTAATAATGGTAGTTATACATCTAGCTAGTAGATAATTATAACTCCGAATGCCTAAGGTACAAGTTACAATTAAAGCAAGTTGTAATTTGAGACGAATCAAAATAAAATCTTACCCTCGCAGGCAACTTTTCCGTGGGCGTCTTGCCCTTGCGGTTACCGCATACGATGTACCCGTTCTCGGTACCACACATGAAGCGCGTCGGGATGGTTGGCTCGAACTCCAGCGCGCTGACGCCGAAGGAGCGTTGCGGAGTTGGCACGTCGTACGGCGTCAACGGCGGATCTATGATCATCTCGTCGATATTCGTGCTCATATTGCGAATGTCCCACCACTTGTTGATACCGTCCGGGCTGGCGGAGAAGAATTCCTGACCCGATTTGGCATTGATGAATGCGACTTGCCTAACGAAGTCGCGGTGCGCCACGTGCGGCGCGCACTCGAGTACCGGCGGCTGGCCGCGCCGCCGGTCCCACACGGCCACCTGACCGTTGATCAGGCCGCCTGCCAGTTGAGCCGGCTCGCGCGGGTTGTACTGCAGGTCGATTAGCGAGCACGGAGGCCACACCTTCTCCACGGGGTAGTTGGCATTCTCCACATCCCACACGTAGCATACAACCGGCTTGCGCGTCTCGCGGTTGAAGTCCACGTCCACGTAGGTCACGGCAAAATTTGCTCCGCCGTCCGGCTGCCAGCACACCGAGCTCACGGGCCGATGCGTCGGAGTGTCGCGGTACACATTCACGATGCGGCAGCCAGAGTGCTCCGGCGGCGCCACCTCCGGCATCTTCACGTAATACGTATGGTACATGTCGATCGCGTTATTCTGGTTCAGGTAGTGCTCGATGCCCTGTGGACGGAGGTGGGCTCAGAGTGAGGACGGTGGGAAGCGGGGACGGGGGAGAAGAAAAAATCCGAGGCTTACAGTGGCGGTAGACATGACGCAGTGTACGTAGCCGTCGTCCTTCTCGACCTTGCGGCGGTAGCGCTGCGTGGATTCAGGGTCGTTGAACACCACATCCTTGGGCCATCCGCCCTCTGCATGGTTGACGCCTGTCGTGGAGTACACGGCCCTGCAGCAAGCAGCGCAGTGAGAGCTAGTGAAACTCACACAAAAACACACAATCGCGCTCGCGCACTCACCGGATGGTGTTGATGTGTTGCTCGGAGTAGGACGGCCCGTGCTGTGTCAGCTGGTGCACGGGGTTGCGCAGGCTGTAGCGGCGTTGCTCTATCGGGTCGGATCCGAAAGAATCGCTGAGCATGGGCCCCTGCTCGCAGAATATCGGCTGCCGCCCGAAGTTGCATCGTAGTTTCGCATACTGGTAAACAATGTCCATTTCGAATGCAAAATTTTATATCGCTGCTCCGTGACGAATACTTTTTTTTTATTACTTTCCCTACAAAGATCATGTAATTACTAGAGAAAAGTACTTTGTGATTACTAGTCTAACGGAGTTATTGTATTCTTTTTGATTACTACTAATATTGTCAAAGAGAATACAATCAAAGAGAATACAATAACTACGTGGGGGTGTAAGGGGGACTCCGACACCTCGTCTCCCAAGCTAATCTAACCTACACGTGGTACACCCTGCTAGATAACGAACTAGGCTCTGGTGAAAATATCAATCCATCTTCATAATTTGATAACTAATTATTATTATTTCCATTACTTGACACTGGCAGAAAAGTGTCCAACCAGACACAGTTGCCATTAACAAAGAATCCCAATAACTCCGTGTATTCTCTTGCGTACAACAAAGAGAATACAATAACCAGGGACGAGATTATGCCCGGACGGAATCTCAGTCAAACGAAGAACGAAGCACTCACTGTTGCTCCGATCCTCTATACGTACACGTGCACACTTACACATTGACAATCAATCCACCTATCGTCCGCCATTTCCGCTTTAGATACCCACAGAGTGACTCTGTTGTAACTTAGATCGAAAAATGAAAAATGCCTTCTTGTGTGGTTAGATGTTGCCGAAACCACACTAGTTTAGTAAACAAAAAACACGGAATCATATTTCACGGGTAATTTTTATTACATCCACTTATTTCTTCGATTGAACGCAAATAACTATCAACAGAAAAATCACAATAAAAACACAAATCTTGCCAGTGTTACCTGCACGTAAATTTCTTAATGTGGGACTTTATTAAAATTGTTTGAATCCTTGTATATTATAATCCTTAAAATTTGAATTAGGTAGCCTACCTAATATAGATAGATTTTAAATAGATATTACTTTATCATTCTATTATAGGTATAAAGCTAAATTACCACTGACTGACTGATTGACATAATTGTTCTCCTTGTGTCGCCGTCTGCGGTCAACAGCAGAAAAAAAACCAGCCAGTCGTTCAGAAGGAAAATAATTATAATCCTAGTTATGTTACGTAGTAGGTAGCTGTCTAATAAAAACTTTAACATTTATGTGACTATTTTTTTTTAAATAATAGCTACTTACTTGATTTGTGATCTGTGATTTGTAGAATTTTTTTTCATTATTTGGCATCTCTCCTAAACACGCAACATATGATTCGTCCGCCATTGCTGTTCTTCATAATTTGATTTCGTAGGATTCCGTCCGGGCATTATCTCGTTCCTAACAATAACTACAACATACTGAAAACTAAAGAGAATACAATTCAACGTAGTTATTGTATTTTCTATTATTATAATCTATTTTCTTACAATAAAATACAATACAAAAATACTTAATTGTACACCAGATACAGATACAAAAGACATTATATGCCACAAGTACAATGGGCGGCCTTATCGGTTAGAAGCGATCTCTTCCAGGCAACCTTTGGATGGAAAGAATTCTGTGAATTTAAGAAAGGCAGGGGGTGTACCATGGATTATCTAATATGAACATAACATGAATACTTAAAAATAAATACGAAATAAATGTTACAAATTCCAAACTTAATAATATACTACTTAAATACATAAATAAATAAATAGTAAGTACCAATATTCACTATTTTGGCAGGAAAAACTCCTTGACACGAGCTTTAAAAACTGGCAAGAATACAGTTTTTCTAATGGACTCTGGTAGTCTCCTTATGGCCTGGATAGAGAAGGATTTGTCATAGAAACTGGTCTTGTGAAGTGATGACTCAAAAACAGATTTTCTGACGACCGGAGGACACGGGAAGGGATCTTTGACAATAACTACGTGAAGGCAAACTATGGTTCGTACTGTTTATCTTTGCTGTTTATATTATACTCGCTTACTTACTTACTCCCTACGGGACAAAGAGAATACTGTTTGAGAAATAAAACATGCGTGGAGGTTTTAAAGATGTATTAGATAAGAAAATATAATGTTACAGTGAAATGGCTTGTGGTCTTGGATTTTATCACACAGGAAGAGCAATTGACAATCAAAATTGTTGCCAGTTCATAAAAACAGTATAATGTTACCATAATAACTAACTTAAGGCAAATTACACACAATCATACCTAGTTAGGCTTGGTACATACGATTTATGTTGTGATGGTTCTCAACATAATTGGGGCCGGCATGAATTTACATTTAAGCTTTCTTCATTTTTAAGTTTAGTTACATGCATACTTATATTTATACACTTTTATTTATATCTTTATTCTATTTCTATTGGTAATTTACAGAGACGTTTAATTGACCTTCTATAAATCTTATTTTTCATTTTTATATCAGCCGCCCTTACTCTACCATCATTGGCTGGATATGTCTTTACAATACGAGCCATATTATATTCTAATGGAGCAGTGTTCATATGTTTAACAATAACCAAGTCCCCTTTTTTGAGGTTTGGCTCTGGGTATTTCCATTTAGGACGGCTTTGAAGCTGAGTTAAATAATCAATAGACCATGATTTCCAAAAGTCTTGTTTAAGTTTGGTACAAATATTCCATAATTTTAAGCTACTAACTGAAGTATCAGCTAAATCTACTTCAGGATAGCTATTTAGAGCTGTTCCAATAAGAAAGTGAGCTGGAGTCAAGTTATTACAATCTGTAGAGTTTGCTTTGCAGAGAGTAGCGGTCTTGAGTTTAAAATTCCTTCAATTTGAATGATACGAGAGTAATGTGATTGTCGGGCTGGTAAACTCTCAATGAATTTATAAACTTTATACACAGATTCTACATCAATCTTTGGATTGCTAAGGCGCCCTCTACCATCGGAAATATATTTTTCTGGATGTTGGACTTTATGTACCAACCTTTCTCATTTAATCCCGTGTATAGACAGAAATGCTTTTTGGCAGACGCTGACGGAATTATTTGGCAAATTAATAACATATTCGAAAAAATTCTCTTCTTGCCCTAGGCGTTGTTTCATTCCCCTTACTCCGCGGACGAAATCTTTTAGGATTGACTTCCTGTAAACATCCTTGCAGATACATGTTCTGTATCATATATGTGACTTTCAAGATTAATCAAAATTAAGTTTCAACCAGCTTTTTACTCCATTTATCTTTACACTTGCAGCGGCAATCCGGAAGATCTTTCAAAGAATGTTTTCTAAGATTACTCTTAACTTTTTTGTTCCTTGCCCATTGTTCTTGTCTAGAGATTATCTTTTTTCCAATTTGAGTTAAATTTGTACCTCTTAGATCATTTTCAGTTTTTACAGCTTCAAACAAGCCAGTCTCAGGGTTTAATATAAAATTTTCGGCATCATCTTATTCTGAATTTGATTCGGACTCGAATAAACCAGTTGTCTCATTTAGTTTATTGCGTTTTGGTGTAATACCAGGAGATGAGGGTAGTTGTGCAGAATCTGTTGGTGGTAAATTATCAACTGATGTAGACGGCTGTTCGTGGTTCCAATTTTCGGAAGCACGAGTACTTTGTGGTAACTGAAAACTATTAAAAAATAATGTACATACAATACCGAAAAAAAAGGTATCGTAAAATTTACTGTTGTTTGTCATTTGAAAAGATACCATTAGTCTCAATTACTACAAGTACCTACCTATACCAATAGTAGAAAAAACTTTAAGGTAGGTAAATATAAATAACGAAAGCGGGTAGGTGTACATCAGCCAAAATAGTAATGGTCGATTTTCGTCTTGAATCATCTGGTGTACATTTGTCCTCATATGAAGTAGAATAATCGCCATTATCTATATCATTCTGTTTAATGCATTTTGGTGTAATGCCAGAAAATGAGGGTAGTAGAGGAGAATCTATCGTATCAACTGGTGAATATGGCTTTTCGTCATTCAAATTTGCGCGTACATTATTTTCGAAAGCACTCCCATTATCCGGGGTCCATTCGTCTACAGATGAAGCAGAATAATCGTCAATATCACTGGTGTTACTTTTTCCAGAACCAAAGATACCACTTTGTTGTATTTATCTGAAAGAATGTAATAAACCTAATGAAAAACACTATTTCGCTATCGGTAACAATTTAGCCAGATTACCCATTTGAAAATACATACTACTTAGTAAAATAGAACGCTCACCTCCTTAGTTTGTCATCAGGATTCATTTTAACATAGTAACGCACGTACACAAATAATAGTTAAACAAAGTCGCAACCTTCTTGATGAAAAAAACCGTTATGAAAAAATTATGTCATGGAATTTGACGTAATGATTTGTGTTGCCATTAGGACTTAAATAAAAATCAATGGACTAAATGATTTCTTCCACAAAAAATAAAGGACTTAGTGAT
This sequence comes from Eupithecia abbreviata, assembly GCA_943735965.1. Classification (NCBI taxonomy): domain Eukaryota; kingdom Metazoa; phylum Arthropoda; class Insecta; order Lepidoptera; family Geometridae; genus Eupithecia; species Eupithecia abbreviata. The sequence goes on along the minus strand of OX030977.1, from coordinate 6,856,638 downwards.
TTCTTGGACATAGGGTTTTCATGAATGGAAGAAACGCATTTTTTTTTTTCAATTTGGAGGTCTTTCCCAAGAACCTCGAATAGACCATTCGAAAGAGAATGAAAAAATAAACAAGCCAGTGTTGCTAACTCAAAACCGTAAAAAACGGACCTAGTGATTTTAAGAATTGGATCACCCATTTAGGTAAATATGATATGCTAAATATGATTTCCTGACTGACTGGTCATTTCGTATTTGCGTTTTGGTGGCTTTATGTGAAATCAGCGCGGGCCCTAGAGTAGCGCGTGCGGAGTGGTCACTTAAGTGCTAGGTGGCAAGGAGTGCTAAATAAAGTTTACCGTCTGACTCTTTTATATTTATTTATATTTAAATTTATTTGAAGGAAAACCAGAGGCTTATAATAACAAACTAACAAATTGATTAATACAAACTTACTTATTGAGAGAGCTTTCCACTACCGCCGCATCAATTTCAAACATTTTGCGTCTGTTGTCTTTAGTCACAATCTCCTTAATGTTTAACACTAAATATAAAACGCTAATGCCTATAATGAAGAAACATCAACTTTTTAATATTTATCGTATGTAGTTGCATTTACAATAACTCTCCTCTATTCGGTACACGATTCTGCCTATTGGTACTCCAACCAATGTGCAGAATCGTTACACGCAATTGCGTGTTGGAGAATTGACAGTACCTAACATCAGTCATCGTTCTGTTTACACTCACGTACTACTTACAAACTTCAACAATCACAGTCCCCGAACTGGAAGCAATCAATACAACCCTCTGCTAAAGAGGTAGGCGAAGGTAGGTACACAGTAACACGAGGATCCTACAAGAGAGTTGGTAACTTAATTCATTATAGTGTGGGCCGTGTTTGAGTTCCGTGAGCACTTCAGCCGACGGTTTTGGCCTTGTTTTGGCAAACGAATACAGTACCGCGTTTCTCACAGGCAACTCACAAAAGTTAGAAAAGTTTTCTGTATATTTCTGATATTGATGCTTGAAGCCTTTGTCGTTAAACAAAAGGTTCTTTCTTGTGAACGTAATACGTTTGTGTTCATCGTGTATATTGTCAAAACATATTACTTGTCGGTTGAGATAATACTCGCTAAGAAAAACTAAAAAAATCGACTTGAATGACAACTTCTAAAATTTTGACAAACTATGTCTCCTCAGACAATGAAGCCGCTGACCTACCGCCGCGCACGCTATGCACGCACAGCGTGCGCGGCGGTAGGTCAGGCGCATTTGCCATTTGGCTACGTGGCGCATTTTAGCAGCATGGATTCGTTTGTTTGAGAACGTGGGTCTACGTTACCGGTTCATGTACCACGTACATAGCGAGTACCACGTATAGCGTGGCTGCATAGGTGTCATATTCGAGCAAATCTCGTATTCGTGCGTAGCGTATTCGTGGGTTGCAGTGAATGTTATCACATACATTTCTAGCATAGCGACGCTAGTGCGTAACGCGGACAGTGGCTTTATTGTGTAAATTAAAACCATATGTATGTATGTATGTAGTAACACAAAACAAATGTAACAACAACCAATAGCAAAAATTTGCTACCTATGGGTGGTTCCCAAAACTGATGTTGCTGAGAGAGACACGCTACCCGTGACTAGGGCCCTGAAATATATCACCTACATGTAATATTTTCAAAGTAAACATTTTCAACTGCACTGCTCTCGCATATGCCAGATCCAACTCGCACATGCGGATAAACAGAATACTGACTGAAATCCAATAATGCAAATTACTTATAAAATCATTTAAAGAGTACATATGTACAATACAATAGTGACACAATTATTGTTCTGTTTGTATGTGTAAAAATGCTCAATTACGCTCAATTTGATACTGGTAATGGGACAAATAGGTAATTGGCAAAACTTTTTGTTCCGATTCCCTGAAACCAAAGAAATTATCCACACAAAAGTCAAACTATTGCAAAAACATGAAAGGATTTTTTGCAATTATAAAAGTTTTATCAAGTTAAACTGTCCTCAAATGAAAATAATTTTCATAGTTTTCAAAGTTGCGGAAACTGCATGAATAGCTAAACTTTAGTCATTTAAATCTGCTGAGAGCAATTGAAGCAAGTAGTTTATGTACGACTGAGGGTTTTCATTTATTCAAAGAGATTGCATTCGTCTTCCCTTTTACGGAAACTGTACAATAACAGCTCCGCAAATATGCTTCTCTGTACAATTATATAAAGTCGCTACCTGAGATTGTAATTCATCTCGGTCGCGTATTAGAATAGTAGATATGTGTGTATGTAGATAGGGTAAGGGTAGTTATATGTATACTTTAGTACGTATTATTTCAGTTCTTTGATTGTCAAGTCATGTTAAAAATCCACGAATCGTTGGTTTGGCAGCACTACATAGTATAAAACAAAGTTAGCTTCCCGCTGTTTGTCTATCCCTATGAATGCTTAGATCTTTAAAACTACGCAACGGATTTAGATGCGGTTTTTTTAAATAGATAGTGATTCATGAGGACGGCTTACAAACCAATACTTTTAAACTTACGCGATCTGAACACATATTTATAAGTATTAATACAACGGGTATTTATCGCGTTTATTTACCTATTTTTCCCGACGTTTCAACAGGTTTACACACTGTCGTGGTCACGGGATGACTCATCATCATCATGTCATCCCGTGATCACGACAGTGTGTAAACCTGTTGAAACGTCGGGAAAAATAGGTAAATAAACGCGATAAATACCCGTTGTATTAATACTTATAAATATGTGTTCAGATCGCGTAAGTTTAAAAGTAGTATTATTAGTAGTATTAATACAACGGGTATTTATCGCGTTTATTTACCTATTTTTCCCGACGTTTCAACAGGTTTACACACTGTCGTGGTCACGGGATGACTCATCATCATCATGTCATCCCGTGATCACGACAGTGTGTAAACCTGTTGAAACGTCGGGAAAAATAGGTAAATAAACGCGATAAATACCCGTTGTATTAATACTTATAAATAGGCTTACAAACCATTTGACACATCGATTTTTACGCGGGCGAAGCCGGGGGCGCCAGTTTTGAATGCTGAATTTTTCAGGTCTCGTGTTTGATTCTCCCTGTTAATAAAGTGTCTACTTAGTTACTTGCTCCGAAGTTACTATATGATTCTGTACATTATCACGAAGTTATGTCTACCGTACCACGATACATTACCAGCTACTGGAGATACATTTTGCGAAGGTAAAATAATAGGGATTGATACGAGAGCATTGTCAATCAATCAACTTTAATGGTTTAGACTCAAGACCGTTCTGTAATTCTTTATTTGGTTCTCAATAATACATAGAAAGATCTTAGAAACCAAGAGTACTTATACAAGCATAGTCACTGTAAAAGGTATTATCACTATCTAAAGCGTTTAAGTACATACAATACAATACAATATATCTTTATTGCACCATCGATACAAAAAATAATAATAATAATAGTAGATTGTTTTACAAGGGACTAAATCATCCCATTATATACGAGGTTGTTATACTCCCGAGCGTAGCGAGGGAGGATGACAAGACCGAGTTATAATGGGTGGTTTTGGCCCGAGTAAAACACTCTACTTTTCACTTCGATTGCGAGAAAATAAAACAATTCAAAATTAGACAATTTTCAGATTTTTTTTGGAATGAAGAAAATTCTAGAGATTTAGCGCCAATACCATCTTTTTTTTTTAATCTCTATTTAACCCGCAACGAAACAGTTCGCATTCTACCGTGAAGGGAAGAATCAACCTTCATAAAACATCACCAAGACGGTTCTATTTTCAAAAAAAAAGATTGACGGAGCACCAAGAAGTCGAGTTTTTATGTAAGAGAACGAATGCTTTGTACGGGCTGATGATTTTAGACAAAAATTAAAAAGAAAAAATACTTTTTAGCCCGAGGTATTAAACTCGAGTTTTAGGCCCGCTAAGCTACACTATTATGATACACTTTTTGAGCAAGAGAAGTGAAAAGGATCTTAATACTAACTAAATCTAGTGGCACAATCGGCGGCCTTATCGCTAACAGCATTTCTTCCAGCCAACCTTTGATGTGTCCATATTTGAATAATTAATCGTTGTGCGGCGCGGAAGAGGTGCAAGATGTGTGTGCTTAGTCTTAAAAACAACAGCAACAATTTCGCTTTTTTACAGGTGTACCTCCTTAAACATAGGCTTCCCAAAGTAGTTAAAAGATCGTAACAGAAATATTTATAATTTCTTTCATCCAAATAAAGCGCAAGCTAGATTGTGAAAAAAACTTTGAAGTAGAAATAGCTAAAAAAGAAAGTAATAAATGCATTCCATATGCATGATAGATAATTATTAATATAAATTCAATGATAGTTGAATAAAAACAGATGTTATAAAAACGTTAACATTTTTTTTCTCTACCGTAAAAAAGCATTTTGTAGGCACAATAAGTATTTGGGTTCTAATAATAGCTGGTTCTAAGAATACTCTACGTACATTTTCAGAACTAGCGGATTAGTTACCAGTCAAAGTGTCGAAGCATCGAACGTCTGAGCCATCCCCGCTTTCTAAAGCTAAGGCTGCAAACTCATACTCCACAGTTTCTCAGTAGGGTCGAGGGTAAACCTATTCACGTCTGAAAATGGGCAGAAAATGCCATTTCTTTACATAATTTAGGTAGATACTTCACTAGAACGGCGCGTGCCAGCCAAACCGACTGAAATGCGCAAATTGACCTCGACTTGATTAAAGTTGATTAGAATATCAACAAAATCTCTTGAACCCATTTTGTTTTTATGCTTTGATAAAAGATAAATTAGTCAGGTTCTTCGATTGCCTCCTTTAGCCTTCCCTTAAGCTATCGTAGTGCTTATTAAATAAATTAATATTTTATTATAATTATAGTTTAAAATTTATGGTCTTATTTTGTAAGCGTGACGACATAAAGGTTATTGATTTCTGATTTCTAAATCATATAAAAATTATAATCTTTATCATGATCGCTTTACAAAAGGCTGAAACTTACCCTGCTCATAAGTTTTATCAAGATCATGTTAAATATGAGCCACATATTAGACACCTGTTCACTTGCTACAAAAATATCCTTGTTTCAAGAGACTGCTAAAGGTATAGAGCATGTAAAACTCGCCTTACAAGAGTAAGACGTCTCAGAGACGGTCGCCAGCACCTCGGATGCGATGCCATTTGTTCGCGGAATTGCATTGTTCCCAAGCACCCGTAATCTGGACTAGGTTACAGAACCTTTTCCAAATAAGATTTATTGGCGCCTCGCTCGATCCAATCCCAAAGTAAAATATAAATAAGCATAGAATCCGATGCGGAGAATACAAAGTACGTAATGCAAATGTGTATGGATCTTTGTCATTTTAATAAAGCTAAGAGTTTGCCAGCGTATGCTCCCAACAAAGGTAGGAACGATGATGCTGAATTTGCACCAAAAATTCGTCTATTTATTTTTTATTTTGTTTGGGATTGTATTAGAAATCAAGTACACTGCCAGACGTTTTCCATAGTGGCAATGGCTTGCCAAACGCCTCAGTTTCATACAATGGTGAACTTTCGCCATAGTATAAAAGCAGATTTTATAATATAGGTGTACTTGGGGAAAAACTACGGAATGGTGTATTCTAGAATTCCAGACGTTTTCCATAGTGGCGGAAGAATAACAAAGTATCTGGCAGGGTGTAGGGACTAACTAGAATACAGCTTTTGGTACTTCCCCAAGTAACATTTATACAATTTTTAGCTTTTATACTCTAACGAAACTTGATTGCTTTTGAACGGATCCAAAATCTTATTAGCCAGATTTGTTATGAAAATATGATGTAGGTAAAGGTATAATTTCTACTGTATCGTTTTATCTTTTTAGAATTACGTATCTCAAACAGATGAACGGAACGCTTATAAGATCACTTCACACAGGTGAACACCACACCTGTCTTGCACCCGTTTACCTCGAACCATGAAAATTAGCAAGAAGCAATGTCGTAAAGGGTTAAAGAAAGGAAAAAATCGAAAGCAGTAAATTTAAAGCTACTTTACGAAAACAAATGTTTGTTTTCCGTGATGGGCAAACTATTTACATGCCTACAAATTGGGACAGAACCCTTGGAGCACGAGTCGACTCGCGCTAGGTTGTTTTCTTGTGAGAACTCTCACCACATATTTATCTTCTTATAAGGATTGCCTATAATTAGGATCGAATCGGTCCCTATATATTCATGTTTTTTGTAATTACCTAACTAGCCATTACATTAATTGTCCATTACCTTTACCATTTAAGAATTTATTTCTTAAATGTTTTAAATTGGAGTGGTAATGAACATTTCGGATATTCGAGACACTGTTTAGCATTTTAATTAGTTGTTTGTAATTTTCATTTATAACGAGCAACCCATTTCATTTTGTTTTTCCTTCTTTGTGAATTAAGTTAACAAAATTAGGAGTTTTCGCTGTCTCACTGCATGCCTTTGACGGTTTGAGTTATTCTATTCTGGTTACCATATTTATCTCGCATTAAAAAGGATCATAGTTAATAGATTTTGCAATGGTGTTTATTATTATCAGAAAAACGTGATTAAGGTGGTTAGTAGATATTATTCTAGAAAGCACTTGTAAAAGTACGAATAAGCACTCATATTATACGAATAGATAGGTACTTATTTCATATGTACCGAATTTATTACAGAACTACCAATTCAAAGTTTCTTATATCAACAATATCGTAGAGCTCAATTAGGAACAATATATTGTGTATTATTAATAACTTGGATATAATGGAGGATAATATATTTCTTGCAAATATTAACAGAACATTATGGGTAAATTAGAGTTGTGCTGCTTAGGGCGCAAATAACCACTTTAGTTTACACCACATACAATCGATACAGCTAAACCAAAATTGATTCCAACAAAAATCATAACAATCGTAGCCTATCTGTCATGAATAATTCTCCGGTATGATAACCCGAAAATTCAATCTCCGAACAATGGGATCGTATTAGCATACAAAAGGTTTCACATATTTTACGCAAATCCGTTATATTTTGAGTTATCTTCTCGCAAAAGGTAATGTTTTTCCTCTGGCCTATGAAATAAATTTTATTTGTGGTCGAGCTTGTTAACGACTAGGGTTCTGCTTGTATTATTTGTCGACCATAATAATAATATTCGATAAGCCCACATCAAATACTATTTTATGTGGTTTTATGACATCATAATGAAACCTACCATTCTCCCGATAAAACTACATAATATGTACCTAGCTTATAGCTTAAAGTACTTTTTGCTATCCGTTTAGTCTTAAGTTATTTTTGAATAAATTATTGTAATATTATTATTAAAATAGCTATGTACTGTGAAAGTTTGAAAGTGTTCATACAAATTGAGATAGCGAATGGAACAGAGTATCCGGTAGGCGAGCATTCAGCCCAGCGCAGTCGGTAAGTCAATACCGATTATAAAATGTAATTCTTCGGAAGGACAGAACAGGAATCAGCAGATCAAAGAAGGTGTTTGGGCAGGCGGCGCACGTCGTCAGTCGGAGGGAAATTGAAACTTTATATTTGAGCGCACTTTATTTGACCGTGCCGGGTCTTTCTACCAGAAAATTCCTGAGAAATAAATAAAACACCTAGGCGTTTCGTATTACAAAATAGTGTGGACTTCTCGGGCTCAATCTTGGTCGGCTAGTTGTTCAACGTATATGCAACATAATGTGCCTACACACCAACGTCGCTCGGTGACATAGCCCGTCGGGCTGGTGCATAATTGCAGTGTATGAATTTCTTAGTGTGCTTTATCAAATTATCGGCGGTACGGCACGCCATATATAATATAGTATATCTACTCCATGAGGTATGATGTTGTCGAAGTCTCCAAATTCTAATCTAATCTAAATCTATTTGATATAAGTTACACAGGTTTTCCTTTTCAGGTACAATTATTTAGTCAAAATTCTTTGGTATGGCACCAAAAAGTTGAATATATTAACTTAAACGTAAGCTGAGCTGATTTAAAATAATTTCCCAACTTCCGATACTTTCCCCAGCTCCTAACTTTGTTGAAAAGAAATCCAGTGTAAAGGGAAAAAGAAATAAAACTGCTGCCTGACGAATTCGACAGAGATTTATCACCTTCTTGAGGTTTTAGCGGTTTCTAATTTACCTAGCGGGACGCAGCTGAAGGACGATAATTCATTTTGCATTTTTTGAAGAAAAGTTGGGTACATTTTGACCCACTCACATTCCTAATGAAAAACCGAACTCAAAAAAATTAAAGCATATACATATAACCTTTTAGTAGTAGCTTAATGGAGAATTAGCTTCAGAAAAAATTAAAAATTTTGTTAAGATAGAAAACGAACAATTAGTACCTATTCTCAATTGTTTCTAGGAACTGTATTGGAAAACCAAAAATTTATTAAACATTGCAAACAACATATGTATTTTAATTTGAAACAATGGAATACAAATTATATTCGTTAACATGTTTGTATTTCAAATACGCGTAGGTACCTGGGCGTACGTGCCTATCCCAAAATCCTACCAGTGTTAAATCCAGCTCGTAAATTGAGATGATAACATGAAAAGAGAGCCTGATGTTTATTGTCACTGAATAATCAATACTACCCATTTCACAATACCACGATTTCAATCTTTGGGAAATCAACAAAAATTTGCATACAAAAAGCGCTATCTGTTTTGCATAAATCGATTTACTTACCTATCCTCTTTCAAAAGCTTTTTCCTTTCCAATTTCCACGCCAAGTTTATTTGTAAACAAAGTGGAAATCACTCTTGGGCATTACCAAATAAAAGTTAGGATTGTAACCGAAAATGACCAAAGTTTTCGACGAGCCAAATGTGAAATTGGGACAACGGACAAAAAGATAGGTTGGTACAGGGCCGTCTTAACCCGGGGGTGCAAGGCAAGGGCACTCGGGCGCGGGTCTATGGGGGCACCGAAGCCCTGCTCATGAAAGTTGAATTTTTTTGCCATCTGACAGCTCATGGAAGGTGCATATTGCGACACATTAGGCGCTCCTTATTAAAAAAAATACTTTCCCGCTATATTTTGATATATTTAGTTATAGGCACTTTCAAGATAAATGTTGAATTTTAATCAATTTTCGGCTGTGGCACATTTTTTTATCTAACCAGTCACATACTTTTTTCGGTGCTCGCTCTACTTTCTGATATCTGTTTGTTGCACCAGGTCTTAGTTTGGGCCAGATTCTATCTCCATTAAAAGTCCCTACTGAAAACAAACTGCCAAAAAATAACGAATATATAATTTTCGCGGCAAGCTCCGCTCGTCGGTAATATTTTGTTCGATTTTCATTTGCGTCCGGTCTTGCCCCGATTTGAGTCAACAAAATAATAAGAATCTGCCTGATCGCTGTCATGGCCCTGTTATCAGTGTCACGTTACCATTCGTTTTCTGTAATTATACCATAACGTGCGTCTGTAAAATCCATTATATGAGGATTGCCACTGACAAACGTTAGTAACCTCATCGTCATCTTATTAGGCTAATAGTACCCATGTATCGAAACTAAAACCTGCTTTTCACAGAAAAGCTATAAATGTAGGTACCTAATATGACACACGTTACGTGGTCTGGTTACCGATTATAAAGGTTTACTCAGTTTATTGTACGCTGAAATCGAGTAGGTAGTTTAATGATCTGGTGTGCCCCACAGCTGGTAACGAATCACTCAGTCCACAGCGTCCGATACAACCAAATTATTTTCGACAGGAGGTCGTTGTTTACAGTACAGACAACGACGAAGTTCGGAAACTTATTCTGTTATTTTTCACCTCGTATGCACATGACTTCAAGGTTAGGTTGCACCTACATATATTCAATGACAGGACCCATCTAAAAACAACAAGATTAAAAAATATTGCCGTCTAAAATCAAACTTTCAATTACTATCTGCCAGTTTAGATTCAGTAGACGATACGGCAAATGGAGTGCCAAACCTTGACAGATACACAAACGATAAAATAAATGGACGATCATTTTGCGAAACAGCAAGACATGGAAAGGTTAATACCCGAGAGTGTCAGAACGATTTAATCGTTTTTCTTTCTTTGCTAACGAATTGCAGCTTTCAGCATAGCTCGTAATGGCTATTGTTTCGAACTAGACACTTTTTTATCTATTTATATCTATCCCATGGTTTCGTTTCAACAAGAATCGATTTAGTGAACATCTAGGCAGTAGACTATCTCCGTTATATCACTGTTTAAAGATATAAGTATTATGTAACTTATAGTTCAGCACCGAAGTAACATTACCTAATCTGTGGTTGTACCTATATTAGTAGGAAAGCAAGTAGTACTCGTAGGTAGACACAGCTACTATAATAATTTACCGCTCGTTTGGGATGCGTCGTTTAAGCCTGACAATGAAGTGTGTGTATTATAATCAAACTTGGTACATATCATTTTTTTCAAGACGTAGGCGGTGCCAATTTATTAACCTTATCTCCCGTAATTTGCCATTTGTAAATAGTAACTAGCATGTTTGCAAGGAAAGCGTTATAACATTATCTTATTTTATCCAGAAAATTGGGTTTGACGGGGGTTTCTACTTCAAACAAAATGAGAAAAGAATACCTACCTATTTTTTCATTGGATTTTGCAACATTCACATTTTTGCCAGGCAGCAGACCCAGTCTTATTTTGATGTTTGTCAAAAAGGACTCTGAATGACGAATAAGACTTCATGTATTATTTGTCGACTTAAGTAAGCAAGACCTATTATTCAAATGAAAATAACTGGTTCTTTATCAACTTTCTCTTCTATACGAAACTGGTAGAATTATTGTCCAACGACGAATTCATGTTTTTATATGGTCCTTTTCATTGAAATATCACTTCTTTGCTGAAACGGGCCTGAGTGATGGAATTATTGCTTTTACTTAAAACATTTCTATGCATTCATTTTTAAAAGATGTTTTTAATCAGAACGACTCCCATACAATTTCGAATAATGAGTCGTGACGGGGCCATCTCGGGTAACCGTGGTTGCTCAGTCTTATGATATTTACACATAACACACACATAAGAACATACTGTAGGTACTTCTCTGAGAACGTCCCAGCTGTGTGGTATTAAGCCTATACGAGTATCATTCCTCCACCTAAGAAACCTAGACTTTCCTCATTTTTGGCTTGATTTTCGGCCCATCTTCATACTACCTGTCCTTTCTTAGGTCCTAGAACGTCTTATTTATGCCAGCTTAGTTCCTATGTTCTCTTAACCTTCATCTCTCCCTATTCGAATCGAAATCTCCAGCCCAGTTTTCGTCCCGGTCACAGTACCTACTGCAACCGCAAACGTTAAAAAGACTAACGTTATCCAATGGGGAATGTATGAAATAATGTGGAAAAATTTACATTTCACTATTGATTGACCCTACTCGACTTCAGCAATGCTTTTAACACTGTTGACTTCGAAATCATCCTGGAATAATGAATACGCCGATGGAGATAATATGTATTAACATTATTATCTCCATCGGCGGCGGTTGGTTTTGTAGTTATCTGATGACTCTTTATCGTCCTTGGTGCAATATCTCCGCTGGTGTCCCGTAAGAGGGCGTATTTTATAAATTATATCCCTAATTATATCTCTCTTCAATTAACTTCTCCTACCATGACATTGACACTTCGGCCCCATTGCAAAACCTGGTAAGTGCTATTCACCGCACGAATTACCTTACCTTGTACTTTTACGTTTCATGTATAGGTATATCTATATTTTTTGTTTAATTTTGTTGTATACAATAAAAAGTCATTAATTGTATTTTATTCATGAGTTGCAAAATACTTTTTAAAGGAATTACCAAAACGAGGAAGTTTAAACTGGCGCGCTTGGTTTTGACTCGCAACGGCGCATTTTCATTTCAGCTTATTCATTATTTAATACAACCTTATAGGTGGTTTTATAGACATATTGGATATTATGTAAGTTATTAACTTTATTATGCCTGTTTATCGAACTCCATGTACTGGGCAAAATCGATACACGCTAATTCCTTTACTCTATTACAATATAATACGTAAATTTATTATTGAAATCATTTTACTGTTTGTAATTAAAAAGAAATCTGTAGATAAATTAACATAAGTACTAAGAACAATTTTGAGTTTAAAGTTATCGGATTGTGGATACAACCCGAACAACTTTAACAGTAAAATTCTGTTAAAGCTAGGTGTGTTCTCTGATATTGTTTCAGAATAATTCGAAAGACACCTCACGGAATGCCCTTCAATAATCCTGCTGCCTCTTTGCCTGAGATAAGAGACGGTTATGCGCAGTATAATAAACATTTATGATGCATAATATTGCCTTTGGTTTCACTGTCCCCGTACATTTGGGAATGTTACTGTGGAAACACGCTAGGTTTTTGTAGTTGAGAGACTCGTATTTTTGTGTTTTCGTAGACCATTTTTCCCGTAGCTCTTTCGTAGCACTACCGTAGCCTTGCAGTATTCCTTACGCATTTGTAGAACTTTCGTAGCAAAGTCGTAGCCCAACATTATACTATTGGCTAAGCATTGTAGCACTTTCGAAGCACTTGAAGACATCTGTAGCGGGTTGGGCGAAGGTCCGCCTGCGACGCAGAAGGTTGCGGTTTCGATTCCCGCCTCGGAACAATTGTGTGTACGAACTGCATATATTTGTTCCGGGTATTCTGGTCGTTATCTATGTATAATAAAAAATGTAATTTATTGTATTATGTATATAAGTTATCTAGTACCTATAACACAAACTCAGCTTAGTTTGGGGCCAGATAATGCTGTGTGAATTGTCCAGGCGGACTTTACACCCGCACCGCACCACAGAGCTCGTCATAACAATGACTAATAAACAAATAATTTATTCAGTCTTCAATTTGCTTTGTTTGTATTTCTTCTCTCCGAGCTTTATATTGTTAAATCTTATTATCCTCTATTTTTTTCTATATTATGTTTGTTGATAAAAATACCGCGCATATTCTGTCCGGCGCTGGCTGATGAGACCGTTTTATTTATCTCGCCTAGCTTATATTCGCCAGTAGGTAACTATTTTGAAAACTGCGTGGCACTATAGAGTAGCCTTATAAATTATATATCGAGGATGACAGAAGAGAGGCACCTATATCAGTGCCTGAGAAAATCTTTATTAGGGTTCTTTCTTTATACCAGGCTTAGTGCTATAAAGTAGCATTTCTTGCCTTACCTTGGGATATTTTCATACAGAAATCGTAGGTTTCGCGGATAAGCTTCTAAAATATGTAGGTAAAGAAAATTATGCAATACTAGTTTCTACCCGCGGCTTCGCGCGTGTTGTTTATAAAGAAACATTAAAAGGGTTTTTCTATATTTAAGCGTGAAGAAGTTACACACATCCGATCCATACAAATTTTCGCATTTATTATAGTAGTAATATTTCCTTTTTCCATATCTCGCAAAGACCGCCGACCGCTAGGTCAAACGTGGTCTTGAGTGGAGACCACGACTCGGTAAACGTAATCTAGGACGTCCTTCGGCCAGGTGGGAGGACGACCTGCGAAAGACTGCAGTTAGATGCTGGATGCGGCGAGCTGAAGACGGTGCTTTGGCGCTCATTGGGGGAGGCCTATGTCCCGCAGTGGACCGCTATAGGCTGATAATGATGATTTCCTTTTGCTCACGTCCTTATTATATCGAGCTAGAATAATGCAGACTATCTTTCGAACAACCTTAGTTTTAAAGTCCACGTTTCAGCTTTCTGTGTAATTGTGTCTACAGGAATAAGCAAATCACGATCATGTGATTTATCTTTATAATAGAAAGTAGGCGTCACGTTTTGTTTGCTAAAACGAGGCTTTGCTGGTATTGTGATTTCTATAGACGGTAAAACTGCATAGTTATAATACCTTATTTCTATTAGTAAAATGTTGCTAGGGAATATTTAACAGAGTAGGTAGGTATCAAATAAGTTTTATATTTCAACAAAACAGAAAACATATTCATTTTTGCCAATATTGGTAAAGGTTGCCGAACTATAAAATTAGAACTAGTTGTAGTTCTAATGTGGCAATATTAAGAACAACTCAGTTGGATATATTTGGGAAACAAATTTCCAAATAGGAATCTTCATCGTAGAACCACGAAGTCCGTTTTATTTAGCAAACAAATTTCCAAACAGCTTATCACGCAAAAGAAAAGGTTTAGAGAAAAAAATACTCATTCATCTATGAACACATTCAGTTTATTAAAATTAAACTATTATATATAAATAATGCTTCACATGTCGTCAAGTGTTATTTATATATAATAGTTTAATCAGTAGCGCGGCGGATCCACCTGCGACGCAGGTTGCGGTTCGATTCCAACCTAAGGACAAATGTTTGTACTAACCGCAGATATTTTTTTCTCTTGATCTGGGTGTTTTCTCTGTAAAATATCTGCAGTAAAAGGGTAGTCCTTCTAGTACCCATAACGCAAGCTCTGCCTGTCTTGGACCTGCAGATGATGCTTTGTAGATTGGCAAAAGAAAAAACTTTATAATACGAAAAGTCGTCCTTCCTCCAACCATGCTTCTTCTATAATAATCTTTTACGATTTACCTGTCAAGTGCAGATGGTGGGGTCATTACGTCTCTCCTCCGGCTGCGTAGCTATATCTACTTAATGATTTTAATATCCAGGATGGACCAAACCGATGTCGTGGAGATGATAAAAATGTGCCTTAAAAAATCTTGTAGTTTTAGTACAAAGTCTCACATTTCTCACTCATCACCTGATTTAAAAGCTTCTCTATGATATTTAAATCAAATATTAAAAGACGAGCTTGTTTTGTTGGTTATTTCTTCGTTTGTGGTAAATTCAGGTGTAAAGAAAAATTCAATGAAAAACAAAATCCACAAAGTGACATGTTAACGCTGTAAACGGGAAGCTATCGATGTGTGTCTTCTTTGCGCTTTGGTCACAATGCCGCCTGCAGTGTAAGCCGACGTCCATAAAGATGTTTTTTTCGTACCCATCACAATACCTCAGACGAATCGGATCAGATAAAACCTGTTTCATGTGTACATTTGCCTTTTTTCGTGCCTTCTTAAACTTTTCCTATCATTCACAGCGGCCTTAGCGGTAGGTACTACAGCTTTAAAGAAATGAAACGGAAAATCACGTTGACGCGTAAATAATTGAAAGTTAGATGTAAAATCGGTGAAACTGCTTTTTAAGATTGGGTGCGTGGAATTGGACTGATTCCCATTAATGTGCTGCGATTTCTTTGAATTTTCAGAACCATTTTGCCGTACCGGTTTTAAAAAAGCTTGTTGTATACAGTAACGTTCATCAATAGGTAGGTACCAAACCTTAAAACTTATTTATTACTAGCTGCGCCCCGCGGCTTCGCCCCCGTGGAATTATATGTGTCAAATGGTTTTTAACTAACGATGAACATACTCACATATTACTAAGTTTTTTCGTTTAAAGAAGGATTGACAAAATGCAGAGTATAAAACATTTTCACTCATTCCTCGTCTTACATGAGCGTCAAGTTACATATAATAATAATGTTTGACAAAGAAACTACAATGACCTAAATACCGTAGCTATTTTGAAAATGGGGATAGCGTGGAATTAATGGGCAGCTAGTCGACAACGGGTGGGAAAGACAGCGTCTGTTTCATTTCATTACTATCGAGTTAGATTCGGGAGTATCATCCTGGTAATCAATCCACTCTACTGCTGTCATTCGCATCCTATATTCCGGGGAATACGGCTTGACGTTTTCGTTTGCGCTTTTTTGTATTTTCTATTAAATTCAATAAACAAATGCCCCGCCAAAAAGATCTGCAAAGTCTTTCTAGTGGCAGATATGGTCTGCCCTCTTTTGTACACCAAAAGTCGATTTACGTCCGATACAAGATATCAAAAAGACAGTATTCTCAGTAGCTCATTTAAATCTTATTCTGTACATTCCTTTCATTTGAAATCATTATTTATTTATTTTAAGGAAGGCCTATAGCTTAAATAATACAAAATAGGTAACTTTAACCTAGCAACAGAAAAGCTAATAAATGGCCTTCACGGCTAAATGACATTATGAAAATTAAATATGCGCAATTAGATTAGAAAAAAGAAATGTATTGTTAACAATCGTCGAAATTGTGATGATTTAAATGAAATAAAGGGCTAATCTAAATTTTCGAAACAAACAATGACTTAATTAAATGAAATATAAAGTACCTATTACTATTTATCATTTGCAATAAATACCTACAGAAAATATAATGAGCAGCTCATTAGATATTATGTATTTGTACGATAATAACAACCTCTAATTCCTTTCACACGAAATTGAAATTATTAGATATCTCCATAAGAATTTTTCCGCGTAAGACCTGCAACAACCGTCAGGACTCAATCTGCCTGTTGTTCACAAATATAGGATTGAATATGTACTCGTAATTATTACAAGACCGGGGTTCGAGTAAGCGGGAATTTTCCCATAGAAAATTTAAAATATCTGTCAGTGATTGGATCAAGTTTCAAAGGTTTTACCGACCGTAATAAAATAGCCAGATTTATTGCTCTATTTACGTTAACCTAGCTTTTTTATTATTTTAAATCTTAAACGATAACATTCGGACTCCCACGGTACAATCAGACCCTTTTCTTAATATAAATAAACGGATAACTTTCAAACGATAACAAAAATGCCTAAAACTTTTAGTGAAAATTTGGACCTTATGTGCGCGAGAGTCGCCCTGAAGGATAGTTTTTTCTGGAGGCTGAAAGGGACAGTCGGGTTTAACGAGTCTGGGGCAACGGACCCCTAACTAAAGCAATCGCGGTTTAATTGATCTTTGAAAGTTAAAGTAATTGATTAAATGCAGTGTAGATTGTTGCCCAATTTAAAATCACTATAGGTAAGTACCTAAGTACCTAAGTATCGGTCGAATCTAATCATATCATTTATTATGCATACAGGTGCTTGTTCTTATGTGTATATTAGTGGGTAGGTACACAATGCATGAAACCCCTGGCAGGGCACAACAAATTTTTTGTTCGTTCTTGTTAGATTGGTAGCTTTACTTTTATACTTCATATTTATAGAATCAATTAATATAGGAATGTCATTTTTAAATAAGTATTGGTAAAATGAGGTGAAAATAAATAATAATTGATTTGGATAAGTTAACATTTTCAATCTAATCAAACCATCGCAAATTAATTTCAGTTCAGGAATAATCAATTTTATCTCATAAAACAGTAGGTATGCTAAGAGTGTACAAACGGATAATAAAATAAATAAATAATGCTCGACAATTCACACAGCATTATCTAGCCCCATGGTAAGCAGAGCTTGTGTTATGGATACTAGATAACTGATATACATAATACTATACATTACATAGATATATATTTTTTATTATACATAGAAAACGACCAGAACACCCGGAACAAATATCTGCAGATCGTACACACAATTGTTCCGAGGCGGGAATCGAACCCGCAATCGCCTGTGTCGTAGGCGGACCTACACCGTAGAGGTCGGTTACATTAGTCGATTTTCTCGATTTCATCAACTCAAGATAAAAGAACCTTTCATCTCTGAGATCTATTAGGGGTGTATGATAAAGTAGCAACGGCTGGATGTGGAATAGTCGGTACTTACCTATACTGGTTCTCCTATAGCACGCACTGAATGATAACCATTTTTGTCACTTTTCATAAATTTTAATAACATTATGTGAGTTATACGTTATTAGTAAGTAGTGTGACATTATAGTAAAAAAATTACTTCTATTTTACTTTGTTCGTTAAAAAAGGTAAATTAAAGAAGTAGAAAATAAAGAAATGGCTCCGTTGAGAAACAAAGGTTTATTCGAGAAAACTGTGTCGATGCTGCGGTTAGGTTCTCTAGTAGATACATGAGTATTTTTTCAATATTTCGACGCTATAATCATAGATAAAAAAAAATATTTGTTACTATACAGAACAGACAGATACACATAAGTATAAGAAACGTTAATATATTTTTTTTGACATAAACAGTAGTTTAAATAATCTAAGAACATTTTAAAAAACTGAGGAACGTTTATAAACCAGATGACACATAGATTAGCACGCGATCGAAGCCGCGGGACGCGGCTAGTATACCATAAAGTGTCGCTAAACATTACATTTTATTTTATTGCATTGTTTTGATTTATAACCAAATAATATCTGTATTCCAAATAAAGAGATTATACCTAATTCTGGTACGAGCACTGTCAAATACAAGCAAATTTTGCTTTATTTTTCAAACGGTCTATGTTTATCGAAATAAACATTTGTTATTATCTAAGCAAAGCCAAATCCTTGATGTTCCAGTCTTATCGACGAAAAGATGAATCACTAGTGTTCTTGGCACAGCGCGGCCAGCAGGCGATATTTCTCTGGCACGGCGGACGCTGGCCAGCGGGAGGGGAGAGGGGGCATCTTCGAACATTACTCAGCCCTATCTGATGTCGCCTGCTAATTGACTAGAAATACAGATAAACGCTATTTTTACTCGTCCATAAATCTTCTAATCGATTAGTAAAACATTTTTTGTGGTGGCTTTAGATATGTATTCTTGATCATTGAAAATCGGCTGTCTATAGTGACTGTTTTAACGGCTCGATTATTTCACCACCAATGCCTGACCAGACCATCAGTGTTTCTGGAGGTCTACTTTTAAAAAAGAATGAAGTTGACGGATGGCGTCGAATCGCACCAAACGAAGGATGGCCAATCCACTCTATCGGTGAACTTAATATTGTTCTGACATTTATTTATTAGAGATCCGAAACGAAAGGTGTCAGTAAGTACGTCGCAGTTCCATCGCAACTCACGGAGAGGCTACCTACGTGTGTCTAGCTTCGCTTTGCAAGAAAATGTAGGTTGCAGTTTCAGTTTATTTTATTCAAAAACAATTTACATTCATTAAAATAGGTAAAGTGAATTAAAAGCATAGAATTTTAAATAATTCAATTAATTGTTGCTAACATAATAATTACTTTCGTCTGATAAACTCGTCGTATATCGTAGATTCACTTGGCGCGGCGGTACAGGCGAAGTCCCAGTTCAACCTACGAACACGCTACGCACAAATATGAGATTGTGAAACAAATTAATGTTCATTTGTTTCATGCGTTCATCATCCAACATTCGTTGGTTCCCACGCGGCGTACACAAAGGTCGCAGCGGTGGGACAGTAGCTAAAGGTTGCGATCGACGTGATCCATAAACATCGTACGTTTTTCAAAGTAGACTTCCTGGTGACCTTCATTTCCATCAGAATGCCATTTCCAAGATTTTAGTCTACAAACAAATAATTAGGTATAATGGCTAGAATGGCAAGCAGACAAGACAAGTACCTGACTTAATGAAATAGTAATTATATAACTCTTCAGCATTCTTGAATTGCTTGCGTTCGCAACTAAAGTTTTAAGTGGGTTTCGTTGCGGGTACAGCCGTGCTTTCATCATGCGTGCCCAGTGTCTGCATTATAATAGAGGAAATATCTTGTTTACGACCGACGTGAGTCGCAGTATAGGTAGGTATACTACTACTATTTGCTTAAGTATTACCTATTTGTATTTTATAGCAATAGCCTCCCACGCTTTAAGCCTCGGAGATGAATATCAATATAAGTAACCTATTAAGACTCTGAGCACTAATTATAAAGTTTTCATATGAACTTTAATGATAAATTAGAAACACGCTTTATAGCATCTTCAAGTGAACATGAATTAATTTTGTAAAGTTTCGTTTTTATTCTTTTACGTACCAGTCTAAACATAATCCAAAATAACTCGTTAATAATACGTTCATCTTTGCAAAAGTAAAAGCCCACGACTCAGTTTAGATGCAAATGAGCCCATCACACCCATAACCTTTAACCGGGGCGGTATAGGACGAATAAAAACAATAGAACGATTACTTCCAAAGGCAAATTTATTCATGGTCCAACGTATACAACAATGAACGGACCCTTTCAATGTAAAATTTCGCATCATTATACATTATTCGCATATAGGTAGATATATTACAGTATTTACAAACGCATAGAACACTGATAACATTGAACACCGAGGGCAGAGCATGAGAACGGCGAGATGGCGGTCAGCAGCTGGTGAGTAGCGAAAGAGCTGCTGCGGCCAGCGCCAGCCGCGGTGGAGGCCAGCGCGCGCCGGCTGCCGCGCCCGCAGCCCGCGCGCGCGCGCTGCCGCCCTCCGCGCGGCACCCGCCGCCGCCCGCTGCCGCCGCCAGCGTGCGCCCACGCACCTTTAGCGGAGAGATGCACATGTTCAGTTCCGCCCAGTCCTCCGTGATGGCCAGTGTGCTCGCCATAGGGTCCACCCCGCACTCGCACGGCACGTGGTTCCCACGGATCACAACGCGCTCTACTTCCAGCAGCACCGCCTGAGGACTCTCCAGCATGTGGTTGCCGGTTAGCTTAAAAGTACCGACGCTGTTGTTAGCCACAAGCGAGAGCTCCTCCACGCCGTCGATCTTGTTGTTGCATATCTCGAGCGTGTCCACTCGTTGTAGACCATCGAAGGCACCGACTTTGATGACGCCGAGGTCAGACTCGCGCAACGCGAGCTGCGTGACGCGCTGAAGGCCCCGGAAGGTGTCGGCCGCCAGCTCGGGCAGGTCCATGTAGGCGAGCTCCAGCGTGCCGACGCCCTCGAGCCCCGCGAACGCGGACGCCTCGATGCCGCGGATCCCTGAGGGCAGCTCGATCTGTCCCACGTCACTGAGCCCGGAAAATGCGTGTTTAAGGATCCTCTTGAGTGGATTATTCTTGAGCGAGATGAGCTTTATGCTCCTGGTGCCGGCGAAGGCGTAGCCCTCGATCTGCGCGATGCGGTTATGGCTGAGCACGATAGAGGTGATGTTCTGGAGGGCGGCGAAGGCGAAGGCGTTGACGGTGGTGAGCGGTGCGTGCTGGATGGAGAGGTCGCGCAGGCGCGGCAGGCCGCGGAAGGCGAAGGGGCGGATGCGCGTCAGGTTGCAGGCGTCGAGTGCGAGGCGACGCAGCATGCGCACGTGCGCGAAGGCGTCCGAACGCAGCACGCGCAGGTCGGCACGCGACACAGACAGCTGCGTAACGCTTCCGCTTAGCGCTGCCGGCACGCCGCGCAGCAGAGGACTGTTGCACACCACCTACAACACAGTATTCATAAATATTGCATATTTGTTCGTGACAACATTCATTTTGTCGTTTAATTTTACATCATTGTCAAGTTACTACCTTTTCCTTAAAAAGACCAAGATATATCTTTGGTGTAAGATTTGAGGTCGGCTTAAGGTGCGCGGATAGTTTCGATTTATATGTTTGGGTTAGCAAATAGTATTGTAGAACCCTTGCTAATCCTTTATAATCTGTTATGTCTTATATGTTTTGCGATAAATGTGTTGTTTATATGGAATTAGAGGCTTATACGGTTCTGCCTCTGTCTAAAGTATTTAATTGATTTTGGTGTGGCGTTATCCCCGATGTTTACTCAATCGATATAATTAATCCGTTCGGAAATATCACCATGGGCACGCACGGTCGTGATCCTCGTCTGTTTTGATTGAATTATTTGAAATAAAACAAATATCGATACGATTTAAGTACCTTTGTTTGAATGCGTAGTATGATCAAATAGAATGGAAATAATGTTAATTTTTCGTTTGTTTTGTGCAGATCCAAGCAGAAAAAATAAAGATTTTAAAGTTAAAATGAAATGTTGGTAACTATGTAATCCAATCATAAAAACAATTAAAAAGTTCGCAAGATGCCTTCGATCAACACCATCCCTGGAGGTTTTTGCCGGGTTTACCGATAAAAACCTTGTATCGATATGTGAAAACGGCTGAGTTATGATGAGCCTAAAGGCTCTCAAAGAACAATGGTTTGTCGTCGCAAAGGAAGATTTATAACTGTATTGTACCTGCGACTGTTGGCCGTGGCGTAGCGGCACAAGAATCCAACCAACAACGCTGGTACGCTACCAGCAGCGCAGCGGTACAAGCTGCCGTTGACGTCAGCGGCATCTAGTACCGACCGCGCCCAGCAACGTGCCTCAGGCCACCGCCGCTGTCACTCGCAAAAGTATTGTATAAGTGTACCTGTGACTGAGAGAGACAGATGCAGTGAGCCGGGCAGGGCGGCGCCGCCGGCGTCAGTGGCAGCGTGTAGTGCGCGCCGCCCGCGCCCAGCAGCGCGCTCCAGGCCGCCGCTGTCACCAGCCAACGCAAGACCCATCTGTTGACAAACTATCATTCAGCCTATGCTTCAAATGTACCTTGTGGCTCTCTATTTGGACCATCTATACACATTTAATGAATTCACTTATTTATAGTCGGGCGATCCTACTAATTGGTTGCCCGTAGTTGGATTCGATAGAATAAACTTGTTGATACAAAATTATCATATGATGTTAAACCCACCTTCAAAATAAATAAGGCTGGACAATTCTACTTTTAAAGAAATATTGATATGAATAAAAAAGTTAGAACC
The DNA here is from genome assembly GCA_943735965.1 of Eupithecia abbreviata. NCBI lineage: Eukaryota > Metazoa > Arthropoda > Insecta > Lepidoptera > Geometridae > Eupithecia > Eupithecia abbreviata. Next base: position 6,834,086 of record OX030977.1, on the reverse strand, counting down.
AAATTATTTGAACGATGCATTTTACCAATATACTCACATATGGCAGTCAAACTTGAGCAACAAAGGACTGACTAACAAAACTCAGCACATGTCCAGTCCAAGCTCAATGAAACGCAGCATGTTAAATAGGTCAAGTGCGAGTCGGAGTCGCGCACGAAAGGTTCCGTACCATTATCTATAAAAATGGCAAAATAATCATTTCTGTTGTATGAGAGCCCCTCTTAAATATTTGTTTTATTTTAATTTAATTATTTATTTTTAATATAAAAAAGAAAGGAACTTCCTGACGATACGTGCCAAGAGTCGAGTCGCATACGAGTCCAAGAGTACCGCCTTTTGGATCTGGCCCTTGATCCAACTTCCTAGCGAGAGTCTCTTCTGATGTTGATAGATCGATAAGTATTATTATTATTATATAGGTATTATTCTGAATTCGGTATCTTTAAATTACATTTGCAGTAACAGCCCATTTAGAAGTTCATAACAACAAGGTCAGCCGTAACGGAACGTAACGGATGTAACGGAACTATAAAGCCGTTTGAGCGATACAAGCAAACATTACTTCCGCGGCCCTAATTAGTGGCTACCTTGGCAACGAACGGCGTCCTATATTATTGTGGCGGCCGCCCCATTTCGTGGGGCAATATTAAACATTAACAGGACACATAAACAACTCAATGTTAAGTGGCTTGTGCCTCGTAAAAAATGTCTTCACATTGATGCACCCTACGGTAGTATTGTTTACGTCCTTTTGCATTTATGTGAGACATTTTACGTGGAATTGTACAGTTAGGCAAGCTTTTTCCTCATCTACTTTCCATGGCTTGTTTTGTTTAGATCAAGGAAAAATATTGTAAATATACGAGAGTCAGGGTAGTAAATATACATGAGATATCACGGTCAATAGATTTTTTGTGCATAGATGTTGCTTTTAGATGCATAGAGAACATTTTATATTTTTCAAGCTCAGGCCCACTGTAACTTAACTTCCGAAAATTAATTTGCTAATGATGTTTACCTGGTGTTCCTAGTAGCGGCCATGGGCGGGCGCGAGCGAGGTGCCCCGCCCGGGACGCGCCCTCACCTGTACACCTTCATCTCACCACTCTTGCCTGTAAACAACAAAACCATATTAGAAAAACTCCATCCCCAGCAGCCCCAGCGGAATAAATTAACTTATCTAGACCACAGCTACTAATATACCTATAGACTACTAAATTACAAATGTTATTTTTTATTTGAATATCGGGAAGGATGCAGCGTGCCCTAAGCCTAAGTTTTTTTTTTATGTTACGTCAACCATAATTATTCTATCGATACAGATTGACTTATATTTATATTTATGAAACTAAATCCACAGCCCACACAGATAAGCAGGGTAAACCCACCAGAGGCTATATACTGTGGTTCCCAATCTATCAAATCAAAGTGAAATTGTACCTCTATTACCAGACAATAGATTTTCGATGACGTGATGTATAGCTCGGTTTTATTAACTGATTCTACTCCATTTCCAGTCCCTTCCGATTGGGCGCCAGCCCTAAAATACCTCCCTGTTGAAGTAGGTTCGGCATTTTATAACGTTCATTCGCATAGTGTAAAAGGACCATTATATTAAAGATTCAATTATACTTGAACGGAAATTGAAAACGAAGATGTGACGGAACAGCGCGGAAGACTCGCGAAGCTATCAAATTTATTGGAACACGGAACATTTCGAAGAACTCTAAAAATTGGAGATCAAAGAACTATAACAAATTAATGTCTCAAGTCCGGCAAGACACAGTAATTAATACTTATTCAATAACCTAACACTTTTCCAATAACAAGAGCAATCGGGCTTTACATACCTAAACGCGTAAAATTGCAAGACTAGTGGTTCTGTTAAAGTTTCTTAGTAGAATTTCCCGCAGACATTAGAAATAGCAGACGTTTCCCACAAAGCGGTACTTACTGAAGCGGCGAGGCATTATAGAGCACAAGGAACATTGAAACGACTATGATAAAAGACTAAAAGCCTACAGACGTCGGTTGTGCTTTCTTGTGATACAAAACACTTTGAATAATGTTGGAGCTGAAGCCAAAACTTAAAACCGCGAATATATTGTGCTCTCCGGACGAATCATCTGGTAGGTACTTATGAATTTAGAGTTGTCGGATATACTCATGCTCAAATCACGAGAACTACGGCATTACGGAATAGTTTACCTCATCATTTATCTGTTCACTACAGTAACTTGTGGTGAACTACTAAACAAACTGGAGTTCTACTCGGAACTGAGGTTGTTTGCGAGTTGAGCTTTATGCTATAAGTAATAACTAATTTGACAGTGATAAATAGGTATCTGGGTTCGCACATCCAACATTTCTATTTGTATTCTAAACATCATTTCATAGAGATTGTAGAGGCACAGTCAACGACAAATATCTCTTATTAACAGAGGGTTACGTTTCCCTAAGATATATACCTACAACTAGCTGCGCCCCGCGGTTTCACCCGCGTGGTGATAGATATTTTGGACAATATACAATATATCTTTATGAATTGTAGGCTATGTGTTATTCTGATATGTAAGCTATATTATTGTGAAGTTTCATCAAAATCTATTCGGTAGTTTTTGCGTAAAAGAGCAACAAACATACTTAGATACATCCTCACAAACTTTCGGGTTTATAATATTATTAGGATTATACATGTCTGTCCAATGATAAACGTATACAGTATTTTTTTGAACTTTTTTTTTTAACCGACCGACTCACCTTTGTATGTACCTACTGCTTTGCCATAAACTGATGTGATGGTAACGAAAAAAATATCTTCGTAGCACTTGCGTTAGGGATAAATTTTGTTCCTTATTTGTACTGCTGCTACGTTTAGTCGGCTACGAACTTGTACCTTTACAACGTACAAGGCATTTTACACTAGTGTAACATCCAAACCAAATCACCTAAATAATATACACCCAATTATCAACTTTAAAATTGAGTGTCTCTGTTTACTAACCGTAAAATTATATCAGAAAACAAATCAGAAAATTCCATCTCCATATCATTAACAAAATTAACCTTGTTGTGTAATGATCAACTTTGAATCATTATAAAGTTTTATTCCCATCAAATGTGCCTCCGCGGGAATTCAGGGCACGTTTCGTCAACTGAAACCTCGTTGTGTGACGTAACGTAACTCAATTTACCTATGTTGAAATACGCTTTGTAAACTGAGTGCTGTACTCGCGATTTTGTCTTCGGTATCTTTGGGCCGTTGTTGAAAACCGGAACACAGAATTTGGACACGCACAAATTGTTACAAGCACAAATTAAGCTAAAATCCCAGTTTATATTTTTGGAATCGAGACGAGTTGAACATGTGTACTTTGCTTAGCTCTAAAAGATAGGTATCGTCTAGATCTAACTAAACAGCAGAGTTATTATGTACTGCAAAATTAGAACGTAAGTTTAAATGTCAGGTAACCCGCTAGGAAGCTGAAGTGGCAGTGGGCTGGCCATATCTCGCGAAGAACCGACGGCCGCTGGGGCAAACGTGTTCTTGAGTGGAGACCACGACTCGGTAAACGTAGTGTAGGACGCCCTCCGACCAGGTGGGATGACGACCTGCGAAAGACTGCAGGTAGATGCTGGATGCGTCAAGCCGAAGACAGGGCGCTATGGCGCTCATTGGGGAAGGCCTATGTCCAGCAGTGGACTAATATAGGCTGATGATGATGATGATGAACCCGCTAGGCAAGCAAAGCACAGTAATATGCTACAGCAACCATTGCAATAAATTTTACGTTGTCAGTAAACGGGACAAGTTTAATTGGACCCCGTGCTGTCATCAATCATACAGCGTCTACAACACTAGCAACAGATAGTGTGTTATTTATGTATGTACAGGCATATGTCTAGGTAAATAGGGGAAGAGGTGCAAACGAGCCACATTTGTCAACCACTTGAAAGTTACTACATGAGGTTAAATTAAGTTCTACCCTGTTCCAAAATATAACACATCAATGTCCAGTGTCCACGCAGAAGAAAAACTATTTCTGAATGGAATGTACACCACAGGAAATTAACCACAGGTCATGTGTGGCAAGTGACTCGTCAACTTAATCTCTGTTTTGATTTACTGAAACATTACCATTAGGTACATTTATAAACCATTCATTTATACAATTAACATTTTATAAAATCTTTGATTTACTTTTACTAGAACTCATTTTTTATCCCAATGGCTGTGTTTACTTCACTTCAATTTTTTTTCTACCAGTGGAAAAAGTTAAAAGATACCACTAGTCATCATCATCAGCCTATATTAGTCCACTGCTGGACATAGGCCTCCCCCAATGAGCGCCATAGCGCCCTGTCTTCGGCTTAACGCATCCAGCATCTACCATGCAGTCTTTCGCAGTTCATCATCCCACCTGGTCGGAGGGCGTCCTACACTACGTTTACCGAGTCGTGGTTTCCACTCAAGAACACGTTTGCCCCAGCGGCCGTCGGTTCTTCGCGAGATATGGCCGGCCCACTGCCACTTCAGCTTGCTAATTCTCAGAGCTAATAAATTATTGTCTACGAAAATCAAGATTTTATGTGTGAAACTACTAACGCTACAAGGTATGTAAACCGTAATATGGAATCACAATAATATAATTACGATTTCTGCACATTATTTAAATCTATATTATATATTACCTAACTGTAAGGTACTGACTGTCTAGTAGCAATCCCCTTGACGTGGTCTTGTTATAAACCGAAACTTAACGTGGGGTATGTACTTAACATAAGGTAGCAAATTATTCAGTCTTAGCAGGTAAAAAAGTTAAATGATTCAACACGCTGCTGTTTGTAATTTACATAACTAATGAATATGGCTGGTACGAGGTGGTACGAAATTTGAGACAATCGTTACCTTAGCGTGAAATGCTAAAAATAATACATGAAAAAGCTAGGAAATAGCGATAAATTGTACCGTACGGATTTGCTCACTGAACTGAATTAAACTATAAATAGAAAGAACTTACCTACCTACTGAAGTCCGTGGGTGGAACTCCCACAGCTATGTTGATTTAGAATAAGCTCCAATGGATGCAGGCAAACAGGCTTTGTTCGAGCTGAAGCGATATGTAGATGTTCATAGGTACCCGAGTGCTTTGTGCTACTGCCAGCCAAACACAAAAGTAGAATTTTGAAATGGAATATTCATAGACCACATTCACAGTCTTCTCTTCATCCATACCGCAATGCTTGAAAACGAAAGTTTTCAACCAGATGCGTCCTACCCGTTATGACCTACGGAGCTGAGACGTGGACACTCACGATAGGGCTGGTCCACCAATTCAAAGTCGCTCAGCGAGTTATGGAAAGAGCTATGCTCGGGGTTTCTCTGAAGGATAGGATTCGTAACGAATACATCCGACAGAGAACCAAGGTTATTGACATAGCTCAAAGAATTAGCAAGCTGAAGTGGCAGTGGGCCGGCCATATCTCGCGAAAAGCTGACGGCCGCTGGGGCAAAGTGTTCTTGCGGGCAATGCGGCAAGCTGAAGACAGGGCGCTATGGCGCTCATTGGGGGAGGCCTATGTCCAGCAGTGGACTGCTATAGGCTGATGATGATGATGACATTCACAGTAGGTACATATATCATCCTTTGTTGTACAGGGCTTCCCTAGTTAAGATTTTAATGTTTGGTCGAAATATTGTTAAAAATCTTATAATCAAGTGAAGCTTCGTTCAAAAGCTAGTTAAGTCGGATAAGTAAAAAAGTTATTATAACGATGCGAGAATTTTAACGATCAATTGAGCTTTCTGTAGATTGTTTGCAAAAGTCTGCAGTTAGCTCAATTTATTGAATTATAAATACTAGTTCTAATCTGTTTTTATTATTTGACTGTCTTATCTCAATTTGAAAACAAGCACAGAGTCGGAATAAGATCTTTTAAACAGGCATTTTGGTATTTTACATGGAATTCCCAAAATTAATCAATTAAAAAAATTGGTCCTTAATTCACCGAGGAATAGATAGATAGATAGATAATTCTTTATTGCACACTAAGTATAAAATGACAATGTAAAATAAAAAAACGATACTACATAGATACAATTGGCGGTCTTATCGCTCAAGAGCGATCTCTACCAGACAACCATGGATGGATAGGATCGTGGACAGTACCAGGGGATCTGTGTGCTTGCAGGTTATACATATATTATAAAATAAAATAAAATACTTATAATACTTACATGGAAATATACTAGATACATATCATAAAATATATATACTTATATACATAGGGACTCAGTTATGCATTAGTGACAGCAGGACAAATAGTGCTCCTTTAACATAGTTTTAAAGGTTGGTAGTGACTTAGCACGCCTCACCGAAACTGGTAATGCGTTCCATAGTTGAACAGCCCGGGCAGTAAAGGAATGGGCGAAGAAAGAAGTAGAGTGAGCTGGTACTTGAAGCATAAGGGTTGCCGAAGAGCGCAGAGAAAGAGTGTGAGAAAGATGAAGAAAGGTGAAACGCTCTTTGAGATAAGGGAAAAAATCGACCAACTTATATAAATAAAAACCTAAATACAACTGAACACTCAATCGACTCGCCTTCGTTGAGTTAGATTTATAATCTCCTAAAATTGTATGGCGTTTATTGCGGAATTTGAAACTGGTATGCCTCTATCCGATAAAATGACTTGAATCATGGTCAAAAGGCGCCTATGACAAGCAATTCCGATAGTTAACCAAATTCAATCACCAGGTGAAAACAAATGTTTGATCTAGCAATATTTGTACAGAGCCAGGGTGCAAGGTTAGTTGGCCTGTTATTGCCAACATTGTTATTGGTATACTGTATTCTTGAGCCGAGTCGAGACATGACGACGATGCCCAGTAGAGTATCTGTGTCAAATAAACCAAGGATATCGAATACCATTTTATTTTTGCGGTTGCTAAGGCTATGACTCTATGTATAAAGAGTTGAATTCAAATAATATTCTGGAATTTGTATCTATCTGATTAAGATACCATTTGACGACCGATGTGGCCCGGTGGGCGAAGGTCCGCCTGCGACGCAGGAGGTTGCTCCTGCGTCGCAGGCGGACCTTCGCGACTAATAAGTTATTTATATGTCTTGTATTGGAATCATGTCCGTCCTTAAAATATTTAAATTGAGTATAGGTTGTATCTAGCATAAATCAAATTTTGTAATTGTAAATATATTCTTCGCTTCATAGTTCAGCATTCATGTTCTGCGATAATATATCTACGATATTGGCTACGATAACAAATACCCGACTTTAATAAATCATCTAAGTATAAAAAGAATCTTCAACTTTACGGACCATCCAAGTATTTGTTAAAGAGCTTATTCTGTTGACACTGGAAACTGAGAGCCTATTACCGAAATAAAGGCAATATAGGTCCCGCTAAAAGACTTTTCTCGAAACATCGTTATGGCATGAATAACTGATGGACGGCCGATGTCGGGGCTACGCTGATTAACATTCAGAGAAGCTCGCGGCTCGCTCAGCATTCTTGCAACAATACCGGGCCGAAGTAAAAGCTTTCCACGTCCACTCTCAACGTGTCTCAACTCACGTCATCACAGTTTCTATCTTGCTCCGAAAACAAAAACAAAACGAATACACAACCCGTTGAAAATAATATAGCTTAGAATTCAACACTGCTACCTGCTGCAATGACTTTTCCAAAGTAGAGGCGCGGTAGGCTTAAGTTATCAAAAAGCCTAAGATAAATAAATTAATATGACTCCCCAAAACGATTGATTGATAAAGTAAGGTATTGGTAGATATATATGTATTTTTTTTTATTTATCTCTCTACCCTGCGGTGCCTTAAATCGTGTGACCAAAATAAAAGTCTCGTTCTTTTTCTTCGTCTATCCTAAACAAAAAACATATTACGTTTAAACTCCAACTCGGTGCTGGAAGACTTAATGGACTGTCCACACTTAACCCATTTAAGTCCTTCCCAGGAGTAGCTCTGTCAACATCGACCAGTAAAGCCTACTTTGTGGACTTAACTCCTAGAGAAAGTTATCTAGAGGTACAAACTTGATGTGGTGCAGAAGAATCTTGTGCTGCTTGCACAGTGTGGAACTTAACTTAACATCTATAGATCATACTAATAAATATCATAAATGAATATAAATACATAAATGAGGAAGTTAGAAGCGGTAACATACACCCTACTACTGAATAGGTCAGGCTGTAATTTTGTAAAAAAGGGCGTCCTACTATTTATCCCGATAAAACGCATGCGAAGCTGTGGGCAGAAAGTAGTGTGAGAAAACCACTCACACAAAATGTATTCTGATACTTCATTAGTTAGATCTAAGTACATTTTTCGACATGTCTAAGTGCTAATAAGTTTAAAGATGAAATAAATTATTTTTATGACTTAACCGTGATAGCAAGTTTGTTTTATAACAAAAACTAAACTTACATGATAGATTTAAAAATTATGCCATTATTTAATGTAGGGTGCACTTCAACCATGATTTATGTACGATTCAACATCAGTCAATGATTTGAGTAGCTGATCCGTATCTCCTTACCTGTATTTCATTCATACATTCATTCAATAATTGCATCATGCAACGGAAATTGATTTATGTACTCGGTCAACACGTATGTACCTCTAAGTTGAATCAACAATTATGTGAAACCCTACACGAGCGCCCAACTGTCTTCAGTATCAAGAAATAACAAAATATTCCAGTAAAAAATATATTAATTCTGTAATTCTGTATTGTACACACAAAACTTAAAAATAACTTAATTATAATAGATATTTACATAGGCGAGCTTTACCCTGAGTAAGAGTTTTCTTCCAGCATAACTTAGATTTGCTGGAATAAAAACAAAACAAAAGAAACTGGTCTAACAACAAAAATAAATAAAACCTTAAAATGTACTCTACAAAGCACACGCATAATAAAATTAGAAATCAGTCTAGAAAGACCATTCAGGTTTTCCACAGTCTTCCCACAGAAGCAAAATTTAATTTGTATCATCTTGTAGCATTCTAAATGTCCCTGTAATTTCCTGAGGACGTTTCTTTTTAAAAGATCTCATTTTCCTCGGTTGTCTTTTATAGTTGGCGACGTTAAGATATTTTGGCTGACAGGTGTAATCTCATATTCGTTCTGGATAAGATTATGTGTGTCAGCGAACACCTCGTTTATCTTAGGATAATGGAAAATATTCCGTGACGTGTGCAAATGAATACGAGCCAAGCCAATTACATTTCTGTGCACACAAAACGGCCGTTTACTAATAAATCTTCAGAAATAATATTATCATAAGAAATAGCACCTCAGCAAAATAATTCAAAATTCTGAAAGATAACTCCGAATTAACAATCTTGAATTTAAATGTTTACTTAAACTGATCCTGAATGAAGTCATCATACATAAGTTACATCTCACTAATATGACTAGGTACATGCGAGTTTGGATAGACGGATGTATATTGGTTATAATGTAGTTACTTCTTCACGCTGAACGGGATCTGGTTGAAATTTAGTATGTATGAAAAATCCGTTTCCATAGATACACGCCAGTGAAGCCGCGGGCAGAAACTAGTATGTAGGTAATAAATCATGCATCTTGAAATCGTCAAGGCATCCAACATTACCTACTTACGTAAATTATAAAATAGGGCAACTTTGTGAAGTTTGCCTATTCAGAGCGTACCAACATCGACATCTCAGAAGTATTGACAATGATTTATTTGCCTATTCATCATGAGGCGGGTAAATAATAATAATTAATAATGCTGGACAATTCACACAGCATTATCTAGCTAGCCCCAAGCTAAGCACGTGTTATGGGTACTAGACTAGTTTTGTATAAGAACTGAAAATTCAATCATTTTGATTGTTATGAAAAAACTAATAACTGAATTCAACTCCTTAGTTTCAAACTGTTGTATGCGGGATAAATACTGAGCTCTCGGGCCAAAAAACTGCAAAAGAATCATCCAAATCCGATGGAGAAATTAATTGACAAACATAAATAATGTACGGGCGAACATAACATGCCGACTTTTAAAATCCATACTCAATTGAAATACATGATGATACGAAATTATTTCTATGATGAAACCATTCGACATGTTGTTTTCACCCTATACATACTCGAGCTGTTACTCAAAACCGGTTAGTCACTCGCGCTCAAACAATGCGTACGGCGAGAGGACCGCCAGTTATCTGCTTCCCCGGTTAATAAATAAACTTCCAATGGAACTACTCGACAATATAACACCTAATAACATAAAATATAAACTTAGATCGCACTTCTTATCGAACCTACATCATTATCAGGGGGTTTGATTCAGTTACTGATCAATTTACTTACCTAATTCCAATTTATAATCTTATTGCCTGAAATTGAATAATTTTATTGTCAAACCTATGAGATTTTATTCAGCTGACTCTCAGCTAATAACACATATATACAAACCTTTGTGGTTTCCTTCGTGGTATTTTTAAGCTTTTTTTATGTAACAATATCTTTAAGTTGGTAAATAAATAAAAAAAGGGATTTTTTGAAGTCGGTTAAAAAGGAGCATGTTTAAGTACCTACTGTATAGTGAATTGCACCTTTACAATATTACGGCTTTCTGTTTTCTCAATAGGAATTGCCTTCAAGTCCTAGTTTATTTCCCAGTTCTGAGCTTCATGCCGAGTTGTTGGTATATTCTAAAGCAATTTTTTTTTAAAGATTATTTTTCTTGATTTGTGTACCGACAATTGACACCTAAATTTAAAGTACCTATTGGCAGGCTTTTTTAAGTTATTTTAAAGTCTAACAGAAACAAAACTCGTTTCCAGAAACTCTTGGATTACTAAATTGAAAATATAAATTAATACTTTTGAAGACTTGCTTCATGTTTACGAGTTTTGAATTTCAAAGGCCTTTTGATTATTTGAATTGCCTATTCAGTTCAGTAATTTGAGGGTCAAAAGGTTTTAACCGAACCATTCCACGTTCATTCTCTCTAATTACTTATTGAGTGCTGATTTTTCAGGTTATCATAAACATCATAGCAGTGGACCATAAGGCTGTTGATGATGTTGATGTTTAAAATCACCCTTCTCCTGCCAGTCTCCTCTTTGTATTATGCTTTTCGCATCTGCATGTATGCAGCTACTATTATAGTAGCAGTTATTTTAAAATAATCCTTGAATTTGTTGTTGCTATACCCATCCCGCCCACAAAAAGCTTTCAAAAGTATCCTCTCATCTCTATCTTGATGACTTTGAGATAAGAACTCAAAGTCTTCCTACCCTAGGAAGAGTTCAGTAAAACAAAAACAAATGAAAAAGCCTACGTCCAGCAGTTGAGTATCGTGGCCGATGATGATGATGTGTATAAAAGGAATTCCGTAACTAGCTCGCAGCCATAACATTAACGTTATTAGATACAATTCACGTTGTTATCCGGTCCCTTTCCGTAGAACCTACACCCGTACCCACCGAGGTACTGAAGTATTAAAATGAAGTTGTTTTCTTTGGCATCATCGCGTACACCTCATTATCTCTAACGATAACGTCTCTGTAGTATCCTTGTGATTTTACAACGAACCCAGAGACTGAAACTTGTGAGCTGGAAACTATGTAGTTTAATTTTATTTTCAATATTCTAAGGCTGATTTCACCAAAACTCAGAAAAATTTCTTAAACTCAGACCGAGTTTAAGAATTTTGGTTAAAACAGTCTTAGAATATGTGAGGACCCTTCATACAACCTTGTCCCTCTGATGGTTATCAAACACTAATAAAACTCTACCAAGTATCCTACACACAATGTACATTATATGTATATTGTGTGTAGTAATACATACTCGTACCATCGAGCTGTTATAGGTACTCAATTTAATCTTCGTTTCAGGAATAAATGGAAAACGATATAGCCTACTTAATTATAAATTAGTATCATGTCAATCCACTCATTGTAAAATCGAGAGCATCCAGATATCAGGTAGCCTTACTCACACACTTTTACATTCAAGCAGTTGTTATGCAGTTGGAAAATAAAATTACAAAATTACCTAACAAGCCACTGAAATTTTATTGGGAAACATTTTCTGTTAAATGGTCAAACATTTCGGATGCGCATGATCGGGTGTGCCACCGTAAAAACTAACGATCGCTATTCACTTCCTACTTCTTCTTTTGCAAGAATCAAACGGCGCGTTTTCAATATTTCAGCGTTTAGTAACTCGCCCGATGACTAAAATATGCGACGCTACGTATGAACGGAAATATTTTGTAAAAATGTCTAACAGATACCCGCCACTCTGTGTTGTCGGGTGCGTAGACCTAGTAATTATTATGCTGGAGTGTGGCGTAAAGAGTGGTCAATTGCCTTCAGGTAAGGGGCATGGTCAGAAAATAAAAAATATTACTCAGTAAAAGTCTCACGGTTTTCGAGTTAATCTTTTCGCCCAGGTCACAAATCAAGAAATGTTTCAATGTGTTTGATTTACGTATATTATTGGATAGCTTTACTATCAAATACCAAAGCAACTTTTTTTTAATATATGTTTTAGCAAAATATGTTTTGCATTTTTTTTTCCTAAAGTTTGACATCTTATGGTATAAACAATTAAGGGTCACCAGAGTAACCAAATAATAAATATTTTGCACACTTCATTGAGATTCTGAAATAGTTATAAACTCAGTATTTCCAACCTTCAATGCAAAGTATATTCTTGCTAAGCAATATGTGCAATATGTGCTAAGCAGTATAATGAGCAAAAATGCTCAATATGCACATAATATGGAGCACCCCCCTTTTACTATAATATATTATGTTAAAGAGGCAAGAAAAATACTTATTGTGTGTAAATTTCAACAGTCTGCCTCGTACAATTCATTAAATACAAGCCACTGACGGGCAGACGGACAGTGGAGGCTAAGTAATAGGGTCCCGTATTCACCTTTTGGGTACGGAACCCTAAAAAGTAGAAATACAAGAATAGAAGTATTTTCAGCGCCCAGTAGGTATAAGACACTAAAATCTTTTTTAAACACGTTTGTTTCCTGTGTGTATTCAATAGCAAGGTGGAACACATATCATTTGCTTCAGGGGATTTAAAATAAGGGATTTTAAATAAGTGATAAAATTATATTTCCCGCGTCTGGAATTTTGGTTATTTGGTTTCAAATATCTCATAGACCGTGCGCAGACTGGGCAGACCCGTATCCGGCGACAGGGGAAGGCTTTCTTGCTCATTGCTTTACTGATTTTCAAATCCCATCCCCAACCAAAACAGGTGGTAGACTTTGGAATTTTTACCGATATTTTAGGGCTAAAAATATTTAATCGATTTTCACAAAATTAAAACCGTAGGCAGCATTATCAAAGCTCTACATAAAGAGACACCGATTTATTTAAACAAAAACTTTGTTTAGCACGTTCGTGCTATCGGTGCTGGTGGCTATGTAATTATTTTGCAACAAAACGATCAGAAATATCTGGTATCGATTTTTCGGGATGGATGAAGTATTTACCGCATGCTCCAAATGTGACTGTTGTGATACAGAGTGAGAGTGTCAAGGTCTAGATTAATCTTTGGAAACATAGCACAATCGACCACCGGCTCAATACGATTTAATGATGCCTCATTAGTGTTGAATTTTTATTGTATTTTATGTTTCAAACCTAGGGTAAAAATATGTAAAGGCGGAGAGATAATTATTTTATTTCTATTTATGGTACAGAAAACTAAATTCCCCACCTATAAACGTAAACCCAAAACTTCTTGAAATACCTGAGTTTTTACCACGCGGCCCGCAGGCAAACATAACGCGAGTGTTCCGTATGTATCAAGTACGTACAATATTTTCAAATAAGTTGGTACCTAGGTTGGTACAATACGATTCTGTGAGCCAACATTTACAGTATACAGTGAAATAAGAGAACTTCACCACGCTACTAATAATATAACAGGAGAACTATTAGCGTAGTGTGCGACCCCGATTTATTCCTATACGCATCCAGAATCTGTGCAAATACGAATAAACGTTTTGTGAATTTCCCCCGTCGTGACACAAGACATGATAAATGTGCCTGACACTCCATGAAAATGAGTATATGTTAAGGTATGCGTATGCAATAATATGTGAGAAATAGTGCTAGAGCTCGTTCTTATCCAACATTATAATGGTCTTCGTACCTATCTACGTTATATTATTAGGGAAGCTATGGTTATGTATAGGTACATAACCATAGCCAGCGTTACCGATGGCAGAGAATATACAGGATCGCTTTTTGAGATGTAGCGTATAGAGTTTTTATTTTCTCATAAATCGAGGTCATATCTCCTTTCACGTCTTTTCTCAACACTCGTGGTTTCAGATTTGGCCATTCAATTCCATCTCAAAAAGCCACCTTGTATAATAATACTAATGGTTATCGTATAGTATATCCGAATCTTCATGTTTCGTTCATAAGATCAAAGACCTTAGCAGTAGGTTAGCAAAATAAACGACCTGCTTCTCAAAGAATTTATTTTCCCTATTGTTGCTGTCATAACTCTATCACGTCGATCTGTTTTAAGCATTTACGCGGATATATTAATCCAATATGACAAATTGCCGCCGCAGCGACTGCAAATCACGCCGGCATGACCTCGCTCGGTCATTGAACGAATGAATGAAAATATGCACCTCTCGTTTCATCGACATTCAACAAAAATCAACCAAGTGAATTCCATATTTCTAGTTCATGCTGATTGTTTGGCCAGTTCTGGCAATAAATTGAATTATACAACCGAAAAAAAAAATAACAAAAAAACCGTGCCATTGTGATTCTTACCTACGCCTATATAAGAAAGAAGGTACTTTCAATTGTATACCTAATAACGCATTAAATAAATTTGCTTGGATAGAGTCCTTTCAGCATCAACCCAATTCTTTCGTGGGCTCAGTAGTCCAGCACATATCATAAACTTAAATTCATATTCACGTCATTTTTTTGATGCCTAAGCTCGCAGTATTGGAAAATCCTTTTCAGTATCTAGTTCAAAGAGAAAGCCACACAGACTGATTCCACACTTTACACACATTTTATCATTGTTGCGAGCACAAACGAAGCAAATGAGCAAAAAAGCGTCGGCAGACCGGAGTCTGACAATGACTTATGCTCGTCCGCCCTTCGCCGCCCACAATTGTCGCTACTCATTCCCTCAAATAATGTCCGAATTTATTTGAACTTTCTTCATCTTTGTTCTGGGACCCAGTTTTGAGTTGAGTTGCTGGTTGGGGTGTTTTTCTTTAGAATTTTTCTACGTAGATATTCGAAAAACCACTTACCTGGATGGACAAGCCTTTTCGCAATGATTTTTTACTTCTCTAGAAATTTAAAATGGTAATCCAAAAGAAGTAAAATGTCATAAATCCGTAGGTACGTTTCTATTAATAATAAGACTGTCAAAAACACATCTCGACCTACATAAAGCAATGCGGTATGCGGATTCAAAGGATAGCTTAAAGTTAAGTGATAAGTAATAATGGTAAATGACGCTTTTTGGTCTGTTTGAAGTACGGTCTCGTGGAAGTGACGTATGAGTCCCCCCTCTCCCCCTGTAGTAGGTACCCACCAGCGCTCGCCACTCATGAATTATGCCCAGGATTAATTTCCACGTTACCGAGCGAACAAACTAATTTCAAACCGTTTTATTTATACAACGTGTAAGTTAAGTACCTATACCTACCAGAAAACAACGAATACTTTTGCAATCCTTCTGTGAAAAGCATTTTTATATTCGGAGTTCATCAACAAAATGGTTTGTTGACAGCTTTGAATGCAATTACGTGTAATAGCGCGTAACGGACACACCTTACATTGAAAACTGTATCAAATACATTTCCGTTATCTTATCAGTTAGCCCAGTTCTACTTTTCAAATATTTTGTTTCGCAAAATATTTAAATCCAAAATTTTAGTCCAAGGGCAAATTGACAACTTCATATTTACATTCACGTGATACGATGTATTACTTTAGAGACTATAATTTATACTCTATTAGATACAATACGTTGTTGCGTAGAGTCGATCGGTGGAGGCGGCTCAGGACCTCTAGTTCCGTCGTCGTCGTGGAAACGTACCGTAAATACCTAGAATACCTACCTATTATGGAACGTAATAATAAAGTAAAGCCTGTACTCGTCGTAGTTTTTAAGATAAGGGTGGTAATATCTAACTCTCTTGCAAAGTATGACAGATTTCTAAATGCCAAGACATCTTCGTGTGATAGTCTCACTCACGTCGGTTTAATAGGTTTAGCACATTGAAAGTCCGGGCACATTCCGAATAACGTGCTTAAGAGTAACCTAATTTAATCCACTAACCCACTTCTCGAATTCTCTCCAATTTTCGCCGAACGCACCTACGAGGTAGCTACTCACGTAGTTTAGTAAAACAATATTCTGTGCGCTCTCGAAACATAATGGAGAAGGGATTAACGTAAATGATTCTGCGCGAACGAGGCCGACCCGTATCACTAGTTATAAATAAAGTATCAGTAAGCTTCATGTGACCATTAGGGATGATAACAACTTATTATAATATGTTTTGCTTATAGAATTACTTATTCAAGCTTTTTGTAAAGAGCTCGTTTTTGGTTTTATTTTTAGGGTAGTACTTACTTATCTATGATAATTATTGATAATTTCAGTTGGATACTTTATATAAAATTATAATAATGTTATCACAAGAAGCTTTCAGAAGGATTACAATTGTTGCTTTTTTCACAATGAAAAACCGTCCAACTGAGATTCGGACTCGCACCCGAAAGGATGTGTCGTCCATCCTAAAAGATTTGTTATAGTTTGAGTAAGTACTACCTAGACGTTATAGAGACTAGACTAATCAGAATAGCAGGACGTGGGACAAGGGCCGCAGATTGGTAAAGTTGGACCATTGAAACTATTGAAGCGCTATATATAAGCGCCGCCGGCTGTTTATTGTTCTACTGTTGTTGTGCTTTATCAAATCCCTGTAAGACGTTTCATTGAGTGAGGTGAGGCTGCCTATGGAGAGTCCTCCGAAAAATTGTGGTTCGAAAGATACTGCCATTATTGAGCACGCAAGTACCTGTCGTCGATAGTAACGTAGCATCGTCGAGATGGGTAGTCTCGACGACTCAATCACACTATCGACTGTAATCGTGTCGATAAAATCGTCGTGTCGATAGTGGCGTCGAGTAGAGTCGTCGAGGTAGTATAACAAGTGATTCAAAATTCTCCAAATGTTGAAGGTTTTCCCCCTTGGTTAGCTTCCTGAGTGACAGTCAGACGTACGGACAGCGAGGGCTTTGTATTATTGTCCTGGTGGCACTTTCTGGGTAGATACGGTATCCATATACCTACAAGTTTTAAAATATTTCATATAATCAATAGAAAATCATTTCAAACTAACGCCTTGTTAGGTTTGAAATCAATTTATGCTGTCTTCCTAAATGGATCTCGAAGACTACTATCATTTACCATCAAAAGCTGGTGTTCTAGGATCAAAAGTTTCCAAAATATTATGATCTAAAGTTGACAGCTATCATCCGAAAATACATA
This sequence comes from Eupithecia abbreviata, assembly GCA_943735965.1. Taxonomy (NCBI): domain Eukaryota; kingdom Metazoa; phylum Arthropoda; class Insecta; order Lepidoptera; family Geometridae; genus Eupithecia; species Eupithecia abbreviata. The sequence goes on along the minus strand of OX030977.1, from coordinate 6,816,493 downwards.
CTATGCTGTTCTAAAATGAATAGTTTCTGACAGCTATCATCCGAAAGTACATACTATGCTGTTCTAAAATGAATAGTTTCTTATATAACGTAATTTAATGTTTGGCTCCCAGGGTAAATATTTACCACCACAACGATGTTCCCTAATGTTGTATGCATATTAATTCACCTGTTATATATCTATATAATATATTGTAATATGTACCTATATTAGTTATCCAGTACCCATACCTACCCATAATACAAGCTCTGCTTATCTTGGGGCTAAATATCTAATACTGTGTGAATGGTTCAGCACTTTTTATTTTTATTAGAATCTATTTGTATGTACCTACCTGGTGAGATAGACGTACCTACTATATTAAGTACTTACAAGTCATTAAAGGTTCGATAAACGAGTAAACATATTATTAAAATACAATAGAATAGAAAAACATTTCATAAACTACCAACACGATTATTGTATGAGTAGGTTATCTAGGCAGTTAAATAGAACTAAACTAAACTCATCCGAACCGCACAATAGCCCGCGTTTTTGCCTCTTCAAACAAAATTGTGGTTCCGGAAACACAATATAAAATTAAAGAAGGGCATTATGGCTCTATTGGGATCTCCCAATAGAGCTATGGCTCTATTGGGATCTCCCAATAGAGCCAAGCTTGTGAAAAGAGCTTGTGAAAAGTATCTACTTTTCACAACTTTGTTACTGTTTGCCACTTTCTATTATGAGATCTTGGCTGAAAAATAAGTAGTCTTCCGATTAGACCTCTTCAGCTCAGAAAGCTTGGCGGGACTGTATGCAAAGTTTTCTTCATCTTTAAAATCACTTTAGTCAGATGAGAAGAGGGAGATGTAGGTACATAGTGTGACACCATGTTTTTGTCAAACTATGGCCATCTAATGTTACTAATACCTAGTCTGAAACGCAAATAACGCACCTGTTAGCATTTTTCGTCTTCTTTCCTTCCCTATTCAATGATTTATAACATCATTGTCCCTACTACTATTAGAGGCAAAAGATGTTATGTGAACCATCTCAAACCTCGTTATTAACTTGAATATAGGTAGGTTACCTTGTATATCAACCTACTTTAAGGTATAAAAACATATTCTACTATTTTCTTAGCTCTCAGTCTCACCCGTAGACTTGTTGTATGGCATCTTTTTTACTTTCGTCTTAGTATGGCATGTTTAACCCTTAATTACTCACGTGGGGTGTTTAACACCCCAGCGACTGTTTGATCGTCTCTAGTTATTGGAGTTTCGAATTTACAACGCTAATTTTTAAATCTTAATCATAAATAAAAGTCTGATTTTGTAAGTATTTGGTAGTTTTTTTCTAATTCTAAAATTGGGGTGGAAAGCACGCCACGCGAATACTTATGTATGTTTTTATGCGCGAGTAAATAGCCACAACGAAAACCCAGAAAATCTGGTGTACAACCAGCAACAAAAGTAAATTATCAAGTTTACAAAGTCAATCATTGATCGGGATTTGTGTCGGTTGTGTTGAGTACTTTACTTCGCTTGACGAAATCAATTAAACACGAGAGCTCTAGTGCTACCGTAGGTGACATTAGCCGCGCGTAGCTTAGAATCATATTCATTTGAGTATGATCCTACGCTACGCACGGATACGCGGCGTATGTTAATTTTCTTCGAATAAATGTCATCGCCAACGCATTCGTGCATATCTTACCTACTCGTGCGATACTTTTACCTAAATAAAGCTAAGTAGGTATACAATTAACATCTCTTTACGCAGAAGTTTTTAATTGTAAAGCTAATCAGCTTCAGGGTTTCTTGTATACCTGAGCAGAGCAGAGGCATGATTCAAGGGGTACTAATTCAAATATAAATTTCTCAATAGACAAGCCATCAAGTTTATAGAGCTACATAGGTAGGTGCGAGCATATCTTACCTACTCGTGCGATACTTTTACCTAAATAAAGCGAAGTTATACAATTAACATCTCTTTACGCAGAAGTTTTTAGTTGTAAAGCTAATCAGCTTCAGGGTTTCTTGTATACCTGAGCAGAGCAGAGGCATGATTCAAGGGGTACTAATTCAAATATAAATTTCTCAATAGACAAGCCATCAAGTTTATAGAGCTACATAGGTAGGTGCGAGCAATGGTGCGAGCATATTTAATATTTATTATAAATTAAACTTCTGAAAATGCAAAACTGACTGTCTGATGATCATACATAAAAGGAACAACGAATCGGGAACTTCCTCTTTATTCTTAAGTCGGTCAACATTAGTTAGGCCTCGTTTCTGCTTATACTTATGCGATTAGCGCGATATTTCGACAGTAATCTTCAGGCCACGACGAATCTGTCCGTGCTGTGAAACTTGAAATAGAGTAAATACTGTTTTCTAAATTTTAAATTCTAATTTAAGTTACGGATAAAAAGCTTACTCTGAACTTGTTTTTTTTACTTATACTTATTAATTACTTTGATACTACTTTATTAAATATTAATGTTCTATCATGTACAAAATTTGATGTGAATGTATATAATGTTTTATTGTAGGTGCTATGTTACTGCTTTTTTTATTGTTTTCTGTATAAATTAATTGGTAGGCTAGTACTTATACTTATGATCAGTATTGTTTTCTACAATTTCCCTTGCTTTGTATTAGCTGTGTCAGTCTGTAAATCGTTGGTGCATTTAGCTTAGCTTAGCATCACTTAGTTATAAATTATGTCAATACCTAGGTAGGTACATTATATATGTACCAGGTGAGTACGTAAGTTTTGGTGTACTTACTCGCTGTAGGCTAACTTAATTGTATAAAAAAAGTTTCACTATCCTCGACCAGCATAAAAATATAGGTATATATTCCCCTCGCTCTGAATGGACTGATTGAGTACCTGTTGTCGCAGTATTCGTCTTGCTTTCTCCGGAAATTGGGTTTTTGGAGCGCAGATTTCGTTTCTTGTTTGATTTTTATCGCTATGTTTTTGCTGGTTGATTTTTAGCGTTCCATATCTCAAAATGAAAAAAGAAACCCGTATAGGATCACTTTGTTGTCCGTCTATCCGTCTAGGTAGGTAAATACTCAGGTCCTAGCTACTTCCTTTTCGAGATGTGATATTATAACTCGCAATACCTACGCAATAAAAAAATACCTACAGCCGTTTTGCCGAAAAAAATTGAACTTTCCAAGGTATTGTAAGCCAGGCAAGTTTGTGTTTTGTGTGTTACATACTACACACAAAACCTATGGGGTGTACCTAGAACCATGAAATTTGGCAAGAAGCAAGGTCTTATAGCAAGTACTTGAAAAACATTCGTAATACGGAGTTTTTTTTTGTTTGTAGTTTATTCACCAAAAATACTTAATTTTTGCCATGGACCAAAATCCTATAGGGTACTTCCTGTTAACCTAGATTCTCACCATAGATCATAAACCAATATACTTTCAGTTAACCTAGAATCAAGAAATTTGGCAAGAAACAAGATCTTATAGGTACGGAACCTTTGGTGCGCGAGTCCGACTCGCACGTAACGTTTTTTTATTATATTTCTAACTTTCTTTTATGCTTCATAATGTGAATTTATATCATGTTTTTCTTTTGAGTTATTATATAAAAGATAAAGGTCAATCAAAGGTATTGATTGAAGACTTGTGGTTGTAATAAATAGGCCAAATCATTCCCGTTCGTAGACCCAAACCTAGGTTGACCTAAAATAATAATTCAGAGTGCTTGCGGCTCTGTGACCCCATTGTGCTCCAGAGCAAAGTTGACACAATAGAGAGATTTCAATAGAATTAATTTCTATAATGTGGGCAAAACCAAGTTTGGTTTTAACTTGAAAAATTAGGTTAGGTATAGGTAAGCATTATAAGGCTTGTATTTGATACCGTTTGAGAGGTAGGAAACGTGAAATTTTGCTTCAAACACCGAATTATTAAGCCGATCTATTATATTATTTTTCAAACATCCAAACATTTATAATTTCAGTCTCACTCCGTCTCTCAAGTACACCTGGAGGTTCTTTTGCCGGGCAAGCGGCTAGATTGTGGAACTCTATCCCTCATAATATCCGAGCCAGTCCATCGCTTAACATATTTAAAACCAAATTAAAAGAGCACTTCTTATTATCATAAAACTATCTAATTATATTTTATTTTATATTTAATTATATTTTTTTTTATTTATATTAAAACTGAAGTTATTTATTAGGTTTATTGAGCTATTGTTATTTTAATTTATGTATGTATATTTTAATCTCATACCATAATGTATTATACTCTTCGTCTAATTTGTTTCTTTGTACACTTCCTCTATCTGTTCTATCGCTTCTCCTTTAAACTTAAGGTTTTGCTGTAAGAAAACTCTTTGTTAGGGTTAAGCTCGCCTATGTACATATCTTTTTTTAGTTAAGTTATTTTTAAGTGTTTTGTGTACAATAAAGAATTACAAGAATAAATTATAATAGATTTTTTTTGAAGATGATTTCGAATCACAGAAATACATTGCTAGTACAGAAACTAGCAATGTATTTCTGTGATTCGAAATCATCTGTTTCTGCTAAGATAAGGAATATACATTTAATAATGTTAATGATCTGCATATACCTTATACAAAATATAAAACATATTTGCAGTAGGTGGTACCTACTTCCATTAAAATAGTATATTTTGTAAAATAAGTAGATAATCGAAAAAAATAATCGTTTATTAATAGATATATTAAATCGTTATAAAAGTTTTTATACTTAAAACGTAACTGTAATGAAATCAATGCTCATGCTCGTACATTTGCATAGCAGTCGATATTAAAAAAATACATTCAACCGTTATTCCACCTTATTTGTATGCATCAGGTATTTACTCTAAACCTCTCTGACAAAAGGGAACGTAATTATTATCGTTTAATGTAGGATTGGTATGGTTTAATTATAAACAAAGGGTTCATAGGTAATAATGGCCACAGAAGAAGCCAGCTTAATTACGGATCTAGAGAATCAATCAATCGAGTCAATGCCATACCTGTATATATTCAAACTTATAAAGACATAATAACATTTAGCTGTAGATTAGTGTTGCTAGTGTCCATAAATTGGATCTTGGCAGAAAGTGGAAACCAGGCACATGTTGCCAATAACAAAGAAGTAGGTATATTGAGGCAACTCTATCTACATGCGGTGCTGAGGTGTCAAGTAATTTATCTAGCAAAAATTGACTATATTTTTTTCTTTTTAGGCTGGACCTGGTGAGGCCCCTGCCTCATCAAATACTGCAAATACTGCAGATTTTTTACTACCTTTTTAATACCTTTTTATGGGATAAAAAGGTATTTATGTAAGTGCGGATTGCAGTAAAAATAAATGAGTTGAAAATTTCGTTATCAATCTAATATGTCTTTACCTATGAAATTGCCGTTCTGCAGTACTGGCCATTTCAAATCAAAATAATTTTTGTTTGGCTAAGAATTCTAATTTCAAATTAATTTTATTTTAAAAACATTGAATTCTTTTTCCAAAAGTAGTAATTTGTTAATTGATGAGTGTTACATTTTCATCGCATTTCAATCTTTTTCGTCATCATGAATACGTTAAAAATTCGAGTAATTATGGAATATGAGTACCGTCGTGGCAGCAACGCGGCTAACACTACAAACCAACGCACCACCTGTTATTGGTTCGCTCGCTTCCGTTTTGGGAATTTCGACCTGAAAAATGAACCTCGCGGTCGTTGGAAGACTGGTCGACAATGACGAATTAAAGGCGATTGTGGAAGCTGATGATACACAATCTACGACTGAATTAGCAGCAGCTTTCGACGTTAGCGTCAAAACAATATTGGTCCATTTGCGTCAAATTGGCAAGGTAAAAAAGCTTGACAAATGGGTGCCCCACGAACTCAATGATCGCCAGCGCGAAGTACGCGTCGAGACGTGCCTTGCACTGCTCAACAGACACACAAATGAAGGAATTTTGAACCGCATTGTTACCTGCGATGAAAAATGGATTCTGTTTGATAACCGCAAGCGCTCAGCAAGTTGGTTGGATCCTGGTTCAGCACCTAAACAATGCCCTAAACGAAAACTCACCCCTAGAAAAATGATTGTCACTGTTTGGTGGTCTAGCGCCGGTGTGATTCATCACAGCTTCTTACCAAACGGGATGAGCATTACTGCAGATGTGTACTGTGAAGAACTGAACACAATGATGGAGAAGCTGGCAAATCTCTAACCAGCATTGGTCAATCGCTCCTCTCCGCTGCTCCTGCACGACAACGCGCGACCTCATACTGCACAGCAGACGGTATCCAAGTTGCAAGAACTGAGGTTGGAAGCTCTTCGTCATCCGCCCTATTCACCAGACCTTGCGCCTACAGACTACTACTTTTTCCAGAATTTGGATAACTTCTTGGCGGGAAAAAAATTCAATACCCGAGAGGCAGTACAAAATGCCTTTGAAGAATTTGTTGCCTCCCGTCCTGCTGATTTCTTTAAGAAGGGCATCAATAAACTGCCACTGCGTTGGCAAAGATGCATTGATTGCATGGGTGATTACTTCGATTAATAAAATTAAAAATACATGAAAAAAAATCGTTAAATTTTTTTCATACAAAACGGCAATTTCATAGGTAAAGACCTATATTTTATCGACAAAGTATTCGAAAATTATAGCAAGCTCAGGTTATTAAGTACTTTTAGTCCTCAATATTTAGATATAATATATTCTAAGTACCTACGTAATGAGATATTTATATACTTGGAAGGTCCCAGTCTGAAAACATATGCTATCTGCAGCCAGTATATTATTCATATTAAGAAATTATGAATGTTAATTTTAAGTAGATAGGTAACGGTTTAAATTTGGCCAACAAAGAAAACTACTTACAGAAATAGGTATTGTAAAATAACTTACAGGCCTTCAACAAAACTGTTTTGAACGAAAACGGCATAATCCATGCGAAGTCGGAAAGTTTACCATCTATTAAAGAACTTCTAAAAAGAACTTAGTTAAGAAATCATATAAATTCACCTGTTTTGATTTTAATATGAATCACTTGCGTTGTCACTTTACTTTTTTAAATAGTAATTATCACGCGAACACAAATAACGGAAGCACGCGTGCGGTATTTTCGCGGTATTCGTTATGTCGTTATACGGGATCGTAGGCACGTAGCTCCGTCGTGGTTAACGTTTACCGACTGGCGTAGCGGCGGCGTAGCAACTCGTATCCACTCGTAGCGCTGCTCGTAGACTAAGCAACTATTGCACTCACTCGCGCAGTCGCAATCTACTCCGGACATAGCTAACGTGCGAATTGTTGTGTGAACAAACACCTTTGCAAATATGTAGTGAGATCGACATTATTTGACTATAATACTTCAAAGTGAGAATGAGACAAAACATATTTTAAGTAATCAATTTAGTAGGTACGCACGCGAACCGCCCATGAATATCGCTTGAAAACGTGCCCATTTATTTTTTTATGAAATTAGTACATCACTATGATGACGTTAACTTCTGAGTGATTAAATTTTTTTTTAAATGACATTTTCTGTACCTACTATAATAAAGAGGAGAGGTTTGATTTTTTGTTTGTTTGTATTGGCTCCAAAACTACTGGACCAATTTTAAAATTCTTAGAAGCTACACTATCCCCAGGTGACATAAGCTATAATATGCTGTGAGATCTGTGAGTGCTTGATAAATTGTTGGTAAGTGTAATTTGTTTAGCTAATTATGAAACTTGTTTACCAACATCTACGTCGTCAGCTCAAAATGTAGGAAAATTATCGGCAAAAAATCCTTTAGTATAAAATAAGAACTTTCCCCTTGTAAGATAAATAAATAATAATAAATAAATAATAAGATAACGATAAACACTTAACAATAGACAATAAAATACATAACTCTTAATGTCTGTCCGTCTATTAAATGTGTAGGGTGGACTTATCGCTTAGAAGTTATTTCTTCCAGGCAACCTTAGGATGGATGTTAAATTCATAATTTAAGAAACGCAAGGGTGTATTTTATACAACATAATAAATATTATCTTAGTTCATAGAAATTCATCAATAAATCATAAATAAAAATAAAATAATAGACAGTACGTAATTAATAATTAATACAAAGAACAAAATAAATTGTACCAATATTAACTTTTGCGAAGCCCAAAAACAAATCGTATACAAAAACAAGTCGTTTTGGAGTATTCCAAGCTCATCGAGCTACTCTGTGAGGTCAAGTTAGGAGACGTATTCATAAGAGATTGCGCTAGCACAATTTTATTGACAGTAGGCAAAACAATTTTGGAGTAGCTACCTATTCTCAACAAAAATTTACAGCATCCATTTGAGGTGACTAAGTCATTTAACAATCCATTAAAATTCCTAGATTTTTCACATTACTGTAAAAGGAACCGAGACGCTATTAAATTCAATATCGGGCAGCATGGACCAATCAATTTTAATAGGCTGCATTTTGCTTGGGTTAATCTGGAGACCACCGTCGGCGTCGTCGGCCGCGCCCCAACCACAAATACTGGTAAGGTCACCTCCACCAGCCAATTGCCGATTTAGATATTATGTTAATAGAGAGTATTATTTCAAGGTAGATTTCGAAGTCATCAGTGCTAAAAACATTGCTGAAATCGGGTAGAGTCAAAATTGTGAGATGTCTGGATATCATCTGTGATTTTGACGAGTGCGGCATTACCTAGTACCGAGGTGAAAACTGGACTGGAAAGGATTAAGAAAATTATGAGAACATATTTGATTTGAATTGGGTTACGTCGGAGCGTGGACTTCATTAGACGGACTCTCTCAAGCTTCAAGTTGATATTCACTCACTGAGAAATCTCTGAAGGGGCGGGCCTATTCGGGATACGTACAGTCTGAGTTCCCACCTTGCCGTTAAAGTCCCCCATAATAATTTCGAAGTGAGCTTTATAGGTGTTGTGTAAGGCTTTGGATATGTCTTCGTACATATCCTCCACTTCATCATCCGAGTGTGCCGATGTCGGTGCGTAGGTATATCTAGATCACCTTCATGATGTAATGCTTGGTCAGCCGAAGGATCAGGTACGCTACCCTGGTCGAAACACCGGTTCCTACTTACCATGTTAAATCAAAGTAGGTAGGTACCTAGGTATAATAACTTACTGTTCACAGGTATAGGGAAGATTACTCAAATCTGGCGCGAACCTGTTTTGTTTTTCTTTTACTGGAGGCTTACTTTCATTACCCAGGAGTCTTGTTAAGACTAATCTAAAGGAAATAAAGAACCTTGATTACGAAATTTCGGTTTTGTTTCATCCGATCTGTACTATTAATGGAACGAAAACGAAAAGGCGGCGGCGCTGCGCCGAAGTAATAATGATGATGATGATGATTCTTTGTTAATGGCAACTGTGTCTGGTTGGACACTTTTCTGCCAGTGTCAAGTTATGGAAAATATTTGTAAAATTTATGAGGTAAATTATGAAGATGGTTTGATATTTTCACCAGAGTCTAGTTTGTTATATAGCAGGGTGTACCGTGTACCACGTGCAGGTTAGGTTGGGAGACGAGATAAGATGAAAATTCTTCGAGGAGGACTCCACCCCCTTACACTCCCCGAAGTGATATCTTATTCGGCACCATGAATGAAAAAAATACTCGGATGGAGTCTCAGTCAACCGAAGAACGAAGTACTCACTGTAGTACAGATTTTGACATTGTCGGTTTATTGACTACTCGTCCGCCATTACCTCTTTAGACAACAACAGAGTGACATAGATCGAAAAATGAAAAATGTCTTCTTATGTGGTCAGATGTTGCCGAAATCACACTAATTTAGTAAATAATTAACACAGAATCATATTTCACACGTAAATTTCGAATTACATCCACTTATTTCTTCGATTGAACACAAATAACTATCAACAGAAAAATGAGGTGACCTAAGAAAAATTCCAACTTTTTGACATTTTCTCCCCCAGAACCAAAAATAGCTACCTATTTGATTTGTGATCTGTTTTATGAAAATTATCGGCATTTTTTTTCATCAGTTGGCATCTCTCACTTATGACAAGTCCGCCATTGCTGTTGTCATAGATTAATTATAAAGTACAAGATGTCTGGGTAGCGTGGTTCGTGTGAGGGACAGATAATACGAAACAGTGTTGCCATCAAAAGTTTTTACCGGTAGGTTAATGTGGTGGTTTTTGGTCCTTACTTTTTGTTACAGCCTGAAGGTATAATTCGTCAACCCGATAGGTCCTATTTTTTACTTGCGTTTTTCTTAGGAAATAAGAAAGTATGCGGAAATGGGTAAACAATTAATAAATAAAACAACGTTTAGCTACCTATTTTTTTATATTTAATTGGTATGTAAGCTCTTTTAAATATAACAAAAATAAAAAAATCTATCATTTTCAGGTATAGGCGACAGAATATTCATTTTAAACCTTACCTAATAATATAGAACCATAATACGTAAATTTTAAAATATAATTTATGGTAGGGAATCTATTGCTACGTGGTAATTCCAATTATTTAAAAAAACTTACTTTGTGTTTTATAAATTTGGTATTCCTCTGTTATGAAATAGAAATTGCAGCAATGTTATTACTTTATTGTCTACATTATTGGCTATCAAATAAGTCCTCTATCGTCTTCCTAGGACCTCTACGTGGGTAGATATGACTTAATCCGTGCTTAGAGGTAAAAGAAAAACAAAATGGCTGCCTCATCATGGAGACAGAAAAAAAATGGAAAAGTGATTTGTCAATAAAAGTTACCATATTTGATAAGTTTTGATCACTTTCCATACGATCCTTTTCTATAGGTTTTATCTTACATGTCTGAAATAAAATATTGAAGCATATGGATATCAAGTATAGGTTACAGTTACGGTACATATAAAAGTAATATTAGTAATACTACCCAATAGAATAAAAATATTTTGGTTGGTTATTTATTATAGTAGGTAGGTAGTAGGAACACTAAAAGATAGTATCACAAACTTTTCTGAGTCTCAAACAGAGCCTCCGTGCCACAGTGGGTGAAACCCACTGTGGCACGGAGGCATTATTTTAAAGTATTTTTCTTACCAGCCTTGGAACAGCTTGAGGGCACAGATAAGTACGCTGTTTCTTTTTTATCAATAAATTTTCATCAAAATGTTTCATACATATTTTTAAATATTTATTGGGTTCCTAATCTTTGCGACCCGTGGGTTCTAGTCAAAGAAGACGTAAAATTGTTACATAATTCTATTTTATATATGAATGCATTATTAAACAATGAAGGAATTCAAAATGTTTCAATGCGACATGTGGGTAATTTTATTTTCTAGTGCAGGCAACCCTAAATTTTCATGATTTTTTGAAAATTAACTTTAAACACAATTTTGGAGCCTTGTCTCGATGGGAATCTAAGAAACGGTACATTTTGAATCGTTTTGTAGTCAAAATAAATTGTTCTTACCAGTGGAATGATGAATCCCGCCCTTTCACTTCACTGTAACTTTTACACTGAAAACCACTGCTCTGAACCATCTTCACTTCGGTTCTTTATTGATTGGAGGTGTAGTAATGTTCGCGGAATCACTCTACCACATTTAAATTTGAAGAAAACTTATTGTAAGGTTGAAAACAACAATATTGCGTCGAAACCCACCGATGTCCAGGCACATTTGTTGATCACTAGACTGATTGACCTTGACACGCTGAGCAAGACAGAAATACAGTCAACCTATCTCATTTCTTCTCAGGCTTTGAGGATATATTGTTCTCTTTCTTGTGTGAAAGAGATGGCATTTGCTATCCTTCTATGGACTTCTCTTTCTAGGGCTGTTGTTGACTTGTGATTCCGTAGGACTCTGGAACTAAATCTATGTTCGGCACCTATTTTTATTATTTTAATTAATGTCAGGAAAGTTGTTTCTCTCAATGTCAAAACAGACTGCCATTGTGATGTTAGAAACCAAATACAGTGCCCCTTGACAGATAGACGGACTAAAAAAAAAATGCAGAGCCGTCTAGCAAGAAGTTGAAAACAGATGTCATTATTTATTTTACATCTCTTTCTACCTTTCTACATCACACAACAAGTGTCACATCACAAGCATGTCACAAGTCACAACAAAAAATAAAAACAAACAATATCATTTTCATTTTGAAGGCGGCTAAAATCAAACCTGTGGTGTGGGTTGGGACCAAAGAGAAAAAATCACTACGGTTGGAAAATAAAGTTAGCATTTTATCACTAAAAATGAATCCAGTATCTGTGCTTACTCGTTTTCACAACTGCCTCATTCTTCGAGACGGTAAAATTATCCGGGAGGATTTGTGGGTTAGAGACGGCAAAATCGCGAACCCTGAACAAGTTTTCTATGTAGAACAACTTGAGGCAAACGTAACTGTAAACTGCAAAGGCTTTCTGATTGCCCCTGGGTTCATTGACATACAGATTAATGGTGAGTTGACCTAGATATTCTAACATATACCTATCACCAATGACTTATATGACAAAGCTTATAATATAGCTAGTAAGTACAAGGTAAGTACCTACTTTTGTACTACATCTGTGAAAGGCCATGACCAAGTTATTTTCAAGACTCTGTCATCTAACCTAATCTCTTTCTCTCTATTTGAGAAACTGGTCTACCTCATCTCAAAGGGTTTACCTATAACTAAAGTTTGTTTTTAGGTATTCTTAACATAATATAAATACTTTTAACTAAACCCTCCATATTCCAGGTGGAATGGGAGTGGACTTCTCATATGATACTGAAAATATAGAGGAAGGAATAAACATAGTTGCCAAAGAGCTAATCACCCACGGTGTCACATCATTCTGCCCCACCATGGTCACTTCGGATGTGGAAAAGTATCGCAATATCCTGCCGAAGATAAAGAAGGCCCAGGGTGGCAAGCATGGGGCTACAGTGCTGGGTGTCCATTTAGAAGGACCATTTATTAGCCTTGCTAAAAAGGGGGCACACATGGAAAAGTATATAAAAGTTCCTGAGAAGGTAAAGTATTTAGAGTAAATATAATTTGGGAATTCCACATTTTTAAGACTTTATTTGATCTGCTATAAAGTCCATACTTTATAAAACACCTTAGCAGAATGAACTTTCTGGTATCTACTATCATTATTTCCAAGATATATCAACTTATTACTTTTACCTCATTAAAAGTACTTGAGAAAAGATAAGTACCAGTGATTGTGCTGTGATCACATGGTTGGCTATTGCAATAACAGACTTATCTTGTTAACCCAATTCCAGAATGTATGACAACTGACAAGCTTTGAATGTTATTGAACTTCTTATCAACCCTTCTTACATAGTTTTGCTTACTTACTTTAATTTTTATATTTTCTCACAAACCAGAGTGCGCTGGAAACTATTCATAGAGATGCAATTTCCAATTGATATGTTTGTCCAATATTATACAAAGACTGCCAAAATATAAATGATTCTTTTAGTCTTTTCATTTTTTTTTTTTTTTTTTTTTTTAATTTTTATATTTTCCTATAGTGTTTTTTAATTATTTCATTACTACTAATAAAATAATTAAAAAGACTAATAATAATAATATATATAATAGAACTCTGACATCTACATGTCAGAGTGCTATTATTAATGGAATTAACGTTATTAATTTAATATTGAAAATGTACATTTTTTATTATATTATCTTGTAAATTATTACACTTTAGCCAATTTACCACTGAATTAGCTTACGAGGTAAGACAGTCAATTAAAGTTCTATTGTTCTTCTCATCGGCAACTACAACGAAGATATCTTCAGCAAAATAATTCATTGTGATATTTGGCATATCTTGGTAAAGTTTTCAATTCTTCAACAGGGCTTGGAATCAATCAAAGAAGTATATGGAAGCTTAGAGAATGTGGTCATTGTGACCTTAGCTCCTGAACTAAAAGGGGCTTTAGAAGCAATCCAAGGCCTCGCAAAACTCGGCATCAAAGTAGCACTAGGCCATTCAACTGCCAGCTTGGCGGAGGGCGAGAAAGCTATAGAGAATGGAGCTAATTTAATTACACATCTATTTAATGCTATGTTACCAGTAAGTTGCTTGGTTTTTGGCTTATGTTGATACCCTTTACCAACCTACTAAATTTGATTAAGATCAGTTTTGCCGTTTAGACGTGAAAAGGTGACAGACAGACAGGATTACTTTCGCTTTTATAGCATAAGTATAGTTCAGTTATCAAACAATTTGATAGCATATTGACCCCTATCCCCGCAACGTAAAGCACCCATTTCTATCAGGATAAAAAAGGCACGCACTTTCCTTCAAAAATCCCATCAATTCTATATTAGTGTGTCTTAACCCTTAGCAAAGATGCTGGACTGATATGCATACAAGAAATGGCCATTCCATCTCTTGTATTCAGGATTCTACTGTTTAGTGATCTCTCTGTTCCGCTTCAATACTATGTAGAATAGAATAGAACACAATTTTACAAAGTTATTTCGCAACAAATTACATTTGTTGTAATGATGTACCTAAACGCATCCACTTCCACTACCTAGGTATCTGTCATGAATTCAAAATATTTTTCAGTTCCATCATCGAGACCCCGGCCTAGTGGGTTTATTAGCTTCTAACACCAAGAAACAAGTGTACTACGGGATTATATCGGACGGGATACACACGCACCCCGCCGCTCTTAGGATTGCCAGCAGAACTAATATGGATGGTAAATAAGGCAGCATTCCATTAGATTCAGAATAACATTTAAATGCTGCTACGATTCTCAACCCTTGACGAGAAATGTGCTACTACTGCTATGTTTATGTAGATTGCAAGAAATGAGTTAATAGTCTAACCTACTTAACATAGACACGCTTGATATATTACAAAAAATATATATTCCATTCCATAAATCCGTGAATATTGCCATCATTGAGTTCGCTAGATATAAATAAGTAAGTATCGTCTCGTCGAGACGTTTAATTTTAAAGATGAATTCATCTATACAATGAAAAGTACTTACTAGGTTTCCCGTACGCACGATAAAGGTGCTAGATCTACATTAATTGAAAGATGCCAGTCCGGTTGACGAATCAATAGAAAAGGTTGACGATATTATCGAGAAATGATCGTGATATCTCATTTTTGTATGGGATTTGCGCAGAACCCTGTTCGCACGATAGAGGCGCTGTACCAAATCCTATATAATGATCGTTGATGTCTCATTTTTGTATGGGATTTGCGCACGAACACGATAGAGGCGTTGCTGTAATAAATCACTACACAGCGCACCTACAGAATATAAAGTGATTTAAAACCAGAGTAATATTTTGCAGGCCTAGTGCTGGTAAGTGACGCGGTGGCGGCGCAGGGCCTAGAGGACGGCAGTCACCGCATCGGCCCGCAAGCCGTGTCAGTGGTGGCTGGCAAGGCGTACGTGGCCGGCACTGACACCCTCTGCGGAAGTACTACGGCGCTAGACGACTGTGTCATCACGTTAAAGCATTCTCTTGGTAAGCTTTTTCTAGCACCGAAATATTTATTTATTTATTGAGGAATAACAAACGACTACATTTAACTTATTATACATTTGTGTTAGTAGGTACTTTACAATGTAAAGATGAGCGATATTCACAATCCACACATATGAGTTTTAACATGCAACTAGAATGCCTAACTAGCTAGGCAAGAGCTAGTCTTGTTTTAAAATTTTAAAAGGTCATTAACAGAGGCAGGCAGAGACCGTTTTGAAAACTAAACATATGTATGTATTATAAACGTATGTATTATATTATCTGTGACAATACTATCTAAAAAATATTATCATACATTACACAGGATGTTAAGCACAACCTTTGTCAAATGGTAACTGGGGTAGGTGGGACCAAGCGCAATAGCTGGGCGTGTTTTTGGAACCCTGAAAAGCCTGACGCCTAATTTTAAGATTTTTCTATTTTGGTCCGTAATTTGAATTATTGACTGTAACTTCATTTCTACGAAAAATCAGGCCTACAGTTTTTTTTATTACATCTGTCATGTTAGCCATACCAATAAAATCAATATTTTGGTGAGACCTAGGTAATTAAAGGAGCTATGGGCACGCAAAGTGCTGAAGAATGAAAATTTAAAACAAACAGTTCAACTTTGGACAGAGTAAAAAAATTGAATTACAAATATTGATGCCGATCGTGATTTTCGTGAGGATATTTGTGAATATCTAAATGTATTATTGCCGACTACCGCTGGGGTAAACGTGATCTTGAGTGGGGACCGCGACTCGGCAAACGTAGTGTAGGTAGCCCTCCGGCCAGGTTGGATGACGACTTGCGAAAGACTATAGGCAGATGTTGGATTCGGCAAGTTGAAGAAATATGACATGTCCTAGCTGACCTACGTACCTACCTACTTCATCATCATCAGCCTATATTATTCCACTGCTGGACATAGGCCTCCTCCAATGAGCGCCATAGCGCCCTGTCTTCAGCTTGACGCATCCAGCATCTACCTGCAGTCTTTCGCAGGTCGTCATTTACCGAGTCGTGATCTCCACTCACGAACAAGTTTGCGCCGTCGATTCTTCGCGAGATGCGGCCGTCGATTCTTCGTGAGATGTGGCCGGCCCACTGCCAATTCAGCTTGCTAATTCTCAGAACTATGTTGATAACTTTTGTTCTCTGTCGGATTTATTCGAATCCTATCCTTCCGAGAAACTCTGAGCATAGCTCTTTCCATAGCTCGCTGAGCGCCTTTGAACTGATGAACCAGCCCTATCGTGAGTGTCCACGTCTCAGCTCCGTAGGTCATAACGGGTAGGACGCATCTGGTTGAAAACTTTCGTTTTCAAGCATTGCGGTATGGATGAAGAGAAGACTCGACGTAGTGTCCCAAACGCTGCCCAGCCCAGCTGGCCTTTTGGCCTCCTTCTCGGAATTTATTTTACCTAACTGCAGAATCTGCCCGAGGCACCTATGTGTAGGGGAGGGGGGCGGCGAGCAAGACGGTGTACTGAGATGAGACTTACCGGCGAGCCAATCGACCAATCAGGATTGTTTTAGCGCGTGGCGTTGTGCCGCCAGGTTGCTTATCAGTCGATGCAACGAGAAAACAGCCTAGTTCGGAGGTGAAATTCACGCTGCTATCAGCAGTTGAGATTTAGCATAGAGTTAACGAAGTGTGCTCATGATTACAATGTCAGGTAAGAACTTGTTTATCACACTAGCGTGCATGGAATTTTTTGTTTGATTTTTTATGTTTCATTTGGCATGAGCGGGCAAGATGGGGTATGGGTTTGAGGAGGGGTACCCCATCTTAACCTCACCAAAATCTACGTTTTAATTGTTCATGGCGTTCTTAAAATGTATTATTTGTATAATATTATTTCAGAATGGTGAAAACTTACCAAAGGAAAACAAATAGAGGGGAATGGTCGGAGGATAGTATGAAAAAGGCGGTGGATGCCGTTCTGGTAGGAAAAATGGGGTACCTACCTGCTGACAGCAAATACCTTTTCATTCCCGCAGACAACTTTAGAAAGAAAAGTGAACATTTCTCGTAGAAACTTAGAAGGCCCGGAACCTAGTTACTACTCTACTCCTAATACACTAAAGGCCAAAAAAACTAAAAACTGTTATGTAACTGTTGCCGGAAGACCAGCATTGGTTGCTAGCATGCTAGTCATCCAACTCATGCTGAGGCAAAGCCATTTTGTTACTGGACTTACATGATTACCAACACGTTTAGTTTACATTTAAGTTTATTATGTCTGTGTAAGTCTTTTAACAAATAATATCATTTCATTTTCAAAAAAAATACAGTAAACTTCCCCAATTGTTATAATTACTTCGTCACCTTACAAAAATGAATTGGAAGACAAGGTGAACAAAAAGAAACTTATTGAAGAGTAAGACAAAAAAGAAAAGAAATAAGATAATTGAAAAAATTTAGGAAAAACGGAAAGAAAAAGGGAACTCTCGTCTCGTGTATCATCAGAAAACGACAATGACAACGAAAATACCCCATTTTTGTATGAAGGTCGTTATTAGGACTCTTGAAGGATGGGCTCCGTGTTCTTTATGTGGCAAATGGGTTCACTGCGGCTGTGCTGGTGTAGATGATGAAGACGAGGCTACGTTTTTATGCTAGTTTTGTCAACAATACGATGCTTCTACTAATGCATAATACCCCATGTTACCCGCCCCCAAGGGCAAGATGGGGTGATGGGACTTTTTCACTTTTTTATGTAGGTACTTATATTTAGGTAATAAATAACAAGTGTTCCTATAATTACCACAATTATGACAGATTGATTGCCAAAGATAGTTTTAATAATAAAAAGTATTAAGAAAGTATAACAGTAACAATTTTATTACCTACACTTTAAACGTTAGGTATCCCGTCTTGCCCCTCCCCTATTCGGAAACGATTTTGAGAAGGTGACCATGTACGACCACCGGCCTCGGATCAATGTGTCCATTGATCATGACTTTGACCGATACATCGGGAGGCTAGGCCGTCCAGCATACACCTACCTACTTATTGTATGCGATTTACGACCTTCGAACTAAAAAAAGATATTCAATTAATTTCCAGACTGTTCGCTAGAATACGCACTGCAAGCGGCCTCCCTGCACCCAGCGAGGGCTTTGGGCATAGACGACAGAAAGGGAAAACTCGACTTTGGATATGATGCGGACTTCGTTCTCCTACATCCTGAAACACTGAACGTCCAGTCTACTTGGATAGCAGGCGAATGCGTTTTTAATCACGGGCTACTATAGTGCCTGTTTATTGGCGATTCAGATGTAACCTAACCTACCTGTATCATAGCCTAACCTGATGTAAAATGATTGTAAACAAACCACAATAAAATATGCTAAATCTAAAAAAATATGTTTGACAGAGTTGTAGGTAGGTACTTATAATAGATGCAATATTATTTTATTATATCATATTTATGGAATTAAAGACCTATTTCAAATTGACAGGGAATGTAAATTGCATGTAAAAATACAAGATGTCAGTTAATTTTAGGATAAGTATGGGTTGTTTTGCAAATCTATATTTGTATATCTACTTAAGCGAAATTGGAAATGAAATGTCTTCATTTCACATTCGTTTTGATTGAAGATCGACTTTGACTTTTTTGTTGAATTTGACTAAGTAGGTTAGGTCAGTTAGTTAGGCACGTAAACTGCTAAATAGAGATATGCAACTTAGGCGCCCTGAGACTGTTCTCATTGACTTAAAAATTTGACTATATTATATACATAGGTAGGTTAGGTATTTAACAAAATAATCTTCTGATGAACTGAGAGTTGTTCACTGGTATCGTCGTGAACTTTAGAATTTAGAAAGTAAATTTGTGCCCTGTCGATAACTGCTCGTCTGGGGGTGGCTTATACAGCATTAGATTGCCAAATGTGACCCGGAGCTGTGGAGGGGCACGTCGATGGCCTACGGGTCCTCCAAACATTGGTCCGTAGACCCTATTTAAAATGCATGGCTCTGCAATATTTTTTATTCATTGTTGAATTTATGGAATTTATTTTATTATGATAAGTTTATACTATAAGTCATTTAAAACGGGATATTTACCATGATTTGATTTTTGAGTTAGTTATTACGTGATCATGGCGCATGAAACTCAAAAATAAAATACAATTAAAATAAAATGTGTTAATAACCATGATCGTTTCAAAAGTTTTATTAAGTTTAAACTATAATGAGTATATAAAGTTCCTTAGGAACAAAACTTTTACCTATACTTGTTATTAAATAAAGCTATATTTATGGTAAAATCTTGTTTCAATTAAATAATTCTAGTATATTAGGTACACGTTTTAGGTAAGTCTTGTTACAAGAACTATGTACTTAACACAAGTAGAGAATACTTATGTACTTTAAATTAAAATCCGAAATTTATTGAAAATTTCATAAAAAATAAAATATGAGATATGGGTTAATCTTCTTGGGCACCTCAACCAACCACTACATCGTTTTTGCAATTTTTCAAATTGCAAAAACGATGTAGGTATGAGGGTCATGTTTATCTATACTAATATAATAAAGAGGAAAGATTTGATTTTTTGTTTGTTTGTATTGAATAGGCTCCGAAACTATTGGGACAGTTTGAAAAATTATTTCTCCATTGGGAAGCTACACTATCCCCGGTGAACATAGGCTATATATGTATGTATATATATTCTTCTATTATATCCTATCTACACTTGCGAGCTATAAACTGGAATCACTTCATCGCTGGTTTCTGCAGACCATATTTTACAGTTTCCATGGAATAAACTGCAGATTGGTGTATACCATTTGAAAACACATCATACAAGACCCACCCCCATATGCCACTGTTTCCGCTATACAGCATTGTGCGTATCGCTCTCCCGGTCTCCTGTAGACTCTCCGTCGACGGTCGCTGCCATGCAGGCACATCCTAGTCTCATCCGCGAACAAAACTCGGCTCCATTGCTGTATATCCCAATCTAAGTGATCACGAGCAAACTGAAGTCGGGCTTGTCGGTGGGCTGTAGACAATTTGGGTCCCGTTGCTGGCCTTTTTGGGGTCAAGTTAGCTTCTTTGAGTCTTCGCCTCACTCTCCACTCGCTGACAGTTCTCCCTCGAACTTCTCCGAGCTCCCGCTGGACGTCAACGCCGGTTAGATGTCGATTTCGGAGAGAAGTGCTGACAATAAATCTGTCATCTCTCGCCGAAGCGCATCGCTGTCGTCCAGATCCTGGTCTTCGGACTAAGTTTCCAGTCTCTCTAAACCTCTTGTATACTTTGGAGACACAGGACTGGCTCAGATGAAGCTGTCGAGCGATAGTACGCTGAGAGAACCCTTGCTGGATTAGGGTGACGATTTGAGCGGCTTCTATTGGTGTGGTTTCCATTTTCTTGTAATTCCAGTATTTTGAGTGACGTGATATATTGGACTGATGACAAAATTGTATAAATTCCCAGTTTTTATAGGGATTCAGGAGTTTGAAAAAATTGATGTTTCGTTCCAAAAATTTATGTCTATTGTTTTCACGTTCCATGACATATGATGAACATTTTTTTCGCTATGATATCGAAAGAGTTTGAAAGCTAATAAATTATCTTTAAAATAATATACCACAACCTACAGTTTATTCCATGGAAACTGTAAAATATGGTCTGCAGAAACCAGCGATGAAGTGATTCCAGTTTATAGCTCGCAAGTGTATATATAATATTTCTAGAAGGGGGTCATGACAAAACTCTTAGTTTAGGTATAAAAAATCACTAGAAAATGTCCGAAACCTTAAATAAATTTTAATTTTATACTCTATTCTACCTAACATGTAACTTAACAATATGGTTAACCAGCATCCACTGCGGTAAAAAAAATTCGTCGTCGTGGCTCGCTCCGCTCGCCGATATTATTTTTGGGCGTTTTCTTGTTTCATATCAGTTCTGCAAAAGCAACGGCACCCTATTATGATAGTCATTTTCTAGCAATTCTATCACCACAACAAATAGCTCAACATGTAACTATGAATTACTCTCCGTTGTCACTTTTTCAAAGAGCACAAAGAAATCTAAGGAGACAACAAATTTTTCGCGATTACTAGGGGAGAGGGGGGGGGAACGCGAACGCGGGGTAATCGCGAATCCAATGGTTCTAATGTGTTAGAAATAGGTAGCCATATTTTACTTGCCGCCATTTCAGAGATCACGTCACCACTAGTGCCAGTCAACAATACGGGAGACGCGGACGCACGAACTTGTCAAGGTATGCATTTTTCAATATTGCGCATGTTTTTGATGTAATTTTTTTGGTAAATTCCAGTTGGTGTTACTTTATTTCTATCTACAATAGTAATTTATTTTTTACATAGTGGAATACTCACATATTAATCACCTCAAGGACAATGACGCAAGCGGCAGAAGAAATATAACCAATTTTTTTTGTCCGTTTTATTCTTTTCGATTATGCCGGGTAAATGCGAACACTCCATGTCGGGCAATCTCGACCGTTCGGCATTACCCCCCTCTCTTTTGTTGGAGCCCGTTCATCCTTTTTTCATTATTTTTCAGATGCCTCGTTATTACATAAGGAAGACCAAACAAAAGTACAATCTTGAAGATGTCAAAAAGGCTATCGACGATGTTAAAACCAAAAAATTCAGCATCGGCAGAGCAGCAGAAACTTATAGTGTTCCAAAAACAACTATTTTTGAGCACCTAAAGAAAACAGTGATAAAACAGCCAAGGTCTGGACGAAAACCTTTATTTACAGACGAGCAGGAAATGCAACTTATATGTACTTAGGTATAACTATATAACTACCTCGTGTGTTCATAAGTCTTGAGACACAGTAAAACTAAAATATTTTTGGAGCTAAGTTGAGTATTCATTTATTGGATATTAAAATTAAAACTACTGACATCTAGATCTGTATTTAAAAATAAATCATTCAAAATGGCCGCCTTTGCATTCAATGCAGGCCTTCAAACGCGTGCGCCATTCATCTATGGCGGCACGAATCTTTTCAATGGGAATCCGTTTCGATTCTTTAATAAGGGCTCGCTTGAGAGAATCCAGGTTTGGGTGAGACTTTCTGCATGCCCTCAGCTCCAATTCCGTCCATAAAGAATAATCCAAAGGATTCAAGTCAGGGCATGACGAGGGCCAATCTTCGCTCCGAATGAAGCCTGGCAAATTGGCCTCCAGCCAACGTTGGGTAGTCTTAGCTTTATGGGAGGGAGCAGAGTCCTGTTAGAAAACCCAGTATTTTCCAGCGAATAGCGTACCATTTAATGGTTTAACCACCGCTTCCAATATGTCGGTTTGGTAATTTTGTGCCTTCACCTTGACGCCTTGCTGGCAAAAATGAAGCGAAGTGACCCCCTCGTAGGAAACACCCCACCAAACCATCACACTTGCTGGATGATGAGTGCGCTGGACATTGTGTACAGATGGCTGGACGTCCTTTGAACTTCTGGCGTAAACCTTATTGTTCTGCCGGTTAAACTTTTCTTCCACCGTGAAGATCTTTTCATCGGTAAACAGGATATTTTTTGGATAGTGTCTCTTCAATAGGTTCCGACATCGTTCCAGTCGCAATTTACGAAGACGCTCGTTTAAATAATGCACTTTCCTTCGACTGTAGGCCTTTAGTTTAAGATCATATTTAAGTATCCTGTTCACCGATATTCGCGAAATGTTGGTCTGCAGAGCTAATTTCTTTTGAGTCCGGCAAGGGTTGCGACGAATTCGCTCTCTGATTACTTTGATGTTGGCGGGCGTCCTTACAGACCGCGGGCGGCCACATCTTCCACGGTCTTCTAAAGAGCCGGTCTCCTTGTGTAAGTTCCGACTACATCCCAAACGAAACAGTGAAATTACAGTCGCACGCAAATCTTTTGTTGGCGCCATTTTCACGGAGAATGAAACAAATATACAAATGTATATTTTTTCTGATTCAAAACATTCGAAATTTAAATTTTAAAAGTTTAAAAAAGGTTGCATGAATTACTTTCTTTTTAAATTAATTAAATAAGTTCGTCTCAAAACTTATGAACACACGAGGTACTATACTATATAACTGTCCGGGATCGTTAAATTGCCTATTATTTATCCAAAATTATCAAAGCGAGCACATCTATAAAACAATGTATAGAGGAAAAGGAAACAGAAAAAGAGCTAAAGCAGAATAAATCAAGAAAAACCGTATTTACCTAACTAATGGCGGGTAAAGCCGAATACGAAGGGTTTTGTTTTTGTTTTACATATTCTTACAATTTGTTTAACATATTAATGTTGATAAGTGAATTTGTTAGATAGATAAGTAAACTTTATAATTAACCATTAAAGAAACTCTTGTGATCAAATTCCTCTCGTTTTATTGAAGTTTTCCCTTGCAGCTGCGCTGCGGCGGCGGCGCCGCCATAGGTAAATGGGATAGTTATGACATAAAAGCGGAAAGAATTTATATCAAAGAATAAAACAGAATATGTAGTGGCATGGAAAATCTTTATTGAAGTAAATATATTTATAAAGTCAGTACAATTTAAGTTCAATAGTTTCCAAAAATATTAAAGTGCAGGTTGCTGATCACCTGGCAATGTTAAATATGATTATTTCTTAATTAAAATACAAGCTAATATTGAGAAAACTGTTATAGGTGAATAATAACAAGTAGATACCTAAATAAAATGACAAAAATATATTTTAGGCAGATTCTGTAATACACTGCTCTGTTATGATGTTATCCTGGCCACCGTTTCATTCAATAAACTTATAACTAAGAATTAAACCGCTAACGTCACGTGAAAACTTGCACTCAACGTTAAAACGAATAAGTAAAAAAAAACTAAAAACAAAAAATGAGTGCGATAAGACTAACGCCCAAATTCTCAAGTAACTTCAGCAGTGAATAAATTTGGTCAAAGTAAGATGTACAACTAGTTACAATTCTCCTCTCGAGGTACACCACAAAGTATTTATAAGGTAAGTAATAAGCAAATTCGAATACGCGACTTGCTCAATTCCAAGTTTGTGGACTGAAAACAAGTTGAACATCCTAATTTTATATTAAAATTAATCAAACATCAAGTTACAAACCACGCAATGTATACCATATTACTAAGTGTATGTATATAAATTATGTAAATACATTTTCATGAAAAAACAATAAGTTATAATATCATGGAATATTCAAAGAGCCAAAATATTTGAGATAAACTCTACCTTGATACTATTAACTTCTAAGATCTAGGCACAATGCAGCAGAGACTCCTGTATGGATTACATAACAATTTTCGTTGACTGTGGGGCGAAATAGTACATTACACGATAAGACAACACCATCGCACAAGGTATGCTGACGACATTCCAAACTGCAATATCATTTATAGGGGGGTGGTAATGTGACTCAGAGTTATAATAAAGAAACTGAGATCAATGCATGTGGACAAGCTTTGATGAGCGATTAGAAGAGTAAAAGGGCAGTTTTAGAATATCGGTTCAAAGGTGCGTCCTAGTGTGACCGGCGCAGTCGAACCCTCTGCTCGGCCTATCAAGCTGCCGTCAAGGCAAACTACATCTAAGGTAAACTTTCAACTTTATATACTTCAAGTTACGGAGGGTATTGTCTGTTAGATATAATCATGTTCCTATAGTCCACATTCACACTAAAACTATGTGGACTACACCTAACTTTAAAATACTTTTAAACAGATTTTAATTATTGAGCAATATACTCTAAGAGAATATAGCAGAGATTTGCTCAGCTGCACCAACTCTAACAAACAACTCTTGTTACATACACTAGTATCAATACAATACCAATTCACACTCCACTTATGTCATTTTTATTAAAATGATGACATTTATCAAAGTATAAGATAAAAAGGAATAATGAAATCTTTGGATAAAATCAAATATGCATTTGGAACTTGCACCTTTCACATAAAATTACAATTACAAAAATTTACAATAATTGAAAATGACAAGAAACTATAATTATAAACTAAAATATATTTAGGAACTTAAATCTAAAACTGAAGCAGAAGTAGCCATTTAACCATAAATCTTGGCCAAAAGATATTCACGGGAATTGCAGGTAAAGTGAAAAATATCGAACCAGTATGATATGTTTTGTTATAAGTACTGCACAATTTTTAAGATGAAAAGTATCTAAATGGCCGCAAAATGTGAAAAATTATGCTTATAGTAATATAAGAATCAATAATTAAAAAATAAGAACACTATAATAAGTAAATACCAAGAATTGTATATTAAAATATTTGTACTTTTACTGACTAAAGGAAAAACATTGGCATCTGCTAATAATCCTATAATTGTAAAAAAAATAACTTGTATAATGTAGATTGAAAACTGACATCTCAAATTCGTTCACGCCTAAGATGTGGAATGCAATTAGAATTCTTTAACAATATTAAAAGTTAGGTATGTATAATAATATATTAAATTTTTATAATCAGCTCAACAATGTATATAATCTATAATAATTTAAAAGCCTAAATCCAAACCGTGATATTATTGCACTAGCACACTGTGGCTTAAAATTCCAATGAATATAGAGTTCACAACCTTGTTTGTTTGTTGTTGTTTTACAGTGGAGATATCAATAAAATGGTGGGTGTTTAAATTAAATTAAATCGTTTCAATTATTTGAGCATGGTGTATTAAAATATCTAAAAATAATGGAATCATTTTGAAGATACACGAGGTACGTTAAATAATATAAGGTAATAATATTATAACCACCCACACATGGATAATAATATTGGATTGTTATGCCACAAACTCCACTTAGTCATCGAGCCGTGCTTGGTGCCGCTTTAGGCAATACGCCCACCTCCAATAGGGAGGGTCACAAGTAACGAGAGTTCACCTTGTGCGCTGCGAGCCCTACCTGCCGTGTGCGCGCACAGCGGTCCGGCGCCTTCGCCGCCCGCGCACGGCACTACACAACTACTGAACGTATTTATTGCTGAATACAAAGGGAATATAAGTAGATTCGAGAGACATTTATAAATAGCTTTAAAGTGTATATAGGTAACTTTTAAGATTTTCAAGAAAGGCTACTGTAATGTACTCTAATGATACAATTATTATCGAGGAACGTCGAATGGACAATAGATACCATTTGACCTGCCATTTATGAATGACAAAGTGCTTACTTCTACGGCAAATAATAGAGCGGCGCGGCCAATAGCGCCGCGTCCCGCCCGCACCTGCACTAATAAACATCTCTAAACAACACCACCGTCCTAGGCAAACTTGTGATACTGTTGTGTATATCAATTGAAAAATACCTTCTACTTCTACAAAAAACGCTATACTGATCCCTAATAGATAAGTATTTATGGCAAGAATAGAGGAAACATTGTCGATGAAATATCACCAAAATTAACGCAAATTATTAAAATAAAGAATAACAATACTCTTCATAGTTATTGAGATTAAAACATGTCATTTTTATATTAAAATAATTTTCATAAAAAGATATTAATTCAATGATAGAAACTTGAAATTTACTCATATCGGAATTCACACAAAATATAATAATAATAATTAGCAAATTTGTAAAATTATCCAAAACTTATCACACCACTTTTTACCATTTTTGCAACACTAAAACAATAATAAAATTAGCGTTAAACGCTCCCTTTGGGGCAATAGTAAGTTCTATTTTGGTTAATTTTACTCTACTAACACACAATAATTTTGATCAATCATAACGAATTAAAAATCGAACATTATAATATTTTAATTAACCCTGAATAGATAAAACAAAAATGGCAACAATAACTATTAATACATATATTAATCAATAAAATAATAGCTATGTGCATGCTCAAATATCGTAAGAAAATAATTTGGCAGTAAAATTCGTAACTCTAAAGGCCTAAACACGTAGCTAACCACTGGCCAAAATACTAATAATATATAGGCCTGGAATATAATTAAAAACAAAACAAAATCGACAAAATCAGAGTATTAATTTATCCTGCAAATTCGCAAGGATAATGTAGACTCGTCAGTCTAAATTAAAATAAAGAAAAAACTCCCTAATACTATTGGGACAAAAAATCCAGAAAACAACTAAAAACAATATGAAAAAAAAACACGTTTACTCACTAATACAAGAGGGTTCAGACTCAACAAGTCATTTAACCTAAAACTGGAACAAACCGTTCTTTCATCATTTAGCCCACTCGCATGATGTGACCTCACAATGTCTTTGTATAACTAAATATTGGCTTGTGTAAGTCTTCACTTTTGTTTTTGTATAGTATTATTACTTTTATCACAAATCAATCATGTAAAACCGTTCAAATGTTCTGAACAAATACGTAACGTCTACATAAATAAATAACTATTGCTAATTAAGTACAAACACTAACACTAAATTTGAATATAAGATAGGACTGTAATTCATAATATGCTATAAACGGTTATTTTAATGGGTGTGTATTAGTGCATCAAAGAAAATGTTCAAGCTAAAGAACCTCATTTGAAGTGTAGTATTAAAGTAAAAGCTTGCATTCTTTAGGTGTAAAGTTGAGAATGAGATTATTTTTAATACCGCTTTTAGTTTAGTAAATACTTATATTTTTCAGTAAATTTCCAAAATACCAAAAAGAGGGCATTTAGAGAGCATTCCTAGAACTGACAAAATATCACAATAAATTTTAGGTAAGGTCTGGTTAAGTACAATATCCAAACGGAATTTATTTTAACATTAATGGTCATGTACAATAAGAGATTAATTTGGAAAATAAATATATTGTTCGAAAATACTTTGTAATAACAATACTATTACGAAGACCACTTTGTTCCATACATATACATAGATGGGTGGTCTATAAGCCTAACAACGTGGAAGACCATGGATTCACGGTAGGTACCTATAATTTATGAAATTGTATATTATTGCTTTTTGACCATTACTTGTGATTCACAAAGATGTACCCATAAACAATTATTGCTGATTACCATCCAACCACAAGATATAGTAATATATAATACCGAGGTACCCACTAACCGAAAGATACTAATGGGGCACCAATAAAAGGTGACTGACTATGATAACTATAATAGAGGTAAATATGGTGTTCACTTTTACAAATCGCAAACATGAGTTAAAGATTTTTGTTTGTACCTAAATCTATAAAGTAACAATTTTAGAATATCATAAATATCTGGTCAATTATAAAAATAGATAATTTGGCGAGCTGTATATGTAATATGAATGTGGGGGCAATACGGGCATGTGGTGTTATTGTGGCAAATTCATGTACATAACAAGTGAAAAAGCATTCGCAATATGAACAAATGGGATTAGCGCAGTGGGCATGAACACTACTATTATAAAACGACTTCTACTGACTGACGACGCGACGCGACGCGACATAACCGACTCGTCAATGTCGCTCAAATATAATTACACTTTATTGTTATACAAGTGTAACATTAGCCATGCCAGCTAATTTTTTAAATTTATTTAAGCTTCTTCGTGCATTATTAATTTTAGGAATCACAACAAATGACTACGTTTATTTAAAATACCTCAAATGTCAACCGTATGACTACAATATTAGTACTCGCCATATACAGGAACATGCCAGATAAACCAACTAAGTATAATAAATACTTCCTTGCTACCCAAACAACATTTTACAAAAATTATTGCGATGATTTACAGCGGTATCTAATTTAGTGCATTACAATATTATTATTAAGATACACCTAGTAAATCAAGAATCTTAATAATCTAAATCGTAATGCAATAAAAACCTACTCATGAAAAACTTTCAAATATGTAACAGGCTCTCAAAACAGGAGAACGTGAAAACTTTTTGTATAGACACAAGAAATTCTGTAAAATATGGTAAATATATTTAACGGACAATATATAGTATTGTATACGAGATTAACCTAAGCTAGATGGCACGTTATAATAGTGTCGCCTCCTTTGGTCACAAAACACATTTAAAAACCAACTCAATTGTGCGCTACATTATTTGTTCATAATAAATAATAACCAATTTTAATAACCATTTGAGAACCTTACGTATCATTTAGGGTTAGTTTTAAAGTAAATTCAGTTTGAGGCGACACCCACGCAGTCCCCTAATTGACATATTTTTTAATAGTACTCAAACTAGGAACCTTACTAGTTGCTAAATTTGCAAATGTATAATATTTATCCTGTCAATGGGAATAGTTCTTTAGTTTTTTAGTTTATGGTAGCTGTTCTTTGGTGGGATTAAAAGGTAAGATATATCGTTGCCACCGAATTTTTAAACAATGACTCATACATTCAATATAACTATAGGTATTAATTTTCATCAAATCTGAAACTAAAACAATTAAATATAACAAAATAATATAGAACGGACTAAAACAAAAACAAATGAAGATATTATACTAACCTTTGGATTTCTTTTACAAGACTAAATGCAAAATAATGTAAATTATAAAATGACATGAAATGACTTATAAATCCACAGCAGTGAAGTACTGATTAACTTACTAAATTCTAAAATGCCACAAACAAAAAATCAAGCAATAAAATGGTCTCACTAGTTCACTGCATAGGGTTACATCAGACTAACGTGAAAACACAGAAGTAGTCAAATACTGTTTAGTATATAGTTAAGCTTTGTAAATCAGCAAATAAAATAAAGGGAATATAATGTGAGATCTTGTAATGCAGACTTACAGCCAACGAGTTACTCCTCAGACAATGTAAAGGGTGTTGAGGACTAGAACGTGGTGATTATTCTTAGCCAACGTGACGATGTATCCTTCAGAGGTGATCTTCAAGCCGCAGCAACGGGACACCTGCAACACGCACCACTTACAGTTACAGTCCGGAACTGAGTGTCGACACGACATATCTCAATGCTCCTAAGGACTCAAATACACTAATATTATAAATGCAAAAGTTGGGATGTTTAGGTGGATGGATGCATGTATGGATGTTTGTTACTTCTCCACATCAAAACTACTGAACGATTCAAACAGCAATTTTGCATACAGGTAGTTCTAGGCATAAACATTTTCCTTTCGACAGTCCGAGAATCTGATTCCGTACATAGGCACTTTTGTTTAGGTATTTTAGAATCCGAGCAGAGCGGGAATTGAGGATAGCTTAACTAACCGTTAGCTAAAAATACCGACCTTGACGTAAGGGCACTCGAACTCGGTGACGAGCACACCATCGCGCGAAAACACAGCGACATGGAACTTGTTTCCGTGCGAGTCCCCGATGAGGACGTCACCGGCGTCCGACACGTCAATGCCGTTAGGGAAGTTGGTGACGTTCTCGCAGCCGATGCGTCGCAGGAAGTGGCCTTCTTCATCAAATACCACCACGCAGTGGCCTTTAAAGTCGCATACATAGAACTCCTTGCCTGAAATTAGGCGTCAATGATAAGTAAAAATTAAAAACAAAGTCTTCTGTACTTACACCTAAATCTAGAGCTGCCCTGTTATTATGGTAGGTTAGCTCAGCATAACGATAAATAGTTCCAAACTTTAAAATAATAATAGTTACCACTGATGGCGATATCGGAAGGTTCGCGCATGCATTCACTGCAGTCGAACCAGCTCATCAGGTCCCCTTCCTCAGACAGGATGAAAACTGTTGGAGTGACGCTGTCGACGGCCACGATGAGACCCTGCGCGGTCACTGCCAGCCCTGCTACTATGTCGATGAAACGCACCTGGGAACAAACATTTACTTATTCAAAACTTTTACCAATAATAACTCTTTATGAAGCCAGAATTATGTCTTTCTGTCCGTAATTAATTATCTTTAGGTGACTAAACGATTTTCTACTGGCCAGCACGGCACCGGCAGCCGGGTAGGTAAGCAAACATTTATGAAATTATAAAGCATGTTTTTGCACTTGTTGGCGGCGCTGGCAACGTCACGATTTCATACATATTTGCCGACTAAGTCGAAAAACGCCCATTATGGAGACAGACTGGTTAGTTAGTATGTACTACATTGATTAAACGTGTATGTCACGGTAAGTCCTTATTAATGTAATGGACTTGTGGAAACCCACCCATCGTACATTACAACACAATATTTGTGAGGAACTCAAATATGACGCAACAAGTATCAATTTCCCTTTTAAGAAACTGATAGCATGAACATCCTGCAAACCCACAGAATTGTTACAGACCAAGTTTTTCTGTACCAGACTTTAATTGGACAAATTGATTCACCATTTTTGCTTACCTAATGTAAACACAAAATAAAGGAAAAATATGTTAACATAATAAAAACTATCAAGTTGTTATATTTCTCTTTCTATTAAGATTTAATAAAATTAATGGTATGGTATGTTTAGGATGTACGTTATTGTCAACTTGTTTTGTTTTTTATTGCTCTACATGCGTTATATATAATGGAGAAAATTATTTTGGTTTATATATGTATATGTACATATCTCAAGTTTTGTAACTCTATGTTCTATGTACTGCCTATTAAAAAAAAAAGCAAAATTTATCGTGAATAGCGCCATAAAATCGCAGGCTTATATAATACTGGTACAACTCACGGCGATTTTTTTCAAGAAGTGTCCATTCTTAGTGAATATCTGCATACGTGAGCGTTCGTTGCCGCGGTCACAGACCACAAACTTGCCGGTGGCGCGCACCACGGCCACCTTGCGGGGGTACCACAGTTGGCCCTCTTCCTTGCCAGCCGTGCCGAAGTTGAACTTGTATGTGCCGGACTTGTCGAAAACCTGCGTGGTAAACAGTATGGTTAGTAGGTTAGAAACTTATACAGTCGAGAGGCTCAAATGGTTCTAGAACAAAACTACGGAATTAAAGGAAATACCTTTGTCCTTTCATTAAATTTTAAGGATAATAAAATAATCATCATCATCATCATCATCATCAGCCTATATTAGTCCACTGCTGGACATAGGCCTCCCCCAATGAGCGCCATAGCGCCCTGTCTTCGGCTTGACGCATCCAGCATCTACCTGCAGTCTTTCGCAGGTCGTCATCCCACCTGGTCGGAGGGCGTCCTACACTACGTTTACCGAGTCGTGGTCTCCACTCAAGAACACGTTTGCCCCAGCGGCCGTCGGTTCTTCGCAAGATATGGCCGGCCCACTGCCACTTCAGCTTGCTAATTCTCAGAGCTATGTCGATAACTTTAATTCTCTGTCGGATGTATTCGTTGCGAATCCTATCCTTCAGAGATACTCCGAGCATAGCTCTTTCCATAGCTCGCTGAGCGACTTTGAACTGGTGGACCAGCCCTATCGTGAGTGTCCACGTCTCAGCTCCGTAGGTCATAACGGGTAGGACGCACTGGTTGAAAACTTTCGTTTTCAAGCATTGCGGTATGGATGAAGAGAAGACTCGACGTAGTTTCCCAAACGCTGCCCAGCCCAGCTGGATCCTCCTTTTGGCCTCCTTCTCGAAATAGTTTTTACCTAACTGCAGAATCTGCCCGAGGTATGTGTATTCGGAAACGATTTCGAGAAGGTGACCATGTACGACCACCGGCCTTGGATCAATGTGTCCATTGATCATGACTTTGGTTTTATCCAAATTCATGCCAAGACCGATGCATCGGGAGGCTGAAGCTAGGCCGTCCAGCATCTGGTTCAGCTCCTCTAGCGACTCCGCCAATAGGACTATGTCATCAGCGAATCGTAGGTGTGAGATGTAGTTGCCGTTTATGTTTATGCACTTACCTTTCCAGTCCAGAGTCTTAAACAAATCTTCCAACGCGCTTGTCAACAGTTTCGGGGATATGACATCCCCCTGTCTCACTCCTCTGCGCAGTTGGATAGGTTTAGACTGCTGGTCCTGTACTTGGACACTCATAGTGGCGGCTTCGTAGAGACATCTCAGAACCTCGATATAACGATAGTCCACTTGGCATCGCTGTAAGGATTCCAGAACAGCCCAGGTCTCGACAGAGTCAAAGACCTTCTCATAGTCCACAAAAGCCAGACACAGGGGCTGATTATACTCTTCGGACTTCTGTATAATCTGCCTCACTGTGTGTATGTGGTCTATGGTGCCATAGCCACCGCGAAATCCGGCCTGTTCTGGTGGCTGAAACTCGTCGAGTCTCCAAGCGAGACGGTTCGTGACTACTCGTGAGACAGCTTATAGACGTGGCTCAAGAGTGAAATGGGTCTGTAGTTTTTAAGAAGGGTTTTATCGCCCTTCTTAAAAAAGAGCACCACCAAACTCCCGCTCCACGCCTTTGGAGTTCTCCCACTGTTAAGAACGGCGTTGAAGAGGTTCTGTAGCTCCTGTATAACAGGAGCTCCTCCAGCTTTTAAGAGCTCGGATGTTATACCGTCTTCACCGGGGGCTTTTCCATTTTTAAGCTGCCTTAGAGCTAACACGATCTCGTCTTGACTGATGTCAGGTAGTTCGTCGGTGTAGTGGCGTGTCAGGGTGGCTCTGGAATCATGGTTGTCTCGTCGGGAACGAGGGGCATGAGCAGCGTATAGACGGCCATAGAAATCCTCTATCTCGGCTGAGATCTCTGGCTTCGACAATACGGTCCTTCCGTCGTGCGTTTTAAGCTTTGTCAGGTGGCTCCTGCCAAGCTGCAGAGTGAATACTTTGGACCCCCGGTTTCGCTCTATCGCCTCTTCAATGAGGCGCGTGTTGGAGCTCCGGAGATCGTGCCGTACCATCTTCGCAATTCGCTTGTTCAGGTCTGACCTCTCTGACAAAGTCGCTTGGGTGGTCTCCCGTCTTTTTGTCATCAGCCCAAGAGTCTCATCCGAGAGTTTGGACTTCTTGCCAGTACGCTGCTTTCGACAGAATTTGATGCCCTCGTCCCTCAACGTTTCAACCAGATTGTGTAGGGTCTCGTCAGCGTCATCAGTTGGTTCCAAGGCAACAAATCGATCCCCGAGAAGCTGCTGAAACTTCTCGGTGCCCGCCATGATTTGGATTAGGTCAGGTCGGAGCGTGGACTTCATCAGACGGTTTCTTTCAAGCTTAATGTTGATATTCAGAGAGCCTCGAAGGAGTCGGTGATCAGATCCGGTATTGAACCTGTTGATCACTGAGACATCTCTGAATATGTGCTTGCTATCCGTCATGATGAAGTCGATCTCATTTTTAGTCACAGTGTCGGGGCTTTGCCATGTCCACTTCCTTTGAGGCTGTTTCTTAAAGAAGGAGTTAATTAAGAACAGCCCCTCTTTCTCAAGGAAATTGACAAGCATTTGCCCCCTGTGATTTCTAACTCCATAACCATGCGGGCCTAATCGGGATTCGTTGCCAGTCTGGATTCCCACCTTGCCGTTAAAGTCCCCCATAACAACGTTGAAGTGGGCCTTAGTGGTGTTGTGTAAGGCTTTGGATATGTCTTCGTACATATCCTCCACTTCATCATCCGAGTGTGCCGAGGTCGGTGCCTAGACCTGGATGACCTTCATGCTGTACCGTTTGGACAGCCGAAGGATCAGGTACGCTACCCTGGTCGACACACTGGAGATTTCTTGGACGTTGTTAGAGAGGGCCTTATTGACGAGGAAACCAATAAAATAATGCCCATGCCATTTTCTGTTATTCCCAGGTAAAGATAAAACGCAAGAAAATTTTCCTTATCAACAAAAGCTGCTCACCGTAATTCGATGATTGTTTGTATCGGCCACGATAATATCCTCGTCGTTTCCGAGGCAGAATCCGTGGGGGGAGTTGAACTGGCCCTTGCCGCCCCCGAGCTGTCCGAATTTGAACCTAATATGCATGGGTGTAGCCTTCGTAGCGCGCACGAGCGGCGCGGGGGGCGCCACGAGCGCGGCCTCCTCCGCCGCCGTCAGCAGCGGCCGGCCCGGTGACACGCCGCGCCCGCCGATGCCGCTCATGCCGCACACGACGCCCAATCCTCCGAACCCATTCACTTCTAAAAATAACAAATTACAATGTTATTTAACATTAACCGAAATCCGTGTCAAATTCCAGATCGGGGATGTTGAGACTCACCCGCGTTCAATCCGAGCTTGGCGAGCGCCTGGAGGTTATTGTAAGCCTGCGGCGAGTTGAGGTCGCTAACAAGAAGTTCGGCCAGCGTAAAGGGCGGTGCGGGGGAGGCGTGCGGCGTCGGCGGCGCGTCCTTCTCTGCCATGCTCGCCAACTGCTGCAGATTGTACTCCACCATGGAGGGCAGCGGCGTCACCGCACCCGCTACGCTGGCGGCGGCCAGCCCCGCGGACGGCATCGCGCCCACGCCCACCGCACCCGTCACGCGGCGCAGCGGGAACTCTTCGAACACGGCTGCGGTAGACACTGATACGGCGGGCGAGTGGGAGTTGGAGACGAGCGCAGACGACTCGCTGGCGCGCTTCCTGTCCTCGGTGAGCGTCGCCTCTGTGCGGAACGAGCCGAACGTCTCCTCAGCTATCTGCGCGAATTTGTCAACCTTTGTGACGAACTCGAGCGAGAACTCCACCTCGAACTCGGGCGTGCCCTCGAGCAGCCGCGCGAACTGCGACGTGACCGTCTTTTTAAGCATCACTATCTCGGTGCCGTCGCCGCGGCAAAGGAGGCGCGCCGCAAAGTTGCATGCCGTGTCGATGCGCTCCACAGTCTTGTCGACGCGATCAAACAGGTCCATGACCTTGAGCTCGCGTTCCTTGTGCAGACGCTCCAGCTCCTGCAGCGCACGCTCGCGGCGCAAGTCGAGGGCGGCGAGGTACGCGCGGTGCGCCTCGTTGATGAGCGCCTCGGCCTCGTCACGTTGCCGCTGCAGGTCGCCCAGCGCGTCGTCGAGCTTGGCGGAGGCCTGGCCGGCGGTGGCGGCGCGCGCGTTGCCTTCCACGATGAGCGCGCGCAGCTCGGCGCGCAGGTTGGGCTCGGCGTCAGCTATGCGCTCGCAGCGATGCTCACCTGCCTTGTGCTCGAGAGCGAGGCACTCAGTGCAGGCGCCCACCTCGCACTCGACGCAGTAGTACTTCAGACTCTCACCGGCGTGGCGTATGCAGAAGATAGGTTTGTGCACCGCGGACTTTTCCTTACAGGAACGCAGGGTCTCGAAAGGGACGACGCGGTGGTTCTCGAAGCAGCGCATAAACTCATGCGCTGAGTTGCAGTTGGAGCAGAGGAAGTGCGAGCAGTCGGCGCAGCGCGCTACGGCCGGCTCCTTGCTCTTGCAGCACGTGCACACCACGGACTGGTCCATGGCTGACACGTCCAGGATGTTCGTGATAACGTAGTCTGACGGCAGAGATGCCGCGCCTCCTCCCGACATCTAAAATTTTATTTTATTTGTTATTCCTGCTTCACCATTAGCTATGAATTCAACATTTAACATTTAGACAAACAGTAAATCCAAGCTAGTGAGTAAATAATATGATAATGATGCTAAATAATGGCATCCTATGGCAGCAGTCATCAAAGTATACCTAATACTTCTATGGTAGCAGTGGACAAGTGTAATGGCAAACAAAACAAACTTTAGCTATTAATAAATGCATGGAAACACTCACAGTAGTTTCTTGTTTGCAGATTGGGCATTCCACAGCTAGATCAAACTTCAGAGAATCTCCGGCCTCATTCACCATCAACTTGTCAATGCAAGTTTCACAGAAAATGTGAAGGCAAGATAACACACGAGGACTGCATAATTTATTGCTGTAAAAAAGATGTGAATGTCACCAAACACTGATACTTAATCTGGCAAGACTTAGATACTATTGGCAATTATCAGGTTAATCAGTACAACAGTCACCACAAGAAGAATGGCAAATGTCTTTATTTAGAATACTAATAAAATAAACTCACTCGCAAACTTTGCAGTTCTGGTCTTGAGTTCCATTGGCATTTTCAGTAGATTCTAGAGAGCCCTCATCGCAGAGACTCCCCAGGCTATCTCCAAACAACTCTCCATTCAATTCTTCCATTTTTGCTTATAATTATAATACTTCACAGCAATAATCTGAAACTTTTAATAAAATCAAATTTTCTATTTAATAAAATCCTATACTTAATTTAACTGTAATTTCATAAGACAACTCATAATCTTAGATAGGTAAATAATATGTAACCTTGCTTTAGTTCAAGTTCAACCAAAATGAACCAATGGGTACATTGGTTCATTTTGGTTGAACTCGCTTAAATCCATAGATTCTGCACTTAAGGTAAATTAAATTTATTGTAAGCACTCATTAATGGAGTAAAAACTTATAATTAAATGTCCAATTTTGCCCCCCTTGCTTTTAGATAATATATATAAAAAGTGATGGTTTCTAAATACAGTGTTTAAGGGGTCTTAGAACCCTAATAAACAAACAGAATCCCAGCATACTAATCTTATGAAGTTTAGAGGTTTGGACATTTTGTATAGTTCTATCCGATCAAGACAGCCTGGTGCTGAATATCAAGAACAAGATTTATATTGCAATGTCCTTGCAGGGTGCATGTTGGACTTTAGTTATTTTAATTTAAGACATATTTGTACATAATATGTAAGCAATAGAACATTTATCAGAAACCAAATATAATGATACTAACAAAGATATTTGTAACTAAAAACAACTCAAATTATGATTATGATGTTGGAAAGTCAGTTGGAAATTAATAACTACCAACTGAACAATGGGGAGGAAAAAGTCTATCTAAATCACTTTTATGCTTGATTAGTAATGAACTGAGCATTACTTAGCAGAAAGACTAGCAAAATGACAGGGTTTCATTAGAACCCAAATACCCATCAATACTACTTGCAAAAATAGTAAGTAGCATAAGTAGGTACTTACCAAGCTGTCAGCTTTGAGATCTAGGTGAACATAAGGTGATACCTGATAAAAATAAGTCAAGAAACTTGGAGTGTGCTTTCCTATGTATAAAACCACATTTCTAGATGGCCCAATAGTTAAATATAGTGTGAATAATGAAAGGGATTTGTAAGGTTGCTTGCATTGCATTGCAACAAAACATTAATTGAAGGACATAATTCAAGATATTTTAACTCGTAATGACGATATTGATAAAAAATATAATGTGGTGGTCAGTAGTGGAAAAAATGCAATGCATTGATGTCTGGAATCTATACTGATTAGCCATGTGTTAGCCTTTATAATGAATACCTACTAAATACATTTATAATAAAAATAATTCTAAAGGCTCATTCAGAAGAATCGTATTTATAGGTAATAATATATAAATTGATGTTTCTAGTAGGTTGGTAAGTAGGTAGGTACGTAACAAAAACGCAATGCACCATGCAGACAGCAGACAATGGCGAAGGTCGATAGAACATTTTGGCTTTTCACGAAAATAACTGTGATTGTAGAGGAAATTGGGCTGTAATGAGTAATAAAAAGCTTGTAGAATCAATTACTAACCTTGTAACAATAAAATTTGAAGCAATTTCAGACATTCAACGCGAAGAAAGGTCTACCACGCCGTAACTATGAGAATACTCATCACATTTGTAAATAAATAAAAAATGAGCATCAACTCTCAAAGATAACTTTTTTAAAAAATAAATTGTTTCATCAATGGAAAAATAAGTTTGTCATGTTCTCATTTTAAAAAGGCGAATACATCACGGGTGTATTGATTTTCTGCGTAGACGGTCGACCGCAGAGCACACCGCACACATTCAAGCGATTTGTTTCGTTTGTCGTTCGTTTCGTTTTTCTTTCAGCTGGCTGTCTACCTATTGGTCGATTTATCAATGTTGCCTAAATAAAATACTAAATACCGTTGGCACTCTGGTGAATGATTTACACCTCTAAAATATAATATATGTATTTTATAATAGTTTATACCTCAAACGTATTTAAACTATCAAAAAGTGAACTAAATTACATTCAATTTTGTGGTAAGTTGTATGTTAAAATTGTGTTACAGACTTATCGAGTAGATGTGTGGTAGCGTACACATTATCGAATTCACGTTTTCGTTTGTTATTGTGAATAATAAAAAGAGCATAAATAGAATATAATTAGTGCAAAATAAAATTAATAATAGTACCAGTTAATGAAATAATGAACATTCTTAAGCCGCGTATCGACTCGACTACGCGCTCCTGGCGCGCGTGCCTTGAATGACCGCGCCACCGCGAGAGTACGTTCCGCGGAACGCGTTCCAAATTATTTGGATCATATCAACTTAGTGCGCCTAGCGCGCGTGGCTACTGTTCTAGTGTTTGATCGTTCAACATGCTGGCCAGTCCTAAACGAACGGAATGCAACATACACACAAAATAATATTACGTCCGTCGCATCTCATCTAGCGCGCGCGCCACTAACTCAGTATAAGCAAAGCATAGACAGTTCCATACTGTCCAACTAGGAACAAACACTCGAAACGGCACACTCACACAAACATGCACATCGACACGTCCTCTTGTGGGTGGTTTTCGCGGGATGTCATGTCAGTACAGTAGCGGTTGTCGCGTCTAGGCGTGCGGTCCTGTGTAAGTTTTATTTATTGAAAAATGACCCGCCACAGATATTGCCTTGCATACGGCTGTATGAACTCGGCTTCATCAAAACCGGAGCTGTCGTATTTTAAACTTCCTACAGATTTTGAAAGGTAAGAATAACGTATTATTATGATTGTTATAGAATAATGAGTCCGTGTGATCGATCATAATGAATTCGTGAACTTATTTGTAAATCCAGAATGGCGGCGGTTTTGAGGATTTTTAAAGTTAATGAGATTTTACCAATAGAGACGTCATACTCATTGTAAAGAAATAATAACATGGCGATATTTTATTAAAGCTACATACCTAGCACTGTTTGAGCAGACAACGCCGCATGGCATTATCTCTGTCACTCATAAACGTAACGCATTGCTTGTCTCGTTCATGTTGGTGGCAAAGCAGCAACAGCGCGGTAGTGATTTTAGTTCGAACAGACAACGTCGCGCGGCATTGTCGCTATGTCTGTCACTCATAAACGCAACGCACGCATTACTTGTCTCGTTCGTGTAGGTGGGAAAGCGGCAACCGCGCGGCACTGATTTTGGAGTATATATAGAGTAGATTAATTGTTTAAAGTGGATTGTAGACTTTCAAAATGGCGGCTGCCATAAATTATCAATTTTTCCGTCATGGGTGTAATTTTCATGGTTTTAGGGTTCTGAAGCCGATACTGCTGTCAAAATGTGAATCCAAGAGGGCGGCTGCCATTAATTATAATTTTTTCCGTCATGGGTGTCATTTTCATGGTTTTCGAGGGTGCTGAAGCCGATACTGCTGTCAAAATATGAATCCAGGATGGCGGCTGCCTTAAAATATTTTTTTTTCCGTCATGGGTGTCATTTTCATGGTTTTCGAGGGTGCTGAAGCCGATACTGCTGTCAAAATCTGAATCCAAGATGGCGGCTGCTATAAATTATCAACTTTTCCGTCATGGGTGTCATTTTCATGATTTTCGAGGTGCTGAAGCCGATACTGCTGTCAAAATGTGAATCCAAGATGGTGGCTGCTGAAATTATCAACTCGCATTTTAAAATGCGGTACGGTTCGCAGCCGCTCATGAGCTGCCTGCGCTACAATGTCTGCGTGCGCCCGCTCCGACGAGCTCACGAAACATTTACGTCCAACCGCGGCTCACACGCGACGCCATGAGATTACCT
Organism: Eupithecia abbreviata; assembly: GCA_943735965.1. Lineage (NCBI taxonomy): Eukaryota > Metazoa > Arthropoda > Insecta > Lepidoptera > Geometridae > Eupithecia > Eupithecia abbreviata. Next base: position 6,775,420 of record OX030977.1, on the reverse strand, counting down.
ATTTAATAATAATAATATAAAATAATATAATGCTGGACAATTCACACAGAATTATTTAAATTGTATTTGTAAGCAAATACTTTACTAACAAAGAAAATTTACCTAGTTAGACCTAATATTTACATTTGAATCAATTGACCTAACTGCAGACTGTTGTAAACAGTCTACAGGTAGCTCAATCAATCCATATCAATACCAGTCGGAAGCGTCCCCAAGACGCTGGCTGCATTGCCACGCTGCCGTGTATGGCAATGCTGGCTAATGCGCTGCGCAACATACTCGCAAGATCTCGGGTCGCGCGTCGCTTCGACCAGACGAAGATATTATTATATTATACCAGACCACATTTGTAAGCTAGTTATTTCAATTCCATTTATTGATCACTACAGAAAAAAAAATCGTCTTAATCAAAAATATATATCAAAAACAAGAAAATCACAACCCTATTTATTTCATCAACTAGGCTTAGTTTCCATACTGTTCTATATGTGTACTGTGCCACTACTGAGCTACCTACCTTTGAGACGCAGTTAAAAACCGACACCAGTTGGAACGGCCCGCTCCACGTCGTCCGTGCGTTCCAACCATCGACTACGTACCCTAGACACCTAATACAGGGCGAACGATTTAAGACATCACATAAGAAAAAGAGATCTTATAAAAATCCACGCCCACTAACGTTCGATCAGTAACGACCAGACCAGTGACCCGTGACAATCTCTGCGCTCGCTTACTCAATGGCTCCTGATGGAGCTCAACTTAATTTGGTTGACCGGTTGAGGTCAACTGTCCATCTCTTTCTTTCATAACCAATTCTGTATTTGCTTTCCTTTTTTCTCTTAGAAGGCGGGGTAAATAGTGCTGTGCCGTAGGCGACATTAAGATGTCGATGGCCGTTGGAAAGATTATGATGAATTATGTAAAAGTCGATTAAAATAATATTTAACGTTACATTGCTACATGGTATTATCTAAAATGTAAGGTACCTAAATGTTAACTCTAATATTTATTTATTTTTCATATAATATTATTCTATTCTACTATAGTATAAAGCTAGATTACCATTGATACTTATTTTTTTTTATTATTATACATTATATTATACATACATTATACATACTATATAAAGCTAGATTACTACTGACTGACTGATTTTCGCCTTGATGGTGGATGGGAAGGTATGTTTTTTTTTACAGAATTGTATAGGGGAGGTAAAAGTCTCCTAGGGAAAATTCCGACTTTTTGACATTTGCCCCCCCCAAGACCGCCCCCAGTGGGGGGGCTCTTACATGGAGCCATATTGCTTAATTTTTTATGGGGGTTGTATAGACGGGGACAAGTGATTTTGAATGCATAGAAAATGTTGCCCCCCCTGCCCCCCCAGGACCCCCCTTTTGAGTATGCTACCAGATGCCGTCGCGATAGAGGGGTTCTGATTGCGGGGTCGTATAGAGGGTTTCTCTTTGTTTTGGAAGAAAAAAAATTGGACTTCCCTTTAACCCCTTTTTTGCCCCCCCTTTTCCACTGGGACGGATAGACTTGGAAGAATTTTTTTTTCACAGTCATTTAGAGGAGGACAAATGGTTTTGAAAAAGAAGATTTTTTTTCCCCCTTTTGCCCCCCAGACCCCCTTTTTTGGGAAAAACCGAAAATTGGCCTATTTTAGACCTTTTTTTCGGGTGGAGCACAAGCGACCGCGGGGAACAGCACGGCGAGCGAAGCGAGCTGTGTTGTGACCCTCCCGACAACCCCCCCAAGAACCCCTCACTTATAACCCGGTGGAGCATTGCGGCGAGCGAAGCGAGACGCAGTGCGACTAAGGGGAACAGCACAGCGAGCGAAGCGAGCCGTGCCGTGACCCCCATAAGCCCCCAGCCCCCCTGTAGCCCCTCTACCAAAAAATCGGATATGGGTATCGTTTTTGACTAACTTCAAGGTGCGACCGCGGGGAACAGCACGGCGAGCGAAGCGAGCCGTGCTGTTCCCCCAGTGCTGACCCCTCCGACGACCCCCCAAGACCCCCTCACCTATAACCCGGAGGAGCATTGCGGCGAGCGAAGCGAGCCTTGCCGCGACCCCCCCAATGACCCCCTAAGACCACCTCAACTATAAGCCGCAATGCGACCAAGGGGAACGGCACGGCGAGTGAAGCGAGCCGTGCCGTGACGACGTTAGATGCTGAGCCGTTTACTAATAAGTTGAAGCTATAAATAAAAATAAAGCCAACGATCAAGAGGTGATTTTTTCCGTCCACAGATATGCTCACGGCTCACGCACTGCCAACATGAAAACAATGACAGTGACGTGCGTGACATCACGTAGAACATTTCTTTGAAGACCATTGATGATGTCACCGTTCGGAATGCTGCCAACTCAATTTATTTACCACAGAGACAGTCGTGTTGCGTGCGTGTGAGATTTACTGAGAGATTTTTTTTATGTCGTACGCAAATGTGTGAACGCAATCCCATCAGTTGGCCCAACGCATTGACCCAACGTGTACAGGACGCATTAGACTTTCACCTTGAATGCAGTTTTATTTGTTTATCATATAAAACAATTTTGATGCGGTTTGATTGAATAGATAGATAGAGTGATTCATTAGAAAATAAATTGTAATAATTAAATTATTCATTATACATTTGTAATATAATTGTTCGCAAATGGGCAGTTCGTAAAACTCGTTTATAGAATAAAACGAGTTTTAATATATTGCTGCTATAGTTTGACCGCAACAGCTATACCACTCCTTAACCCTATACTTGGCAGGCAATAAAAATCTTGATATGTAATTTTTTTTTTAACTATGTACGTTCCTAGGGCTCTATAGAAACTGTTTCAGGTAATAAAAAAAATCCTTTTGTTTTAATTATTTAATTATGAGTAGTATCCAAATGGATACACTGCCAGGTTTACCTGCAACTTAGTTTTTAAAATCATGTATCCAGAAGGATACACTGCCAAGTCTTATACATTAATAGAGATCACATATTTGGTAAAAATTATTACTAAAACTAATGAAATTACACTTGGAATTCTACCTAATATTACAACCATGCGTAGTAACATACATTTTTTTAATATAAAAATTATACGAGATCACATTTTTCCAATTAAAATACTAAAATTGTTACAAAATTTAAAACCTTGCTCATAAAACTCTACTTAGTAACACACTATATATATTTATAACAGTAGTAGTAGTTGGTTCTAGTCTTGTGGGCTTTATGACTCGTTTTTTCATAACAACAACTTTAGCTTTTTTAGACCTAGTAGCAGCTGCAGGTGATGGTACGCTTAGCGGTGAGGGTACTTGTTCATAAGTTGCCAATGCAATGGGATGCGGTGATGGAAGAGGTTCGCTCAGTGGTGATGGCACCTGTTCATAGTGATCAAATTGGATTCGTGGTGATGGTACAGGCGATGATCTAGCCAACGGCAACGGGAAGATTGATTTAGATGCGGCGGAGACAGTTGAAGAAGATTGAAAGGTTTGCAGTGAAGTTGACGCTAGAACAACCCCTAACTCTTCATCATCATCTGAATCCAAAATGTTAAGATTTATCAGCGATGATGGCAATGATGGTGGCGGAGAACTGCTATCCGATGCGTTTGTTCGAAACGCGCGATCATCGTGGTAATGTTGTAGCTCATCAGCTGATGAATCGCCATCATCTAAATCAGATTTGGCACCCACCCTCGGGACAAGAGCGATAATTCGGCGAGCTCTATTCTGCTGTTGTTGTTTTAGTGATGGTGCCTGCACCTAGTCAAAAAATACAACATTAGTAAGAAATTTTTTCTATTATTATTATGGTTTTTCCGTTAGTAATCAATAAATACATGGACAACACCAGGAAAACAATTATGTAATGTGTTTCTTGGTGGAAATTAAAAACCATAAAAATCACCCGCTGTGCCACATCGATGATCAAACACACGAACACGGTAAAAATAAAATGTTACAGAAAAAATAAAATAAATGTCAATAATTATCCATAAAAATCACTACTTCAATTTTCATACATATGTGGCAGTGTATCCATATGGATACATAACAAAAATAAACAATTATGTAGGCAAGCTAGCAGTGTATCCATATGGATACTATCATATGAACGTGTCTATAGCAAGAAAACTTGTTGTTTTTTCAGGTAAAAAACAGCTAAGATATACAGACAAATTCATAATCTGTTATGTCCACTACTTTTTTATACACAAAAAATCGATATTTCGAATAAAAATATTTTTTCTTACCTTGCGAGAAGAAGACGCCTGCGCCCGGTCCACCATTTTGTGCACTACTGAGAAATTGGGGTTGCCAGCAACACACAATATTTTTCTACCAAAAGATACCAAAAATATTGCACTATTTACAAAAGAAGTTTTTAAATATTTTTTTTAAGAAACTGGTAGGAATTTTCTAAAGTGAGCGTATCCATATGTGCACAACGCCAAGTATAGCGTTAATAAAGTGCGGCGAGGTGGGGGCCGAGGAAAAAAGAGCAAGAGTACACATGAGATCGATATTGTCAGATATATCTTACGATATCGTAAACGATTTGTTTATTTTATAAAACGATATGTTTATATTTTATTACTAGTTTTCGCCCGCGGCTTCGCTCGCGTGGTACCACGATAAAAAATAGCCTATATGTTATTCCAGTACATATAATATGTATGTTCCAAGTTTCATCAAGATCCTTTCAGTAGTTTTTACGTGAAAGAGTAACAAACATGCATCCATACTTAAAAACATAAAAATTAAAAAAAAAAGACGGGGTTGCCTACCGTTATGGGCGTCGACGGCAAACTGATGGATCGATGAGATCTTTTTATAGTAAAGAAGAAGAAATAAAGTTAAAATTAAATATGTTCCACAAATATAATTTATTTTTACTTTTGGCTACTTTTTAAGCTACAGAAGTACAGAAACAAAAATTCGGCTACATTAGGCTTCTTATTTGCTTTGAAAAATGGCGATATCAGTCTGTCCCCGCATCGTTGGCAACACTGGAGGGATAGGCTATCGCATGCATAAGCATGCCTGCTGGCTCGTTGGCATTTTTTTTATAATTTTCTTGCATAGATAGAATAGATACCTAGACCAAATAGTAACTAGCTTTGCATTTTCTTTTAATTACACTTGCATGAAGGACAATTCCCAGGAATTAAATAAAAAGGCCATACAAGTTATCAACTCCATTTTCTATCCATCGAATAGTAGCGTTTTGTATTTTCTGTAAAAAACATTCACTCACAACCATAACCATGACTTTTATACCAAACTGGGAAGAGTTTGAAAAGTCTGCAGAATTATTATACCTGAGAGATCCAGTAAATACTCGATACAGTGTGAAATATTCTCACAGCAAAGGTGTTATTATTGCTAAAATCACAGACAACAAAAAGGTATGTTCCTTGATTCCTGTCTCCTTTTAGATAGATAGTTATACTACCTAGATTCTTGTAAAAAAAATATAAATTTACTTAATATTACCACTCAATCTTGCAATTCTACACCAAAAATGACATTACTTCCGTCCTGCACCACCTCTTATCTGATGTCTATCTACCAGTCAGCCTGAGAGGAAAGTTGATTTTGTGAAATTATTATTGTAAATAGCTATAGGTATAAATATATGATTGTTGAAAGTCCTAAAGATTTTCGACTCCTTCACATGATTTAATGGCTTAATTGGTTAGAGCGTCCCCATACTGAGGTCCCCTGAAAACTTCTTTCTGGGATATTATTTAAATTATTATTGTGCAGGCACCTGTGCTGCAAGTCCACAAAGTCTATATGAATCTTAAGAAACTGAAAATGACTTTTAATTTATTATACTTAGGCATCATCATCATCATCATCATCAGCCTATATTAGTCCACTGCTGGACATAGGCCTCCCCCAATGAGCGCCGTAGCGCCCTGTCTTCGGCTTGACGCATCCAGCATCTACCTGCAGTCTTTCGCAGGTCGTCATCCCACCTGGTCGGAGGGCGTCCTACACTACGTTTACCGAGTCGTGGTCTCCACTCAAGAACACGTTTGCCCCAGCGGCCGTCGGTTCTTCGCAAGATATGGCCGGCCCACTGCCACTTCAGCTTGCTAATTCTCAGAGCTATGTCGATAACTTTAGTTCTCTGTCGGAAGTATTCGTTGCGAATCCTATCCTTCAGAGATACTCCGAGCATAGCTCTTTCCATAGCTCGCTGAGCGACTTTGAACTGGTAGACCAGCCCTATCGTGAGTGTCCACGTCTCAGCTCCGTAGGTCATAACGGGTAGGACGCACTGGTTGAAAACTTTCGTTTTCAAGCATTGCGGTATGGATGAAGAGAAGACTCGACGTAGTTTCCCAAACGCTGCCCAGCCCAGCTGGATCCTCCTTTTGGCCTCCTTCTCGAAATTGTTTTTACCTAACTGCAGAATCTGCCCGAGGTATGTGTATTCGGAAAAGATTTCGAGAAGGTGACCATGTACGACCACCGGCCTTGGATCAATGTGTCCATTGATCATGACTTTGGTTTTATCCAAATTCATGCCAAGACCGGTGCATCGGGAGGCTGAAGCTAGGCCGTCCAGCATCTGGTTCATCAATTCAGTTCCTCTAGCGACTCCGCCAATAGGACTATGTCATCAGCGAATCGTAGGTGTGAGATGTAGTTGCCGTTTATGTTTATGCCCTTACCTTACCAGTCCAGAGTCTTAAACAAATCTTCCAACGCGCTTGTGAACAGTTTCGGGGATATGACATCTCCCTGTCTCACTCCTCTGCGCAGTTGGATAGGTTTAGACTGCTGGCCCTGTACTTGGACACTCATAGTGGCGGCTTCGTAAAGACATCTCAGAACCTCGATATAACGATAGTCCACTTGGCACAGATATACTATACAAGACAGGCAATAAATAATCATATACCTAGCTAACTCTTTTTATAATAATTTATTCCTGTAGGTTATTGCCTTATTAAGTTATTTCCTACAGGAATACATTATTAAAAAAAGAATATTGAAGAATATTTACTATTCTTTCTGCTTCTAATGTTTTTATTATAGGGGGTAATTTATGATTATATTTTTATAGACATGGTGTGTCGCAGATTACTCTTGGATTTTAGAGTTAATTGTTTTTTTATATTCAACTGTTTATTATTTGTTCTAGTGCCTTCAGTACAAAACGGAGATACAACAAGATGTCAGGAAAATAGATCAGTTTATGTCAAATTTACTGAGGCATATGGCATCTAATGATAACTGAATAAACAATGCTAAGTTTTTACTAACTATGTATTTTATTTTACATCACCCGAGTGTTATCTAACTTAATATCAACAGCACTATCAAAGAAATTATATGTACCTCTTTAGGTGTGTGTTATTATTATTATCATATCACATAGTGTTATGGTGCCTATAATTTGCCACTGTTTTCTGCAAGGTGTCTACAGAAATTCTTCTCTGAATACGAAATTTCCAATCAATTATTTTTTATCTAAGAGTATAACCATTGACAGTATTTTGGACCATTGCAAATTAAATCTGATTATTGGACAAAATATTAACTGCTACTCTTCAGTAGCTGTTCCTACCTATACATACAGTGTGTCCCCAAAAGGTTGCGTGTTCGACTCCCGCCTCGGGACAAAATGTTTGTTTGTACCATCTGCAGATATTTGTTCAGGTGTTCTAGTTGTTTCCTATGTATAATAAAAATATCTATCTATTCTATGTACTTACCTACTCTTATTGTATTATAGGTAAATCAGTTATCTAGTAGGTAGGTACCCATACATAACACAAGCTTTGCATAGCTTGGGTTGGGGCTAGATAATGCTTTGTGAATTGCACGGCATTTTTTTTATGTACGTAATGTAAGGCGAAGCGTGTGGGGATCGAAACAGGAACGAGTCGCGCGGATGCCCGCGGCGCCGCCGCGGGAAATCCGGCGAATTCGACTCGTTCGAGTTTTTGTTTTCTCATGCGATAATAAGTTTTATTGTAATGAAAATAAAGTGCGCTCCGCTTCGCTGCGCTTCGACGCTCTTTTGGTGTGAGTTGAGCCTTACGGTACGGCTCAACCAACAGTTACCCAGGATAGCCAGTCGCTCCGATCGGCGGCGCTGCCATTAGTCTCGCGTCGTCGTCGTCGTCTTGGTTTTGTTTATTGACTTTAATCCAGCCCAGCCTTACCCAAACATCATATTAAGTATCTTCTTGGGTTCCAATTAGGTAGGTACCTACGTGAGGTACCTAGATAATATTGGCGATTTTTCGAATCTGGACATAGGCCTCCCCCAATGATCGCTATAGCACCCTGTCTTCAGCTTGCCGAATCCAGCATCTACCTGCAGTCTTTCGCAGGTCGTCATCCCAGCTGGTTGGAGGGTGTTCTACACTACGTTTACCGAGTCGTGGTCTCCACTCAAGAACACGTTTGCCCCAGCGTTCTTCGCGAGATATGGCCGGCCCACTGCCACTTCAGCTTGCTAATTCTTAGAGCTATGTCGATAACTTTGGTTCTCTGTTCTCTGTCGTATGTATTCGTTACGAATCCTATCCTTCAGAGAAACTCCGAGCATAGCTCTTTCCATATCTAATAATTCTGGTTTAGGTTTACAATTACAACATCATAATACAAAAGAAATAATATATTCTGAAGGAAATATTAAGCTTTTACAAATGAAATTTTAATTTCGCTCTAAAACGCTACAATACTCTTGGCGTCTTTCTATTCTATGACGTCACCGATTCACGAACATTGACGATACAGAATGAACATAATATTTTAATTCCATAGAATCTCTTAATGAACATAGAAAATTATAATTAAATAAAAGAAACAATTAGAACTAGTATTTATAATATTGTCAAGAAACAAAAAAAGTTATTGATTGAAGAAAGTCAGACCTTTTCCATAAATTCCTGTGGTTATTCTGTGCCATTTCATAACGATTGTGACGAAATGACGTCACTTGGTGTTTAACGTGTCATGCCCAATTGCTGTATTTGTTAGTTTTATTTTATCAAAAAAAATAATAAATCACGTTCAGAACAAAAAAATATAATACGTGTTTCTCTAAATATTATAATTTATGGCTTGGTTGTAATTCCTGTAAATACATAATTTTGGTGTTTTTTTGTTACTGTCATCATCCCTATTGTATTACTCATACCTACATAATAATTACTTAGATATACTTACACATTAAATTAGGTACCTACATGAAGGTACAGTATATCAATAAGAATAAAATAATTTATTGATAGCCACCATATAGCCACACACACGCATTTTTACCTACATTAAAATAATGATTAAAATACTTAATTTCTTTTATTTATCACTCTTATCCATAATTTGAATTATTTTGTACTTTTTAGTTCGGTTTATTTGTAAAAGCGTGGTTTTTCAATTTTTTAAACTATTATTTATTATCCTCGAGAAGGGCGTGCGGAGCCGAGGGGAGCAGCTAGTAGTATGCGTGTTATTAAAAATAAAAAATATTAATTTTACACCAACAAAAGATGTCACAATCGACACCCTGTAAGTCATTTGGCAGAATTTGCTAACGTCCGCAGTCCGCACATTATCTGAAAGGGCCTGAATCGATGGATATTATGTTCTGTGATCGATGCAAACTGAACGAAATTCTAAATTCAAACGTGCGGATGCTTCCTTAGATCATTCGCCAAGGTGCTGGTCGACATTATGGTAGACATGTTGGCCGTCGCTCGCGTCGCGTCGTCGTCGTGTAGAGGGAGGAGACAATAAGACTTTTTTCCCCGTAAGCGTGTCGTGATTTTCTTCGTCCGAGAATCGTGGCTTCTGACTTAATCTATGCTTCTAACCATAGATTAATTATCTTCTGACCCTCTGACATTGTCTTTCTTCATTCTTGAATGGAAACGTCACAATCATAAATTCGACATGTTATTTTTCTGTCATTTTGGTGTGAAACGTAAATAAAAAGCATTTTGTTGTTTTTAGTGTAATCATGACTTAATTATTTGGTCATAAACGTTTTAACATGAAATAATATATTTTTAATTACAAATAAACTAAATATTCGTTATAATTAATGACATTATGGATGGTTTAATTCACGCGGCATTGGAGGCTGAGGTACATCAATATTTCAATAATTTTATAAAATTCTACTTTAATTCAATAAAGTTTTACACTCTCAAATTCTATAACTTTAAGATCTCTGAAACTAGTTTAAATTTCAGGTAATATTAAACCGGGCTAAACATGTAAATACAAATTTGGCACAGTACGGTGGTGGTGTCTCGGAACATAAAATGACTTGGACTCATGATAAGATGCATCTTGCTGAATCCGGCGATGATTCAAGAATAAGATGTCAGAGAAATTCAGTTGGTTCTTCATCTAAACCAGAGAAGTTTGATTTATTTAAAAAACTTCATGATTTGTATGTTGAACTGAGTGGCGATGAAGTGACTCAGAGCAATTTTGTAAGTAATTTATTTTTAGTATCAGTTTATTCTTTAGAAAGGTTAGTATTGAGGTTGGCACCCTATGTATGTATTATATTTACACTTAAAAACATTTCTTACTTTGCAGCAAGGCCTAAAAACCACTTCATACTTGTTAGAAAAGTTATTAGCGATTCATAATCTAAACACATTGATTATCAACTTGTACCCTGGAAACAAGGGTTATTCCTTATCATTGAAAGTAAATGGTAACATGCAGCATTTGAATCCTCCACATGGAAATGTAAGTCTTTTTCATTTACCATACAAAGTATCATTGATTAGCAAATAGTATACATATTAAAATAATTTATGTATATTATAAATAGTTTATCATAGGTTACATTTTATTTTGTTTTGATATATAAAAATAGGATTTACATAACATTTAGTATAGACCATTTAAAAATACATATTACCAAGCATTTAATAAATAAATATATTTGCCTTATACATAATATCTACTAACAGGTAATGCAGGAAGAGACTCTGATAGAAACACCGACATGGCCCTATGAAGAAGAAGAATTACTGAGTTACATAGACAATGAAGAGCTTCCAGTTATTTTGCTGGACTTGTTAGAATCTGAGCACTCAAATCTGTTCTATTCTGGTTGTGTTGTAGCACAAATCAGGGACTACAGGCAAGCTTATCCTAGCTTTGTTTGTGATACACATCATGTTCTCTTGAGACCAACTAATCAGGTATTCTGAATTCCGATCCTTTAAATGAAATACTTAAGATTCCTAAAACGGAAGAGAAAACTGAATGGCGATTTTTTTATATGTATGTCTGTTACTTTCCTATAGGTATATCTTGACAACAGGTTACGAGACAAAAATAACATACTAAAAAAGTAATGCAATTAATATATTCAACACAGTGATGAATAAATTCATACATCAGCCAGAAGCTGCTCGTTTATTAACAATAAATAAATTACTCTGTTAATTATGGACAATTTGAAAAGAAGACAGTAACCACTAATTAAATCTAGTGTGGCACACTCAGCGGCGTTATTGTGCCTGAGTTGGTCTCATAAAAATTTCATTCCAGAGGGATTCATATTGGTCCAGTAAAACATAAAAACAGTGTAAAATTAAGAGATTCGAAGTTGGTTTTAAATAAAAAAAAAAACAAATTAAGTATTTAATCACCTAGCTGATTGAGATAACTGGCTTACAACAAAGAAGAAATAACAATGTGTAAGAGATTGCAATGCCATCATTTTGCAGAGTATACTAACAGATGCAATGTGCCTCAGTAGTAAATATGGATGGAATGGGGAAGACAGAGGGGCACTTGAGGCAGTTGAGGCAGCTTTGGTCCATGCAGCGGCGCCGCCGCTATGTCTGGATCCGCGCCCGGCTGTCGGATTACTAGCTGCAAGACTGCATTCCACTTCTAGACTCTTTAATACACCCCGGATAAGGAGGCAGGCTAAAAAGTTTTCTCAGGTAATCACCCACATCGCCTTCACCTAGTTTAGTTTTAATTTACTTGCATTATCTTACTTTACAATGTAATATTTAGCTATTGTTATGTCATTACATTTAATACTTGTTTCAGGTTGCAGTTAATAGGAAAAGGAAACTGGATCAGTTCACACATCACCATGGCTTAGAACTGTTAGATTTAATACATCGACAACGGGTGAAGAACAGCAAACTCTCCACACCCTTGAGAAGCTCCAAATATCCTAAAAAACCACCAGAGGTTGGTTTGAGAATTGTTATGTATTACTGTTGATTTAGCTAAAAGCCAATTCAATTGTTGTTATATATCGATAATTGTTGCTCACAGTTGAAATGACCATTGTTATGTAGCTAGCAATTTTTAGCTTCTCTATCTGCCCTGAACATTCTTTCTGTTTGATTTGACAAAATAAAGGTTTATATGATAACCCTTAGGTATTCAAAGTGATGGAACTGCCCAAAGCAGACACAGTACTGCTGGCGCCCCCTACCGAGCACGTCACGCCGCTCCGACTTGGGCGCATCTACGAACGGAACCGACCCACACCCGATTGCCAGCCACAGATTGTAGAAGAATACATCCTGGAGACCGACAAGTCCCCTTCTAGTCATGGAAATGGCTGCTTCCATATACGACTGTCGATATTGCAAAGGCCATCGGATCAAGAGTTTCTGGGGGAGCTGTATGTGGATAGGGATCACGTGGAGGGTGAGAGGAACGGTGCTTCGTGTCGGTTTACTTTAGGTAAGTCATTTTATTCCTTATTCTTTATAGCACAGGAAACATACATTTTAGACAACTTTGAACTAAGCACAGTTATTAGGAGAGAGAGATTGAGTAATAACTGAATTGGTCAAAGTGCTTTTGCAAGAAGTTTAGAAGCCTTTGAAGTTTTGCCATAATTTTCCAAAAGATGCTCTCTCGATAAACAGCCAGAATCGAACAAAAACTTTTGTCTCAATGTTATTTAATGTTTACAAATATTTAGAGAAATGTTAGCTCAATTGACATTGGTACATCTTTCGTATTTTAAAATCCCTTATAATATTAGATGTATTACTTTCGACAATAGGTTTTGAAATGAAGAAGTAAGAACTGTAAACCGGTAAATTAATTCCAGGTACGCGCCAACACGCCAGTAAATACATAACGCAATTCACCGAGATATTCACGGAGGAGGGCCGGAAGGCGGTGCGGATCCGGCACACGATGCCAGGGCAAGTGCCACGGGTGTCCTTCACAGGCGATATCAGAGAAGTGGTGAGATTGTCTGTACAAGTTTTTTACTGACTAGCCCGCGCTTCGCACTCATTTTCGGGATAAAATGTCTTTCATGCTTTATATTACGCCTAATAAGGTAAGTTGCTGTGTTTGTTTGTAGGATGTTGCCTATTGGTGCTTAAACTGACAATGAAAATGAAAAAAGACAATGAAATGTTTTTTTATTGCATAGAAACATGGTTAAAGTAATTCCAAATTCTAAATTAAACAATTAGGTTTTTTACATAGCTTTAACATTTACTATGTATGTTTTATATTACTAGTATATACTTATAGTCTTGCACGCTTTACCTATTTTTATGGGAGGAATAGTAGTCTAGCTTTTATTCCAGGGCCAGCTAGTCTAGATGACTTTCATTTTGTTACAAATTTCTTGAAACTCAGTTGCTATACAATTCCAGGGTCAACAGTTGCTGCTACAGCAACGAAACGCGGCTGCAGTCGCCGCCTCCAATGCCGTCAACGCGCAACGGACCGCCAACACACCTGTCGCGTAAGATATAGTTGAACCATTTGTACAGGGCGATGCATTCTAATGGTCAATGGAGGCACAAGAGTATTTTGTTTGAACCCTATCTTCACAACGTAAGGCACACATTTCTATAAAGATAAATAAAGACGCGTGTGTTAGCGATCATTTCGAGGGATGCGTGCATTTTTTTTAAAGTAAGTAAGGTACTGTAGAGATAGGGTTCAATATTCTATCAAAATCTTCAAAAATTCCTTTCGATTATTACAATACAATACAATAAAAAAAATCTTTATTGAACACCATAATCAAATCAATCATTACAAAAATACATTATATGCGACATTTACAATGGGCGGCCTTATCGCTTAGAAGCATATTATTAGCTTGGATTATTTTGTGCCATGCATTACCAAAATTTTCGTTTGTACCCTAAGGGTGTAAAAGTTATGGGGAGGATATCAATAGTCTTTTGTGACCTACGGAAGGAAATGCGTAATGTGTTTAGAAAGTTAAATATTTTGCGGCACTAAGGCACGGATTTCATTAGACTTTAAAATTGCCAACATATCAAACGTATAACAACTTGTTTTGAGGCGTATATAAACGAAACTAATTTTGGGGCTATTTTGTGTTTCGTCGTCGTCGGTGAAATTCTAGGCCATCGCACAGCTCAATGTACCATATTTACTGTCAACTTTTTATAATGATATATGGTATGGTATTATAATAATTAACCATGATCTCGGGCCATAAAGTGACCCGGTCCTTTGGAAGGCTTGCGTGGGGCCGAAGCCAACAGCACAGAGGCCCTTTGAGAAGTTAATCTAAAGGCGATGGCTACACATAGCGGGTATCATCCTCGGGTGCACAATATGATACATCCAAAGATGGTATCAACCAGGTGTAGAGACTATTGCAAAGAAAAATGAAAGAAATAAAACCAGGTTATTGTGATGGATGGATGGACTGGGTAATCGGGCTATAGGGGAGATTGCGGACGTCTGCCATAAACAAGTCAATCATAATGTTAAGAAGAGCGGCAGACGGTGGCTTGCCGAATGCTGGATGGGTTCCTTAAAAAGCCGGAGTAAATTAATAATAATAATTATTATTATTATTATTCGTTTATTTCGGATTTCATGTAATCTGAAATAAACGAATAATAATAATTATCTGCGTTGCTTATTGTGCACATTTATTATTTCAGAAGCGCAACAATAGCAGCTCCGACCACGATACCAACCCGGCAGTTACCTATATTAGTAAGTTACATTACCTCAGGTTCAAGGTGAACTGAAAGCGAGCGATCATAGCGATTTTTTCAAGAGTTTGATAAGTGTTTATCCCTTTCTTGAGTTTGATAAGAATTAAATTATTTTTTATGAAATATTTTTATTTTTATGAATATTAATGAAATATCCCTTTCTTTGGAGGTAGGGGTCAAATTCAAGGGGCTTTAAAGTGTGGACTTTAAGGCACTTACTTTGTATTGCACTATAACTAACGCTGTCGCTTATTTCAGCAAGCGCAACTACAAGTCGGTAACGTGAGTACCGGCAACGTTGTAACAAACATTGGTAACGTTGTCACGAACGTCGCCAACGTCGGCAACGTTGTCACAAACGTTGGCAACGTTGTCGCGAGCGTTGGAAATGTCGGTAACATTACGAATGTTGGAAATATCCCCAATGTCGCAACCGTTGTTGGGAATGTTGGAACCGTTGTCGGGAATGTTGGAACTGTTGTTGGGAATGTCGTTGGGAACGTTGGAACTGTTGTTGGTAATGTGATGACACCGGAGTCATTGAAGCAACAGCCTTCGCCAAGCACGCCGAGGCTTTCACCGCAGGTCAGTTTTGTTATAATTATCAAATATTCCCACAACATTGAAGTGAATGTTAAATGAATAACTAAATTAATGTATATACATAAATTGTTACTATTATAAATCTGGTTTATTTTACTTTTTGGCTTAGTACATAATTATAAATGTACCTACACACTTTTCTCCTTAAGTGAACTCTGTTCTTTGAGAAATAAATATCTTAACACTTTGACTGCGGTTTTTTTTCGACGACTGCGATCTTTTTTTTTACCTAAAAAATTCGTGCTGCCGCTCTACACAGCGGTTGTGTTGCGCCGCACATGCGTTTCGTTCGAAAAATATTACAGCTCTGCTGAGTCACAAAGATCTGTATTTTCTCAGCCGCTGCGCTAGTGTGGATTTACGGATATTAGTCACTTGTAGAAAATTGTGCGTTTTCAGCACTCAAAGTGTTAAACAAAAAAATTTATTCAGAAAATAATAAAACTTTAATAATTTCAGGCTACAACGAATCAACTGTTAGCGCAGCAGCTAACTAATCCCCAACAGCCGTTGAACACGCAAAAAATGCAGGGCACAATCATACACATACAACCACAATCTTTGATGTCCAGTTCGGCCACCTCACAGGTACCTCATGTTTATATTTTGGTAAACTATATCTGCTGTTGCAAAAACTAAACTAATTGGATAGTACTTTATTTGTATGTCGCCGTACTTTTTAAAGGAACACCAATTAATTTAGTTTTTACTAAACTGATTTAATTAGACATGTATTTTCAAACTAAAATGAAGTTCCTCGGTTGCAATTGCTAAATACGTTTACTTAAATCTTCTGTTTCACCTTTATTTTATGCTGAGCATTCTGATCTTCAAAATGAGGGGGTTTGCCGTAACTACGCTTGGCAGACGGAAATCGTTCGAATCTTGTTTATCGCAGTGAAGGTGTTGAAAAACATCCGGAAGGAAGCTTACTTTGATAGCTGATGTGTAACTATATTTCTAGCCAATACCTAATATTAAACCTGTTACCTTCTTCACCAGGCACAAAACATTCAATACACGACGTCGACCATAGCGTCGCAGCAAAAAACCACCGCCGCTAAACCTCGCACGACCAATCCGGCGATCAGTGCGTTAGTCACTAGTCTTATGAACTCCGCTCAGCAGTTTCAACAAGGTATCTTTACTCTTTGAAATACTTAGGCCCGTATTTTGAAAACTTGCTCAGTCATTGATCTGAGTAATGCTTATGACTTACAAAAGCGTTACTCAAGCATGGATCGATGACTGAGCAAGTTTTCATAATACGGGCTTACGGGTCGTATTATGAAGTAGGCTTCTGAATCTAAGAAAATTTAAAGACTGAAATACGATTCCTATTCAAAGGTTTTTTAGTGCGTAAGCCCTCACACTCAGGGTTTTGGGATATTATTATTACATTTCTTAATAACATGATTGGTGAAAATTTGCAATTTGTTTATTTTCTAAAAAAAAAACTATTAATTCGGAGGACCTAAACTGTTAACTCAAAAGTCTGAATTGATAACCAGCACCTTTAAATAGTTTTGTTTGAATTTAATATTTTCTGAGAAGATTGTTATTTACTTTATCACCATTCTCCCATTAGTCCCAATACGCGTCTCTTCTACGCGTTTAGTTCCCCGCGCCATCATTTTCTCGCACGGCCTTGATTTTTGTTACGTCTTTCCAGCGGCAGCAAACCAAAACGCAGCTAAAGCAGTCGCCAGTTCTGGGAACAGCAATCCAACGATACTCAACCTATTAAACAGTGCGCCCGCGGCCATGACGAATACACCGCATGGCACTAACTCAGAGACCAGAGAAGTACACAAGTTGATGCCTCGGGTATCCATAAGCGGGGCCAGGCTTGTAACGAGCACCACTGCGTCTCATACACTACCTACATATACACAGCAGGTAAAAGTCTCGTAGATAAAGATGGGCACTGAAAATTACTGCCTTTGTCGTGCTTTTCCGCTTAGACTATATAAGATCAAATGTCTAAGCTATGATCTAAGCGGAAAAGCACGGTACAAGAGAGCATGAGAGGCGGATATTTTCAATCCCAATATTTATCAACGCGATTTATATTTATAACTTGACTTAGAAAACCGCAGTTAGGCTGGTCACCGTTTGGTGTGGAAAGAAATGACGGAGTCCTTTCTCGAGTAGTGGGACACTATAGGATACAAAACGTAAATAAAACATAATTACACAGCACTTTTTAACCTTTTAACTGGGTAAACGTGTTGTTGAGTGGAGACCACGACTGGGCAAACGTGTGTAAGGCCGCAGTTTGGGTGAAGACTGATAACGATGGCATGGTGCCTTTGTCCAGCTGTGGACTATTATGCGCTGCTAATGATGATGGTGAGTATATTCAGCTTACTAAATTAGTTTAAAAATGTTCTTGCTTCTTTAAAATTGTCTGATCGTTACCTTTGGTTGGAACTAAGTAAGTGCAATAACATAATGGTAATTTTTTATCCCTTTAAAATGCATAGGTCGGGTGTCCTTAATGAATGTATATTAAATACCTACCTAATAACCTTGAAGGTGCGTGTGCGCCCCGCGTATACGCACTTTAGAGGTCATCCACCCTATATTACTTAGGTCAGCTACCCGTACACTTATGGTTATCATTCTCCAGGGTGTTGCCAACGTTCAAGTGATGGGTGGCTACCGCGATTCGGAACAGACGAATGTTTCGAGTAGTGAGAGTGCGCTATTAGAGCGTTTGATGGGCGGAGATGGCAATACCGCCCCCACCGCGCAAACGCAACCTCAACAAGTGTGCCATTTACAGGTACACAATTTTCTTTTTGTCAAATGGCTTTACAAGAAATGTTGGTATGAGGGCTGTCTCAAATTTCCATATTATGTTTTTTCGTCAACATGCAACAGGCCGACCGTTAACTATTAAACGGCGCTGTAAATTGCTACTTTTGTAAATTGTGCGCTGTAAATTGCGACGAAAAGAGTCTGCATTGCATTGCCCCTTTATATTAGTCGTTTGACAATAACTCTATTTCATTTAAATCACATTAATGTACAATTTCCACGTTTCAGGGACTCAGCTTAACCTCCCTCCAAGGCCTACAAAGTATCCAAGGCCTGCAGAACGTACAAGTACAAATCCCCGGCCTCTCTGCACCTATCTCGCTTTCTCTAAATGTGTCGGGCGCGCCAAGCGGGCTACTCGTCTCTGTCCCACCTACGACGTCGGTGGTACTCGGAAATCAACCGTCGGTGTTATCTTTACCTATAGGTAATTTAATTTATTAAGTCATCCAACTGCGAACCTATGAGTCAAATTTGACATGTTTATGTGAAAAAGTTTTTAAGTTATAAGGGGGTCAAAAGTGTTTTTTCACACTCACTTGTTATCCCTAATTATCTGATAGCCATGTACTTGCAGAATTCGAATCGAGAGCCTGATATTTGTAGCGTTTAAGAGCGAAACAGAAATTTCATTTTTAAAAGCGGAATGTTTTGTCCTTAATCTATTTTTATGCAGAAATATGATTTGTTTTGTATTCAGTATACATAATGTCTAAAAACATCTCGGAGTTGTTTCTCTAAATCAGTGATCACGGCTATTTTGATGATGGATGACTTGTTTCAGCTCAACTAATGTCAGGTGGCGTCCGTGGCGCGGTGCGTCCTAACGTGCAAGTGGTGCGATCACGTCCCGCGCCCCGCCCCGCGCCGCGCGCCCCGCCGCGCCTGCCCGGCCCTGCCGTACCAGCGCCCCCGCACCCCGCGCCTGCCGCCTCCCCCGCCGCCGCAGGTATCATTTCAATCTAAATCGGGTAGGCTTTCTTCGCAGTGGAGTAAGGGAAACGTCTTAAGCATCTTAGAGAGCAGTAGGCCTAGCACGGGGGTTATTGTATAGGGTAAAATAGACAAAAATTACGTCATATCCTCATGGTATGCGACAAATATTTGAAACCTATCCCTGCAACTTAATTTACGCAAACGCCTAATAATTTACGCAATGTATGACGATAATCATCAACCTATAATAGTTCATTGCTGAAAATGGCCTGCGCTAATGAGCGCCATATTAGCGCACTGTCTTCAGCTTGCCGCATCAACCATCTGCCGGCAGTCTTTCATCCCACCTGGCCAGAGGGCGTCCTACACTACGTAAGAAGAGAACACGTTTTCCCTAGCGGTCGTCGGCTCTTCGCGATATATGACCGGCCCACTACCACTTCAGCTTGCTAATTCTTTGAGCTATAACTTTGGTTCTTCTGTCGAACAATTTCGTTACGAATCTTATCCTTCAAATAGACTCGGAGCATAGCTCTTTCCATAGATTGCTGAGCTTCTTTGAACTGGTGTTCAAACCTTGTCGTGAGAGTCCATGTATGATAATGCGATGTCATTTTTCTCTATACTACCTCAAAACATCATTCCCCGTGCTAGACCGTGCTAGCGTGGCCTTTACCACGCTGTGTGAGAAAGTGTCAGTTAGTGTGCTCACTTTGCTCGGTACGCTGATAATTTGCGGTTCACGTCGCTTGCCGTACTGGATAATGAGTCAATTCTGTCAAACACGACCTAACGAATCGATCAATGTTCTGGTGAGTAACACTAATGTTGAAGGCAAAACTTATTTGTTAATTAGTAGGGTAATCTTATCTCTACTAGTCCTATTTTAAAATTTAATTCCCTAATGTAAAGGTATATAATCCCGAGTGATAAACGAAGATGATTATAAATATACTGTCTAGACTAGAATGTAGACTTTAGATAGCAAAGAAAAAATCACAAAACCTCAAAAACCTATTACAGGAACAGCACAATTCATAACGCAAGCGCACCAAGTGAGACGGAAATCGAACCCAGACAGTTCATAGTTTTTGCTTCAACTGCTGTCGGATTTCGACGTGTTCGATAGTGAGCTGTGACGATAAACGCTATACTTAGTGTACAAAGTGACCCTAAAGTGAAGGTTAAATCCGTCAGTGGGGGTCAAAAACAATTTAAAGTCGAGAACAGGGTGGGATGTGCAGAATAACCCATGGACAATATCGGTTTCTTGTACTTTACGTGGCAAGTGAAATGTTTGTAAGACGCGCTTGTCAAGTTGATGTTCGATGTTTGGGGGACTACCCATCATGCCACGAAACTCTAAGTGCAAATAAATGTAAGTGCTTTCGAACAATATATTAAATATAATAATGAATAAGGTATAAACTTCAGTAAATTTTGGAATACTATTATTACCATGTTTGATTTATGAAAGGTGAGCCAGTGACGGTTGTTAGCAAAATCACGCCTATCAAAAACCATAATTATTTTTCAGTTTAGTAATCACGAGAAATCGACAATCAGAATTTTGACTTATAACGATATCTACTGAAAATTGGTCATCTTTATTGATTGGCAACAGATATCTTTCTCAGCTCTTGGCATGATTCTCTAGCGAATGTCTTTGAGCTCATCTTACATTATTCAGACTATAGTAAGGCGAAATTTGTATCGCTCACTTGCTTTAAATGGTAAAATCTTTATTTTGGGAGAGGTATCTTTATTAGAGACTATGCTTACTTCCGAATAATCAGACGCAACTCAGATTTAACAAGTCTCAAGTCACGAATTTAAGAAAAAAAAATTAAGAAATCACGGTTTGAGACGAGCTTAAATTTGAGTTGCGATTGACTATTTAGGGGTAAATCTATCGGTAGACTGAATTCTAGCTACAGCAATTTAAAAACTGCCATTTTTCTCCTGTCTTTCTAGTCTTCTATAATATTATATACCACTTGTAAACTATCTTAAGCTTGAAACTACTTTAAAATATTTTGATACTATACAAGTGTGCTTTAAATTCTTGTGGATTCTGTATTGTTTATTCGCAATTAAGTTATGAACTCATTCTTATCGCTTTATGGCAGTTCCAGTGTTCAGATTTAGTAGATGTATACATAGAATAATATAGTTTGATTTAATGCATCAATGTGTATTAGGATAATGTGTTGTTTATTTAACTGTTAACTTAAAATGTATATTTTTGCACTAATGTTAGAAATCAATTTTATTACGTATATTATACAACAGAAATAAAATATGTAGGTAATAAATTTAACAGAGCCTAAGATAAATTACTAATAAATAATACAACATAATATCACGTCACGGGTGATGCTAGAAGATTGAGGTAACCTAGGTTTACCCGAGTTTACTTAGTAATACCCACTCTCAGATTTTTATTTCATTATTTATTCTAACATTAGCCAGCAAGTGCTAGGTAGACCTAGATGAGAGTGGGTAAATTCCGAATTAAAATTTATTTCTCCTGATATTTAGACTTTACCGATAAGGTTGTGTAAAACTAATCAAACCCATGTAACCCAAGATTCCTCGGTACTTCTAACTGTACCCGTAACACATAAAAATAACATTTTTTTTTTGTTTTTAAGGGGAAGTTGTGCCTTGCGCCTTAAATAACTATTATGAATAGTATAATTAATTATCCGCATCATCCCAAGAATCTATGCAATGCAATTTATGCAGTGTAAACTCGTAGGATAGGAACCGAACTGTGTAAGTAGGAGTATATTAAGAATGTATATTTTTGCAATACGCTTTCATGTGAAGAAATCTTTAAATAATATAATTTAGATCAAATATACTAAATTTGAGTAAACCCTGAGTTATATTACAAATATACCATGTTATGTGTACAAAATACTGCCTAATTTTGTATCTATATTTATAAAGTTATTCAAAATGTACATATGTATGCTATTCTATTATAGAAAATAATTTAGACTACTAAGGCCAGTTTGAATGTTAAATGATTGGAAGTAATAGTTTTTGTAATGCTTTTTAGATACCTATTTATAATATGGAGAATAATTTGTTTCGTATTATCATTCATTACTCACATTCTGTCTCCCAAAGTTCTTTGGTAAAGGAAAGTTATCTACTACATGCAACGTGAATAGACTAAGGCTCTGATAGTTTGTCAAGAAATCTCGATAAAAGAATGAAAATCATAGAAAATAACGATTAGTATTAGTTTGATTAAAAGCTCTCATGGGCTGAGAACCTGTGACCGCCAGACCTTCGTCATTTAATAAAAGCTTAGTGTTTGTCAGCGTATGCCCCAATATATGTAGGAACAATAGATAGATAGATAGATAATTCTTTATTGCACACTTTGTATAAAATAACGACGTAAAATAAAAACTTATAAAACTAGATACAATTGGCGGTCTAATCGCTCAAGAGCGATCTCTACCAGACAACCATGGATGGATAGGATAGTGGACAGTATCAGGGGATCTGTTCCTGATTCTGATCAATCACCGGTTATGGATTTTGTGTCATAGTGGCTTTAGCAGATATCAGCTAGCAAAAAAAGTGTTGAATGTCCATCAAAAAGTTGATATAGATTGTGATTTCTAATACTATCCCGAAGTTGATACAAAAAAATGGATCTATGGAGTAAGTATATCATAAAGAATTTAAGATGAGACTTTGCTCAAGTACTTGCCAAAGAATTTCAGGGCAAGGCCACTATGCAAAGTGTCTCGCATTCTAGAAAACACTTTTTGGTAGTTCAAATATCAAAGTGCTTTATTTCCTTTAAACCTTACAGAAAACGTCAAAAATTTCAGATTAAATAGTAAAACTAGGAAATAAAGTGAACAATACAATAATAATATATACCTAATCTTGTTCTTTTTAAAGTAATAATAAATATTTTTACATTAAAAATAACAAGATTTAACTCGTCCCAAGCCTTTTTATCCTCTAGATCAGCGGTCGGCAACACGCGGCCCGTGAATGTTTTGGAAATAAGTTATAAATATCAAAATAAATGCAATAATTAATGAATGAAAAAGGCAAATCTATTCCAGAGCTAACAGATACTCAATGGTTAATAGACCTTGGATTTTTGAGAGATATAACTCATGAATTAAATACACTGAATATATTTGGCCTCGAGGTAAAAACAAAAATCTCTGATATGCACACAGACGTAAAGGCATTCCAAATGAAAAACATTGGTATTCGCTTCTCGTCTCACAGATGAGCATTTGAGAGCCATTCTACCAATTGCAACTACAAATATGACAGCTAACATACAAGAAATAGCCTCCCAAATGCAACCTCAGACATCACGCTGAAATTTGTATAAAATCAGTTACCTATTTAGGTAGGTACTTTGTGGTTTTCATTTTTGAATGATTTACGGTGGTTATTTTTCTAGCTATAAAGCCCAAACATATAAACATGATGTGAATATTACGTGTATGAATTAAATTCCGTCTGTTTTGACAATTTTTAATAGCATTTTAATTTTTCTATGGGATATGACCAATTATACGTAGGTATATTGAGCTTCTAGGGTTAATGTCGCAAGTGCGGCCCGCTTCTAGTTTATTTTGCCACCGTGTGACCCTTGCTTGCCAAAAGGTTGCCGACCGCTGCTCTAGGTAATCTGATATTTTGTAGTAAGCCTTTTTACAAAGGATATTTTTGAATTTATTCGTTGATAATTTTTGCAACTCACGTGTAGTTTTGTTGTAGGAGCGTATAAAGTGCCCTTTATTACATTAATCTTGTGTAGTCTAGTTGTGGGCAAAGCAAGTTTATTCTTATAATTTATAGTATTTAAATTATGTATGTCACTCTTTTTAGGGAACCGATTGCTATTTATATGAGAGTACAACAAGTTTTCATAAATATATTGACATGGTACTGTCATTCATTTGACGACCGATGTGGCGCGGTAGGCGAAGGTCCGATTCGATCCCGCCTCGGAACAATTGTGTGTACGATCTGCAGATATTTGTTCCAGGTGTTCTGGTCGTTTAATACGTATAATAAAAAATATCTATCTATGTAATGCTCGCGGATGATAGCTCGAATAAATTGGAGTAGTCTCCCAAACGTGATCTTTGATGGGATCCCTGTTGCGCAAAGTGAAACCGTTAAAAATTTGGGGGTCCTCATTGATAGAAATCTGTCGTGGGGACCACAGATATCTGAAACCAGCCGCAGGATGTTTGCTTCTGCTGGTTCTCTTAGAAGGCTGCGTAATTTCTTACCCATTGCCACTAAAATTTCTCTTGCACAATCTCTCCTACTTCCAATTCTCGATTATGCCGATTCATCCTTTCTTGATCTTACTGAGCAACAGTTAGACAAACTTGAGCGCCTGCAGAATGTCGGGATAAGGTTTATATTTGGCTTGCGCAAATATGACCATGTCTCGGAATTTCGCAGGAAGCTCAAGTGGTTACCTACACGGCTTCGCCGTAATTCTTATATTCTATCTCTTCTCTATAATATTCTATTTCTGGCATCTGCACCCCCTTATCTCAAAGAACGTTTCACCTTTCTTCATCTTTCTCACACTCTTTCTCTCCGCTCTTCTTCAACCCTTATGCTTCAAGTACCTGCTCACTCTACTTCCTTCTTCGCCCAATCCTTTACTGCCCAGGCTGTGCAACTATGGAACTCATTGCCAATATCGGTGAGGCGTGCTAAGTCATTACCAACCTTTAAAACACTGTTAAAAGAGCACTATTTGTCCTGCTGTCATTAAGCGCATACCTGAGATTCTATGATTATAAGTAGTATATTTTATGATATATATGTAGTATATTTCTATGTAAGTACTATAAGTATTTTATTTATAATATCCCATAACTTACAAGCACACAGATCCCCTGGTACTGTCCACGATCCTATCCATCCATGGTTGTCTGGTAGAGATCGCTCTTGAGCGATAAGACCGCCAATTGTACTTAATTTTTAAGTTATTACTGTACATAGTTTATATTTTAAGTGCAATAAAGAATTTTCTATCTTCTATCTATCTAATGTATTGTATTATGTATATCCGTTATCTAGTACCCATAACACAAGCTCTTCTTACCATGGGGCTAGATAATGCTGTGTGAATT
Source organism: Eupithecia abbreviata (assembly GCA_943735965.1). Lineage (NCBI taxonomy): Eukaryota > Metazoa > Arthropoda > Insecta > Lepidoptera > Geometridae > Eupithecia > Eupithecia abbreviata. Next base: position 6,749,912 of record OX030977.1, on the reverse strand, counting down.
GTCCAGCATTATTTATTATGTTTATTTCTTTGAATTTATCACGTAGTTTCCTGAGATATCCCATTGAGACAAGATTGCACGAACATCCCTCTTCTGCAGCACACAAGCACGGACAAAAGGGTGTTGATATCTGCAGCGTTCCCCACAGCAGTACCTTACCTATGCCATAAGACATAATATTAAGAAAGTAGCTGAAATAGATTAGTCTAGGTCGAGAAGTATCAACGTCTATAGTAGGTATGACGGATTTTTTGAATACCGTTACCTTAGGAATAAGAATGTCTTAAATTTCTAACGTTTCTCCTTTACGTTAACATCAACCTTAACTTGTTTTACATTTGGTAGAATAAATCTTATACTTTTCTTTTTATTTGCGTTAAGAAAACGATTATTGGCACAAACCAACGACTGCCTTTGAGATTGCATTATTCACATCGTCGAAATTAAACTTTTTGTGGTGTAATTTATAAATTAATAATGTTTCATCAGCAAACAATACAATCACGTGATTATTCTTAACAAGATAGGCCGGTCATTAATATAAACTTAAAATAGGAAAGAACCGAGAACACAGCCCTGCAGTACATTTAACCCTTTGTAGCCTCGCGTGACAGTTCTGTAACAAACCCTTATAATCCGGCTAAAAATTATAGGTACTAAACATTTCTGTTGTATTGGGTGTGCCTGTCAAAACAGTGTACATGTATGTGAATAAATAAATAAATAAAAATAAAATAAATAATATTTAAGTAGGTACCTACATTCAAATCAGTGTCACTGTATAGTAAGTAACATACCACACCACACCGAACATTTTAGTATTAAACACAATTCATAGATGGCTAACTTGTTGATCTTAGTGAGTTTGAATTTCTTTGAAGTTGATTGAAAGTAGGTTTTTGAAAGTGACAAACTGAAACTCTTTGAAACTAAGAAATTTGTCATTTTTTCCTAAAATGTCAAACAAAATCAATAATACCTAATAAATTTTTAAGAAATACGTGTTTTTTTATTAGTCTATACTTGTCATAATTATGTCAAAGTCATTAAAAATTATATGATCTTGGGCTACAAAGGGTTAATGTGAACTCGTAACTCCTCTTAGTACTAACACAAATGTATAGTAAATTAAATGTAGTCGTTTGTTATTCCTCAATAAATAAAATCGTATACTAATCATTCAATTAAGATGTAATAAGACCCAAAGAGTGGTTCCTTATTCCATAGTAATATAGTTTCCTGATACATTTTGAACGCAATCGAATGCATTTGACAAGTCGCAAAAAGTCTGAAGCATCAAAAATATGCGATACTAACTCACAAACAACTGATGCAGATCAACTACTGATAGGTTCACCGGCATCAGTAGTAGACCTGCCGCGAGTAAACCCAAATTGCTTACAACATTGTAGCGGGATATTGCCATTCGAATGTCTTAATTGATTGATGTAAAATAAACTCTTCAAGTAATATTATAAAATTCCGCTTATATACTATGGCGAAAGTCCAACTTAATTTTATGCGTCTGGGCAGGCTAAAGCCACTATAAAAGTGTGTGGAAGAAACTGAATTTTTGGTACAAATTCCACAATTTTGTTATCCAATATCAGCCAAAACCACTACGATCCAACCATCATAATCTTGTGTTCGTCCCTACCTGTGTTGGGGGCTTACGATGACAAACTATCAGGTTTTTATTTCGTTGTCTATAAATACAAATGAAATAAATGTGTACCTAACCAAATATTTTGTCTTGTTGTGTTTGATAAGAACTAGGTAACGCTATGAATTTCAGATTGGTCCTATAAAAAAGTTTTAATAATTTCAGGTAGGTATAGGTATATTAAAAATGAAAATACAACTTCACTAATCTCTCTTGTTCTGTATTCACAGAAACACGGCTATGCGCTAACGGTCTGCGTCAAAATAAGTCGTAGATAAATTTACAGTCTCATTTTGTAAAGTTGGGTATCTACGGAGTAGGTGGCGGGTAGGTACCTTATCGAATCATTTAACTCTGACAATCATACTAAGGCTGTCTGTCTATTGATGTGGACCGAGGCAGTGGAGCGGAGATTTATGCAATATTTATATGGAATTTTATCAAATCTTTGCCCTGGTTCAGTGGACCAATGATATTTCTTAAAACCTCCGCCCCGCGCTGCCTCGCTCGCTCCGCATCAATGGACAGGCCTTATAATCAAAACTCATTCATTGATACTTCACCTTAACTTAGGGTCTATTTTACCACACATTAAATGTGATAAAATTGACCCTATGATTTATTTCTTTAGTTTCTTCTGAGATCTGTTTCATTATCTCAAAGTTCCGCTTGTTTTTAGCATTATTCGTTCTAAATATTATTATGATTCCTACTTAGTCTAGGTCATCCCATTGCAGGTTAAAAGCCTTATTCTAGTATGAGGTTCATACTTTTCTATTTTACCTTGTAAATTGTATTTAAATAGATATAACGTATAAGTAAGTCGTTTTCCTATAAATTATGAAATCCCTAATTCCTAATGAATTTATTTATGTAGTAAACTAAATAACATTAAACTACACAATGTACCTACACAAGCAATAATCTTACAATGCAAAAGATTTGTAAGCTGCATATTTAAATAATGCGTTTAAAATTATATTTGTAACTTAGAAACAGCATTACTGTAATCGACCTTGACTTTGACTTAGGTAATACTTTAACGTTATAACGTTAACATTCATTTCGGTCGTCGATCGGCTCCGTCCAGCCAGAAAGTTGTTTTTTAGTGGGCACCATATTGGAAACCGAAATCGTATCTGCCCAGTCTCCCTGGATGGCCCATTCAATGGCAATGAGAGATTTTAGGGTAATCGAACAGCTGCTGCTGGTCAAGTCCAAAGTGGTCGTATTGCTTAGCCAGACAGGTAAGTTAGATAGAACGAAGATAATGATAAATTATACGTTTTTGGCGACTAAACAACAATAGACCCTGCCTTACAGAATCTACCTACAGCAAGCGAAGCGAGTTTCTAAAATTTTGAAGTTCTAGATGTGTTGTGATTGTGCGTGCGTGAGTGGTCGTTGTTGTCCCAAGAGCTAACTGGCACCCTTTGGAGCTTGGTACCCGGGGCAGCAGCCAGAACAAAAAAATATCTTAATGTGAACAATTGACTGGTCAAGAAAGAGAAGTTTTGCGAACGGAGCAAGCCGCGAAAATTAATAATTTTCGTTAGATTTTTGTGTTATTTTCTAAAGGGGGGGTCGGACCCACTCGTAACCACGCATTGATATGATAACTATTAAACTGCTATAGGTAGGTACATAGAATAGGTACTAGCAATTTCAAGTGAGTTGTTGATCTCATTTGTTATATTATAAGCGAGAATATAATAAAATAAATAAATAAAATAAATTTGTAAAGTTTTCTTACGTAAATTGGTATTATTTCAAAAGGAATGTATTATCCGACGAATGAGCTATTGTTAGGACGCAGACCGTTGTTGTACATAATTTTGTTAAAAACTAATCACTCAAAGATGGGTTGTAACTGTGTGGGTTGTAACTGTATTAAAGCATGTTTTGGTTAACTATTTAGTTTGTACCTAGAGCTGTAATATGATAAGTATATTTTTATGTTTGACTAGCATAGGTGCCTAACCTACCGACTAACATATTTGTCAAGAATTAATTATAAAAAAATATATCGCGTTGACATTCGTTTTTGTGTTTATGTAGCTAAATTTATATTTTTTAATAAAAGTAACCTGGAATAGGTACGTTTTTTTCAGTTACCGTTCATATTGTTGATGAAAAAATACGAAACTATGAGAAGTAGAGAAAATTCATGAGCTCGTAATTGAATATAGAGTTTTCACCTCGTATCTAAAATGAAATGAACCCATTGATTTTTCGGAGAGAAGGTTGAAAGACCCCGTATTGTACCTAGAGAATTCTTTGTGTTTCTCTTCAATATTTGCTGATCGTACTTACAAAAATTTATCCCAAGGCGGGAATTGTACCCGTATTCCAAAAAGTGGTCTGGACTTTAAGAAGATTGATTAGGGCGCCGCCATGCGCCATCTAGTAAAGTATGGTGGAACCTAATATGGGCTTTTAAAGTTTTGTTTTGGTGAAGATGGTGAAGACACCGCATATTTTTTCTCGATGGTTCCGTAGATAGGGATTTATCTTTCTACTTATAGTAACGATCAAGACCCTGATTTCTTCCGTCCATGTATGGTTCAACTTTAACTTCTTGCTAGATGGCTCTGTCTCTGGATTGACGCAATTCTGCCACTGTCCGTCTCAGTTTCAAGCAAAGTTCCCATGGCTGACATAAATCACGCGTGTTAAGGAAATTTTAACGCGAATAATTCGTAAAAACGTTATTCACGTTAAATTCCGCCTTAACATGCGTTAATCGCGCTAAAATTACCGTAATAATGCTGATAACGCGTGTTACGTTATGTGTTAAATAGCATGGTAGCCCTACAGACACATTGTCAATAAAAGAAGTCAAGCCATGGCTGACATGACAGTGACAGATTGTCAAGACACGTATTCTGTCTGCACGCACGTCACGTACCTATCGTTCGGTGTTTTTCATTCTGTGTATTTTCTTTGAATTTGATTTGAGCAAAATCTAAATTACAAGTAATTCACGGAGTTGGTTGATGTATTTGCCTATTCTTATAATATTGAAGTGATTTGTACAATTAAGGTAAGCTGTGTACGACACCGCATTACTACAGGAGTGTTTCTTTTTATAGAGGTATTTCTGTGTTTTGAATCGTGGCTGTAGTGGATCTTTCATGAAACTCACTAGTTTGTTTTAGATTAGGATGGCGGGCGTAGAACAGTCGTGCTATACACTAATCAATTTCCCGACGGACTCTGAACCTTACAATGAGATGCAACTCAAGCTGGACCTGGGTAAGATTTTATTTATCCTACCTGAGTTCCTTTATTAGCTAAGAATCAGCATAATATTTATTGTTGTACAGGTAAAAGTAGTTCTGTTAGAAACCTTTTCATTTTGTTTTTAGAAAAAGGTGACACAAAGAAAAAGATAGAAGCATTGAAAAAAGTCATCAGCATTATCCTTTCCGGAGACAAGGTCCCCGGGATCCTGATGGTGATCATCAGATTTGTGCTGCCACTCCAAGACCATACAATCAAGAAACTCCTTCTCATTTTCTGGGAGATTGTGCCAAAAACTTCTCCAGATGGAAAACTCTTGCAAGAGATGATTCTTGTTTGTGATGCCTACAGAAAGGTTGGTGACTTACTTTTCATTTTTTATTTAATCACAAACAATCAACAGCACAATTTATAAAACCTTAATTTATTATGTTATTACCAAGGGTCGGAATAGGTAGAGTTTTTAAGTACCTAATGACGAAAAATACCTAGGATAACATAACATGGATACGCCTTTTTAATCCCTGGATTGGGTATTGATTAAATGTTTTCTAAATTTCAGGGATTGATATTATTGTCTTCTAAAACATTTCTTTGTATGTTAAACACAAATTAAGTAGCGTAAAACACCTGGCCTTCCTCCAGTAGTTGGCCCCAAACTTTAATTATGTTAAATTAGTAAGATGTTTTGGATAGGTACATAAAAATAGTAATTTTAGTTACGAGATAAGCACACTCGTGCTAAAATGTTAATTTTAAGTACTTAGTATAAGTAATATGTTTTGTTTTTCTCATTTAAGTAAACAGTTTGTGTTCTTTGAAAAATAAAGATTCTTTAAACCGAGATTAGACCAGGGCCGGGGGAGGTGGGGGGTTGTAGGTTTTGGTTAGGCGTTAAGCGTTTAGGTTTTTACACTAAAACTTATTCAGGAGATCTGTGCTCATAAAGAAAATTACAATCGAATTATAACTAGTACAGTGGATTTCACTTATTACGAAATTTGTTGTAGCGACCGTTTAGCAATAGCGACTTTAAATCTAAGTCACTTGAATATAAAGCATACTGTAGTACAAAATTTATGTGGCCATAGCAACTTTGGAAGCCGAGTTCGGGTGTAGCGGCTGTTTTTAATGAATAATTTGTAACAAGTTCCTAGAAATCCTATACAGATATGGCGACTGGAGTCAACCGCCTAAAATACAAAAAAAAAATTATTTCACAAACATTTCTTATCTTTTGTTTACATCCACACTTATGATTAGCAACTGTGGAGACCTTTTCCTTTTGTTTATAGGTATTAACTAAGTAGGTAGGTAAGTGTGTACGTTTCGGAGTAAAATTTATGGGTTAGTTTCAAAGTGATATTCTGAGAAGCAACAGATTAAGTAAACTTGCAAATATTTTTAATAATAAATGAGAATGAATTATACACATCTAGATACATGGCTTTATTTCTACTTTTGCTTGTAACAACATTCGGATATAACGACGAAATAAGAGTAATCCCTTCAACGTCGTTATACGCGAAATCCACTGTATTTACAATTCAAACAACCTACAAGTAAGCCAAGGTCAAAAATATAAAAATCCAATACCAAAACTAAACGCACGCACACTCAACGCACCGAAGCAGACGAGTGAACAAAAATGTATATCCATCCTCTCTTCGAACCATCCCCCCATTCCCGCACCCCGCAACGTCCACCCCGCACCCCACCTTGTAGCGGTAGGAATTTGGACAATAGAAATGGAAATAAATAAAATTTACGCGGTCTACACACTGTCTTGAGAAACAATAATTGCTTTCTGACTTACAGGCAGGAATCAATTACTTTTATATTATTTTATAATATTAATATTCCTAAATATATTTTTTGAATGGAAGTAATGTTTCGAGTTCGAGGTACGTATATAAGTTTTAGCAGATTATCGGGTTTGATATACTATATCAATCCCGAGATTAAAAGGCATATTAAACTAGCGTAGTAGCGTATATGACGTCATTTGGTACTTATAAACTCTACCTATTCCGACCCCTGGTTATTACTATGTCACTACCAGATAAATGATAACCATTGAAAATGAAAATGAAAAGTTTTTATTTCTTTAAGCTTACAAATAAGCACTTAGACAGGTCATATTTTATAGTTCACTTCAATTTTTTGTCCACCAGTGGAAGAAGTGAGAAGAAACCACTAGTATATTCATAACTTATGTGTCTAGTACATTTGATTTGCTTATCTGTAAGTTGGTAGATTTTGAGTTGGAGCAAAACTCGTTCCAAGCTTTTTTATCTTCTAAGTATTCTGATATTTTGTAATAAGCTTTTTTACAAAGAATGTGTTTAACAATTTTTTTTTAATTTATTTATTGATAATTTTTGCAACTCAATTGGAGTTTTGTTGTAGAAGCGTATACATTGCCCTTTAAAAGATACATTTATCTTGTGTAGCCTAGTTGTGGGCACAGCGAGTTTATTCTTATTTCTAGTATTTACATTATGTATATCACTTTTTTAGTGAACCGATTGATATTTTTATGAGTGTACAACAAGTTTTCATAAATATATTGACACGGTACTGTCATTATGTTTATTTCTTTGAATTTTTCACGCAGGGATTCTCTGGGACCCATATTATAGATCGCACGAACAGCCCTTTTCTGCAACACAAATACGGTGTTTATATCTGCAGCGTTCCCCCACAGTAGTATGCCATAAGACATAATACTATGGAAGTAGCTGAAATAGACTAGTCTAGAAGTATCAACGTCTGTAAGGTGACGGATTTTTTTAACTGCATATGCTGCAGAACTAAGTCTCTTCGATAGTTTATCTATGTGTGGGCCCCATTGAAGTTTACTATCTCAGGTTATTCCCAAAAATACGGTATTATTTACAATTTCTAGCGTTTCTCCTTTTACGTTTATATCGGCCTTAACTTGTTTTACATTAGGTAGAATAAATCTTAAACATTTTGTTTTGGTTTCATTAAGCAAAAGATTATTAATACTAAACCAATGCACTACCTTTGAGATTGCAGTATTTACATCGTCGAAATTTGTGTTTTGTCGTTTCATTTTAAAAATTAATGAAGTATCATCAGCAAACAATACAATCTCATGATCATTCTTTACAAGATGAGGCAGGTCATTAATATAAACTAAAAATAGGAAAGGACCCAAGATAGAACCCTGCGGTACACCCATTGTAACAACAGACCCGATCGTTTCCCATTAATGTCAACTCTTTGTATCCTATCACTCAAGTAAGATGTAAGAAGATCCAAAGAGCTGTCCCTAATTCCATAATGATGTAGTTTCCTGATTCATGTTTCGTGATGAACGCAATCGAATGCTTTTGACAAGTCGCAAAAAACGCCTAAAGCATCTTGCTACTTCTCCCAAGCATCAAAAATATGCGATACCAACTCTACACCGGCATCAGTAGTTGACCTGCCACGAGTAAACCCAAATTGCTTACAATGTAGCAGGTCATTGCCATTAAAATGTCTAAGCAATTGGTGTAAAATAAGTTTTTCAAAAACTTTACTGAATGTAGGCAGTACTGATATTGGTCTAAAGTTAGTGGGGTCAGACTTACTTCCCGATTTAAACAATGGGATTATTTTACTATGTTTCATTAGATCAGGAAATACGCCACAATCAATGGATTCATTAAATATAAAAGCTAGATCTGGTGCAATGGTATCAATTAATGGTTTAATAATTCTAACGGAAATACCCCAGAGATCTGCAGTTTTTTTAATATTTAAAAGTTTAAAGGTTTTTTTTATATCGTTTTCATTAACATGGGTGAAATTAAATTTACTATCGCATTTAGGTACATTTTCTTTAAGTAATTATTCGGCTATTAATTGAGAAGAGTTCAGACACTTTGTAGTACAGATTGGAATGTCAGTAAAAAAAATTTCAAATGCTTGTGCTACCTCAACATCATTTTTGATGGAGCAATCATTAATCTTTAAATTGTAATCATTAAAGTAGGTACTGACCTTTCCAGTCTCACTATTAATTAGTTTCCAGGTTGATTTTATTACATTTTCACTATTTTTAATTTTTTAGCTAATATAATTTGATTTTGCTGTATTACAAACTTTTCTAAATATTTTTGAGTAATTTTTTACTTTTTCTTTGAATTCCTGACTAAAATTGTACTGCTTTTTACTGTACAGTTCATACAACTTTTGTCTACTCTTATGTGTACCTACTGTTGCCCACTCACTAAAGCTAAGTTTTTCTGAGACCAAGATTGATTTGGGTATGAATATTGAATTGAACGCAGTAGTGAATTTATTAAAAAAACTGCAATACGACTCATTTGGGTTGTTAAGTAAGTAGTGAGGTGATGGTTTAACATCCCAATCCAATTTCAACCGTTCAAATCGATCTGTGGTCACAGGAATATACTTAATTCTTTTTTACAATTATTATTTTTAACTTGATATTTTAATTTAATTAGTTGACCTAAGTGGTCTGATTTTAAATTGCTTATAATTTTGTGACTGACAATTTTTTCATATTGGAAAACAAATATATTATCTATACATTTTGCTGATGTTTCAGTTATTCTAGTAGGTTCCATAAATGTTGGCCTAAGATTATAAGAATTAAATAAATTTGTTAATCTACTACTGAGGGAGTAAACTTCTAAAAGATCAATATTGAAGTCTCCACATACTATGAGGTTTTTATTTGATTTTGATAATTTAAATAAGATATCATCCATATTTTTTTCAAATATTTCAAAAGAAACTGACGGTGGGCTGTATACGCTTGCTACAATAGTATGCTCCAACTCAACACATGCTACTTCAATGTGGCTTTCAACGGATAAGCATACTATGTCCTTACGTTCTTTGAATTTTATAAGTTTATTTAGTAATATTAAAGAGCCTCCACGAATAGCATGTGATCTGCAAAAAGAACTACCAACCTGGTGGTTGCTGAAGTTAAACATGAGCTCATAGCTTTTCAGCCAGTGTTCTGTTAAGCAGATGATGTCAATATCAAATGAGTTCATGTACAATTCCAATTCTAATAATTTACTTCTCAATCCTTGAATATTTTGATGCACCAAGTTGGTAAACTTTGCATTGATTTTACAATTTTGATTTCTTTGTTTTTTATTGTGATTAATAATAATAATATTATTATTTGATTTTTTAGGGCTAGAGACTTCCTCTATTGTCGTTATTTCTAATTTAAATTACTTGGAAAAACTTCCAAAGATTTGTTTTTTAAATCATTACAATGCTCAAAAGGAGCATTTTTCATAGCCAAGTTTTTGGCTGTAGTTTTAAAATAATAGGATAGCGAAATTGCTATCTGTCTCTTATAAAAATTGGAAAGGTAGTAATTACCTTGAGTCAAATAGAACTTTTTACTAACAATATTGTTAGTATCAATCACATGTACATTGCTGTTGCATGAAATAGTGTGCAACGTCATATTAAGCTTATATCTAAGGTTGTTCTCTGATTGTGGCAAGCTGTTGCTGTAGGGGAATGTGAACATCACAATTTGTTTTAAATTTAATTTTAATAGTTTGTCTACATAACTAATCAAGTCAGATTTGTTCACATTACCCCTATTTCCAAGGCATATTATTATATTTGAGTTACTATTCATTTTTTTATTCTGGATTATGTGCATAATATTATGCAGGTTAGAGTTAGGTAAACAATTATTTATTATAGGATGTTCCATACTCATATTTAAGAACTGACCCATATTTTTTCCAATTTCATCGCAGTACATTATTGTTTCTATACCTGAGCATGAAGTGCTGAGATCCGGAAGGGATGCGGCTGACACAGTACTTTCCGGACCTGAGTGGTCACAGACTGGGCCTGGAACACAGCAAATTCAAAGTTGTATTGCCAACTGTTATCATAATTATGGCTGTTATAGGATCTTCAACATCCCAATGAGTTTCTGCGAGGCTCAACTCTCCGGTTCCTATGCAAACTCAAAGAGCCTGAGCTTCTGGAGCCCCTGATGCCAGCCATACGAGCCTGTCTTGAACACAGGCATTCTTATGTTAGAAGAAATGCTGTTCTGGCTATCTTCACAATTTACAGGTTTGTTTCTTTGCTTCCGGCTTCCCCATTCAATTATTTCTTGAGTAACTCTATATAGTGAATGCTTAAAATACTACTGATTGTCTAGATCTAGAATGCTTGTGTCAAATGAAAAGTCAGAAAGTTGCATTTAATATTGAATTGGAATTGTAGGTACAATATTTAAAGCTGCCGGGTCTTTATTTTTTCATACAGTTTATCATATTGATGTCACAAATCTGTGGATACTGGAAGCCTTTAGTCATTTTATCCACAGTGGCTATGTATGGCAACAATACTCAACCCTTTTTAAGTAAGCAGGAGTAGCTACATTACTCCTGCTTACTAAGGGATGCTTTCAGACAAATTTTGTGACTGAATTTTTTATTTATTTTACTCATAAAACAGACCAAGAAATTAAGAAAAAGGACCGAAATTTCATTGTCATAGAATAAAAAAATATTTTCAAAATAAAATTTTATACAAAATTTCGTTATAAAGTAGGCCCCGAGTATATTATAAACAAAAGCAGATTATTAACATTAAAGTCATTTAAAACGGAAATTTACCATAATGAGGGTAGATTGGTATGTCTGCCCATAAATACTAACTCGCAGTTTCTTCAGTTATTCCATGATCCCATTCTAAATGTCCGTCATCCCGTTTTAAATGATTTCAGAATTTAACTTACATATTAAACTAATTTTATTTATCTAACTAACTAATAACTTGAGTCTACAGTAGGTAGGCAGTACTATTAAAAAACTCTGTTTCCGAGTCTTCTGCACGAAATCTGACACAGATTTGCCTTAAATTAAAAGAAAACAATTTAGCGGTTTTTAATATTTTCTACGTCCTGCAAAGAATATAAACAGCGGAAAAGTAATTTCCCCGTAAATCGTAAAACATTAAATCCATATTTAATGCTCCATCCATATTCAAACAGCATTATCTAGCCCCAAGCTAAGCAGAAGCTTGTGTTATGGGTACCAGATAACTGATATACATAATACAATACATTACATAGATAGATATTTTTTATTATACATAGAAAACGACCAGAACACCCGGAACAAATATCTGCAGATCGTGCACACAATTGTTCCGAGGCGGGAATCGAACCCGCCACCTTCTGCGTCGCAGGCGGACCTTCGCCCACCGCGCCACATCGGTCGTCAATTAAATTAATTAAAAAAAAATAAAAAAATCTAATTCCGAATGAGCGGTACTTTTGGAGCAACCGGATATAATATCGAGAAATCTCTGAAATTACAAGTATTTCACACAGTAGCGACATCGTAGCTTGAGGCTTCCATTTCACATTAAGGCCCCTATTAGGCTGAAATCGCACCTGTTCGCGTCGCAGGAGCCGCACTCGATTTTACTGAAATGACGTTTAAGATTAAATCGTAATGCGGTGCGAATCGGTGTGCAATTAAAAATAGAAGAAAATGGGATTCTCATAGGCTCTCGCATAATTACTTTAATATCGCGAATGTTGGTTGTAAAACTTTGGCGATGATAGATTGCATGGAAATTAACTTGGCCTTATTTTTAAAGCCCAGAAAATGTAGTGGGCGGGTAAGCTATTAAATAATATTAGAGATTTATTACTGAATCCACCAACATAATTATACTTTATCGTAACATGGGTTCATAGAAAATGGTCTACGATTTGAGGAACACTACTTTTCTTGTAGTATTATTCCTTGCAGGACGCAGGAATTAAAAACCGCTAGAATATATGAATTTCTGAATTTCATTTCACGCGAATCTTTGTCAGATTCCGTGTTGAGAATTTGGAAATGGAATTTTTAAATACCACAATGCCGTTAGCCGTTTACCACGTACATAATATTAACTTATACTTTAATAGGGTCGATGTTCCACAGAAACTTCGAGTTCCTAATCCCTGATGCACCAGAGCTGGTGGCTACATTCCTGGAAAGCGAGCAAGATATGTCATGCAAGCGCAATGCGTTCCTGATGCTGCTTCACGCAGACCAAGAGCGTGCGTTGGCATATCTCTCGACTCGGCTTGATAATCTACATTCCTTTGGAGATATCCTGCAGCTAGTCATTGTTGAGCTGATTTACAAGGTATCACTTTTGACTCTATGTAAGCAATATCATTTATAATTACTAACACTTGCACTCAGAAACACAAATCACAAAGTAATTGTACCTCTATAGTATTTACATGTTTCTTTATTGATGGAGAAATAAAGTAATCTATATAACAAAGAAGCTGAAGTAAGATTTCCTGTAAGGTTTTTCATTTTGTGTTGTTTCCTTGTCAATTCGAAAAAGACTGAGACAAAGTTAAAACTGACACCCCTTGCCTGACCGATTAGACGTTCATCGAATACACCTCAGATTATTGCATTTCAGGTGTGCCATGCCAACCCCGGAGAGCGCGGTCGTTTCATCCGCACGGTGTATGGACTATTGAACGCTGCGTCTGCGGCCGTGAGATACGAGGCGGCCGGAACATTAGTCACGCTGTCAACGGCGCCCGCCGCCATCAAGGCAGCGGCGCAGTGCTATATCGAGCTTATCGTCAAGGTATAACTAAACACTTGCTCCTTATTTAGTCCTTTCCTAGCTTCTCCCGGCCGTCGCTTCCCACGCCAGACAACAAGTACTATGTCCTTCCCCAGGCTACCCTTTACCTCTTTGCCAAATTTATGCTTACTCGTGAAGGCGTGAAATGTAACAGACAGACAGAATTACTTTCCTTTCCCCCTGCGCCCCTAGATAGACCAAGGGCCAGTGTGTGCTGTTGTCACGTCTTCCAATCTCTCGTCTCGCTTCTTTTGTTTACGTGTTAGTCTGTAAGTATTGTTGGCGCTAATAGTTCGTATTAGGTCTTCTCATGTCCACGGGACACATTTTGATCAACATGAATTTAATTGTACCTATAGGAAATGTTTGATTAAGGCGTAGGACCGCAACTTGTAGCGTTGTTTGGGGTCCTATGTTAAGCTGTGGACATATACAGGGTGATGAAAATGACTAAATTTTCAGGAGAGCGACAACAACGTGAAGTTGATAGTGGTAGGGCGGTTAGCGGCGCTGCGCGCAAACGGCGGGGACGCGGCGCGGCGTGCGCTGCCTGATGTAGCCATGGACGTGCTGCGCGTGCTGGCTTCCTCGGACCTGGACGTGCGCAAGCACACCCTGGACCTGGGTGAGAATCTACTAGCATATGAATGGCATAGGATACAATTTAATTTATTTATATGATGGAGGAAGACCCTCCGCACCCTTTTTAAAAGGATGACGTCATCCGTGCTGACGTCACTATCATCCTCGTCTTGGTAGTCGTACAGTGGAAGAAAACACGAAGTTGTTGTAGCAGTAGAATTTATTCCATAGCAGAGGTTTGATCCGTCCGACGACTCGAGCGAGAATTAATTCTGGCCCAGCCGACGGCTAAAAGCAAAGCTTAAGGTATAAGTCCGAGATGGGCCGCAGATTGCAACCGCAGGTGACATTGCGACTCATCTCGGACTGCGGTTGACCGCAGTGCTGCCTGTGGTCGCGGTTGCTTTTATTGCAAAGCACGGCCGCGACACCACTGGCGCTGTAGTCTGCGGTCGATGCGCGCCGCGGCCGCAGGCCGCAGTGTTGCCGCGCTTGGAATCAATTTCATAGAGATGCATAGAAACAAATAGTGTCGCTTCAGTTTGCGGCCTGCGGTCTATCTTGGAATTACACCTTTAGTCACGCGTCGAACGATTCCGAGCGCCAGCAAAAATCGCCGATGCGTAGCTAAGACTTTGACTTCACAATGTTTTTAACCTATTTCTATTCTGTGACTTATTTAAGTAGTTTAACAATCAAATTAACCTTCAACACTAGATTTTTGAAATTATAGTAAAAATAGCTGCGCCCCGCGGCTCCGCCCGCGTGGAAATCTATGTGTCAAATGGTTTATAAACCATCCTCTTAAATCACTCTATCTATTTTTTTAAAAACCGCATTAAAATCCGTTGCGTAGTTTTACATATCTAAGCATACATAGGGACAGACAGACAGCGTGAAGCGACTTTGTTTTATACTATGTAGTGATATGTTATTATTGTATTATTACAGCCTTGGAGCTGGTGACGTCACGACACGCAGAAGAGCTTGTGGGCGTGCTGCGTAAGGAGGCGTCGCGCGCCCATCAGGCCGATCATGAAGATGCAGCCAAGTACCGCCAGCTGTTAGTGCGCGCTATGCATCGCGCTGCTGTCAAGGTATAAATAAATATTGCTGGACAATCTATACAGCATCATTTAGCCCCAAGCTAAGCAGAGCCTGTGTTATGGGTAATAGATGATAGATATACATAATTCAATACATTACCATAGATAGATAATAGATATTTTTTAGTATACATAGAAAACGACCAGAACACCTGGAACATCTGGTCCAGGTGTTCCTGCCAGGCTCCTCCTGGCAGGAGGGCCTCCGCCCACCGCGCCACAGAGGTCGTATATTGCTATGATGTAAAAAGAATATACCTATAGAAAAATCTTGTAGCCTCTATCAGGAACGCATTTTCAAAACTTGTTATATTAGGTCTACAATCTGGTTCTCTAATCGGAAATTCTATTATTTAAGGCATAAATGTGATTGTAAACTAAAAATAAACGCAGCTGATATAGCTTAGTACGTGAAACATCGTGTACGATCTATAAAACAGCACGCTTTGCTAGAGACACTAGGGTGGCATTTACTCATTTCATGATTGTGCGACGAGCTAAGCGAGCCGTAAACTCTCACACAGCGAGCGACTCTCTATCACACAGATTGCTAGCAGATGTTTCCCGTACTGCACTGGGGCTGGGTCCCTGACACACAACCTAGCCGATTGTTATTCAGTTCATTTATTTTGCAATGTTTTAGGTCCGTAATAAAATATAGACTTTTATCCCATCAATGAGTTCTCATGGGATAGAAATACCCTATGAATATGTGTCCATAGAAAAAACTCGCGAGGAGAAAATCTATTCTAATATTATTAAGAGGAAAGGTTTGATTTTTTTGTTTGTTTGTTTTTTTGAATTGAATAGGCTCCAAAACTACGGGACCGATTTGAAAAATTATTTCACATTTGGGGACCTACACTATCCCGGATGAACATAGGCATATTATATTTTAGAAATGTGTAATTCGAATTTAACGAGGGTGAAACCGCGGGAAACAGCTAGTAGTAAAATATAATTTAAATTGCAAAATTTTGCTGCTGTATGGCGTATTGATGTCGGGCTTTTGTTCCAGTTCCCGGAGGTAGGAGGCGTGGTGGCGCCGGCGTTGTTAGAGCTCGTGGGCGACGGCAGCGAGGCGGCTGCGCACGACGTCATGGTGTTCCTGCGGGCTGCGCTGCACGCCTTTCCCGACCTCGCGCCCAACATATACCAGGTATTGTTGCACTTTTCATATTATTTGCCTTAGTGAAAAATAGAAAAAAGAAGGAAAGAGGGCTAGATAATGTTGTGTGAATTATCCAGCATTATTTATTTATTTTATTTAATGAAAGAAAAAAACATTATTTCATTCTGTTAAAGAAAATAATAGAAGGAGCAAAAAATGCGTAGAAGGAGCATAGACGTGCGCGCTTTCACGGTAAAAAGTTACCCAACTGTAGAAGATGGAGGGTAATGTTCTACATACATGTATTTTTCATAAATATCTATGTATTTCTTATCAATGTATGTGAATAGTCACGGGAAAAAATAGAGCAAGAAGAAAGGGACTATGCCGAGCCGAACGCGATGGACACCTTAACATGTCAGAAGAATTTCAACGCTGCAGCATATTGCGCAACATCGTCGGGAAAAATCGGCTTCCGTGATAAGGTGACGGCTCTCAGTATTTAGAAAACGACTATATAATACTGCCCATTTTAATTACAGAGGCTGCTGGAAACGCTGCCGGGTATTAAGTGTGCGCGTGTGGCGCGCGCGGCTCTGTGGCTGGTGGCGCACTTCGCGGACACGCCGGCGCGCGCCGTCGCCGCGCTCGACGCGCTGCAGCCGCTTCTACCGCAGCTGCAGCCTAACGACGAGGTAGCTAACTGCGACAAACCGTGCCATGCATCCATGAGCCCTAAGCCGTTACATGGGAACCGTTCGCTTGTACAAGGGTCTTTGTGTATTAGAAAGAACTAGGATTAGGGAAGATACTAAGAGTATAACTCTTATTCTATATATCTTCCCTAATAGTATAGTAATTAAAAGTCATTAAAGTCCTTCATTTCTTATTTTTTATCATTTATTTAAGCATTAACTTTATAACTCTTAACTTTAGGAGGAGAAGGAAGCTTCAGCGGGCGGCGCGAGCGCGGAGGCGGCCCCGCGGCAGCTGGTTACCAGCGACGGCACTTACGCCACGCAATCCGCATTCAACTTGCCCACGTGAGTTACATTACACCTACAAGTTATCTACCAAAACTTACACCTCTACTAGTTTTCAAATTAATGAATGTATTGCAGTGAGGCGAAGCCTGGCAGCACGCAGGGCCTAACAGCCGCGCTCAGTGAGGGCGAAGGTTTTACCGCCGCCTGCGCCTGCTCCGCCCTCGGCAAGCTAGCGCTCCGTCTGCCGCCGGCGCAGGCTGCGCGCGCCATGCACCTCGCTGCGGCACTCATAGCATACCACAAGCAACACCACAATGGTGAGATATGCACTTCTAGTACTAGTAGTATAGGAGTAGTCGCTATCCTCGCACCTAGCGAATGCGCAGGTTTCGCAGGCGAAGAAGAGACAATTTATTACTATTATTGTTACAGCAAATGCGGCGTGCGGCGGTTTAACATCTGACGACTTGGAGCACGCGGCAATGTGCCTCTCTGCGGCGGCATCACGGCCCGCCATCGTACAGGACGCGATGCTGCGGGGCACTAAGCAAGCTCTCGCCTCGCTACTGGCGCTACCGGACAGAATCGCGCCTGGAGGAGAAAATAAGGAAAAGGTTTGTTCTATTGCTTGCTCACTTTCTTAGAAGATCTGATAGATGACTTGGAGCATGCAATGTGCGTCTCAGCGGCTATATTACGCCATCTTATAGAACGCAATGCTAAAGGGCACCAAGCAAGCACTCTCGCCTCGCTAATTGTATTATGTTTGTTACAGGAAACTTCCGAGAAACCAGTAATAGAGGTGGAGACCGGGATAACGTTCGGCGCACTCAGTTCGCTTGGATCTGCAAATGCGCAACACCATGACATGTTCGATACCTCGCTCAGTAACGCTTTGCTAGGTATACACTCAACTCTTTGTTTCCGAAATAACGATAATAAAGTCAATACAGATGATGTCAAAACTAAACTAAAATAATTGATCAAGGTTACAAATATTGCCATCCGTTTCATAACGATCGAAATAAAAAGACTAGCATTATTTTTAGTGCTGTCAGCTTAGTTAACTTTTGGACAGCACTAAAACATCCCTCCTTTATTATTCGATTAATGAGAAAGGGACGGCATAATTTTTTAGCTATAAAATTTGTTTCCTTTTGTGACATCTGAATTGACACCGTTGTTAGCTGTTTCACTTGAACAGAAAATCTTTACATCCTCATGAGACTAGAGCGCATATCGGCCGGTGCGTCCTGGCAACGCTTTGTAAAGTAAAGTATATATCAAAGACATTGCCAGCTAGCAAAATCTACAGGAATTTCCGAGCCTTCTTTTTAGCACGAATGCGCTAGGTCAACATAGTGGCATGATTCTAGGTCGCGGTACCGTCGGCGGCGCTGGCAGCAGCAAGTTATCTCGCGTCACACAACTCAGCGGTTTCTCGGACCCCGTATACGCGGAGGCGATCGTCACCGTCAACCAATACGATATAGTGCTAGATGTGCTGGTTGTGAACCAGACTGACGACACGCTGCAGGTACTATCCATTTATACACAAGCCAAGCTCTCATTAAGTTAGAACCACACTATTGTGGTGTAGTGTAATGTGGCGAGCCTTAGAATATCAATTTTATTCTAGTATGGTTACGAAGAAATTTTTACACAATTTTAAAAGCTACATAACATTTTTTTTACATTGGGATGTGCCGCAAAATGTTAATGTCCCCGTTGATTAATTGCGTCTTCAACGTCCAACAATTCAATATTAACCGTAAGGACCAAGAAGCGATAGTTGTGCGTGGTAATGTCTCTGTGTGTGGACTCCCAATTTAGTCAAAGCGTTGAACATGACATGTACATGGAAAACGTCACTATCGTTTGCTTGGGTATGTTTGTGACACATTGTTCTGTTATTATAGGATTGCTGCGTAGAACTAGCGACTCTCGGCGAGCTGCGATTGGTCGAACGTCCAGCGCCTGTAGTACTAGCTCCAAGAGACTTTGCGACTATCAAGGCGCACGTGAAGGTAAACTATATTTTTAGTAGGAACAAACAAAAAAGTAGATTGATGGCTTGGAATTTTTATTAGAATAGCTTGGTAGTTGCTATAAATTCAGCCGAGGCGGACGGTCGGGCACCGACAGTTTGAGACCTTGTGGTTTCGTTTTCTAAACACAAACGTACCTAGCTAATGCCTCTAATCCTCTCACACGGTTTTGTAATTCGTGTTTGATAACTATTGGTGAGACGTCCTTGCAATCATAGCTTTGACTAAGGCTAGTCTAGTAAGGTCGTGTGTGTATTTTAATTTAAGTTTTAAGTCGCCTTTTTTTTAGATTTTCAGAAATAAAATATCTGTCAAGTTGTCAAATCTAATTATGGGAGGTTGAAGTGTTGACCATGATAGTTACAAAGTTATAAAATATCTATGTCTATAGGTGCACTCGACAGAGAATGGAATCATCTTCGGCAACATCGTCTACTGCGTCAGCGGCGCCGGCCTCGAGCGAGGTGTCGTCGTGCTCAACGACATTCACATCGACATCGTCGACTACATTCAGCCCGCCGCTTGTAGCGACGCTGACTTCCGACAGATGTGGGCAGAGTTCGAATGGGAGAACAAGGTACATTAACCTACCCTGGGTACAATTTATCTGGGTTAACCAGTGCCTTGTTAGGTAGTAAAAAAAATTGGTGCCATACTCGAAGCTAAGAATTGTAACCCTTTGCCTATACTGATAAGACTCTCTTTCCTTCGCAGGTGTCTGTTAACACTAATATCACGGATTTGCGCGAGTACCTCGACCACCTGCTGGCCTCCACCAACATGAAATGTCTCACACCAGATAAGGTAAAACAACATCAGCAATTGTACAAAGTCGAAAACCCTTAATGGTTTGTTTTAACCACTTCATCAAACATAGTTAAGAACTCTCTTGATGAGGTCCTGTATATGTAACCAAAGGTGGTTAAAAATTAATAATATAATTATGCCTTTGTGAGCTACGATGCCACGGACAGACACACAGATGGACACGTAATACGCGAAAGATTAGACAAAATATTTGTTTTTAAACGAGTTCTAGTCAATGTACTAAATTTATGTTTTCTACAGGCGTTGTCGGGACAATGCGGCTTCATGGCGGCCAATCTCTACGCTCGCTCCATCTTCGGGGAAGACGCTCTCGCCAACCTCAGCATAGAGCTTCCTCTGCATAGAGCCAACACGCCCGTGTTGGGACACGTGCGCATCCGTGCTAAGACTCAGGTAACGGTTAACGGCTTAAGACTACAGCTGGAGTCTGCGAGCTGCATGGCTACCACGCTATTTAACTCACGCGTTATCAGCGCTATTACGCTAATTTTAGCACAAATAATGCGTGTATATTTAGAGTATATTTTAGCGTGAATAACGACTTTTGACGCGTTATTCACGTTAAAATGCGCCTTAACACGCTTTGGTGGTAGCCTTGCTGGCAACGTCTGCGAGTTAGGTACTTATCTGCGAGAAGGACGCTTGCGCCAACCTCTGCATATAGAGCTTTCTCTAAATCACGTTTTTTATATCTATATAACATTTATGCTAAGACTCCGTTAATGGCTCAATACAGCAGCTTGATGCGGAGAGGTGGCAACGTCTCCGATATCCTAGTGTTACCCAGGATAGGAGACAGTGAGTTCGAAACTACTGGACCAATATATTGATTTATTAGCGGCCCTTCCCAGCTTCGCACGTGTATTTATTATTATTATTCATAATTTATTCGCGGCAGTTTATTTCTTAACATTGAAACCCCTTACCCAGTGACGCCTACATCGCATAGTTACCCGAATGGAGTGAGCGGCGACCACGCGACTTTTCTAATACTTAAATTTTTGAACTCGTGATATCTTTCGAATGGAATGCCTGAATTGAATAATTCCTCTGATAACATGTGAGATATCTGATATGCTGCCAGCTCTCGCAGACTCAAGTTCCAACATACAAAATTGAGTACTTACCTACAGTTCTTATCAAAGTCTGCTGAGCCAGTGCAGTTTAGTAGGACAGTTTTCATCAGTTATTCCGAGTTATAAGCATGCAACTGTGCTGAAAATTCGGTAATCTTAATCCTACTTTACAAGTTATGGTCAATACTCCGTTGTTGTATAGAAAAAAGATTATACACAAGAACCGTTCTTAAATTTCAGGGTATGGCGCTGAGTCTGGGCGATAAGATCAACCTGATGCAGAAGGCTCCGCTAAAGAAACAGGCGCCGCCACCCTCCATACCCGCCGCATGAGTAACTATTTAAATTATAACTACTTTATATCAATAACTTATAAGTATTACTTATTGAAGTAAATTCTTTATCTAATATTATGTAGGCCGATATAAATTAGGCGGCAGTTTTTCTAATTTCAAGTATGCAAAAGACGCGTGTTTCTGTGCCGCCATATGCCATCCATCTGAGACGAAGAATAGACATTAATGAAGGCTATATTTTATCTTTGATTATTAAATTTCTTGAATAAGAAAATAAATGCATAACCCGAATAACTTAACCATCATGTGCATTTATATACGTTATTCTTAATTAAATATAATTATTATGTAATGTATGATTCTATAGTACCTAGGTAAAATGAATTATATATGATAAATATGACAAAAAATCCTTTGATATTTTACTGACCGGGCTCCCTATTTAAACATGCAAAATAAAGTCGATGATGAAGTCAGGGCACACCAAAGCGGACATTTGTAAAAATAACCAATCGCATGGTGTCAAAAACGCGGCCCGGCACCGTCATGTGATGTATTCAAGATGCTATTGGTTGTTCTTACACACAGCTTTTCTAGAGCTCTAGGGTTAACCTTTGAATTCAGTTTAGCTAATCTAGTACTGTGATACAGGCGATGTAAGTTCGCCACCACTGGTCTACTGCCGGCTGCCGGGTAACGGCCTCATAGTTTGCGATATAACGCTGTAACAGGCTACGTACTCAGAGTTAGTTACTCGGCACAGTAAATATAATCCCACCAAAAACATAAATGTAAAAAAGGAGAGCCAAGTTCAATACAAAAATTATGATTGGCTTTGGGCTTCGCGGCAAAAAGAATGGAGATCTTAATGAGTGCCAAGTCAAATCTATGCAGGTTAGATTTGACTTGGCCAGTTTTCATTACATCAGTCATTTTATAAAGTTATTCAACTTTTTAATTCTGATAAAAACTGGCCAAGTCAAATCTAACCTACATAGATTTGACTTGGCACTCATTAAGATCTCCATTCTTTTTGCCGCGAAGCCCACAGCCAATCATAATTTTTGTATTGAACTTGGCTCTCCTTTTTTACATTTATGTTTTTGGTGGGATATCATTACTTTTTGTAAAGAAAACTAGGCAGGTATTGAAATTTAATGTTTTTTCTTGCGTTTCCGCTGCGTGGTTTTGAAAAGATTAAAAAAATGGAGAAAAAAATGTTTTTTTTTGTATGGGGCTCGTCGAAGGTGTAAGACTTCAACTAGGGCTGGTCGGGAGTGATAATCAAGTAAAACAGCTCAGAACACTTAGTGTCGGTTTATTGTATCGAATACACACAACTACGCACTTATTACAAAGTCACTATTTACTTTTCTTTACTTTCCTTAACACTTGCTCACTTGGTCACTGTAAAATAAAAACTAATTAAACTTGCAAACAAATTCTACGATTTTCCGGGCTATACGTATTTCTTTCTATATTTCAGAACATTTCCTCATACATTTCTGATTTCCCTTTCTATCCTTTCTATTCGTTCGAAAACATGTACATAGCTAGGTAGGTACATATATACGGGCCGGTCCCTAACAACTACACTGTATTCTATGGTGCAATCGGAGACGTTAGTACCTATTATTGCTTATTCTATGCAATGCTTCGACATAGGTTCATAACTAGGTAGGTATTATACGGGCCGGTCCCTAAAAACTCCACTGTATTCTATGGCGTAATCGGAGACGTAGTACTATTGCTTATTCTATGCAATGCTGATCTATTTTTAATTTAAACCTTATTCCATTGACATAAAGTCGTCGTCGCTAACATCACTTACTTTTTGATTTTTTTTTATTTTTTGATTTTTTCCTACGCTTACACATAATTACCGAGCTGGATTCCAAATTTCATCCTTCTAGGTCATCTGGAAGTAGGTTAGATTTAGGTACTATATATATGTCAGTCAGTCAGTGTGAATTTTAACGACTTTTTGACCTTCATATCTTTATAACCGTTTGAGCTAGCTTCATGAAATTTGGGCTTCTACATGTCCTTATGGATATAACTAAACACACGTAGTTTTATGTGTTTACGTTAAAGAGGTTTTGAGTTATAGAAGGGTCAAAAGTGGCACCAAGTGGTTCGTGTAATGATACACTCGGCGCGTTCCTTTGCTTGAACTTGGCTTGGACACGCTGCCGCGTGCCCTAATACTATCCTATTCGATAGTTTCGAGTCATCTTCGAAACAATCTATTTTTGTATGGGCTTCAAAACAATCTCAGGGCTAAGGTACATACTAGAGCCCTGAGTTTGTTTTCACAAAAACATCGACACGGTCGTCATGTCTTCTCATTTTTGTATGGGATTTGCGTAGATTCATGCCCGCACTCTGGACACTCGACCATTTCTCAATATAAAAGCCGCGTCTGGGCCCTAACATGCGCTACTATGTTGCGGTACACTTGCTACTCTAGGGTTACTGCATTAATGTATTGTGCGAGTGAAATCGTTGTAAAATATCGCAAAGACGAGAGAAAGTATTCGGAGCGTAGGCTGCTATGAACTTTGAAAGACATTACATTTATAGGTCTGTTCGCACGATAGGCGCTGTACCAAACATTATACGTCACGATGACAACTCGATACTGTCGTCAAACAGAACTCGGGACTCGGCTAATCCCGCTTATCTTTCTCTCGTATCTCAAGACAACATAGGAGAGACCATCTTAGCAACAGCACTAATCCAGGTAGTCGCTGAAAAAGAAAATGGTTCCATCATGAAAATGCGTGCCCTAATTGATAAAGGGTCATAGACGTCGCTGATCACAGAAAACGCCGCACAACGCCTAGTTGTTTGGCACGACAGCGTTGCAAGGGAGCTATTTTTGGAATTGGAACAAAAGAAAACAACTGCAAGGGCGTAATCACGATCACAGCAAAATCAATTCACAGCGATTACACATTCAGCACTGACGTACTAATTATGAAAATTTTTGTCAATAATTTGCCAAATAGAACATTCATAAAACCGACTTGGTCTAACCTTGAAGGTATTCAATTGGCCGACCCAGATTTCAATATTAGTCGTGCCGTGTATTCATATATCAATAAATAAAGTTATCAATTTAAACATCTCTCTATCAATTATCGTCTCCATCTCTAATCACTATCATCTAAAGGTGAAGGGCCGGAAACCTTACATCTTTATGGCTCGGCTAATCCCGCTTTTCTATCTTGATCTCAAAGATTAAATGATTAAAGGAACAAAATAGGAAGAAATAGGGGTAAAATAAATGAATCATAATACTTATGAAATAAATTAGTTTATTGCCACGTCAGTTTTCCGCGACGTGCGTGCGAAAGTGATTTCATGTTCCGTAACGTAACGATAGACTCAACTGTATAAATAGTAAAAATAATTTATAATAGTAATAAGTTAATGGATTGGTTACAAAACAGTGCGATCCGACGGCTGTCGGCGGTCTAGCTTCCCTGCTCGAGTTTAACTTATATCTGAAACAAGGAAAATATAGAAATAAGTCTTATTTCTTGCATAATCGCGCGCAAAGGTTCTTGGGTCTTAGCTAGGTAACAAGCTACATATCTATCTATCAACTCAACTTGTTAGGCCTCTCTAGTCTATTTAATTGTACCTTAGCTTCATATGACAAGCACTGCTTGCGCTGTGAGGATTATTCAGCATTATTTATTATTACATATGGGCCTTTTGTCCTGTTTTTACTGATGTCCAATGTTACAGCGTATCAAAGCAATACTCATACAGGTCTTTCCTCAAGTTGCCTCTTATAAAGCCGGTGACTGACCCAAGCATCTTATCGTACTCCGGTTTCATTTGCGACAAATTTGATATGTCAAACCAATGCTGTACTGACAGACCGAACGTTATAAGAGTCGACTCGAACTGACAATATGAATCATAGTACGACTGGCATTACATAGTATCGTTTCGTATCGTAACGTATAACGTTTACCATAATCATCGATAGTGAGACAGATAACCACCATGTCAGTAGTATACAGTGACACTTACTTATTCCTCTTCTTCTTCCTCCTCCTCCTCTTCTTCCTCTTCCTCCTCCTCTTCCTCCTCCTCCTCCTCGACTACCTCCTCCTCCTCTTCCTCTTCGGGCTCGGGTTCGTACACGGGCTCCTCCTCTTCCGCTTCCGCGCCCTTCTCCTCTTCGCCGTCGGGGGAATCGCTCTCACCCTTCTTCTTGCCGGGTCTCTCACCGAACCACTTAGGCAGTCTCGCTGTACGTATAATAAAATATTAGTAAATAAAAACCTACATTATATTTTGTGCATACTATTAGAGTACAAAAAAGACTTGTACTAGCCCAAGAACTCTATAAAATAATATAAAGCGTAATATAAAGCTTGTCCTACTGGTATGCTCTTTCGGCGAATAAATGCCTATGATAAAGGGGAAAGTTATTTATCTCGTTTGTAGGTACTGACCTATAGACACTTTAAGGTGTCTGCTCTTTTAAGCTTTGCTTCTAGATAGCTTTACATATTTTAAAGGTGCTCTACTAATTTCATGATAAAGAGGATTTTTTTTGTTGTTATTGATACATGAAGTACAATCTGAAAATAGTGCAACATAAATTCTTTATTCACATCGCAAACAACGTGCTTAGAATAAATTGCGGATACATAAATAACTCGAATGATTTCGTAAGCATTTAATAAGTTCGCGTATTCTTTAATTTTTTGAATTACCTTGTCCAAAATTTGTGACCGATCAAAAGACCGAAACAAAAAGTGGATAGCGTGATGTGCGTACATTAGTAAGTTAAATCATTGTTCATTGTAGTTTTTGGCATTCGCAAATTATTTCAAAAAGTGCATTTGATCGATGTGACAAGTTAAGGAAGGGGTATACTCACTCTTTTGCCTGCCTCCGAACTGGCCGGCCCTCTCTTGCCAAACCTTCTCAAGGAAGTCCTTGTTCAGTTTCTCTAGGTCCTATGGGAATGGTTAACACGAGGGTCAATAGTGTACAGTCGGTGGTCACGTCTCCGGACTTTTGGGACGAACATATCCTACTGTCAAATTGATTATTATTATTGACCCGCGAAATATCTCCGTTTTCTGTCAGCGTTATTACTTACGAAACATATAGAATTTTATAGATAGTATCCTGCATAGGTTCTCAAAACACCACACAAGTGCGATTGAATGACATAAACTTGACAATTTTCAATAAAAATCAGTCAAAATTCGTGACGTAAGTCGTATGTATGCAATGCAAGATCCCTTATAATCAATTTGACAGTAAGGATAGAATCGTTAGGAGTATAAAAACATATAATGCCAGGGCTACATTGTGGATCGGACACATACATGCCGTGACAACGTGCTCGGGGTAAATGGACAAGTATCACTCATGTCTGGACGTCCTTACTTTTAGTTCTGTTCATGAAGTCGTTCATTTTGTCATTCCACGCCTTATCCAAAAACTCAGCATAAAACGTATCGTAGCCCTGTTCAATTATTCAATTCAATATATTGTAACATTCAAATAGGAATATTTTTTCATACTTAAAGTTCCTAGGGCGCGAACCGTTCGATTCGTGGTCTATTAATATTTTTATTATAAAGTAGTATCTACATTAAGTTGAGATTTCAAGTTATTTGAATACTTACACCCTCGAACAGCTTCTTTTTGTCGTCGTAAGACCGTGTGTCGACACGCCTTTCGTACTTGGATGCTACTTGGATTTTAGGCTGCAAAGAGAAAATCTCTGTTATGCTTTGTATTCAATCGTCTTAAACTTATACCTAGTGGAATTCTTTCAGATATTATTACTTACCGGGTGCTTGCCTGTGAGTGCCTCAGGGTCGAGACCCTTCTTGAGAGCCTTGTGCCTCAACTGCTGCTTCTGTCTTTCTTTGAGCTCTTTTAACTGTAGGCCGGAAAAGAAACGTGCTATTATTATTATGTCAGCAATTCATTTTGTACAAGTATTTGTTACTATAATTGATAAAGTGCCGCTAAACAAAAAAGCCGACCACTTTAGTGCGTGGGTGACTGACTATCAGCCCAACTAGTGCCATCTAAAGCATTATAGTTATATCTTATGACAAGTGAATTCTAGTTAATCAGGTGGATAGATAGGAAACTCACGTCGTAGTCTTGCCTCTTCTGCCTCTCCTCGAGATCGTACTTCTCGGTCTCGAGTTTGACAATGCAGTCCCAGAGCTCCTGAGCCTTGTAGCGCAGCTTGTCTATGGACAGGTTGTCGATGTTAAGGGGTTTGATGCGGATGGACAAGGAGATCTTCTTCTCCTCCTCAAGTTGCTCCTTGGTCTTGTTGCGCTCCAGCTGTGCGCTGCTTAGACCGAACTGTAAAACATAAAATAGTAATAAGTCGCATGTATAATTATTGTAATGTAACCACATTTGGTTCTACTGTAGTCTATTGTCGCGTTGAACATTATTTCTTAATTCTTTTGTCTGTAATTTGGCCAATTTTTAACCTTAATTGAAACTTACTTTATTTTAAAGCAATGAGTCTCGTGTTTACTTATCATTTTAATAAGGGGTGTTTACGAATACTCCGAATTGTCTGTATATATTACTGTCTTGATTTGTATTTTTGAGTTTACTTACGTTATCGCTCTTCTTCTGAATGGTGAAGTTAGGTCCGGTCTTGTTTGAATCCTTCATCGCCTGGAGCATAGCCTGGCGTTTCTTCTCGGCCTCCTCAAGCCGTTGCCTCTTCTCTTCGATGTCACGCTGTTTCTTCTCTTCAACCTCACGCACTCTCCTCTCTTCATCTTCCTTCTTCTTCTGGGCGAGGCGCTTCTCCTCCTCGGCACGAGATACCTGAAAATGTAAATACAATCTTAATACATTTCGCCATTTCTGTTGCTGATTCATATTTGTTTTGATTTAACATCAAAGTCTCAAAGACTACTTTGTCTACTAAGTGAATTGACGCCGCTTTTTCTAGCAAGCTTACCTTACGCTTGGCCTGCTTTTCTTTAAGGCGTTTGAGCTCATCTTCTTCCTTAGACCTTTGTTTGCGCCATTCGTTGATGTATTCCTTCAACTGCTCGTCCAGGTCAGACCGCTTCTGGTCTTGACGCTACAACAAACACAATTTTTTTACTCTCAAAAAAATACTTCTGATGATGTCAAGCTACTTATGGGTGCTGTGTTGATATTTACCTTGATGAATTCTGGGTCTCCCTCACCCCTGAAATATCAAGAAAGAGCGATTAGTCACCTAGTTTCTATTGAAGCATCTGTTAATGTTAGGCCATCTTTGACAGCTGACATATACATAACGCCTGTTACGGTGAAAGTATTTACGCTAGTTTGTAACTCGTTAGGTTTCTGCTAGAACGCTCTTTTGTAGAAAGTAGCGTCCCAGCAGGGACAAAGGTGGTTTCTGTACATTTGTTAAAGTTTAAGCTTTTGTGTAAACAACTACATGGTCACTGTTAAAATTAAATCTTCTGTTATTTGACTCCATCTGTCGAAAATTATATATAATGTAAAATACACTGATTAAGATATTATTGATCGACATTAACAATTTACGTACGGATTGTATTTGTTCAGTAAATAGCTATTTGTTGGGGGGTTGGTTTTAACGTCACAAATGTCAAGAGTAAATTACCATGGTAAAATGGGCGGTAGACGGATTTAGACACATTTTAAATTATTTAAGTAGGTTCATGCTTCAATGCCATGCAACAAAACTATGGTTCGATATAGCGAGAAACGCGAGCTTTGCGCTGCGGTGCGCGCTGACCGACTTGTTGTTTCTCAAGAGGAGGACGCGGGCGCAGAGGTGTACTGTACGTCCCTAAATAGAACACCTAACAACCGAATAGTATAAATAGCACCAGAGCGCCGGACGTCGGTCGCGTCATTCGATGGAACGCAAACGACGCGGATAAACCGTTAAATTAGCAAAAGAACATACTGCGCCCGCGTTAAAGTTAATAATGGGCAATGTTAGTGACACCACAGAGAGCGGTGCAACTTACGCTGCACTGATCGATGGTCTACTCCTAGAAACAGAAAACATCAATCAGCCTCTACATCTCAGTCTGAAACTCTACCAAGATACCTACCGCAGTAGGTACCTCACGTCTCAGTAAACCAAGCGGTGACGATTATTT
The DNA here is from genome assembly GCA_943735965.1 of Eupithecia abbreviata. Taxonomy (NCBI): domain Eukaryota; kingdom Metazoa; phylum Arthropoda; class Insecta; order Lepidoptera; family Geometridae; genus Eupithecia; species Eupithecia abbreviata. The sequence goes on along the minus strand of OX030977.1, from coordinate 6,720,171 downwards.
CGCGCATAAACGAAACAAACACTGCATTAAAAGCTGTTGAAGTAAAATTTTAGAATTTTGTTTATAAGAAGGTACTCAGCATAATGCTCTGCCTAAGCACGGTTTATGCTAGTTCCAAAGACGTTAATCCATTGCCAATCCAGTCATCGAAAAACCATTTAGGTCTGCTACAAGCGAAGCATTATATCAGAACTAGTCTAAATCATGAGGTACTCACTCTTGTTTCGGGGCGGGCCTTCATTTACGACAGCAGCGGCGGAAAAAGAAAAATATATCGATTAGATTGAATCCATTACCAGCTCCAGAACAACAACAATTTATAACTCGACAGTAAGCTTACATAAAGTTAATGCGAACGCCTCACTCAACAAAATTCAAGTCACAACTAAACTAAAACAATGATGAAATGTTTCTATTCTGTCCCGAGAGAGATCAGTGGCACTCTCAGGCGGAACTGTCTTTCGTCAGGATCAGGCAATCCGGGGTTACGATGAGCGCGTTATATGAAGATTTGGTATTAGAAAGCATTTAGCAGCACAGCCCAGCAGGGGTAATCTCTGAAAGCAACAAAGCCGTCATGTAAGCGCTAGAAGCGTTAGATTCGCAGACTAAACTTAGCCTAAACGAGTGAAGCAATGTGACTGCCGGATCAACCAAAACGGCACGACACTTACTTCCTGCAACAAAAGAGAGGGTGGGTGGTGAGGGAGTGCAAAGCCCAGCAACTGGGGTTCCAACGAACTGGGATTCATACAGCCATGCCTGTCCGCGCAGACCACAAATTGAGGAGTGATCGTCTCCTCTCGACTCCTTTCTAATAACTCGGAAAATGATAGATCCGCCAAGGCAAAGTAGGAAATCACGCCCGTAAGCTGAAGTGTTCAAAGTCAAACATTCTCTATTAGAGTCTATTGTCAGACGACGTCGCATCACTCGGTCTACTTACGTCTCTGGGACTTCTTCTTCTACTTCTTCCTCCTCAGAGCCACTATGGAAAATGGAACCACTTAGTACATGTAAACACTCAAATACATAGAAACATTAAACAAAGGATTTACATCTAACAAAGGAACATGATCATAATATATAAACAAACCTCTTTCAAATTAAGTGATTGCTACTTTAAGTTGTGCTTTATTTTCGAGAGGTTTCTATAGGGATAATTTTCTATGCAAAGGGGATTATTTACAAACATTGAATATATGGTAACGGTACGAATATTAACTAGCTATACGTATACCTTTATAGAGTTCCTAATGTTCCTATCTAAAACAATTTAGGTTTACTTACGAGTATTCCTCTTCGTCAGACATGGTGGTGGTTTATTTATTCTGTGAAAAATAAAGCCTTGTTAGATCTAGGTATATCCAGGGTAATATTTTCCAATCGTTTTGGCAAAAGGTCCAATCATAGAACCATAGAATGACCTATGTTTGTTTTCTTATGTTGTATCACTAACTTGTATGTGTCTATTAGAACTTACTTATTCGTCTAATTTAGTTTTATGCTCGTAGTTTTTATTGGCTTTGATATTGTTGTTTACCATAGTATGGTCGTTATCTCGTCTTTGCCAAGTTTGGATATTAATACCACGTTCGGAGTTTTTATTCCATTAGTTTTTATGCCACGTAAAGTAGTTGAAGTTTATTTTGTATTTTAATTTGATTAATCAAAACATTAGTGCATAAATGTGTATATATTACTATATTGTCTCGTAGGTTTTATATGCAGATGTTCGTTTTGCAGGACACCGTTTCTTTGGCTCAAAAAAAAATATTTTATCTTCTTTAGGCTTACAAAATAAGCACTTAGACAAAATTATTTAACTGTCAGGCTTGTCAGTTCGAAGAGTATCAACCATTTTAATTTTATATCTGATTAAACTTTCTTTGAAGACAGAGTTTATGTAGGTATAATCGATATCATGAGTAGGTAGGTACTTAATAAAATAATGTATGTCTATGTCACTTCATTTGTTGAAAATGACTACGATTACAAATACGACGGCACATATTTGTAAGTTTATAAACAAATTAAGTGACATAAAAAAAATGAGATGAGCTCTCACATATTACGTTTTTTTCTTAATTTTATTCCATTCACTTGTCAGTTAAATGTTTCGTTGCTTGTGTTCGTCCGCGAAAGCTGTAAATCAATCAGTGTGACATCAGCTTGCGCACGGCTTGTAAAAAGTGCGCGGGCGTCAAATCTTGTAACAGAAACGTGCTTATTGTTTATGAACGTTTATTTTTAGCGGTTTTATCTTTCGCGCCATTAAGCACACCTACGGCCGGCTCGGGGCGGGCAGGCCGCCAACAAAACTATAAAAATGGATTCTGTAAACGTTGTTCAGAATTTGTTTTCGCTAATACCTACCTACTGTTTTGTAGCTCATCTGTCTATCTAGTAGCTTCAATTGTTTTCCCATGTTATGAATTAAAGCTGTCGTTTAATTCTAACAAAACTTATTATTGTATTATTTTTAATCATGTTCATTAACAGATTTACTGTTCCTCGGTAGAGGTATATTAGCCATCCAAGTATGATTGATATCTTTAACATTCAAATTTTTAGCAACCGTCAATAAAAGCCTAGTGTACCAACTCTATTAGACGATCTATTTCCATGGAACTCGTTACAATTATCAAAAGTAATAGCTAACTCTTCAGCGCGACTTCCAACAACATCTAAGTAGGATGTTAAAGGTAAAGTAGGTCAAGAGTGAAGGCATGACGTCTGCACTGAACTTTTTAGCCCTAATTGTAAATATTGACGCAGCATATGCAGTTGGTAGCCAATGCATTCGGTGCGGGTCGCCGCCCCGTGAGATGATTGTACAGGTGATTGCCCTTCTCGTGTTGCGGTGGAAGCCAAACCTCAATCAAAGTTTACCTATTGATTGACAGATTAAAATTCATCTGCGTCACCTATAAATATGGGTAGATTTTTTAGTTGTCTATTTGTCTATAATTTATGTTTAGGTAATCTGGCGCAGTCTCGTTTAGTTGTAGAACTAGAAGGTATTTCAATGTTAGAAGTAAGGACGGGAGTTCCATTCTTACTAATTTGGCGATATGCAATTGCAGACAGTGCATTTGGGCTATTGCGGCAACAGTCAACACGCGACAAACAAGCTGTTAACATTGTACTTCAAAAAAGTAGTCAGTTTCTTCAACTAAAGTTACTCTGTCTGCATAGCGCCTTGAAAATTAGACAAAAAAAAAATATGGATAAAATGGACTGTTATTGTCGTTCTTCTTGGTGCTGGTGTTGAGTGTGGGGATGTGTTTGTGTAATTTCCTAAGTAGGAAGGTATGCTTCGTAGTGTAATCAGCAAATGGTAATCAAGGATTAATTTTTTTTTAAATGAATCTGTGAAATAAAAACTGAATCTGAAACAACTACTAGATTTTTTTTGGCAAATAATTCTCTTTATTTCTATTTTCATTATTTTATGTGTGTGGGTACTTACGTAATATAGATTTTGACTCTAGTTTTTGGTTTATCACTTGGCTAATAGTGTGTAGGTAGTGTGAGTGTGGGTACTTATAAATGTTCCGCTCTGTGGCATTGGGCGCGTTGTAAACGCTCCCGTGGTGTAACGTAATCCGGCACATACAAGGCGCGCTGAGCCGGCGCGGACGGAGCGCGCGGGTATTTATAGAACTTTAGATCGCGGTAAGTAGTAACTTCACAGCACTTCCTCTACACACTAGGAGCCTCGGATCACTTTCACATCACAGCACTTACGTCGCACGGGAAGAAGACGGTCACAGTGAGTGGTTCGAGGACCGGCAGCACAGCGACGTTGGAATGTGGAGTCCGCGGCGACCGGGGCGGCTCTGGCGGCGGCGGCGCCGATGTCGGCCGCCGCGGACGCCCGCGCCCCGCGCGCCCCCTGCCCTCATGGTATATTTAGCACCGGTCATTTTTGAGCCGGCGATAGCGAGCCAGCTCCGGTTTCGAACGCGAGCGCCTCCGCCCCCACTACACCGCCCGCGGCCCGTCCCGCCAGAGCGTCACGCTGCAGGTGCAACCACCTCGGGCTCAAGTCGGGAGCCGCTCCCCTAACCCACATACCGAAACACTGTTACGCGAACTACTTGAACTGAACGAGTCATCATTAAGCTGCCACACCAAATCGATCAACGGATTGGCTGATTGATATCCCTCAGATACTAGACGATCCTACCTAAGAGGCCAAGACCAATACTTACGGTCGATTTCCGATCAATTCTTGGAATAATAACTTAATAATGTCGGAAAAGGTACCTTACTGAGGGAGGACCTCTATGGCGCAGCTCGTTAATGTCTGCCTAAGACTCGGAAGGTTGCAGGTTCTATTCCCGCTTAACATTTTTGTAGACTTTGTAGGGAACAGAATAACTATTACGTGAACACTTATTAGTTCTGTGTCGGTGGTATTCATTCGTGATACCTATTGGGGGAAGCCTATGTCAAGCATGCCACAGCTGGACATTGGCTGTGTAAGCTGTGTTTCGGCTGAAATGATAAATGACAATGATGCCCGATTTGTTATTAATGTTGTCTAAATGTTATTAAGATTTCTATACTTCGCGCGGACCACCGTCATCAGTGATACGCACGTTTGTCATTACTGGGGCCTATTGTAAATCCTATTGTTCCTGTGTAGACCTCATCTACCTATAGATGGATAGAATGTAGATAATTCTTATACACTTAAAAATAAAACAAACGAGACCGAATAAAATACAAAATGAGATCTGGTCTGGTAGAGATCAGAGAGGTCTTATCTCGAATTTATAAAATACTCGTATTGCATAAAAATACGCTCCTACTTAAAAAAACATAAATATGTACATATAACTAATTATATACCTACTTATATAAATACATACTCTTAATTTTCAAATAGTGTTCTTTTAGCATACTCTTGAATATCGGTAGTGACTTTGCACGCCATGTTGCACGCCTTATTGTGACTGATGTGTTCCAAAGTATTTGTATTGCACGGGCGGTAAATGAGTTGTCGTAAAACTGTAAAAGGAAGTAGAGTGTACTGGGACTTGAAGCATGAGTGTTTCAGAAGAGCGGAGAGAACCTATCATCTTTCGTAGATGTAAAAGAGGCCAGTAAATCAATAAATGTTCCTGAACAATCCACACAAAGTCATCTGGCCCCAAAGTAATCAGAGCCTGTAGGTATTATTGTAGTAGTTACCTAGGTATAGACTAGATAAAGATAGGTAATTGAACTGATATATATTATGTAGGTACCTTGGTAGTACTTTCGTGGACGTATAGGTCAACTATGAGGCTAACCATGGCACTGGCATTATTAGCCGTGGGTCGAGAGAAGCTATAGAACTAAGTATTATATACAGTGTTTAGTGGAACAAGGTAGGAATGAGCAGGAGCTGATCATTTAGAATCATTTGAGCCATTGTTGTCACAGTCACTGGGTCAAATATGTTCTTGAGTGGAGACCACGACTCGGTAAACGTAGTTTAGGACGCCCTCCGACCAGGTGGGATGACGACCTGCGAAAGACTGCAGGCAGATGCCGGATGCGGCAAGCTGAGGACAGGGTCTGTCTTCATCCGATTCGAGGGCAGTAGAACTTGTTGTAACATTGGTTTACAGCAGCAAATATAAGACAAGGCAGAGTCAAAGAGAATACAATAACTACGGCGGCGGCAGCGGCGCGGCGGCAGTGTAAATCATTATTAAATATATGGTAGGTTAGATAAAGGTTCATAGGCCTCAGTGGCTATAGCCTGTCCATGAATAGAATACAAAAAGCCACATGTATCGCATGACATTTTATGTCAAATGAATGTCACGAACGCTCGCCTCTTCCGCGTCCGGGCGTCCGTCGGCGGCGCTCGTAGCGAAAAGCAAGCGGTGCCAAGCCATGAAGCCAATAAGAAGTTGTAGTGTAGCTATAGTGTTTGACAAAAAAAAGTATTTATGATTTGTAAGGTTTTTGTCCTGTTTTTGTTTTTGTTTTGATTAATTTCATTCAAACTATTTCATTTCAAACGTTTTCGACAGAGAGAGAATATTATAAATTGATTGAGAGCAGCAGCAATAACCATGTAAGAGAGAGCAGTTTGAGAAAACTTATACTTTGTTTTCGATCAAGCTGGACCGGGGCGCGCGGCGCGGCGGCGCGGCGGCGGCGGTAGTCAAAGAGAATTAAAGCCTTATTACGTAGGAAGTTATTTTATTATCTTTGTATAAAGTGCGGTAGTTATTGAATTCTCTTTGCGGCGGTGCGGGGCGCGGAATAGTTTTGTTTGGGAATTACAAGAAAAAGCTATGAATTATGATTAAAATTAACAAAAACTATTAACAACGATGTATTCCAATCATGTACCTTTTGAAAAATATCAAGATACCACATCAACACCGAAGCGCAGACGACTTGGTACAGGAAGAATATTGAGATCAAAAAATCACGTTCACATAAATGGAAGCGATGATTTTACATCAAGCTGCAGTCCAATCACATGCAAAACTCCAGTATCATCTCAAAGAAGCGAGTCACCACATTTACCATGTAATCAAGTGGAGTATCTTTGTGACAGTAACAACAGCTCATCTTCTCAGATACCTTGTTCACCTGATGTTTTGGCATGTTCCTTTATTAAAGATGAGAAATGGGAGTCATTAGTTGTAAGTACAAATGCAATAGATAAGCTGTGTAATCAAGATGTGTCGGAAATGGATACCTTAGCAGAATTCAAAGAAATGTCAGATGACATGTTCAATTCCAAGTTAGAGGTATCCACTGCACAAAATGTTGATGGTAAATCAAAATTTGAACAGAGCATTAAAGAAAATATGGAGCATAGCTTCAATATGATCAATCAGTCCATTTGTCATTTGGCTGAACCCTACAAAACATGTGATAAAAGCTCTCTGTTTGAAACAAAAGATTCGTTTTTATTAGACATTAAAGAGAGTGAAATGATGGATAAATCTAGAACAACTTGTAACAAAGAAATTAACATAGAGAAAGAAGGATTCTATGGCTTACCAATGATTGCTAAAGGTTTGTTCAAAAGCTTGAGAAACATTGAAAAGTTTTATGGTAAGTTTGGTTTGTATTATTCTGATAAAACATAATTATGCAAACAAATGTGTAAATTCTGTTTCATCAAATGCCTTTCTTTGGTGACATTTTCAGATTGGCAAGAAGAGTGTCTCAACCTGGAGTCCATCAAACGGCGACAGAACTTAATCTATGCTCTGCCTACCAGCGGAGGTAAGACCCTGGTGGCCGAGGTACTAATGCTACGAGAAGTTTTGCTCAGAAAGAAGAATGCCCTCTTCATCTTGCCCTTTGTTGCTATAGTGCAGGAGAAAGTAAGATACACATTTTTTATTGCTGAATATTAAGTTGGGCTGCAGTCAAAAACCTCTTGGTGCCACATTAAATTAGATTTTGTATTAATTCTAGATTTGGGCTCTATCTCCCTTTGCAGTCCAGCTAGACTTCTTAGTGGAAGAGTATGCTGCAGGAAAGGGACACATACCTCCAAAAAAACGGCGAAAAAAAAACAGTATTTACATAGCAACTATAGAGAAAGCACTAGCTTTAGTTCGAAGCCTTATTGAGTTGAACAGACTTGACGAAATTGGATTGATTGTGGTATGTCACTTCTAATAACCAATATGTTTTAAAAATGAAGTGTGTAATGTGTATTTGTAAACATGCATACATAACATCTATTTGGCGTTAAACTACTTTCAGGTTGATGAATTACACCTTATTGGCGAAAAAGGTCGCGGAGGTACTCTGGAAACTTTACTGACCACCATTTTCTATGTCAATCGTGAGTAATAAATCATAAGTCTATATCTACATTCCTAGTTGTAATTCTTCAATTTCATTGATTCTACATAGGTTTTCTGGATTATTTTCTATGAATGGAAACTAGTCAAAAAGAGTCATTTATGAATAATAATTGAATAATCGGGCCTTTAGTAACACATTCCAGCAAAAGTCCCAGTTGTATAAACGCCACAATCGGTATACTGGCCGCATATGTCGGCGGAGTTGTGTTGACTCGTCACATATGTCTGCCCCATGGTGCCAACTAACTGAACGACTTAAGTGTGTGAGAGATGCTCATTGGGAAATTACTACAGGAAACTAGTCAGTTAGCGTTATAATAGGTAATTATTCCAGCAAACATCCAAGTGGTAGGAATGAGCGCCACAATCGGTAACCTATGTGAGCTGGGCGAGTATGTCGGCGGAGTTGTGTTCACGCGTCACTTCCGACCTGTGGAGCTAACCGAGCGCGTAAAACTCGGAGACATGCTGCATAACATCCGCTGGACGGACGGCGTTCTAGAGGTTGAACCTTACTTGCAGTTTTCATATGACGTAAGTAAATAATATGTAAAAATAATTTAATTCATTTATTTTGGGAAACATGGGTTAAAGAGATGTTACATTAAAATAGAATGAGCACACCCAATGTCAGCTTAACAGTATGCAAATGAAGTTAGGATAAATATAAAATACAGACATTAACAATATCGGAGTTTAAATTATAGAACTGTCTTATTCTAGAATTTGTCCTTAACCAGTAGACGCGCGCCCATGCGCCGCCGCCCCGCCGCCGGCGCGAAATCTTCGGTAGGCGAGGCCTAAATGTATATGTACGTACACTATCTCACCTGACATGGTGTTCGAAAGTGCGCAGTAGGATGAAATGAAATGCACAATGATTCATTCATTCCCAAAACGACGACGACGGGCAGACGGGACGGGCGGTTGCGGGTTCGAATCTCGCGGCGCGATTTTTTGCAGGGTTTGCAAATATTTAATTTAGGTCTAACTTGAATTTCATTTGAGATGGATGGCTATTTCTCCATGTGTTTATTGATTTATAAGGTAACGTTTTGTAAAATTATAACTTTCTTTTGCAGTATTCAGAAAGTGCGAAACGATTAGATCCTGATGGCTTAGCAGCGTTGGTTTGGTCAGGGAAGGAACCATCTTCGTGTTTGGTGTTCTGTCCTACTAAGAAGAACTGCGAAAATGTCGCCTCGCTGCTTTGTCAATTGCAACCAAGGTAATATAATTTAAATGTTACTAAGCAAGCTGCCCGTTCTCGAACTTGGTGAGTCTTTGAAGGGATTCCACCGAACGGTGCCTCAATTTTGTCTCCTATTTTGCATTCAGACCCTCGGTGGCATAAGAGGGCCATAGTAAAAACACGCAGCTGCGTGCCAATGTTTTCAACACGTGACTGGTAGAGGTGATTAAACTTCCTCCGCAATAAAAAAAAATTCAGTTTGGTACGTACATGGAAGAGCCTTATTGTATAGTTTGTATAAAACCTTATTCTATGGAAAAATCAGGCTGCCCATGTTTTTTTAGTCAAGCTCTATGGTTTAAACGGCACAATACTGGTATAGCCGCCTTGTATGATTTTTTTTATCGTTAGGCGTATCGATAGACTACTAGATCATTGGCTTTGCCCACCAAGCTTGCTGGTGACAGTATCAACCCGGCCTGCGTGCCATATATACAAAAAACAGCTCCATCGGTTTTTTCCATGTCGATGGCATAGCGTGTTAATTTTTGATGAATTTGTTACAGTCACCTTCAGACGGTCAATGGTCAGGAACGCAGTGCACTGGAGAAAGCGCTGCGCGGCGAGGGCGCGACGCCGGAGCTATGCCGCGGCGTGCGCCACGGCGTCGCCTTCCACCATGCGGGCCTCGGGCCCGACGAACGACACGCTATAGAGCATGCCTTCAGGTCCGTACACTGACCTAAAGCGGTCGTTACGGAGCGCAGTCCATGAAGCGACAGCGCAGCACATCGGACCGGGCCATATAAGCCCAGCATATCTGTCAGTTCTTATGGTCGACAATCGACATATCGATAAAAATTATACTTTTATACTTTGTCTTATCTTAAGGCTAAACGAGTTAGCGGCGCGAACTCGTCAGTAGGCGAGGTCTTAATATATGTTATCTCACCGAAACCTCCCGCTTTACGCGCGCAAGGATGAAATGCACAATGATTCGTTCCTAAAACGGAGCGTAAAAATTTGAACAGACTGCGCAAGGGTTATTGTAGAAAAACGACGCAGTCTGAGATATTTGTAACCTACCAGTCAACATCAAACAATGTAGTAACCTTTCACGTGTATGAGAAACGTTTGTATGAGGGACTCCTTTAACCTTAAGACCAGAGTTTATAATACAAGCTAAGGAAAATTGAGTGCACTATAACTAGCGGTTTTATATAATTACAGGGCGGGCGTTTTGACCGTCCTGTGCTGTACGTCGACGCTGGCAGCGGGGGTTAACTTACCTGCGGCGCGGGTGTTAGTCCGCGCGCCGTACGTTGGCCGCGAGTTCATAACTCTAGCCGCGTACCGACAGATGGTGGGCCGCGCGGGTCGCACCGGCCTCTCCGATACAGGTGAGCCTAGCGTTGTTTGATAAAACTATTTAAATGTTTAATTTATTCAAGACCAGCTGCGCCCCGCGGCTTCGCACGCGTAGAAATCTATGTCTCAAATAGTTTATAAACCTTCCTTTTGAATCACTATCTATTTAAAAAAAAACCGCATCAATATCCGTTGCGTAATTTTAAAGATCTAAACATATATAGAGACAGACAGCGGGGCTTAGTTTTTATACTATGTAGTGATAATACTATGAAGGTATTTATCGCGTATCTTTTGTTTTATTTTCCCCTACGATTCCATCGTGCATTCGTGCAGATAATGATATAAACAAAAGGTACCTACGCGATAAAAAGTTGGATTATTTAATTTGTTCCTAAATCAACAAAAGTATTTTACTAATTTGTGAAGTGCTCTATGTTGTACCACTCGCCTGTCCAGTGCTCTCGTTCCTGCTTCTGGTCGTTCCCTTGAGATGCCCCAGCTTCAGTTAGGATCAGATTGATTTCAAAAATTAAACAAGTATTCAATCACATTTAGAGATTTATTTATGTCATTTGTAATTGTCAGGTACCAGCACAGTAATCTGCAGCGCGCGCGACTGGAGCCGCCTCCGCGGTGTGCTGCAAGGCGGCGTGGCGGCGGCGCGCAGCGTGCTCGGCTCCGGCGGGATGGCGGCGTTGTTACTGAGCGGCGCAGCGTTACGTCTCGCGACCACGCGGCCTGCGCTGCACCGCCTAGCACGGCGGACTCTGCTCGCCGTTCCACGGAGAGACTGCACTGAGTAAGGAAGTTATTCATGAACGAAAGAGAGAAGATTGTGTAGCCTCAAAAACTGACAAATGAACTTGCACAATTCACTTTTCTAAGCACGTCTTGAGACGGCGCATTGCGGATGCGAACGCGCGCGCTAAAATTCTAGACAAGATTGTATATCAACCATAGCCCAGTCCCAAACTGGACCTTCGTTCTATCCGCATATCTAATTGCATTTCGAAATCTGCTTGCGTTATTGCCTTTTGACACGTCCCGATCCGTAAAAGCTATCGTAGGTGCCATTACATGCCATACAGTTCGAACGGGACGTATGAAAATGCACTTATATCGACATTCAGGTCTCGCACCCAATTTCTTATTACATATTTTGTGGAAGACATACAAATGACCATTATCATGTATCAGACCCCAGGTGGACATAAAAGCAGCGTGCGATGGAGCGCTACTTGCGTTGCTACGGGCGGGCGCGTTAGAAGCGGTTCCTGAATCGAATGTTACGGACGTGGACGAGTCCAGACTGGCCGTGCATGGCACCACTATCAATAATAACACCCAGCTGTCTGTTAGTAAGCTGGCTATGGCTGCTATTAAAGGTGAGAAATTGTTGACAAGAGCCATCTAAAACGAACACAGATTTGCCGATAGTTATCGAAGCGATTCTATTAGAGGTAATTTAAAAAATACATTTATATTCAAGCAGCAATGCAATAAAGTTATTATCAGCTAGTAAAGCACCAGCTATCTGGCTTTGACTTAGTAAGTGTTCAAAATTAAATGAAGTTTATTGCAATGCAGCTAGAATCTAAAATATATTTTTCTACAAGCATGCTAAGCCCTCCCAGTATTAGGCTTTAAAATAGAAGAATAGAATCACAGAGTCAAGGTATAAAACATTCTTTATTACATAATAGAGTGTGGTTATATGATTTTGTTGGTTGCAGGTTGCATGGACCTATCCACAGCTAAACAGCTGCTACAAGACGTGGAGGTAGCTTCCCGTTCACTTGTTCTCATGGGCAGTCTACATCTGCTCTACTTGGTGACTCCGCACGACGGGGCGGGTATCAGACTCGATTATAGGCACTATTACTCATTGGTAAGGTTCATTTTCGAATGTCAGCAAAACAGCTTACGATATAACCCTGCCCAAAAAATAACGTTGTCAGGGATTTGGCAGATATTGAAGATAAGAGAAAGTTCCTTTGTTACTATAAAAAAAATAGTTTACTTATTACGATTTTAATTGTCTGAAATACTTGTTTCTATTGCAGTACTGCAGTTTGGACGACGAAGGTGTTCAAACGGCAAAAATATTAGGGATCACAGAAATGAATGCTATCAGAATGGTCACCGGAAAATCTATTACCGTTAGTATCTTTATTTGATATGAACATTATTTCGTGTCACAGTACAGATCAAAAGACAAAGTGCGTTATTTTCAGACCGCGTGCGGTCCCGCACGCGGTCTGAAAATAACGCACTTACATAGTAAGACACGCCAAATATTATAGCCTAATTTAAAACGAAGCCCTTGTCCTTTTGACTGCTGAAATCACACGGTATGTGTTTTCTATAAGTGACTAATATGCGTAAATCCACACTAGCGCAGCGGCTGAGAAAATACAGATCTGTGTGACTCAGCACAGCCGTAATATTTTTCGAACGAAACGCATGTGCGGCGCAACACAACCGCTGTGTAGAGCGGCAGCACGAATTTTTTAGGTTAAAAAAAAGATCGCTGTCGTCGAAAAAAAACCGCAGTCAAAGTGTTAACACAAGCACATTCTGATTATTTATTTAGAATAACCTTGAAATCGATTTTAATAGAATTTTTGTACTTTTTTAGAACGTTTCCGAGAGAGTTTTGATGCGGTTCTACTTGGCGCTGATGCTGCATGACCTTTGGAAGCAGGTCCCGCTGCCCGCTGTTGCAGAGAAGTGAGAAACTATTACCATAACAACTGCTAACACTCGAAGCAATCCCATTGTTTGATTTGACTATTGACACCTACATTGACACATATCTCCGCTTAGCTGCATTGTACAGCATGATGGAAGTGCTCTGTAAGTGCTCTGTAAAGGCACGCGGTGATAATTTTGTACATATAAGTCCAAAACGAATACCAAAAAATACGAAAAAAAAAAAAAAAAATTGAGTATGCAAGTCGCGCTGCGTCTTGTGACATCGCGCTGCCTCTCGTGACGTCGCGCTACGCAGTCGGCGTGGGGAGTTTTCCTAAAGTAAACAAAAACATCTTTTGCGTAGTATATAGAGCTGACCCTTAATTCTTTTTATTCTTTTCAGGGGTTCGAATTGGCCATGTGTCAAAAGACTGCTTGTGCGAGTCTTTATCCCGATCGCAATCTAACCAAACTATGTTCCCAGGTACCTCGTAGGCCGTGGCCTGGTTCAAAGCGTTCTGACGTCATCGTGCGCCTTCGCCGCGAGCGCTCACAAGGTGTGCAGCGAGGTAGCGACGCTATGGGCGCTGGCAGCGCTGCTCGGCGAGCTGGCACTAAGACTGCAGCACTGCGCCGCACCGCATCTCGCCGCGCTCTTACAGCTGCCTCATGTCCGCAAGGTACATAGTGGGGGAGCTGGTACAGGGCTATGTGACGTTATCGAGCGCTCACAAGGTGTACGGTGCAGCGAGGTAGCGACGCTGCGGGCTGACACGGCTGCAGCACAGTGCCGCTACATGTCAAGTGTATTTTTTATTTTACTATTCTTTTTTGTTTGTTTTGAGCATCTCTTCCTCGTCAGTGATGTAACTAAAATTGGTTCAAACTGAAAACCAGCGTTGTTCCGAGCCACGCGTGGTTCAGCACTAAGATGAGTTTGACCCTTTTGGGCCAACAGGCTAGCACGGTAGCTAATAGCTATTTATTCAATTCAATTCATTTATTGCAATAAATATGGTATTGTTTCTCTGTAGGTTTATTTTATTTATTTTTAAGTGTACTGTGTTGTTAGTGTGTTCTATTATTATTTGTGTTATTGTGCGAAACCTGTTTATGGCCAAATAAATGTATATTTATCTTTATTTTGTTCCTAGACGCGCGCCCTACAGCTGGTGAAGGCAGGCTACAAGCGGGTGGAAGAGTTAGCGCGGGCGCGGGCGGAAGACCTCGTCAGCGCCATCCCGCATCTGTCGCTCAGCGCCGCCGAGCATCTCATCTGCGCGGCTAGGGTCAGTACTTTTTATAGAGCTATCAGTTATCTATGGCCTTTAAATCTTTGAATGGAGAAAGTTGCATACTATCATGGGCTCGTGTGACTTCGCCCATCTTCGCTCATCAATCACTAAAGGATTGTGTAGCTTTTCTATTTATGAAATTATTTTCAGTAAATGACTCCCTGTATAATATTACTTTGAATGATAATTCAAGGATTCCAAATCAGTTACAACGCTCAGTGTACTAAATCCAGTCAAACTTCCAAAGACTAATTGGATGTCTTTATGCGAGTTACGAATGTTAACAAATTGATTCAGCATATTTTGTCATTGATTGGTTCTGTCTGTATCTGAAATTGTCATTACCAGACAAATTAAAAAAGAAGTTTTTATTAATCTTCCAGATGATGCTGATAGAAAAAGTGGAAAACTTACGAGCGGAGGCTGAAGATGTTATGGATGAACTGAAAGTTTAGATTAGAACTATTCAAATTAAAGAAATAAAGTACCTAATCGGCGTCAATTAGTGAGATTTAGCATTAGTATGATAGATGAAGTGATTAATTTTATGAGATAGTTATATAAAAATGTTAATTTTTGATTTACTTAAATTTTTTGTATTTTTCTAATTTTTTAATTGTACATTTGACACCAGAACTTGTACGTAGTAGCATTGATAGGTAACATCCATTCACAGCAGCACTAATAAATGATATATTTTTAAAAGCTGGCGCGATCCTCTTTTAATTTTTGTATACTGGAGGACTGGGTTTGTGACGTCAGCTCGGAAATATGTATGAAAAGAGAATCGCGCCAGCATTAAAAAAATCTATAAAGTATCTAGTTGTTAAGTATAACTTACATAACAAAAAGTTACGCTACCAAGCGCGCACTAAACGAATATGGTAAACAAAATTATTGAAAACAGTGGAACATCAAGTTATGATTCTCAATAAAAAGTAAATTCTGTGTGGAAGCACCTTAACAAATAATCCAAATTAAACAGATGACATGATTATTGCTACGAGTAGAATATACTGAAAATTGGCAACATAGACTACATCTTATTTTCAGCGTCGCTTATAGATACAGGGTTTGAGCGTCAACGCGGGTAGTTTGGACTTCGGCGCCTGATTTTTCACGAACTCAAAGAAGAAGAATACTTCGTGGTCGCGGTTCAGCTTCGCAAACTTAAAGCCGAGTCGCGTAACGTCTTTCGTGAACGCGTCTACGTCCGTGAAACGAGATTCCACCTCGGCTATTAGTAGGAGTCCCCTGGAAACAAAATATAGTAAATAAATATAAAACAGGTAAGTGAACTTTTAGTTATAAATAGGAATGCTGGTATGACTAAGATAAGATGAATTTGATAAAAGTAACATTTCCATTAAGCTCTATCCTAATGGCATAGTCTATGGAAACTTCACACCGTCATCAAATGCGAGAGTGTGAAGTTTCCGCTAGGGGATAAAAACCTTGGGATGGGTAAATATTCTTAAAAAAGGTAAATAACGCGATAAATACCCGTTAAAATAGTACTTTTAATTCTTGGGATGGGTTTTCCTCAAACTCGAAAAATAGCACTTACCCTGTCTTTAGAACCCTGTTAGCTTCAATTAAGTAGGCAGTAAGGTCTGTGCCCATCAACGCAAGGCAATAGACCACTGCGTCCATGGACTGGCTGAGGAGCGGCGTGTGAGCCATATCGCAGACCTCGACTTGGTCGTTCGCTTGCTGTAAGTCGAAGGAGCGTACCGACTGCGGAACTTGCCGCGCCAGCTCCGCCTCGCCGCAACCCATGTCTGCTATGAGGCTGCTCTTCGGCCTAAAGACAAAATTGTAACTGTAATTTACCAACCTGAGGTGACTCCAGAGGTTTAAAAACGCGAAAGTAACAGCCTAACCTTTTCACGACAAAGCAGCTGAACGGATTTTTAAAACATTTGGCAAGGTGTATCATGGGGAAAGACACGACTTTTTACTAGCTAGTACAAAATTAGGTGACACAACTTTTGTTTTTATTCATAGTTTTAATGATGACTGTCCCGCTCTGCTGGGCTCCCTCCTCTACTAACTCCCTTATCTACTTACACTCCTTCCTCTAATTCTAAGTAGGGAACTGAGTCTGCACTGACATCTCACATAAGAGTGTATTGTGCATTGTTCCCATATCTATCTAGGCCCTAACCATGCACAACTACACAAAGTCATAGGTCACAATTGAAGCACCTTAAGTTTGTGGTAATAATAAATACTTACATCTTCTTTATCCTTTTAATGATAACATCCAATGGGTTTACAGGCCACTTCTTGACTTGCTGCCGGTAGCCTTCATGGTAGCTCTGGAAGGCAACAGGGTCGTTCTGGAAGAGTTGGCTAGCTTCAGTTCCTGATGATGTATATAACTTCTCATTGATGAACCGGAATTGAGCCGCTGGAATAACAATTTTAATGTAAATTGGTTGTATCCTATCCAAGTTGACAAACACCTCAAAGGTTGAATGGAATTTATTAAATTTTTGGTAATACTCTAGTAATTCTGACAGTTTAGCTGCAGCTTATGTATAAATGTAGTTGTAGGTGTTAAAACTGGAGGCCTTTACCCAGCAGTGTATAAAATCCATTGCAGATGATGATAGTAAAACATGACTTATAATGCATTATAGAGAATTCAATACACAGTACACACATCACATTACTTAATGTGTGTGGTCCTTCTGCACCTGCTGAGCTGTTGAAACTCAGCTGTCAAGCATCTGCATTGCTTGATACAATTTGGTTGTCTAACCTGAGTTGCGTTTGAGCATTCAGGGATTAGGCCCAAATCTCACATAAGTCATGAATCTTATTCTTAAATACTCACATTTTAATCTATCAAGCATTCTCTCCCTCAGCTTGCTTCTGTCGAAGTTGATTGTATTTCTGTTACTCTGTTCCTGCATCATAAGTTTTATTTTTTCTTTCTTTCTATCTTGGAGAACTTTTTGGGTTGGAATATTTGCAACTATTTCTTTATGCCCCTTTACTATTTCTTTTTGTCTAGTATTTTCAATATTACCATTCATAGTTTTTAATTTGACATTCTTAGCCTTTCCAAATTTAGATTGCTTACTAGATTTGGTAATTGCATTACTGCTTATGTTTTTATCATTTTGTAGCTGAGCTAGTGCTTTTTTCGTCTGCACAACTACAGAGCTATTATCTTCTCCAAATAAAACATCTTCAACATCATCCCTTTTCATGGCTTCATTGAACTTCTTTTTTTTAGCATTTAGCAGGACTTCATCCAACTTGTCTGTATCAATGTTGTCAACTTTCATACTGCTGCTGCTGTTGTCTTTTGGGTGCTTTTCTTGTTTCTTTCTTTTGGAGTATTCAAAATGTTGATTATTAGTTTTCTGCAGTTTATAATTTGCATTTAAAAGTCTTTTGTTTATATCCAGACCATTATTTTTTTCCTTGATATTTTTTATTGTTCTTTTAGCTGTAATGTTCTTCTTGATTATCTGCTTTTTCTTTAAATTATTGATAATCTTAGACTTTTCTGTGACGCCACTACTTTTACCAGACTTTTGCGTCTAAGAGAAACAAATAAAAATTTATTGTAAGTAGCTGAATCAGTCCTACCTGGACCTCCTACTCGCGTGTTTTTTTTAAAGATTTGATAATAGGTAGGTACTATCTTTGGCTATAAAGTCCCATATTATTAATTTATCAGCATGGAGGAAGGACAATAAGAAACCTCTTTTTTTGTCAGTGACGAAATTGAAAACAATAGCTAGTAAGCATAGAAACTAGAAATCGACATGCAATCATTTATAATAACAAACAACAAATAACCTACGGAAAGGACCTGTGTAAAGGAAAACTTACTTTTAATTTTACATGATTAGCAGTGTAATCGGTTTTTCCATCCTCCCAATCAGGAATCACAAATGCCATTTTTTATTAGTAATATACCTATCTTTTTTACATAAAAAAATAAACCTCAGTAAACGGAATACTTATTGCAAATTCCTTTAGAAACTCTTTATTTGGTCTATTTTATTTTTAGAGGTTAGTTTTTCTATATATATTTCGAGTGATTTCATATCGAGCTTGGTATTGTTATGGTTGGTTTGTAATTTGTAAGCATGTTATTGACTTTGACGTTTTGTTGACGTTAACATGACTATACGAATCTATGACCAAAATTATAGTCCAAGTTGAGAGTCTTGGACGAACGAAATCATCCTCTTAGGGGTTAATTCTGGTTGATTTGGTATGATCTGGCTGAGCGCGTCAGATTGTCATCCCAATCGGCACCATAAGTCGCTAGTGGCACGGACCTTTTCTTCAGCAAGCGGAGCAAGCCTTTAAAACTATTTACGCTTTTGTATTTTTTGCGGTAGTGGCCAAATGATTTTAAAGTTAGTATTGCCCATATAAAACCCGACAAGATATTTCTGGCAAGAGGAGCAAGCCGCAAAAATGTTGTCGTTTTATTTGTTTTTTGCATTGTTTTGCATACTGTAATCAAAAAAAGTTCAGTCCCGGACCACACCCAAAAACCAAGAATGATGCCTGCGAGCGGAGCGAGCTGTGATATATATATTTTTTAATAATTAAAAAATATACGGTGGCTTTCTGCAGAACAATTTACCACCGAATTGCGATCCCTAACCTACATGCCCATCGTGTGGATATATTCTTTATAAAATCCCCCCCCCCCCCCCCCCCCAGGCTGTTGAGCTGAGGTGCAAAAGTGAGCTAAAGTGGTTAGGTCCGCTACAGTCCTCCCGACTGTAGCGAACTTAACCACTTTAAATAATAATGAAATTATCTCGGTTTTATCGGTGTCAGTAATAGGGGTTGGCACAGCTTTCATCATCATTGCACCAGCAACCCCTCATTTAGGGGTTGGTGGCGCATGTCAGTACCCCGGACATGCGCAGTGAGCCTTACCACCCTAACCTGTCAAGCAATCTTTTGTTTTTATTATTTAGTGATATTTATTTTTAATCTACAGTCTCTAAAATAATATAACAAGTGAACTTGGACAAATCCCACAATATTAAACGAAACATTTTGGAAAACTTTACCTTTTGTGATAAGAGTGAATAGAGCAACCTCGAAAGATCATTTTTTGCAGGATATCGTTAGTAGGTAAGTAGGTAATATAAATAAGTAGGTACCTACTCACCTCTATGTATATAGCTGTTTTGGGATGATTATATTCACCTATGTACTCACATAGGTACCGAATTAATCACTAACTTCTTTTTACATCAAATAGGATTCCCCTACATCAGGTCTAAGTTAGATTAGATGTCTCTTTAGGAAGATAGGAATATGTATAATAAGTAGGACTTTAATTCAGCATTACCTATCTATTATGTAGGTATTATAATCGATTAAATTGGATAAAATTAATGAATTGATTATCCTGGTTCTTATCACAGAAACGCTCACAGTCGTTTTATTTTTCAGAGCGCATTGCCCGTCAATCCAGATCGCTGTATTATTTTACAATGGTGAATCGCCATGCTCAGAAATTTATGCTACGGAAAGACAGTTTGGTAAGCAACTTCATTTCGCTAGCTAGAATATATCTAGTTTTCATGGCATCGTTCACTGTCCACTTTCGAAGCCCTCGGAACCTACGCTACTAATCAGTGTCTAGTAACAAGTAGACACTGATTAGTAGTGTAGGTTTACTTAATTGAATCTAAAATGACCTTAGTGAACTATGTACTTAGTTAACCATGATAGTTTCAAAAGTTTTACTTAATTTAATTCCCAAAGAGTCGAGATCCACTGAGGATGCGGAAATAACTGCTTCAATACATTTTTAGTGGAGTTGGCGATGCCAGTGGAGCATTATCTCGGTGACGGCCATCGCCTTGGTGATCTACAACGTAGCGGCCAACATGTGGTTGCTGCGGCCGCTGCCGGCGTGTCCCGTGCCGCTCACAACCACGCTGCCACCAGAACCATCATCGTGCGAACCATGTGCTGAAGCAGGCGGAGCGCCGGATGATGACCCCTTAGCAGCGGTGGATTTACGCCTCGGCCGGTGGGATTACTCTCGCACCATCCGCATGATTGACAACGTGGCCGTCGGCGAACTATACGCGGAATCCTCCCTCTCGCGGCGCGTCTGCCTCGCTACGCAAACTTCCATTGAGCGACTGCACGAGCTACTGCGGATTGCGGAGCACTGGAGCGGACCGATCTCGGTGGCTGTGTACGTGGCGGGGGATGAGACTCAGCTACTGCGCGGGTTTGCGACGTGGCTATTGCGGTGCCGGCCTGAGGTGTTCGCGCGGACGGCCATGCATTTAGCTACGCCGTTGGAACGGGCGGCGGCGTGGGGTGGAATGCCAACGTGGGCGCGCGACTGCAGCGCGGCGCCACTGCCGGCCGGCGAGCGCCACGCCGACACGGTGGCGTGGCGTGCGAGGCACCCATATCCGCAGAACCACCTGCGGAACTTGGCACGGAAGAACTGCCATACCGATCATGTGTTCCTCGTCGATGTTGACATCGTGCCTTCAAAGGGCATGGCCGAGGCTCTCGATAAGGTGACTTTACCACTTTGTTATCATTCATCGTCATCATGATCATCTCACCCAAAAGAAGTCCTCTGCTATACATAATTACAGTTACCTCTCCCGAGATCGCCACAATCATGCTGTCCTTTGAAGAGATTTTGAAGTAACTAACTCCCAGAATAACAATTAAATGTGTGTCAAAACTGTAAAAGCACCTATGTCGATTTACCTACACAAATTAAGCAGAAGTATTCTGCACAGTTCCTATCGACGACCTCCCGCTGTGATCTCTGTGCCTACGTGGTGCCCACATACGAGCTCGACCGGCGCGTGGCTCTGTTCCCGCGGAACAAGTCTGAGCTGGTGCGTCTCGCCAGGAACAAGTTGGCGGTGCCTTTCCATCGCAAGGTCTTCATCTACAACCAGTATGCTAGCAACTTTTCCAGGTAACTTATTCTTAATAATCAATACTAGCAGATTATCACGCTTACGTTACATTAAAATGGAAGCTTTCCAGGATTATATCCACTGCTCGGTTGCCTTCGCCGTTGGCCCAAAAGTAAACATTTACGTTCCGAACGTGCCACTAGTTACCCATTACTAGCCACGGGCGTAACGCGGCCCATACTGCCTCATCCGAATAGGTCTTTTCAGTCATGCACGAAAGGGCTCGACTAACTCCCACGCAGATTGAGCCAATGACGATGAAATTCAAAAAATCATTTATTTCTTTAGGCTTACAAAATAAGCACTTAGACAAGTCATATTTTATACATTAAATTATTATCAAATAAAATTATTTAATGAAATAAAATAAATAATTTCATCAAGTTCATCTCTTATATGTCTAATACATGGTTATTTGCCTATTTAAGTCTAAATATAATATGATTCGATACATGTCAATATTTAAGTAAAGCTATACACAACAACAAATTACTTACATACTATTGTCGGTGCGAAACTGAGCGACATCTGGCCAAGCAGTAATATCATTGAGATAATTATTTATGGAGTAGAAAGCCTTCTTGATGAGATACTCAATACTCATGATTTCCCTACCTTGTGTAATCTAAATGATGGCATGTGTAACTTGTTCTTGTTTCTTGTATTTCTATTGTGAACATCACACTTTTTAATAAGGCTATATAAAGAATCCCGTGGCTTTAATTTATAAATAGCGCGTACCGCCCTTTTTTGAAGAACAAATATGGTCTGGATGTCAGCTGCTTGTCCCCAAAGCAAAGTACGATAAGACATAATACTATGAAAGTAACTGAAATAAACTAACCTAGCTGTATCTTCATCGGTAATATATCTAATTGTTCGAACTGCATAAGCTGCTGAACTAAGTCTACCTCCATTGAAGAGAAGAATCAATATACCATAGGAATACAGTAGAGTCTACTGTATTCCTATGTATTATACGATGATAATCATTTTCGAGTCAAGGCTCGTTATTTGTTATTAAAAAATCATGGAGATAAATTCATTACATATTTATATTAAACGATTGTTTTTGTTTGGCATAAGATGGGAAGCAAGCGGCGGCAACGAGAGCTCACATCTTCACGTAAGCCACAACGTGACCAACTTCGAGATGCTGTATGAACCGTTCTACGTGGCACGAGACGTGGCGCCACAGCATGATGAACGGTTCCTGGGTTACGGCTTCACAAGGAACACGCAGGTACCATCCTTGACCCTACGAATACACCTCCACTTGACCACTCCATTTGAACTTACCAACACATTTTTTATCAATGAGAACGTTTTCTCAGAACAGAACCCACACCTAGATTTTCTTTACAAACCATCACATCACAAATTAATATAGTCTGTGCCGAGTCAGATCAAATCGTGGTATTTTAGAAGAAAAATGGTTTCATGGATACAGTTTTATGCGGAATACACACGCAACTCATTCTTGCTCTTTGACCTTGCCAAATCCCTAAAACCAATTCTTCTTTTGATTTTTTGGCTATGACGCAGCAGTGCTATGGATTTCGTTGGGTTTAGCAGAAATCCATAGCACTGCTACGTCGTAGCCAAAAAATCAAGGTCCTGCTACGACTTAGCAGTCGAGGTCCCTAACCGTGCTACGGCGTAGTCCTGCTACGACGTAGCACTTGAGGCCCGTAGACCTACTACGGCGTAGGCCCGTAGATTACTATCAAAAAGGGCTTTTTTATAGTAGAGTGTCATCACGTTTTAGGGGGGCAATTTGACCATAGTCGACCAACTTTGGTTCAAAAGCCCCCCGACCCAATGTAACCTGAAAGCAGATCACAAGGATGGACCATGAAAACAGATCAGTGGGTAACATTGGTAGTAAGTCTTTATGGTGAGTATTGAATTGTAACGCATGTAAAGACCAGTTTATAGTTATGCTACGCCGTCAGAGGATTTATTTCAGCTTGGTCTGCTCCCCTAGTATATCGTTTTCAACATACACTTACTCTGATTTCGATAGATTTTCGGATAGTGTGTGTGTTTGTGTAGGCTTACTTAAAAATACGTGGTTTTATATAGAATCTCAAAAGAAGCTGTAACTAACAATTTTTTTATATAAGTCTGGTATAAACAAACGATGTATATAAATATAGCAGGATGACCGCGGTGACCGTTCGGTTTGTGTGACGTCACAACTGCAGATTGACCTCATATGAAACGAGGCGGCCACAAGGACGTTCTCTACGTACATTGAACATTGAAATATTTCAATTATTTATAGAGTAGTTGTTATGCTAGTATATTCCACAGTTCCATTAATGTTATATAGTAGGCATACTAGGTAGTGAGTAGATTGCTCATATGAAGAAATCATTGTGTCGTTTTGTTTATTCTTTCTATACGAGTTTTTAAAATACATTGTATTTTTTTATTGCTGTACTCATTCAATTTGTGACTGAGAGGTCGTGGTTGACTGATCTGTTCGTATTACATCGATAAGGCTTGGGCAGGTTAGATTAATGAATAATTAAGGTAAAACTAGACACGGCTCCTGCCGTTGACTCGTTTTACCTTAATTATGAATACTGCTATACCTACCTCGTCGGTAGGCAAGTCCTAAATGTTGGCTTTCTCTCCAAACACCTCCCGCTACACGCGCGCTAGGATGAAATGCATAATGATTTATTCCTATAACGATTGCGTAAAAACATGAGAACAGACTTCTTATAGATTATAGAAAACTATTGATAGTATATTTTCAAAATAAATTAATTTTAAGTTTTGAATAACTAAAATTTGTGTGAACTGGATAATAAATATACGAAGAAAGAAAAGTCCAAAATAAGGACTTTTCTTTCTTCGTATATTTATTTATAATTTTTTCGCCCAAAGTTGGGCTAGAATCAGTGAAAGTTTAGAAGAATTAAATGAATTATGAATTAGTTACCCGTATGTTTAAAGATGAACCACTCGCTTATTCAAAAAGATACTCATTGAAAGCTAAGTAGAAGTAAAATGTTCAGTGACGTTCAGAATTAATAAAAGGAATTCATTGTGTGATGTGGAAGATTCCTTACATGCAGTGCAGTGTTTATTGGCAGATCACCAGATAGTAAACTATTGTTCCGTCTGGGCGCGAGACACATTGAGTTTAATATTGTTATACATATCTTGTAAACAGTTTTCTTTTCAGATTGTTATTTGAAAACAACGCGAATAACTAGCCTTTTATAAATTGCCTGCCGACATTTTCAGTTGGTATTGAATTTCGCGTAGGTGGCATGCTGTCACAAGAACTTTGGTCGTATTATTATTTCAGAATCTATCAACTCCGCTAGTTATGCCAGCCTCCGTTATGATAGGGGAAAATGAGATGTTTCCAGATTAACAAGTAACTCTTACGCCATTTTGTTTATTTGGATGTAGCGAAAGCTGTGTAATTTTGTATTCATAAAAGTACAAAGTGCGTTATTTGCCCAGCAGTGGGACGAAACAGGCTAAATAAAAAAAATAAAAAAAAAAAGTACAAAGATTGCAGATCAGGGACGCACGCCAATGCCACAAAAAATATGTCTGTTGGCGGCATCGTAGCTCCCTGATAGAATAACCTATTTAGAATTTTGTTTGATCCAAAGTGTTCTTATCAATGAAACAGCTGTTCTAGTTTATTTTATTTTAAGCCATTACTGTCCCACTGCTGGGCAAAGGCCTCCCTTTTCTCCTTCCACTCCTCGCGATCCAACGCTGCAACAGGCCATTATGGAAGATATACCTCGAGCTCGTCGCGCCATCTCATCCTAGTTGTTGTTGTGCTCATGTTCTAGTGCTACTTTAATTTTAAAAATTCATTTCATCTCTTTACCTGAGTGACTTTTGTCGATAATTTTCTAATATTTGTAAAATTAGCTTGTCCCAAAAGCGGCACAATAAACAGGATGAGCACACGAGGCTCACGTCCGCCATTCCGCTGATGGATTCCCCGGGGCCCTGCCAAACGGCGCTCCTGGCAACATTCCATGGCGAAGTCGCCGCGCATCACACAATCATTGTGTTTGTGTCGACAGAACAAACATTTCAATACCTTATACTTTCCACTATTTGCTCAACGTGAAAAACATTCCCAATGTACCAAGGTCAAAAAGTGGCATATTTTTGTATACAGCTTGTGAAGCTATTCAGTTAAGTAGAACTATACCCAAGCATAAACTATTTTGTGAAGATGAACTACATTATTTTATATATTACACGTATGTATTTTGAATAGTTCACGAGCTCCTCGCAAATGCTCAGTAGGCTTGTACCAGGAGACATAGTAAGATTACGATTTATGTTTTACACGGAAAAGGCTTACTAGTAGAAGCCACAAACGAGGTGTAGCCAAAAAATTTGATAAATACGTCTCATTTTTAACCGACTTAAAAAAGGAGGAGGTTCTCAATTTGAGTGTAGAGTTTTTTTATAATTTGTTACCTCATGGACGGATAACTGAATATCACGTCCATCGAATTCGATGTTTTTATTTTTAAACTGAGTTTTGAACCCATTTTCATTATTTAGGAATTGGAAATCAGTGTATAGTTTTTTAAAACACGCCAAATTAACCTATTTGTATGTATTTTGCTTGACAACTCACATACAAGACAATTTACCGTATAAAATGTGGTTAGGGCCTTATTAAATGAGGCTTATTAATGCTCAATGATCAGTTTAGCGCGTAACCCAACCAGAAGCTTATCTCAGCAGCTGCGATTTAAACCGTTATTATTAAAACAAGACATCCAATATTCATATTTTAGTGCGTGCATTATTCACGCCGCTGAAACTTTATGACCGGTCGACCACATTTCATATTCATTTCCATTATGGCGTATGGTTCTCGTTATTTTTTGCGTCGGCTATATGGCACAACACGTAGAACATATCTATACCGATATATCCAGCGGCTTGGATCAAACTCATTAATTCGGCGTTGTTTCAATAACGCCATCGGTTGCATCTATAAATTTCAGCCCTGGCAATTACGGCTCTGTCCGATCCGGGCAAAAAACCGGATTATTTATTACAATCACATTCCCGCCTCCGAAAAGCGCAGCGAAATTGGGTGACGCTCGCACTCTGGATATTGGCGACCCTGCATCGCCGCTCCGGAATGCTTATACAAATTGAGATGACTAAATCGTCTTTGTTACAATATTGTTGATCCGATATCATCGTTGTTTTTACACTTACAAAAGTTTTTTGTTTTTATCAAATATCAAAGTACTTTATTTCTTTTAGACCGTACGGACTCTTGGACACGGAAATAAAGAGATCACTTTGAATTTTTGTTCACTTAAATTAAAGAAGCTAACAAGAAAATTATATGTACCTTGTTAGATTGTTAGTTTTCGAGTTGAAGCAAAACTCATCCCAAGCTTTTTTATTTTGTAGTAAGCCTATTAACAAAGTATATGTTTAACAATTTGTGCATATTTATCCGTTGATAAATTTTCGAGTTTTGTTGTATACTTAGTGCTTGTATACTGAAAGAAAATATAGAACTTACGAAAGTGTTTTGGAATAATCTCGCTAAAATAACTCATCTAACGAATATAACTTCTGAGAACTGAATTGTAGGTAAATAAATAAGTTCCGGTTCAGAATATATAAGCAGTGAAAATGCAGTAAAACTGTCATAAAACAGTGGAATTAAAAGGATTTGCGGCTGGGTACTCTAATTCCTATACCGAGATTTCCTTGTGTGCCGGCATGAAGGCTCGGCTTAACATTAATACTGCTAAAGCTAGGATTAGATGTGTTTCTTTAAACTGAACCGCACACCTTCCACATTTCGGTGTTTAGTCTCTCCATCCGGCACTCCTGGCTTAAATTGGGACTTATACCTACGTATTGTGAGCGCGTGATATACTTTAATGCGTTGTACATAGCTTAGTACATAGTATGTTCGATTATTCTTTCTATTATTTTAAGTAAAATAAGTTATTTTAAAAGTTGTTGTAACAGATATTTTTTTGTTTTATTGGACCCATATTAGATATAAATACCAGTGATCCTGCTATTTATATCTCTGCTATTTCAATTTAAGAACAGACTGAGCTTCACAACACTTTCACATACCTTTATTTCAGCACTTGTCCCCGGACTAGTCTCGTGTGTGTGGATGGATGAATCATGAACCAGCTGTTACCTACCAGTACTATGGTATACCAAGATACTGCGATTGCCAAATCCCTCCGTACGTCATAAGTTAGAGCGAGCATTGGGTCTAACACTGATAAAATGAGTCAATAAGGGTCAAGACCTCATTGATTGTCACGAATAACTATTCCAACCCCACGACTCCCATTCACTGGTAACTGTGGTGAAATAAGGCTGAAAAACGGATCTCAGTCGTTTGACTTCTTGTTATACTTTGAATGGTCTTCAATCATTGCTCGCATGCGTAATGAAATATTTTTTTTTTTTTTTTTTTTTTTTTATTTAGTGATGAAACTTATAATACATATTTAAATGTACCGTGCTTAGGTTTCAAAGGGTCAAATCGGCTTTACTCGACCTTCTTTGGGCCTTTATAGTACCAAAAATGGTGTTTGAGATACGTTCTATGGACTGCTATAGAACCAGAAATTGTTACTCGGGAAGGTATGCCAAAAATCAAAACTTTAACCAACTTAAAATCAGTACCAATTTGAACTCTTATAAAAACAAAAATAGCCTAGTTTTAAAAGTCCGGTTTATTCCGATTCCCCTGTGTTTGTTAGGTAAAAGTAAATAGGTATTTAGTCCGCTCCGAGACTTGTGCTATTTCGAGCTTGTAACGGGACGCGCTGCTATAAATAATATAAATAGCGGAACACGCTGCCAACACGTCCGTAGCATTCAGATTGCAACAACACAAACTAATTCTAAAATTCTGATAAGATTAGGTACAGTGGCGTTCATCGTTAGCTGTTTTAAAAATGTTTTGCTGTATATATAGCTTGCTACGAGTATTTTAATATTACCGCAATATTCTAGTTTGAATATATATATTTCTGCATTCATAGAACTTGAATAAAAAATTGTCTTGATTAAATTCACACTAAACAGCCTGTTTACAAACAAGTAGGTTAGGTTGCGTAATAATAGGGAGGATCCAAGGATTTCACGTGCCGATTCTGCAACGATTGTCATAGAAAACATAGTAGAGAAGTGATTAGTTTTTTTAGCATTTTATTATTATTATTATTTATTTTATTTTAAGCCATTACTGTCCCAGTGCTGGGCAAAGGCCTCCCTTTTCTCCTTCCACTCCTCGCGATCCAACACTGCAACAGGCCATGATGGAAGATGTACCTCGAGCTCGTCGCGCCATCTCATCCTGGGCCTTCCACGTCGCCTCTTAGCGTTGGGTGGGCTCCACTCTGTGGTGGTCTTTGTCTTTTGGTCATTTTATTATACTTAAAATATTTTTGATCACAACATTATATACAATACAATAAAAATACGCTTTATTGCCCATCAATCACATAAAAAAAAAACAGTAAAGAACAAACAAACAAAGATACAGATGCACACTGCATAATCCATTAAAAACTTGATTTTCTAATTACTTTCACCTATACAGGCTATTAAAAAAAAGTGTATAGAATATGGATAAAAAAAAAATTATGACATCCGTCCAAATAGTTTATTCCATCAGCGGATATTTTGAAGTGGTATAAATTTTAGCGATTCGTTTCCAAAAAACACACGGCGACTAATAGACTGCGTTTTCGTCGGCAGCGGAAGCGAGAGCGGTTTTTACTAGGTTTAATACAAGCTTTTATTATTCTTGCCCTGTTAGTTTCTATGGGATAAATTTTGCAACTGAATTTTAGACCAGTTGTCCTCAACTGTTTGAGCTAAAATTTAGCATACTATGTAAGTTCGAACAATACTATGTCATGGTACCATTGAGCTGGTCTGATGATAGAGATAGAAGGAGGCCATAGGAATTCCTGAAAGAAACGTCTTCACCCCGTCGAGTTTAGGTACATTGGATTTACTTTCGGACTTTGGTGCTAGATTTTTATAAAAACTTGTTTTTAAAAAGCTTGTTAACACGTTAGCTGCCATGTCAGTCACCGGTGCCTGACAGCCATGGTACATGATCAGGCCGTGTCAGTCACCAGTGACTGACGATCGAATCGAGATATTGGATTGAAATGCTTGTAGTGAGCTGTCCAGCACGTTTAGCCTGCTTGTTTCTATTAGAATTGACTGACATGGCCCCGGGCTAACTATATGCAACATGGCCTGTTACTTCACTGAAGTTAATCAACATTTTCTGGGGAAAATGTTAAATTGGTTTATTACAAGAAATGTGCAATATACTCTTACCCTAAATTGATATTTTTTTGCATTTTGAGACACTTTGATTCGATATACAACATTTTGAAATTGGTCGTAATCGCGAATATGTTCTGGCAGCTAACGTGTTAAAAATTTTAAAACTTATTAATATTTTTAATTAGATCACTTTCCGGTGGTGCCTGTTTGTGATCGTTCGATGTTGCAAGTCATATTTTATCTATTTTCAGTTTCCGATTGAGCTAAAATTTGGCATGCATCGATAAATCAGATAGCAATGCAATATTATGATGACATTGAGCTTATCTGATGATGGAGCCAGAAGGTGGTCATCAGAACAATTTAATAAAACGATGTAGCTCGATTGAGTTTGGGCTCGTTTATTTAGTCTTAACAATAACCTACACTGGTCTTAAAAAATAACTTTAATATATATAACTATACTATTATATAAAAAATAACCTATGAAAGCTGTCAAAATTCCTACTGTTTCCACTCCGGCTGTCCGACAAAACACTCGATGTTATGTATTATGATGAAACGAATCAAGAAATAGAACAAGTTTTCGCATTTAAAATCTGTTTATGAGACATAATTTATTTTTAGATCTAATAGGCGTTATGCCAACATCCGTTCCAGAATACATATTGTTTGTTCATTATGCATAATGGAATTTTCCAACTGTCTTACGATAACAATAGATCGGTACAGTCAACGCCAAACATTGCTCTACATTTGAATTGGCACCTTGTATGCATTATTACAATAAATGATTCGGGAAATGCTGAAATCATGACAGTTAATTGAAACTTTACGGTGTTATTAATGCAACAATTTCACGATTCATTGACACTAAATAAGGTGAAGGTCGTGACCGTGCGAAATCGTCGCGGTCGCGTTGGGCAACGTCCTAATTAGGCGATCTGGGCAGACCCTAGCTGCGCCGGTGCAGGTATTCTAGTGGAGTTAGATCGTGCGGCCGGTGCTATGGAAGCTCTATGGACCCTGCTCGTTTTTTGCATTCTTCCTTTCGGGGGTGAGTTGTACAACTTTTACTTACTAGTGTCGGGTTCAATAAATTAAGCGTGACGCGCAGACGATTATAAAGGAATATAGAGTACCTAGTTGTATAGTTATGTCTTGTGTTTTGGAAATGATGAATGAGTAGAATGTTAAGAATTAATGAATGTTAAGAGTTAATAATGAAATGAAAGGAGATATGAAAGATATGTATAAGATAAGGGAAATATGAATAAGATGAAGTTCAACAAACAAGAAAGATGAGTCACGCTGATTCTACATTAATTGAAATGATTGGTATTGAAGAAATCATGTTGCATCGATAGTAATATATAAATTTTATCTCTCAGTTACATTGTTTTCAACAGTCTACAGTTTAGCTTAATTGTTTTAATTGCAAAAACTAGTTCTAGTTTGTTTCTATTTTATAATTGAAGTTTCTTTACTATCCCATCTTCTCATGTCGATGAATCAGAATGAAACTAGCTTTTTTTAGGCTCACAAGAAGCAGATAACGTGACGTCAGTGGAGGAACTGGGTCTGACTTGTCCCGAGCTGAGCGGGCAGATTGTGGGCGGGCGGCGGTCTGCCGTGGGCCGGCATCCTCACCAGGTTTCCATGGTCATAAATGGCAACTCCTTCTGTGGAGGCTTCATCGTCAGCCAGGAATATGTGCTCACCGCTGCGCATTGTGTCAACAAGTACGTATAAAATCAATTGAATTGTGAAGTCGTGTAGATAATGATTGGGATTGAAAATGTTAACTAGTCTCTCATTAATGAAGCATGTCAACAACAGCAATCCCAATCTTTATCTACGCGACTTATACCGTAATCCAATTTTCTGCTACATCGTGTTAAGCACCGAAAAATAGCCGATTGTACGGTTTAACACGTGTACAATGTGTACATATATACGTATTAGTAACGCTTCATTTCGGTACAATCGTTTCTTGTTGGTTGAAAGAAACTATTTTCAGGCTTTGGCTAAAATAAATACTAAATTTGCCATAAAGCTCCTAAGTTCCCAAGCATATATAGGCACTTAGATATACTTCAATATCATCAGATCTTTAGGTGGGATAGGAAGGTGGGTAGAGTTATAAAAAATGCCAAGCACCTATAAAATTGGATATTATCTTTTTCTTAACCTTATAAAGATACCATTTTACGAGAAAACACGAAATATTGGCTTTTATTACCGTTCCTTAAAGATAGCTAGATCCTTTAGGATTAAGTAGGTAAAGTATAGTTTCCATGGTCATCTCAATCCTACCCAAGGATGAAATCGGAACTTTACGACTTCAGGAGGATTGGTAATTTTCTATAGAGAAGTTAACGCAACCTTATAAGTTCGGGTATGAACAGTTGGCACTATTCCACTCAAGTTTTAAGGAAGGTGCATCAACAGCCCTCATCAGTTTGATAAAAAGTACGTGAGGTAGGATAGGTCAGCCTTTCTCTAAAGAAATAGGGAGCTCTAGCTTGAAAGCCTTCTGTAGGTAGGTATTTAACTTGGTTATACGCGCTCTAGAACATCACTTCTCCTTTAAGTTTACGACTATAGTAGCGGTAAAACCTTACACAAGTTACATTTTATGTAAGTTTTATGTGTTCCGTAGAGTTATAGTAAAGGGCTTTGTAAAAATTGTGTCTGTTTACCTCGAGAAAAAACGAATTGAAAAACTTCAGACTCGGTTGGCACTCATAACACAATAGAGCTTTCTGTGTCTCGCATTTACAGTGATTTGTATGTGCTTAGGATGGGATATAGTTGTTGATATTTTTCTTGTGTGTTTGTACAAATTATTTATGTTATGAGACATTGTATGAGATTTTTTATCGAAACATTATTTAATGACTGCTGACTAATTAAAACCATGTGTTGTTAATGGCGGCGCGATAAAACATGGATTGCGTGAGGCCAAACAGTCGTTAACTATCCAGCGCTTTATTTCGGGACTTATTTTTGCTCAGTCTAGTGCTGTATATTTTTTGCTCAGTCTAGTGCTGTTTCTAATATCATTTAAAATGTAGGGTGGGATAGCCCTAAAATAGCTGTTTCTGCTCGACCATCTACCAGCGACTATGCACGTGTTTTCATCTTTCTTCCATTCTGCTTTTAACTTAAGTTATTTTATTTTATCTGCAGGTTGATTCTTATGTATGTACATACCTATTCGTATAGTATAGATGATGATGATGATAGATGCATAATACTATTTATGCCGCTCATCAGTTCATCTTATTTTGTTTTTTTTTTTATAATCAAAATGCAGCCTATAAGCGTTGAAAATAGAAGAATAACATACTCACGAATACATCTGAACCGATTCGCTGTTGCTATATCCATACAGTCTATTCAGGAATTCATTTGTTCTGAATACGAGATTGTTCTCTATACATAGGTCCACTCTTGCCTGTTTCTGAATAGATCTATCTCACGTAGGTCAGTCCATTGCTGCTTCCAGAATATTTACGGGACGTATAGAATAAACGTATCTATTATAAAAACCTTAGGTAATTCATTTTATACAATGTTAGATACGAATTTTTTCATAGTAGTTTTAATAGAATATTCAAATATACTTAAGATTTTTTCGGCGTTTTTATCATGTGGGAGGGTATTTGCCGTCAATTTAAACAGTATGCTTTGTCGACGTTGTCCCTTTGTGAGCACATCAGCCCTGTCTAGCCGTCTGGGGTTAATAGCTGGGCTCGTTTCAACTGCTGCCACTTCTGACACTGAATATTTTACGAGGCACTATGTTATTACATTACTGGGGTTTCATGAGATCTTATTCGCAGAGTTTCATGGCTTGTTCGGCTATATTTTAGGACGTAACTTCAAGATGAGACAGTTTGTAAGACACGATGTGTATCTTTACTACGTTTTCGAGCGTTTGTTATGCTGAAGCAACGTTCTTTTCGTCAATACTTTACACCTTAGCAAGAATATAACCCATTTCTGCTTTAACATTCCTATGACAGATAACTTAAAATTACCTATTTTATAGCATAGCATTCGTTGAGTATTAGACATTGTTGTAACTGTAATTGATTGGTTCTTATTTACATTTTTTGAATTGTGCAACAAAATAATAAATTGTTACTTTTACTTTGTGAAGCTTGAGATCCCTGTCAAAATGAGACAGTTTTAAAATTGAAATTGAAACCTAACAGTTCTATTCTTATTCAGCAATTCATTAAAAAACTAATATTTATACTCATATTATAAATGTAGTAAGAATATGTAGCAAAATGTAATAGCATGTTAGACTAAGCGTGTGAGTTGATTCACAGCGTATCACCGGGCGCCATTCGCCTGCGCGTGGGCAGTTCCCGGCGCGACGCAGGCGGGCGCGTGGTGCGCGTTGCGCGCGTTGTCGTGCACCCGCAGTACGGTCGCCCTCAGTTCGACCACGACGTGGCGGCGCTGCGAATGGCTCGTCCTCTACCACTGGGGCCCAACATCCGCGCCGTAGCGTTGCCCCCGCCGCGCCAGCCCGTGCCACTTATCACGCTTACAGTCACCGGATGGGGGCTCACAGCTGTTAGTACACATAACTGCATTTAGACGAGGCGCAAAGAGACCACATACTGTGGCTATCACTAGTGTTTTCTCCACAGCCACCAAAGTGGTTCATCTACCGCTGCTAACTTTCTAGCAACTACTAATACTAATTTATCCTAATTTTCATACATTCTTAACTTGTTCAACCCTGTTGTTGTTAATTTATTTCCACCGTAGGTACATACTACACATGTTACATACTGATGTTACATATTGATGTCTTTAATTTCTATAAATAGAAGTATATTACAATTTTATTATACTTATAACACACATTAATTTTGACATAGGAAACAACATACGGGATTGTGCAAAGAAAATGTGTTTGCTTCTGGTTCTTCATCTTCAAATCTCTAGAGATCCTGCAAAATCAACGCTTAGAAATATTTGTAAGCTACGTATCTTGCAGAGTGGAGGGCGCCGCATCCCACGGATGCTGCGTGAGGCACGCGTTCCCGTCGTGCCGCATTGGCTGTGTCGCCTCTCCTATGGTGACGCACTTACTACTAACATGTTTTGCGGCGGACACTTTCTTATAGGAGGCGTTTCCTCTTGTCAGGTATATACCATACTTGATGCTTGTCATTTTTTTGCATATTCCTCCTATTTTATTTGTTAATAATGAAATCCGTGGTACATAGTTTTGATGTGCGAAGCTGCCGACAGAAGCTACATGTAAAGTTATTTCTATGTGCAGGGCGACAGTGGCGGTGCGGCGACGTGGCGCGGCGTAGCGCTCGGCGTGGTGTCCTTTGCCCGTGGTTGTGCTCTGCCACTTTCTCCTACCGTGTTCGCAAACCTCGCAACCCTACGCTCTTGGATCACCAACACCACTGGACTCTGACCACGGACATCTACCGTCTACCACTTAACTTCTATCCTAATAATAGTCGCCAGTGCTACTAGAATCGCAATCTACACGATAATTATAGACACTGTATTGATTAGGCTTAAAAACTTTTTCGTCAAGCGAAGCGAGCTGTTTGTTATAGACTGAGTTAGACACAGGATTTTAAACTCTATCGTGTTGAAGTTATACATTTTAAATCTGTTTGTTCACGGGTTTTAAAAATAAGTTAATAACGTTGTTGGTTCTGTGAATTTATTTTTGTACGTTTTTATTAAACTTTTCGTAGATTACTTGTTTTCTTTGAATTCTCGAAATGAACGAAACTAATTGGAGCGAGAGTATGATTATTTTAACTTTTGCGTGGGTTTATTGACTTTTTTAAAGAACGCTGTGTTATGTACTACTTTTTAATATATTTTAAGCCTCACACTTGGCTTCACCCGGCTCACCTATCTCGAAAACGAAGTGGTTTAAATACATAATTATTGTTTTTTTCCAAAGACGTTTTGGTCGATTAGGTATCCCACAATGTCAATTTGGGACATTAACGGATTCACTGCCAGCCTCAGCGTCATGACTTGCGTGTCAATGAGTTCCATTAAAGGTGTAATGAGCACCTTATAAGTGCACTCATTTCTTTTGTTATTGGTTGCTCTGCATATCAAGAATCACGTTAAGTTATTTCCATGAAAATGCAGCTTTACCTACCCTTTTTCGAGTTATCAGTATCAGTTTAAACAGTAGATAATTTTTTTTCTTCTGTTCAAAAGCTAGAATAATAACTGACTGACAAATTATTTAAATAGTACCTATGGTAGAAGAGTTTCTAGAGACCCGAATAACCTGATGATCCTTGCAGGTATACGAGATGTTCCTGATCGGGTACCAGTTCCGCGTGCTGTCTCCGATCTTCACGATCCACTGGGGGCTACAAACGAGGCGCAACCGTCCTCTTTGGAGGGAAAAGCAGAACGAAAAGAACAGGAAACACTTTGAGACGTTTAAGAGAGAGTTGTTTGCAAGGTAATTAACAGTTTTTTGACCGCTTTATCTATTTTCAAGCGTATCTATGTGGTTGGCTGGGATTTGTTATTGCTACAAAGCGACAAAACGGCATGATCGATGATGTGTATTAGGTATCAAAACACACTCTTGTAAACTCCGGGAGTTTTATTTTTGCGGATAAAAGTGAAAAGCGAATATCGATTTGGGTTTTTTTATAACTTTCAATTAGATACCTACTTATTTATTGTTTGTTTTTTTCACTAATAATATTGAATAATTGTTTGATATTTATTTCATCGCATAAATAATATTAAATTTGTATTCCCACAGCAGTGAATGCGAAAGTATCTCCTTAAATTTTTATCATGCATTTGATAATTACGCGCGGCTGAATGAATCGAAGGTTAGGCAAGGTGATAAATGATATCCTGGGGAAGGACACTACTTTCTATCTCAAATTAACATGCAAGAAGCTGCGAGCGGAAACTATCAAAATAATAACGTATAATAGAAGAAATGTCTTACAATCATAAACTCTAGTTTGAGATGTCTTCTATAACGTATAGAACGTTCGTTACGTCGTTAAATTGTGAAACAAAACCTCCGACTATCTTTGAACGTGAATCTACCTGAGTTTGCCTACGTTATTTAATTATTTGTTATATAAAAAACATAGTAATTTGTAAATCATCCGTTTTTATAGGTACAGGAAAGACCCCCTGCACTTGCTGAGGCGACCTCCTCAGAAGAAGACCTAGGCCTCACAAGGCCGCGCGACCCACGCCGCCGGCCTTATACTCCTCTCATCGATGGGCGCCCTGCTTGATGCCCTAGTTACTTGAGGCCCATAGTTGTGTACTTACTCTAGTGCTTTACAGCGCCGAAGAGCTACTCCCCAACTCAGTGTTACTAGATAGTGTTGTAAGGAACCTCCCAATAAGTCATCGTGTACCAGAGATTTACTAAACTGTGTCGAAAAGTTACTCCCCAACTAGTAAAAGTTAACCAAAGATTTACTCTAGTGCTTGTACAGTGCCGAAGAGCTACTCCCCAACTCAGTGTTAATAGATAGTGTTGTAAAGAACCTCCCAATAAGTCATCGTGTACCAGAGATTTACTAAACTGTGTCGAAAAGTTACTCCTCCAACTAGTCAAAGTATACCAAAGATTTACTCTAGTGCTTGTACAGCGCCGAAGAGCTACTCCCAACTCAGTGTTACTAGATAGTGTTGTAAGGAACCTCGTAATAAGTCATCGTGTACCAAATATTTACCCGACAATGCTGATAGACAGTGTTGAACGAGAATTTGTTAACTAATAGTCATCGTGTACAAAGATTCAAGTAGTCTATAGTGACAATAGATATAAACTAACAAAGACAGACAGTGTTGTAACGATACCCCTTATTTAATCATCGTGTACCAAATATTTAGATACTCTATAGCCTAGTCACATTAGGCTGTGTTTAAAGGAAATCCCCAAATAAGCGTACCAAAGATTTATTCTACTGTACTGGTTATTTAGGTTATGTAGAAGTGATATTATATTTTTAAGTGCCATAAGATAGTATTGTTAATGGATCGCAGTGTACGTAGAGTATGGTTTATTGGTTACCCATAATTATGGTCCATCCACATGTTGACCGAGTCACGGCGACCCTACGATTATACGGGCTGTCAAATTTGACACAAAGAACATTTAAGATGACTCGGTGTGGACTATCAAAGCCATATTGTAGGGTTGTGGGTGCAGGGATATGATATAGGTATTTATTTTAAAGTACGATTAAAATTATAGACTTTGCTCTGTAAATAGCTTGAAGGTCTTGAAATAATGATATTAATGAAATGAAAAACTTTTTTATAAATTATTAATTTTTATTGTCGCAAACATTTTTTAAAATAGGTTTGTACATAGGTAGAGTCTACGTGATCTCGAAGAAGTGTCATTAATTTTATATATAACGTATTAGCTATCGACACGTATACCTAAAAAAAAGTGTAGATAGGTAAAACAATACTAGATTTAAGTGTAAATGCCTAAAAACAAAACCAATTTTTCCCGAAGTACATTTTACACTGGGAAGTACTTTGTGGTAGGTAACTTACTTATGTGTAAACTATCAAATACTTTTCTAAATAGTCTATACGAGCTTATCATCAGTATATCCCTATTAGAATCGAATTATAAATCATTCTCAATAAAACGTTTACTTTATGTTTTAGAATTGCATAATTTATCTTGTGTTACATCAATTCACTATAATCAATTTGTAGATCCTCAAAGACGAACCTTTCCTGATACATACATACATGCCTTATTCAAACGAAATTATGTGCTTTGTACTTATTTTAATTGACGAGAAACTAATAACACCTTACTGTAGGTTAACATAGAGTTAACCATTGTTATTGTGTATTTCATTTTCAATAAATATTTTCATTTAAATACACTTAAGGATCAACTGATTGTTAGGTTTATGAATATTGTGACTGTAGAACACAAAATAGTTTAGGCACTAATATTTTATTGCCTATTGTTTATCAAGCCTAGCCAAGCAATAGAAATAAGAAGTGTGCTAAGTATTATGTGTAATTAATGTTTGTCAGAAAATACAAAAACTTGAATAAACACTGTACAAATTAGTTTTATTGTTACCTACTTGTACGAAGGTTAGGGCGGTCCAAAAGTAACGTTGTTTTTTCATATCGTCCAGCCCTTAAATTTGTAACATTTATCTATAGTAATAAATAACATAGTGAAATTTCAAAAGCCTATTTGTAGCGCATCCAGGGATGTTCAGAAATTTTAGGAATACCTAATTAAATTGTGAATGGATTGAAATCAGGAAAGGATTTAGAGAATAAGACTGGACTAAGAATTGACCCCTGTGGCGTACCAGTTTTCAGTTTTCCCATTTCAGACAGTTTTTTCCAGTGGCCTGGTTGTCTACTTCTACCATTTGCTATCTTCCACTAAGATGGGGCCTGAACCAATTACAAGTGGCATCCGAGAACCCATAGAAGGATAGTTTGGCAATAAGCAGTTCTGGATTCAGACAGTCAAAAGCCCTGGAGAAGTCAAGCAGAACTAATACACTTCAAGATCCAGAGTCTGAAGCAGCTAACAGGTCGTCAGTAATCTTTAGTAGAGCAGTTTCAGTACCATGGTTGCGCCTGAAGCAGGACTGATATGGTGGTATGATATTTTCTCTACTGATGTATTTCTCGATTTGGTTCAAAACAACACTTTTCAGTATTTTGGACAAGGTTGGTAATATACGTATAGGCCTTAAGTCTTTAACTTCTTCCACGGAGTTTGCTTTAGGGATAGGTTTTATCTTGTAAAACCTATCCCTAAAGCAAACTCCGACTTATTTCCACGACTTCGGGAACGTGTTAGATGAGATATATCTATTAATTATATCTGTTATTACGGCGATAGTAATAAAAATAATATACTTGATGATTTCAGCGTTAATTAAATCATGACTAGTCGCATTGGTCTTAATTTTTTCAATTATCTTTAACACTGTTTCCATGTTTTTTGGTTCTATAGAGAATACATTGGAGGTTTATTTATCCTCAGTAAAAAAAGTAAGAGTATCATTATCGACATTTCCATCTCCAGGGACATTCAAAAAATTACTATTTATAATGTTAGGGTTGTTTAGATGGTTAGGTTGCATAAATTGACTTTTTAACTGACTGTGAAATTTTCCATCAAATATAACCAAAATAATTCACAGTGTGAATTATTTTGGTCTTTTTAAATATTTCCAAAGCTTTTTCGAGTTATTTAAGTTTTTATTTATATAATAATTATAAAAGGCTTCCTTTTCCCTTTCTATTGCTCCCCTTACAAGATTTCTTAGGCTTTTGTAGTATGACTTTGCTGATTCTGTTTTTTTAGCATGAGCTTATTACTAATGCTTTATATATTAGTGTCATCATGAATCTAATCATGCTTGTTATCCATGGCTTTGAACTGTCGTTAACATTAATTTGCTTTAGAGGAGCATGTTTATCTTTATTCTTAAGAATCTGACAGTTGAACTCATTAATAATTATCTGGACAATATCCATTTTTATTATATTCCAATCCGTTGACTTAAGGTTTTCATTAAATGCCCGAATGTCTATACTGCTGATAGATCGTTTTGTGCAGATACGTGGTTGAATTTTGTCTACTTTAATATTAAAATAGGCAGTGGCGTTACATTGCAGTAGTTTTGGAAGAGTAATATCATACAATTGATCCCGAAAATTAAGCCGGGCAGAAAAAACCCTCTTCGAAACATTGTGCATGTATAGCAGAGGGAATTGCAAAAATACTGTAATCCAAAGCAATTTTATTATAGTATTTTGATTATTTTCTTATTTATTTGAGCAAAATTTCAAACTCAAAAAACTTTATTTCTTTTGGCTTTAAGCT
Organism: Eupithecia abbreviata; assembly: GCA_943735965.1. Taxonomy (NCBI): domain Eukaryota; kingdom Metazoa; phylum Arthropoda; class Insecta; order Lepidoptera; family Geometridae; genus Eupithecia; species Eupithecia abbreviata. Next base: position 6,679,597 of record OX030977.1, on the reverse strand, counting down.
AGTTTAGACAAGTCAAATTTTATACCTTATCCTTACCTTATTTTTATATATAAATTATTATCAAATAAGAAATAAGATGTTTTTGATTTTCTGATCACTTCAACTTTATGTCGGCTGGTGGTGAAAAATAAACCACTAGTAGATACATTTATACATATATCACTTAGGTGTCTAATACATCTTTGTTTTGTAGCTGTCCCCTAAAGTTTTAGGAGATAATGTTAAGGATAATAAGGAATAAGGATGTATAAGATAAAGGTGTAGATTATTTGAAAATATGTAAATACGTAAGTACGAAAACACAAGAATGAAAAATAAAATCAGTTCACAATTTATCTTATCTATATTCTATCTATATAAATAACTGAAATTAATCGAAAAACAAGCTTTATTTAAGCGATCCAAAATGGACTGAAATTTTAATTATTTATCTTCTCATTAAAATAGTGTGAATATTTCACCAGATGAAAAGTAATCTGTCTTAGAAAACAAAGGAGTGGCCGAATGTTCACGTGATATATTTTTTTTATTATAGGGTAGTGCACGTACCACCCTGATGTAGGTACCTCACATCAGGGTGGTACGTGCACTACCCTGATGTAGATACCTCTTCCTTTCTTCTTCATTATTATCTCATATATTCTTCTTTTAATCGGGCTATAACTGTACAAAAAAATAGTTTTAGATATAAAATATCAATGGGATAGGTTTAATCCAGCAAAATTCGAGTGCAAAGCCGCTGGTCGAAGGTCGTATCAGCGTACGAGTGTTTGACATTTTCAAACTTAACGTGTCAACTGCTCATAACGGAAATCAAACCACATTTCAGGTCGCTGTGCCATTGAAGTAAGTACTTTCAAATTGGGGATAAGCTAGTCGAGATGATCGCTGTGGTTAGAAGTGGGGTGTAGAGAGATGTGCGAGTTGACCCAGTCCCAGACAACAGGGTTGGAGAGTCGGGTGTAGACACCAGGGAAGTTGCCGCGAGAGCACCCGAGACCCCACGACACTGCTCCGATCAGAACACCCTCGAACACGATGGGTCCACCACTGTCGCCCTGTGTACAGAAAAATAACGATGTGGGTAGTTTTTTGATAGGAGCAAGTTCGAACGTAGGCTACTAGGTTTGTTTTTGTAACCAAATGATAGACAACCAACTCTTTCTGCGACAGAGACCGTTATCTGACTCAAGCCTCGTAGAACGAACATAATATAGCAAAAGCATCATTTCCTCATCAGCAGTTTGAATTTTGATCTACGATCATTTTATTGCTTACATCTATACTAATATTATAAAGAGGAACGGTTTGATTTTTTGTTTGTTTGTTTGTAATGAATAGGCTCCGAAACTACTGTACCGATTTGAAAAATTCTTTCACCGTTGGGAAGCTACACTATCCGTGGTGAACATAGGCTATATTATATTTTCAAAATTTTAGGGATCCGTTCTAAAACCGTGCGAAGCCGGGAAGGTCCGCTGGTGTTAATATAAGTAATACTGGATGCGGGAAGCCGAAGACAGGGCGCTATGGAGCTCATTAGGGGAGGCCTATCTCAAGCAGTTGTCTAACATAGACTGATGATGATGACAAGCTGTTAAATGTATCATCACAAAAGTTACTTGTATAACTAAAATTTTTATTTTTTATAATTCGTTTATGACGGACAGCATGCAGCTGTAGTATAAAAAATACAAGCAGTGTATATACTTGACAGGCATCAGGTGATGACTCCTGGAAGGATCCGGCACAAAACATGGATGGGGGGTCGATGGCACGGCGCTCCAGACCGGACCGCTTGCACAGCTTCATCGGGATGGTGCGGATTGTTGACGACTGCAGGTATGTTGCACTAAGACCACCTTCCTGTAGCAGCATATACTATACTTTATATACTTATACCCATGGGAAGGGAAAATGAGATTTATTTTTTGACGCACACAATGAACCGAAAAACAACAACTATAGGTATAAGAGGCTATAGTACCCTTTAGTATCATATATGTAGTTATTCTGGAATAGGTTTATATTGTGGCAATCACAATAGTCCTATCATGGCCGAATTAAAACGAAAGCCACCTAAGTAGCATTTTTAATTATTTACCCCCGATATTTCGAAAGGAAATAAGATTTCATTAAACATTTTAAAAACTTCATTTCCTTATGATTGAAAAATAAGCACCTAGATAAGTTTAATATTATAATATAAATTAGCACCAATCAAGACGCAGTTTTTATTAAAATTTTCAAAGAAAATCTGTTAAGAATTCGTATATACGTATATGCTTATAACTGAGTTGCGTTTTAGTATTCAGCGGTTAGACTTATGGAGATAACAGTTGAAATTACATTCCTGATGAAACAGTATAGTCAAAGGTTGGTAGAAGTCCAGTTTGAAATCTTCTGCATATCAGTCAATCAAGGCGTACGCCTTACCTTAAAATATGCTTTTGTAAAAAGATGTTTTTTGTTTTAACGAATACAAATGAAGATGTTCTTGAGTGGAGACCACGACTCGGTAAACGTAGTGTAGGACGCCCTCCGACCAGGTTGGATGACGACCTGCGAAAGACTGCAGGTAGATGCTGGATGCGGCAAGCTGAAGACAGGGCGCTATGGCGCTCATTGGGGGAGGCCTATGTCCAGCAGTGGACTGCTATAGGCTGATGATGATGATGATGATGAAATGAAGATATACCTTTAGCTTGCCCCACCCAGAGACAATGGCAGCCTCCTCAGCGGGCAGACGTCCGTTTTTCGCCACTATGCGAATGGGCAGTACGCGCGCTGAGAATCGCAGCGGCGCGTACAGATGCACCAATCCCACGTCGTTCACCTGGCGATGACCAATATTTGAGTACCTCGTCTGATCTCATTCTAAATTAGGTTGGTACTGCAATCTGCATTGACATCTCATGGGAGAGGGCGCGTTCCATACAAATGTAGCCGACTCGCGTTATTTACCGATGGGCAATATCAACACTTTCATTCCCATGTCGGACATGAACAGCTGTGCCTTGCAGATACCTACAGTTGTGGCTCGCTGGCCGTTCGGGTGGCATCGCAAAAGCTGGACAGTGAATGCCTTAGCTATCTAATCTTATTGCTTGCTCTGACATGCACTGATAAGTATAGGCCTCCTTTATTTCACGCCAGCTCAATCGGTCCACGACGATTCTTTTCCGAGGTCTTCCAACCACAACGAAATACAATAAAAATGCACCCTAAACCACTCACTCTTACCTTAGACTTACTGGAGTATCTGGGATGAACGAAGCACTCCTTGACGTCATACATTTCTCCACCGTGCGTCTTCCAAGAAGACCCCAACCGTACGCTCAGCTCATTGGCACGCGCTCTGAACAGAAATCAACCTTTTTAAAATTTGATCCTGCGAAACCAATTTTACAATAAGAGTTTTATAACTTACTAAGGTTCAACTCAATGAATAAGGATTAAGGAACTATTCTAGTTCCAATTTGAGCACGCTAGGCAAAACAATTTCAATCGAATTATAATTCGTGAATCCGAGAGTAGGTACTTAGGTAAGTAGTGTAGGATGCAAATGGTTGCAAATTCGAAACTTTACATTATTGGTATGACCTGCAACACAATATTAAAGCAAAAGCAACCTTAGCTTTCATGGAATAATGGAAGTTTTTGTTTGTAACACACGCGAACAGTCTAACAACGCCATATTGATCAATGCACTTGTCTAAACAAAATCGTAATCTTTTACAAACCTATAAATATTCGTGTGTTTACAGTTCAGAATTGAAAAATATTGAATTTGCTAAGTGCTGAATACAAATGAACAAAAATCAATACGAGAAAGCAATCGGGAAACACCTGTCTGACCTTACTCGAATTAAAATGAGAATCGTGCGCGTTTAATTACCAACTTGGTACCTAATTACAAATTATGTTTTGCAATTGTATTTATTGGGGAACAAATTGGAAAAAGACTCGGAATAAAAATATATGAAGCTTGAATGGAACATTTTAGTGGGAACAAATGGCACAATCTAGTTATATAGACAAGGATGTGACAGATATATAACTTCTAAACATTTACTTCAAAATACCAGTAGATCTATTCAGTTTTTTCCCTAGAGTGAGCTAACTCAAAGCTATGTAAACTTTTCCGGGAATGTTCCATCCGGTGTAAATGGTAAAAACACGAGGCAGCCGTATAAATCGTAGGCACCATCCATGCCTCCACTTTTCGCCGCCCCTTCTGAATTTCGTTCTTTTCGACAATTGCAATTTATCGGAGGCTTGTATTTTTTCGGATGCAAAACAGTGTTCTAGGTGGCGCGCCGTAGCGCCGACACAACACCGCCCCGCGCCGCCGCCGGTGGTGGCGAGGTAGCTCCGTCGGGAGTTACGGCGCTCCCGACAAATTTATCGATGCCCACTTGCCGATACTTTGTGCCTTCGTCTTGTTTCGTCCGATGTGTTGGGATATACTGCCACTATTCCGAGAAATATCGCTTTGGGATGTTCCGATATGGTTGTTTCAGCTTACTTATTGACGCCGCGCCGCCTCCGCCGTAGCTTTTCGGTTTTGTAAATGGGTCGTATTAGATTCGAAACCATTTCCTTAGCACATAGGTCTATACACGAAGTCATTAAAATGAAAAGTAATAAGACTGCACGTTTTTTTTATTACTAATGATTAAGTATTTCACTCTTAAATAAGCGAAGATTTGCGAAGATGGATCACGCTTTCCTGGAAGGAATTTATTCACTCGCAGAGTTTGAAGAGATTGTACTCTTATTTTTCGTTAGAAACAGGAAGTTCGTTCCACCTTTACGATACTTAGTATAACGAAATAGAGCGGTAACGTTCGAACGTTACCGCTCTACTTTCGTTATACTAAGTAAATTCTTGTTTATGAAGTCACTAGCTGAGCCCCGCGGCTTCGCCCGCGTGGAAATCTATGTATCAAATGGTTTATAAACCTTCCTCTTGAATCACTTTTAAAATCCGTTGCGTAATTTTAAAGATCTAAGCATACATAGGGACGGATAGACAGCGGGAAGCGACTTTGTTTTATACTATGAAGTGATGCTATGCTATACCTAAGCAAACAGTGGGCAGCAGTGAGGCACCAGAGGTCAGTGACTACGGAGCCTCCGCAGATGGGGTAGGTCTTCTCTCGCAGGGAGACCTGCCAAGGCACGGCACTGATCGACGTGTTGTGGCCGGACACTATGCGCCGGGTGGACCCTACCGGCGCACAGTCATCACCAACGCAGACTACTATTGCGGACTTATTGACACCAGATTCCATCAATAGCGTAGGCTCGGATTCACCTTACATTGCAAATGAATGAAAATTAACTTTAGAAATAGACAGATAGAATTGTTTATTCAGGTAAAAAACTGACTACCTACATTACATAAACATTAAATGTTGTGATTAAGCAAGAAAAATAACATCATCAAGTGTATCAACATTTATAACTACACGGCAAATAAATAATGAATTGATAATATGGAATGAGGCACAAAAGAGGTTATCAAAAATGTATTGTCTTCTGTGTAAACGCCCATAATGACAGATTTGATACTTCTGAAACTATCATGGTTATTAACACTAAAGTCATTTAAAACGGGATATTTACCATGATTTGATTTTCATGAGTTATTCCGTGATCATGGCGCATGAAACTGTGCCGAAATATTGGAAAACTCAAAAATCAAATCATGGTAAATATCCCGTTTTAAATGACTTTAGATTTGATACTATACTCCGATTTAGAATCCTAGATATTTTATATCAACAAAGACATTTATGAATGGAAAATTGACAAAAATCGATAACAATAACAGAAAACGACAAAGTGACAGCAAGGTTATCACTAAAATAAAATAAAAATAAAATAAATAATGCTGGAAAATTCACACAGCATTATCTAGCCCCATGGTAAGCAGAGCTTGTGTTATGGGTACTAGATAACTGATATACATAATATACAATACATTACATAGATAGATATTTTTTATTATACATATAAAACGACCAGAACACCCGAAACAAATATCTGCCGATCGTACACACATTTGTTCCGAGGCGGGAATCGAACCCGCAACCTCCTGCGTCGCAGGCGGACCTTCGCCCAGCGCGCCACATCGGTCGTCAACTGTAAAAACTGCAATACAAACTTCAACAACACATAATCTCACATGTGGAGCGAAATAGATTTAAACTGGATTTAAATTTGTATTCGAAAATGAAAGAGAGATCAATTAAATGATGAATGAAACTTTTCTAAATCACTCATCAATTTTGTAACCCTTTTGTATACAAAAAATATCCAGGTTTTTGAATCGGAGTACAAGCTAAGGCTCATCATGACTCGGGTAATATAATAGGGGCCCTATTCACACTCGCTATACTAATCACTTCACTTTGAAAATAGTATCGTCACAGAATGTCACATTTTGACATTCTACTTATGAAAGAAACTATAGATGAAGAGTCGCGCGTCAAGTGTGCATATTCAGACTATAATAACAATCGCTCCGTACAAATAGCACCGCATCTACATCCAGCGAGCACATTCTATGGATTCTACGTTCAGATTCAACAACGATACTATTATCATAGTAAAGCGATTGGTTACCAGGAGGGGACTCTAGACCATTAGGAACTATACACTAGCTAAACTCGATGTAGAATGTTTGTAAACATACCATCACACAAATAACTATAATTCAAATGCTAGGTGTCGAGTTTCAGTTATAATTGAAAGCAATATTGATTAATGGTAGTATCTCAAATAGATCGTGTATTAAAAGACGCGCTAACAGAGTGAATTTTGGGTTAAGTAAGGGTTGTTTACAAATATTCTAGGTCGAGTTCGGCTAGTGTTCAGGTAGTTTCCGTATTCAGTTCTATTATGATCGTTTACCTCTTCTCGAGACATTTTTGATATCTTCTGGAAAGTAAAATACAAATAATTAGGGGTAAAATACGATTTAGTTTATATCTGAGAGTTGACACCTACCACAGACTTACTGAGCAGTTTCCTAAGCAAGACCTGGTACAACGTCTTGTACTTCTCTTTTACAGTGGACTGGTTGAGGAAGTTCAGGATGTCGTCCTTGTTCCTCTCCGCCTCTCCAGCAATGTGCGAGTAGTCTATCTCTTTTCCCACTGTGGCCTCCTCCTCGCAACGGACCCACAATATCAAAATTACTATACTTATCACTAATAATATCTTAAACATTTTTGTGTCTATCACCGACTATCTGGTAAAGTGCTGAGACTCCTCTTAAAAACATTTATGCAAAATTAATGAGGTCGGTTTAGAAGGTGAGTTTAAGACATTTATACACAATCAACGTCCTACTGTGTTGTATGAAGTCTCAGAAAGAACGTGACCACCATAATTGCTAAAAGCCTAGGCATGGAAATGAGAATCTCGGAAAGCAAATGGCCGTGAAATCGATATAAAGCCAACTTTATGAAGTGCACTGTAATTTTTGAAACAATACGCGCCTGAAGTTTGTAAGCGCGAACGAGGCTGTGAAACTTGGCGCTATTGTGTCGCACCCGCGCTCTCCAGGCGCTAACAGTTTTCCTTGATAATAACCGTTTTATTATCGGGGATTACTTCGCGCCGCGTCGCGTCGTAGGAACAATGGACAACCCACAGCGACACCTACCCTCTTCTGTTATTATCTAACAAATAAAGCTCATCTGAAGTTCATGTACCTACATCACTTGTGGAGTTTTAATCGTAGATTGTTTACAACAGTCTGCGGTTAGCTTAATTGTTTCAATTGTAAATACTAGTTCTAATTTGTTGCTATCATCTTGGGTAGAGTCGAGGAAAACTCTGAAACTAAACACAGATTTTTCAACTGTAAATACAGTCCCTTTACTTGTTTGAGAAGTTATTATATATAAGACTATTTACGTTATTTTATTTGTTTTAAGAGTTTAATGAACTCGTAATAAATACATTTAATATCTAAGTACATTACTAACCGAAAGTAGATAATATTGTCTTCACGGCTGATAATATTTTTAATCAGTAGAATAAATAGTTTTGTTTCAAGGAATTAGCCAGTAGCCACACTGGACGGTCTTTTTCCGTGGACAGCAAAAGCGAGAGTGGATTTTTGACTGTTCTAATACTAACTTAGTCTAAGATTTTTTTTTAATCTTACTAACATTATGGATCTATTGTAATCTGAAAAATAAATGAATTATTATTATTATGTCTCTCATTTACCATGATCTCGAGCCATAAAGTGACCCGGTCCTTTGGAAGGCTTGCGTGGGGCCGAAGCCAACAGCACAGAGGCCCTTTGAGAAGTTAATCTAAAGGCGATGGCTACACATAGCGGGTATCATTATTATTATTATATTAATAAAACGCTTGCCCCTTGCGCGTGGTAAGTATTTGCGTTGACATTAGCCAAAAATAAAAAACCGCTTCCGTTACCCAACGAAAATGTACCCTATTTCATGCGCTGTCTGTAGCATGAAGACCACACCACATTTCCCTGCACTGGTAAATAGTAGAAAACTAGGCCAATGTAAACAATCTCGGTACTTGGCAGAAACAGAGGAATAAGAACCTGCTTCCAGTTAAATGGGTCATGACAACACTTCCAAGATTGCGGGAATAGGGTCGCCGAGAATTTTGTTACCGAGAGCTAAGTAGAGTAAGTAGGTTCAAAGTCAGTTCTCGTTGTTTTGGATTGCTAAGCGCTTTTCTTTTTCTTAGTCTCAAATTGAAATTTAAAAGACTAAAGTTTGTAGTCTTTTTACTCGGCAGGCCAAGCATATATATGTAGTTTATTATTTTAATTAACTATCTATGCTTTCTACTATCTATGCTACTATCTATGATTATTGCAATATGTCACATTATTGCAATTTGTCACATTATTGAAATTTAAGAACATAAATTGTTTGAATACATTTCAAACAATTTACGCATTCGATGCATTTAGTTACAACTCTATTCGATGACAAATTGACGTAATGTTCTTCTAATCTACCCTTAACAATAATGATGCCCACCGATGTGGCGCGGTGGGCGAAGGTCCGTCTGCGACGCAGGAGGTTGCGGGTTCGATTCCCGCCTCGGAACAAATGTGTGCACGATCTGCAGATATTTGTTCCGGGTGTTCTGGTCGTTTTCTATGTATAATAAAAAATATCTATCTATTTAATGTATTGTATTATGTATATCAGTTACCCATAACACAAGCTTCTGCTTAGCTTGGGGCTAGATAATGCTGCGTGAATTGTCCAGCATTATTTATTTATTTATAATATCTGTTCTTGCCTTAGTTCCAAAAGTTTAGTTAGGTAGGTACAGGGTAGGTTCTTAAATGAAAAGAGATAAAATTGCATTTGATTAGATTGAAAATTGCATTTGATTAGATTGATTCTGTTGGCACAAAGCGTAAAATAACTAGCATAGGGAAATATAAAACGAAGAATGACAGAATAGGTTCTGCGCTCACGAGCAAAAAGCTACCTAATCAGATCTCACAAGTTTCCAGACATGATACTATTCAAACTCCATTTCCATAGAAACGTAGTGTTTTGCATGTACTAGATAGTAACTACTCTAATAATATTAGGAAGTCGTACAGTCAGCGGCGTGCAGTCGGATCAACATTTCAGTTTGTAGTCATGGTAATTATATAGGTACATCGCGTCGAGTCGCTTCGTTCTCGTTCACAACTTTCTGATTACTGAGGTGACCATATTTTACTTAAAATATTATATTTCTACAGTTTATTTATCTCTAACAACCGAATTAAAATGTTAGCTACAGCTCTTAAAACTGTTTATTAGGGAGTATTGAATTTGCTTGCTAACTTTGTTTTAAAACCTGTTAAAATAACAAGTAAGCACTCAATAAAGTCTTAAAATGGTCTCTAGTTGCTGTTGTTACCCAATTACAGGAACCTCATTCACCCGGGCTCGCCCCTGACTCCTCTCACCCCAGGGCATCGGGTCGCGTAGGGCGAAACCCATCTGTAAGCACCTTCGTTTTAATGGCCTGCGAAACTTTCAAGTTTCTACCCTCAAGAATATTGAAACTTGAAATTAATTAGCTTAAGCGATTTTGATGGATATTTGCAATAAACTTTATCAATAAGCTAGCTAACGTACTAATCTAGGCCAATCATAGTGAGGAGGTAGAAGTTGATAGCATATTCGTAGTCTAGACGTATCTTACGCACCTTTAGGATAACGATACATTAAACTAATAACTTTCATTGCCCAAGACGCAGATGCCCGTCTGTAAAAACGAGTGTGGCGGTGCCAACGCTGTGTCAATGCGTTATAGTATTGCATAGGTACCTAGTTACCTATTTAAAATCACTATGTACTGTGGCAAAATGTGATTATTAGAGCCATAAAGTCGTAATCTATCCGATACTCCAGACCAAAAGGGTCACCCTACACTAGTGAAGCTAAGTTTACTCCGGAGAGAAGTTTGTGTGTTTTAAAAGGGGCTGAATTAACAATTTATCATAACCGCGTCCAGATGGTACAAATGAGTCCCTCTCGCCACAACATTATAACCTGCGTACTCTAACACAAACACCAACTGTTTCGCAACTGTTAACACTTTGAGTGCTGAAAACGCACGGTATGAGTTTTCTACAAGTGACTAACATGCGTAAATCCACACTAGCGCTGTGACTCAGCAGAGCTGTAATATTTTTCGAGTATTTTACGAAACGCATGTGCGGCGCAACACAACCGCTGTGTAGAGCGGCAGCACGAATTTTTTAGGTAAAAAAAAAGATCGCGGTCGTCGAAAAAAAACCGTAGTTAAAGTGTTAAGCAATGCTAACTTTAAAAAATACGGAAGCATATAGGAAGCTCTCAACTTTGGTTTCAATCCAATACAACAAGCCGATCAGATCTTTTATATAAAGTAAGAGACAGGTATAAACAGCGATTATTATAAGTAGGTACCTACATATTCAATACTTTGCAATGCAGGGCGCTAGAAATGCTCTCTATAACTATTTATTGTTATGGTGTATATTTATATTTGTATGATTATGTATATTAGGATTCTTTTAGTTTATATTTCTTTTATTTTAGTTCTATCACCTGCACCTTTAATATTTTCTTAAGCTTTGGTTACCTATAAGAAATTACATTAAACGATAAGGCTACTTGGTTTATGTTTTATACTAAACTGTTTTAGATACACGTTTTATGAATAAGTAATTATCAATCTATCTATCTTTCTACTACCTACCTACTCTACTTCCATCAACATGGTGGCATTTGGTGTAAAGCATTTATTAGAATTATAAATTTCTCCAAATGATACTTAAGAGTGTCGAGATTTGTTAACATGTTAAAAATTGATCTTACCTTTTAACGTAGGGAAACTAAACAAAAGGTATGCGATAATTACCCGATAAATTATAATCTTTAACTTTATAACTATTGATCTTTCTTTAACAGATTTCGAATTAAGAATGTGTAAATAGAGAAGTGCCTAATTTGAATAGCATTTGGAGATTTTGACCCTAAAACCGATTACCACACTGTTTTTTTTTAATCGCAGCGCTCATTGATATTTATATATTTGGGTAGAGGACTCATATACAAAAAATGTCCTAAAGCGTCAGGTAACTTAGATATTCACATATAAAAAGGAAAAAAAATAGAGCATTAGCCTCGGAACAATTGTGTGTACGATCTGCAGATATTTGTTCCGGGTGTTCTGTTTTCTATGTATAATAAAAAAATATATATCTATCTATTTAATGTATATTGTATTATGTATATCAGTTATCTAGTACCCATAACACATCGACTACCGTAGTCGATGCCATAACACAAGCTCTGCTTACCATGGGGCTAGGTAATGCTGTGTGAATTGTCCAGCATTATTTATTTTTATTTATTTAGTTAGAAAGAAAGAAAGAAAATATTTTTATTTACCCTTAAAACTACTATACACAACAAACTTAAACTACGCAAATTATTACTACCTATGTAACAAATTATTGTGTGTAGCAGTGTTCATGGCAAATATGGCCTTCACTCAGCATTGTGCTGGATGCACACTAATGTGTCCACCGAGCGCTGATTTTCAGTGAAGACCAGAGGGATCTTGTCACGTCACGGTCGTCAGGAGCGTAATGTTGACATCAAAATGGTAAACAGGATTGCATTATAATTATACATTAAATAAATAAATAATGCTGGACTTAATATAGGAATAATGTTCGGTGGCTGTGGCTTGGTTAGTCAGTCAGTAGTTATTGCATCTGTGAATATCCCAGATACTTTACGGCATGACATTACTATAATATATTTTTTAAGCGTCTTCTTCTTCTACAAATATGCATTCATTGTGCGCCGCGATTCGAATAAAAACAGTGTGTTACCCGATGTCTCTCATACAAAAATCTTCAAACCCTTTTAACACAAATACACTGACACTAGATAGAGTCAGGTATGTGCAGATCGTACGTTACAAGAGACCGACATTAGTGAATCGACAGTGAATCTCTACTAAGCACTAGAGAAACATGGAAGTGCATTCCAACAGAGGGTCACGGTGGAGCACTCTAGGCACTTAGCGATGCCTCTAACTAGCCGTTCGCACCTACGAAGGTAACTCCACTTCACAAAGGACATTATATTTCACTCCGAGGTAATTGGGTTTAAAGTTGTTCAGGCGAAAATGTAGACTACCTAATTGGAAACAATTATTATTGCAGGGTGTTTGATTTTATAGAGATAGTTGCAATCGAATAAATAAATATAAATAATTTTGGACAATCCACACAGCATCATCTAGCCCCAAGCTTAGCAGAGCTTGTAATTATGGGTGATATGACTGATATACTTAATACAATAGATTACATAGATAGATTTTTTTATTATACATACATAGATTACGACCAGAACACCCGGAACAAATGTCTGCAGATCAGAGAGAGAACACAAAATTGGGTCAAGGCGGGAATTGAACCCGCAACCTCCTGCGTTGCAGGCGCCCACCGCGCGAAAAGAATGAATCACTCATCGAGAAATCAGAATTGGAAATAGTATAGTGTATCTACTAGTATTATATAGGCAATGTCTGTGAGCATGTTCTTTACGTACGAACTTTAATAACATACTGAACAGATAAAGATGTTTGGCGTGCGGAACCACACGAAGAAGCTAGTCATACATACCTAATAATAACGCGAAAGTTTAGATGTTTGGATATTTGTTACCTCTTCACGCCAAAACTATTGAAAGGATCGGGCTGAATTTTGGATATGGGTAGTTCTAAGCCTGGAATACAACTTAGGCTACTTGTTATCCTATGAATGATATGAATCATTTTCCATGGGATTGCAGTACGTTTCTTAAAAAAGTACGCGTACGATACCGCGGGTAGAAACTAGTATGTAAGTAAAGTCCTTGCTGTAATAGATTATTTTTCTCAAAAATGATTTGGTGTCCAAATTAAATTCGTTTGCTGCAAAAGCTCGTTAGGCATGATTCTCTTTTCCGTTTTCCTGTAACATTTTATTACGGCATTTATATTTTTTGTATCGGTAGCTAGGGATATACTTTTACGAGGTCGAATATCGGTTTCCTCGAGAAGGGACGTAAAAAATGAAGATGTCCGTGATCATTACGCTTCCCGGTGATTATCGGGGGAGGGGGCTTTGCGGCCCCGATAATACTTAAAGGTTCTGAGAAATGGACTCGCCCGAGACAAAAAAATGGTTCAAATTTCGAGAATAGGACTAATTTGCCCACAAAGGCACCGGACGGATGGGGGAGACGTAGTTAATGAACAGAAACAGTCCGCTCCGAGATGATTTGCATCTTTTATTCAATTTGCGCTATAATTGGGTTGCCAAAATAATGCTGAACAAAAAATGTGAAGCGCTTAGCTGAAGCTAAGGTGCAGTCTCACGGCTTGCGCACCTGGCACACGCCGTAGCCGACAAAGTCCACCTTCGTCTTTCTGTCTTGCTTGAGCTTCCTGTTCAGACAATTCAGCCAGCATATATTCTGATAGGTTCTGCGGTCGGAGGCACACACTGGGTAGTAGGCTTTGCTGCATCCACAGTCGCACCGCCCGGCCCAGCGTACAAACAGCAGGAGCTGTTTGGCCACATGTCGTCGTCTGTTCTCGCACAGGAGCTCGCAGTGATTCGAGAAGGTGAAATCATTACTGCCGCACACCGGGCTGTACTTTTTGGTACACGAGCACTTAACGCATCTGTTTCCATACTGGATGTTTAGAGGGTTCTCTCCGAGCTGACCGCGTCTCCTATTCTGGCATTGAAGTACGCACTCATTTAAGTACGTAGTCCCGTCACTGGCGCAGAGCTCATTTTTCTCAGCGGAGCAATAGCATTTTTCTTGTTTGCAAGCGTTAGCTTCCTGGAGTTTTATCGGCAAGCGTCTCTTTGCCTGGTTGATTCGACTATAGCACTGCATGATGCAGATATTTTTGTAGGTTCTACCGTCGGTCCCGCAAACCGGGACGATGCCGTCGGGGCAGACGCAGGTTGGCGCCTGGCAGGCGGCGCGGTACGTGATACGGACATCAGTGAGGTTGTTTTTATTCCGTATTTTGTTTTCAGCCTCGAGGTAGCATTCGTTGTTATAAGTCTTGTTATTGGTACCACAGACGGGCTGGTGCACTTGCGGGCAGATGTATGGAGTCTCGCATTCTCCACCGTAGAACACTCCGATACCGGAGAGGCAATTTTTCTTGTTGTCATTGCTGACGCAGCGTAGCATGCATTCGTTGGAATAAGTGTACCCATCGGTGCCGCACACAGGTGCGTAGTGAGTGTTGCAGATGCACCGGATAGCGCGGTGAGGTTCACTAGACGATGTGCTAGCGCTCGCACTGGCGGCGGCGGCGGCGGCGGCGGACGAGCCGTAGCCATCAGAAGCAGCAGCGGCGGACGCGGCGGACGCGGCGGCTGCCGAACTATCAGCCCACACCACATATGGCATGCACGCAGCAAACATTAATAAACCTGATGGAAAATGTTTGATTTGAGTCATTGTTAGCGACAACTCCAGTAGCCACATATTGATTAAAGGTTACTGCCGTTAGGTTAACGAAAACATTCTCATATTTTAGCCTAAAAGCCAGCATGGGGCAGCATCACAGAATAACTAAAGCGTATTTATTACAGTAAAAATATAATTTATGGCAATTTTTTTTTCAAAATGAGGCGTTGATTTTGGAAGATAAAACTAGAACTTAGATATGAGAAAAAGTACTGCACCTGCCACCTTCATGGTGAATCAGCATCGGTCTAATGAGGGGTACCAGGCTGCCACTACTTATACTATGGAATATTTACCTGACGCAAAGCACATTATCGTATCGAAGCAACAAGTGCATAATGCAACAATTGTGTTTTCAAGAAAGAGGTGATTAATAACAACAAATAATAATCTATATAATTATCAGTAGGAAAACAAATTGATTGTTGGTTCTTTAAAACATTAAGGCGTGGAGCGGTTACCCACATTTATTTATATGTAATCTTAAAATAGCCTATTTTTAGTCCTACTTTTATTTTATGTCAACAACTTGTCTCATATTGTTAACAATATTCACGAGATTGTATTGTTCGCTGATTATCCTGGGATCCATTAATTTTTACATCAAACCGACGAAACAAAAATATCGACAGTGTGAAAATGCAATCGCAAAAGTAGTCGTAGTAGTAAATCGAATGAAAAATAAACAGATTTTTACTGAAAACTTTCGATCTTAAAACGATTGTATTAGATTTATTCTGCCTAATGTGAAACAAAACTAAGGCTGATGTCACCGTAAAGGAGAGACGTTAGAAATTTTACTTATTTTACCAATATTCTTAAAAATATCCTTGTATAGTAAACTTCAATAGGGTCCACAAATACATATGTAGATCAGTTATAGAAGAGACTAAGTTCTGCAGCGTAAGCAGTAAAAAATCCGCCATCTTACAGACGTTGATACTTCTAGATTTTCTTATTGTGTATTAAATTTTTACATTTAATTGAATAAATGTATTATATTTCAAATAAATGTTAATTACACCCCAGTATAATGACAATCTAGCTATAGAATTGGCTAATGATTAATTTAGTTTTAACTTATTTTTATATCAACATATTACTAAGAACGAAACCATTGACACTTTTCTTATTGTCTATAATATATATTAAGGTGAAGACACTTTGTTCATGTGTTCTTTAAGAGAGCACTTCTGCACATATGCACTCTATTATTAGTCACTAACTACACTAACTAAAAAGGTTTTGTTCTTTTGAGCCTTCTCACTATGTCCGTGTTGTCGAGGAGATGGATCGCCTCGATGTTCACATGATGATGAAGCCTTTGTTCGTGAGCTTCTACGTATGTTTTTTATCACTGTGTCGACAAATCAATGTTTAGGTCCCGATGAATATCGTCATTTCTTACGTACCAAGCCGCATTAACAATTGACCTGAGTACTTTGCAGGGCCGGATTTACGGGAGGGCAAACAGGGCGACTGCCCCGGGTCTCCACAAAAATGGGGCCCCCACAAGAAAAGAGACTTCGGAACTAGTAAACCACTTTCCCTTTGATATTTTTTTTCGCGTCTAACTTTACCTACAGAAGGTACTTTTACATACATGATTATATTCAATATTAACAGAAATCATCGATCTATATTTGTTCACTCCAATCAGGCAATCACTAAGAGATCAAAATCTCAAATGACCTTGATAGGCACTTGCAATTTACTCCCCATCTTGAGGAAGTATCCCAATGGCTGAGTAGGGTGGTACTCTCACGCAGCCTCGGAGGTTGCGTATTCGATTCCGTGTCTCGAAGCTTTATTTTTGTTCATTAATTTCTACAGGGTTACTGGTTATTCGACCTATTCCTACTAGGAGGTTGGAGGTTATTTGCGTTGAATGCGAACATAATCTCAGTATGCAAAAATTAACCATTTCATAAAACAAAAGTTCTTTATAATGTATCGAGATCAAGGGCTTAAAACATTATTAAAAAAAACATACATTCTTTCAATTTTTTAAAACGTATGTTTAAGAAAATATATAAAAATATAAAAGATGGTTTTTGTTATGTTATCTTTTAATCACCTATACTAAACTTGTGCATTGGAGTCAATGGAAACTATTTTGAGCAACATATTAGTTAGGTAAAATTATTGTGAAACCAAGTATCGATTCTCATTCTTCTTAAGTATTTATATATTTACATGTATTTATTGGAAAACTCGACTGTAAAAATTGACCATCGTAATTCGAAAATAATTTGGGGCCAGGGGCCTCCATTCGTTTGTTGCCCCGAGGCCTCCACACCTCTAAATCCGGCACTGGTACTTTGTTCTGGAATCTTTGTATGATTGCTACGCTTGTCTTTTTGGTGCAGCCTCACAGCTTATACCATAAGTCCAAATTGGTATAAGGACTTGTTTTTTTATTTATAAGGAGTTTAATATGTATTGCTAAATTTAATTTTTATAAAAATGTTTATTTTTTGAAATATCAATTTTATCATTTGCACGTGTTGTTGAACACTATATCGTGTCCATGGTTTATTGGCAAAACCTTGTAGGTATGGCCTACGGCCGTATGGTAGGTCCATGGGCAAAACAGACGATTAAATGACAACCAATTTGACAAATTTTAATGTAGCTTCAACAATAATGGCCGCTTTTAAATAAATAAATGCTGAACAATCCACACAGCATCATCTAGCCTTAGGGGCTTAGGGCTGGACTAGATGACTGATATACTTAATACAAAACATTACATAGATATATTTTTTATTATACATAGATAACGACCAGAACACCCGGACCAAAAAATATCTGCAGATCGTACGCACAATTGTCCCGACGCGGGAATCAAACCTGCAACCTCCTGCGTCGCAGGCGGACTTTCGCCCACCGCGCCACAGAGATCGTCATCGCAAAACTCTTAGAAAAATTTTGTGTAGTTTATCTAAGAGTTTTTCGAGAATAAAAGTTGCCAAATGGGAAGTAGCCAAAAAATGCACCTTACTCAATAGACCATATAAAAACTCGTGTCTATTAATTATTATTATTTTATAGGTAAATGATAATATAAGGTGTAAAGTCTCATAAATTATCAAGACCTACATATACTTATAATTCACTCAATAAACAAATTCCATACAATGATTCAGACTTATCGCAGTTTACTCAGTTGCTGTGTTATTGTGATGGGAAATTCAATTTCTAAGGGTTCTTTCTAACTTACTCAGTACGTTCAAATTTGCGTCTATTATACTATACATTAATTGTAATGTTCTTTGTTAATAAAGGCCCATTAATATCAGTTTATAATATACTACTTTATCATGCATTAAATATGATAATGGTTTATATGTTTTGGTCAACATTGTGTTCCTATGCAATAATTTGTGTTTCTTTATTATGTTTGATTGAAATATGTTAAAATAATGAGAAAATAGCCATTGGACTAGATGACGATGTACGGATTGTCCAGAATTATTTATTTATTTAAGGTATAGAGTATCTCCTTGTCCTCTAATTTTGTGGAATAATTGTAAAGCACTACAAAGGTACACTGGAAAAGTTAACTTTAACGTGCCTATTATGTGGCTGTAGTGTGATTGGTAAAACTTACCGAATGGCGTAATTAGAAAAGAGGCATAGCTGCCGACGACAAAGCAAAACCCTGATAGATCGATCAGCCGGAAATAATTCGTATGAAAATTTATGAGGGTAGCAATGAAATCAGTTTTACGAAGAGTCTGTTTATTCGGGGTCGATGATAACCCCAGGTTGGGGTCGGGCGGCATCTTTATTCAATCTTGGGCACCTTTCAGTGCGGGCGCGCGCGTGTCTGGAATACCGCTGGAAAACTCTGGGGTGACCATGTCCGCTGACTCATACTGACTCTTGGGTCGAATTCCACTAAATTGATCACTTTACTAACTAAATAACATTCATTTTAATGACCATGAAATGCACTTTCTATAGTTGTAACTGCTGCTTCGATTTTCTCGAAACGTATAAATTTTACAACTTAAATAGTTGTAAAATGTATTTTCGAGAAAATCGAATCAGCAGTTCGCGCATCGCGGTTGGCCCGGTTTATTTGCTATCCAGTGTAGGTAGTATCCTCTCTGAATGACACATATTGGGATATTTGCTATTGGGATATAGTTTTGATAAAATAATCTACACATGGAAGAACGCGTACAAAAGTGTCAAGGTTAAAACCGTTCTATCAAGCTTTCCATCCAAATAGCACCGCACAATCTATCTAGAGTTTTCATCGTTTATGGACGATTCTGCGTCGACACCATTAATAAAGTAAAACGATTGGTTAACAGAATTCGACCCCCCAAATCTGATGAAGAACGACAGCTACGATATACTTAAAGTATAGTTTAAAAGCCCCTAAAGAAGCGGTGAAAAAAAAATTTACATTGAATTGAAAAAAAGTGTATAAGAAATAAAACATGCGTGGACTTTTTAAACATGTATTTTATAATTTCTTATATGTTACAGAAAAATTGTTTTCACTTTATAATCTATATCGAACAAAAGAGGAAGTCAACAATAATTGTTGCCAGAATATAAAAACAATAAAATTGTTACCATAATAACTAAATTAAGGCTACTTACAACATACGAGTACAATCATGCCTAATTAGGCTCGGTTGAGACGATTTATATTAAGATGGCTCTCAACATAGATAGTTTAGGTACTGGTTTGGCTCGTGTGTAGTTGAGGTGGCCTTGGCATTGGGACCTGATAATTTATAGACCTTGGTTCGAGGAACGACGGGATCCATTCCTGAACCCCCTTAAATTAAATATTAATACAAAACATAATCTAAACAAAATTTAATTCTTAAAACTACAGATAGGAAACCCTGATATTGTACAGCTTTTGGGTTCAAATATATTTTTCTAGATAAAATTATAATGTTTAAACTTGAGTTTCAATTCAAACCATTATTTTGTAAATTATGGTCACCCATAATAGAATAAGGTCAC
Source organism: Eupithecia abbreviata (assembly GCA_943735965.1). Lineage (NCBI taxonomy): Eukaryota > Metazoa > Arthropoda > Insecta > Lepidoptera > Geometridae > Eupithecia > Eupithecia abbreviata. Next base: position 6,659,543 of record OX030977.1, on the reverse strand, counting down.
CAAAACTTTGTTTTCGAAGACAGCACTTCCAAGTATGAGTTAGTGACAGTTTTATACCCGCAGGTTTTCCATTAACTGAGGCGATTGAGGAGGGAGGTTTAAAATGAATAGAACCTTGTTATCGTTAGTATAGTAGGTATTTTTATATATGTATGTATATTTTCTAAGAGGACGCTAAGAGGCGACGTGGAAAGCCCAGGATGAGATGGCGCGACGAGCTCGAGGTACATTTTCCATCATGGCCTGTTGCAGCGTTGGATCGCGAGGAGTGGAAGGAGAAAAGGGAGGCCTTTGCCCAGCAGTGGGACAATAATGGCTTAAAATAATAATAATAAATAATATTTTCTGGTTATAGGCTCGAGGGACTTCCTAAAATTGTAGTTAGATTCGAATTAAGGTCCAGTAGTAACTATTTGATACGCTATGGTTACTAACTTAGTTAGGGTTAGGTTAGTTATAAATTGGAGAACGGCATGGAAGTTTTTGATGGTAAGTTTAGTAATAAAACAAAATTTGCATCTTTTTCTCAAGATACTAAGTTTACAACTCCGCAATCCAATAAATTTCTAACAATGTGTTGTATAATTTTAGTTTGATATCAGCAAACACAGGTGTTGCGAGATGTCACCTACAATCAAGTCACACTTGAACTCACCTTTATTTTCACCTTTTATGTTATCTTGTCGGAGTTGACAGCTTTGAAAGGAAACAAATGTAATGATTATGGCTTCTATTGAGCATTGTCTCTACATATTTACGCAAGACAGGAAGCTAATTTATGTTCGATTGATATTGCATTCGGATCCGCGGCCTGTTTCCTTACGGGTTATTCTGGATCTGAACAGCCTGGAGACACAAATTGTTGAAGCGTGTTTCAAATGGAACACTCAACGAGTGACAACTTAGTAACTACTAGTTTATTTTTGTCGAGCTGATCTGATGTTTAGTAAATGTTACCTCAATTATGCATTACTTCGTTCTCGTTCTCCGTTCAACTAGAACGAAGAGCAAAGAAAGACAAATTAAAAAGAAATACATTCTATTTACCTCTGAACTGTTACCTACTGTGAGCCAGAGTTTCAAGAATCGCAATAGTTCGTTCACTTAATAAGCTCAACAAAGTTCAATACGTAATAGTAGATCAACTTTACAATTACTTCTTTATTATTTCTACACCCGTACTAAGTGATTTGTTCAGAGAGTGCGTGTGGTGGATATAGAAGCTTGTTGTAGCCAAGGACTCCATAGATGGAGTGACTTGAATTATTTACTGCTTCAAAGTAACGCTATAAGTCGCAACTGCTCTCTCTCCCTTCATTTCTAAATAAGTATCTTTTATTAAATGGAAGATACATACCTATGTAAAAATTTCAATTCTCGCGGTTCCACGGAAATGAAACTTAAAGCTGTGTACTTACACCATTCTTCAATGGGTTCCCTGACGGCGGCCATGTTAATGTCTCTTACAATAGCAGCGCACGGTACAACGGTACAATTCCTAATTGGATTATATTTAGTGGAGTCACGTCGGGACCATTACCGACGATGCATTTCCGACATGCGGTACCTGCTGCCACTATTGTACAGACAAATCAGCGACGCTACCAAGCTGCTTCGCGAGTGATAACCAATAGGTACCTATGTTCTTCTGCAAACTCCCTGGCCGAGCACCACTTTATTGGAAATATAGTGGTTCACAATTGCAACCTGTTACCAGAGTTCTGAGTTCGGTGGCTTGTATCGAGACAACATCGAGATGATATTTGTAAACAGTGTTACTATACGCCTATAAGTGGCTTTTACTGGAATTAAAACCTATTATAGACTACAAAAAACCACCAGAGTCCACCACCGATTGATTGTTATTTTATAAAAAGTTTTTAACTGTGTTCGTTTAGAACAGTTACTCCTGTTTCATGTCCAACAGTCAATTTACAAGTCAACATTTTTAGGATTCCGTAAGTGAAGGGTGCCAAGGTAACCCTATTTTCGTAAATTATCCTTCAATGGGATGTAACACAAAGCTACACATTAAATGTAATTCACTAAATTAAGGACTCAATTTTTGGCACTCTATTTAATTTTCGTGTTGGCAAAACCAAAACAGTACGAAGACGTGACGGTCGAAACAGCCACAGGATGATTACACGTGGAAATTACACAAATCCAGTAACACATAATATAGGATGTGGCGGTCGTGCGCGCCCTCGCGATTATTAGGACCTGCCTACATGAATTTGAGCCAGGACACTGCCGTTTGTTGTTCACATCACACATTGGCCACGACATTCACGAATAGCGTAATCTTATTATTTGAAAATGAATCATAAATTCCTAAATTTAATACTTTTTTTAAAGTCTGCGGGATAAATACAAATACCTACCTCGTGAATAAAATTTTATGAAACCATTTTGGGATACAAAGATTCATCAAAATCTGTTCGTTCGAAAAAAGTTAATAAGTAAGTAAATAAATAAATCTCATAGTGATTATCCCGTTTGAAATGTATTTCGCTCGCACGCACTTTACGCCGATAAGTATAGAAAGAGTTCTAACGCCGTCATGGACGTGTATAACCAGCTTGAACGACATTGTCCGTGACATAATTATCATGACGATTAGCGGCACTTTTGAGATGTTACCCACAAAGTTACGGAATACACTCTAATATGAAAAAAAAAACAGAAAGAACGAGGACCGAGTCGGCTTTTTTAGCAGACCAAACGAAATTTAAAAATAATAATAATATTACTGGACAATCCACACAGCATTATCTAGCCCCAACCCTAGCTAAACAGAGCTTCTGTTATGTATACCTAATAGATAATTGATATAGGTATATAATATATATTTATATTTGGTAAAAAAAAAAATTATAATACATAGAAAACGACTAGAGCACCCGAAAAAATCTGCAGATTGTAAAAACATTTGTCGAGGCGGGAATCGAATCAGCAACCTCCTGAGGTTGTCAAAAGAGGAGGTACTCGTAGTTCTCTGTTTGGTTGCGAAAAATGGCCTATGTTTAATCCAGGCCTAGAACTGTTCTAGGCAGGAATAAAACATAGGCCTTTTTTTCCTATAAATACGGTCGCGTGCGAAGCCGGGGCAGAAACTAGTTCGGTATAAAGCGTGTACAGTCTGGTCTCTATTCTCGGATTCTGGATAGCGAAAGCCCGCGGTGGAGGACAGAAGGCTCTGGGCATAAATCCCTGGAAAAAGGGGCGGGGATGTGGTACTTACATCCCATATTGTTTTGCACCTCGCCGCGAACGTTCCCTCGTTGCCATAAAATATTTGCACTCTTTTTCCAAGCGGCCTCGTCCCGACTTAGTCAACAAAGGGAACAAATTGTCCGTTTAGTAAAAACGACATTTTTAATGTGTCCGTTCGTTGGTAGAATTTAATGTGTTTATGCTGGAATTTGAATAATGCCTACTAAAAAATTAAGAACGCTACGCAACTCGTTTAATTTAGGTCGGTAGGTCCAAGTTTGTTGTTGTTTCTTAATTTATGTCATGTTAGGCAGCGTTGCTCAATAAGTCTTAATATAAACTAGCTGCACCCCGCGGCTTCGCCTGCTTGAAATTTATGAGTTAAATCGTTTATAAACGTTCCTCTTGAATTACTCTATTTAAAAAAATCGCATCAAAAACCGTTGCGTAGTTTTAAAGATCTAAGCATACATATCAACAGACAGACAGAAAGCGGAAAGCGACTTTGTTTTATACTATGTAGTGATAATTGTCGCACTGTTAAGACGTTAGCCTCTTTGTAAAGTGTAGTACTAGATAATCTATAAGCCAAAAAATATCATACACGGCGCGCTGTGCCCTTTCTAATGGAAGCAATTGAGTTTTATGGGCCAAGACTCTATGCAGTATGTAAGTAAACTTTGTCCGTATGAGTCCGGTTGGATGTCTATATTTATATCCCCTCCACCCATCTGTGTCAAATATAAGACGGTACCATCATCTTATATTCGACACTGATTGTAATTGTGTTAAATTGGACAAAGACTTATAAAAATAAATATGGTTTGATCTTGTTAGAATTACTAGTCCATCGTTTTGATTATGCAGCCTAGTAGAAACCGAAGTAATGTAACCATTTTAACTCGGGGTCAGATATCCTCTGGAAAGCCACGACTCAGTCAGAATTTTAATATCCTGCTTCACGGATAATCTCTTGAGTACAGTATAATATCATCCAAATTATGATTTATGCTTCTTATGTTTTGGGCGATTATATGATTATATTAAGGCAATTGGACATAGGATCTTTCATTCGATTTGTAAATATGATATTACCAATAAAATGACTATTTGACTATCTGTCATAGACAAGCATGTTTCAGGGGTCATGTAAAAGTATTAGACATAGACACCCTAAAATCATCTAATTGGCGCTCGACATCTAAAATCGTATCCACCATAAAAGGTATACAGGGCGTCCCACAGCCATGCCAAATGGAGGGAAAGTACCTTAAATATTATTGTAGATTGAACATTTTACCGAAAGAAGACTTCATTTTGATTTTAAAATCAATTTAAACTGCATTCAAAGATTTTTGAATAATCGCCTGTCTGAACCAGGAATCGAACCCGCCAAATTGTAAAAAAAAATCACAGCTAATTTAACGATAGCGATCAAAAGGCTCAATCGTAAGTATTTTTTTTTTCAAGTAACATAGCATCTTAAACCAATTTATGGTCTGCTACTCTATATACAGTTATATAGAGTAGCAGACCATAAATTGGTGCAGACATATTATACCAGAGAGCATGCTCATGCACCCACATTTTGTTCACATATTTTTCAGCACTGGGCTAATTTCGGCTGTTGGTAATGTTCCTAGAGTCGTAAAATGAAAGTTTGACACATATTGGTTTATTTATTTACATTACTTATTTACATTTTTTTTTTCCCTAAACGTAGAACAATATATATAAAACATCTAATTACATGTGGGAACTTTAAAGGTCTTGCTATAACCCAACTCATTTGTGTCGATTCTTCAAAACAATATCGAAACAGGCTAAGTCGCATCTAATAAAGACACTCCAATTTACCGCAAACTTCTTAGCAAGAGATTGAAGCGTAATTTGTATCCGAAAGTTGACTCTAAACGCGTAAAACAAAAGCCCAGGATTGAGCATAAAATATTGCAAAAGTTACAATATCATTGTCAAGGCGCGCCTTGAATAATAACAGGAGTGTGGGTAAATCCCCGAATAGAGCCCGGAGTCGGGACAAATCCGGACCTGCCCCACGAAACGCGAAGTCTCGTCTTGCCAAAACTTTGCAAAAATGCCCTCGCGGTAGTTTGGCCATAAATAAGGGGATCTGCCCGAATCCAGACTTGCACAATTTATTCATAACGACTTTTAAAATCGTATCGTTTTCGTCTTGTTACACAAGTTACGAGTACTTGTTATTTATGTTTCGCGGGAACTTTGCGCGATACTTAGTTTACTTCCTAAACAGTTCCGAAGGCGAGCTAAGAAATATCCGAAATTAGCAGAGTGCGAGCATGCTGAAAGTGATTTTATAAAGCTGCAAGTTTATTAACTTAACACATTGTTTTAATCGGGAGATAATTGGCTCATTAATTAAAACCACTTCAATCAGGCTGTAGTACGTAAGTCAGGGTTGGACCACTCTCATCGAATTGACATAAATAACCCAAATAATTTATCTAAACACATCATGAATACACAATAGCGATGGTTCACCGCGGCCGGCCATTAGTCTCACTAATCTCACCGACCGACTATCGATTAGAGTTCGGAGTTAGGCAACGCAGGCCAGCCGGATCATACAGGCAGAGACAAAGAGAGACCGAGAACATTTCTTCTTTTCCAAGGAATTTGTCACCGCTTAGAGAAGAAAAGTGCTTATGAATTTTTTTCGCAGAGCGAGTGTCTCGCAGCGAGATCGATATCGCTGTGGGTATTGTGTAGTGGTTGCCGTTTGTATTTGATGTAATTATGTTTACGAAAGAGTGACCTAAATAAATGTGCTACGAATTTCAATCCGCATATTGGAATAGATGTTCAAAGCGTATTTAAATAGGTGGATGGACAAGAAACAAAGGCGGTCCTTGCAATGACGATGACGTCGTGCAGAAATGGGACTCGACCTACTTACACAAAGAGATTTAAAGCTACGTCAAATTTCATATGATGAATCGTATGTCTTTGTACAAATCTCAGCAGAATGTGATTTAACAGTTTTGGTAGTGATCGAGCTATTCTGTGTCTACAGTGAGGCAGTGAGTGGCGTAAAGTTGCCGATAGTATTTTAATTAAATGGAAGCTGTACATAGCGGCGGTATCTGATCATTAACTTTATTCATTAGTCGACAATTCGGCGTCACTGCCGCCGTAAAGGTGGTCGCAGATATAGATTTTATTTGATACCTTTGCTTTGATCAGACTTTGTGTAATTTATACGAGTATGTGTTAGTTTCGAGTAAAATTTTTAGTTGGAACCTAAGTATTTTCATATAGTCTTTTTTGTGATTTTTAATTACGTGCAATGTAACGACATACATAGATGTAAATTGCGGTATTGCTATATGTATGATTGTTTTCAATAAACTATAAACAACCTCAGAACTTGAGCTGTTCCCATTAAAAGTATGCTTTGTATGAGAGTTGTTTTCACAACGCACACATAACAGCATCGTCACGCCACTTATTTTAGACTCCATGGGGCTGAGACGAAGCGATCCATTTCCTAGTTGATATGTGTCCGAAGACCCTTAATCCATCAAGGGGGTATTTTTACAAAAGTTAACTTTTCAACTTCCTCCTTTTGCGATCAAAGCCCTTCTATTTTTGCCTTTATACTTCATTAACCATCACTCTGACACCGTTGCATTGCAGTAGATTCGGTTACCGTTTGTATTTTTATTATTTAAGATAGGTACATACCTCCTAGTTGTAAAACGTTTGAATGTATGTATGTACTTAGTAAGTAATAACTAGTGAATGGTATACGTTGTAGTAAGTTTATTTCTCATACATACTGTGTAAAACAAACACGATTTTTTTTCTATTTTTGAAGGATTTGTATGTATACCATTCTCGGTATATACCCGTCTTATGTAGTTTTTCTCTTTTACTGTAATTTGATTTAGTTTTGCTCCAACTCAAAATCTACCAACTTACAGATAAGCAAATCAAATGTACTAGACACATAAGTTATGAATATACTAGTGGTTTCTTCTCACTTCTTCCACTGGTGGACAAAAAATTGAACTGAACTATAAAACATGACCTGTCTTAGTGCTTATTTGTAAGCTTAAAGAAATAAATAAACTTTTCATTTTCATTTTCAAAAAATCAGGAGGAATCAGGAGAAATCAGGAGAAAACCAACCTGACATGTGCTGGATAGAAAGCAGTGTAAACAATAATGCTACAAGTAGAATGCTAGTTCAGACGTTGTTGGCCAACTCAATCTCTTTATCTTCTCTTATATTAGTACAATAAACGCTTCGAACTGTAAAATCCCAGTGACAGTGCATCATTACGATAACTATTGTTAAAATTAACATTAAGTTACAAACGCAGCAAGCCCAGTGGATCTACAAAACACGGATCATGAGTAGTCCGTGTTCGCCCACTAGAAGTGAACCGGTATGGTGATTATGTAACTCGCGACCGGTTTGCGACAGGCGTAAATTAAGCAATCAGTGCTATCAAACGCCAATTTTGACGTCGCAACTGGTGTCAAACTAATACAAAATTGACGTTTGACAGCACTGATTGCTTAATTTACGACTGTCGCAAACCCGTCGCAAGTTACTTAATCACCCGGCGGGTTTGGAATACAGTAATTCACTCCAAAGCAAACGCAAACAGCCAAGCGATAATGGCGAGATCGTGAAGGAATTATCCAAAATGAGAAATCACATACCGCAGATGAAGTTGATGACGACTGCACTAACGATAAACCAAAACGAGTACCTATATGAATAATGCACTACTCGTATTCACGCTACCATACGAAGCCGGGGTGGTCATTTAAATAATATGATATTCCATGCATAATAAAAAAACCTGTAATGATGTTATTATCTCAATAAATAGATAAATAATACCAAAGAACGCGCATTCAAACAGTAAACATGATATAGCTGTATAATTATAATACCCGGCTACTATTGAAAAACCCTTTACATTGAGAATGGCAACGCTCAACATTAATTCGAAAATTATCTTTTTGGCGTGGTGTTCGTTAAACTATTGTCATAAGGCTGACAATGGGCATTGTACGGAAAAGCTCAAATTGAATAGTAGCGATATTCTGTCTCAAAACAGACAACAAGGAAGTGATTTTTCCCTTTAATCAGTTTGGCTCTTCTGAGACCAGATGCAGTAGCAAAATTTGTTTTGCTATTATAAAATATCGCACTTGGTCCAGGGGTTCTGACGTTAACTAAAGTTGGGCCTGGTCTAGAGACTAATTTTGGTCTAGTGTAAACTGACCAAGGATGGGGTTCTTAATTAAGGGTCCGGCGACCCTCGCTTGCAAAAATCGCTCCGAATATCGCTGTCCCTGTTTAACCCTTGCGCAGCGCCACATGCGTGCGCGATAGCAATATTAGCCGTTCAAAATTTGGTTTGTTCCGTAATACTAAAAATTATGACTGAAAACTTTTTGTATTCTTCACAAAGTATTGTTTTTCTGTAACTAGACAATATAAGCTATGTTCCTTAATAAATAAAACGTAAGCAAGCAAATAACAAATAACAATGGGAACCTAGATAAATACTATTTTAATACAAATAATGCAATATTATAGTGGAAATATACTTGAATTAGAAATAATTTTGGTATTACGTTTGTATGAAGCATTCGTCCCTCCGGAGGCCCCTTAAGGTGCAATAATAATAACCTGGTGCTATATTGGAAATTCAACGAACCATTGTACATAATATTCGTAGTGCGCTGTATAAATATGCGCGCATGTCTTACTTTTGACAGACTACTGTTATTACCTAATTAAATTACTGACATATTAGGCCCTTTACACCTAATAAAATAAAGTACTAGTAAACATTGTCGATTATCCCATCCCTTATGAAAAGATAATTCTTGGTGTTTTGTTTGAACAACATTGTAATCGCTGAGTCGAGAACTAAAGCGTACATTTTTAATGTAGTTGCCTCAGAATTTTAAACTACCTTCGAAGTTGTTGCGGAATTAGCATAGTACTTACCTGCTCCCCTATTGATTTTGTAATCTGTTGTTCAATATTTAATACTTTGTGGATTCAAGTATTCATGGAAAGCGGTAAAGAGGTCTTTGTTCATCAAAATCAAGTGCTTCATGGACGGAAACTACTTTCATATTATTTGTAGCGTCGTATGGGGGAGGCCTATGTCCAGCAGTGGACGACAATTCGAAGGTGTGTGGGCTTATTTTTATGATGATAATGAAACATTTGTAACTAAAGTCATACATCAGATGAGTTAAAACTGCTTTGTCACTATCAGCTCAGTAATTTTGATTGATTAACGAAATGAACCAAATGATATGATTGAATGATAGTGGACAAACGACACGCGATACAGCCTTTATCCCTTATTATCTGGAACAAAACCACAATCAAAATGAAAACATCTTTTTTGATTTCTGGTCGTTAGTGATTATTTATCATATCACTGATAAATTATTATACCAATTGGTCATTTACAGCATTTTTTGCGAGTAGGTGTCACTTATTGCGGTGAAGTGGAAGGAATGTTACCAGTACAGGTATATTTGAATCCAATGAATAAAACGAGAATTTTATTTTTAGTTTTAGTGATAATTGAACTGGAACTAAAATAAATTCCCACATACTTTTGCGGCAGTCAGCCCACAATTGTACCCTATATAATAAATCTCTTGTTTCGAATAAAGATTTTTGTATTTTGAATTCATTGTAATCCGTAATAAAATGTAATAGATAGACAGAAAATTCTTTTATTGCACACTTAAAAATAATACAAACAAGACAGAATAAAATACAAAATATGTGACAATTTGGCGGTCTTATCGCTCGAGAGCGATCTCTACCAGACAACCGTGGATGGATAGGATCGTTGGATTGTACATCGGGAGTAATAATGGAGAATACAAATACCATAAATAAAATAAGAAGAATTTTATTGTTCCAAAACACTAATTACATATAACAGTTTAATGAAACAATAAAAATGAACTTAATCTATTAACTTATCCTATTTTTTTAATAAAATTATATAGTAACTTATATACTGAGGTAGTGTTAGGAACGTCTAGAGCAGTGAAAGCCTTCTCCAAAGTTCTCCATTTCTCTTTGTCTATCGCTGTTCGGAGCCAGGGTTTGCCCGCTACTTTTATGAGATCATCGTCTTACCTCTTCAGCGGTCGTTCTCTTTTTCTTGTCAATCTAGTAACCCAGTTTGTGATTATATGGCCATCTATTAGGTGTCATCCTCTGTAGGTGCCCAGCCCATTTCCATCCATTTTCATTTCCTAAAATATTCTGTGTAATTTTTTAGGGACTCATAATGTATATTTTTTACTTTACCAGGGAAAAAAATGCTAACACTGAATCCAAAAGACATGTCATTACAATCAAAACAGAGTAATGTATGCAGGTATTCATTTTGCACTCGGCTGATACTTTGCTTCTTCTTCTTTATCTATGAAGTTCTGTTGAATCCGTTGTCGACGACACATCGAAGAGAGCGCACGTAGACCCAAAATGCCCAATTCTATAAGCGTTAGAACGCTACATCCGAAGAACACACTGAAAACTCCTCCCAGCTCAGCTGAAAATTAGAGTAAACCTATATATATAGTTTCAAACCGGCAATGGGTCTATTCTATACTTATTATTGCTGCCGAGTCGTTTTGTCCCATTGCTAGGGTTGATTTATTATTATTTATGATCTGCTTATATCGTCCCGCTGCAGGGCAAAAGTCTGCCTATAACCTACTCCCTTGGCATTTAGATAATTATTTATTAAAACTTGATAGAAGCTCACAGTTTCTAGTTTTGTCAAGGCCGTACCTATCACTTGAACCGTAATAGGTAGACAGTTGAAATATTGACAGGGTGTATAACTATTGCCGCTATAACAACAAATGAAGACGACCGATGTGGCGCGGTGGGCGAAGGTCCGCTTGCGACTCAGGAGGTTGCGGGTTCGATTCCCGCCTCGGAACAATTATTTGTATGATCTGCAGATATTTGTTCCGGGTGTTCTGGTCGTTTTCTATATATAATAAAAAAATATCTATCTATGTAATGTATTGTATTATGTATATCAGTTATCTAGTACCCATAACACAAGCTTTGCTTACCATGGGGCTAGATAATGCTGTGTGAATTGTCCACCATTATTATTTTTTTATTTTATTTTAAATACAGAGTATTTTTACAATAGAAAAAATATAATAAATTTAATAATTAAGGGGTCCAACGTGAACACTAAGTTGAGTACCGATTACCAAAGGAATGAATCGTAGGGCGGAGTCAATAGGTAACTAGGACGGGTGACCGCGACATGAACGATTTTAGGGTTCTCTTTGCGAAATAGTTATGAACAAGACGATGGCACGGTGTCCTCCGAGCCTCCCTGGCGATAACCGGCCAACTACAAGTCGGCACTTGACCGGTTTTATTATAGTAGTTAGCGTATTAAAGATCTTACCAAACAAGTCCAGAATACTCAAGGAGAATCTGCGCGATTTGATCTTAAGCTTCCGGTTCTGCAAAAACACCCTCACAATGCTGGTTCTTTGGAAATCTAGCCCCTCACTGGAAACAAAGACAGATTAAATAATAATAATAAGAAGACCGCTCGTGGCAAGATGTTGGTGAGTAGCTACACCACGGGTACCGGATTGTCCCGGGAAAGTTCCTGATTCTCGTCTCCGCTTGCGAAGTGGTATTGATTGATTGATTGATTGAACACACTTGGGTGTGTTCAATCAATCAATCAAAACAAAGTTTATGCTTTAGGCTTACAAATAAACACTTAGTCAAGTCATATTTTTTAATATTCAATTAATAATGAACATTAAAATGTTGTTATTTGATAATTCAAATAAAAACATTTTAATGTTCACTTCAATTTTTTGTCCACCCGTGGAAGAAGTGAAAAGAAACCACTAGTATGTTCTTCTTATGTGTATAATACATAAGATGAATATATGTAGTATGAAATATACATTCATATTACGTGGAGACGGGCACACCCACCGGTACAGGACCCGCGAAGCGGACAAGCTCGCCTCAGTACAGCACAGGCTGGCCAAATCTGACAAGCTGACTCATGTGCTGGGAGCTTCTATCTACAACCGCCTACCGGAGCATGTTGTCACCGCACCCAGCTTGGCTTCTTTCAAAATGAAACTTAAGATATTGCTCATCGAGAGAGCGCACCGTACTACACAGTCGAGGATTTTCTCGACTGAAAATTGTGATTTTAATTATTGTTAATATACAATATGCTTATTATTATAATTTTACTGTACGTACCAATAAAATGACTATCTGACTATTATATTTTATTTTTATTTCATATAAACTCTATTTACATTATTTACTCGCATTGTATGAGCAAAGCACTTAACATACAAGCCTTAATCCACAGTGACTATGCTGCTGGCCATGCCATGATGGCCGCAAGCTAAGCTTACTACACGTTGGTCATCTTTGCAGGCCTTGCTGTTCATAAAGGCTTCATTTCAGCCTGTCCATTAAGGGCTGCAATGCCGACTGAGTTGTGATGGCTTTGACCTGCGTTATGCTGCGCTATCAGTATTACCCACTCATTACCACTGATCTCGTCAGTAAACGACTTTTGAGCCGAGGTATGGAGAAAGTTCAGAAGGGATCCAGGGGACTTACTAGAAGGGATCCAGGGGACGAACGGCAGGATCCAGCGGATAGCTGCTCTTATCGATGAAATTGGTCTCGACATCACATGCGTTAGCACAACCGCATGCGTCATTGCCGTACGGCTCTGCAAAGTGAAACAATCAAATATGTTGGATTATTTGAATGAAAAAAAAGGTGACCAACTGGACAACAACCTATGATATACTGTGGGTCCAGCTAGCTTACAGGGTGTGATATACCCAGCAGCAGGACACAGTATATTGTAATATTTATTGTAATATGTTTTTATTATCTTATTTTTTCTTTCTCTTACGCGAGGCGCGATAGGCACAGCGCAGGTTGTGCGCACCACAGAACGCCCCGCCAGGCGGCACTGGGTACACAGGCCGTACGCAGTTGCACATCTTCATCGAGTGTTCTATCTCGCATTCCACCACACAGTACCTCCTGCGAAACATCGTTCTTTGTAAAACAGAAGAAGTATAATTAAGATTAGCGACAAATTTGTTGGTGATGATTTGCGGGCAACGGGAACATCAGGCGGGACATATGACATTTCGTTGCTTTATTATTACTTAAACTTTTATATATTTATGTGAGTTCCATCAGAAATGTACGGATGGTGCTAATTTTCATTCCTGAAACTCGCTATTTTGTTTCACATTTTAATTAAATCCGTCAAATGGCTGATCTCAAATGGTGTTTGAGTGAACGAGTGAGAGAAAAGCGAACCTATTGGTGGCATGGGAAATACTACGTGAACAAATCCACAGGAACCTAGTTGAAATACTTGCTTGTGATATAATGGGAAAAACCGGAGCGGGTGTTCCCTCATCCGGCACCGCTTGAGTTGATCGCTGAAGAGACGCGCGCCGTCCTGAATTCGATAGCGACGGACGTGGTACACTGACCACTGCTCCATGCCGTGGCTTATGGGCGTGCCGTTGTTTGTCGACTCCACAAAGTGTCGGTTACTTTGCAGAGCTAGCTATAATATATATAATATGGGACCATAAACAAAAATAAAATAAATGGGGTGTGGTCATCGACTTGACAAGACTTTATTAAATTTTACAATTACTTCCATTACTTGACACTAGCAGAAAAGTGTCCAACCAGACACAGTTGCCATTAACAAAGAATCATCATCATTAGTCTAACTATCGACCTAATAGTTTGATATTTCTTTCGGCAGATTTATTCATTCGCCTCTACTGACCTCTAAAATTCGATACCTAGTTTAAAATCATATTTATTTAATAAAATGGTTAAGGTACTACTTTATGATTTGTGAACACCTAGTTAAGATCAATAAGTCACTTCCTAGATTAATTTTACAACCCACGATTTATTGAAGAGATGTAGCGCCCGTGTTTGCAACTAATACCCTCTAGTCGATGCGCGATCAAAATCCATAGGCGTAATAGAGTGTTCAGTGTGAATTATTAGAAATATATCTGTATAAAAAAATATATATTAAAAAAAATTAAGACTGCAGCGATTGGTAGAGTTGGCGCAGTTGCCGACCATGTCCTGTTTCGCAGTCCACAAGTCACCACATGAGCCGGTCAAACTATTAATTTATGCTTAACTGTCAAGTACCCACTGATGCTAATTAGGTATTATAATAAAAAATAATAATGATATAATTATATTCTATTTAGAGATTGTTTGAATCCAAAATTCTAGTTATTGCACTCCTTGCTATCTGGCACGCAGCAGCCACTTCGCTCGCTAAGGACCGGAGCTGACACAGTTTAGCGGTAAAACACAAGATCCACGTTACTTTGGAAATTTCACGCCCAGTGTAACTGTTCAAATTTACGGTAGAAGCCTTGATTGATATTCACTTGTAATGTTTTTCTATCCTCGTGAGATGTGCATGAAGTGTTGAAATTCCAAAGTCGTCGTCGTAAATAGGCACCCAAACATTTAACTTACCCAAACATACTCTAGGTCTACATCGATGGGTCGGGTTTCAGAGTGGTTTACTGCTAGCATTAAACCACTTGCGAATCCAGAAAATCTAGTTATGTAAGTTTTATGATCCACGCCTTTCTCCTTCTCTCTGAAATTGAAAAATACACCAGAACTTTCTTGGACGTTTGATTCTGATCAGATCATAACATAAATGTTTATTTTATTATTTATTATAATAAAAAAATTAAATAGTAGTAATAGTAGTAGTCATGATAGATGTTTATCAAGTTTTGTTTCGTGCAACGGTAATTACGTGATAGCCCAGCCACATGCTCTGTCTTACAACTTAGCTAGTTAGCACGCATGCCTGCACAAACCAATTCGCGCAGGCAAGAGCGAGCGTGTCGACGCCAAGTCAATTTTTTTTCTTCTTTTTAATTAATTATTTCTCGTGCAGGATTCGAAGTGCAATCGTTGACATGCTAAAGATTGGACGCAAATTGCGCATGCAAGATGGAACGTCTGGCCGATATATCAAGTCACCCTTCAGTCCCGAACATTTTTTGTATGGTTTGCACGAGATTGCTTGTACGTGTTGCCACTGTACGGTGTCCTGTAAAGTGGATTTAACATTACTGCACAAATGGAACTGTGCAAGCGGGTGCGAGAATAACTCTCACCTCATAAGTGAAATGGCAAATAAATAATTTTGTATTAGTATAACGGTTTTTGAAAAGTACGGTCTTTAAAGCCCCTGTTATTATTACGAAAGCTTGCTCAGTCTTCGATCTATGCTTAAGTAACCCTTTTCAATGGCATAAGCGTTGGTCAAGCATATTATAACCAAGTTAATTTTCACACCTTAAGAGCCAAGAGAAACAATTCATACCGTCTCAAAGATCTTGCGTTGAAGACGCAGCAGTAGCCATCTCCAGTAAGCTCCAATTCGAACAGTTCGGAGCAGTTCACCAGCCTCCCAGACCAGCGACATCTGTAACGACGGAGGTAGCTTCATCAGCATCTACCTCACCGGCACTTTCATTTATCATTTCATAATTTGCCATTATAATTATCATTTCTAATATCAATTACAACTTTGAGTGCGATCTGATTTAATCATTCATAATGATCCTATACGCCTTACTTGGTAGTTGCTTAAAATGTACTGACAAATTATTAATTATCATTATCAGCACATTTCAATTTCAACTAATTATGGAATCAAACTGAGTAGGTAATGCAATTACCCTATCGAAATTATTATTATTTTGGACCCTCATATTTTAAAAACTACTCAACCGAATCGGTCTTACTAAATAACCAGCATATTTCAAAAGTTCAATCTGTATTCCAACTTATGTGTAATTATGCATATAAGATAAACTTCAGATATAATATTTTCGAAGTGACTTTTGCGCCATACAACTAAATCGCCCAAGCTGCCGCTGAGCGTAATCGATATGCTGTGATGTAATTTATAATGAGAATAAACTCACACTATAAGTACTCCGGGCGTTTTTTGTCGAAATCAAAACAACTAGGCTGATATGCCATCCAACCGTTTCGACACTGGTAGCAGAGTGTGGTGAGGTTCTGCAAGCCTTTTTGTAAGCCTGTTTGGCAGATCACACTGCTCTTAATTTTATGTATAGAGATTTTCGTAAAGCCTATATAGGTTACATACAAGAGTATTGATGCCTTTTTTCTCAGCAAGGTAGGTTATAATATTTTACTGAGCAATAAGGCAGCAATAAAGTCTGTGAAACTGATTTCAGCCACGAGTCGATAGAAAAATAAATATATCGACACAATTGTCCAAACAAAACCTACCTAATGTACCTATTTGACCGTCCCTTTGGGTAAGTGTGGAACATGATGTGGAATCAAATACATTGATGGATTAGAATAAAAACAAAATAATAAATTTTCCAGTTGTTTGTGAAATTGCCATTCTGATTTTTTAAATAAGTAACAAGTGACTACACCAATCACACAAACTCACGCCTAAATCAATTTATCTTAAGTCAGTCTAGTCATTTATGAATTAACCTGAGCAGAGTTTCTTCACAAGACGGGGTGAGGTTTCGTCCAGCCTCATCCAGCGTGATGTTGTTATACGCCAGGAGGTGCTGCACGTTCTCCAGGTCTTGAACACGGTACATCACGTCAGGTGAGAAAAACGCAGCCAACTGGTACAGGTTGCTTTTGACATAATTTGTTGTCATGTTTGGTGGGATGTTCCTGGAAGTATGAGATTAAATCATTCATGCTGACTCTTGTGCTTTTTTTTGGCATTGTGATACTGGTTGACAAAATTTATTTATTTACTGTTATGGTCTAATTGCTAAGTTTTATTAGCAATTTAACCAGGAGGAACTCCAATTTCATAGATTTAACCATATTTCAAGTATATCTATACAAATATAATAAAGAGGTAAGGTTTGATTTTTTTTTTGTTTATTTCTATCGAATAGGCTCCGAAACTACTGGACCGATTTGAAAAATTCTTACACCGTTGGGAAGCCAGGGGTTAAAATTAATATTTTAATGCTAGCATCGGTAATTAGCGCGGTAGGCAGTCACGCAAACAAGCACAGACTTCTTCACGAGCGAGCAGCGACTCCACTGCGCCTGAGTTAACCAAAACTACTGAGCGGAAAAAAATACCTCTTTAGACCTAGAGATGTGAAATTCGAAGAAACCGCGGGGAACAGCTAGTTTAATACTGTATTATATAAATCTCGGGCGAAAGTAATCACCCCCTCTAGGGGGACAGGAGTACTTTACTATAGGATGTTCTAATGACACCCCCCTATGCAACCAACAAATTGACGCAAATTTAGAAGTAGCAAGTGTCACGAAGCAAAAAAACTGGGAAGTTTCCAATAAAATAATGATTATCTCTTCATATCTCCATAATTCAATGTTATAAATGGCTTTTTCAGTCGAAATCATGGAAAACATGATAAGGCGTTATTTAATATAGTATGGAGCTACAAAAGACGATTAAACACAGATAACCCTCGTTTTATTGAAAATCTTGCTCATTCCTATAATACTGCCTCGTTTCCTGCCATTGACCTAAATTTGTAACATAAACATAAAAACCCCATACTAAATGCAATATTGACTAGTGAAATTTGAAAACTTTTATTTTTTTCTTTTCTTTCGAATGAATAGTATTTGTATTCGTTCGTATTTGTGTTTAGATTCAAATAAATAAAAATATATAATATTTTCAAAATTTAAGTAATATCTATCCATGCAGGTGGTAAACTGCTGTATGTTGGTGTTATTTTTTAAGTTAGAAAGGATTACAAAATGAATTCGATGAAAATGTGGGTCAAACACTTATTATTTTGGCAAAAGTGCCAAACGTCTCACGATTGAACATACATATTTCTTTAGTCTTTCTGGACATTTCTTCAATGCTACCTCTATGCCTGGTACATACCTACCTATGTTTCATTAATTCGATTCTGTGGTAACGAAAGTGTGCGTGCGCAGTCAGCTGAGTGCTACGACTGCTACGCACTCGCCCGGCCGAGTTACGTGCTACACTAGACCGCGCGCGTAGCAGAAAGATTATTATCAACCCTGAGCTTCCCTCCTATTAGTATTTCAAAGGTCTAGGATCTGTACATGTTTGAACATTGAATCCACAATTCCCCCATCCAAGCTTAGGGCTGGCTGGCTACATAAAAAAATCAAAAGGTTAATAAAATAACATGAACATAATTCGTAATCATAATCAAGCAATCGCATCCAAAGAGGTCATGTATGATGTCTACCGATCGCGTAGGTAGTTAAATAAATAAATAAATCATGCTGGACAATCCACACAGCATCATCTAGCCCAAAGTTAGGCAGAGCTTGTGTTATGGGTAGGTACTAGATGACTGATATACATAATACAATACATTACAAAGATAGATATTTCTTATTACACACAAAAAACGACCAGAACACCCAGAACAAATATCTGCAGATCGAACAAACATTTGACCCGAGGCGGGAATCGAACCTACTCGTACCTACCGATATGCTGCAAGCGCGTGGAACAACGTAAACAATGTTTGAAGATTTTGATTTTGAATTGCAAACTATTTTATAATGTAGGCGTATTTTAAAAGTGAAATCAGTCTATTTACAATAATTTAACTATTTTTTATTAAAAAACTAGATACAATCTAGGTAATACTAATACTAATACCTGGGAGATACTTTTCAACCGCAGATATTCGTGCGGCCTGGTGGGAAACAGCCAGTTATCACAGTCTAGTCTAGGATTAGATCTCTGATTCGATGTGCTTTGGAGGTCTAGCTTTGGATCTCTGATTCGATGTGCATGCGTATTTGAAATTGGTTATTTTTACGGCCTTTCATACTCGATACAATACTGACTTATCATTTTCATTTGTAATTGCCGATATTCATACTCACATGCCCGAAAACATAAGCTCCTCAGAGGCATGCCTTAAAAAGCCTTGGTTGACTGAGAAGGGGTCGGAATCGGGTTTCCGAGCTTTCCGATCACTTACACAAACGAGGATAGCCTCGGTTTGTCTGATTGAACTAACTGTCAAACCGACTTACAATTTTTTAATAAATTCGTTCTCCTTCCAATCTGGGAAGATGATTGCTGGACAAACGATAACGGAAGGGAACGGCTTGCCGGTGTCCATTTTCTCCTCTCGAGCGAGATACGTGGGGTTGGTCAGGAACCGCTGCACCGTTACCACTACCACGCATACTGCCGAACCAAACAGCAGCAGTAGACATAAAAGCCACCACCATCTAGGAAAAAGTAAACATTATCGTCATCGCTGCGAGGATCTGAACTAACGCGGCAGGGTTCGACTAGTGAGGTCGAATCAAATAATAGCTATTAAAAAGTTCGTTCCTACAATAGACTGATAAAGTAACTTCGTTAAAAAAAATTACAAATTGGTAGAATGTATTTTTCACCTCAGCAAAGGATCGGCGAGCCGCCTACCTCCATGAAATTGAGTTTCTCGCAATAAATAATTAAATTTCATTTCAGAATATTCAATGCAATCGTATTGTAAAAAGGTTTAATTAGGCTTTTGTGTAATTTTGACGAGCTTCCGCCAGCGCGGACTTCAATAGAATGTATTATGCTGGAGGGGTAATTATATTAACTAGCGCGCTTTGAATCAATCATTGTGACAATGCGATTGTATCGCATCCGTTTGGCTCATTTTTTTGATTAATGCATTTGTGCTTCTATTTTCCATTAAAAATGAATGGGTGTAAGGGCTGTAAGCCTTTCTTTTGTCTGAATAATTAGGTATAACTCTATCACAATAAAGAGCCCACTGCTGTGAAAGTGCGTCTTCCAAACAAGGGGCCATTATCACCACGCTCTATAACTTCATCAATGAGCTTTTGGTAATGAGAATCAGGTGACTTCACCTACGCCTATTACACCACACATCAACTACGTGTATCTAGGGATATTTCAGATTTTCTCCATGTACTCAATATTTGTTATAAATAACATGCATGCAGCATGTATATATTTTAAAAAACCCCAGTTAGCTTTGAAATTAAATAATAATATTTTTATGTGAGCTAAAATAACAATCACTTTTTGATTATGATGTGTTTTATGATGAAAAATTAAGCGATTTTTTTTTTTTTGCGATACGAAAAATATATGGTTGATAAAATCACCCATGACGTTAACAATGGTCCTACAACGGTTTTTCAATTAAAGTCTTGCTGCGGTATACCTAGGTATGCATAATCTTAAACAATGTGGCATTGACTGACTCAAAGCTTAAGACTACGATGGTGTAGAAAAACTGTTTTAATGAACTATTTAAAATCTGAACAAATCTAAGTACCTGTTAAAATACCTATTTTATAGTTATCCTTATAACCAACAAGCACATTTACACAAATACCCATTTATAAAATATTACTAGTTTTTGTATTGTTTACTTTTTCATTTTTTTTTATACATTCTATACTATGCATGGCAGTAAAATTTGGTAGTCTTCTCGCATCAACTTGCAAAAATCGGTCGTTGGGTCACCTCCCGCCTGGGTGTCTTTCAGCCACTTCACTGGTAGCGCGTTATCTATAACCTTGATAGCACGTTTTGTTTTGATCTCCTCAGCAATACTCCGCTAAGTAGGCAGTAGGAATGCTCCAACCTGGGCCGCTTGCAGCATGCCTACTGCCCATAACATTCCACCTCTAGTTAAATGGCGCCGCTGAATGATGCATTTGATTGTATAAATGAATAAATAAGAATACGTTACATAGGTCAATATTTTTTTACCCAGAACACATATTTGCAGATCGTACAAACATTTGCCTGCGATGCAGGAGGACTTTCGCCCGCACGCCACATCGGTCGTCAAGCGTCATCGAGTCATCGATTTGCGTTCGATATTGCGATAATGAAACCGGTGGTAGTGGTAGCATTCGCAGCAAAAGACAAAAAAACAGAGAAGACAGACATACCGATCTGCCAATATAAACTTACTCCCAGTGCCTTTAGTTATTCCGAGAGCATGGCGCGTGAAACTGTGCCGAAATATTGGCAAATTCAAAAATCTAATAGGCAATGTTTAATTTCACGTTATAAAATGACTTCTGTGTTAATCAACATGATAATTTCAAAAATTTTATAGTTATTTTTTCAACAAGTGGGCAAAACATTTTTTTGTGAAACGATATTAAATCCTGAGCTATAGGTAAACGAAGCAATCTAGAGTAGAGTCAAGAGCGTAGCGGCTCGAAAGTAGACCGCTAATATAGCGATGGATAACAGGCACATAAAAAAAAAAAATATCTCGACATACAACTTTTTACCTCGACTTACGAGAAAATATTTCGTATCTTCTCAAAGAGGTCGAATGTCAAAAACTCATTTTAGTCAGCAACCATGGATATTCATACGGTGTGAAAAGAACGTCGCTTCACCCACTTTGTTTTTAGATTAACAAGGTACCCACTATTTTTGTAGGTATTTGTTTATTTGTATCACCTCAGAATATTCTAGCATTTGCTGTTCGGGTGCTTTTAGAACCAAATTTAGGCATTGGGAGCAATTTTATTGGCTACGGGGCCCTCGCAAATATTCAGCACAGTTTTAGACCACTAAGTGCTTTGTGCTTTACGGGCGAATGCACCTATACCTAATGGTAGCACAGTGGTAGCTTTTCCCGGTGGAGCCATTTGGGTTTTTATACCGGAATGGATGACTGCGACTTGGTTTTCAAATTATGAAAATGACCTAGAGATATTTGATAGCCTTTTAACTCTTGTAAAGTTTTAGGTTTATCTCTAGATTTTATCGAATTCTAAACTATATTGATTCTCAGGAAGCGAAAATTTAATTTAATTTTACAGTAGTTAAGTTAAACTAGATACTGTTTAACTCAACAATTATTATATCTGCTGTTTATATACCTACCTTCTAAGATATCGGCTCTAAATAATGTTTTATTATTTATTTTATTATTTGACTTAACTAATATTTCCTGCTGAGGCGGTAACTCCAGTACTCCAGTCATCCCGTGACCACGACGGTGTGTAAACCTGTTGAAACGTCGGGAAAAATAGGTAAATAAACGCGATAAATACCCGTTGTATCAATACTTATAATTATGTGCTCAGATCGCGTAAGTTTAAAAATATTAACTAATATTATCAACAATTACAATCATAAGGCAGAGACGAGTAAAACTAGCCCCTGTAATAAGGTTTGTAGGTAAATAAGATTTGAAAAAATCTCAAAATCTTACAGAAGCCTTTTTGGCACTAGAACCGATAAATCAATTCAAAAAGATCAATTGATATCAAAGCGCAGTGAAATGGGCGTATTAATAAACGGAAATTATCTAAACTGTCGCCCTCACAAATATTACTTACTGTCTCTTTTATATGAACATACATTTTCATAAGCGAGTGTAAAAGGAGCCATGCGTCTTCAAAGTCTCGCGCACAGTATCAATACAGCTCCAAAACCAGTAATACCACACTTTTAAATGCAGTGGATGGACCACAAGAGCGAAAGCGGGAGTAGATCAGAACGACTATGATCAAGTAGGTCAATTTTCGCTCCCGTTGCCCAACTAATCAGCACCCGGAGAAATTACAACGGAATCTCGAAGACCATCAAATTACCGACCTATGGAGGCGAGTTGTTGTTGTAAAACCAGTGAGCAAAACCCACTATTTGTTGTAACTCCTTGGTATTACGTCTCTACGGTTAAGTACTGGAGTAAACCGATTTGTTCTGTGGCTTGGCATAGGTTCGGTCGAGCCCCGGCGTCCTATCGAATCTAATATTTATGGAAGAGAGAGAATGCCTCTTCACGTATTTCTTTATTTCATTTCCCACGCGAACACTATACAACTGCCATTTCTCTTGATAAAAGTACGACAACGCAACAATGGAAGCGAAACTGCTCTTTGCTTAAATTATACTATAACTCCTATCAAGTAGTAGATTAACAGTTAAAATGTTTTGTTAGAACCTGTACAATTAAAATGGGAAAATGTTATAGTATCTACGATACAATACAAATACTTTACAGAAATACATTTTATTGGTAAAACCACTTTACATGTCACATTTTCGTATAAGTACAATAGGTACATTATTGTTAAAATTGAAAAATTAAATTAAATCATAGAAATAGTAAATTAAAATAAAGTCAGGTTTATAATTGTAATAGTTCGTTCACAGAATAGAAATTGTGCTCGACAAGCCAACGTTAAAGTCTTATTTTAAAGCATGATAGACTGCCATCGGATGATGATTTACTGAACAGATAAGAACATAAAAAAAATTAAAAAAATACATTACATGCGACAAATTTTCAATTGTCGCATGTAATGTATTTTTTTTAATGTTTTGATTAGATTTTTTGATATTTAGATCGTTAACGATACAGATCGATTAGAAACGATCTCTTCCAGGCAACCTTTTTTATTGTACCTACACTTGGAGTAATGATTTCCAAACGACACATACCCGTTTGATTTGGAAATCGGGTTCTTGTAGGAATGCGTATTATGTGAGTCATTCATACCATTTGATAAAATAAAATAATGCTGGACCATCCACTAAGCATCATCTTGCTGCAACATAAACCGAAGATGTGTTAAGGGTACTACCGAGTAGTTAAATGACGTACTTATACATTTCGCACATAAATATCATCATCAACAACATACACACATAATTATAATAATTATGTAAAATATATTTGTAATCAAACATAAAAACACGCAGATAACTGTTTTGTATTTTAGAGTCTCTTGGACGCTTTTTTTGTCCTGAGGGAAATGCGCACTAATATCGTTCTGCCACGGGGGGAAAATTTTTTATTATTTGGTACTCCAACCCACTAAAACCCTCAGGGTGTTTCCAACTCTGCCGCTTGTGGTGGGAATGTCGGGACGCTTTCGCTTTCTTCCACGAACCCACCGCGGCTGCCTGATATCAGGTCTCTCACTGGGGGGTGTGGAGCATCCCCTTTCGCGACGCGCCAGAAACACATGACGAGCCGCGACTACCTCGGGGACCTATCCCGCCAAAATGAGCACCAGTGCCGCCCATACTGCGCCGCAACCTACTACCACTCCAACTGGGCTTCGATGGCAAAACCCAGAGGAGCGGTCCATCCCGGGGCCGGCCGTGTCGCCATCTGCGTTGGCACAGCTTTATGGGTTCCTATTACTCACCGCGGTTGACCAGGCCGCGTTTACTAAGCGCCCCCGCCCCGGCAAGGCGGGAACCCCTCGGGGGGCGGTGTCTTTTGGCATCTAGTCCAACGTTAAAATCACAGAACCAGGATTGTTCAAAATTATTTTATTATCTTATTTAGGTAGCTATTTATTGGAAGATTGTATTCCAAAGTGGAACAGAATTCTGTCAATAGAATCGAGGAGAAAGCGAGACGTGAGAAGCCATCAACGCTGCTGTTTACACAAAAAGACAATCTCGCGTCGGGAACGATATGCTTTCAATATTTCAGCGGGGCAGTGTTCACACAGGAAACTGCCTGCTTGGCCGCGATACATTTCGTACTTATTTGATAGATAGCTCATGTGCAGGGTGGAATTAGCTACTACGAAGGCAAATTACACTTGATTGCACGACTGGTCGTAACATAATACAACAACAATACAGGAGGAGAACTGGGGCGAATAGAACAACACGATGAGAGGTGGGGTGCAGGGGTTTAGAAACAAGGTAATTTAATGGTGATGTTTTCATAGGTTTAAACATATAAAATATATTTGGCGTGTTTTAAAAATCTATAAACCAACTTCAAATTCCTGAATAATGAAAATGGGTTTGGACTTCTTTATACTAGATGTCGTTTATTTTTCAACTGGCGACATCAAGTATAAAAATTTCGTATAAAATAATTTAGTTTGATGAAATGACTGATGGATAAAACAATTAATGAAAGGAAGCCTACTTTTATATACAACATACGCAGTTGCGGTTGACGGATCACAGAAACCAACAACCTTTTACTGCTGAAGGAGCAAAAGTGCGTTGCTTTGGACGCGTCACTATATACACATTTTCATTCGGATCTCTAAGAAATAATATTGTCAAAAACAAAAGTGCGTTGCTTTGGACGCGTCTCTATATACACATTTTCATTCGGATCTCTAAGAAATAATACTGTCAATAACAAAAGTGCGTTGCTTTGGACGCGTCACTATATACACATTTTCATTCGGATCTCTAAGAATAATACTGTCAAAAACAAAAGTGCGTTGCTTTGGACGCGTCACTATATACACATTTTCATTCGGATCTCTAAGAAATAATACTGTCAAAAACAAAAGTGCGTTGCTTTGGACGCGTCACTATATACACATTTTCATTCGGATCTCTAAGAAATAATACTGTCAAAATCAAAAGTGCGTTGCTTTGGACGCGTCACTATATACACATTTTCATTCGGATCTCTAAGAATAATACTGTCAAAAACAAAAGTGCGTTGCTTTGGACGCGTCACTAAATTACACATTTTCATTCGGATCTCTAAGAAATAATACTGTCAAAAACAAAAGTGCGTTGCTTTGGACGCGTCACTATATACACATTTTCATTCGGATCTCTAAGAAATAATACCGTCAAAAACATTTTAATAGAAAAATCATAGAAAGAACGAAACGGTCGTCCTTCGTTTTGTACGATCTGCAATTTGTAACTTTGTAATTTGTTTTTCAAAGTAGACCTCTTGCTTACGCCCGTTACCTTCCATGGAAACCATTAGTGACCAGTGATTGTGATATGAATTATATCTTGTGATAATGTTTAAGATACTTTTTAAGCAAATATTGATTCCGCGAAAATCAATCTTTTACGGGACCACCTCGAGATATAATACTTTATACGAAATGTTAAAAGAAAACCATGAAAAAGTTAGCCGTAAACAAATAAAATTACCAATACTACCTATAAGGACATGAGAAGCACCTGGTTTCAACAGAATTGTAGAAAAGTAGAGTAGAGTAAACAGGCTATAGATATAAAAACAGAACCTCCCCGTGTGACCAATTTGTCTCCTCCTCGACGCTACAGACACTGAATTCAATAGTGTCATGAAGCTGCCTTTGTGTAGTTTTTTCGATCAGATGTTTTTATAGTAATGCTCGTTTTATTCTTTAAGAAAATAATCGTATTTGTTGATATCTAAATTCAACGCGTGATGCGCTCAGTATTTTTTTGTAAGTAATTATGTAAGTTTAGCTGAATAAGAAAGCCAATATTTAAAATCACTGAAAAACTACTTTAATTCTTTGTTCTAGTACCGCAAAATCAGTGACTTTAGCTTTAAAAATAGTAACTAGTTTACGTATCACCTTAATGGGTCCACTTTGTCACGGCAGGCTAGGGACCGGGAAGTGATTACGCACTGGCATAGAGCGAGGGCTGCTAATAGCACAATAACCGAACGCGAATCCAATAAGTGGTGTCCGCCAACGCTTGCATGGGATTGGTATAAATCATAAACTTATGAAAGACTGTACGAAAATTAAAATTATATAAAAGAAGACAAAATGACTGGGCAAAGTTCTCAAACTGATTTTTTTATGCATTTCCATCCTATACGCTGTATCATCGCTCCACTGAATTTTTTCATCTTGCCCACAACTTGTCAGGCGTGCGTGGGCATGCCACGTGACCTAATATTTAAATTATTAACCTAATATTTAAATTTGACCACCTAATAAATAAAATTTGTTACTTAATTCATTTTTTTAAGAAAACTAAATTATATATGACTTATACCTACCTAGTTTTGAATGAGTTTAGAACTTATTAGGATTATAACTTTTACACAGATTTTTGAGTTTGAATGCTCGTATTTTTTTTTAAAGTTAATTGTATCAAGTTATAATTTTCAATGTAATGTAAATTCTTCAATGTATACTTCTTATATATAATTTATTGAGAAGAAGTATACATTGAAGAACGCGGCACAAGCTTTTTGCGCCCAAAAAATATGTTAGTCCCAATACCAAACATTCTGTATAATCCAAGAGAAGGTTGGCCAGCCGCTTCTAACTTGGAGAAGTTGCCTAGCGACAACAGTAAATCATCTAGGACTTAGGAGAGGAGTTGTAATTGTAGCGGGACACCCGACGCTGACATATTGAGTTTGCGTCCGACGAACAACAATAATAGCGTTAGTTATAATTATACTTAACTTGCTCCTCTGAAACCTTAGCTACTAACCATTTTCAAGAAATTCATGTCTATTGTAAATACTTACGTTAAGCGTTTTTTTAAACAGGTTTATAAATAAAACAAACGGTCGTAAAAGTAATATAACTAGAATAATAATAATACACTACGTTTACCGTGTCGTGGTCTCCACTCAAGAACACGTTTGCCCCATCGGCCGTCGGTTCTTCTTACTTACGGTTACTTACGTCGGTTCTACTTCGGTAAAAGTAGTGTAGGACGCCCTCCGACCAGGTGAGATGACGACCTGCGAAAGACTGCAGGTAGATGCTGGATGCGGCAAGCTGAAGACAGGGCGCTATGGCGCTCATTGGGGGAGGCCTATGTCCAGCAGTGGACTGCTATAGACTGATGATGATGATGATGATGAATAATAATACATTTAGGTTATGAGTTTTTTATTACTGAAACTGGACTACGCCTTCGTCAGATCTCTGTTCTAACAGATGAAATTATGTCAAAAAATGCCTCAGAAACCTTCAAAAAGATTTGTGTATCACTAGGCTCCTATATCCGATTTTACTGCGATCGTGAAATGTTTAGAGGGATTACGGCACGGAGTGTTTAGCAGTACTATAGCGGCAGTTTGCCGGCGTTTGTTCGAGATAATGGAAATCGGAGATTATAGACGCCATTTTTAAAGGTTTCATTAAAAACGAACGCTGTTGGCAGTAAACGCCGGACACGGAGTTATGTGAAAGGGATTGGATGGAAGATATAACTTTAGAAAATATGCAATTGCGATCTTTTTTACAATATAAATAGGTGCAGTTAATCACTGAAAGATAGATTGGTTGAAACACTTGTGGTTTTCTAGTGACTTGCCTAAGATGAAAAGTGGCTAGGCCAAAAGGAAACACGGAGAAAATGCTTTCAATACTATTTAGACAGAATTACAGTATGGTCTGAGTTCGTTAACTCCAAATAACGTTATTAAGAATTTAATCGCTGGATAGAGATTCAACGCAGTAGGTCGACGTGGATTCAGGTATATGGGCTTGTGACAGGAATGGTGCAGTGGATGAGGATGAGAGCCCTTCCCGATACCGGAGAATCCTTCCGGTACCGGCTGCAATATCATCGGGGATGGGCTCAGTATGGCCGTGCTGTCGAGCGGCCGACAGAGTAGTGCAGTGGTAACTGGTAGTGAAACCGTCAGGATATCCGAAACCTGCAGGATGGAATCCTGGAATTCACGTCCAGATACTTAAGAAATTGCCCGGTACATGGTTCTTTAAATAGCCTTAAACATAATTATATAAATACTTTTCCAGTACGCATGTCCTTCATAGTAGTAATCGTAGTATATCTAGATAGCCTTTTTACTTATTCAAGCAACGAGAAATGATGAAAGCGACTGAATAGGCGTAAAATTACATTAAGGGCCAGTGATTCTAATCTCAATCCTTACAAAGGTGTTCACAGCATTGTGTTTATAAATTAATTATATCCGTGCGACGGCTATCGGCGCTTTGTCGCGCGCCATTAACGAGCTAACGAGGGGCTCGCGTGCGCCCGACGCCAGGTGGCGCTGATTCAACCAATCAATTGTTGACAATGGGATTGACACTTTTTTACAAAACCCAGGATTGGAAATTTGCGTGTATGCCTTGGAGTATAAGGCAGGCTTAGACATCCGGAATGTCTTTCTGAATTCAGAAACGGAATTCAGAATCTGATTTCTGGTAGGTGCTTTGGCCTCACACATAGGTATCTTAAAAAATCAGATTGATCAGTAGTCTTGTGGACCACAGCACGTCTTGCAAACGTCTACTATGGAAGAAGAATTAACCCAAATCGTACTTCTTTTTTGTAAACGTCAACTGAACATGCAGAATCTGATTTCAGTACGTGTGTGCCACTCTATTTAAATGTATGGAATGTTACGCGCGTTCTGAATTCAGAATCTTAATCAGGAATGCAGAAAGCTCGTCATGATCATTCTTGCAGATCGATCTGATAAATTCAGAATCTTCAAAAAATCCAGATGTCTGGCCCAAATATACTAAATAGTATACTAAAAATATACATAATTACGGCCTTGCTTAGTGCTAAAGCAATAGTAGAGTAAGAGATTCAGATATACCTTAAGGTAATAAAACTTAAAATTTTAAAGTGTAATCGTATTTAATTCAAACAGATCGATAGTAATTTGGTATCAAAAACGATTTCTATAATTCTAAGGAACATATATCATAACAATATCTTTCATAAAAATACATTTTCTAACATACATAATTATGTCATTTTTATGAACTTACAAAAGTGAACATAATGGACGTTTAGTAGTTTTAAATATAGACAATGATATCTCTATCAACACATCACATGATAAAAGTATCATAATAAGTAACAGGTGGCGCAAAATTAATCACCCTATCGGAGAATGTTATAATTTTTGCAAATGGCGTCGTACGTCAATCATATTTGACATTTGTAAACTAGACAGCTGCAGAATACATGTGGTTTCAACAAGACAGTGCAACCGTACATACAGCACGAGCCATAATGGATATTGTGTAGGAAGCATTTCCTGGTCGCGTAATCTCCCGTTTTGGCGATTTGGTATGGCCATTGGCCATTGGCCAGCAAGATCGCCCGATTTAACCATCCCAGACTTCTTTCTTTGGGGCTACTTGAAGTCGCGGGTTTATGCCGACAAGCCTCAGACAATCGCAGCCCTTAAGGAGAATATTCGACAGGAATGCGAACAGTTATCAGCGGAAAGTGATGGAAAATACGATGAAACGGGCACAAATATACAACACTGGCGGCAGCCACTTGACGGATTTCATCTTTTCCACATAACAGAAAAAAAAAATCAAATAATGAATGAATAATGAATAATCCATTAGTCAAATTTTAGTTTTTTTGTTTGGAAAAAAAGTTATTCAAAAACGTAATTGGATGATTATTTTTGCGCCACCTTGTATATAGTCTTGAGTGAACTAATCATGGGTTACATTATTCGCACAAATAGAAGTCAGCTATATTTTTAAAATATATTTATAAGTATAGGAACAACCTTTTAGCCCGCTATCCCATCCCCTCGGTGACTTACCCGAAGGGAGTATATTCAAAACCAGCACCGCATGTCTTAGCATGCAGCACAATGCTGAATATACATATGTAGGTACTCCCTTTGCCTATTATCAGTCATTTATTATTGTGTTTAATTTTAGTTTAGGTTAAGAAGTTTATAGGCAATAAATGGTTTTTATTATTATTATGTATCTCATTACCATCATCTCGGGCCATAAAGTGACCCGGTCCTTTGGACGACTTGCATGGGGCCGAAGCCACCAGCTCAGAGGCCCTTTGAGTAAGTTAATCTAAAGGCGATACACATAGCGGGTATCATCCTCGGGTGCACAATATGATACACCCAAAGATGGTATCCGCCAGTCGTAGAGACTATTGCAAATAAAATGAAATAAATAAAACCAGGCTATTGTGATGAATGGATGGACTGGGTGATCGGGCTATAGGGTAGATTGCGGACAACTGCCATAAAGAAGTCAATCATAATGTTAAAAGTGGCAGACGGTGGCTTACCGAATGCTGGATGGGTTCCTGAAAAAGCTGGCGTAAACCGGAGAGGAACAACATCAGCACAAACGACTGAGGGGCGAGAGGTGCGGCCCCGATTTCACCATCACGAAGACTGCCCGTGAGCGGGTTTCCTTGCTATTACACAATTAGACACTTCCACCCCCGAGTCTACATCCTAAGATGCATCTCTCGCGACTCCACTCAAACCGGCCAATGAAGGCAAGCAAGAAGTGGGGATCTGGTTCTCTTGGGATGCCACTCCGCAAGCGGAGACGAGAACCAGGAACTTCCCTGGGAGCACTCGGTACCCGTGGTGTCGCTACCACCAACAGCTCGCCACAAGCTGCCCTGTGGGTTATTATTATTATTCTTATGCCAACACATTCTTCATGAGCCCATTGCGTACAAAGGGCATATTGGAAATAGTATAAACGTTTTCTGAAGATGTACTGTGATGGAATAGTACAAGCATTTACCATTTTTACTTTTGGTAACGATCAGGACTTTAATTTGTGCTATCATTGAGTAAATAAATAATCAATCACTCTTATTAAGAGATAGATAATTATATCTTTTGAGAGTTTTCTTTTATTTTGCGGTCTTTGACGCTTTCTACCTCCTTCGTTTTCGAGTACCAGTACGCTGACTGCAAGGCAGTACGCCTACCGGACCGGGAGGTCTACGACTGATACTAGAAGAATGATACGACATATCCTTGAAGCGCGCGAGTGTAACAATCAAGTAGCAATTTGATGACGTCGTAGAACACGATCTACTTGTTGAAATGAAACTTCTGGATCAACTTTTCAGTTAAGATATTCATTTACTGGCCGAATTCCAACTTCAATTACTTTCAGCGAATTTTGTGTAACAAAAAAAATGTTTATAGCTCTAGTCCTGCAATTAGTATTTAACTCATAAAAACCTTGTTAAGTAAAATTTTTACGAGCTTATAAAAAAACAGTAAAACCTAGGGAGTTTGAGTTGTTATCGCGGCACGCCTTATCCGACGTTTAGCTGATAGCCCCTGAGCAGCCCGGGATAAAGCCCTCGTTACGTTAATCTCCTTATCAGTAAAAGAGTTCCAGACATGGCCACTTGCCTAAAAACCACCCTTATTCGAAAAAACCTAAAAGATTTACAGCACAGCTTCAAATGTTTTCGTCAAAGACAAGTTAGGTTTCACAAGATGGGCTACTGCTACTTCCTATTTCGGACGTAACGGTCCAGTCGGATTCCAGTAGCATATCATCATCATCATCATCAGCCTATAGCAGTCCACTGCTGGACATAGGCCTCCCCAATGAGCGCCATAGCGCCCTGTCTTCAGCTTGCCGCATCCAGCATCTATCTGCAGTCTTTCACAGGTCGTCATCCCGCCTGGTCGGAAGGCGTCCTACACTACGTTTACCGAGTCGTGGTCTCCACTCAAGAACACGTTTGCCCCAGCGGCCGTCGGTTCTTCGCTAGATATACTATTCAGTAGCATATACTATTGGCAAATTGCCGTAATTCCTTGGTCCTTGAATATCATCTAGCACGGCAAAGCGAGAAGTGAGAGTATCCCAATCTGCAGTAAATTAATTCAATACGTTCAAGACAACTTTGAGAATATCTGATAGAATTAGACACGGGAGCCGATCGTCCGTAAACAGACACAAATTGGGTCGATTACCGTAAAAAACAACGGTTAAAGCCGAATTAACGGATAATACCGAATAATGCCGAGAATAAGCGAGTGAGCTCAAGAACTGGCTTAAGGTGAGGTTTGGGTGGCTGCCACCTAGATGCTGTTCATTTAATAATAATGGTTGTTTGGTGCCGAGCGCTTTCGTTCGCTTTAGCGGTCACTGTAGAAAAAACATTCATGCAAAATGACTTTCAAGGTAGACAATCAGCTCATAAAGAGTAATCAAGTAATGCAATGACTAATCCTTATTTGACGGCCCCTTCGTCGCGAAGTGTTTGTGCATATATTATTTTGCATTGATATTAAATTCAATCAAAATAATCATAGTCTTTCATTTACTCTCAATAATATTTGGTCGGCGACTGTACTTATTCAAGCTAGTTTTATAACAAACTACGCATGGATCTAAGATATACTAGAAATATTTGTTTACTTTGAATGTTACTGATTATGATACGGCAATTGTGATCTCCTTCCAGCGCAATGAAAAGTGACACCTGAGTGTTTATGTTATTATAACTTAACTTTATCGTGAAAAAACCTTATATTAACAGGTGTTTAGTTTATGAACGTTAACAGATTTTTTGTGATTTAAATGACTTTCTACGAAAAAGTTCTTAAAAACCCCGGCTTAAGTGCAGTCTAACTCCAAGCAAGTTATTTGATTGTAATCTTTTCAATCCCGTCTTCAGAAGAGTGCTGCCCAATTAGGCTGAAGATAATGCCGACGTTCAGTTATCTAACGACGGTCTTCGTTGTCATTTCACTTACATTGGCCACGGCTAGGCCACTCGATGCTTTTCTTTTGGGTGAACATTGCTTGTCTATTTGAATATTACGGCCTTCTTCTTCACAGTCGTTCAGTGTTGTCGAAGACGTTGTTACAATGAGGTCTGTAATGGACACTGGAAATACGGCTACTTCTGTAATTTTAGTTCTGTGTCGCTGATACAATACTTACAGCATAACAGTTTTTTAAATGTACATTAAAGTTATACATATATCTGTCACTGCTGTACAGCACATTAAAGCTCAGGAAAGCCTTGTGAGAACAGTTTTAGATGTAGAGTACTGTAGAGGTTCTATAAACTGCTCTAACATATGACCAACATGTCCTAAAATAGCTGAGAGTCCTGAAGCAGAAAATCATATTATATTGTAATTATAATTGCAAAATATCTTGATTTACCTAACTTCCCTTTTATGATTCCCAGAGTTCACAAATTACTCATTCAGCGTTATGAGAGTAGTGATTGTGATCAAAGCGTAAACTTGATTATTTTAGGAAGCATGTTCTGCAATTGCGGCCATTTTACCTATTAGGTAGAGTTTTACTCACCCGCGACCAAATCCACAATGAAAGCTGCTAATAAATGAAATACCTATAACGTCCAAAAATGACAATATTATTTCAGCGGTGCCCGGCGGTGGCGGAATCTCATGAATATGCACCTGACCGCGGTCGTCAGCCGTGCTGCCACCGTATAATGCCCCTTATGGCAAGGCTTGCAATGTCTTGATACTTGAAAATATCACCACAGCCTTTGCTAGTCTACTGCGAAAATAAAAGGCCTCCCAATGAGAGCCATAGCGCCCTATTTTCAACTAGATGCATCTGCCAGAACTTAATTCGCTTGCTAGGATACGCATTCTTTTCAATCGCTACTTATTTAAAATTAATTATTTTATTATATCAAAAAACCGTATTACGAATTTATTTGAGACTTCCTTAGCTGCCGTAAAGAATAACTAACTTGCCTTTAGGAAGTAAAGTATCAAAATCACTGAATAGATTTTATTTGAATTGGTACGGGGTTAATCTATCGTTCAGCTACCTACAGCAATATAATTTTGCAATAGGTAACTAACGAAATTCAACTAGATGGAGGTAATGGGTTGGGGTTATAGAATATTATTTTAGCTCGCACTTCTCTGCAAATATATCATTGGTCTGCAAATATATTCGGGTTACGATAAGGATCATCATCGTCATCAGCCAGCCTATCTCGGCAGAGATCTCCCGCTTCGACAATAATGACAAAGCTTAAAACGCACGACGGAAGGACCCTTCAGTCGTGCGTTTCAAGCTTTGTCAGATGGCTCCTGCCAAGCTGCTGAGTGAATACTTTGGACTGTAGGTTTCGCTCTATCGACTCTTCAATGAGACGTGTGTTGGAGTTCCGAAGTACCATTTTCGCGATTTGCTTGTTCAGGACTGTTACCACCCAAACGTCTTCAGAGAGATCAGACCGTCTGACCTCTCTGAAGACGTTTGGGTGGTTTTCCGTCTTCTTGTAATCAACTTGAGAGAGAGCTCAGCCACGTGTTTGAATTTCTCACCAGTACGCTGCTTTTTGCAGAACTTGATGCGCTCGTCCCTCAGCGTTTCAAACAGATTGCGTAGGGTCTTGCGTGATTAGTGGGCTACGTGGAATGAAATTCATACTTATTAAACTTTTAATAGAAATATAATAATATGCCTATAGAATAATTAATTAGTTCTGCTGACCAATCCAACAAACTATTTACATATTTTCTGATCAAAAATAATTTAGCCGCCGACTAAGTATTGCTGGTGGTTTATATTTTACAGCCAACCAAAACATTGTGCTGTCCAAACTGTGTTAATTGATTTTTCCAGATGACTAAATATCCAATATAATAATGTAATAACCAATAAATTTAATTCCATTTTTTTTTTTGCGAAAAATAACGACGATGGGATCTTCCCAATGTTGTGTCCACGTTTTACAAATATATACCTACCTGTCTCATGCTAACATTGCTAACATTTATTATATGAAGCACAATATGTATAGTGTTGGTGTACCTTTAGTAAATAAGGGAAAAATTTATCGATAGATCCACACATTTCAAAGTGGATCTTATGAGAAATATATATCTATCATGGATCTAGTCGATGGATCTGATTGGAATCATCGCAGTTTTGGATTTGGAACACTGAGTATAGAAAAGACATGTTAAATCCTGGGAGTCCCGAAAATACAGACTGACAGAGAGCTAGACAGCGCGGCATAGGCTACTAGTAAATAGGAAAGTAGGTAATAGTAGTATGACAATAGTGGTATGATATTAGCCAATAAATACAAATAATAATATTAAAATGTTTCTTTATTTATCTTCAAGGTGGCTGACAATATAACAATGGATATACTAAGATAAATAATAAATAAAATACGATCATGGAAAAACTATATTAAATGAATAACTAGATCTTCTATCATTAAAACATGTGGACGAAGAATCGAATAGAATATAACTTTATTGCACCATAAATACAAAAAATATATATCAAAGGAAATTAATACACTATATCTAGTGGCACAAAGAAAAAATTAATAAAAAAATAGAATCGAAGAATTGTCTTGTTTAGCGCAAAAAATCAGGATTATTCTAGTTCTTCTATGGAAGAGTTCTCTTGGATTAACACACAAATCCCAGAAACAATGGCTAACCCAAAATAGTAGAGAGGCTTTGTCAATGTAAATTAATGGCGCGACAGGGACAGATTGCGATTACGTACTTATACGAGACCAAATACATCATATTGCTATTACTCGATGGAGCTTCGTCATTGTTGTTTTATATTACCAAACAAATTAGGAAATAATAAAATGAGGACAATTCAATCAGCATCATCTAACCCCAAGCTTAGCAAAGCTCTAAAACTCACTTAACTCATTCAGATATATTATTATACCTGTACTTAGTTGGTGGTAGGTATCAGTACATATGTATGTACTATATAAATACCTTTAATAAATAAATAATGCTGGATAATTCACAACATCATCTAACCCCAAGCTAAGCAGAGCTTGTGTTATGGGTACTAGATGAGTGATATACATAATACAATACATTACATAGATAGATATTTTTTATTATACATAGAAAACGACCAGATCACCCGGAACAAATATCTGCAGATCGTACACACAATTGTCCCGAGGCGGGAATCATACCCGCAACCTTCTGCGTCGCAGGTGGACGCTCGCCCACCGCGCCACATCGGTCGTCTAATTTAATAGAAATAGAAACACAATAATACTAGTTCTGTAATTCCATCGAACATAGCTCGTTGCTGGGCTTAGGCCCATACTTTTGTGCCACTCCTTACGATCCTAGGCTAGTCTCATCCGTGTTCCCCGTGTATAGTATCAGCGAAGATTATCCTAAAAGTTTTGTAAAAAGCCAGTTCGCGATAACCGTTATTCAGAGTTGTTTACCGTTGAGGCAGTTATCGGCGGAGTCGGAAAGAAGGCTGCATGTCTACAGTGAATAAATGTTACGAAAACAGAGGCCACAGCGGTGTAGTACCTAAGCGGATACTGATACCGATACTTATCGACTGCATAATACTTACCTCTTTGCAGGTGGGTATGGATATCTTCTTTGCTATATTTCCGAAATAGAAAAAATCTTAGAACTCAACTCACGATCAGAATAAAGGTTGTGGTTGTGTGTCATGTCATCCCTGCCATCCGACAACGTCTCATTAATTCAAAAATAGACAAGAGAGAGAGTAATGAGAGTCGAGGCATGTAAGCAAGGGAGACCAGAAAGACGAGTCGGTCTAGTTTTGGTAAAGCTGAAAGTTTAAAGCAAATTGACGTGGTGGAGAGTTGTTAAAAACTTTGAGAGAGAGTTCAAACGTTTTTAATCCACTAGGGATTATAGCCGGGCCTGCGGTCAGTTAAAATAAAATTTGAAAAACACTGTAATATTTTGTTGAGTTTTGGCTCGTAATGCGTTAGTTTTTATACATTAGGTTTGGTTGGTTAGAAACACAGTATTCTACTTCAAGAAGTTTAATGAAAACCATATGACGATCGATCGAAATTCATTGTTTCGTCTCAGTCAACGTCAACGTACCTAAGGCTAATGCCACACTACAAAAAGCTACGCTTGGTGCTGAGAGCCAAGCGACTCCCTGAGTGACTGATCCTAGCGAACAGACGTATTGTATACTAAGTAAGTCGCCCGACTGCGAGTGACGCGCCTAGCTATGTGACGTATGTAATAATGTCTGTTTTTTTTTTGTTGCAAACTAGTAGGACTCATCAGACCACTGGATCTGTAAGTACGCTAGTTTGCGGTTACTCTTAAAATCAATAAAAAAATATGATTATATATTACTATTGCTATAAATGCAACATCATTTTTGACATCATACAAGGAATTTTACTAGTAACTGGTAAAATAGAGTTAATATAATATATCTAAGTAACTAACTAGTAACTGAAAGTAATAATTACTTTCAATAATCACACACACACACACACCCTCATATACAGAAACACACAAAATCAAACAATTACAATTTACAATCAAGAATATACATTAGAAAACATTATTTATAACTAGGCATACCAATAAAATCATAATTATTAAATATTAATCACTATTTGCCAATAATACATTTATAAAAATAAAAAAATTAATAAAATAAATATATTTTTTGCGTCTTTTTTTATGTAGTATTTGATATATATTTCCCTTATTTTTATATATATGTATATACTTTTTTTTTCCTTGTGTTTAATTATTTGTCAAATACATCTGTTAAAATTATTATTATTATAATCCTCAGAGTAAGAGTAGTACACATACAGATAATAACATAAAGTGGACCATTATCGCAACAAATGATGACCATTACAAAAATTTATGCAAATAAAATTAATGGAAACAATAAAAATACAGCTAATCATAACAATATCATAGAACAATTATTTTATACATATAAATAATGTCTGTTGGCTGGTCGCTCGCAGTGGCACCCTGTGAGCGACGCACCTAGCTGCCTGTAGAAGGATCAGTCAATAATCGAGTCACTCGGCTCTAAGCAGTAAGCGAAGCTCTTGTAGTGTGGCGTTATCCTAACTGTAGTTCAGTGAAGAGCATCCCGTCCGTCCGTTCGTCTGTGACCGTGGTCCGTGAAAACAAGCCCGGTAATGGACCCGTCCATCAGTTGCTTCCGCCCCTGGCCCTTACGTTATTTTCATTCACCTGTCTTTGTGGGGCTAATTGAGAATATCACTTAGTGCCTACTATTATCGTTATGGCAAGGGTTAAAAGTTGTTGTCGAAAAGGGCTAAGCCATTATGAAATAATTTTGTACTATACTCCAAATCGGATGTAAGTACAATGTTTTTAAACAAACTTTTACTTAATACTTAACTTAAAATTTACTCCGTTGCCACGTCTTTTCGTGCGCAATGTTTGTTTTGAGTTCCTTCATTATATCTGAAACTCAACGCAAGGCAAGTGAGTTTTTTGTTTCGTTTTTTTGTCGTGGTTTGTTTACAAACATTTCACATCGAGTTTGGCTAAAAGATAGCAAATAATTTTACTCGCCGGGATAAACAGTATTTATGTAGGTAAATATTATTTTAGTCTATAATTTCTATGGATAATTTTGGCTCTGTCCATTTATTTCGTAGTTTTGGCTGGCATTGTGAAAATATTGTAGCCGAGACATTACAAAAACAAAGCATCAAGTACAGTAATATCAGTAGTAAATTTTTAGGTAGCAACTGCTGGAAATAAGAAATGTTCATTAGTTTGTCGAGCAAGTTGAAATTACATTGCTGTTCGAAGTTTTTCTTTTACTGCAACTCGGAACATTCTGTATACGCAAAGCATGTAAATAAGATCGCAACCAGCTCCAGTCGCGCCCAACTGAAAACTCTGATAACTTCGCTCTGATTTCCTGACTCCGAGAACAAGCTTAACTACTTCTGGAAGTTCAAAGTGAGGTAGGGAATTAAGGTTTTGAACCATCGGATTCAAAACCTTCATTCCCTACCTCACTATAATTATTATATAGTATCATCAAAAGCGGGTATCGACCCGCTTGTAAGAATTGCACAATCAGACATAAATATTGTCAGAATTATTTGTATTTTTACAGAGAACTTAACACTTTGAGTGCTGAAAACGCACGGTATGAGTTTTCTACAAGTGACTATGCGTAAATCCACACTAGCGCAGCGGCTGAGAAAATACAGATCTTTGTGACTCAGCAGAGCTGTAATATTTTTCGAACGAAAAGCATGTGCGGCGCAACACAACCGCTGTGTAGAGCGGCAGCACGAATTTTTCAGGTAAAAAAAAAAGATCGCTGTCGTCGAAAAAAACCGCAGTCAAAGTGTTAAACTAAGATCTTTGTAAAAAACGCAACTTTTATTGTGTGTAAGCATCAAAGTCGGTGTTTACAATCATTTTGTTGTGTTCACTTGATGCTTTGAAGATTAACATATCGTCAATCCGAATAGCTGTATATTTCACTTCTATATACATTTACCATGAGCTGAGATACAAACTACATATATTATTAATAAACTGATTATTTTTTTACATGAATAAAATATAAATAATATATAAAAAATCTATAGGAAAAGATCCGTTTGTTATATTTTCCTATATTTTGAAAACGATTTGTTTGTGCTGCAAAAATGTTTATCATGTTGCATAGTGGTTGCAGTGGCGGCGTAGTTTCGGCTGTCCGATCAACAGGATTGTTTTGTTTCATTTATATAGGATTTCGCGATTCGTTCCGTTTCGATTCCGCGATTTACACAGATCGCCGAATCTACGAGACATGCCAAATGGTGCATGCTATTGTATTAGTATTGTAGGTATAAGTGCTTATCAAAATTTATATAATACATTGTATACTGTATATCGACAATATCCAATAAACACTGTTTCATGTGTGGGCTGTTTTATATCGACAATATCCAATAAACACTGTTTCATGTGTGAGCTGTTTTTAGCCATTCCGGACCTAATTATGTCGAAAATGGCCTCAATTGACTGTTACAACATGAGTACATTTGTGTAATATAGACTTTTTTGGTAGATTTTTTTATACATTTTAATAATTATAGCTACCACAGGAGACAGTTCCAACTGTATTTGTTTCACATATTTTTGAAAATACAATTATTTATTTATTTGTATCTTCGCTCCCCCACGCTCCGCTTCGCTATGGTAATGTCTAACATACAGCTTGCATTTTTAACGACAACTTGTCTCATTTTTTTTTAAATAATGGCATGATTTCCGAGACAGCGCGCGTCGGGTTTCGCCGAACAATTGCTTGTATTTATTTAATGAATCGATGTTTGAGGTCGGGATTCCGAAGGTGGTTATTTCTGCGATGGCTGAAAGTTCAAATATATTTTGGGTTTTGTATTTATTCTGAGATTCATTATAATTTCAATTATAATTAATAATTCGTCTGTTTCAGATTCACAATCCTAATTATTCAATCAAAATTCAATTTTATCAATACAAATGATTAAAATATTAATAATAGAGTCGCACAATAAAATCAAAATAATGCAAGCAGGTACAATTTTTTGCACATAGCAAACCATTTTTAGGGTTCCGTACCCGAAAGGTGAAAATCAGGACCTTCTTACCTGTCTGTCTGTCTGTCTGTCCATCCGTCCTCGCCACCGCTGCACCGCCGCGCCGCGCCTCCGCCGCCGCGGGCTGCACCGCTGACATGACGCCATGTAGGTATTGTAATACTACCTAATGCTGGACAGTCCGGTGGTGGCTTTGGCTTGGTTAACAAATTACACCGTGTAGACGAACCAATATTTTATAAAGTTTTGTTTGCTCAAATACAGAATATAAAAAATGACAAGAGGTTTTTTCGGTAATACGAGGTCCACGAGGTCATCAAGTTGCTTAAAAATACTATCACCACACATATTTAACATACTTCCGTGAATTAAGTTCAATAAAGTGTAAAATAAAAAATATTTTAGCATTTTACTTCACTTTATATTCTAGGGATATAAAATGTAAGAAAATTAAGACTAACTGAACTGTATTAATAGAGACTTCGTGATTATGTTACAACACAAATCTATAGGCTCGTAGCTGTTACTTTGCAACAGTCCACTCGGTGCTGCAGTATGGTGCGGAGCTATGGGGGCGAGCCGCCGACTGAGAGCGTGCCTTCCGGATGCAAAAACGAGCCATACGCACCCTAGTTAACATTCGGCGGGACGTCTCCGCCAGGCCGCATTTTAAAGCGCTACTTACGCTGCCCTGCATTGTGATCATGCAAGTGGCGGTATATGTTCGCATGAACTTGAACAGCTTCATGAAGAACGGTGACACCCACTCGTACGGAACGCGGAACGCAGAAAAGCTGGCGACCATCGCGTGCTCCCTCACGAAGTCCTCAAAAGTGACTCATATGATGGGTCCGGCAGTATACAACAAACTACCAGACTCTGTCACATCCGATGGCAGTCTATCCTGCTTTAAAATAAGACTTAAACGTTGGCTTGTCGAGCAGAATTTCTATTCTGTGAACGAACTATTACAATTATAAACCTGACTTTATTTTAATTTACTATTTCTATGATTTAATTTAATTTTCAATTTAAACAATAATGTACCTATTGTACTTATACGAAAATGTGACATGTAA
The DNA here is from genome assembly GCA_943735965.1 of Eupithecia abbreviata. Lineage (NCBI taxonomy): Eukaryota > Metazoa > Arthropoda > Insecta > Lepidoptera > Geometridae > Eupithecia > Eupithecia abbreviata. The sequence goes on along the minus strand of OX030977.1, from coordinate 6,617,251 downwards.
AGTGGTTTTACCAATAAAATGTATTTCTGTATTTCTATATTCTATAATGCTTTATGATGTGATTGGGCAAGGACTGGGTTTCGTTTCGTTACTACCGGAGTTAATGAAAATACTATATCAATAAAACGCGTTCGCCGCATATTGATTGTATCATGCACTGTGTCACCACAATATTTTTTGTAGTCATACATTATGTCTGAGGCCGGGTTTCCACTGGCACAGCGTAAGCGTTATCATCTGCGCCATATCCAATTGGATATGGCAATGGACTGTGGATGTGGCAGTGGAATGCGCAGCTGAACACAACTTACATTAAAATATTATTATAATTTTGATTTTTGGATTTAACGTGGACTTACATGTTGGTCACCCACTGCAGGGCAAAAAACTCCTTCGTATTTCTGCCAGGCTGTTAGTGAGCTTGTTAGGCCATTAGATTTTAAAAACTTTACGTAACATTTCTAGTAAGAATAGCATTAAAGTCTATGTACCTATACATACTTAAATAATTCAGATCGTCTGTTATCTTCTCCAGGGTCAGTCACCATGCCGTTCTATTTAACCCTTAATTACTCGCGTGGGCGACTTTTTAATCGTGTCTAGTTATTGGAGTTTCGAATTTAAAACGCTAATTTTTAAACCTTAATCAGTAAGAAACGTCTGATTTTGTATGTTTTTTACGCCACGCGAGTACTTATGTATGTTTTTATGCGCGAGTAACTAAGGGTTAAGAACCAAAAACGAAGCAGCCTCTACCTATCGCAAAAAATAAATGTTACGAAGGGTGGGCTCGATTCAGGTGGACGGTGGTCAGAGCTTGACAGTTTCACCGCCGCGTGCAGCCTGTCGGGCGTAGGACACGATAATCTGACGATGTTTTTTACACGCTGGCTGAGTTCGATTTATCCGAGGTCAATCCGCGTACTTTATAAGTAGGTATTAGTTGCATCGTGTTAATCTGACACGGATATCTAATAATGGTACAGGAAAAAAGTTGGTTAAACACAGCTTTATCTGTTTTTATTCTGGGTTTGTGTATTATGCTATGTTATGTCTATTATTAGTATAGTCTTCATTTAAATATAATTTTCGATAATAATATGGGTAAAGCTTATGTTCAATTCGCATTAAAGAATTGAACCGAATGGAGAAATCTCGAAGAAGTCGTGTTTAAATTATAAAGTTTAAGTAAAGAAAAATAAAACTGGCAAAGTGCGAGTCGGACTCACGCACGAAGGGTTTCGTACCATTATCTATATAAAAAATCACGTTTGTTGTTTGGGATTGCCCTTAAATATTAATTTTATTCTGTTTTTTAGTATTTATTGTTAGAGCGGCAACAGAAATCTGTGAAAATGTCAACTGTCTAACTATGACGGTTCATGAGATACAGCCTGGTGACAGACGGACAGACAAACAGACAGACGGACGGACGGCCAGCGGAGTCTTAGTAATAGGGTGCCGTTTTACCCTTTGGGTACGGAACCCTAAAACAGGTAAAGTTTTTTTTTTTTTTCTTTCTTAGGGATAACAAACAGTATCACTTACTATAAACTATTAAACTTAAATAAACGTAATTCTAGAAGTGAACCAGCCCCGTTATCCACTTATTACTTGTACACTAACACCAGATAGTGAGCATTTGCAACAATGTAATTCACATGAAGAGTTAAGTACAATCGAAGATAGTATCAGTTGACAACTTAGAATAACTAGGCTTAGAACCGCAGTAGGCGCACGCGAAGTGACGCAATTTCAAGTTAGCCTTTAAAGGCTAACTTGAAAGTAGTACAAGTGAAGTACATCGCTCGACACGTCAGTGCTCAAGGTCAAGACCTACTGGGAAGAGCTCCGTAATTTTTAATAATAATGACTTATTGTGCAGTGAAAGGGTGTAACAACTCTTCTCATAATAATCAGAAACAACAGAAGATTCCATTTCACGGGTCATTTCATTTCACAACCTGGCATCTTATATTCTTGAGTAAAACATTGGTATAAGCACAAAAATAAATCGTAAACATAACAGACGCCATTACATAAAAATGTTGCTAGCTATTAGAAAAAATATTTTCTCCCTTAAACTTATTTGTTTAATCTATTTCTACTTTACACTTGTAGGACTTTTATTTGCCAGATATAATTAGGGTTACCTACTAACTTACCTGGATTTTTCGTTCTATTAAGCTTGGTATAAATAATCAAAAACTTTTGTTTTATTTTCACGGGCAAGGAAATAGATTGTTACAGACTGTCCGGATGTTGATGTAGTCGGAGCGTTAAATATAAAAATTTCATTGGTTTCATTAGACGATGAAATGGATCTGTTTCAGAGAAGTACTTATTATATGCCGTTGTCATTCTATGCAGTGGAGTACGCACACCTACGTTCGTTTTGCAAGGAGTGGTAGCGAATAACGCACGCTTACGAGTCTCTCTAATTGGGCGAGAACAGTATGGTACATGTATATAAATTTGGTTAACTAAACTATTACAGTCGAACTTGTCAAAGTTAAAGTTTGTTAAAGTTAAAGCTTTAAAGTTAGAGCGAGTCAAGTTGAATAGTAAAAGGGATGTTCTACTTCATAATAGAAAAAAGTGTTTGGAAGAAAGCCACCTATTGTACTGTTATTATGTAAGATTTAGATATAAGGTGTTATTTTGTTATTTTGAGTACAATAAAGTGTTCATTCATTCTTTTTTGTAAATAAATCAGTCCCTTTTCAAATAGTTTCTTAAAAGCAACGAGAAAGGTTGCCAAGAATTTAATCTGCGACCTTTTTTTCTTTTTACCCATGTTTGATATAAAAAACTATCAACATATTTGGAACAGGATAGGTTCCGATAATAAGTGACCCAATAAAAATGGCTGGAATTTTTATTTTTATCCCCTTTCTTTAACCGTCAGTCTGTGAACATACTAATCAAATACATGGTATTAGGCCAAATAAGTAGTACATGAAAATAAAAAACATAGATGAAACACACACTGCGGAACCACAAGTTCACATTCAAGACACGTCATTTTACCCAATTTCGACATTGTTACACCATCCTAAAAACAATAGCAGGTAGAATCACCTCTCCCCTGTGGTAATGTTTCATGGGGAGAGTGATTTAATTTAGTGTTAGGTAAAACTTACCCTAGTAATAAGTTCTTAATATTATATAATATGTATTTACTAACAAATTATGGATCGCTGTTATCTGAAATGAAATGATTTTATTTATTAAAATTTGCTTTGGCCTAGCACCATACCGATTATATATGTTGTCTGGTAGACATTGCTCTTGAGCGATAAGACCGCTAATTGTCACATATTTTGTATAATGTTGGTTTCGTTTGTTAATTAATTGTTTCTAAAAAGAGTGAGTGATAAAGAGTTTTCTATACTATTAATTCCCATAATTATCATCAGATAATTAATACGGATGCTTTACATCACGGTTGGTTGCCTGATGACAACAGAGTAATCATACGCTGTAGTCATCAGGCAACCAACCATCAAAGGGTTACCCGCTCTGACAGGTTCAAGTAAATTATATTGTAGTGCTCGAATAAAAAATGCTTTCTTTGTAGCAGTTTTACTGCTTGTTTGTATGGTGGATGGTGTTTGGCTTTTTTATTAGGGATAACTAGGACCCCTATAAATAAGGAGCTGTCTACCCCGCAGTGCAAATATCTTAAAAGGACCTTTATTCTAAGAGGCGTGAAATAGTATAAACATTCTAGTTTTCGTTTCAAAGGCGATAGATTAATCCAGGACTAAGGTTTTCTTCGTCTTTATCCCGGCTAACATTTACTAAATAAATTATAGCTAGAGTACTGAAGTTCACCGATTTAGTTTATCAAATAATCAATTCTGAAAAATTCAAAAAAATTAAAAATAACTTAACTAAAAAAGATAGGTATGTACATATGCGAGCTTAACCCTAACAAAGAGTTCTCTTACAGCAAACCTTAGGTATATAAGAGAGGCGATGGAACAGATAGAGGAAGTGTACATAAAAACAAATAAGACTAATAGAATAATACAATATGGAATGGGATTATAATATACACACATAAAATAAAATAATAATAACTCAATAAACCGAATAAATAACTTCAGTTTTAATATAAATAAACAATCTAATAGGTATTTACTGGTCAGTCGTCCCTGAAAAAGGTTGAAAGTATCTAAATCTCTAATTAGCACGATTCTTTATGCACAGTTGGTACATAAAGGAAATAAAGCTAAGCTATAATATTTGAAGAAAAACAATGTTCTTGTACCGACATTGCGTTCAGCGTGAAACTGATTTAACTTTTTGCTTGGCTTTGTAAACTAATTTAATTAAACTAAGTGCGAGACAAAGTTCTTTTGCACAGAAAATACTCGAAAAAGTCGGGATAATTAGAGAACACAGAATTAAAGTAGGTATCCCAAATACATTTACGCACAAATAGCTTTTGAGTGTTATGTCTGTTAAATGTTTAGAAACCGTAAACGATAAATGGTTGTGTGTTTGATTTGTGGAGTTTTTTCAATGCTTTTTTGTAATATTTTTAAGGACTTGATACTTTTCCTTAATTGTGACTAAGTAATTTGTAAAATTGCTATTTCGGACAAAGATTTAAATCGTAAGATGTGCCCTTACAGTGGTTAGACCGTGCGTCCTTGTTGCCACGCGGCATAGGTGAGCTCACTCACTTGAACTCACAGTGTAGGTACATCTGAACACAGTTTGAGCCGAACGCGTGGAGTTTGCAGATTTTTGTTAAAAATGGTTCCAAAATGCCATATTGTTTATTCACGAAACTACATACATATGTTGCAGTATGATTGCACACATAATGGTAATAATAATAAAATTAGATTTTCGGTAATACTCTTTAGGTCGTCAATCATCAATCGTGCGTACGACACACACAGCCGTCGTACGCACGATTGATGATTGACGCCCACATTCAAATATTTTCGATTTCAGGGCAAAAGGTCATTTATTTTTCTCAAAACAGTTGTGTGTGCAATATTATTGCACAAACAACAGTAATAATAAAAGTAAGTTTCATTGGCAAAAACACTTATTTTAAATACCTACTTACACGTTAGTAGTGTGCGTGCGTTGGCATTGACGCACGCACACTTTTAAAGACAAAGCCACAGTTTTTGGACTCAGTCAGGGCGCATCTAACGACTTAAATCCTTGATTTCGGATTTATTTCTTTACCTACCGTCCGTACCTCCTTATCGAAGCAGCGAGCTAAACATCAATGAGATATTATGATGTTGATTTCATAACCGTTATTAAATGTCACCGTCTTGGGAACGCTTCCGAGCTACCTGTAGATTTTTTGCAACAGTCTGCAGTTACATGATTTTTTTCAATTGTAAATGTACCTAATTTGTTTCGATCGTAATTTACCTTGGTTATAAAATATGAGTACATTGTCTCAATTAGTGTTGGTAATTAGTATTATGTATGTTTAAGGTGATTGATTGGTAGTTTATAACTCTTTAGTTTGATGTGTCGTACATAGCTGATGTATGATACCTAAATGATATTCACGAGTTTTAGGGCACACGACTCAACTAATTAAACCTACTCTCATTTTGTTGTTTGTTGCTTTGATGGTTATTAATCTAATTTATTATAATTACACAGAAAAGTGCCAAAATTATGGACGATCCTAAAAAGTAAATGAAGGGCTCTTTTAGTGGGGTTGAAAATTTGGATTATGCCGGGGCTGTTTATCTTGACTGACTATTTTAGGGGTTGAATAGACTTGAAGATATAATCAGGTCTATAACAATTTTCCTCCCGAACGCCTAAAATGGTAAAAAAAATCTACCTATGCGTTACCTACAAGTACTGAGGCCGAATTCTGCTAACCAATTACTTTACTATGACAATAGTATGGTCACAGAATAGTCCATAGATGAAAAATATCTAGATAGTGCATACGGTGCCATTTGCACAGAGAGATTGATCGAGTCGTTTCAAACTTAACGTTTCTCCATCTGTAGTTTGTTTCATCAATAGTTTACTCCCAAAACATACAATTTTGAGAGAGATTGAAATAATAGCTTGTAGCGTGCAGGCGAACTTACCTGAAAATTTAGTTAAACCGCGATAAAGACACCGATTAAATGCAACTGAGTAGAGCTTGAAGATGATGATAAGAACACAGAAAAAAACATTGCATTGCGTTTTTTTAGTCCGAGCTATCTAACGTGGCTTTGTAAAGTCAAATTCGTTAAGCAAGGGTTTATAAGCCTGCCAGCTATGCTAAAGAAATTACAGAGTTTAATTGAATGCTTGTAAACATAAAGCTTTTTGTAGCTTCAGTTTATGCATACTAAGCCGACTTAATGTTGGCAGTATTTGATGAGAGGATCACTCTTTATAACTTTAAAGTAAAAAATAAAACATGAAAACATATACCTACCTAATCCATAACTCAAAGGTAACGTTATCTTGCATCTTAATTAGCTTGGATAAGTAAATACTGGTGGATAGTCCACACATCATCTCGCCCTTAATTAAGCTAGCTTGTGTTTTGGGTAATATTAACTGATATACTTAATATATTACTTAGATAGATATTTTTATTATATACGAGTACATATTTAGTATACATGGCAAACACCCAGAACATCCGGCCGCCGGGTGATTATGTAACTCGCGACCGGTCTGCGACAGGCGTAAATTAAGCAATCAGTGCTGTCAAACGCCAATTTTTACCAATTTTGACGTTGTAGCTGGTGTCAAACTAATAAAAAAATGACGTTTGACAGCACTGATTGCTTAATTTACGCCTGTCGCAAACCGGTCGCGAGTTACATAATCACCATACCGATAAAATAAAAGTTCATAATATGCTTTATGTTTATGCCTCATGTCAAAATGAAAGTTTTCCATCGTCATGTGCAACAAAAACAGTTTGACAGTGACTATTCTCCAGTTTGATGGGTATTTTTAGTTTATTTGTGCTGTGGTAGAGGTATTCGAGCGCATCGGAATACCGCACTCAGAATACCGTTCTCGGGGTTGATTGTATTATAAAGTTTCAACCAAAAATCCGACGCCCGACCACTTGCCCGTAACAAAAATTAAAGTGAATTTGAAATTGGGTGCGATGTCACTTTTGGTGGGAAATTAAATACTTTTATAACTGGCCGACCGCGCAACTTTTGATAGAAAAAGTTGAGTTGCCAACTCATAAACAGAATTAGGGCTCGCTTTGCGTAAATCGAAAATTTCAGGGGTTGGAGTAGATTTCGAAACCAATGGATTTTGAGCTACCTGTCTTACAATGTACATTTACTATAGCGTGGTTTATTCCATCCTTTATTTGTACGGCGTCACTGGGTGCAACTGCAGTTTTTCAGTTATTTTTCGACCACAGCTACGCCGTAACCTGCTTTAACGGAGTAGAGCAGATCTAATCTAAAGTAACTACTACAGCACACAATAATGACACAAAAAGTAAAAAAAAATCGGTAGTGTTTCATCAGTTAATTTTAATGTGCGAAAACTTCCGTCAAAGAACGTCATGCTTAGTAGTAGTAGTCAGAAATATTATTAACATCTGTGAGAGTTTCATGTTATTTTTACATGCGGAGAACATCTTAGTGAACGTGATTTTGACGGTCTTAAGATTCAATACAATGTAGTAACGCTGTCGATATCAACTAAGTATAATTATAATAAAATGTTTGGTACTTCACAATCAAGAACTAAGTACACTTACTTATTATTTAATTTCACCCACGATTTAGGATAATGTATCTTCTTTAAGCCTATTTCCCGTGAGCTGTAGGCTGATTCATATTAACTCCAAACAACAGGTCGCTAAACAAACTTTCCTTTTACTAACATTTCGACCCACTCTTTGTTACACCGCAACATTAAATATAAAATAATATTAATTACTGATACAGGAATAACCTTTTTGAACACAAAACACAAATATCTAATCTAAACGAGTTGTTAAAAGGAGTTTGTATGCAGATTCTTAAAACTTTCTTATTAAGTTATCACTAAAACTAGTATTGATTTTTACTATTACCAAAATTCCAAAGTAGCCATTGTCAAACATTATCGGCTAGATAATGCTGTGTGAATTGTCCAGCATTATTTCTTTATTTATTATCGTCCCAAATGGCCTTAATTTTGACATATTTTAAAAAACGTGTTTTGAATTTCTTTTGTATCACTTATAAATGATGATACAAAATGATACGTGAAAAAAGTATGAAGAAAACTTACCTATACGTCACAATTCCTTTTGATTGATGTAGGTAAGCGAATTGATGTTATTTATGTAGTTATTTTGTTAAAGGAATGTCCCAATGTATTGTGCCGTTAGGGCGTGCATATTGAAAAATGCTGAACAGTTTTGCTGCTGCTGCAGTTTTTCAATGACTTTTTTGTTTTAGTATTCGCAGTAAGTTTCTAGCAAATTGGGCCACCAGTTAAAGACTTATAAAAACACCGTAACCCCCCCTTCTTTCACCCCTTATAAAGGTTATAAAGGTAATAATACTGAAAACAATTAGGCGTTTATCGAAACCTCCAGATTTTGGGACCCAAAATATGATATCCCTTAATTAATCAAAACCTCATTTACTTCCCCACTTGTTTGTTCAGCGATCCTCGGACAGAAGGGGTATTTCATTTGCATATTTTTAAGAGGATTTTTCAGGTTTCCCGAGTGGGGTCAGGCGCACCCGTGGGTCAGCCCCTGGTGCGAGGAGGAAACGATAAGAATCTTTGAGGTATGAATATTAAAATGTGTATGTTTTGGGAGAATTTTTATGTGGCCGAGGGTGTGGTAAGTCAGCTTGTTGTATGTTTTTGAATAAATAAACTGAAACTGTTAGAATTTTTCTTAATACAAAAATTCAGTGACCAGTCTTCAGCGTATAAATATATGTATATATAGCGTATATATATATATAGAGCTTCCCTCTCATGTCCAGTTGAAGATACAGCTTAAACGGTTGTGATCACTATGAACAGATTACCTTTTCTAGGTAAAAACATATATTTATAACACATACATGTATGAATGTATGATATCTCGACAATCATCAAGACAGTCTATTTTTAACAAGAGACCAAAACACTCCGTTATAGACGAGGATGATATAGTCAATTCGGGTGGTAGATACACAGTAAGCCAGCTTCTGTGGGGCTGGTCGTATCCTTCGGCTTACATGTATATTTAAAACACTGATGACTCTGTGGCGCGGTGGGCGAAGGTTCGCCTTCGACGCAGGAGGTTGCGGGTTCGATTGTGTGTACGATCTGCAGATATTTGTTCCGGGTGTTCTGGTCGTTTTCTATGTATAATAAAAAAATATCTGTCTATGTAATGTATTGTATTATGTATATCAGTTATCTAGTACCCATAACATAAGCTCTGCTTACCATGGGGCTAGATAATGCTGTGTGAATTGTCCAGCATTATTTATTTATTTATAACTGAGAATTCGTTGAGTGTGCATAATGTAATTTTTGTATGGTTATTTGTAATCCATAGGGAGTTACCGAGTCCTCACTCGATATTGATTGTGCTGGTTTATAATGCCACAAATTTGGTACGCACATTATCTTTATCATTGAAACGTTTGGTCTGTTGTAGTACTGAAAAATTTCTACAGGGTCTGAGGGCATAGTGTAGTTTAGACGCAAAAACGTCGGGTGCGTCACGTACGTTGGGAATTAATCAATGTTTTTAGACGGCTCACACACGGTTAAGGACTGCGCCCACCTATTAGTGACTGATAAATGGTAGAGCATCAGTTGAATATTCAATGACTTGAAATCAATATATGTTATGCATAAAACGGTGACAAGTGAAATTAAATAATTTTAGGAAATAACATACATTTATATTTTTATTAATATTACTATGCAGATTTCTAAATTTTATACAAAGTTAAAGTTAAATGCGGGACCCGAAGGCTGGGTCGGTGGGTATAGCATTGTCATACAGCGGGCAATCCAGCCAGGCAGCGTCTTAGGGACGCTTCCGACTGGTATTGATATGGATCAGTTGAGCTACCTGTAGATTGTTTGCAACTTTCAATTGTAAATACTAGTTGTAATGTTTCTATTATTTGATTGTATCTTTCTTTGTTAATAAAGATAATGTCACATAATTAAGTATTTTGTTAGGAACATAATAATCGAAACCGACAACCGCTGGTGCAAACGTGTGCTTTAGTGGAGACCACGACTAGATAAACGTAGTGTAGGACGCCCTCCGACCTGCGAAAGACCGCAGGTAGATGCAGGATGCGTCAAGCTGAAGACAGGGCCCTATGGCACTCATTGGGGAAGGCCAGCAGTGGACTAACATAGGCTGATGCTGATAATAACCTAAAACACCTGTACGAGCGGAGATACAATACATATATAGATATAACACGTAGGCTTCGTCATAGCATCTTGATTTACGCCTACGAAATAAGAAACGATTTTTTGTCTTATTATTCTGTTTCAGTGTAATAAAAGTGTTTTATATTTTCCACCCGTATGTTCCAACTCCACCCTTCCTTCCCATCCAGTTTTTTAAATAAAACCCATTTCCTTTGACCCACGTTATAAATGTGGGTAATTTAAGGCGGGCGTGTGATACGCAGCACGTCGCCGTCTACATATTTTGTTTGGATACACTCAATTCCGGCCGCAAGGCTGACACGTAAAACATAAACTTGATTTTATTTTCGTGCTTCGTCCCGAACGACGTGGCTTATGAAGCCTACATATTGGACCGGGCCGGAACCTAGCTATTTATAAAACTAGGATTTTCACCACGCTCGGTTACACGTATTTTTTGTAGGCACTAATAAACTGCGTCTATGAACAAATGTGTATTTACACTTCGTATAAAAATGCTTTGAATTTTTTTGTCAAAAGCTTCGCGGAAACGTTATTTTCAAATTGAATAAAAATCCGTATAGATATCAGTATGTTTTCAAACGCAAACAAGGATTACAGGTTTGCAGTCACACAGTGAGAGCAAGAAAAATGAGCGTACATTGAAATTCAACATACAGACAAACCTATCGGCATGAATAAGCGAGCGTGAACATTTACATAGAAATAGGGAGTCGCTGCGGCGAAGTGAAGTGACTAGTGATGTGCCGTTCACATTACGTCACTAGTCTCGTTCTAGAGGGGCATGATTATTATGATATTAGTTTGCAGAAATTATAATGTATCGAAAATAATCCAGAAATTATCCCATACAATTTTTATTCCTGAGGGGTTAGTGTTTCTTTCCAAAAACTTAAAAAAACAGCGTAAATATACCACGTTATTTAAAAAGGGTTTTTAGTTTTTCAAAACAATCAAATTATTATGTTACCAATTAGACTACTACTACCACATGATAATGATAATAATGATGCTAGTATAAGGGCCAGATTCCACCAAAGCTGAGCTGTGATGAGCGTGATAAAAGTGTTTTTAAACAACCAATAGAGCGTCGTTATCGTCCGCTCAGCTTCAGTGGAGTCTACCGAGCGGAGACTCTAGATGTTTCCGCGACTCGGTAAACGTAGTGTAGGACGCCCTCCGACCAGGTGGGATGACGACTTGCGAAAGACTGCAGGTAGATGCTGGATGCGGCAAGCTGAAGACAGGGCGCTATGGCGCTCATTGGGGGAGGCCTATGTCCAGCATTGGACTGCTATAGGCTGATGATGATATATTTGTATACGAAGAAATAAAAAATATCAAAGAGGAGTTATGAACTGTTCCTTGTAAGCTATGGTGACATCATGCAGCAGAGACTAGGAGAGATGAGCGGAGATGTGAGCTTTGTCTCGTTAACAAACATCCAACGCTTGCCGCACGTAGCTCAGCCGCTTGAACCAGCACACAATCTCCACTTTACCCAGCACACATCTCCGTTTCAGTCCAATGGCTAGAGCCAATACGCATCACACAGCTTCGATGGAGGCAGCCTATCTGAAAAACGTCTCTTCTCGTCTCCGCTACGGACATTTCCGCATATCTCCGATATTGTGGAATCTGGGCCTAATAGAGTTGATAACTACAACTAGTGTTTGAAAATTATATTGCAAGCGTCCTATCTATTTTTTGTTATTTCCTTTTTCCGTGTTCAATAACAATGAAAATATAATGTAAGTTTTAATTTAGCTACAGGGAAAAACTGGCACTGTAATTCAAATCAAATCAAATGCATTTATTTGTATTATAGTAAAACATAAATGTTCAATTAGAAAAACCGTAATTTGTATGTTTCAATGTGTATTTGGGAAAAAATACCTGAAACACGTTTTCCGAGTATATCCGCCCCATCCCATCATGAGAGTGTGGGGACACTCTGAGTGTTCAAGTGAAGAGCCCTGACGCCTCAGTACAGAGCTCAGAGCCCGTAATGGATATACCTACGAATGTAGGTTAGGTACTTAAAAGCTATCTACCTACTATAGCGTCATCGGCCTACCTAAGTCGTAGGTTTCTCTAGCATTAGGACCACGATGAATATTGAAATCCAGTAAAAACTATATCAAATAGGGTTTTTTTCACTTGAATAATTAGTTTCATTATGTCAGTTCAGTAAATTAACAAAAAATATTACCCACTTAAATCTCAATTAACACTTTAACTGACCTAAGTAATTTGGATATTTTTTCCCGAAGAAGTCTTCTAAACCAGAGGGAATAAGTTTAATCTGAAAAAGTGTACTCCAATATGGGCCACACACATCTTTACTTCAACATCATCATCAGCCCATATTAGTCCACAGCTGGATATAGGCCTCCCACATTTTTTTTGTCTCGTACTCCACACTTTGGCTTCAATTAGAGACGACCGATGATGTGGCGCGGTGGGCGAAGGTCCACCTGCGACGCAGAAGGCTGCGGGTTCGATTCCCGCCTCGGAACAATTGTGTGTACGATCTGCAGATATTTGTTCCGGATGTTCTGGTCGTTTTCTATGTATAATAAAAAATATCTATCTATGTAATGTATTGTATTATGTATATCAGTTATCTAGTACCCATAACACAAGCTTTGCTTACCATGGGGCTAGATAATGCTGTGTGAATTGTCCAGCATTATTAAAAAAAATGAAAAAAAAAAAAAAAAAAAAAATTAAATGTAAATGCAACAAATTACACTTACTCGTATTATCCGATGCAACAGCAGTAGGGCATCAGCACGCTCGGATATCGAAATCATGTCGCGTTACCTTCGCTTTTGCACTTATCTACAGAAAATTATGCAAAACCACTTGTGACATCGTGAAACATGTCGTTTTGGGCCCTTTTCACATGAATACGGCGGCATGTGGGACTGTGCCTTAACTGTATCTTTATCTATGTATACTAATATTATAAAAAGGAAAGGTTTGATTTTTTGTTTGTATCGAATAGGCTTCGAAAGTACTGGACCGATTTGAAAACTTTCACCGTTGGGAAGCTGCACTATCCCCGGTGAACATAAGCTAAATTCTTAGACAGCATATGTCTTACTATTATAGTTATGTCACAATAAGTGTTATTTTGTTTTAACATTTTACATGAAATGGCGCCGCTAGAAAAGTCACTTTATTTGTCTCTTGGTATTAATCCTTATCAAAATAAGTTACTTCATAATCATGACTGTTTTAATACCTTTATATAACTTTTTGAATTATTAAATTCGGACATTCCATTCGAAAGATATCACGAGTACAAAAATGTAACAATTAGAAATAAGTCGCGTGGTCGCCGCCCAGTCCGTTCAGCTAACTATGCGATGTACGAGTATGTACATTAGGCGTCACTGGGTTACGGGAGTCAATGTTAAGAAATAAAGTACCTACGCAGCGGGCGTATACGGAATCGAAACGTATCGCTTGAAAATATTTAGTGCTTGGGGTACATTACCTATACTACTTTTATCCGATTTCAAAAAAGGAGGAGGTTTCCATTCACCAAAAACTACTGAACGGGAAAAAATACCTCTTTTTTTAATTTTTTTATTCATTATGTTTAATAATGCTGGACAATTCACACAGCATTATCTAGCCCCATGGTAAGCAGAGCTTGTGTTATGGGTACTAGATAACTGATATACATAATACTATATATAACATAGATAGATATTTTTATTATACATAGAAAACGACCAGAACACCCGGAACAAATATCTTTATACCAAGAGATGTGAAATTAGATTTAACCGCGGGTGAAACCGCGGGAACAGCTAGTCCTATACGACGCGGCAACCGTCTTTACAGATATGAATTGACTTGTATAGATTGGTTCACAGGAACACGAGCGCAACACGGTACGGGGAGCGCGGGAAATGCCATTCCTATAGGAAAAAGGGTGTAACAAAAAAAGAAGTAAACTTTCAGAGGAGGGCCTCTGAGACGTTAGTTCTTACTTTTTGGTTCCGATTTGATCAAAGAACACAGGAAAACTATTTTGTAAAGCTCCTGACATTTAGTTTTGGAAAATAATAATTAAATGAGCACTAGACTTTGACAACCATGCAAGTGATTATCATCGTAGAACCGAGGAAAAATGCAACTACTTATATCGTCTGGGGAGTCGCGTACTCTGATGATATTGGAAGGTGGTTTGTGTTTTAAAGGAGATTTAGCCATTCGCAGTTTTTCCATCGTCGCCTATGGTTCGTATACATGGTGTAATTTGTTCGGCCTGACTAACCAAGCCACAGCCACCGGACTGTCCAACATTAGTATTACAATATTGTTTATATGAATTGCAAATTGTTTAGTCTTCTATTTGGGTACGTATGTATATTACTCAGGTTAGAATGAATAAGGATAGAATATATTTAAATAAGTATTGTGTAATGTATAATTATAATGCAATCCTGTTTACATTTTGATGTCAACATCACGCTCCTGACCACAGTGACGTGACACGATCCCTCTGGTCTTCACTGAAAATCAGCGCTGGGACACATTAGTGGGCACCCAGCACAATGCTGAGTGAAGGCCATATTTGCCATGAACACTGCTACACACAATAATTTGTAATATAGGTAGTAATAATTTGCGTAGTTTAAGTTTGTTGTGTATAGTAGTTTTATGGTGAATAAAAATATTTTCTTTTTTTCTTTCTTTTTAGGTAAGTACTTAGGCCTTTTCATTTCATTTTAATGGCAATTGCACATGAATCAGTCATTGCCTTGTCCAGTGTTCATTTCATTTTATTTGTTTTTTAATATTTTTCATCGGTTCCATGACCGAGTCTGAACTACCCCTGAAAGTTTGGTTCCTACATAGCTGCCACCTCGCCACTTCGCGACCATGCGTAAGAAATGTACGTACGCGAAATCACTTGTACGGTACGGCGCCACACCATTTAGACGGTAACCGTATGCATGTGAAAAGTGCCTTAGAGTTCGAGTGACAAATATCTTTTCATTTGTTTCGTCGGCTCAGTAAAATGTCAGACGGCTACGACACAGAACCGTATCGCACCGCTGCTGCCGCTTTCGATACCACGTATATCGAGCGTGCCGATGTCGAAACAGCGGTAGTTGTTGCAAAGACATCAGAAAACGACCAATGGCTAACAAATAAAAAAGTAAAACGTAAGACTGTTTTCACTGAATAAAGCAGAACTGGCACATTTTTCTGGCCAAAACAATATAAGTACTCCAAACACGATTACGTACATCCAAACTGTTGCCATATTAATATTGATATGACCAATCAACCAATACAACAAAGAGATTTTACATATAGAGACGTCATACTCATTGTAAAGAAATAAAAACATTGCGATATTTTACTATAGCTACATAACTAGCGTCGACGTTCGAACATACAACGCCGCATGGCATTATCTCTGTCACTCATAAACGTAACGCATTGCTTGTCTCGTTCGCGTTGGTGGAAAAGCGGCAACAGCGCGGCAGTGATTTTAGTTCGAACAGACGAGACGCCGCACGGCATATGGCCTTATCTCTGTCACTCATAAACGCAACGCACGAATTACTTGTCTCGTTCGTGTAGGTGGCAAAGCGGCAACCGCGCGGCGTTGATTTTTAAATTTATTTATTTTATGATTTTCCATTTTAAACAGTACAAAACAAATAGAAGACATAAAAAGACACATCCTTCTTGCTTTTCACAACCGTCCCATAGTAAGAATTGCACTTTCTAAACCCGCAACATGGCATTTTAATATTTTTCATACTCCAAAATCCCGCTTCAACGCACGTCCGCGTCGCGGCCAGGAGCAAGACGGACTCAGTTCAATTCAGGCACGTACCTGATTTTCGTCTTGTTAGGCAGACCTCGGTACAACGTATCTACGTATATATAACATCATTGCAATACAAGTTCCATTTCTTCAAATACCGGTCAAACTGTTTATTGAAAATGAAACTAGTCAGTAAATATGAATGCAAGTGTTTAAAGGCAAGGTCCATAAACACGTGGCGTTCTGAAACTGTCCCAAATTGGCCGTCAGTTGCAGTGCATGCAGACTGTGTCCAATAGGGCCTCTCTTGACCCAGTTACTGCGCGAGCCCATGTTAGCTCCAATATTCTAATTTCTATCGAAAATAAATGTTGATAGTTATTGATGTAGTTATTTTTAATACCTGAAGTTTTTAAATCATGTAGACGATCAATTGGAAATATAAGACTAATTAGAAACAGATAGATATCAAATTAATTTGACGACCGATGTGGTGCGGTGGGCGAAGGTCCGCTTGCGACGCAGGAGGTTGCGGGTTCGATTCCCGCCTCGGAACAATTGTGTGTACGATCTGCAGATATTTGTTCCGGGTGTTCTGGTCGTTTTCTATGTGTAATAAAATATATCTATCTATGTAATGTATTGTATTATGTATATCAGTTATCTAGCACCCATAACATAACACAAGCTCTGCTTACCATGGGGCTAGATAATGCTGTGTGACCTTGTGGTCCCATTAATGGGACAAAATCCTGGGACCACTAGAAAACAGCGGAATTCTCCATGAACAAAGTCTAATAAAATTTCTTGTGTATATACAAAATGTTTTTGAGTACCATCAATATTTACCAAAGAACTCCGAAGCCGCAGAAATTTTAAACTCTGTAAAAGTTGTAAATGCCGTCTTGCGGGAACCTAAGAAAGCGTTAATAAAACTTAGTTTATTAAGGCTCGGATTTTTTGGCTTTGTTTTAAATTGTTTGTTGTGGGGAAACTTTGTGCGGGCTCTTATTCGTAAAGTTATCAAAGTGTTCATGTATTCTTAAGTTTTATGACTAGTTTTTTAAGAAACCTAGGTTGAAGAGTTTTATATATGAATGTATAATTAGGAACGAATCGGTAAACGTAGTGTAGCACGCCCTCCGACCAGGTGGGATGACGACCTGCGAAAGACTGCAGGTAGATGCTGGATGCGGCAAGCTGAAGACAGGGCGCTGCAGCCAATGAGCGCCACAGGGGCGGCCTATGTCCAGCAGTGGACTAAGATAGGCTGATGATAAATAAATAAATAATAAATAATGCTGGACAATTCACACAGCATTATCTAGCCCCATGGTAAGCAGAACTTGTGTTATGGGTACTAGATAACTGATATACATAATACAATACATTACATAGATATATATTTTTTATTATACATAGAAAACGACCAGAACACCCGGAACAATTATCTGCAGATCGTACACACAATTGTTTCGAGGCGGGAATCGAACCCGCAACCTCCTGCGTCGCAAGCGGACCTTCGCCCACCGCGCCACATCGGTCGTCTGATGATAATGTATAATTACTTATTATTTTTCTTTTTATTACTTATTTTTGTAAATCAAGTAAAACGAAATAAGACAACCCTTTTTTGTAGGAGCCTTAATTATACAAAACGCCACGTAATCGGTGTACTAAGCCGAGAGGATGTGATTCTGAACTCCTCTGGATCAACTTTTGATGACGTACAATATTTTTTTGAATACTGTTATTATTATTCTTTTTTCATTAAATTCGTGTGTCAAAATTATTTTATGTGTATCTAAGTATTCACAGTTTTTATTTCTAAATTGAATTGGCCTATTTCTCTGCTGGCTGGTATGTTGTTGTTTTGTGCATTTCAACTTCTTCGTCGCCACTGCTAAAGGCGTTAGTGAGAAAGCACCCCAAGACTAATTTAGGTAGGTTGGACATAGGCAACGGAATCGCGTTTGATGATTTCTCAGAAGAAACCAAAACTGTTTTTTTTATTTAGTTTTATTTCAATCAGCTGAAGACAATGGCGCTCATTGGGGGAGGCCTATCCAGCAGTGGACTGCTATAGGCTGATGATGATTTCAATCAAACAGAAGTATAAGAATCTTACCTCGATATTAAAAAATCAGCTTTCATGGAAGTCTAAATCTCTCTGATCTAAATGTAAAATATATTGCTGAAAATTGTGAAGAACTCGACCTGATTTCCATTAACACTCCAATCGAACATTGAACAAACAGTTTTTGTCCAATTAATTGAAAAATGGTAATAAAACGAAGCTCTTCACGTTTTTGTTCATCCATGGAATTTTATCGCGAACATGAATATTAAATTATTAATGGACATGAATTTTCACTAATGGGATTAATTTTATTATTTCCAGTAAAGCATTGAGTATTTTCTGTCAATAGACATGCATTGCTTGATGCAGCTATTGATGATATTTTCGTCCACTGGCTTCATAGGTATTAATTTTAGGCACTTTTACAACATATTCCGCAATAATCTTGACGGAGAAGTGGAAAACCGAGATTGGACGAACTGCCATCGAGGCCTGCGTGATATTTTTAATCATTATTTAGTACATTTTAGATAATGGTTCAAGCGGTTTCGAAGTGGAAGTGGAAGCCTTGCATTTCTTTGCTTCTTGGCTCTCTTACAGGTCACCTAGCCAGTATTGTCGACGCAAACATAGTTATGTATCTAGCACTAACTCGCACTCCGCCTCCATAATCAGGCCCTATAGTCACCATGTAGAACCAAAATTGTTTGGAAAGACTAATCCTAAGAACCTAAACTGGTGCGGCGGGGTTTTGTTTTTTGTATCGTCGTCGGTTAAAAGTAATATTTGTGACTAGCTGCGCCCCGCAGTTTCACCCGCGTGGTGATAGATATTTTGGATAATATACAATATATCTTTATAAATTGTAGCCTATGTGTTATTCTGATGTATAAGCTATATTATTGTAGTTTGATTAAAATCCATTCAGTAGTTTTTTACGTGAAAGAGTAACAAACATCCATCATCCATCCATACTTACAAACTTTCGCGTTTATATTAGTAGTATATAATATACCTAGTGCATAAATAGCCTTCGAAGAGAAGCACACTGAAAGTTGACTATCGCCTGCGCCCGACATTCGATGGCCCTCGAGCGGGCTTTGTTCCGGTCTCTTCACTGCCTTTGTTAGGAGATAGCACCAATACTCTATGTATGTTTATTGGAGAATTATTCAAGGCTTGAACTACGTAGCACTCACTCACAATCTAGCATTAAAGAACACATGAACAAAGTGTCTTCACCTTAAGTATAGAGACATTACACTTTGAGTGCTGAAAACGCACGGTATGAGTTTTCTACAAGTGACTAATCTGCGAAAATCCACACTAGCGCAGCGGCTAAGAAAATACAGATCTTTGTGACTCAGCAGAGCTGTAATATTTTTCGAACGAAACGCATGTGCGGCGCAACACAACCGCTGTGTAGAGCGGCAGCACGAATTTTTTAGGTAAAAAAAAAGATCGCAGTTGTCGAAAAAGAACCGCAGTCAAAGTGTTAAGAAAAGTGCCAATGGACACGTTCTTAGTAATATGTTGATATAAAAATAAGTTAAAACTAAATTACCCATTAACCAATTCTATGGCTAGATTGTATTTATACTGTATATTAACATTTATTTAAAAAGTGTATACTATACAATAAAAAAAAAAATAAAAAAAAAACTAGCTTTAAAATAAAATGAAAATATGAGTTGTATCGTAGGAGTTAGATCTTTTGTTTATTTTTGTCGGATTGAACAAAGTTCCTACCTATAGATGGCTGAGATTGAATGGCACTTACAAATTTGACTTTGACTTTATAACTTAATGGCATTATAAGAATTAAAAGGAATTGGCAAAAAGAAAAGGGGTTATCGCCAGTAGGTAGGTATGTCGCTTTGTGCATTGATTTATGGACAGTTCAAATTAAAACTTACAAAATGCGTTGTTTCCAAAATGATAACAAATTCTTCAAAATTTTTGAAGAATTTTTTATCATTTTGGAAACAACGCATTTTGTAACATGCTCAATTCGCTTAAGTGTATTCTGACCTTATGCATCACTTAAAGCGGTAAGGTGAAAACTAAGCCATACATATGGATGTAACTAAATAAATAGAAGGACCACTACCTTTTGTATAACGGACGTGTGCTCGCACTGCATCTGAGGCACAGAATAACTATTATTCTCAGAGGTTATTTTATTTGAGCTAGATTTACATATGTAGGTAGATATGTTACCTGGAGGCTTATTTAAACGTAGTTTGTGGGTTTTAAGACATTTTTGGAAATTATTTACATTACAAATTTACAATAAACATACTAACTATGATCAACTCGACATGTACCTTGTTGAGATTTAAGTGGTTGTTAATTTCAAAATCGTACAGAAAATTCCAACAGAGTCGCAAATGATCGGAATTCAGCCTTTTATTTCGGTCAGTGAATTAACATTGCCATTCAGCGTGGCAATGCTGCCGGCATCTGTGCACTCTGCCTTGTTTTTACGGGTTAGATTTTTAGTAAATAGATATTATAAGTGTAAATACTAAGTGTGATTGTTTTATTTCGATCAGTGAATTAACATTGCCATTCAACGTGGCAATGCTGCCGGCATTCTGTGCACTCTGCCTTATGTTGACGGCTTAGATTTTTAGGAAATAGATATTATAAGTGTAAATACTAAGTGTAATTGTTTTATTCTGTTATCGTAATTTTCAATTGACAGGAGAATCAAATTACAAACCAACAATAATCACATCAGATTAAAGAACATAAACAAATATTGTGTTTCAAATTAGAACGAATAATTACAATTCTAACAGTTGAGCTAATTGCAGACTGTTACATACAATTTAGAGGTAGTTCAATTGACCTATCCATCCATTAATTTTTTCGTAGTGTGCAATTAAGTGTTAATTACTAACTACCTACTCATCGGTTTCTCTCTCCCATTCTTATCATTAGAGGACGTTACGAGAAATGTTTGTCCCTAAAGAAAATATCGGATGACATTGTAAAATGTTCATTATTTGAAATAGGTACCCCGTACATAGTGCCTAACCTAGGTATATTCATCATCATCAGCCTATAGCAGTTCACTGCTGGACATAGGCCTCCCCCAATGAGCGCCATAGCACCCTGTCTTCAGCTTGCCGCATCCAGCATCTACCTGCAGTCTTTCGCAGGTCGTCATCCCACCGAGTACCGAGTCGTGGTCTCCACTCAAGAACACGTTTGCCCCAGCGGCCGTCGGTTCTTCGCGAGATATGGCCGGCCCACTGCCACATCAGCTTGCTGAATCTTTGAGCTATGTCGATAACCTTGGTTCTCTGTCGGATGCATTCGTATCCTATCCTTCAGAGAAACTCCGAGCATAGCATAGGAGCATAGGCTAGGTATATTATTTTAACGGTAATGTCTGTGATATTTACCATACCAAGCTTACAATTCGTTATCATTATCACAAACCAACGCAATGCATGCGAAGTGCTATCTAGGGGCTTACTGTGTAGGTACGCTCAGGGGAAATAAACGTTGAGTAATCGACGAAACTGCAAACTAAGCGTGCTATCAAGCTTGCAAACCCTGCAACTGACTTTTCACATCCACACCCTTGTTATATTTCATCACGGCATGACGATGCGAATATCAAAACGTTCACGAATGATACCACATTTTTGGTTAGCAGCGGCAACTGTGGCGGGAAGTGCGGTTGGAAATACCTATCTCTTATTTATAACATAACTAGCTGCGCCCCGCGGTTTCACCCGCGTGGTGATAGATATTTTGGATAATATACAATATAGTACATATCTTTATAAATTTTCACTTCTTCCACTAGTGGACAAAAAATTGAAGTGTACAGTAAAATAATTTTATTTGATAATAATTTAATGTATAAAATATGACTTGTCTAAGTGCTTATTTTGTAAGCCTAAAGAATAAATGGTATTGACTTTGAAATTGTAGCCTATGTGTTATATATATGTAGGTAAGCTATATTATTGTGAAGTTTCATTAAAGTCCATTCAGTAGTTTTTTGCGTGGAAGAGCAACAAACATCCTCACAAACTTTCTCGTTTATAATATTAGTAGGATATACCTACTTAACTAGGTACCCAGATACCACACAATAACCTAAAAATGGGCTAGCAAAACATTTACGTGCATACCAAAAAACTTACTTTAAAACTAAAGCAGCTTATTACCTTTCAGAACTAACCTTAGCCAATCCTTTCTGTAGTAGCAAGTTTCCGATGACAGAGGCCGACACCAACGACAAAGGTAATAAAATACTAAGAAGGAAGATAAGTACTAATAATGCTGGATTCTTTTACAAAGACTTTCCTTAAGATTTGCTAATGAGGCGCAGCTTTCAAGTTAACTAGCTCTATAAATAGACGTAAAATGGAAAAGCTCCGACTTTTAGTCGCAAGAAAATGTAATGAAAAGCTTATAATTTCAATTATTACTTCAGCAGCACTCGTATCTCCAGCGCTTAACGTGCCTTCCCAAACAGGGGGGGGGGGGCTTGCCCACCATACTGCTGTCCTTTCTCTGGTAGGTTCCCTTAGTCGATTCTTCAACATCATCATCATAATCAGCCTATGTTTCTCCACTGCTGGACATAGGCCTCCCCCAATGAGTGCCATAGCGCCCTGTCTTTCATCCCACCTGGCCGGAGGGCGTCCTATACTACGTTTGCCGACGCGCGGTCTCCACTCAAGAACACGTTTACCCCAGCAGCGGTTGTCGGTTCTTCGTGAGATATGGCCGGCCACTTCAGCTTGCTAATTCTTAGAGCTACATATGCCGATAACTTTGGTTCTCTATTGGATGTATTCGTTACGAATTCTATCCTTCAGTGGAACTCCGAGCATAGCTTTTTCCATAGCTTGCCGAGCGACCTTGACCTAGAGTCGATTTTTATATGTATGTTTTAAATAAAACAGATTTGATCAGCTGATTCGCAACGCACTAGACTAGACCTACGTAATAGACTAACTACTTACCTTGTTTTTTTTTCTAGTGCTGAAGAACAAAAAATCTAGATTGTATTGTTGAAATCACTGTAATGTTGACACATAGATAAGTTTAAATCAAGAAGCAATCAGTAACAGAGTTGCGACTTGTAGTCGCGTCTTACACACGACTCCAAGCTTAGGGTTCATTATTTCCATAGAAAGCGGTTAGGTGGCGATTTGGACTCAAAGGGCACTCCACACTGCACTAAGGGGAGTACACACCAGTCGAGTGGGCCTTGTTAGAGCTAGTTGAACGACATGCATTCAGAGACTTGTTAGCTCTTGGAATATTCTAGTAGGAAGGACAACCTCTAGCTGTTAGACCAAGTTAGACTGTAAGACAATTTTCAAGACAACGAAAATAAACCTGAATACTACTAAACAACTAACTACTAACAGTGGGCCTGCCATAAATAACGAAGAACCGAGAACAGCTAGGGTAAACATGTTCTTGAGTTGGAGACCGCGACTCGGCAAACGTAGTGTAGGATGCCCTCCGGCCAGATGGGATGACGATCTGCGAAATACTGCAGGTAGATGCTGGATGCGGCAAGTTGAAGATAGGGCGCTATGGCGCTCATTAGTGAAGGCTTATGTCCAGCTGTGGTGTGGATTATCATAGCTTGATGATGATGATGACAAAAACTTATAATTTTAGCAAACATATAAACCGTCTTCCGTCTTAGGTTCCTATAGAAAATACTTAAAGTTGGAAATTATCTACAGCCTCGTTAACTTTTAATTTTATCTACCTGCCATGAGCAATTATTTCGATACAATTACATAAAACTTGGACTTGGAAGAAAAGAAAAAAGAAGCTAAGAATCCACCAGTAAAACTACAAAAGAATCACAATACGACTAGCGAAAATTTAATCACAATATTTTAAAGAACTTGCCATTGTGTTCGAAATGGAATAAAAATACAATTTCAGTTGTGTCTGGCTCCTTTTAATCCGAGCCGGCTATTTAAAGACGCTCCAATGCAATCCGTTGAATTTGGCACTACAATCCAAATGAAAGTATCTACCAGATTACAAACAGTAGCGACACTTCTTTTTGAGTGAGCTGCCTGCAGAATTTGTTGATTAGGGCAAACGCAAGAAGCGTTATAAAACATGGGCTTTTTTACGATGCCTTCTTTTGGTAAAGCGCCAAACAAGTTCGCCAATTCAAGTTTTAAAAATTTACTTTACAAAATTGATATACAGTAAGTTCATACATTTATTTTGTTTGTGACAGGTCTAGACTGGAATATGACGATTATGTTATTAGTTAAAGCATTGTTACTGGTTAGTAGTGAAACTGTTTGAATGTGATCGGATGCATTGTGTTGCCGATCTCGGAACACGACAGGCCAATCTACAGAATGGCCGAAAGAAATAAGTAAACGAATTACAAGGCAACAACGACAAAAACGGTCGATGGTGATGCAAAACTCTGGCGACTATCGTGCCATTAAAGCTGAGTGGATTTCCGGTTACGTTTTAGGGTTGAGTGGGGCGATAACTGGACCTTTTTACTGAGCCTATGCCGTGATGAATTCAGTTTATGTGAGGTCTGGTCATCTTTGACAACCTCTGATCTTGGAAAATGATGTCGGGTTTATGGCAACAACTTCTACTCGGTAATATCTTAATGCTTGCTTCTAAAGCAAACTTACCTTACTTCTTATATTTGTGCAAATTGATTCGTGAATCGCTCTAACACTTCAAGTGCTTGCTGAGGCCACGAATATCAAGTTGATTTGTTTTCCCAGTTTTTAATGAAAATCTGTATAAAAATCGTTATTTGAGACCGGCTCAAATCAAAGTTTGAGTATTCAGTCGTAAGGGGCTCGCAATTATAAAGTACCTATAGTAAAAAATAAGGTAATGTATCTGTGTACGTTGCTACGTAACCCTCGGTGCGCAATAACGATTAGCACTAAGCCTTATTTTATTTTCTCAACTATTTAGGATTCCTTTTCACCAATGTTTTCCAAAAAAACGACTTAATCCAACATTGGTATTTTATTTCATGTATTCAGTCAGTTGGTTTCAGTATGATGGTATGTCACCTTTGTTAATGTAGGTATTCATTCAATAAACTAAAAACATGTCGGATAAAAATGACGTTGATTCCAACATTTGGAAACAAACAATCCAGAGCAGGTATGTGGGTAATTTCAGTGACCAGAGCATTTTAAATATGTGGGTATGCACAATGATTTATCGTACTCATTAGCGCATTTTTAACAAAAAGTTTTTGGTTCTGGCTCTCAGACATTGCAGTATCCTTATTGTTTTTTAAATTATCTGAGGGCCTGGTAAAAGCGACGCTTGAACCAAGGAGGTAAGTATCTGGCGCAACGCATCAGCATTGCCATACAGCGGGGCATATACGAGTAGATCAATTGAGCTACCTATAGATTCATTGCAATAGTCTGCAGTTAGCACAATTGTTTCAATTGTAAATACTTGTTCTGATTTGTTTCTATGATTTGATTCTAACTCTCTTTGTTCATTAAGTCTTATGTTTACTAGATCTTCTATGAAATAGGCGTTGAAATGAAGAATGTTGTTGACAAATTTGTGTAAAATATTAGTTACCTATTTTATTTTTATTTTATTTATTAAACACACAAAACACATGTTATCTAAAATAATCATAAAAAAGTAATTTTAATCTACATTGTACCGTAAAGATATGTGTGTACAGCTATACTTAGTAAATTTTATTATAATAATTCGTACTAAAGGACTAATATTAACAAAAACAAAAACAATGTTTAACAGAAACTGGTGATAAAATTAAACAAGCACTACCTAGCTATAAGACCGGGCAATACTCTATTCAATTCCATCACCAGGTAGGATGGCCCAGCTTGGAGGACCAGCGATATGAGGATTATTGAAATGGAGGATACCTTTAAGTTCTCTAATGAAATAGTTAATTCTAGGATTAAAAATGTCGAGTTCTATGTATATGTTTTATGGACAGCTCCACCTATAGTTACTAGGGTCATTACATTAAAGGTGAAAGATGAAAGACTTTGATTACGACCTCCATTTCACTCTATTACTCAATACACTATACTCGTATACAATTTACACTTTATTACATGCTGTTAGAAAATTACTAAAAAAGATTAAAGAGCTGCTATGGAACTTGCCACATAAGATCTCAGCTCTTTTATGTGTCAAGCCATGTGCAAAAGTTCACTACACTTTATAAAAATTGAATATTGCTCTTCAAGGTCATAAGCTAAGCAAAATGTTGGCTATAGTCTAAAGCTTTTTTATTTTGACTGCCAGCAACACATACGTTCATAATTATTTCAATATTAATAATTTCAAAATTTGTGCACACTGCCGCATACTATATTTGTGTGGTGGCGCGGTGGCACGTGTGTTGCGATGGTCACTGCAGGCTCTCAATCACTTTGAACGCTGGTGGCCTCCAGCCAGCGCTGGCTTGGTTCTTTTGTTCCGCATCGTTATAAAATTTTTCATTAAACCAATGTCAACTAGTACCACCTAGCCTTAATATCTCCGGGCTTTAATATCGTTAGCGTTTTCATTAGCACACAGTTCGCTCGCTTTAGTGGTCGTAAGCCTTTATAGTGGATGCCGCTTTATTGTTATTATTCTTAGGAAGAGAATCTTTGTTATTTTTATGAAGGTTAAGCTGTTATAGTATAAGATGTAGCGGCTGTGTTAAATGACGGCCGTATATATACATATTATTACAGATCTATCTGGTAGTCGTTTTTCTCACCGTCACAAAAAAACAGGTGCTAAGTTAAGACAACACTGTCAGGCAAAGCAAAATATTGGTAGATCAATTTGGTTGACAACTGGCAGTTGATTTATGCACAGTAGAATCAAAATATCTCCGCAGTAAAACGCTTTCATTGTATTGACGTGACGTTTTTTAACGGTGGTGGATAGGTTTAAGCCAATCATGCCCAATAAGTTATTAGGTAGAGTTATAAAGTAGGTAATATAATATTATGGTGTTATGGTATAGGTGATATATATACCATTAGAAAAGTGATAGATAGGTTCACTCATGAAAGTATGACCTAAAAGCATACTTCTAATCTAAATAAACAAATACACGACAATCTTTACGGCAAATAGCCCTCAAATCGAAGTAAAAAAGTAAAAAAATTGCGCTTTGCTTTAATGTTAACCTGTTTCAACAACCTTGTTCTTATTTACTAGGTGGGTACATCTAGAGCTGTGCGATAGGTGTTGAACAACAACCCATTTACATGTAAGCTATCCGTAAATTTCGTAAAGCACACAGTGGCAGCAGGTCGAGGCATCCTCGGCGATGCAGTGCCTAAGTCTGCTAGTTTATGAGTGTGGTCTCCTGCGAGGCAGCAACTTGCACCCGCTTTATTATCATTAACAAACGACACGAGACTTAGATAAACGAAGCAAAAACAGTGATTTAACCCGGCAAGCAAGCAATTGCGACACATCCAAAAAAACAGCTGTCAAATCATCAAATTTAAAATATTCTAAGCGTTGGCTTCTTGGAATTAGAACCTACTCTATGGATGCCTTTTAGGAATACAGCGTGAATGCAATATTTTATGGGTTTTTGTCCGTTTTCAATGCAAAGTGTTCTTCGAAGGAAACCTTTGGAAACCTTTTTGAATACCTATATCTAAAAACCGCCACACTTCTGCTCACTGTAATCTGCCACTGCGATAATGCAGCCAAATGCATATTGCTATTTTATTTGCAGAGATGCCCAGAATTTATCATAAATTTCTTCGGTTCTCGGACTTTACGCCAAAATTGTTTTATGCAAATCTAGTATTCAACAGCGTAAATTAAGAATAACCAAAAACGTAAATTAAGAATTTCAGCTTTGAAAGCACAATTTCGCTGAAGGTAGACCGCTGCATATTAATATCGCGTAATCCAATTTGCATTTTGAAAGGATGCAGTGTCAAGTTTATGTTTTTCGCTTCCGTCAAAGCCATGAATAAATCGGGAGGCAAAGGGCCCTATCCGCGTGGTTCCTTCCTAACCAGTTAGTCGCCGCTAATGAATAAAAAAGAGCATTTTCTTTAACATAGTGACCTTAGTTACACCGTCAGCTGACTCGCACGTTCTAAGTTGTTCCTGCTCCGCGCAGGCGCGTTTCCGCCGAGCTGATGCGGGATGGAACAAGCTCCAACATCTTCCGCAGTAGGCTTCCAACCCTCGCGCGGGGTGCGACTTGGGCCGCGCAACCTCTTACCTACTACGTAACATTACGTAGCAATTCTTGAATGAAAGACGTGTGTAAATAAATCTGTATACATGAAAAATTGTGTAATTTTTTTTGTAAAGGACTTATCATGTAAGCTGTTTTAGGAAAATTAGGTGAGTGTTAGATTAACAACAAAGTTTGGGAGGAGGTTAAGTGTAAGATGCGGTTACGGCCTCAAATCACTTTATACACCCGTGTTGTTAGGCTCTTGTTGGGTTGCCCTCACTAATTATTTGCATAAGCATTATGTTAAGGAGTTTATGTTGTTAAGAATATTAATTAACCAAACTCTTTTACTGTATTTATAAGCATTTCATTGTTGTGATGGTGTGTACGTAACAAAACATGTTTCGTACTATTGTCGAATCGAAATTACCCAGAAATCAACTCAATATTTTTCAGTTTTTATAGGTTCCTACCTATAAAAACTGAAAAATATTGCTGTAGTGTTTTTGGGTAAAAAATACTATAACCTAATAAAATAATAACTTTTGAAACCTCTGCAACGGCTAGATTAATTTACTCGACAAGTATCTAAGGGAAGAGCTGAACTGAAACCGCTCATTTAATGTCGAAAAAGGGAAAAATTACTGGCTTATGTGGTACATAGAGATAAGTACTCCCTCCAGTAATCGAGACTCCTCAGCAGAATGAAGCGACTCGCTGAATGGCCACTTACTCGTGCCGCTAACGACCTGTTAATTTAGGGCCAACTCTGCCCTGATAAGGATAGGGTCGGTAAATAATTAGGGACCTATGAGACCCGTGTTTGCGAAAATACGAAGGTCTCGGGATCTACTTGCCAAAAGTTAGCTGAAATGTCTTCGGTTTGTTATTTGTTAAAGTGACCCAGGCGCTGCCAAGTCCCTTAAAGTATGGGTACCATACTTCTGAGAAGTAATTGGTTATCCCATGAAAAACAGGAAAATACATCGAGTAGCATACCGATCGGTAGGCTCATGATTGTGAATATCTTTCAAGTTTTCCGGAACAATCATATTATCTTGAAATCAATAGACTTCTATGAGTTTCAAAACTTTTCTGTCAATTACTAGTTTATATCCTTGGTTCTAGGTTTTTTTAAAGGATTATTATATTCTATGGTTTTCTATGACATAAAAAAACGCTTATGTCAATTTATAAATATCTGTAATAGCTAGGATAACAAAAATCTTTAGAAAACCGCGGTGGTCAATTAGGAACGTCTACTTATGTAACGTGGGGACCATTATTTTCATGCTACCGGCGACTCTTGTAACTTGCTGCTTCACTCTTATTCCCTCCGGGTGAGATCACCAAGAGAACCAGAGACAATTTTTTTAATGACTATCTTCATTATTCAGAGACCTCTCTACATTACTATGTTTTATTTAGTGTAGAGATAGATCGATGGAAAACACTTTATTATACCACACAAAACAGAAAACAATACAGAAATAAAAACTTCGAATAAAGGTCAGTTATGGGAGTATTTTTCGTAAAAAGCTATCGCGGAATAGACGAATCATTGAAAATACTGTCGAAAAGCGGGCCGCGCTTCCACTCTGCCTACCAATACATTATGATGCTGTTTAGGTCTGGTAAAAAGACATAGGTAAGTTTATTTGAATTCCTCCAGTAGCTACTTACCACCAATGCAAATAATAAAGTGGAAGTAGGTTACCGCCACCGCGCGCACCGAATGAATAACGTTTTCCATCTAATGCCTCAACCTTATTCCCGTTTCCATTTACTATAATAAATTCCTAAACGATTGTTTCTTCAAAAAGATTTTCCATTTTTCTCCGAACCAAAGGTTTCGTCCCCCAGGGGTAAGTGATTATGTTTATTTCCACAAAATGCCCAAGAACGGACGACCGCTATCTGACGGCAAGGAAATAAGTTGCAATGCTAAAATGTACGGTCGAATATGTTTAAGTTTCTACACCTACAAAGTGTCTCGATGAAACATAAGCGTACACATAACTGCTCTGGTATAGAAAGTTCTTAAGTACGAAATCTTGTGTTGTCGTTTTATAAATTCTTATTTTGTTAAGTTTTGAAACGTCGGGCGTCAAAATGCGGTGGCCGCTTTTAAATAAATTCTAAAAGAAGGGAGGGCTTTGCTGTATAAGGGCATACTGTCCCCAACTGCGAAGTTCATTAATCTGGGAGATGTAAATCATAATAAAGCGTCACTTACAACGATTGAGAGCGCGGATGTTGACAAACAGCTTACACAGTCCATAATTGTTTTGATTTTCTCGTTGTTTATTTTTTTTTTAATATTCCATCCCTGCCTACAGCCGGCAGTGATAGATAGATATTTATTCATACAAATCGTTTACATCATTAAGTTAATAGTGCCTTTAAGCCTATATTAGGCTTGTCTTAGCACTGTTCTCACTTAATTTAAAAATAAATTGATAATCTAGGTACTGTAGTTAACGAATGATCTGACAACAATACAAGTTAACCTATATTAATTATTATCCTTGATCTTACATTTAAAAAACTCATTTAAAACACACTCACACTTACCTATTGCATAAAATGTTTGAATGTTTGAGTGCCATTACCAGTGACGAAACCAAAACGCTTGGATAAACATTATTACATAAAATCGAATTGCTCAATTTTATGTTTTCATAGAAGGCTTTTTTTATTAATTCGACATATTTATTGTTGGACATTAAAATGTGGTTGTAATGAAACACCAGCGTCTAGGCTACTTGGATCTTAACAAGATTCAAGATTTTATTAGTAAATAATACATTTACACATTTACAGAATAACATAACTTAATCAAATGGTTTACTGGTAAACATATTCGTTTGTGTCATTTCTTCAACCTCACCTCACCAGTCTATATTGGTCCAGTGTTGGACGCATGGCCTCACCTTGATAAGCACCTTATTAGCTTAAACGCTGGGATTATGGGCATTACCACCTATGAGATAAATATCATGGGCGGTAATGCTCATAATCCCAATGCTGGGCATGCGGGTTGGGGATCGCAGTTTGGTGGATATCCCTTACTACACCCGCGGGAAGAGTTGGGGTGGTGCAAATACTAAGCCGGCACCACACGGCAATGTTTAATTTATTCAGTCTTTTTATATTATTCTATAAAAATTATTTAATAAACAATCTTTGTTCAAATTATTGAATACATCTTAATTTTGATCAGAATCATAATTCATAAATTAAGCTTAGGTTAAGATGTCAAAAAATGCGTCGGTATGCGGAATTATCTTTTTATTTGCGCCTCACAAAACGTTAAAAACTACAATGTGGTAAGGAGAAATAGGCACCTAAAATTGGCTACTGCACAAAACAACGGTCAATGAACTCTTGTAGATCGATTTTGGCAAAGTTTCATGCAACAGATAAATACCTAACTATGCTGTTAAAGCTTACGGTCTCAAAATTATCCACTCGGGGTATTTTCTTTGTATTAAAAATATTAAAACGGGTATTTAACCATACCTACGAGTATTATACACAAGCTCTGCTTACTCGGAGCTAGAAAAAAAAAGCTCAATTCATCCACCTCCCTCCGCTGCGTTTCAGTGACATAACTTCGGAAACACTTTTTAACTAAAAATATACAATTACCCGCAAAATATTGATATATATATTTGAATAGGGTTGTGATGAAGTAAAATATCACGGTTACCCACGTTAATTTTATGAAATTTGTAAGTGATACTAAGAAATATGGCCGTACTCGTATGGGGACGGTGACCTCTAATGGGTTAAGCCGTGTGGATATAGCATAATGTATCTATATTTTTCAGATATTCTGTCGTATTCACAGACACTATGTCTAGCTTTATAATTGTCGATAGACGTTCGTTTGACCACAATCTCACCTGATGGAAAATGACAATCGCTTTCTGTGACGAACGATCTGTATGCGACATGTTATGAAGATTTGTGAATTAATTATTAAGTGGCACCTACCACCACTGGTTGGTATTAGGTTGAAGTTTAACTGTATTAAAACCTTTGTCTCAGTTCGTTTGAAAACTAATGTAGCTGTATACCTAAGTATATATTCAGGCAGATAGCTTTTAGCTTTGATTTTGTATGTGACCCGTTATCTAGTTGTATTGGTGATCGAAGATATCGACGCAACAAAGCAACGCGCGCACGCGCGGGCACGTTTGGGCCTCTTTGCTGAATCTTACAGTTGGCATTGAACGCGTTAAGGGTATAATTAAGTAGCCCTATAAATTAAACCTACTAATACGTTAGCTTGTTCAACTGATTATTTCACTAGCTGCACCGCGGTGTTACCCGACTAAGTTTGTATTTGAATTATTCATTTGATAATTCCATACGAACACTGCTATTTTTCGTGATTAAAGTAAGCTTATGTGTTTATCCAGGATATAAGGTATCTTGGTACTCAATTTTATCCAAAATCGATTGAGCCTTTTGACCGTGAAGAAAGGAAGGAATAACAAACATACGCACATTACTTACACCTCAATAATATTGTTAGTGTGATAATCAACATAGAAAGGAAATTCGATCATCTGATCTGTTTAAGATTTAAGGTACCACTTCCTTATATAACACCTTGTTAATATTTTATGAAGCTACTTGCTGTAGGCCTACGACCTACGACGAGTATCTTCATAAAATATTGTGCGTCAGTTTGTCTGCCGCAGGGATGACCCAATTCTCGATTATTCTCAAAGCAATCTTCATAAGTAACCTAATGGAATCAGGAAGACACTACTGTAACAACAACTCGTATCCCGTCTACCTTCCCGGCTTCGCACGGTTTTAGTACGGATCCCTAACTCTTTTTAAATGATCCCTAACTCTTTTTATGATATAGCCGTTAATATAGCCGTATATGTTCACCGGGTATAGTAATATAGCTTCCCAACGGTGAAATAATTTTTCAAATCGGTCCAGTAGTTTCGGAGCCTATTCATTACAAACAAACATACAAAAAATCAAACATTTCCTCTTTATAATAATTAATATTAGTATAGACAAAGTAAAAAAGTTTTACAAGTTTAAGTTCGATACCTTAAAGACGATCTAGCGATTCTAAATAACTTAGGCTCTAACAAAATAGTTTATGGCAACAATTCTCCGCAGTAATTCACGAGAATTTGGCAACATTAAATAAACACATTTATCCCGGACCGCTGTAAATCATAAGTGAATGGATCGCAGACATTTGTTATCGGCCCCCAACAATCGTTTACAGAGTTTACAATGGGCGCAGTTACAACAACTTTGATCCATTAGCTGGCAGCTAAGCAAGCCTAACCAATTAAAGCCTAGTGGAGATCAAATTGTTAAGGGCAGAGGGGCCAATAGTACCTAAGCTATTTCGATACCAAAGAGTTTCAAGTTTCAAGACTTCATCTAATCTCAGACAATTTATTTATATGAGCAATGCGCATGTAGTAATTTTCAAAAACTCTTAATCTGCGCCTTCGACAAGATAATACGATTAAATGGTTTCGTACGAATTTCGTCATTGATTTTGCTTTCAGTAGGTAAGTAACCTAAAAAACTTCCTCAGTAATTTCGTTTATAAGAATTTTCCCGCTAAACTTTGTAAAGAATTTAACTACAGTTATGGCTAGCTAGCTGTAATAATTTATACGTTTGGTATTAGGTACGTCAAGCAGAGGCTTGACGTCATGAATATATTTTTAAATACCTTTTATATAATTTCAGAAATGTAACCTCTGTTACATTTATGAAATTCCTAAGGTAGACTGGGTAACTTATTGTTCATAATTGTTTTTGTTTAATTAATGTCAGCAAACCCTAGTATATGGTGACCTATTATGGACAAGTGCAGGAATTTCTTTTGTGAGGCAGCTAAGTAGGTATAGTTAAGTCATTTTCGTAAATTACAAAAAAAAAATTAAGTGGTAGCAATACCTTGCTACGCCATAACGTGGGCAGGGCAAACCATCTACAAGTTGGACCAATAATCTGATGAAGGTCGCAACCTACATCAGATTATTGGTCCAACTTGCGCTACCCGCAGGTAGCGCAGTACCAATTGTAGTGGCGTTTTTGAGGCAGGCATTTATGACCAACAGTAGATGTCTTTCAGATGAAATGACGATGATGATAAACGTCGAGCCAGTTGTTTTATTTTAAATCTTTAAACAAGACCAGAGATTAAAAATGGATTTACCCCAATCCCCTCACAAATCAGCCGCGGCCTCATCTGATATATAATTCAAATCCGCATCTGGCCGCGTACCTGTTAGGTTCATGTTACATGATTCTATAATCTTATATGTATTTTATGGATACAACGACAAAACAACTGAATATGGTTCTGATATCGAGATTTTTGGTCGTTCACTATACCTATGCAGCTGTCATCTATGCATTGGCATAGGTGACAGCTGCATAGGCAAAAATGTCCGCTCTAATTTCCATAATGGGGACTGCAATTTCCAAAGTCCCCACCGCGAAGCATGTCAGGTAACATAGGTACCATGTTAATAATGATTATAAAGAAAGATCGAGTAATTTATGTTTTTATTTAACACTTTGAGTGCTGAAAACGCACCGTATGAGTTTTCTACAAGTGACTAACATGCGTAAATCCACACTAGCGCAGTGGCTGAGAAAATACAGATCTTTGGGACTCAGCAGAGCTGTAATATTTTTCGAACGAAACGCAGTCAAAGTGTTAAAATAAAAGCAAACAACAGAGGTAATATTTAAAAATATAACCTCTGTTGTTTCGGATCCATCCATACATAGTATGTAGATACATACATATAGGTATATAATCTGACGGCAGCGGCGAATATTGATGCTATTTGCAATGCTATTTTTTTTGACGACCGATGTGGCGCGGTGGGCAAAGGTCCGCCTGCGACGCAGGAGGTTGCGGGTTCGATACCCGCCTCGGAACAATTGAATGTACGATCTGCAGATATTTGTTCCGGGTGTTCTGGTCGTTTTCCTATGTATAATAAAAAATATCTATCTATGTAATATATAGTATTATGTAAATCAGTTATCTAGTACCCATAACACAAGGCCTTCCTGGAGGACATCGGGTGGTTAGAATAGCAGCCCCCCGACCCGACACGCAAAAAAGGCCCACCGGCGGCCAAGTTGCGGAAACCAGTCCAGAAACAAGTAACAAGTAACAAACCCATAACACAATCTCTGCTTACCATGGGGCTAGATAATGCTGTGTGAATTGTCCAGCATTATTTATTATTATTTCATCAAACAAACAAATTTATTTTTATTTATTTTATTGTTTTTCAGACTTCTTATACCGTCGATGCATATAAATTCGTTGGTAGAATAAGAACGGACAGTGATGAGAGGAATTAAACCGCAGCAGTCGATCGAAAAAACAGAACGGAAATTAAATTTTCCGTTATCAAATGGGATAGACACGTGTCTATTCACGATCAAGGTTTTTACCTTCGAGCTTGTACAAGCTCGAAGGTAAAAACATTCACATTCGATATCTAGTGCGTATGCAATGAATGTCACGCACTCAACCTGAAAATAAATCCTTACAGCCGCTTTTGAGTTGACCCTGATGATTTCAGTCGTTGACTATCTTTACACATTATTAAGCACATATAAGGCACAGCACAGGTATAAAACTTAAGTAAAAAAAATAAGTAACGAATATTTTTTTAAAGATAACGATCGAATCCCGTAATAGGACTTATGCAATTGACTATTACTATAATAGCTTCATGCGGATAATAATAAGCGTCTACTACCAACAACCGCTAACCACGTCGTTAAACCACTAGTGCGAACAAGATTATCTAATTTCTATCTAACCTATTATGTAGGTCCTACCTAATCTAAGCATGTACACCTAAACTAGATAGGTACAACATAACCTAACACATATTGATCGCAAATATCCGAAAGCTCACCTCACATTTCTATCTGGTGACATTGATGTGGGATGCCTTCGTCCCAAGTGACAGGGCCGCGCCCGTAGCATAGTTTTAACGATAATAAACGCTAGCTCGCCAAACGTCAAGGATTACAGCCAAGTAACTGGCTGTCACGGGTTCTGTAAGTTATTCGTGGTAAAATCCACATAAAAGAAGCGGCTCGCTAACCAAGTCTCATTCGCCGAGATATTGGCAACGTAGCAAACCCATGCTATGCTCCTCATATATGTATATAACCTGACCTGATGTAGAGAACATGACCCTGATCAAAGTGAATTTCAATTATTCAGTTGATCGAATCCAATTAACTTCGAACCAATTAGTATTTGATTAGAGAAACATGTCTACCTGCTTTTTGTAAAATCAATTAAACAATTATGTTCGGGTATACGTAAGTTAAAAGCACCTACGCTACGCTTAAACGTTTCTAGAAAATTTTCCCGTGCGACGTTTTTTCCTGTACCGTACGTAGAGAAACGAAGTAAATAGAACAAGTAGGTATATTAATATATTATATAGTGATTAAAACAATTATATTAATTTTAATATTGTGATTTATTAATTTTAATGTTTTTTTTTATTCAGAAAAAAATAATATCTCGGAGTATATCTACTGTATTCGCTAAAGCGAATTTTATTGATAAGTTTCAATAAAATTTGCTTTAGCGAATACATTGATCGTAATAGAGTTATTTGATAAACTAAAGTCTCAGCGATAAGGCCGCCCTTTATACCTTTATTCTAAGTTTTTATCTCTGTATTATTTTCTATTTTATGTGGTGTAATAAAGTGTTATCTATCTATCTATCTAAAGTCCTACTCCGAGATTGATTGATTTTATAATCACAAAATTATTAAAATCTTCCACGGATAATGGAAGCTGCAATCTTTGCAAGCCGCACTCAATGCCTATCAATTACCTGCATGCTATAATCGAATGCACCGTAATAGATTGCCTGTTTTGTGTAACAAAACGGTGCGCTTCGCCGCCGAGGCCGGTAATGGATGGCGCACATCGTCCGATGCCGTGAGCTATGGCCGCCTCAACGAGATACTTGTTCTCGGGTACAAAAGGCCATTATTTGTTTTATTAATGCTTAAACAAAAGATAATGTACAAATATAACAAACAAAACAAAATGCGTATGACACAAGCTCTCTTTTCAGCTTAATAAGAGCTTCAGTCGGATCGGATAGCAAAAGGATTTCGTTAAAATAGTCATCCCTGTCATATCAAGCCCGCAAAACGATCTAGGCTTTTGAGCACATCTCAAAAGCCTAGATCGTTTTGCGGGCTTGTGTTGGAGGAGAATGTGACGCATACCGTGGACAGCAAAACGAACTAACAGATCCATTCTCGACGAACTGAATATCAGAACCATATTGTCGACGACCTGCTATCAACGAGTTCTCAGCTATTTTGGCCATATAGCCAGAAGGCAACCAAACAACCTCAGAAACTAGTGGTAATGGGCAAGATAGAGGGAAAAAGACCAAGAGGACGGTCACCAACCCGCTGGTATGATCAAATTAAGACTCTAACGGGACTCACTTTGCCTGCAGCCCTGAGACAGGCTGAAGACAGAGTGGTGTGGAAGCGGTTCATCAGCGTCACCGTGAAAGCCTTCCAGGACGGGCACGACCTTCAGCAATGAAGACAACGAAGAAGAAGAAGAAGAGTCATTACAAGAAAAGGAACACGGCGATACAGTAGTCCATTAAATAATACCGAATCCCTTTTTTTCAAGAAAGTTAACCCGGCGAGTGTACTTTCGGGTGTGTGATACCCGAGAACTTTTTGACGCATATGTTTAGATCTTACTGTCAGCGCTTGAATCTCGGCTTGGGTACGTCAAGTCTATGACGCAAAACTTCTAAAAAACCCTTTTAGAAGTTTAAATAATCAATCTCACTGTAATTTTAGATAGTTGTATATTGATAATTGTTAGAAAAACTTTAAATACCTGTAACCTGGAAAGAAGTTACAGGTAGAGAAACCTGTAACTTCTTTACAGGTTTCATGATTCATAATTTTAGAGAAAATATGATGTAAATTGGCCTAAATTTCGCCATCATCGCCACAGAGGACGACCTCTGTGGCGCGGTGAGCGATGATGGCCAGCTTAAGACGAAGGGTTTGCTTTCCGCCTCGGGACAATGTTTGTACGATCTGTAGATATTGGTATACATATGTACGAAATAAAGATATATGTAATGTATTGTATTATATGTATATATCAGTTATCTAGTACCCATAACACAGCTTTGCTTATCTTGGGGCTGGATAAAGCTGTTTTAATTATCTAGCATTATTATTTATTTATCTACTTTACGTTGCCTTTGTTCCTTAATAATTTAGTGAATAAAGTTACTTTGGGGCATCCCCTGCTCATACAATAGTTGGTGTAAAAAAAATCTATCCTCATTCACCCCGGGTTAAATACAGCAATGCAGGCTTATTGAAAAGAAAGTCACGTAGCCACCTAGGAACATTGTGATTAGTATTCCCGAAGATTGTGAAACAACTATGAAGTAAGGTAATCCAAGTCTGCAGAATTAAGAATTCAAAGCGGTCCTTTGAACTTGTGCCTGCCATTGTACGACGAGGTTCCGCTTGCACAAAGATGCTGGGCATACGTTGCTTACTGCAGAACGAGGAATGCCTTAACTATTAAGCTAGATAGAACCCGCCATGTCTCTTTTCTTTATTGAGAAAGTTGTTATTTTTATTCACTGCAAAACTTTTGAGTTAATTTAAAGGAGCATGAGTTGCTACATAGTTATTTGTAATAAATAATAATGAAAATCTTCACTTTTCTCTTTCCACTGCGGTCTCATTTAGTTTTTATACGATATCACAGGGCCTTTTTTTTATCGGACTCATATAGTTAATTCATGGTCTTCCTTTTCCTCGCCTTCCTTTTTTTACCTAGTATGATGTTTTTAATGAAGCTATCATGTCGTTTAAAGATGTCGTTCTCACTCTTCTGTTTTGAATGGTGTTTATGAAAAACCTTTTTTTCTTAACTCTTTGCAGCACCCCCTAAGTAGTCAGTAGCCTTCTCCGTCCGGCTAATCCATTTTCCTTTCTTCTTCAGCACCACATTTCAAATGCTTCAATATTTTTTATAGTTGCCCGTAATAATAATAACTCAACCTTTGTTTTGCGATTCTGTTAACTTGTTCTGTGATTTAAGTAATTATAAGTTCAACATATCAGACCACATACATACCTCCAATGCTGGACATAGGCGCGTCCTGAGCCGTTTCCAGCTATATATATAGCTATATAGCACGCCCAGTGACTGCTACATCGTCGTCGGTCCATTGAGTAGGTATATGGTCATTGTAAGATATGAAACTAAAAATCTATTCTATTTCATGTTCATCCCTTCCTGCATTAAATAAACCACTTGTTCTAGTATTCATACGGTTTAAGCCGTATAATTTTATTTAACATTCGTGTCATGTGGGCCGATGTTCAACTGAACCTCCTTCGCGTTCTGGACTCGTTGTGGCGCAGTAATAGCGTAGTTATAGCAAGGATTCAATTTAAACGGCTCTTACTTACCGATTTGCGAAGTGTGAGAGCAGTTTAGGGGTTAACGACAAGTTTATTAACCACTGACCGCCACCAAATCGGTTTATTTCTTTTAAATGCTGCTTTTTAATGTAAACTGACAGTCTTTTCTAAAACATATTCTTTTCTCATCCAAACATGTGAGAATGTTTGTGAAATGAGAACATAATGTAGATTGCTTGATAACAGACTCAATGTTTGCATGAAGATCTGGACCTCGATCAACACATCCGCGATCTGGCCGCGGGTGTACGCGGCTTTTGACCGCTGCTTTACCTCTTAAATCCCCGAAAACATAAAGTTGTCTTATGTCTCTTTCTTGCCTAGTTTATTCACAAAAATCACAATGTTTTTTTTAACTAGAGCATTGTCATCGTTACAATGATCAATCCTGCGGTCAATGTATCCAGTGGTTTCCCCTTCCCGTAAATAATTTTGAATTGAAGTTAATGTGACAAAACCTAACAGAGCTCATTTAAACTAGGTACCAACGTATCTTTTATATTCTATGTAAAAGTAGTTTTAGCGGTAAAAATCTTTACCATATGCCTATAGTTTAAACTGAGTTCATCATCATCATCATCAGCCTATATTAGTCCACTGCTGGACATAGGCCTCCCCCAATGAGCGCCATAGCGCCCTGTCTTCAGCTTGACGCATCCAGCATCTACCTGCAGTCTTTCGCAGGTCGTCATCCCACCTGGTCGGAGGGCGTCCTACACTACGTTTACCGAGTCGTGGTCTCCACTCAAGAACACGTTTGCCCCATCGGCCGTCGGTTCTTCGGGAGATATGGCCGGCCTACTGCCACTTCAGCTTGCTAATTCTTTGAGCTATGTCGATAACCTTGGTTCTCTGTCGGATGTATTCGTTACGAATCCTATCCTTCAGAGAAACTCCGAGCATAGCTCTTTCCATAGCTCGCTGAGCGACTTTGAACTGGTGGACCAGCCCTATCGTGAGTGTCCACGTCTCAGCTCCGTAGGTCATAACGGGTAGGACGCACTGATTGAAAACTTTCGTTTTCAAGCATTGCGGTATGGATGACGTGAAGACTTGACGTAGTTTCCCAAATGCTGCCCAGCCCAGCTGGATCCTCCTTTTGGCCTCCTTCTCGAAACTGTTTTTACCCAACTGCAGAATCTGCCCAAGGTAAGTGTACTCGGAAACAGTTTCGAGAAGGTGACCATGTACGACCACCGGCCTTGGATCAATGTGACCATTGATCATGACTTTGGTTTTATCCAAATTCATGCCAAGACCATCGGGATACATCGGGAGGCAAACTGAGTTAAGTAAAGGGAATTCTATAACAAATTATTTGAATAAAATAACATTACGATGAAAATGTTCTTAAACGCTCAGGCTGCGCGCGGCTCTCTGAATTTACACACATGCCATACGGGCCGGGAGTGGTCCTAATTCAAGCGTTAGCGATTAATTGGTTTCTTAGGATAAAATAAGTATGTTATAAGTAGGCGATAAATAGTAGATCTGTACTAAGAATGCATTTTCGATGGACAGAGGTATAGCTGAAGTAACAATGGACGCTTAAAAGTTTTCAATTAATCATGCGCGTCGTAAATGTTCCATAAAGAAACAAGCAAATTTTGCTCGTTCGAACATGTAACTCACCATCATTATAGGTATCTATTTGACGAATTCATTATGAATGTAAGCGGGTAACTACGAAACTTGTTTGTGTTGTAAGAAAACTAAAAAGATTTGGTGTTGACCCAAAACAATATATATTTGCTATTTATTCTATTTAAAATACGCTTCAGCCCCACTATTACCGTAAACACAGAACAAAGCTTATAGGATCTGGGAAATTCTCTGGTGGGGATTTTGTATCCCACGTGTCCACCAATAGTGTCTCAAATAATTAAATAGAGATAAAAGGTAAATATTTTATTTACTATTTTTTTTTCGAATATTGTACACGCTTATAGTGCTACGATCAATTAGTAGTCACTTATAGTGCGAAGATACCTCCTAGCACTGCGATGCCTAAGGCATTGCAATATAGAAGTATTCACAGCTCGCCCGCACTCCGCCCACCCTAGTGCTATGCCGGTCGAGTATTCGCAGTTTTAACGCTGCACTGTCGCACAGCTTCGAGCATTAACATATTATTAATTAGGGCTGAAAATTGTGAAAATCTATTTACTAGACTCTCAGTTATTAAGTTATTATTTATTTTTCTTACTGCTACTTTCGAGCTTTTTTAATGGTCTATATTTATATGACGTTTTATATTATATATTATATTTATTGGCCGCAGAGGGGTATGTAATCGTTACCTGACTAGCAAGCGCAGAATGCGCTACGACCTTTAAAAAGTATAAGATTGGGTACGTAACTGTTTTTTTTTATATAGGAGTTAGTATTGTAAATAAAAATATAAATCAAGGTATTATAATTGCCCCCAATAATATTAGCTAATTAACATGCCATAACGAACATGCATTTGGCATACCAAACGTATGTTTGATATGGTATGAATCTAGCCAGCTAATAGAATTCATTGAACTCGAATCATGCGCGCGTGTCTTACTACGTCCATGTAGTATTCCTTTCTTGCCTATTTAAGTTAATTAAATGCCTAATATAATAAATGGGCACTGAATCACATAGCTAGAGCTATACGTTCATGTGTCAGTAAATCAAGAAGGACAACATAATTTTCCTGTTTGAAGTTGATAAATCAAAGAAATTAATCAAAAATGTTATAATTGATCGATGTGGAAGATGAATAGACATTAAAAGAACCATCGAGGTTTCGTCAGAGCGATTAAGAACATTTCACTGGTAAATAGACGACAGACGACCTTCTAATATTATTACCTACCACCAGGGAAGTTATTGACACCAAACGTATATTATTTTATAATATCTAGAACATGATGTTACCTACCTAATTTATTACCCCTACCAAACCGTTTCAATTGAAATGCGTGCAATTTTGAACCACACCGACCCCGGCGACCATGCGTAACGTCATTTCAACCCATTTTCCTAGAGTTTATTATTTTTCTATTTAAAGAATACGTGCCAAAACCTACTTTATGTTCAGCGCATAGAGTGCTGTGGGACGGTAACTGTTCACAATGTTACCTACGTGGGTACTCATATTATTACTGTAAAATTAAAATTGCAGACCCGGCGGCGGCGCGCTCTAAATTGGTGGTTTAAGCACAGAGTCCCAGAGCACCACCGTTTAACTCCTAATGGTATAAAATTAAACGCTAAATGAATTTATGTCATTTACATGCACTATCAGAGCGTGTAATCTCTTTCAGGAATCCTTTTCATTTCAGCTTTGCCCCAAATGGGGCATATTATAACGAAATCTCTTTGTTCTTCAGTTATTCTAAAAGGTATTCGAAGGACCGTAAGATTCATCCTTCCACACAACAAGTTGAATAAATAATAGGCTGTTACGGGTGTCTGTTGGAGCTGGCTCGCCGGTCCCGCGGGCGCCTCATACTTTGACTGTAAATTGGGTTACATTGGCTAGGGACTGCCAAGGTCACTTCTGAATTCTGATATTCATGAATTTTTTTCATTTTCTACGAAACGATAGAGTCGTGTTTGCAATCCAATATTAAATTGGTTTTTCGATGACCGACTTTCAATGATAACAGGTAGGTATTTGAATGAAATGAAAGGTCTTTGTTATCTTGCGCTCTTTCTGTGTAGAATCGTCGTAGAAGGCTGAATATTTTTTGAACTTATTTTATAAGATTGAATTATCATTTCAACAAAAACCTACACGGAAGCTGGATACATGCTCCATACTTCTGTTTTTCAGATCAATTACAACTTGCGACTCTTTAAGAGACGAGTGAATATGCATCTTATGGACCATCCTAATACACCATCGCCCACATCATCACTTTCCACCATGTGAGATTGCGGTCAAACGAAGATCTATTGATTATAAAAAATAATAATATTGCGGGTTACTTACTCGTTCGACTATAC
The DNA here is from genome assembly GCA_943735965.1 of Eupithecia abbreviata. NCBI lineage: Eukaryota > Metazoa > Arthropoda > Insecta > Lepidoptera > Geometridae > Eupithecia > Eupithecia abbreviata. The sequence goes on along the minus strand of OX030977.1, from coordinate 6,573,227 downwards.
ATATTTGCCATTTTGAATGATATTTTCACCTTACACATTACTTTATACCCTTGCTTCTGAACATACCTATTTAATCTACCACTCCATCGAACACGTAGGGAGCAGATGAGCGCAGGCTTAGGCGAAACTTGGCCAGTTTGCATTGAGAACCCTCCGCGTAAGAACTCTCCATAGTTCCGAATAATATCAAGTATTCGGGCGCTACTGTTGATGTTGGATTGGCAAACTGGGCATTGAGAGGTTCGGAATAATACTAGAATTAGACAGAAATCTAATTAATTACTCAGTTGAACATTATAGTTATATCTACATAATATGTATATTCACTGACTCTGCATAAACTGCATGTTATGCCCATCATCACGAACACTTTAAAAAAAGTAAGATTAAAATAAATCCTCTTTATTCAAAAAATTAAATATTTTATTTCTTTAGACTTACAAAATAAGCACTTAGATAAGCCATACTTTATACTATAAATTATTATCAAATAAGATTAATTTACTCCACTAGTGGAAGAAGTGAAACAGAAACCACCAGTATGTTCATCTATAGAATGATTATTGAATGGGGGGAGGAAATTATTGAATGTATCTACTACTAATACCAAGATTAAGAAGACCTGGTGTTTTCTGGTGAATAACCAATAACCCTGTAAGTATAGGCTGAATCCGAGGAACTCGAATTCAGATAAATAAATATTAATCTTTCGCAAAGTAACGCGATATTTTCTTTTGATCTTTTGTGTGTATCCAAGTCATAGAGTTCTTGTTCAGAATGCCATAGAACTGTCGGTATTTTTGTGTCTTATTTTCAATATAAATTCAATTCAATTCAATTTATTTATTTAGAATGAACAAAGAAGGGAACTAAAATACAATGGAATACTGGAAAGCGCATAAGTTAAAAACTGTGTCGCACCTCCCAGCGCTCAAATTAAGTCCGATTTAACCAAACAGAAGGCATGGTTTGATAAAAAAATGAAGGATTCTCGCCTACAAGTATCACAGATGAATTACCTACCGCCTACCCTACCGCGTTACCTATAAGAAACAATTGTGAAGATCGCTGAAAAGGAATTAATCTTTTGATTCTACTATACACGTTAATAGGGTACATAAATGGTAGGTATGTACATAAACCAGCAAATAACGGGTATCGCAAATACACGTTAATAGAGAAAGTACACACACGAACATTTCCAGCAATTTTGTCGTTGACTAAACCTTTAATTCAAAATATTATGCAATCACACATAATTTATTTTGTCAGTGTTTCGCTCTTCTGGTCGCCTGAAAGGGTAATACTGAAAATCAGTGTTTTGCTCTTAGAGCAAAGCTTTCCGCTGAGCTATTACCTTTTTGACAGGCTGCACTTGATATAAAGGCACGCACACAATTTTTAAATCTCTACTTTTTAAATTTTTTATACTATTACTTATTGTTTACCATTACTATTGTTACCTTTATATCAAGTGCAGTGTCAAATAAATGCATTATCTATATATCTCATTTTGATATCGATAACTGTAATGTATCGATACCAAAAATGTTTAGTATTATATTATACAATCCACATTATATCATCTAGCCCCAAACAAAGCAGAGCTTGTGTTATGGATGATGACTGATATACTTAATATAATACATTGCATAGGTAAATATTTTTTATTATACGTAGAAAATACCCAGAACAATCTGAACAAATATTTGCAGATCATACTCATTTGTCCCAAGGCGGAAGTCGAACCCGTAACCTCCTGCGTCGCAGGCGGACCTTCGCCCGCGCCACATCTCTCGTCGTAATAAGGACTTGCCCACGGTATTCCAGGTCAAGGGCTCTCTGACCAGCATCGTTGAATTATTTGATAAAGGTCAATTAGTAGGTACCGCTCTTTGTTTTACAATCATACATTTATACTACATCGTATTTTTTTTCGTGTAAGCCCGTGTCATCTTTTCTTCTATAATTAGGTTCGAAGGCCCGTGCGGGCACGGTTTTATTTGCAACTAGCTTCAGCCCACGGCTTTGCTCTCATTATCGGGTTAAAAGTAGCATATATCCGTCCCCGGGATAACTTTTATCTTCATACCAAATTTTAATCAAATCCGATCAGCTGTGTAGGCGTGAAAGCGTAACAGACAGACCTGTAAAAATATTATTATTATAAAAATTTACAGATTTCATTTACATTTTTTATATTAGTGATGACGCGTCAGCCTGGCCAACTGGTGAGTATGAAAGGTGTACCTTTCATACCCACCTACCAGTTGGCCTACCTAACTCAAAATTGACACAGAATATGTATATTTAGTACACTATGTATATTATTAGTTATATGTGAGAACACAAGTGAGATAAAAAAACAGTTTTAAAAGGGGGTTTTGGTTGATTCATAATTAAATTACTTTAGACCTAACATATGGTAAGGCGAGAGCGTATCAGATATGTAGTAGCCGAACATTCGCTTACTCTTAATATCTCATAAAATCTGAAGAAGTCAATATCCAGATAACACGTCGCATAAGTAGCAGAGTCAAGTCCCCGCAGCTCCAATCGGTACTCATCTCGCAATACGGCTGCTTCAGGTCAATTCAGGTGGTAATGAGAAAATAAAAGACCGTATATGACTCGAGAACCACTTGTATTTGGAAGTTTATTTTGAATATTTACCGTAAGAAATACAATAAAAATATTTATTGTTGCCCTTATTACTTAAAATCGGTTGGATAGTATAGCTCCTCAAACGCATTGTTTTTCCCATCGGCTATTGAAATGAAATGAAAGAAAGTGTGCTTTATCGTATTAATTTATCTAGCATAACCACAGAATAACTATAGTGTACTACGTATAACCTACATTACATAGAACTGAGAATAATTTGTTGGAAATGGAAAAAAATGCTGAAATTAAACCTGTTGGCACCATCCTAGAATAATTTATTCGTGTATGGTACAGGTCGCTCTATCAACCTACAAAAAAAATATCTTAAATTTTAGGAAATCTGCCGGGGTTGGCACAATACGTACGAGTTGCGTCCGAGTAGGTATCCGAGTCGACACAGTCCGAGTGAGAGACTCTCATCGTGTCTAGGTGGCTTTAGCAATCATTTTAGTCAACGACCAGGAATGTAGGTACTCATTGTGGCTTGCCGCTCCCATCAGTAAAATTTTAAGCGCTCTTACGCTTGAAAATGTATACACTCTAAAATGTTTGAACATTACTACTAAAAGTACCTAGTACGGTTTCATCAACCCGAATACTCATTACAGCCGCCATGCTTGTTTTGACAATATTTGATGCTGACATTGTGATTGCGCAAAGTGGGAGTGACGCGATAAAATCTCGCTGATGTGTTTGTAAATGTTTAACCAGATGATTTAGCAGGCCGTTATAGCGAGAATAATAACTACGTTTACAGCTATATTCAACATTCATCTTCAGAACAGGATTAACTAGATTTTCCTAAAACTAACAACCAAATAAACATTTAAAAAGTGAACAAAAATAATTTCATCTCTCATTGCGTTAATACCATACCGTAAATACCTGGGTAAAGTGTAGAAAAAACCCATAAAAATAAACCTCCAAGGACGTGTGATTTGTACAAACAAACATTGCCTGATAGATTACATCGAAAACAAGCTTCAATTTTTTTTCTCCGTGAATATCCTTAATAAGAATATTATCCATCGTCGTTCTCTCTCTGTCTGGCTTACTGCGTCTTACTGGTCTGAGTGGCTGTAGGACTGCGTTCATGTGTCATTCATTAGTCGCGATTATGGGAATTTCCAAGGTCATCCGTAAATTTTGTCTTACTATCCAATCCATCGAAAATTCTATAATGTATAACACCTTACCTGACATTTTGTTGACCTGTATCATCAGAATAATTAGAAAAAAACGACAAAGCTTAGAGCGCTATAAATTAATATTTAAAAAATATCTCAGCGTAAACATTGGACAGATAACTGAATTTAGGTTCAATAGATCTCAGTCATAAATGCCTACGTCGATCAAGCGTAACAATGAATTTCTCTAATAGAAAAACTATTTTTCAACCTATTCTTTAAACTTTCTCAGCAATAAATAAAACATTGTAAACAGGCGAAGTACTCGTAATTTAATTCTGAATAATCGCGTCTGAGCCCTAGCCCATTAAGGGCATACCTGGCCCTTTTCAATAGGTTTTCTTTATCTCCGGGCCGACATCCGGACATTATGCTCGGTTACCCGGTTGGGTGCTGGTGGCCCAAGTTTCGTACTGCCCGATAACCGGAGGAAATTATTTTTATCTCAGGATTTTCGTAAGGTCGGCAATGATAAAAGCAATGCTATGTTAAAATAATATTTATTCGTCGAAGAACGCCTCCATCATAATTTTACAAGAATTTAGCCCTTAAATTTCTCAAAGCAAAGTAGCTTAATGGGTTGTAGTTTGGGTATTGACTGTAGGTACCTACGAAATCTGCAAAACATGAATAAATAAATAGCTCAACAATTTGTAAGTAAAATATGACAATAGATAACAGTAAAACCAAGAAACAAAGGTTGTCCCGGAGACCACATAGCAGGCAGGGGCACGCATGAGGCGGTTAATAACGCATTGATCCGGTTGCCGGAGTGAGGTTTACGACACCGATGTAATGTGTAACCCATCCTCGGTCGGATAAAAACTAGTGGGATATTAACAAACCTGTGATTTAGAGAAAGATACACTCTGCTACTACGTCATGTGGTAACATGCCATCAAACAGAAAGTTTGATGACATGTTACATAATGGAAAACCGTCATCACCTATTTACTCTTTGGCATGTTTTAAAAATCTATAAGCCGACTAATACACAACCATTATAATTATAAACCACTACTACACATAACTATAGGACTAATACATAAACATTTATTGCAATATAGTATACAACCTCCCTATTCTAACTTATTTAAGAAGATATGATGAAAGTAAAAGCTTTCAGTGATGGAAATTGTAAGTTCCTACAAATTGTGTAAAATTACGAATGATGCAAAGTAAACGCAAATTTCGAGGCAACGAGAGCAAGCCTCGGGCTAAGCCGGTTTGTTTAATAATCTGCGGTTTACGGCCCAATTTCGCATGAAGGTGAACTCGCGTATTTTTATGAATTCCTTGATTGACTTTGCCTCTAACCTGCCGCTTATTTACGACGCAAATAATTGAAAAGGTATGATGAAAGTATTTTTTTCTTTGAATTTGTTTTGCGTTACTGATTTGGAGATTGGCTGTGTTTGTAATGGAATTCATGGTTTTGGATGTTTAGTAAATATTTTTACGTGATTAAGAAGCGCAAAGAAATCATTGAAATATCTTCTGTGAACCTACCTAACAAGTAAGTAAAACACTCACATTACCTATCAACATTATTTTGTTATTATGCCTTTGCCTGAACTGATTAAGCCCTGAATACCTTAAAGCCCTTTCATGTTTTAATTTGCGTTGTCCAAGATTCCTACGCATCACTCATGTGGTTGTCCCAGAAGGAGTTATTAAACCCAAGGGCCCGAAGGTCCAACATAAATAGGGCTTAGAAATTAAGCGAGTCCGTCGCCATTGTGTACCGAACGCGTGCTCCGATATTTATTGTCGTTGAGCCGCAAATCTGCTTATTGTTTGGGAAAATGTGGTGAGGACGTTATCTTATTGGATAGCCAGGGATAAATGGATGTTGAGTATCCGGTAATGCGCTATCGCTACTGTGGGATTAAGTATCCTTTTGTAACAGTTGACCCGGTGGATTCCTGTTTGATAACAGACGATAATGTTATTGATCAAACATTCCATACGTTTTTGTTCTGTCGTTCTTGGTGCTTTCACAATTTTTACATAAAAGACATCGCCTTTACTGAAACTATTAATGTACCTAATGGCTAATTTAGTAGCAAATGAGGTGAACTGAACTCCAAATACCATCGTGTGTGTTTTTTGTCTATTAAAAACGCTTTCAACAAAAACCACATTAATAAACTGATACCTAAAATTCGCCCATATTACTTTTTACACCAAATATTTTGAGAAAATCTCCCTCGAGAATAAAAACTCCTCTAAATTAGCGAGGGTCACACTTGGTTCCACGCGACAAAGAGTGCACGATATTGCCTACACAATTAACGTGTCGGACAGTGTAAAAGATTGAGAATGAAACCAAAAACGTTACTAACGATGAAACCAAAAAGGTTAGTACTCTACTCTTATGGTATTAGTATTATTTTACTAGTTTCTGCCCGCGGCTTCGCACGCGTTGTCGAAGGAAACGTTTAAAGTAAAGGTTGCAACTGATATATGGGTTATAAAAATGTTAGTGTGATTCTCTGTCAATAAGCATCTAAAATAACTTAGCTCCATATGCCTACGTTGATAGCTTGTCAGTCAGCCAGCAACGCAATGATTTAATAATTAGCAGCACGAGCATTTGCAGGGTAAATTCTACTTCCATTTCGTGCTGATTTCGGAAGGAAGGTAATTGCTAAACCTAGTCATTCGAAAATTTATCGGATCTCTTTGGTCGTATCTGTTTCGGTGATCGCAAATTCTATTTGGACGTGTTTGAGGGAATCAGAAACGTAGGGGCGAAATTCGTTGCCATTCCAGTGAAATATTGGACAATTTCGCCACTGGACGAACATATTCATGTTTGTTCATGCAACTGGGAAAGAAAGCGAATGACCAAATATTATCATATTTCCCTATGTTTTTGAGTAAGATTTGCACTATTATTTACTAAAAGGAAGGCACCTTGACATAACAAACATTTAATTTTTCGTCACATTTCAAAGACCACACCTGGATTGTCTTCAAAATGCGAGAGAAATTCCTTTGATTTAATTTGAAATGGTGTCCCGCTATTTTGACCGCGCGCGCACCAATTCATATATCGTTTTCTTTCAAATTTATAACGAACATTATAGTTTTTCTAGTGTCAACTTAACAAACCACAATTGTTAAGATATTTTTTATCTCCGAGAAGGCAATTCTGGCCAAACTTATAATGGATTACAAAGCAAAGTGCCGAAACTGTGTCCTTATTTTTACACACATATCATACAAAAGACCAAGGGTATTTGAGATCACGTCATTTGTAAATGTGACGTTCTGGTCTTATCAACTGTGGAGCGTAGAAACCATATTTAGTAAAAATAACAACCTCACGTAATGAATCAAGAGAACGCAAATATAATGTAGTTTTCAAGAAATCTTTCATAGTATATAAATTGGCGAAATACAGATTATTATGGACTCAGTTACTCAAGTTTCCTAATAAGTTGAATATGAGTTTCAAAAAGGTTTTGGTATCATTCTGTCTACTCGGCACATACAGAAATACTCTAAATTTTATCGACAAATCAATTTTTTTTTTCTTTCCATGATAAAATGGCAGCCATTTTGTTTTCTTTTGCCTCGAAGCACAGGTGCTTGTACTAATTAAGCTATAGCTACCGATGTAGGGGTCCTAGGAAGACGATAGAGGACTCATTTGATAGCCAATAATGTAGACAATAAAGTAATGATAATATTGTTGCAATTTCTATTTTATAATAGAGGAAAAGGGAATTTATAAGACAAATAAAATCTTTTTTTACCATTTTTTAATTATTCGCTTTTTTATAAAATCTAAACGGTCAAGCTACTTTATTTTTTAAAGTAGCTTGACCGTTTAGTTTCTAAATGATAGTACAGAATGTGTGCTTCAAAATAAGTCTTATATCTTAGCCCTTATTAAGATAGTTTAGAAGTTATGACGAAATAAGACCTAAGAGGGCACAATGGATGATGACTTGACTTGACTTCTTTTATTTGACAATATGGATGATGATTCTCTGTTATTGGCAACTGCATCTGATTGGACACTAAAAATACTCGATAATCCGTATTTTCCACCTATAAGTTGTCGACTCGGATGGACAAATTTTTTACGCTCTTCAATTTGATGTGCATATCGTTCGAGTCTACCGTAGACCGGTACGAAATTATTAATATAGATAACGAAACGATTATTAGACATGGCAGTTATCACCAACAATGTGTTTAATATCATAGAACGAGGTAAAATGCAGTTGAAGTACCTACCTAACGCATCTGGTGCGTCGCGCGCGACCCGTGTGGAAGGTGTTTTTTAAAAGAGATATAAATGTAGGCCGTTTAAGTTTTAAATATTGCATCAGTAATTGCCCTATCTAGTAATAATTTAGATTTTTTATTTTTTCAAAACTTTAAGGACGGGGTTTTGTTTATTTATTTACCTCGGTTCTATGAACGAGTCTGAATTACCCATGAAACTTTGATCTTTACATTTTGTTACACTCTATTCTTAGAAAAGTGTTTGTTACACCCTATACGGTGTAACAAACACTTTTCTAAGAATATATTTAAAGGTGCAAGTCCCATTGGAATCGAATATTTTGGCAAACATTTTCATGAAACGTTCCTCTACCTCAAAGTATTTTTTAATATTATCGTACGCGCTACCTTTTCTAAAACAGTTTCTAAATTCGCAAAGGAGAATAAGCGTTTCTCACTTTCTCTCATTATACCCGCCGTATACCATACATACATAGATACCTATACTCTTATGGATTGTGTGTGGTATGGACGGGGCGCTCGGACGGTCATTTATCAAGAGCATGGGCCTCGCCACCCTTCGTTGCGTTTTCTGGACACTCGACCATGCGAGCGGGTACGTTTGTGGTGCGGAAATGAAGCCTAATCGTCGGGGATACAGTCATTCTAACCACTTTCTTTCAAATTAGGTCTGATTTTACACCATGCACTGTGTGACTAAGTCCTTCAATGCGAAATTGTCAATAACTTACCTTATTTATCGCAGTAACATTACTACTATAGCTAGTACACTTGCTAGTCATTCAGCTCTTGCTAAGGCAGAGCCATTTTGTTACTGGACTTACACGTTTCCTCTTAGATTAAGTTTATTAGTTTCTGTGTAAGTCTTTTAACAAATAAAATTCATTAATTCATTCATATTGTTACTTAATGTGCATAATAGGTAGATGCAAAATGCATCTACCTATTATGAGATCTCTCAATTCACGGGTAGGAATCATGGTCTGAAAACCAGTAGAAAAGCTTTCAATCAACTCACCGAACCAATATTTGTTTCAACATATAACGACAGCAATTAATTAAGTTAAAATAATTATTCAACGGCGCGTAAAGTGAAATGTGTAAAATTACGGGACATAAATTAATTACGCGCAAAATTATATAAGTTTTGACCGCACATGGTCGTTATTTTATGGTCAGTTTTTACTTATTACTAGTAGATACTTTAAACCGAGTGTTGATTGATTGGTGATCATAACAACATTTTATCGAAATATCAACATTCGAATCAACAAACAACCAAACCACGGCTATTTCAACGTGTGTAAAATTACGATCGATGAAAAGTACCTCTGTGGGAACGTTTTTCAACTTAATTACTTACTTTACTTAGCGGTTAGCGGGCGTATAATACGTTTATGCCCTAGAGCGTAGCCTGGAACTAAGAAGTAGGTACTTATTTTTTCTATTTAATTTGTCTGAAATCATCAGCCAGTACCAGACATATTTTGTCCTCTTACATCTCTTACTCTACAAAGAGTCAACTTTTTGGTGTTTTATCAACGAAAAGAAAAAAGAACATACATTTTATTTGAATTTATTTTTGGAAATGGAACTGAAAGCGCCTTCTTGTTGATTGCTGGATGTTTATAGGAAGGGTGATTCTCCCTCCATGGTAGAATGCGTACTTTGCGTTGCGCGTAACAAAGACATCAAAAACAGTTCATAAGTAATAGCGTGAAATATCTTTATGTTTACTAAACATTGAATTAAAGGTGAACGTGTCTTATTTAAATTCATTGAGAATGTCATCAAATGACAATTATAATATGCGAATGGAATAGCAGCTTAGTAGTTACGTACAATGTTAATAGTTACATGCAATATCTATTGCATGTAACTATTTTATTTTTGGTAGTTCGACTGACCATTAAATAGGTATTCATGTCCTAATACTTAGCGATTAGAAATTTTTATGAAAATAGATTTTTATTAATTAAAAACTTGTAATTGATTTTGATATGTTGCTAAACATTTTGTTTTATTTACATACTGAGTCGTATAGAAGACATTAATATTGGAATCAGTAATTTTTGTTTTATTTGCTACTTGCTTCTGCCCGCGGCATTACATGTGTTTTTCTTTTATAAAAAGTAAGACAGATTGAGTTACTGGTATACACTTTTTTTTATACTATACTTCACGTTCTTGTTACATACTATGTGGGCTCGATAAAAATCTAAACTTTTGTTGGACCTCCAAATTACTGAAGTAGACAGATTTACATACATCTCTGTCGGTCAAAACTAACTTTGTCTATGAAATACTTTAGTCTGTCATTCAGTCCTCATTCACTCACAACAATTGGGGAAATTCATAGTCATGCATATACCAAAAATATTAAATATAGTCGTTGAATTCGATAAAGAGGATTAAAGCAAGCTCTGTTCTTTGATCTGCTTCAGATCAATTTAATCCAAAAAAAAAAAAAAAACAATAATGTAACTAAAACTGTTCCGTTGTTTCAAGACTCGGCACGATTCTTTGACTTAGCTATAATATCTAGATGCGCTGTGAATGAAACACATTTTCATCATGAGTGAAAAACAGCGAACATATTTTGAATGAAGGTGGCCGCGACCGGAATTCAGCGGCCGGAATTTCCGTGGTATTCACCGCATGTAGAAAGTTTACCGTGAGTTTGCAAAATACATTTATAAAATGGTTAAAACTTCTTCAAAAAAATACGAGATAAAAAAAGGCTCACTCGTTGATTCGTTTAGCGTTTAAGATAATAATAAATATTTAATAATCATCATCATCAGCCTATAGCAGTCCACTGCTGGACATAGGCCTCCCCCAATGAGCGCCATAGCGCCCTGTCTTCAGCTTGCCGCATCCAGCATCTACCTGCAGTCTTTCGCAGGTCGTCATCCCACCTGGTCGGAGGGCGTCCTACACTACGTTTACCGAGTCGTGGTTTCCACTCAAGAACACGTTTGCCCCATCGGCCGTCGGTTTTTTGCGAGATATGGCCGGCCCACTGCCACTTCAGCTTGCTAATTCTTTGAGCTATGTCGATAACCTTGGTTCTCTGTCGGATGTATTCGTTACGAATCCTATCCTTCAGAGAAACTCCGAGCATAGCTCTTTCCATAGCTCGCTGAGCGACTTTGAACTGGTGGACCAGCCCTATCGTGAGTGTCCACGTCTCAGCTCCGTAGGTCATAACGGGTAGGACGCACTGATTAAAACTTTCGTTTTCAAGCATTGCGGTATGGATGACATTTAATAATGATAATATTGATGATAATATTTAATAATAGGTAGAACAAAACCTGGGTTTACAGGGTTTGCATTCGCATCCTTACTATTTTTATTGAAAAAAAAAGAAAGTGTTGCATATCTTTTTTTCCACCTTTCCACGAGTTTATAACATTACCGAGCTTTTTAATATATTTTTTCTTAAATGATACATGAAAAATATGAAACGTATCAGTATCAACAAAAACATATCAACAGTATCGGTAAATTGTTCACAATTGCTTTTAACTGAGTTTAAACAGGCTGGTTAGCTCAATACGGAATGTTCCCTTTTAGTCAAGTTACTGAGTTACGAGTTGCTCGCACTAAAGTAGCTCTACCCCATGAGCCCGATCCTTCACTTACTCGCATTTCTTGATCATATTATCGATCTCTGAAGCTTTTAGGCCGACGTACTTTACGCTAATTTACAAGTTGCGTGAGTAAAATAGGAAGCGAGATTTCGTCACTGCCTTCGGAACCTACACTTAGACGCTTTTAGCAGATGTTTACCAAGTACCGGGACGAAACGTTTCCTGTGGAGTTTGGAACACACTTTGCCAAAAAGGTTACGAATATACGATAGATGGCTAGGGTAACAAAGATGAAATTATTTCTAAAATTGTATATTTTAGAAATAATTTAATCACTGTGCACAAAAAACAAACGAAAAAAATACCTTTGACAATAGGCAAGTTTTATAAGCAAATTGTAATTTAATGTATAAAATATTACTTGTCTAAGTGCTTATTTTTTAAGCCTAAAGAATAAATGATTTTTGACTTGACTTGTAATGGAAAAAAAATATAAACTATCAATATCTATAAATGTGCAGTTTACGTTAGTTCTTGGTCGATAAACTCAAAAAGCTATTCTCCGAAACTAGAAATCTATGCCCATAGGTGGATCAATTTGTTAAGAACCCACAAGCGTCGTTTATGATGACAGGCTCACTCATAACATCGTTTATAACTAACAGTTTTAGGCGCTTGTTCAAGTGATATTGACTATGTTTGACGTAAATAGATTGCCGGCTAGCATACACAGGAAAATTTTAGTATCTACCAAAATCTTCAGAAAGTTTATATTTCTTAATGCAGGCTTTGAAGCATGCGGAGTTTGTTTATAACAAAAAGCTTATGCATATGTCCAGCAGTGGACGTTTGTAGGTTGGTAACATGACGATGATGATGATGATGATGATGATGATGATGAAGCATATTGGTACCTTCTCTGATAAAAATACTAATTAACATGACTAATAGACTGTCGACACAAAGAATTCAACAAGAATTTTCAAATAGAAACTCTGAACCTTGAAGTTTTTGCTTGACATCACACAATCACAAGCTCCGACATCTCTACCTCGATTCTTAAGCCGCAAATACACATCCCTAAAGCCTATAGCACGCACACTTGCATGCACAACAGTTCAAGGATGTGCCATTTATTGTCATGTGTATAATTGTATTAGATAATGTGTAAATGTCACGCCTGTATCTGACAAGCAAGTAGATCGCAAGCAAATTGATATCCCAGTAGGATACAATATGAGAGACGCGAGGACTACGACGCACGGTACGTGACAGCTACAGGCATGCCACACTGAGGTGACACACATGACCGTGACACTGTGTACACCAGCCATAAACTGATGATGCAAAAACGAAAATTGCATGGCGTTTAACTTGCAAATGAATACATTGTGTGCCAGTTACGTGCATATGCCGTTAACTAGTAATAACTTGTTTCATTCGCCAGCTTTAGAATACTAGCTTCTTCTTATCACAAAGAAAACATAAAAGTTGTGGTGTCCTTTATCCAAATAAGTTTATCTCTTTATCCTATTGGCGAGAGGAGGAGTACTATTAACTGAGCTCCGTAATCTCGATGGAGTTCTCAAATTAGCATTTCAAATCAACCCCCAGAGCCTATCTGACCTTGCTCGCTCGCATTCGACACTTGTTCTTGTGAACGCGTAAAATATTTAGCTCTCAGAATAACATTTTAAAGTACCTTAGTATTTTATATTACTACTAGAAGTACCCCCGCGGATTCGCGCTTATTTTATAGGTTCAAAAAGATTCTAGAACTACCAGGTCTAAGACTCTAGGTAGTCTAGGCTAGAATTTTACACTCATAAGCTTGCAAAATTACAGACTTTTAACACGCTTGTAAAATCCGAATAAAGCGAAGAGTGAAGCATGTGGAGCATCATAAAAACGGAACTCGTACGAAGAAACCGCGAAAGAATACTACTATACGGATCTCGTGAAAGACTGCCGGGGCATCCTTTAGCAGAAAGCAGCAGCAGGATAGAGAACTTAACTTTGAGTTTACGACTACCGCCAGCAAGAGCGGCGCCCCATCGACCGATATCACGAGTCCGAGCGCGAACGCAACAGCAGTTGACACCTTGCTGCGATTTAAATTTTTCCCTCCGGACGATATTGGTAAAATAGTTAAGCTACACATATCTCCAAAAAATTGCACGGATTTATACGGAATATCGTCGAGCCTGCTTTGTACCGTCGTTAAATCTCACAATCAAGTTGTTGCCTACCCATTCATCGCCTGCATCCGGGAGCGGGTGTATCTTGTTACTCTTAAAAGAGTTTAAATATCTCCGTTATATATGTACCTAAAAAAGTCGAAAATGAAGTTCTACCGGCCATTATCCCTAGTAACCCGAGATTAGTTAGAAATTCGAGGTGGGACCTATACCCGAATACCTACGCGTACAGGGCCAGGCGCACAATATCAAACCTAGTGCGAGAGGTGTTTGTGGCTGAGCGCGCGCGAGACTGGCCAGCACGTTGCCTTGCTGAGCTGCAAACTGTTGCTCGATACTACTAAAAAACTTCATTTCTATGGCATACGCGACCCGGCACTTTATGTCGCACCGTACGCAGGTAGTGGTCGGCTTAAGGTCGTTTAAAGTCAGTGGAGCTGGTGATCACTATTGGGGTTTGGCAGGGTTTCTGCCTGTCGAAAACATTGTTTAACTTACTGCTTGAGTCCGTAAAGTTTAAAAGTAGATTTAAAAATAGGGCTCATGGTGAGTTCTTTTTACTCTGTAGTCGAGTCTATGATTTAATTGGTTTAAAAATTAATTTAATATACATTTTCGAATAGAATAGCATTCATTTCGACATAAACATACGCCCTACTATCCTACTATATAATATTATAAACGCGAAACTTTGTGAGGATGTTTGTTGCTCTTTCACGTAAAATCTACTGAATGGATTTTGATGAAACTTCACAATAATATAGCTTACATATCAGAATAACACTAGGGTACAATTCGTAAAGATATATTGTATATTATCCAAAATATATATCACAACGCGGATGAATCCGCGGGGGGAAGCTAGTAAGTACATAAAACAAACAAAACTAAATAGAACATGGAGGTATACAAACTATATTACAAAAAAAGAGTGGGCGTCAGATCGAGTTTCGCCCTCGTGACCCTGTGCCGAAATATGTGTTGGCAGAGCATGTGCTGAGCAATGGACACCCAGCGCTGTTTTTCTTATTTATTCGTGTTTTTTATTAATTAGCTATGTGATACTATTATCTAGAGTCAATATTTAAAATTTATTGCATATTTTGTATCCCTTTTTGACTTGTAACTTGGGTTATATATAAAATTGTATTGTATGCGTAATATTACAACGAAAACAAGAATGGTTAATTAACTAATTATGTAATCTAATCGACCACATTCGTTACCTCTTTTCTTGTTCGTGTGATGTAACTTTTACCACAAAGGTTTAATCGGAGTTAATTTACACACAAAGTCTCTAACAAAACCAAAGTATTAGAAAATTGGTACTAATTTCCTTCCTTTGGATAAACCAAAGTAAAAAACTGAATGAGGAAATTCCTCGCCAGATTTTACAGCGGTATTTAATGAATTTCCTGGATTAAAAGATGAGTACTCCGTAATGAGGTAATTAAGGTACCTTCGTGAACAAATTAATGTTAGGTGCCTACTTCTTTGAAAGGCAATTTTCAACATTCTTGTTCGTGTCAGGGAAATGTAAAGCCCTTTCAATGAGTTTATTTACGAATTTGGCCAACCAATGAATGAATGGAACATATTTCAAGGGTGTAGAATCATAACTGGGTACGTCCATCGAGACTTATTTTGCAGGAAGTAAAAAAATCTTTTTATTTTTATTCCCAACAACAGAATTTAAAAGCGAGTACTCTAGAATCACGGAAATAAAACACTCTTTCTAATTATATTATATTCAAAATACCCGTAAAACAAAAAAATACGATAAATTGTAAAAATCTGTTGGACGTAACCAGTTTTGATCCCAAGCTGTAGATTTATGAAATAGTGGAAACAAGTTAATTTGAAAAAAATATATAAATATGTATATATATATATATATTATAAATTATATATATTTCTTAGTTATTATTTAATTATTATCATAAATATATATTTTAAAGAAAATTAATAGTCTATCTATATATGTATCTTATAGTCATGTGGGATATATTGTGCTTTTTCGTTTCTACCATGTTATTTTGATCTATGGGCCTGTTTAGTCTTTGAGATAGATAATGGCACTGATTTATATTTATTGTAGTAACCCTGCCCGTTCTCTCAAAGAAATAATGTATAAATGACCCTTTACCAATACAGAACAGTGTAAGGCATCGTTGATGGAGTGGAAACCGGTACAAGTCAGCCGGCTCATCAATCAACTGCTTCACCTGAAACCCCGCGCTTGCCGCACATTACGAATACAGTAGCTAAGTGCAAGGCTTGGTTACCGGGTTCCGTGCTAATTTTTGACGAAAAGTACACTTCAGAAATATTGTATATTTATATTGATACGTATCTATACGTTTTTGTAGGGTTTTTTAACTACTTAGTATCCCGAAGGGTCTACCACGAAGTGGGTTTTGACCTCCGATACATTATATCGCGAATCGCCCTTATCTAATCCGATGTGAATAATTAAAGTGAAAGTATATTTTCTTGGTGCGGATTAAATAAGACTACTTGTTGTTAAAGGGAATACTATGAAGGCTTTCCTATATATGTATATACATAGGAACTTTGCTCATACGTAGGAACGAGCTTATCCTGTAAAAAATATCCAGATATAGAATTACGGGATTTATTAAGCCTGATCCGCTCACTAGTTTTTGCATTTCTTACGCAAAAACACACTTAAATTTGTATTAGAAAGGACAATAATATCAGATAAACGTTGTATAAACGGTTGTACAATTTTTATTATTGTAACTCCAAAAATGATTGATATTTGGGAGAATAAATAAATAAATAATATAAATGATGCTGGACAATTCACACAGCATTATCTAGCCCCATGGTAAGCAGAGCTTGTGTTATGGGTACTAGATAACTGATATACATAATACAATATATTACATAGATAGATATTTTTTATTATACATAGAAAACGACCAGAACACCCGGAACAAATATCCGCAGATCGTACACACATTTGTTCCGAGGCGGGAATCGAACCCGCAACCTCATGCGTCGCAGGCGGACCTTCGCCCTCCGCGCATCGGTCGTCAAGAAGGCGGACTTTCGTAAAATAATTCATATTTAGTAAACGAAGGACCAACAATCTCCTTTGAGATTAGAACTATGCGCATAGAACACTTAGGACCAGTATTAAAGGTAAATCATCTGTAACACAGAATAAATTTATTTTATTTTGAATTTTCTAACGTGAATATTATTTCAAGATTTCCTTCGAGTTTTATTTACCAGTATTATGAATAATAAGTACATAAATATTTTAGCAATATTATTTGATTTGCATTTAATTAATATTGCATGGTTTCCTCTGAAATAACGTTGTCATCCAATCCAGGCATTACATTAAAATAAAATAATTTTCTACTTACATAAATAATTTCTATAAACTCTTGAACTCTGTTAGTAATATTATTTGGTCAAATATACATATATAGAATATGCCACCTCATAAAACCAGTTTCTACAACAAATCCTTCTCCATCCAGGCCATAAGGTTGTGGAATGCACTACCAGAGTCCATTAGAAAAACTATATCCTTGCCTGTTTTTAAAGCTCACGCCAAGGAGTTTTTCCTGCCAAAAGAATGAATATTGGTACTTACTATTTATTTATTTATGTATTTATGTAGTGTATTATTTATTTTGGAATGTGTAATATTTAATTTTTGTTTTTTTAGTATTCTTATTTAGATAAAATGTGGTACACCCCCTGCCTTTTCTTAAATTCATATAATTCTTTCCATCCAAAGGTTGCCTGGAAGAGATCGCTTCTAAGCGATAAGGCCGCCCATTGTACCTGTCGCATATAATGTATTTTTGTAATGATCAATTTGATTATTGTTTACAATAAAGAATTTTTGTATTGTATTGTATTTCGATTGTTGATAATTTACGACACTAATCATAATCTAACCTTACACGAACCTAACGTTAAGATTTACTTTTGTGCTACTTGCAAGTTGTACAGTTACATTTATTAGTCCTGCCACATTACGCGTCTAGTCAGTTCGAATAGCCTGTACGTACACAAACGATTTCGGCTGATGTTACGCCTGTTCTGGCGTAAAGCGACCGATAATACGCGACGCATTTTCCGCCAGATATGTACCAACCCTTAAAGTCAAAATATTAACTAGAGTCAAGTAGGACTCTATCATATTCATTGTTTCTTGAATGAACAATTTTGGAAATTCCAAACAGTACATTTTCTACGAAGTCACTTGGGCTTTAATTGCTTATTGACCTATTTTACGCAAAATGTTTTATAAACTGATTGCTTCGGATTTTTAATACTCATTTCTTTGGTGTGTCACTCGCGTACCTATTGGGATGTATCTATATAACTCAAAATCTGAGAAATATAGCTATTTAAATAAATTAAAACAACGGTCCTTGAACGCTGTTCGCAACTAAGACGTCGCATAGTAGTACATAATGATACCGTTCATCGTAGGTGACATACCTACGTGAGGTAAATATCAGAATAAACTAGCGCGACCATGGCGACATGCTGTAAATGCATCAAGCTGAGCTATGGGCCATTTCTCAACTAAATGTTTTAACGTAAACAAAGGTAATAAGTATTTTTAACCGACTTCAAAAAAATCAAAATGGTGGAGTTTCTAGGTGTATCTTTTTTTTATATACTAACATTATGTTCGTCGATTTCTCCGTCAATAGAGAACCGATTTTAAAAGTTCTTTAAAATGTCAACCGCGACTCTTAGGGATTCATGGGTAGTTAATGCCTTCATAGCGGTCCGTTATTCTAACTGCGTCAGGCGGCTGGTCGCTCAAACGAACCGCCTATGCAGCCAAATGCTAGTGCGTAATGAGCCTTATTCCCTAAGGAACTAGTAACAGCTTTTACTCATAAAAAAGTTAATGTACTAATATGAAACTGTATCAAAGTTTCAATGTTAATGCGACTAAATTAGAATGGTTTCTCGTCCGCCTATCCCGCGCTATGCCCCGCCCGCCTAACGCCTAACTGGTCAATCAGTGTTCTCTCAGCGGCGGATTAACTGAACAACTCAATAAAATAATGATAGCTGTTCCTTTGAGGGGTTGAGCTGATTCTGGTTAACATATTCGAATTGAAGCGAATTCGTCATTATTCAATAAGAGTCGGTTAAGTAAAATGTTATTGTTATTACTATTAGTTTCTTACAAAACGTTACACTAGAAATTATACTTTATGGTAGGGTACACATAATACCTACATGTTACGTTGCGGTAAGTCATAGATCATCATCATCATCATCATCATCATCAGCCTATAGCAGTCCACTGCTGGACATAGGCCTCCCCCAATGAGCGCCATAGCGCCCTGTCTTCAGCTTGCCGCATCCAGCATCTACCTGCAGTCTTTCGCAGGTCGTCATCCCACCTGGTCGGAGGGCGTCCTACACTACGTTTACCGAGTCGTGGTCTCCACTCAAGAACACGTTTGCCCCATCGGCCGTCGGTTCTTCGCGAGATATGGCCGGCCCACTGCCACTTCAGCTTGCTAATTCTTTGAGCTATGTCGATAACCTTGGTTCTCTGTCGGATGTATTCGTTACGAATCCTATCCTTCAGAGAAACTCCGAGCATAGCTCTTTCCATAGCTCGCTGAGCGACTTTGAACTGGTGGACCAGCCCTATCGTGAGTGTCCACGTCTCAGCTCCGTAGGTCATAACGGGTAGGACGCACTGATTGAAAACTTTCGTTTTCAAGCATTGCGGTATGGATGACGTGAAGACTTGACGTAGTTTCCCAAATGCTGCCCAGCCCAGTTGGATCCTCCTTTTGGCCTCCTTCTCGAAACTGTTTTTACCCAACTGCAGAATCTGCCCAAGGTAAGTGTACTCGGAAACAGTTTCGAGAAGGTGACCATGTACGACCACCGGCCTTGGATCAATGTGACCATTGATCATGACTTTGGTTTTATCCAAATTCATGCCAAGACCGATACATCGGGAGGCTGAAGCTAGGCC
The DNA here is from genome assembly GCA_943735965.1 of Eupithecia abbreviata. NCBI lineage: Eukaryota > Metazoa > Arthropoda > Insecta > Lepidoptera > Geometridae > Eupithecia > Eupithecia abbreviata. The sequence continues at coordinate 6,553,312 of OX030977.1, read as the reverse complement.
GTCCAGCATCTGGTTCAGTTCCTCAAGCGACTCCGCCATTAAGACTATGTCATCAGCGAATCGCAGGTGTGAGATGTACTCGCCGTTTATATTAATGCCCTTTCCTTTCCAGTCCAGCAACCTAAACATATCTTCCAATGCGCACGTGAACAGTTTCGGGGATATGACATCCCCCTGCCTCACTCCTCTGCGCAATTGGATGGGTTTAGACTGCTGACCCTGTACTTGGACACTCATGGTGGCGGCCTCGTAGAGACAACTCAGCACCTGGATATAACGATAGTCTACTTGGCATCGCTGTAAGGAATCCAGAACAGCCCAGGTTTCGACGGAGTCAAATGCCTTCTCATAGTCCACAAAAGCCAGACACAGGGGCTGATTATACTCTTCGGACTTCTGTATAATCTGCCTCACTGTGTGTATGTGGTCTATGGTGCCATATCCTCCGCGGAACCCAGCCTGTTCCGGTGGCTGGAACTCGTCGAGTCTCCTGGCGAGACGGTTCGTGACCACTCGTGAGAACAGCTTATAGACGTGGCTCAAGAGTGAGATGGGTCTGTAATTCTTAAGAAGGGTTTTATCTCCCTTCTTAAAAAAGAGCACCACCAAACTCCCGCTCCACGCCTTTGGAGTTCTCCCACTGTCAAGGACGGTATTAAAGAGGTTCCGTAGCTCCTGTATTATAGGGGCTCCTCCGGCTTTGAGAAGCTCTGAAGTAATACCGTCCTCGCCGGGGGCTTTTCCATTTTTAAGCTGCCTTAGAGCTAACACGATCTCGTCTTGACTGATTTCAGGCAGTTCGTCGGTATAGTGGCGTGTCAGGGTGGCTCTGGAATCTTGGTTATCTCGTCGGTAACGAGGGGCATGTGCAGCGTATAATCGGCCATAGAAATCCTCTATCTCGGCGGATATCTCCGGCTTTGACAATACGGTCCTCCCGTCGTGCGTTTTAAGCTTTGTCAGGTGGCTCCTGCCAAGCTGCTGAGTGAATACTTTGGACCCTCGGTTTCGCTCTATCGCCTCTTGAATGAGGCGCGTGTTGAAGCTCCGAAGGTCGTGCCGTACCATCTTCGCAATCCGCTTGTTCAGGTCTGACCTCTCTGACAAAGTCGCTTGGGTGGTCTCCCGTCTTTTTGTCATCAGCCCAAGAGTCTCATCCGAGAGTTTGGACTTCTTGCCAGTACGCTGCTTTCGACAGAATTTGATGCCCTCATCCCTCAACGTTTCAACCAGATTGTGTAGGGTCTCGTCAGCGTCATCAGTGGGTTCCAAGGCAACAAATCTATTCCCGAGAAGCTGCTGAAACTTCTCGGTGCCCGCCATGATTTGGATTGGGTCAGGTCGGAGCGTGGACTTCATCAGACGGTAGTCATAGATGACTTGACTTTATTTTTATTACTACCATAATATCTATTTAATAAAAAAAATTAATTTATAGGGGAACTGAAGGAAGTGTTACTTACCTTCGACTATGACAGACGAAATATGACAGTCTTTTACAATAGACTACATATCAAGATCGCTTTATTATTATGCAACATAACGTCCGGCTTTAGAACAACAATAGGAGCGCTTTCAATGGAGTGCAGCACAAGCCGCATGACATATCGTATAATAGCGAAGAAAGCGCCGTAGTAGTCCTACATCCGCTGGACGGCCAGCGGTCGTGTTTCACAGCGAACACAAATATTCGCGCCTCCTTTATGAGCAGCAGCGTGCCTACTGTATCAGAAAGTCAAACGTCGTGGGTGGTCCAAAGAGGAAATTTTGAATTTCAGGAGGTAGTTCTGTTAAATTCTTTATTATGATTCAAATCAAGTTTCATTTTTAGGGTTCCGCACCAAAAGGGTAAAACGGGACCCTATTACTAAGACTCCGCTGTCCGTCCGTCTGTCCGTCCATCTGTCACCAGGTTGTATCTCATGAACCGTGATAGTTAGACTGTTGAAATTTTCACAGATGATGTATTTCTGTTGTAGCTATAATAACAAATTCAAAAGCTATAATTCAATAATCAACATTAAAAAACAGAATACTATAAATATTTAGATATCATACAACAAATGTGATTTTTTTGCTCGTTTTTATAGATAATGGCACTTGGCCGGTTTTATTTTTCTCTTTCGTCTTCTTCAAAAATCCAATGGTATAACTTGGGGGTAAATAAACGCAATCAATACTTAATTAAATTAAGTTTTCTGATCGAGCGAGTTTAAAGCCAAAAGTCGAGGTAGTGCCAAAAATCCAGAAGACCAGAAGGATCAGGACTTCAAAATGTTAGTTTATGTTTTTGAATCAGTAGTGCTGAAAACTCCCCCGATTCCCTAATTTGATAAAAACGCGCCTGAAACCACGCTGTCTCTTTTAACTTGAGCTTTACCACAGCGCCAAAGCAACCATCCGTAAACCGATATAAGGTGAAGTTTGAATTGCAAAACTACACTTCACTCGCTGGCATTTATTCGAGTGGAGCTATCGGCCTCTTTTAGACCACTGGCCACTGCCTATTTAATTTTTACTCTAGTTTCTGCTTTGTGTTCGTGCTGCATTTTTTATTGAAATTCTAATAAAACCGGGTAAAGTTTTATGCAACTTTCGGAGAGTTGTGTATTTGATACGTATTTTGTACTCGTATTTCAGATTGTAGATTCCTATGCAATAGATTTGCCTATTTTTTTATTTGCATCTTTATTATCGGATTGCACGACATTTTTACGGATTTGATTTTTGCAATTTTGAAGCCGTATACTTTTTTTCAACTTTTATCAATACTCGTAGAAGTGGGCAGTACAAGAACAAGCACCAATGTTATTCCCATTTTTTATTCTCTTGCCTAAAAAAACTCAGCAAACCTAAGAGAAAGTATTCTCGGTTTTGCGTTCTCAATTCAAGCATGATGTGAATTTTCCGAAATAAGATTGCTACTTACGCTACTTACGCAAAAAACATTTTCCCTAATGTTGTTGTTTTCGAGGGCTGTTTTTTTTCATTTTAATCAAGCAATTTATAAAAAAACAAATGCAAAACAACTGACAATTATTTGAAAAAACGACTGACGATTATTTAAAAAAATGTTTAGACTAACCACAAACACAAAAAAAAAAATATACTGAAAGAGCAGTAATCTTAGGATTACTGCTCTTTCAGTATATTATTGAAGGATATACCTCCAACCTCGATTTATTTGATTCGAAAGCACAAAGAGTTAAAGCCCTCCTGACAAAGCGCTGGTTTGATGCGTTATCATCTTAACCATAAGTTATTAGGATTCTAGTTATATTCATATCATTTTCGTATCATTTTTCTTTGTAAATTTTGCTTTTTTGTTTTTTTCTATATATTAGTTTCTGTATTGTATAATATATATAGTATAATTTTGGTCATTGTTAGTAGGTACTTGCATATACATATATCATAATATTTTTATTGTCTATTGTCTATTGTTAGTTCTATTTATTTTAATTCAATGTACCTATGTGTAAGTTATAAGACTAAGCTATTTCTTCATTTTCATTTATCCTCTTCAAGCAAGCAATTATTCCTTAGCTACTATATGCGAGGACACATAAATGGTTATAGGTTTTTATTTAAGTTATCTGTTAAGTGTGTAAAACTGTTTGTCTTCTAAATAATACAAAATAAAAAATAAAATAAAATACTGTAATAGTACCACCAATGTAGTTGTAGATCATCGGAGATTAAGGATGGAATTACTTGATCAGAAGCGTATTTATCAAATTTCATAATTGGACAAACAGACGATTTGTCAAAATACAGCTTGACAAATATCAAATTTGGCGAATTGCCGATTTGACGAATATCAGACTTAACCAATGTCGTTCAACCCGTAAAATTTTTGATCTAGCAATAGTTGTCTGATTCCCGCGGCATCAACTGAATCAACAAAATATAATTCGACACCACTACGGGTATTACAAGTGTCGGGGCGATTCCTCCGCAATCGATCATCCGATATTTGTCTCGGGTACTCACTACTTTGCCAGTTCGATTATAACTCAAATACGGTGTCGTAAGAACCAGAATAGAATGGAATCTTGTTGAAATATGGATAAATTGTTCAAAATCAAAAAGAATTGGATGGAAAAGGTTCAAGATCACGTTCAAATTTTGGAACAGAATGTAATTTATTTTTGAAATTATAAAAGTTTGGTAACTTTTATAATTTCGAAAAAAAACTAGATAGGTAGTACATCAAAAATAAAATTTACCTTAGTGGTCCCACTATATGTAACTTATAATTTCAAAATATAAAGGATTTTTATAAATTATCAAAATCATACGCCTAGCATACGTCAAAATAATAGGCGTATGATTTTGATAATTTATAAAAAATCCTTTTTTTTGAACGAAACACTACACACAGAGTGTTGACAGGATAAAAAAAACGTGTATTTTGTTCGGGAGTTCTTATATGTATTAAATAGACTCCTCATGTCTTTCTTATTATTTTATTTTTCGAAGGAAGATTAAAGAGATATTGTCCGTTTAATTACAACTTGTTTCTTCTCTAAAGTTAAGCGAAGGTTGATTCCTCCTAAGCAGGCAAGACTTCCGCCCTCTGAACTGTAATCAGGTGAAATCCAAGCCTTTCCCATAAGATGTAGTAGTTGCAGTGAGGTCAACATAATTTATCAATTATGAATGTAAACATCACCAATAATGTTTGCAAACTCGCCTAAAACTCCGCGATCCCCTACTATCTCGCCGAGCATAAAATCGCTAGCCCATTGTCGGCTTCGACCCAGGCTCTGCGTTATAATATTGTATCTATTCACGCTCGGAATCCCGCGCAAAGCAATGAATTCATTATATAACTACGGATAGAACATTTAGGCGGTATTTTGTGAATAAATAATGTGGAACCCGCCGTTTGTAGAACAACCTGTGTGGTGATTCGTAATTTAGTGGGGTACTTGCCGTTTTCGTAGCGGTTTCATTGTTGAAACTACATAGTTTAATCTTGATAATAATGAAGAAGCTTTGCTTATTCCCACGGCTAAGATCTTCTAAGGACTCTGTTTTTTGTAAAATCCTTGAAGAATTTTCTAAAGAAACCACGACAGGACGTCAAGAGCTTTCAACTATTTTTATATATTTCAGTTCTAAATCCAAGGAGAACATGAGTTTTTTTATAGATAGTAGAATATTGAGAAATATTTATCATAATTTTAATTTGGAAAAAAAGACAATTCACCTTCATAAATTAGCATAAATTAATCGAGGGCACCAAGCTAGCGATAACTGATGGTTGACGAATAGGTTCGATGTGGATATCCGGTCTTTTAATGTTTTGCCCCATTATTAACCATATTGTTGATCGTTCAACCTTCGGCAAAGGTAATTCATTGAGTTCCACCGTTTTGCAATCAGCCTGGCCACTCTACAAACGCTGATACAATCCAGCGGCAACATTATATACTTGATACATTCTAAAGCTGTGCGTCCACCAGCGTTACGGTAGGGATTGGTCCTGTCAATTCCCGGTTCCTGGAATTTCCCGACAGTTCACGACATTTTTGGCTGATTTGAGAATAATAATAATTTGCCATAAACATAATATCTATAATATAAAAATGAATCGCAAAATGTGTTGGTAAGCGCATAACTCAACAACGCCTGGACCAATTTGGCCAAATCTTTTTTTAAAATGTTCGTTGAAGTTCAAGGATGGTTTTTACGGCGAGACATAGAATACTTTTTATCATTTAAACAATTTGACACATAGATTTCCACGGGGGCGAAGCCGCGGGGCGCAGCTAGTTTAGAATATAATAGAATCTTCTCGAGATCGTTTCCGAATACACCTACCTCGGACAGATTAAAATTTGACAGATGATGATTCCTTTTTCCATTAACAAGGAATCAATATGTTTCTGGTTTCACTTTTCTGCTAGTAATGGAATATAATTGTAAATTATCTCAGTTATCTAATTATGAAAATTGTTTGATATTTTCACCAGAGCCTAGTTTGTTATCTAAGAAGGTTGGCTTAGGACCCCCTTACACCCCATATTTAGGCGAGATAAAAACACGTCTGAGTGCTTACACTCAGACGTGTTTTTTTTAAACGTTCGGGATTCAATAAATGATAAAAATATTGGAGCGTGTTTGGAAAGTGGCAGACAGGCGGCCGCAGAGTAGCGGCATGCTTTGCCCTTTTGAGTTGTAGTAGCAAATATCCAACATTCAATATCAAACTCATTAGATTACAAGTTCTTGCCATTAAAACAAATAAAAATTCGGTTATTGAAACTGTTTTATTCACCTAGTAAATTACAAAATAGACCATGAAAAGATAGAATACAGACGGTCTAATAAGTAATAGTAGATACGTGTACAAATGTACACCATATACATACGTAGAATTCTGGCATCGGTGTTGGCCCGTCCTAATTCAATACGTGACCGCGCTTCCGCCGCGCCTGTACGTACTGTAGTTGACTAGAAAAGAACAAACAATGATTGTGCTTCGTTGCCAGTAAACACATTTCCGATTTTAAATTGAAACATAGCACGAACTTTGTGCTTGAAGATTTTTGCTGCTAAGCAATAAAAATTTCGATTTTTCAGAGAACTTAAAGTTGTTAGCTTAAGTTTCACCATTTATGACATAGGCATTGGCATAAGGTTCACCATATATGTCCCCTAGGGTGGGAAAAAATATTAACGACCTGTCCCCCTTTTTGCATCTAAGGTGGCCAAATGAAACTTTTATTAATTGAAAAGGTTCTATCTGTCCCCCTGTAAGTCTGGGTGAGAAAGATCGAAAAATCTTTTGCTTTTTTACCGAATTCAAAAAAGTTCTCAATACAGTAGTTTTTTTTTAGTTTGTTACTTCAGAACTTTCGACAGGGTGAACCCATTTGAATGATTATTTTTTTATTTGAAAGCTGGTGCTTCCTGTGTGGTCCCATTTCATCAGAAGTCTTAAATTCTTATTGTTTACTTAGTACATACAGTTTTAGTTTCTGTTGATTAATTAATATTTTTGTTTGGTTCCTCACTATATTAGGCCACCTTGCGCACCACGGTCTCCACGGAAGACCAGCGCTATGGTACGATTTGCTCTACCATAGCACATGCTGAGTGGAGACCGAGTTTTGTCAGTCTCTGTCGTCTGTTAATCTAAGTTTAGTTTATAAGAGTCTCTGTTCTGTTCTGACAAAATAAAAATCTTTTTACTTTTTTACTTTTTAAATTTGCATAAGTGCCTATGTGCGCGACAAATGTACGAATAACTCAATATCGCGCCAACCGATTTTGCTATTCCCTTTTTAAAACTAAGTTTAAAACCCATTTTCATTATTTAGGAATTTGAAGTCGGTTTATAGTTTTTTAAAACACGCCAAATTACTGAGTTCAACTGTTATTGATATCAGAACAATAACTTTCTTAACTAAAGTCAGTTTTGTGTTGCCAACTGTTATTGTCAAGTCTTCGTCTCGACACGTACTAATGGATAGATTTAGAAGTCACCTTTGATTAGCCAGGTGTTGGCTTTGCATTTAAATTGAGTAATTATCACGTATTACGACAGTTACAACCTTTGAAGTAGATGTAATGCTCAGTGCGTGACGTTGACATTGATGGCGTGAACAATATTGTTTGCGCTTTACACACAAACACATCTAACGTTCGGTTGTATAAGCCCTACAATTTATAATCTTGTTGATAAATTTTATTTACCCTGGTAAGTCACCACTTCTTCGCGTTCATTATATAAAATGATGTTCCTAATCGTAGTCGAATTTCGGCACGCGAGGGCCAATACTAGGACACTACCTACTACTAGCCATGTGTCAAACAATATTATTTTATTATTTAATAGTTTTTTGTAGGAAGCAAAAATGTTGAAAATCTGTAGAATATGTACGTGTGTACTACATATGTACATACATATGTATATTTTAAAATGTGTATTGTACAATAATATCTTCTATCTTCCCTTAAAAACAAAAATAGGTAACAGTTGTCTAATATCTCTAGATTGATCTCAGTCGGAGCGTGTAGCTGTTGGCAATACCTACTCAATCAATTAGCCGGCCATTGCACCTCAGTCCATTGTATGTGCACACAGAGCCACATATTGGATAGACGGGGACCAGTCTATTTATTTATTTACATAGTTTAGAGCAGAAATTTAACAAAAGTACCTATACATAAGGTGGTCATAATTCCGATGTCATTATCTACCGCACAAGACTCCAAATCTTGTTACAAATAAAATAAATGGTCGTTCTATAAATGAACTAAACTAGATAATAAATCCAATTACAGAGAAAACTACAGCAAGAAGTATAATAAATAAACTAAAATATATATAATGTATGACATTAAAATGATTTTAGAATCTTAAAAATACCTTTATTAACGGATATGATAAAAACTAGACAATTTCGATCAAAGCTCTAATGGGCTTCCAAATTAAAGCCGAGCAATATTGTTATGACAAACGTCGTTTGTTTCATGAATTCTGTATACTCGTTCCAGTTTAAGCGAATCAAACTTCACCATGATTAGGCCACCATGTGAATGCGCTATCAGAATAGTTAGATAGTTTAAATGAAGTTTCTAAAGAGCTGGTTTGTGCAGCGCTATCTGGGTAAGTAAACGTGCACCTCAGTACGTGCTCACTCGCCATCAGGTCACATTATGTCCTTCGGGAACTAATTACAAGCTCAAGCACATCCTCAACTATCTTTATCGAGTTTTATGTAATTCACTTATAGAACTTGTACCAACTTGTCTATTTCATTAAGAACCGTCTTAACTAGCTCTTATTTTAACTTCGGGGAAAGAGGAAACTAACTGCTCTAAAAATAGTACAAACAGACGGTTTTCGAAGTTAACTTTGGTATGAAAATCCAGGCATTATTGATAAACGTTTGACTCACTAAATTATTTGACACGTTTTATGTAATAGCTTTCTCATGTGAAAATATTAATTGGTAAGCGGCTTTCGAACGATTGTGTCTTGGGTTTAATAGGGTAAAAATCTGGTTATTTGGTTATTAACACAACCCTGTTCAAATAAGCAGCTTTTTGCCCTCTTTTCTTCTTTAATAAAATTAACGGAACTAACCAATTGGTAGGTTCTTAACCAATGTTTTTTATTGGGTGAACTGAATCAGGATAATTTTGATTTTTTATTTAATATTTTCACAGTTTTACGTTTCAGTTTTTCGGTACAAAATACGAATTCCTCAGAAATAAATTGTTTTGTTTTAATAAGTCCATCTGAGATCTTTCTCTATACCTTAATAAATGAATGATTAAAATCGGTTCAAAATAGACGAAATCGTCGAGCACACTCGTATATAAAACTTACAGCCTCTTCTTTTTTGAAGTTATCGGTATGAAATAAGGATGTTTTAGCACAAAGTTGTTAATCTTTAACGTTTATTTTATTAATCATAATAAGGAAACTATAATAAATAAATAAATAAATATAAATAATGCTGGACAATTCACACAGCATTATCTAGCCCCATGGTAAGCAGAGCTTGTGTTATGGGTACTAGATAACTGATATACATAATACAATACATTACATAGATAGATATTTTTTATTATACATAGAAAACGACCAGAACACCCGGAACAATTATCTGCAGATCGTACACACAATTGTTCCGAGGCGGGAATCGAACCCACAACCTCCTGCGTCGCAGGCGGACCTTCGCCCACCGCGCCACATCGGTCGTCAAAATAATGTTTTTTTACAGTCGTTTCTAAACACTATGATAGTTGGCTGGAACAAAGCGAAGCATTCGGGCAATGTTCACCAAATTAGATTTGAATACACTGTGTTCCTATTTCCATAGAACAAGTGGTACCTTGTTGAAATTGGTTTATGTTTCACCTAGAGGATTATCTTCTTGCCTTTAAGGTACCGTCATGAGAAATCCAATCGACCACTCTTAATGCCTCTCATTCCGTATTGTATTATTAGTCTAATTTGTCTCTTGTACACTTCCTCTATCTATTCCATCGCCACTCCTGTAAACCTAAGATTTGCTGGAAGAAAACTCTAGCTCAGGGTTAAGCTCGCCTATGTATGTACATATCTATTTATATTTTTATATTTTATATTTTTTTTTATATTTATTTAAAGGAAAACCAGAAGCTTATATATAACACAATAAAAAGTTCATAAATACTAGAAAGCTTATTGAAGGTTTTCACGGATAAATAACAGAATAATATAAGAAGAGACTGTGAAAATAAAGTGAATTGGTACATAAAGCATCTATAAAGTTAAATTAGATAATTATCTTTAGGTTACAAAATTAACAATCATGTTTACTCAAAAAACTTATCACCAACATTATCATTATTGGTGCCAAAAAATTCTCTGCTGAGCCGCCGCCTGGCCGTGCTAACACTTGTATTTATATAAGTTATTTTTAAGTTTTGTATGTGTACAATAAAGAATTAAAGAATGCCATTGACCCTAAAACAGGTTGAAATGTCAAGTTAAGAATATTCCTCAAATGGCGCAACCTATATATCTATGTATGTTATTGACGATTCAATATTGGTTTTTATTCCTTTGGCTGAACATCAGTTTTGGATATCGGAAACTCGACTTTAACTGAACGATGGATAACCCTAGATAGATAAAACACACTTTATTATACCACTAAAACAGGAAAATAACAATAAATATAAATACTTATTTCCATATATGGGAATACAGTTGCAGTTTTTTTTTATAAATGCTTTCATTCGTAATAGCTTCCCAGATACTCTAAAAAATAATAAAATGCCTAAAATCTCGCCCACAATCTTGTTAAAAGCTTTTGAATGGAAATATTTTGTCTCAAGAAAAATAATTTTAAGAGAATTAACTTTAAGGTTTCGGCTTTGATGTTGCTACAGAGTTGAGCGATTCTGAAAATGTAAAATGAAGGTATAGATCCCATAATATGTTTTCTTTTTGAGTAATTTTACAAAATTTCATATATTGCCATATTTTTGGTGTAACATTAATTATTATACAAGATAAAAAAGCTTTTCTTTCGTTGTTTTATGAGGGTTACAAAATACTCTCCATGTGATCCTCATGTGGTGCCACGAACTCTCTTGCCAGGTTTGTAAGGCTTCCGGGTCCATAATGTTCATAACTTGTCTTTCAAACAAAAATATGTGTAGGAAGTATTTCTGTAATAAAACGAACACCACCGAAACTACGACTAAAAGCAACATCGCATTTATGTTCATAATCGAATTTGTCACGAAGTAAAGCCGACGAAAATTTGTGTTGACTCGCTCCGTAATGATAAAAACATACTCGTGTCCTGACTAATTCCATTTGTTTACACGCGTTGGCCAAAACTAAAATATTCTGACAGAAAGGCAATCTGTTTAAAGCCCGTGAATTTACATCAAAAATATCAGTTATCTAGTAAGTCTTCTTCGTTCTCAGCTTCACGGCTTTTGTGAGCTGTAAAAATTTATTTAGGGACAAAACTGAAAAAAAGTGGGTTCAAAGCTAAACAAGAAGTGGGGTAAGATATTTTGGGTTAGAATAATTCATTTTTAAAATGATTTTGTAGTTTTCAAAATTAAAACATTATACCTCTTAACCGACCCTTGGTAAATAAAAATCAAAATGTTTTTTAGTTTTCAATTATTTACCGACTCTCCAACGTGTTGTCGATGTCGCGTGGGTATTATTATGATCGATACAGTTTTTCCCAGCTAATTTCTAATTCGATCGAACTATAATTTCTACCTGTGAAGTTTGTATTCACTCAAAGCATCTGTGTGTTTATGTTACCACTAGTCATAAGATCGATACTTTCTTATTTCCACACGAATTTTATCGTAGTATAAGCTTAAGTAAGGTGCTTGTATTAATCTTTACTAAACAACAGCAACGGCCGATCCGTTGCTGTTGTTTAGTAAAGATTAATACACTGAAACTAGTTCGTAGCATGGAGTTTGCGACCTGGAATAACTTCTAAAATCGTAATTGATTGAATCCGTCTGCAAAAGCTACGAAAGTTATATGAAGATGCTCGTAAGTGTAATCTAGTTATTACAAGGTTGCCACAAATCGATAGCAACCAATAGTATCGCGTGACGTTGCTACTGGGAACCGAAAACATAATTAAGAGTGTGGCAAGAGTTGGCAAGTTTCGGGAACTCTGGCAAGTTTAATCGAATTAGGAAGAAGCGGGGATTAGCTGTTGGTGGCCTCTCCCTAAACTTGATAACAATCAGCTATACGAGCTAAAGATAAACAAGACACCGACATTACCTGCCCAAGTACCTACTTAACCGCTTCTACTAACCACGCATTTCTTCAACAATCTGCCCGGAAATAATTTGTTTTCAAGTTTATCGAATGTTTCGTTATACCTACCTGAAAATTTATGAATAAAAGAATATTTCATTACAAACGTGATATCCATTCACTAATATATAAAGAGCTTACCGTCTGACAATAAGAACAATTTGTAGGTAAATCCAGCCAAATTTAGCAGAGACTTTATTATCTGAGTGGCACGGTCCAGCGGGACAGAACTTTGCCCATCCACCAAGAGCTCCAAATCTTGATCAGCTGTTTTTAACAATTTTCAGGATAAGTCAAGAAACGAGAACAACTTGTGGAATAATAAATTGAGTAAGTTTGGAAGAAATACGTTTAGGTGGTGGTATACGCATTGTTTTGTTACTCGTCGGTGGTAGAACATGAGTATCATTGTTTGTAGGATAATATAAAGTATGTTCATCACCAATTCATGACGTGGTGCTTACCGTACCTATCTACTCCGATTCTAAAACCTGTATATTTTTGCATACAAAGGCATTGGTTTGTCTATGACATTGGTTTGGCCAATATCGTTACATTGGCCAAACCAATGCCATAGAGCAAAGCACATAAGCTCACAATGATTTTTGGTTTAGAAGCATTCCTTCATCATTTAATTGGTAAGTTAAGTGAGATTATGCGTTGTTGAAGTTTGTGTTTTAGTGATAACCTTGCTGTTACCTTGTTTTTTTTTATCAGTTTTTGATTTTTAAATAAAATATATTAGTTGACATAAATTATTTTGGTTTCTAAATCGGAGTAAAGGTACTATCCTGGAATGGTATACCTTACCAGTATTGTACCTAGTTATGCTATAAGCTATTAAGCATTTTTGGGTCTTAATCCTTCGCATGAAAAACCATCCTACAAACTAAACTTGCAACGAAAAAGCCAATCGAGTATATTAGTACATTTCTACAAATTTCTACGCGTATTATGTTATTTTCTACGTTGAGAAGTTGACCTAAAAGGTTTAGGGCCTCAGGGAATATTCCTCCAAAAATTATCTCGTTTTTGCCGGATTCAACCCACCGTAAAAATTGTAGAGCTCTGCGTAAAACAAAGATCTGTTTGTATCCAGCCAGAGTTGTAAGAGCATATGAAATATTTTTGGGGTTTCGGTTGGTACCTAAACATATTTTGTGAGATGATAAGTTTTGCGGGACGACACGCCACGTATACGTTTTGTATTGCAGAACGTTAAAAAACTAGAATGCCAGTTGTCCCCGTGCATGTGTCAAAGGTTGATTAGTTAAGTTTTTGCCAGATTGGGATTAAACTGGCTAATTATAAAACCTATTGAAAATATAATTTATCTTCGAACACAATACTATAGTATTTTGTAAAACATAATTCTCATAAACTAAATTCGCAAAATTTTATCGAATGAATTGTTATTGAATACATTTTTGCATACATCACTTATTGGCTGATAAACAATAATCCTGCTGACCAAAACATTACTTTTGCCGATCGAACAGCAATTTATTATCTGATCAATAATAATTAAGTTGCCGACCAAGTTTTGCTAGTAGTTTTTATTTTACAGCCGACCAACACTGATTATTCCGGCTGGCCAAATATCTATTTATGTATCTATATTCTGTTCTATAATATAAAACAAAGTACAACTCGTTATTCGAACACTTATAACTTGAGAACGGCTGGACCGATGTCATGGTTTTTGGTATGTTGTATTTGTTGTATCTCCGTTAAAAACATTGGAAAATTTACGAACAAATAAAGAATAAACATTTTCCCTTACAAAATATTCATAGGTTTCGTAACTGTCAAGCATTCACCGTTACTGCACTGGCAGCGGTACGAAGTTAACTAACCAAACGTTCAAATAAATACCTACCAATAAATTCACTTCCTTTTGATAATAAAGAAATTTACAACTAGAAACAATGAACAAATGAGAACTTGTATTTACAATTGAACCAGTTAAGCTTAACTGGTTGCAAACAATCAGAGGTCAACTGATACTAAATAATCATACCAATCGGAAGCGTTTTCAAGACGCAGACTGCATAAATAAAACAAAAGGCTGATTTCTAAAATTTTGCTTTAAAATAAATTTAAACTTCTCGGATTTTTTTGCAGAAGCGATTATTTATTTAAAGATACCGACTTCAACTTTGTGATGTTTAGCAGCGAACAGTGGACATAGAACGTCGTGAAAGTGGAAAACTGAACAAAATTAACGTTTCTCACCTCAACCGCCTGACCCCGCAGCAACTTTGTCAAAGTTCAATCGCCATCGCCACCCACGTTGACGTTAATCCAACATTTTGTCTGTTCCTCCGAGTTGTCCTAAGCCGGCGTAATTCCTTGTAAATATTATGAGCGGCTATAATCTCAGGCTTACACGTCCAGAAGACTCGTCAATCGTGGTCTAATCGCACTATTACTAAATCAATAGAGGACACTCCCTATTGGATCATTGCCTGTGGTAAGCTGATTAATTTCGCACCGTCTTTTGTACTTTGTTTGATCGCAGGTCTTATACTATCCGAACAAACTGTGATGAAAACTCAAAAATCAAATCATGGTAAATATCCCTTTTTTCACGTTATAAATGTGTATACTTTAGTGCTGATAACTATGATAGTTTCAAAAGTTTTAACTGTTTTATGTACGTAAGTGATAGGTCACCTATCACTTTGTTTAATGCTTTTGACATTTTGTTCTTGTATTGCATCCAGGCCAGGATGTCATCATTTATTGCAAACAACAACGTGCCCACATGACCCTTGCGCGCCATACTTTGCCAGAAGTAGTAAAATAAAAGAATTTAATAATTTAATTCGTTATCGAAATTCGATTCATCAAGAAATCACAAGCACATTTTTAGAGTGTCTTTATAAATCGCTCTGAAGTTTTAGGTAGGTTTAATCAATCATGCATTAATCCAATATTTGTCAATGGACTGGCCTCCCATCAGCCTTTATTGGAGGTTATTGATGATAGGTTGTCGTCGTAGCCTGTGTTTGCAATGTCGGGTAATTAGGCTCATGAGTTGTTTGAACGATTTGGATTCTGCCAGCAAAATGGCGTGAGTGGCAGGAAGCGGTGATTTGTATGTAGTGAATTGACGAGATTTTGGAACTAAATTAATGATAACCAGTGTATAATAATAATTTTCAGTGACATGTACCTATGTTTATTAAAGTTACTTTTTATACACTTATAAGGACTTGTTGTTGATAGCAGATTCAGATGGAACTACCACTTCGACCTCATTTGAAATAAGCTACGGCCCATCCTGGCAGAGTCTTCTCGTCGTATCTTAAAGTTTAAAATACCACAAAAAGTCCTGTTGTCTATGCATAACGCGGACTCAATTATATCTTATAGAATCACAAGTTACGGGAAGAACATTCCAACCATACTTAGATAAAATTTTCCACCCACAATTAAGTCATAACTGACAAGATCGAATACCTTTGATAGGTGGAGGAAACAGGCGTACACCGGCGTTCTGCGACTTGTGTAGTATTGGACAGTATGCTTGAGTGCTAAAATTGCGCTTTTTGTCGATAGTCCGGGTCAAAACCCGAATTGTGCGTCATGTAGGTTAAGGTATTTTTGTAGCATAGATTCAAGCAAAGTGTGCAGGCAGCACTTTTGCATAGTTGTGGCAAGAGAAATATGCCGGTAGTTCCCCTTGTCCGATATGTTTCCTGTCCTTATTTCAGTTCCCAGAATGGTAAAATGAAAAAAAAATGCTTTTCTAGGAGCTTGATTTCAAGCATACGTCGGATTTGATTTTTGTGGAACTTAGTTTAAACCAATTCCACAAAAATCATTATCAATTCTCTTCAAAGATAAAAACTTATTTTACAACGTACCAGACTCAAGAGATTCGACGAAATTTCAGAAGACGCACTTAGCCCCAACCCGGGAATAAATTGTTCAAGTAGGAAATGAAATGTCACTGAATTTCTCAACGTCGCAAATACAAGGATAATGGTATAGAGCCATCGAGATTTTAATTCTATGCCAGAGAATTTGGGGAACATAGCATTCGCAGTTTAACTAAAATGTTTAGTTCTTATGTTATTGTTTTAGTTCTTGTAACTGAAGCTACCATGTTCGAATATTGGATTACTACTGAAATGGTATATAAATAAATAAAATAAATAAATAATGCTGGACAATTCACACAGCATTATCTAGCCCCATGGTAAGCAGAGCTTGTGTTATGGGTACTAGATAACTGATATACATAATACAATACATTACATAGATGGATATTTTTTACTATACATAGAAAACGACCAGAACACCCGGAACAAATATCTGCAGATCGTACACACAATTGTTCCGAGGCGGGAATTGAACCCGCAACCTCCTGCGTCGCAGGTGGACCTTCGCCCACCGCGCCACATCGGTCGTCCCACTAGTTTACACATAAGCTCGTAGCATGAAATTGAAGGAGGTAAATAATGCATGATACCTACTTAAATGATGTCAAAGTATAGGGAATTATAATATTTTTTAACGAATAAGACGGAAGTGTTTTTTTCTAAAACACTTGAATGTTTAGTTACCCGAGCAGATCAGGTTTGCCTTAATATAGCTTTCTGAACTTACCAGTACCAGTTTATTCAGTGGGAGTAACTGAATCTGTGGATGCAGTGACTAGATGTGTGCAGAGAGATGTTTGTTCGGCGCAATCTAAGATGTGCTCTCATGATCCGACACGTCTCAGCTCAGCTCCCAAGCTCCACGTTGCATTACAAACTTTGATTGATATTTTCGAACGTAGAACTCCATCTTGTTATTTCGTGATCTATGGGGCTGCCAAGACAGAATATTAATTATTAGATCACTAGTTTAGCTCACGTTGAACTTGGATACAATACATGCATCGGTATAACCTAATACCTTTTTATGAAATAATATTAGAATTGGACCAGTTAAGTTTCGGTTAATATCACAAACTTAACTAAAAGTTAATTACATGTAATGTAATTTTTTATATATATATTATTTTAATTTATTAAGTTTGTTAGAGAGATTTCATCCTTATTATTGACCCTAACGATCTATGCAATAAAAGTACAGGGTGTAATTTTTACAGATTTTAGTCGGTTCGATTCCCGGGTGTGGCAAGCGAATTTTCGAAAACCTTTGAATGCAGTTTTCTTTCTTTTCAAAATTAAAGGAATGTTTTCTTAGAGTACAATTTTCTATCTATAGTATTAAGAGTACTTTCCCTCCAGGTGGCATTACAAAATTCCACCCTGTATACATACTTTGTTGTAGTTTAAATATGTAGATAAAGTTGTAAATGGTAAATTTCGTATAGCTTTGTGGCTGTTTTGCAATGTTGAAATTAAAAACCATCAACTATGCACTCTCACTTATATTGTGATGATAGAAATGGCAGACAGGAAGAAAATAAACATCAATATTAACATTGAGTGAAGACGCTCGCAGAGTAAAAGAAGTCACGCCAATGTAACTATCGCCCTGGATTCAGTCGCCCGTGGAGTTGAACTCCGAGCACGTAAATTCCAATCAACGATTGACAGAAAATACGGGGCCGATAAAATCGACGTATACGGTACATTTTAAGCATGACTTCCCGTTACTTACAAATTCAGCAAACACCGCTAGGTACCGCATTGCACGCATTCAGAAAATCCTCTAAAGTGTGCGTGCTTTTAGAATAAAGCCTCACGTAATAAGAAAACGACAATGCAATGTTTATAAATCACCACTGTCTTTGTTTCAGAGTCCCGCCGGCGGCCATTAATCAAACGTTTAAAAAACCGCGACTACAAGCCAAGAATTATAAAAAATATACAGGCAAGTGAGAGTACGACTGAAAACGTTTTTACATACCTAGATTTTACGTTTTTTTGTTAAAGTTTTGAAGAGGGAAACTGTTCATTATAGTCGGGATTTGGTTACATTTTGATACTGCCTGTAACCACATGCATTACGAATCAGTTATTTGATCTATTTTGTCAGCCTATTTTAGTAGGATACTTACAAGACCAATATTAAATTCACATCGCTTGCAAAAAAATCTTACTAATTGACTTAAAGTTACCTAAGAAATTAAATAATATCCCAAAAATACAAGGGGAAGTTCGCGGGTTTGAGTCCCACCGAAATCGATTTTTTATGGTATTTATTATATGACAAACCTAATATGATATTTAATTTCTTAAAGATTACCTTGAGCGCGGCCTTTTAAACAAAAACCTTGATATTACCTAAAAGTTTTCGATTTTATAGTACAGCAGAACCCTAAATCCGAATTACAGAAGGGTCGGGTTGGGTAAAAAATAACTTATACTGGATCGTTTACGGAGCGCATAGACTCATGAATATGACATCAGCGGTTTGACTGACCCTCGCCGTGCCACGGAGATTTATTCCGCGACGCACATCCATCAAACGTGCCAAGATAAAGACAAAATAGACGGACATTCTGAGAGATCCTTAAAACATAAATTTAAATACTCATTTTTATTGTAAAATACTTAACTGAACTGACATGGATTATTTGATTTTTCATTTATAGGTTACTAACGACGGTGATAATGCGTGTTTAGCGTAAAGTGGGACCAGACACGCAGTGTTGCATATCAGTATGACAGTTGATAAAAATAGACTTAGAAGAAATAACCTAACTGAGTCTTACATCAAAAGACAAAATATGTTAGAAATAATTATAAAATATAATAAAAATGGATATTCTTAGCCAGGTTGTATTGGATAATTATTGTATTCTGTTCAGTCATGAAACTCATGAATGACATTCTTACATAAACTTACCGGTTATGTTCCTGCATTTAACTGAGACATAACTGACCGTGTATTCCCCGCCTAAAGTGGAGCTGACAAGGCCCACTTTTGCTGGAGCAGGTTAGAACCATCGTGCAGAGCTAGTTGTTTGCCAATTGCGTATGCATGAAGCTCAGAGTGGCGATGTATCAAATCGATGAGCTACAATGCAGAGGTTTGCTTTCTAGGAAGATTGCTTTGTTCCACTTCTGTAGCCTATGAATATATTGCTATTGATGGATAGTGGTTTGTCATGTCAGAATGTAATAATTTTATATTTGTTTTGTTGAAACTTTTTGGGTAAGCATATAGTTTGTGTAGAGTGGGCTTTTATTGGGAATATATGTTATAGTCAAATATGATTAATAATTTAGCTTTAGGTTCTGGGGCAGCTATGAACGAGTTTTTTATTTAAAAAAATACTGTACCTATTTGGTTACATTACATTATTCAGGTTTTTTATTTATTTAAGAAGTACAAGATTATTACACAATTAAACTTTAAACTTAAGCTTTGTAGTTCTCTCTGCTATCGGGAGAGTAAGATTATACTAGAATAGCATTGAACTATTAAATATGAATTCTAGAAAATTACCTAAATGGGAATTCAATGAAATTACATTATGTGAACTAGGTTCATTACAAATCTCTGTGGCATAGTCGGCAAGGGCCAGCAACCAGTTCACCGAGATGACTTTAATATTTGTGGCAAGATCGAAAGCTTTAGAAATTTACTTTAGTGATTAAACGCCCACATTTCCGATCTGAAGATGCCGAGGCAAAGGTGACAAAGAAATCAAATGGAATTTATTTATAGCGAAAAATCGAATTGAAAGTTCAGTCAACTTAGTCGCAAATTTATAGTAGATTCCTAGGTTCAAACATAGACGAATAAAATGTGTGCAGAACAAAACCAAAACATTCCTTAGAAAGTGTAGTATCAGTGACAAAATGAAGCGCCGCCCGCTCCCCCCAGTGCGGGAAGAAGTGACCAAAAATAACTGGAAAGTGGTGTGTGAGAGTGACTGGGTGGTATACATACTCGTGGCATCCGTGGGTGCGTTGATATACGCGAACAGTTTGAATGGCGAGTTCGTGCACGATGACATTCCAGCTATTGTCTCAAACCGAGACGTCAACGGACGAAATAATGTGTACAAGGTGTTCACGAATGACTTTTGGGGGACCCCAATGTCTGATACAAGCAGTCACAAGTCGTATCGTCCCCTCACTACGCTTTCCTTCAGGTGAGTACTTAAATAAATTGCACTTTTGATGTCTTTTTCCAGAAGCTATAAGTAGCATTTTGTGTAACGACAGCTAGATACCTACCCTTCACCTGTTTTCTACTAGATTATAAATACAATAGCGGGTGAAGAATTATTGCAGTGGTTTGTAATCAATTTCGACAAGTGAAGTTATGCTGAGCATAGTGAGCCCATGACAAAAAAAGTTTAAGAAAGAAACGAATCGCGAAACTTTTTCGGTTTTCGGTAATAAGATTCGAGTTTTCTTATAAATTAGGGAGGCTAAAACAAGAGACATTACGGCAACAACGAAGCGAACTAGTGAAACATTTCTAGTTTTTTCAGTCGCTCGACAGAAAAAATTTCGATAACAAAAATAAGCAGACTGACAATGGCGAGCGGAACGAAACGTAAAAATTTGATACTGTGGCAATCGGTGGTGCAGGCGCCGCCGTGCTTTTAATAAATGAGTTCTTTCTTTATACGAACCATTGGTCACGCTTTTGGTCTCGTCTATATTTCAGACATTATAACTGACAGGCTTGCAATTTTGCATGTCCAGTATGATCTGTGAACATACTAGAAATACCATACATTTTATATGTATTATTTTCTTGTTCCTGAGATATTGAGGTCTGAAAAATGTCAAATTTTAACGACTGACTCATCAAAATCTTAAGCCATTTCTAGATAATCATAGTTCGCGACCTGCCCCAGACTGAAAATCAAATAGAAGCACCAATACAAGAATAACTCCCTTCATTTTCATTTAAAACAATCATCCATAAGTTATGGGAATACTTTGTCAGCTAAAACGTAATCCTAGGTGTTACTGCCGGGTTAGTATCTCTGAGAAAATTTGCTATTTTATTTTGGTTTTCACCGGACTAAAACAGAATAAAACTAGTTTACTTACCGAATACTCCGATCAGATTTTTAGCAGTCCGAACGTGCCTTAAACAAAAAATCTACGGAATAGCGAAAATATTGCAAATTCCGACAGATTTCATCACGATAACCGTGCAAAAGCCTGTGTTGGCGAAACAAAATGGAACAACTTTTTATGACTTGTTCAATACTTTTGGCTTTCGTTGGTACCAAAATAGCTATGTATGTATGTTGGTTTTCATAACTAAACGTTCCTTTATGAATCATGATCTAAATAAACCGATTTCAATGAACTTGGCCAACGTCGTCGTTTAAATTTGTCAACATTGACAGCCAGTTGAGCTTCTGATTTATCTATTCACTGCTCACTCAGCCTAACACGGTGTTTATCCTACGGCATGTGCGCTGAAAGTACACCTTCGCTGAAAATAACATAAGATATGCATTTAGCCACCACCAAACATACCTTTCCAGTAGGCTAGACAGTTAAGATCTTTAGGATACATACACCACCGCATCGAGAATTAATAGTCAAAAGACACTTTATTTTTTCAGTTTTTGTAAAACACATTGAAAAGAAAAAGGTCATCCCATCTACATTCAATCACTCCAACAAAGCAAGTTTATCAATGTTTTTATTTACACTTCACCTCTCGATTTACATAGCCCCTTAAGGTAGACGTCCCTGAGAGTGGCCCTTGTAAATCATTTGTGTCGCAGTCCCTACTTAACAATAGCAACGTTACTTCAGGTAAGAGACTTATTTAAGTAAAGGCAAAAGATTTTTCGTTAGATTGAAAACATGTGTCAACTATAATAATCACATTCAAAGGAGTTAGTTAGAATTATAACTCCTTTGAATGTAATAACTGCTTTGAATCAGCAGCAGGCTTACGCACTAAGTACTTTATATTCACCAGTATCAACAGCAGCATTATTCTATTATTTTTTAATTTGGCAACACAAAACGGATCATAATAAAACAGTAAAAAATAGAAAGACACAATTTATGGTGATTGATGATGTCCTCCTAGCCGAACTTCAACCACGGCGGCAAGTGCGCAGGACATACATATTATAGTGCACAACCGTATGCGCAAACACAGGCACTGTCTATTCCCTCACTCCCATAATCCGAGGGGACGGCAAATCGACTCGGCCGGGGAGAGGTCAGGCGCGGAACCAACGACTTGACGTGCCTTCCAAGGCAGGGGGTGTAACACCGTTAACTTCCTGAATCCTGTGAATAATACTTGATAGAAAAACGTCAACAATGGCGAAAAATGGCGTGCAAAGTAGAAATGTTTGAGCAAATAGACAGCATTCATGGCACGGCAACCGCTGTGACCGAGTGTCGCCCGAACGTCGGCGATTGAGCCGTGAACGTATGCATGTGAAAAGGGATCAAGTATATACACCTACATAACATGATTTATATAGCAGTTCTTATATATTATATATAAACGCGTTATAACGTTAAATCAGTAATTAAATATGCACATTATTGTACATAGGTCGCCCACCCCCTAGCCCTCTAGTTACACCACCGTCTATATTTTGTCGTTGGAACCTAATTTTATAATATAAAATAAAGTTCTAACGACAAAATTATGTTTATGTAGTACGTATTTCAACTACCATATTATGGTAGTTTAATTAAATTGTAAATTTTAATCATAAAACTTTAAAATAAGGAATCATCGCGATTCCATTAGATCCCGTTTACATCTCTATTAGTGGAGGTTCGTGGATGCCGTCACGCCATTAATGACAGTAAGTCACGCGATTGTCACCGGTCGCATCGTGTCACTGCACTGCGACGTATGATTTGGAAATAAACTGGACGAGTAAATTTTAGTAAATATTTTTCTAGAAATAAGATACACTAAACAAGAAGTAATAAAAAAATAATAGGACCAAAGTCCTGGGTAAGACAAATCCAACGAACCCAAAATCGATGGGGTTATGTCGTTTCGTTTAGGACTTCCTATGTCCACTATCTGTCTCCATCACCAGACCAACTCGATGGTACCATTATGTTGCCTAAATCCATGACATTGCATTGTCACCGAACTTACATAAGTAAAATTAAGTTGCATGATTTGTCCCAATATTAAAAACCTTCTGTCTCAATCATCATACTAGATCGATGGTACAATAACATTGCATTGTCGCGGAACTTACATAAGTATGCCAAATATCAGCTCCATCGGTTGAAGATAACTTGGTCTAAAATTGAGTTGCAAGATTTTTCCCACACACACTATAAGGGCAAGTAGAATAAAGCTTGTAAAAGATTGAGCGAGAAAATGCCATCGGTTGCGTTTACGGTGCGGAGCGGGGGCGGAAGATGTATATTTTGACGACCGATGTGGCGCGGTGGGCGAAGGTCCGCTTGCGACGTAGGAGGTTGCGGGTTCGATTCCCGCCTCGGAACAATTGTGTGTACGATCTGCAGATATTTGTTCCGGGTGTTCTGATCGTATTCTATGTATAATAAAAAATATCTATCTAATATATTGTACTATGTATATCAGTTATCTAGTACCTATAACACAAGCTCTGCTTACCATGGGGCTAGATAATGCTGTGTGAATTGTCCAGCATTATTTATTTATATGTATGTCATAACCTCTTCCGTCCGTACTTAAGGCTCTGTTTTAAATTGCAGTATTAAGCTGAAGTTTAATTTTTTTAAATGATCGATTAAAGTTTCAACAACTCAACATTCAAATAATTATTTCTGTAACAAAAGCTACAGGTCTGTTAGCGGTCATAGGCAGTTTAGTAAATTAAGTTAAATATGTAAGAGCTATCACTGTTATTAACTTCGGAACTTCGAAGATATAATTGAGCCTTACCTTTTTGTCTGCTACTTCTAAATTACAGTAATTGATATCGCCTGACCTTCAAGAGAACCACATCACACTAATATTATAAATGCGTAAGTTTGGATGTTTAGATGGATTAATGATTTTTACTTCTTCACGCCAAAACTACTGATCGGATCGGGCTGAAATATTGCATAAAAGAAGTTCTAGGCCTGGAATAAAACATAGGAATAAGCATACTTTCTGTCCCATAAATTAATTCCTATGGGTACGAAAAAACCTCAAAACTTTTCCATAGTAACAATAAATAAAAAATAAATAAACAAAGCTGGACAATTCACACAGCATTATCTAGCCCCATGGTAAGCAGAGCTTGTGTTATGGGTACTAGATAACTGATATACATAATACAATACATTACATAGACAGATATTTTTTATTATACATAGAAAACGACCAGAACACACGGAACAAATATCTGCAGAGCGTACACACAATTGTTCCAAGGCGGGAATCGAACCCGCAACCTCCTGCGTCGCAGGCGGACCTTCGCCCACCGCGCCACATCGGTCGTCAAAATGCGAAGCCGCGTGCAGATACTGTATTATTTTGAAAGTTTTATATTCGATCGTCATTAGGTACGTCACAAATCAGTAGATTACTATCAGGCCACTTGTTAGAACAAGATCTTTGATAGCTACTTTATCTTTATTTTAAACCGTTTCCGAAGGTTTGACATGATTACAAAGGGCCGTACGATTTTTTTTGCTTTTGCCTCCCATATTACCGTCACGATTCTTGTCCCTTTTTTACTGCCATGTCTTCTATCTAGTGAAGGAATATTTATTTGCAACTCGAACGTTCATTTGTCAATCTTTTTGTTAGAGAAAATTGGTCTTTATCCCAACGGGTAAAGGTTAAAGAGCTTTTCGTTGTACGTAAGGTAAGATGGGGTAAGTTCTTGTGTGGATGAAAGGGGGAAATGAAACGTGTGATATGTAGATTTGTAGGATTACTGTTATTATTGTACGGGCCCATATTGTGGTTTAATGGAGCCGAATCGATCCTGTCTTCGTGGTAATGATTGGGGTACATTTATGGAAACCTTTTTGTAAAAAACGTTTGTTCTTCCTGCCAAGAGCGCGGCGATGATTGGTAAGTTAATTCTGATGTTATTTGATGTTTGTTTGTTTGTTTGTTTGCCGATGGACTGTGCTGATTGTGTTGTATTTCAAACGGATCTAATTATCGGAGGCTTCAGGGTTCGGTCCAGTTGTTTGTTCACTTCTGGTTATGTTCCGATGTATTCCACGAGAATAGTTTGTAAAAGCGCTGTTGTGAACGTCGATACAGGAAACCAGATCAACAATTACTTGTTAGCTTTACCTATAGCTAAATTACTAAAACCTGATAAAACAATTCAGTATATTTAACTTGTTTTATTTTATTTCAGGGCGATTCTCTCTAAAAAGTAAATTTTTTTTAGGGAAACCATTAGCACACTGAACTTTAATGGGTAGTTCAGGCCATTTGCAGGTATCGTTACTTTATACGTAGTATTGTTGCATAGGTATCTAATGCAAATTACAATAAACCTCGATTCAACACGCTTAGGTAATTACTTATAGCTATGCTATTCTAACACATTATACGACAATGAGCAACTTCAAACGATAAAATGAAACAAAAGATCAATCACATTCACATTAGAAAATAAAGATTCATTGCACAATTCTAAGGTACGATTTAGACCACGTCTGACATAATGCCTGAATAAAGCATCTGGACTTGCTCCTGTAGGTATCTATACACCAATAAGGTATATATCATTTAGCTATTTATATTAGTGAATGGTTATAAAAAAGTGTACTAAAGTTTCGGTGATTATCTCATAAATTCAAAAATTTTATCTTAGGTATCCTCTTAATAAACATAGTAGGTAAATGTTGTTTCCTCTCAAACAGTTTAGATTCTGGTATGTCACCAGTTTAACGACTACACTCTCAAACTATGCACAAATAAACATCACCGCGGGGTATTTCAATTCAGAGTTATATGCTTGTTGCTCTTGCTCGGATGGAAGCGTCAAACCATGCTAATTCAATTCAAAACAGATCTCCCGCAGCGGGTATTATCTGTGCTTACCTGCTGCAAACACTGAATATAACGGCTTCTATGACGCTGCAGGCGAAGTTCGCATTGCAGAAGTATGCGGATCGATTCTCGGCTCAGGACAAATGTTTGTACGATTTGCAGATATTTTATGTATATTAAAAATATATATTTATGTCTTGTACTATAATCAAGTATATAATAAGAAGCTCTGCTTGGTTTGAGGCTAGATATTTGCTGGGTAAATTGTCTAGAAATATTTATTTATTAGCCCTGACCAAAAAATCCCTGTAGCATTTGCTATAATTGCTTTCACAAAAATTACCCTTTGAATAAAAACTCCTCTACAAAGAGCCCCTTTAAAGCTCTACGCCGCAAGACAAAGCTCAAGGCTTGATAAACGACAGTACTATGAGTCTGAAAAATCTCTCGTGTAAATTAAACGCAATGATTGATAGGAACTCGTGAAAAAATATAATTTTGAGAATTGATTGAGCTTGGCTCGATTCTATGAATAAGTTCACGGTGATTTCCTAATTTTTTGGTCAGTTCGGGGCTAGTGTACCTAAACTTGTACAATTTTTTATTGCATACAGTGTACAATAGATTTAGAACAGTCTTTACAATTGAAAAATTAAGTACAGATAGCGTGATTTTATATAAGTAATGGTATCCAATTAGCCGTATCTAAAGAACCAAAGTCATAGCGTTGGCTGGATTAAGCGTGAACGATGGTCTATTACCTAATATATATTAAGAAGGTGGAGTATCGTCCTTTTTTGAACTTCGTACTGAAGCAGGTAATCACTGAAGTATTAAAACCATGATTAACAACTCACGAAAGCCGTATCGTAGTCATACATCATAATGTCGATTTTTGCCTGGCAGCTGGATTTAATTTTAAATTCACCTGAATACGACACAAGTCTCATTTTCTTGCGATGATGGATTTCCCCTCGAGTCAAAATAAATAAGATATTTTGTTGACGGAGTAATATTATTTACGTGAAAAGTACGAATCTTAGAATTTTTGATAAGCAATTTGAGGAATGAATAAGGGATTTTTTGAGAAGATTAGGCATATTTTGCTATGGGCTATCCGGGTAGGTATATTTGTTTATGTGTTTCAGAATGTCTGTAAAATTATAATCGTGAACATTACAGGCGTAAACTTAGGCAGGCGTAAAATGTTCTGTATTATAATTACTGTGTTCGCACATTACCCTGCAAACAACATTATCCACCTCTACAATTATGTGGCATACATTTATTTTTCACATCATTCGAAGCGTGAAAGCCTCTGACACAGTACGTTTTACAAACAGAAAATACATTGAGTTTAATAAAATAACCTTTAGGTACGTAGTACTTTAAATGTCCGTAGTTTTTAGGTGTTTTAGGCAAAACTTTTGTGGAGTTGCGGATACGCTACCTAACACTTTTAACCACACCTTCAGGTCATGTCATAGATCATTGTACTGGTAGCTCACATGTGTATACGAGTACATAATCAACCAGTATACATAATACTGGTTGCATTTATACAAATCAGCTACCAGTACCTACCACAGAATAGGTACCTAATATGTATAGTAGTATATACATACCTAAGTAATACATCGATAGGAGATACAAGTAGAAGTCGTTATTAAATTGACTTTTATGATTCTGGCGGGAGAGAAGCAGGCATATATGATCTTCATTATTTTAATGCAAGTTAACAGTCAATAAAATGTCTTTTATAATGAATTACTTCTTTGTCTTTACTAGTATAATGCAGACTCTGGTTGATACTCAAAACGTGTCCCTGACGCGCTGTTTATAAACAAAAGAAATGAGAAAGGGGAGAGTGAAAAATTATTCCGCTCAGAAGGCCCCGAATCATATTTTACGCAAAATAATTGTAGGAAACACGCAGCATCCATATTATTTGAGGCACATTTCCTCGCAAAGGGCGCTGGAATGTGAAAACTTGGTAATTCTTAGTATTGAAAGTTGAGATTATTGTGTAAGTTAATCCACCCATTCATCATTTTAACGACTTTTCAACTCTTTAAATGTGAGTCTTGTTAAATAAGTTAGAACATCAAATTATTTTAGTAATTCAAAATGTAACACTAACGGGCAATAAAATAATAATAAAACTTTGTAAAGTTTTTTTTTAATTTGTGTCTACCTACCCTATTATTCTTAATAACATGCAAAAAAGAAATAGCTACACTCATTTCAGGCAAAAGAGAAAATTCATAAAGAGTATTGTCTCGCTGATAGGATCACTATTGAATATCGGCCGGGAAAATGGCGTGAAATTCGTTCGGAAACAGATTGCGGGGCAATTGAAATTTATTCAGAGCGGATATCGAAGGTAATGAGAGGGCGCCGCGCTTCCTTCCCGCGCTAACACCTGATTGGCGCATCCCCTTACTGCCGGCGCCCCCTGCCGGCGTGAACTGCCGCCACTTACTCATTCTCTATTTTGTCCATTAGTAACTTTACTTCCAGATTTTGTCCCTTTATCAGCACTGGCTGATTTGATGATAATCTTATGCAAAACTAAGTTATAACTTCGTGGTTTTATTACCTACTAGAACCCATAGAATAGCATTCAATGAGGTATGCCTTATTAGCACACACACACAGAAGGAAGCTGCTGCCCTTCTTCTGGTAGGCTCTCTTATTCGGATCTTCGGCCTTTTCGGACGGCATCCACGAGCTATGTTGGGGGGGAGGGGGGGCGGTTCGATTCTTACGCCGCCACCACCAAGGCCCACGGTTTTCACTCATAATTGACAAAAACATGCGCCACCATCAGCTGAAAAGAAACATTGGTAGCGTTTACTAAACAGTGAAGCATTAAAACATTGGAGCTATAATCCTTACATTAGCCTTTGCCCTAGGTTTCACTTACGTGGTAAATATAACCAACCTATAAAAAAGTTGCCTGTAGCAGTAAATGTTAAAATGAGTGATATAAAATCGATGATGATGTTTTAAAATTTCGCATCAGAAGATGTCGGAAATTACCTACCCCATTCCACTTACTTAACATTTCATCCATATAAAATTAGTATAGATTTAAATAATGGGTATTAAGTTTCTAATGTGGCGTAATTAATTTGTTTTCCATATCTGATTTCTACATTTGAAATGTTTGATTCATCCATTATATGTTCTAAACCACTCTGACTAAATATTAGATTTATAAACTGAGTTTAATATCTTGCAACTCCACCAGAGCGTTATGATGTTCTGCAGCTTGAGAGTGGTTAATTAGTGCTTGATCTAAACAATTTATGATCACATGACTGCTAAAGTAGAAGTTTAAAACTTAAATAGGCCACTGACTGAGGAAAATATAGCATGGAATAGCATTTTAGACGTGATTGTATAAATATAGGTACAATACATACTCACTATCAAGCAAAAAATATTAATAATACGTTCATATTTCTAAAACTTTATGTTTGATTTTAGTTCACTTTTTTATTTATGTATGTTTAAAGAGCTGTGCTCGGAGTTTCTCTGAAGGATAGGATTCGCAACGAATACATCCGACAGAGAACCAAAGTTATCGACATAGCTCTGAGAATTAGCAAGCTGAAGTGGCAGTGGGCCGGCCATATCTCGCGAAGAACCGACGGCCGCTGGGGCAAACGTGTTCTTGACTGGAGAACACGACTCGGTAAACGTAGTGTAGGACGCCCTCCGACCAGGTGGGATGACTACCTGCGAAAGACTGCAGGTAGATGCTGGATTCCTCAAGCTGAAGACAGGGCGCTATGGCGCTCATTGGGGGAGGCCTATGTCCAGCTGTGGACTAATATAGGCTGATGATGATGATGATGATGATGATAATGCTTCTTCCTAAAGTAGTTACTAGAATACCGTTACCACCCAACACCCAGAAAGCACAATTTTCTTCTTCGCTGCAGCGGTGCTTTTCAGGTATGCGACAAGCTTGAAACTAAGCTGAAAACAAATAATGCTTGATTTCAAAAAGTTTTCACACAAAGCTGACCCTTGTGGACAGAAGCTTTTTTTGAGGCACTCATACGTTTCGCCCCGAAATAACTTGGAAACTTGCAAAAGTTTTCGAACCCTCTTTTCGCCAAATTTATTTTATCCTCCGTATTGACCTCAGAGATTTGTTATAGTTTCAAATAGTAATACCTGAATCGTTTGTATTGTTGTGATAAGTACGGGAGTTATTTTTGCACATATTGCTTCAGTTTTTGAGAGAACTTAAAAAAAACCTAATTTATTTAATAAATAATGCTTGACAATCCACTCAGCATCATCTAGCCCAAGGTAAGCAGAGCTTTTTTTATGGGTACTAGAAGACTGATATAATTAATAAAATACAGTACATAGATAGATAGATATGTTTTATTATACCTACATAGATAACGACCAGAACACCCGGAACAATTATCTGCAGATAGTACACACAATTGTTCCGAGGCGGGAATCGAACCCACCGAGCCACAGAGGTCGTCAATATTAAGCATAACAGAGCCTAAGTTACGATTACGATCTACGTAATTTTTATTTGTTTTGTCTTCTTAGACTCAGCAATGTTTGGAAACAACAAAAAATAGGAATTATTGTTATTGCTTGAATCCAAGTAGCATTTCCGTATACAGGGTGAGATAGTGGACCGAACATCAGGGACAAGACCACAACAAAGACGTCTGTATTTGTACACCTAGATATGTATATTTATTATAGATAGAAAATCCTTTTTATACTACCCAATGAAAAAAACAGATATGTTTAGAATATAGCAAGTTGTGGCCAGAGACAACATGCATGCTACCGTTACTACGAATATATCAACAGACCAAAGTGGGCTCTTATGAAAGCACTCGAACGTACCTCTAAAGATTATCTCAATTCAGGAGTGGATTGAAATATGTGTTTCCAAGGTGGGAATACCTTGGAAACACATATTTCAATCCACTAAGGGTAAATCAAGCATATTATTTATCCAAAAACCTTTGAAACATATAAAATCGCCAGCAAATATCCTAACGAGACCATAAAACGACCATTAACGGACCTATTTCGAAATTCACGTTTTCCCGCGATAAATAACCATTTCCGAACGCTATATTTTGCTTTTAACGATGATTTTACAATTGATAAGGTAATGGAAACAGCTTTATAAATATTTTAATGCTTCCATTCTAAAGGGTTCTTCCTTTTAAAATTTTTGGACCTACCTAAAAACCCTTTAGGGCAAAAAGTACATTAGCGTGTTTCGGAACATCAGTTCCACAGGCTGTCCCTGGCGGTGGCGGCCGGGGAGTACAATATTTTAAAACCCATTTAGATTGACATGATACGTAGTCAAAAAACACCTAAAATAAAATATGGGAAGAAACGAAAAGTAGAACTTACCTTGTTTGGTTGTACGAAATCATGTCAAAGAAATATTGTAATATTATTTAAATAATAATAAAGTTCGCATTTTTCTCGAATAAAATGGAGGTATTATGTCTCTAGCTAGTGCTAAACATGAAATGAGAATCTCATGTTATACGACATCCATTATGACAACACAACCTTATTTTAATGTTTGTTCCGTGAAATATAAAGGCTATATCTTATTTCAGACGATGTAATTACGTTAAATGAACGTCTTTATCTCTCAGCTCGCACTCGGGTTCATCTTTTGTCGTAGGGCTGTTTAGTGTATACCCTGTATACAACCGCACGAGTACCCCTGTATACAGCTACGAGATGCTACGAGATTCTACGAAAGTGCTACGGAATACCACGGGGGTCTACGAGAGTGCTACGGAGTTGCTACGGAGTTTCTACGCGTGAATAGTTTGCTATCATTGTTCGTTTTTAATTGAAGTACTTGTGAATATAAGAAGAAAAAAAGTGAAAACAAAATATGTACAACTATTGATAGCACGACACGTAACAAATATGTAAGTACAAGAAATAGAATATATAATAATGAACAAAATAGATCAAAACGGATTCAAAAAATGTACCTGTTTTTGAAAGGGTCCCTGTTTTTGGACCCTTATGTTGTACAAAAACAGTAATAATATACAAAGTAAAAATGATGATAAGTTATAAACATTTTGGTGATATTATAGCCTTCTGATTATGACCATTCGTTAGTTGTTGCATAAAAGTAGATTCTGAGGTGGTCACATAAAATATTTGACCCTCGAGGAATATGTGCGCCGTAAAACGTATCTAAAACGTCATCATCACATAATAATTTTCTCAATAAATTGCATCACTGGTAACAAATGATATCCATGGCAACGGGCGTAACCAAGACGTCTTTCTTCTTCAAAGTTGATGGATTATGGATCGCATAAAACAAAGGACCGGGTTTATAACGACTTTTTAACCCATTTTCGGGAATTTAAAGTCGGTTTATAGTTTTAAAAACTGGCCAAATTAATCCAAAACAATAAAACAAGCCAATTACTGGTATTCTCAGCAATCTAATCCACAGAAGTAAACATTATGTTCAAAGCCTAGTTGAGCTCTGAAGACGCAATACTCGACGACGTCACGTCGCAGTGACAGCATGTGTCATTTGTCAGGAACTGTCAGACCGAGACAAGAATGAGTTGTTGTTTACAGATAGAGTAGAAGAGATTGGTGTTTGATTTTACCGAGGTGTATGAAAACAAATAAGTAAATAAAACGTGACTAATAATACAAGGATTCTTGATACGTGAGAAATTGTTAAGTAAATAAAAAATACATAGATATTACACACAACATTCAGGCCCAATATACTCGTACGCGTGTAGCTTTATACATATAAAGCCGTCGTATTTGTGTGTCCCATGACATCATGGGACACACAAATACGACGTCTTGACGACCGATGTGGCGCGGTGGGCGAAGGTCCGCCTGCGACGCAGGAGGTTGCGAGTTCGATTCCCGCCTCGGAACAATTGTGTGTATGATCTGCAGATATTTGTTCCGGGTGTTCTGGTCGTTTTCTATGTATAATAAAAATATCTATCTATGTAATGTATTGTATTATGTATATCAGTTATCTAGTACCCATAACACAGGCTCTGCTTACCATGGGGCTAGATAATGCTGTGTGAATTGTCCAGCATTATTTATTTATAATAATAAAAATAAAAAAAAACGGGAAAAGTTCTTACTGTGTAATAACACAGTAAGAACTTTTATTGGCCGGAACTTGCAGATCATTTTAATGTATTTAGGAAACAAACATTTCTGTCCCTGAGAACCATCAATAGTCTTTTTAGTATTAATCAATTATTATTAGTCTGTTTTATAAGTCTCTGGTTTTCCTTATAATAAATATTAAAGAGAAACGTAAGATTAGCAAAGTTTCCATTAATCGGTTCTGATTACAGAACAATCATAAAAATATTTATAGCGATGGGAATCGATCCCGGAACCCTGATCCGCTTAAGTATGTGTATATTAGGCAAACTTTATTCCCTACTGGGAATCGAATCCGTTTGTGAATCGCACACGTTCCAGTAAGGGCACAACTAGGTTAAATATACAGCATAAGATCCGGAGGAGTATAAAAATGTGATTCATTACGGCAGGATATCGTTTTCTAAGCATTTTAATGGACTTTTAAGAGCCATCACATGATACATTAGATTTACGCTTCTATTACAAGTGCGCTGTAAAAGCTACGGTAACATGTTCATGCGATCCAAGAGCACTTACGCGAATGTTACGTAAAAGCGTATAAAATATGGGTTTTAAATTCCTGCCTTTAAAGAAGCGGGTCCAGGCTTTGAGCCTTGTATTTACATTTTCCATTTGGAAGTTTTATCAGCAGTTTTTAAGGATCCTCATCCAAAAATTAAAATAAATGTTGAAAAAGTTAGCGAACTTTACAATTTAGACCAGTTAGTATTTTTATTTTCACATATTGCATAAATGTTCGTCGTATCGATCGAAGTATCTTTTCAAATTTATTGCAGAAAACCTATGTTAAGTATTTAACTTTAATAGTTGTCGTAGCCTTTCTTTACCAGAAGACCCTTACTATAATAAAGTACAAAATGTTTTTTTTGCTTTTCAAAATATGTTGCTGCAGGCACCTATATTAAATTCTAACCAAGAATCAAATTAGCATAAAATTGCGATACAGAATACGCCTGTAGCCCAAAGTCTTACAAACATATATCGGCACAAACCTGGCTAATTATCGGTCCACTAATAATAACATCAAAGCGCACGTGCCTGCGAGAAATTGCCAGGGATATTATTTTGATTCTAAATACAAACATTCCCCCTTTAATTAAAGGAATTAATCAATCCCCCCTTGGTCACTCCCCACAGGCTCTCACGGGAACGCGCTCTCGTCAATCAAATGACTCTGCGTTTTTGACGTAGGCAGAGAAAAATGGCTTGTCCACTGAAACCATATCCTACAAAGCAAAATACGTTGCATTGATGTAGTTTTTTCTTCATAACCTTTGCCAACCGGATAAGGACTTCCTTAGAATTTTTCTACTTGTTTCTGTTGTGGGCAGATAATTATCAGTTGCTGCCACATTTGATGTTGTCCTTCCAACTCTCTTGTAAAATAATAAAACGAAATATCCGTTATAGAGAGTGCAAAATAGTTATCACAGTTCCAATGAAATAATTTATGTACCTCCTCACCAATCTTCTGAACAAAGTGACTTAGCTGATTCGAATTGAAGCTTCCAGGTTAGCTGTTTTTTTACTAGTTTCGTTGATAGTATTTGTTAAGTGCTATAGTGGTGTATTCGTATGTTGGACAGGGAAAGTCGAGCATTTATCCCTTTCGCGCTATCCTTCGATTTACCTGACGTTCATTGATTGGATTAGTGGGTATGATGCTGACTTATTAACTCTATAAATGTTGGTAACAACCTCTCTTCCTTTCATGAACAACATTTCAAACTTGATTACACATGAGCATCAGGCTTAGTCAAACTACAAACCAAAAATACACTCTTCTCTAATTTTTTTAGTTTCTATATGTTATCAGGGCAGTTTTTACTGCAAGTGAGTCATGGACCAGGAAAGTGTTAACCAACTAATCAGTCCAAAGAAATTCAGAGAAGTATTTAGGTGGATAAACACAGGATCGATAATTGTCATGAATCATAAGCTTTCTTGTTCGGTACTAATGTTAAGAAAATGGCGTTGACATTAATTTGATAAATGAGCGTTTTTCCCGAATGAGTCCAACTCATCTGTCTCAGAGGATTCGCTTCGTATAAAAACTCCGATTAATCTTATTAATTACTGTTGATCCTCGGAGTTTATTATTTTAAATTGAATTGCTTTTGATGTCTCCTAAAGGAAATGTTGCTCGTCTCTCATAAAAAGAAAGAGGAGTAAAAAGTATTTTTTTTTATCGTGAGAGTAAATTTTACTGTATAATTTTAACTTAGTTACCTACATTGTAAAAAACATTCCTTATATAATTTATCAAAAAATGGTCATACATTCCGTGGAAAATTCAGTTGTAGAATAAAAGTATTCTAGTCCGGTGAGAAAATGTTGTTTTTATTATACAGATAACTCGTAGAGATCCTGCGACCTGGGTGGCCATACGATGTCATAAAATAGACATCAGTCTTGTGGAATTTGTGCTCTCGGAGATGGCTCTCGTGGAATAAGGTGTGGCTCTACCTTGTCGGAACTTACTACGTGTGCGTGTTTAATTAATCCTGTCGAAACCTCGGCATAACGTATAGGCTTACAATGTGAAGTTTATAACCACTTTAAATAAAAAAAACCTCTGTTCGGATTATTCCAGCCTTTTTCGAAAGGTTCAACGCAGACTCATGCGAACAACGGCTTTTGAAATATTCAGGGGCCTAATTCCACTAACACAATCGCCTCACAATGACAGTAGTATCGCGTCTAAATCGCCACTATTGACACCTATTGGTATTCTACAAGCACAATCTTTCTCAGTCTCAGTTGTATCGTGGTCGTATCTATGAAACTTACAATTGTGACAAGTTGTCGCATTCAACTAATCACAGTCTCAATTGTATCGCTTGCGATAGGCGCAAACATGGAATTCTATTGTTATTTTGACGGCTAATTTAGTCTCTGGTTAGAGATTTTGACGAGATTATGGACGATTGAACAAAGGTAGCTCTCGGTGCTATTGTGCTTGTGAAATAATAGTGAAATAATAAAAAGTTCAATGAGTTTCCTAATTCGAGCGCGTCTGCAACTCATTATAAACTCTCGCCGGCTGTTAGAGCGTCAAAACCGGCGACGATCTAGAGCTCTTCTGCGAAAGACGCTGGACCCCTTGCATTGCAGGACAAGGAATTTACAAAACCTATCGTCTTATCAAGGGGACAGTCAAAACATAAGCGGAATATCTCAATCCTCATATTCGTAAGGAACGCCGGCCGTACTGATCTGATGGCATTTCCATAATGACCAATGTAAGTAAAACAAACTATCTTTGTTGATTAAATTCCCTCTTGCCTAAGCTTTATAATGTTTATTTTATGTAACTAGATAGTACCTACTATTTAAATCAATTTATTTTGCAGATATTGACTGCACTGGCATTTGTCGCTCATACGCGCCCGCTGTTTCCAGAGCTGTGAGGGAGGTGTTGGTGGCACTTATTTTGGTCTATCCCATATATATGTTCCTTTGCCAACACGAAGAGATCAAAGCAACAAATTAAAGAGCAAGTGAGTTCATGAATATGATACCTATATATAGATTAGAAACTGTCGAAATCAGATAAGTGTCTGTCTCCCTTAAACTCGAGACCTTTTACTTACCATATTGTCATGATTAAAACAGAAGCTAGCTTAGCTGTTTAGTACCCCTCACACTTTGTACCTAAACCCTAATTATACATAATGTATATACATTCATTGTTATAATTTTCTACAGATTGCAGAAGAATTGAAAGCCAGCACTGAAAGCTGTTGTTGTAGAGTCAAACCAAAACATCTAGCCGGTCGAGCAATGCAGCAAGCTGTCGTTGGCAAATAGTGGCAAGGCATGGAATCAGCCATGTCGACAAGATAATGGCTGTCATGATGATAATGTAAATAGTATTAATAAATTCATTTAAACACTTTTAACTCCACATGTGAGATAATGCATTGTTGTAGTTTGTGTTTTAGTTTTTAAAGATAAGCTGTTACCACATTGTTTTCTGTTATTGCTATCAGTTATTATAACTTTTCATTCAAAAATGTCTATGTTGGCATAAAAAATCTTGTATTCTACTGAGTATCCAAGAATCTGCAGGTTTAGAGTAAAAATAAATACCATTTTTTATATACACATTTTTTATTCATTAATATAATAATGTATGTACACTTATGCTAATTAAAACAACACTTAAACTAATCAAAAGTGCTCTAAGCTAAACACTTGTCTAATTGTTTTACATAGGTAGGTAATAATTGTGTTATGTTTTGGAAAGACACAAAGATTGAGCGGGAAAAATAATGCTCCGCAGACCATGTAAATTTTTGTAGTTGCAACAGTGAAGCGACGACAGCATACATTTTCATATTTTGTATTCATTGTAGTACTGAAAAAGAATGGTAGATTATTATTAGGTATTAGTAGGTAGACCTATACAACAAAGAGTGGGTTCTCCTTACTGAGGACCGAGATGAGTGGAAGAAGGGGAGGGAGGCTTTGCTCTGCAGTGGGACACTGCAGGCAAATATAATAATAATAAAAATTAGTAGGTACTAGTTTATGCTTGTTGAAATATGAAACTATCTAAGCAACTACATGGTATTATAGCCTCTCTGTACTTGTTTGCGATAAAAAATGGAGTAGGTATTGAGTAGGTACAGGTTCATATAGAATAGTATAGTAGTTGCATTTCTTACCAATCTCCACTCGTCTGCCGTTTTTGACGGCGAGTCTGAGCTAATACCATTTCTTTATGAGATCGTTCCACTTCCTTCGAGATAGCTCTAGGATAAGGCATTCTAGAATAATGCCCTAGCGCCAAATATCGGTGGTAGTCGAGGCAGTCAAGGAGGGCCTTAATTTGTTTCAGCATTACCATTAATTATCCATTGATTTTGTGTGAGAAATCACGAAAATCAAACATAAATAACAAGATGATAACAAGTGTTTTCTTTCTTGAATTGACATGAGTTGCTATATGACGTTTACATTGACAACTTGAAACTCTTTTATCTATGTTTTAAAGTTTACCACACACGCACATTTTATTAAAATCGTGATTTTGTTGCGTTTTAAGTATTTGAGAGCGATGTAAATAGACTTTTACGCAATTGCAGTAATAATTTGAATTGTTAGATACCTATAAACCCTTAATTATGAGTGCACGGATTCATAAATATTTGGTCCGCCATTTCATATTTATTTTATGATGTATACGGCAACACCTACCATACTACTCAATAGCAATACAATAGTAAGCGATTGAGACAGCTGTCACAATTTAGTAGGATACCTTATAAACGTAAGACACAATAGCTATGACAATTGTATGGAGCCATAGTCGTGTTTGTTTTAAAAATAGTGGAATTAGGCCCCAGATTTCAAACTAAACATTTTCCAGATTATAAAAAATATTTTTCAAATCAAAAATACTTTGCAATGAAAATAAGTAACTAAGTTGTGTCCGTGATGGTAGCGTTCACATAATAGCATTCACGTTTGTTGTTCATCATCATCAGCCTATAGCAGTCCAAATAGCGTTCGAGCTATGCAACATTTCATAATGATTACTCATAAAGGAACAGAGATATTAGGCAAGAGTCTAGAATAACATTCAGCTAATCTGCTATTGAAGATTTTATAGAAACACCAATAGGGTTTTTAAACCTACAAACAAACCAAGACCTCCTCCCTCGAACCCTCAAAGATACACACAGATTCTCATTATAATCTGAGTAATTATCTTTTAAATTTAAGGGATTGTTGTATTAACCCAAAAATCCAAATATTTTAAAACAATTTATATTTTATGCAAACCTACGGGATACCTTGCGTTATCTAAAGTACACAGCCCTCTTTAACCCAGCGCACTCGAAGGGTTCCCGTTATAATTATAACAACACGCCGGCCATGGCGGCGGGTCCGAATGCCCGCGTAATTTCAAAACGGTTTAATAATTAGACAACTCCGAACCGAATACCTTGGGATGGCCAGTTATCCGCATCATTTAATATTACTCTGAATTATATATTATTATAATTAATTTTATCATTTTATTATCAAAGGAATAGTTGATTTATAGAAGCAAAATATTTGACGAAAAATTATTTGCCATTATTGTTTGTACTTTATGAATGGTCCAGCTTAATTTATATATAATTAATTAATTATATCATTTTAAATTGAAAAAAATTAAATAAGTATTTTATCTAAGTGATGAAATATAGTTTGTGGTTGTAGCATTTCTCTGTATAGTTTTTTCAACATAATTTCCTCATTTTGTTTTTTAATTATGAATGCTGAGCTCAGTAATAACTGGAATAGGTTGAAATTGTATGAATTCTTTAAAGTATTATTTGCTCACCAGTAAGTACACCACCACATTAATTTAAACAAATATTTCATGATTTTAACTCTCGTCACAGGGTATTAAGCTTCAGAATTATATAACCGGTTTATTTGTGTCCCAAATACGTACCTACTCGCAATTAAATGAAAGTTCTTGAGTTGGGAATAACTTTCATTTTAGCATCCCTCTCGATTCGAGTTATGAATATAACTCCCCCTCCCTTTCCCTGCCGCTCTTACGCTCGCCCCGCGGGATCTGTCAAAGGAAATCCTTTTATACAACTTTTCTGACCTTCTGCCTGAAATCCATTTGAAATAATCAGACTACTATTGAATAATGACTTGTTGGAATACATGATTCAGGATGAAATTACTGAAATTTCTTGATGGATCTAAATAATTTAATATTCTGACGTTGCGGGTAAAGACAGAACCATGCTGGGGTAATTATAATATCTGGTAGCGAATAGATTTTTCAGTTTTAGAGCTGCAAGCATGTAATGATTCTGTACATCTATTGTTTAGCTTCGAAATAATATTAAACATGCATTCCATAAACTTTTGGTCTTCTAGTCTCAACCTAGGCTATCGTAATTTTATCATAACAAATATTTTTGCTGAACTTAGTACCTAGGCTATGTGGATGATAAACATCTTTGATATAAGGCCGCTGGGCATACTAAAAACTCTTCCAGTGTCCACAAATCCAGGTTCTAAGACATCGTTTCTAGAAAAATGGTGAGTTAGTGGCAATTCACGGCAGTGCCCTCAGCTCAGTTGGCAATGAGCCACAAGTGAGCCTGAATCTATCATAACTCACTTATAAGTTTTCTGACTCAGTTTTCAACATCAAAGGGAAATCGAAATGTTTCACACGTCTCTAATTATAAATTGTTCTATTCTATGCAGCAATGTCGGTATTTTTTCATGGGTTATTTCAGATTAGTTGCCAGTTTTGTTTTTGTAATGCTCTTATAGCTTTATAAGAGCATTTGTTACGGCTCATCGAGTACCAGTATATGACTTTTATAAACGAATATTTTTTTTTATCAAGACTATTTCAAACAATATATTGCTCTAGATTTAGATTGTAATTTCACAAGTACCCGCGCGCCGACTTTGTGTGTGAAGTGAGTTATTCCGACAATATAAAACAATATTAATAATTACATTTTTCGATGAAAAAATAAACAAATTTCGTATTTATAAATTTTACACTCTTATTCACTTTGTCGATTATAATGTACATGTGTATGTGTGTGTGTGAGGGTGTGTGTGTGTGTGTGTGTTGTGTATACGTTAATTTCTGTTCTATATTCGGCTGTATGTATGTTTTATTCTTAATACATACATCCGCACGTAAAAATGCAATACCTGTATTAGGATTTATGAGTTTTCTGGCAGATGCCAAAAAGTGAAAAAAAAAACAACGAAAGCAACGTAATATTCTCATAATTTCTTAGTAATTACACGGGGCGGGGGCGTGTTAAAAAGCATAGATTTTTTTGATTCGAGCTTTATCAAAAGACGACCACTTAAGTAGCCTTTAGTTTTATTGGAGTTATTATTGAACTGAAAATCTTGTCTGAGTTGAACTACGCCAATTTCATACAAAAATATGACCTCACGACAAATAAATATATGTATAGTATCTACTTCTAGGTTATATCTAAGTGGCTGCATTTTAAATTAAAAGACACAAATCTTTGTATGACAAATTTTCAAATAAAAACGCTTCGTTACTCACATGGCCCTCCATAACATTTTTATCAGTTTTAGACTACTGATAACTATATAAAAGAAAGTAACATAAGATTCTAGTGTTAGCAAATAGCATTTCTACATGGTATTAAACACCTACACATACAAACGTGTTGAAAATTTTTAACTTCAATCTTGCTAAGTCGCTGCCGAGTTTGAAATTGCATCCCGACTTAGATGAGTTCCGCATGTAAACTTGAGATTAAGACGTCGAGATCAACTTTCGGGAACCTTCCATAATGAAAGTCATGAACTTCATTTTATTTGCACTTAAACCTTCTAGTTTTGGTTATACAGAAGTTGGTGAATATGTGCTTCGTTTTTTAAGTGAAATGATACCTACATGCCTATTAAACAATGATTATAAATTTTAAACAAGATTTTATTAGTAGAAGTAGTGCAGCCAGAGTTTGGGAGCACCTTCCAATTGGTATTGATTAGCAAAACAAAATCTTAGCCTCTTCACTATAGATTGAACGCGAGCACGCAAGTGTGGAGGGCATATTCGCGTGTAGGCGCCGAGCATCGTCTGTAATCGCCAGTGTGATTGTGGCGATCAGTGGATTGTCGGATTTTCGGCCACGCATGAAAGGAAATTCACGTGTATTTGCGTGCGCGTATCTACACTATCGCCAATCATTCATTCATCAAAGGACGAGCGTAGGCCCGCCTGCAACACAGGAGGTTGCGGGATCGGTACAGCATTATTTATATATTATTATAATTAATCGTGCAGCAGCTATAGACTCCATCTTGGTGTCTTGCTCAATAAATGTGATGATCACAGACAACAGTGTGGGTGCTTGTATGATTGCCTTGACAATTTCTTTGCCAATCATTGGCGATTGTATTCTTTACTATAACCAGCGATGGTGGAGAGGCGCCATAATATTTCAGTTCTAATTTGTGTCTATTTGTTGTTATTTCATTTATTATTAAATATACTTTTTTCTAGATAACTGAAGAATATTTTAGTTTATTTTTATGACGACAGTCTAGATAGATGATGATAGATAATACATTTATTTGACAGTCTGTACCTTTGTGCCAAAAATAAAACAAAAAAGATTTATAATACCACCGAACATGTACAACTATGGACGGGCTGTAAAAACAAAATGTTTTATCCTGTCCCTTACCTACATATGAAGTAACTTATTCCACCTGCGCGTAAATCCCCAGTTACGCAACCGAGTAATATAACATCTTGGCATTCCGGACGTTACGTTATTCTGTGATGTTACTATGAGAGAGCGAAGAGCAGCTAACCAACTATAGTGCTATGGAGCTGCGAAACTTAGGTGTAAAAGAGACACAAGTAAAAAATGCACTACCAATAATATTTCGGGTTGTGCAATGATATCGACAATTAGGTATTCTCGAATTTTAAACTTCAGCTGTCCCAGTAAATCATTCTGTCAGTTTTACCATAAAGGCCGCTACTGATAACCGCTGGAGAGAGAAGGTTCCCCGAGTGTTTTATTCAAAATTTCAAAATTTCTCAACAAATCCTGCTCGAGAAGTCCTGCAGAAATAAAAGGGTGAGAAACTCAAGTGTGAAGTGTTGAAACTCTACACCTACGTCACAATATGTAACGGTCACAGGAAGTCGATTGATGAAGGCGGCTCCGGGCCACTGTGTCTGGCATTCAATTTCAAGTTAATTTATTGGTAAAATAATTATTACACGTCAAATGGCGTTC
Organism: Eupithecia abbreviata; assembly: GCA_943735965.1. Lineage (NCBI taxonomy): Eukaryota > Metazoa > Arthropoda > Insecta > Lepidoptera > Geometridae > Eupithecia > Eupithecia abbreviata. The sequence goes on along the minus strand of OX030977.1, from coordinate 6,510,118 downwards.
TTCATAAGCTTTGTCTAGCTTTGGACGTGTGTGGGCAGATATGATGAAGCTTAACATTCACGCCTCAAGTTGACTGGTGCGAGACGGTGCATAGTAGAGCGCGCTACTTGCAGGTGTGCCTGCTCATGAATCAATAAGTATGTAAAAAACTGAAGAAAAAAAAAACTGTATAACTACCTGTTCTCTTTTCCGGCTGTAATTGCACCTCTAGACTGGATAATCACGTTACACGTAACCTACCACTACTCACTAAATAGTAGAGAAGTAGTTCGTACTCCTTGTTCGCAAATACCGCCGACACATCCGTTCCCGAGGGTCTAATTTAATCAACACGGACATCTTACGCAGGTACCACATGGCCCATGAAAATTAATGCGCCCCGTACAAATAGTCGCTTAGGCCCATAACCTGAGAAATGATTATTTCCCGGCAATTAGTCGGAAGGGTTCGGAAGTTGCTTATTTATTCATTTTGTATTCGCTACTGGGTTTAAAGCTGGTTTTACATTGCGAAACAAAGTCTACCAAGATCAACTTACGGTAGGAACGCTCAGAGTAATTGAACAAATGTATGAGTCTTCATTTCTTTATTTCAATTGCTGTGCAGCAACAGAGCAATATATGTTTATATTGCTCTCTTATATGCGATGGTTTCATCAGGTGGACTATTGCTTCATATTCATTGATTGCATAGCCTAACCCCAGAAAAAAAAAAAAAATAACAAAAAAAAACGCAGAGTTTCGAGACTATCACGAATTTGATTCCTCAATATACCTACCTACCTTTTTGTCAATTTTACTCGGAGTGCAATCATAAGTGGAGTTAAAGCACTTCCATGAATTAATTTGTTGCGAGCTTACTGGAAACCACTCACAGTGGAAAGAAGCATTACCAGGAAGCTTATTCTTTCTAAAACGATTGTGAAGGTAATAATAACATTCATAGACTACATCATGTCTGCGCAGGTTTAATAGGCGCTCCTTTTCTCGGGAACTTAATGCAGAACTTGCTTGGCATTTACGGAGGGGGATAATTTTTGTGACAAACATAATAAGGTGTTACTCGCAACTTTAAAACGACCTCTGCTCAGCGCCTTACGTCTATAATAATAACTGAGTCTAAATGAGAATTACCTTGTGCGTTGTTTCGGAGGAAAGAGACTGAATAAAAATGCTATTACTTCTTTAAAGAATTGACGACCTTATATGTACATTGTAGGTATTTAACATTGACTTGTATTATTGTTATGATTATTTCTTTATTTGTCTGTGAATGTTATGTATTATTTTCTTTATATTACTTATTTAATGTAAATGTTAATACATTGCACGCCCAATAGGCTTGTATACATTGTAACATTCCATTATATGTACATATTATAACAAGTATTTCAATGCTACGAGTATAAATTAATTTGATTTGATTATATCCATAGATATTTTATTTGACTCAAAATAGAATCCATAATGGACGATCGATGTGGCGCGGTGGGCGAAGGTCCGCCTGCGATGCAGGAGGTCGCGGGTTCGATTCCCGCCTCGGAACAATTGTGTGTACGATCTGCAGATAATTGTTTCGGGTGTTCTGGCCGTTTTCTATGTATAATAAAAAATATCTATCTATGTAATGTATTGTATTATGTATATCAGTTATCTAGTACCCATAACACAAGCTCTGCTTACCATGGGGCTAGGTAATGCTGTGTGCATTGTCCAGCATTATTTATTTATTTATTTTATTTAATGCTTCTGCCCAGACTACCATGATAAATAATGATGTAGGAATCCAAACCACATTATCAAAGAGAAGCTGCAATGTAAACGCCTGTTCTAAACTTGGTCGGCGCTCAAAGCAGCGAAGTTAGAATAACCACAATAATGTAACCAAAACTAACCTCCATAACAGAGAACTACGTGTTTTAACTTTATAACTAGCATTTTGTTGTAAAAGTGTAAATTATCGCCAACTAGAGGAATGCTAAACAGCTTACTAACTAGCGAGCAAAGTTAGAGCTTTAAAATGTTTATTTATTTACAAAGAAATTTTATTATGTTTTTGGTCTACAGCCACTATATAGGTTGGCATTGTTGCAAATACGAGTACAGAATTAATATTTTTTTAAATTTTTTGTAGGGCATCTTTTTGAAAAATATACAAACATATTAGAATCGTGTGAAGATAATGGGTGGCTATTAACAAATTCCTGCGCTTAATAAATAATGTGTCATGTAGCATATCGTTGGAAAGGATGATAAATGAAAAACTTTTTAAAAGAAAACTAAATTCAATATGCATTGTAGTTTTTTTAAAATAAATTGAGAAGTTATCGCAATTTATAGCTTTTACACTGATTTTTGACTTTGAATTACTCGTAACTTTTTTAAAGTGAATTGTATCAAATAATCGTTTATTGAGATAGATTTATAATAAGTAAAATACAGCATTAGAACAGCAAATAAAAAAGATTCAATGCTATACTATAATAAAGACGACCGATGTGGCGCTGTGGGCGAAGGTCCGCCTGCGACGCAGGAGGTTGCGGGTTCGATTCCCGCCTCGGAACAATTGTGTGTACGATCTGCAGATATTTGTTCCGGGTGTTCTGGTTATTTTTTATGTATAATAAAAATATCTATCTATGTAATGTAGTGTAATGTATATCAGTTATCTAGTACCCATGACACAAGCTCTGCTTACCATGGGGCTAGATAATACTTTGTGAATTGTCCAGCATTATTTATATTTATATAGGTACTAAATATCTAAAATTTGTAAAGTTTTAGATATTTAGTTAAATCTGTGCAAACGTGACACTTAGGACATTGAGTTTACCGGAAAAATTTAGCCCGTAACCACCTACGATCCTCAATAAAATATGTCAGTCCCAATACCACACCCTGTAATACACTGAAATAAAAGAGTGAGTCTCTTATAGACTCGAATGATTTATTTCCCTGTAGGTACTACCTAGTTAGGGCTGGTCCACCAGTTCAAAGTCGCTCAGCGAGCTGTGGAAAGAGCTATGCTCGGAGTTTCTCTGAAGGATAGGATTCGTAACGAATACATCCGACAGAGAACCAAGGTTATCGACATAGCTCATAGAATTAGCAAGCTGAAGTGGCAGTGGGCCGGCCATATCTCGCGAAGAACCGACGGCCGATGGGGCAAACGTGTTCTTGAGTGGAGACCACGACTCGGTAAACGTAGTGTAGGACGCCCTCCGACCAGGTGGGATGACGACCTGCGAAAGACTGCAGGTAGATGCTGGATGCGGCAAGCTGAAGACAGGGCGCTATGGCGCTCATTGGGGGAGGCCTATGTCCAGCTGTGGACTGCTATAGGCTGATGATGATGATGATGATGACTACCTAGTTTACCTGTACAGAATACTGTACAGTACCTTTAGATATTCATTCAATATGCTGCCAATCAAATTTGATACACTGAAATTGTGAAAAGAAATGCAGCCAGCAAAGTTCAATACAAAATGAATAAAAACTAGGCACTTTAAGCGAACATTCAGAACGCGCGCTCAATTGTAACTGAAACTTTTAAATTCCTCCATAAATTAGCGAAGCCTTTCTACTTCGCTTCTCGGAAGAACATTACCCTCTTTTCAAAGTGGTTAGATAAATAGGTGAAATGAAGAAGAAACGGATCGTTATTACCAATTACCTATCGATGTGGAAACCAACAAAAAAAAAAGGTTGAATATTTTAATGAAACCAAAACGCCATGGCTACTTTTTTCTTGTCAAAGAAATAGCTGTCAGCATCGTCTGTTCAGTAATACCTTAGAAGTTTATTCCAAGAAATCATTGTATGCTATTTAATCCTTCCATGCTACTATCGCGCTACGAATGAACCTGGAACCTTTCGTATGTCTTGACGTAATTTGAAACTTCAACTTCTTGGTAAATGGCTCTGCGTAACGTAGTTATTATGACAGCGAGTGTGGGAGCGGGGCCAGCTTTTTGTAAGTTCAAAGAAAATCTCACACGTTCCATGGAAAAAATCACTATCAACCTAGTTCTCGTTGTCCACAGAAAACGCAACATAAGGCGATTTTTAGCGGAATTAATAATATTTGGCCACCGCTGCCCCACTGCAGGCAAAATCGCTGGCGGAATGGCTAACTAAACTAACACACTCAATGCAAATTTTCATATGTAGGACATATATCTAAATTAATTGTGTACCGTCAAACTCATTCAAGGCTTCTCCATCAGCAATTCAAATAGCCATGTTGGGGTTAGCTGGTCCCATTAAGGTCCAGTTAAGTAGTAAAGTCGTGTTTGAGCGGCGAGCGGTTACGCAGAGACTGTTAAATGCCGCGGAGCCCATTACTGCTTCGGATACACTTCCCATGTGCTGCTGACGATAGTTAAGCATTTTCTACAGGATTCTGCTAACTTGCATGGTCCATAGATTATAGGTGGTTGGTGAGCTATTTTGTATAATTTGTATTTATTTACCATTATTACATTGGGAGTTATAAAAGGTAGGTCATGTTGTACAATTTGAGCAAGATTCTTAATCATTCAAAAAAGTAATTTAAACAATTTTATTTCATTAATAATTCATCATCATCAGCCTATATCAGTCCACTGCTGGACATAGGCCTCCCCCAATGAGCGCCATAGCGCCCTGTCTTCAGCTTGCCGCATCCAGCATCTACCTGCAGTCTTTCGCAAGTCGTCATCCCACCTGGTCGGAGGGCGTCCTACACTACGTTTACCGAGTCGCGGTCTCCACTCAAGAACACGTTTGCCCCAGCGGCCGTCGGTTCTTCGCGAAATATGGCCGGCCCACTGCCACTTCAGCTTGCTAATTCTTTGAGCTATGTCGATAACCTTGGTTCTCTGTCGGATGTATTCGTTACGAATCCTATCCTTCAAAGAAACTCCGTATTTAAACTCCGTCATTAATAATACACAATATAATATTCCATTCATATTCAAATAATTTCCCTTCTATGTATTTCGTAAAAAGGGGTTTCATTAAATTGCTACACATAAATTCAATTCATTAATACTATGTAATGCATGGCTTTTATAGAATGTTTAATTATAAGTTTAAATTGTCCAAATTGACAATGTCTGTGAATTGCAATGTTATTTGGTAGTTACATATTATTTTATTAAATTTTCTCTTTGCTTTTTTAACTCTGCAATACGTTCCGTTGGTATGACCAGAACAGTCATTATAACAGTTATAAGAAACAGTCAATGTAAAAAAACGAGACATTGAATAGTTCTGTTAAATCTTCATTTTTCACACTTTTCTGTTAAATATTCGTTTGCCAAAAATAAAACTACCATCTGTACATCACCTTACAAGGTAGGTAACGCCATATTATAAGTAATGATTTCATTTTCTCTACACAGACACTTTTAGTAGCTAGGTACAGATTAAATTGAAACTCGTTCTGCTTCCTCTCAAAAGGTCTGGCTGAACATTAGTTATTTTTCTTCTTTAGCAAAATATTACGCTGAGCCTAGGCCTTTTAACATACTGCAGCAAACACTTATTACCCATATTTATCCTAATTTAATAATTGTTTGCTTTTTCTTATTTTATTCAACTGTGTTTTATGTTTTTGTTTTCCAGTGTAATGTATAATAATTGTTGTATTTTGTATTAGAATAAAGAATAAAGAATTTATTTATAGCCACACACAATAATAAACAGGTTACAAAAAAAAAGAAAAACATTAAAAATACAAAACAACTTAAGTAGTAGGGATTTAAACTATACATAATGCAGCGTGGTAGTAGAGTCCCAAGTATAAGAATAACTGGTCTTTCCCTATGTGCGCGGCTAATAAGGACCAATCTCAGCTTGTTGTCATTATCGACCGAGGACAATAATGATATTCGTGTGTCTGAAGTCGTTGATAAAAGGTATATCTATCTTCACTGAAAAATGAGTCCAGTTAGGAATCTGGCATGGCAAACATTTAACGTTCATTCAAAAACGAGTTACAAATATAAACATAAAACGTAAAAAAACCATCATCAACCGTGAAATGCATGATTTTACAGCAACACTTCGTTCCTAAATACCCATAGGTAGTGAATAGTAATATTCTGAAATTGCATGTCCTTATTATTACTTTTGATTTTAATGCAGTAGTTATCCTGGGGCCTAACCCACAAACCCATGTTTTTAACACCGAGCTTTTTCATTTTCTTACAAGGAACACAGGAAACTACATTCATAAAAACTATAGGAACCTGTCCAAACTTCACTGTGCCTTTTATTCGACCTTACTTTACGGAGAGATAGTAAAAGAAACGTTACGTCCGTCCTATGTCGAAATTGCGAGGATAAGGGGTCTTATCAGTTGCCAAAGTCTCTATAAGTTCCCTGCTCTAGAACAAGATGTAACATTACCATCCGCCCTTCAAATACTTCCTCGATCGCCCCAATAAACCTGGAACACGCTTCAAATTAGCATACCGCCCGGTATAAGGCCAGGATACAAAACTGAAACGATGCATTTTACTGAGAACAATTTACTGCCAGTTTGTTCATTAGGCGATTCCACCGACTTCTTAGTATTGTAATAAAAAACGGTTCTTTAAAGGTCTTCCTCAAATTTAAATTGACGCCGTGCCAACGTTTATGGCATCGTTGCCTGGCCCCAGTTTACATTATATTTGTTAAGTCGCAGTTTTCTTTCACTCTGACAAAGATTAGCTATAATAAATAATAAATAAATAATGCTGGACAATTCACACAGCAACATCTAGCCCCAAGCTAAGCAGAGCTTGTGTTATGGGTACTAGATGACTGATATACATAATACAATACGTTACATAGATAGATTTTTTTTAATTATACATAGAAAACGACCAGAACACCCGGAACAAATATTTGCAGATCGTACACACAATTGTTCCAAAGCGGGAATCGAACCCGCAACTCCTGCGTCGCAGGCGGACCTTCGCCCACCGCGCCACATCGGTCGTCAATAGTAACACAAGTTGTTAGAGGTACAGAAGATTAGGCTTACATTGTGGTCCTAGCACAGTATAGCCAGATGACAGAAACTACAAGAACACGTATCACCAAAAAGTTCGTTCAGAAATAATGTACAAGTACCCACAATATAATTCATTTTTGTAACTTTGCCAGGTGTTCTGAGCCCTAAGTTTGGTCTCTCGATAGTATCGAGACGTCATCGAGAGGTTGTGTCTAAGTATAGGATTATACTGGGAGAAGACACATTCACATTTAATGAACATTTCATTACTAAACATTAGAACTAGCGCCCCGCTTATGGACTTTGTGAGTGTGAGTGTCTGTTGAGGAGATTGGGGAGAAGGCTATTTGTACTTGACTGCGTAGTCAAGTACAAATAGCCTTCTCCCCAATTTAAGTGGACCATTTCCATATAGAAACTAGTGCACAGCGGAATCCAGATTTTAAATTTTGGCATATTTGCCACCATAAAGCTTGTTAAGATGCTTCGAGTGAGACAAGCAAGGCGTCACGTCACAAAACGTTAAGTTAACGAATGCTTCGGAACACGCCCCGTAGTGCTCGCAAATAAAATTTTATTGCCGGAATTCGTGTTCGCATTGTAGTAAGTACTTTTCGCGCTGGTATTTACTTCGCATGAATTTGTTATGCTTGCCTCTGGCTACGAATAAATAGTAATGGTTATTGTCGTATAGATGCAACTCTCATAACTTCTAGTTGAAATTTTACATATTTCCCAAACTGTTCAGTTGTTTCACTGATAGTAAACTATTTTTCAAATTGCCATTAATTATCTTTTAATCTTAGAAGAATTTAAATAATCTTTTCAAAAGCACAATTTTTGCTTCTCTCTTATCATTAATCTCTTTTATGATAAGCAAGACTAATAGCTTCAACAGGCACATTCGGTAAAGTAGAGGTAGAGTTTACCTTCTATATAGGTACCGTTTTATTCCGTCGAGGCCGGCGGCGCGGCGCGGGCAGGCTTGCGGTTTTTCTTGCAAAAAGTAAGAGGTCGGTCGCTTAGCTTTGTACAAAATAATGTTATTATGTTCTACAAAGAGAATGGTGCTCATGAAAATGTGAAACATCTTTATAATGCGAATAGGCACATTTATTGTACATATTGGAGAGACGTCAGCGAACATTTTGTTGAGACTTTTAGAAGGTTTGGACGACGGTTTACATACTCGCAACATTTTTCTACCTAGTCTTTTTCCTCATAATTATCTGGTTTCGGTCTTTTTCTTCTATAATTATCTGCGTGACTTACACAAAGAGCTCTTACAACCATTTGACTTGTAGGTATGTATCAACCGTTCTTGCCTAAAACTCATTATTAAGAGTACCATCTCGTACATCATTCCCATTTCCACTGTATATTTCTATTCCGCCGCAAAGATATAGCTATATGACTTTCCCAGATAAATCAACTAAGAAGGATATATTCAACAGTTATCTCGTAAAGCACAATTCAGGTGCAAAGTCCTTGCAGTAAAAACGCAATAAGTCTCGCCTCGGCTATCCTCAAGCCGGGCCTGGCTCAGTCCGTCCTAGATAGTAATAGGAACAAATGGTAGAGCCCTGTCTTCAGATAAATTCCCCAGAGCCATAATGTGAAGTTAGAAGGCTGCAGGGGAAAATGCTCGTGGAAAATTAGAAAATTAATAGCCATAAGGTTTAAGATTGCATGTAATTACCGGCTGGAACGGGATAGTGAACATTAATTATGTCGCGTGAAAAATGGAGCTGTTTCCTCGTTACAGTTGAATGATGCGGTAGTTTTATGCATTAAATTGAGCTCGGCTTTCTTTGGCCGCTAATACAATCTTAGCTAACCAAGCACTACCAGTGCTGCAGTTCATTATTTGTTCTTCTTGCTACACTTTTATTAGCTTAGTCTGAATATTATTATTTAATAGGTCTTTCCTATGAAATTGCCGTTTATATGAAATCAGGACTTTTATTTACTCAGAATAACAATTTTGACTTATATGAGTACATGTAATTATCTTACCTACTGTCATAAATAAGTTTCTGTTTTTTTATTTCTATTAATCAATAAGTCATGCAATCGATGCATTTTTGCCAACGTAGTGGCTCAATCATCTATCTAATAATCTTCTATACGGGAGGCAACAAATTCTTTGAAGTCATTTTCTAATGCCACTCTCGAATTTATGTCCTGCCAAAAAGTTATCAAAATTCTAGAAAAAGAAGGGAAAAGGAAAGAGTCGGCGGTAAGTTTAGTGAGTAAGGCGACTGACGGAGGTGTTCCAACCCCAGCTCTTGCAACTTGGAGACTGTTGAGAATGTTGTGCAGTGTGAGGTTGCGCTTTGTCGTGCAGGAGCAGTGGGGACGAGCGTTTGACCAAAAATGGTTGAAGACGTGAGAGTTTCTCGATCATTGTCTTTAGTTCTACACAGTACACATCTGCTGCATCTGCTTGACAATTTTAAGACAATAGATATCCACAATCGCCTATAATTCATCATTGTCGACCTAAGTTTACGGACGACCACGAGGTTCATTATTTATTTAGAAATGTTCATGGTGATAAACGACGAAATAATATAATGACAAAATATTGGAAAACTCAAAAATGTTAATATCTCTCTATTGTATTTTTTTTGTGATTATTTATTCTTTAGTATTTGTTATTTTCGAATCCATAATTTTTTGCGTCTGTAAGCAAACCGTATCAATAGATTACTATTAGAAAATGGTTCCAATGAGTTGATTTATGGTAAGTATAAGTCGGCACATCATCATCATCATCATCATTGGGGGAGGCCTATGTCCAGCAGTGGACTGCTATAGGCTGATGATGATGATGAAGTATAAGTCGGCACAGTAGTTAGGTACTTGAATAGCATCTTCCAAACTTTGCCACTATGTTATCATGCACAAACTCTCAAAGGCCTTCCAAATATTATTTAAGACTATATTAATGTTTCTATAGTCCCAAGATTCAAGTTACAAAGTCATAATTTCGTTGTTGCTTCGCAGTACAGTCTATGACGCAAATTACGCTACATAGACCATTTTCAAAAACACTTTTAAAAACTTTATTAACAAGGGTCTACATTTTATTCGTTGCACCCAAAAATACCTAAGATTTTGGCAATTAAACTGGTTCATTCTGACTGTACATCGTTGTTTGGTTGGCACACTCGTATTTATTTCACCCTGAAAACAGAGTAACGACATTAGGTCCTCACCTCCAGACTAGACAAGGTTACCGTTAACTAAACGATATTTACTGCTTTTAAAGCCTTCGTATTTTTTGAAGCCATGGATTTTCTTGGTTAACTGTGATCGAAAAATATTGTAGAATTTTTCACGACTGTTTTTCTCTAATTTTGTTTCGAATTCATATTTATGGAATTTGCGTATATAAGATAACTAAACAGATGTGTAGATTGTAGAAAGATTAGGTAACAAAATTGTAAAAAAATATTTAAATTAATAATAATTTAAAAATAAGAAAAAAAAACGTCACTTGACTTAAGTTTTTTAAACCACACTAAGGTGTCGTCCGTATTAGCGACGCCGATCTATATAGATATATAGATATATGTCCTACATATATTAGCGACGCCGTAATAACCGAGAATCTGTAAATCTGTGGATGACAGAAAAAACCTCTGAAAACCCAGGTTTTTCTCGCCGTCAGTTCCAGGGTTGACAGTGCGGTGCAGTTTGCGGCATGACTGTTTGTAATCTTGGACGAACAAAATCATATTTTTTTGCTTTGCATTATGTATTAGGGTCTTCCTACCATACAGAGGTATAATTATCTAATATAAACTACTATAATTATCTAATAAAAATTATTAACTTTTTTTTAATTTTATAGAATTTATTATGTTTTTCACTGTTAGCTTGTATATAATTTACTCATAATTATTATGTCTCTCATTTACCATGATCTCGGGCCATAAAGTGACCCGGTCCTTTGGAAGGCTTGCGTGGGGCCGAAGCCAACAGCACAGAGGCCCTTTGAGAAGTTAATCTAAAGGCGATGGATACACATAGCGGGTATCATCCTCGGGTGCACAATATGATACACCCAAAGATGGTATCCACCAGGTGTAGAGTATTGCAAAGAAAAATGAAAGAAATAAAACCAGGCTATTGTGATGGATGGATGGACTGGGTAATCGGGCTATAGGGGTTACTCATGATTATTATTTATTTTTTTGATGCAATGTACCTATGATTTTTTTGTTTTGCTCGTTACAATTATCCAGTGTTATCATTTCTTCAATAAATATGTATTTGCATACCTACTTATCCATGTCTTGTGTGCGCTGGATCTGAGATCTTGTCTGTCTCTCTACCGGGTTCTGAAGGAAAACCAGCGCTCTTTCATAAATGACCTTGAGTTATTGTGATAGAGCAACAAGCTGAGTCAGGACCTATTAGACCTACACACGCGCGCTTATCTACTTGCTGTGAGGGCTACTTAGTACCAAATGCTACTTGTGTTAGTACTTACATTTTGTACCTTTTCACATTTTTTTTAATATTTTGTCTGTGCTACGTGTTTTCTAGTAAGAAGGTACTATGTAGTATTATATTATAATACATATGTGTAACTAAACTTGTTTGCGTGTTGTGTTAGTGTTTAATAAATAATTTTCTTTCTTTCTATCGCGAGAGCACAGGGCGACTATTCGGACAACTATTCGACCAACGGACGATCATTGCGAAAAAAATGCGTCGTTTGGCCGTACGTTCATTTATTCATAATTCGGAACACGTGAAATACATACCTGAATGATGTTTAGAAACCTATTATCAGTTTCCTAGAACGTGATGACAGCTTGCAAGCAGCAGCTGTAAATCCTAAGCAGCTATTCAGAGATCACATTTTCCTAGAAACAGTTTCCCGTATAATATACCCCACCGTGAATCCCCACCCTTATGAGTTTAAGAGTCGGTAAATAATGCTCGAGTTTTGGGAGAGCATAATAAATTAGGTAATTTATGTGTTTGTCGAAGAAAACTGGTTTCTATTAGCTCAGAAAATTGTTTGTCTGGATTTAGTAGGTAAGTCCTGCGAGAAAATCGTTTTCTTACTAGTGTCCTGGGTAAATTCCATTGACAATTAGTTGCAATTTTAGGACCGACTTAACGTAGCCTAAAGGCTACCTTAAATCTGGTTCTAAAATTGTATGATAGCTGCTATTTGAAGAGCAGATTTAAAAATCTGCTCCTCAAATAACCGTGGCTTCGCACTCTCTTCTTAAAAAAAAGTACCTGCCTGCCGATCCATTCCGTCCGTGTGAAAAGTTACATACAGATATACAAACTTTGTCAAGTTTTGTCCAACGTAGATCTCTATATAAGTAATGACCTTTTTATTTCAAAAATTTTGTCTTTTTTTTTCATTGTTTCACATATGCTAAAGTTCTTTTATCAACCATGTTTATGTAATCTAGTTGTTTCAAGGTCACAAAAGCGTCTAGATTATAGAAGTATTGAACGTCCAGCGGCGAGACAGGTAGATAATATCTAACAGAAGAGAGACAGAGAGAGAAAAACCAGGTTATGGCTAGCTACATGTCTCCAAACTACAGTGCCACTTTTGTATCTCTATTTATATACCTACCCAACAGTAGGTGAATGTTGCGGACGGTGATGATTGTTTGGGAAGAATTGTTTCAGATAATCGATAAGTGAATCCACATGTTGGCAGCATGGCAGTTTTAAAGACTAATGGAATCCGTAAAGAATTAGGACAGAATTTTTTGATTTCCAGTCGACCTGTTCTGCTAAAAGTTTAATAATTAAATGTAAATAATAAATAAATAAATAATAAATAATGCTGGACAATTCACACAGCATTATCTAGCCCCATGGTAAGCAGAGCTTGTGTTATGGGTACTAGATAACTGATATACATAATACTATATATTACATAGATAGATATTTTTTTTATTATACCTAGAGAACGACCAGAACACCCGGAACAAATATCTGCAGAACGTACACACAATTGTGGTCTAGCAAACGGATTTATTTGACCGCAGGTAAAATTATGAACTGTAAGAACTTTAAAAAACTTTTTTCACAGAAACTGATGGATTGACCTCAGTTATTTGGGTATCAGGAGTAACTCTTGATAAATAACTCAGGTTACATAGTAAAAATAACTTACTGAGACCAAAAAAAAAAAAACGCAAGTACCCCAGAACTTTACTTGAAATTTTGCGCGTCATTGCTAAGATGAAATATATTTATCGCGGTTATGTAATAAACATTAAATACATAGGTAGGTAATTAATAAATATTGTGAAAAAACTTCAATAGTTAAGCTGAAATATTTAAAAACTTGTTCCTGTTCGGTTTTTCTCCATTTTTATCTCGCTTGTTGTTTGTCCTGTTGACGTTTTGATTCTACAATTTGTACAGGGTGTTTTATGGACTTGACCCTTTCTGTCCCTCCTAAATCATTCAGTTTTTATACAATATGTTAGACTAGAATAAAGACTACGAGTTTTTTCATGCCATGCCTTTTACATGCTAGAATCTAGCATAAAAAAGTCATGAAAGTAACCATAATAAAAATACATCACCCGCCTCGATCACACATATCCTTATTAAGGATTATAAATTGTCGTAAATGTAAATTCTTATACGTGTGTACTGAGTAGACTCAGTTGTAGTGCAAAGACTCTTTTATTTCAACCAACCCACAGTAACCTAGTAAAGAGAAATATATATATACAAAAAGCTAAACTACTTCGTATGCGTTGTCCTTCCCTGAACTAGTATTCATTTAGGTGCCATTTTACAACTGGATAACCTTACTTAATACTACCTAAGTACATTTTATTCTTATTAACACTTTGAGTGCTGAAAACGCACGGTATGAGTTTTCTACAATTGACTAATATGCGTAAATCCACACTAGCGCAGCGGCTGAGAAAATACAGATCTTTGTGACTCAGCAGAGCCGTAATATTTTTCGAACGAAACGCATGTGCGGCGCAACACAACCGCTGTGTAGAGCGGCAGCACGAATTTTTTAGGTAAAAAAAAGATCGCAGTCGTCGAAAAAAAACCGCAGTCAAAGTGTTAAGCCGTAAATAGGTTACTGGAATATACAAACTAACTTTTTTGTTCTTGTGAGACGTTGGTTCTTACAAAGACTACAAAGTATCTCGCGCGTCTTCGCATGCGATTTTTGAAGTAAATATACATATTTCATTTTTTCCGATCTAATTTCCGCTTTGGAGGATATGTTTAAGATGCTGGACTGGAAAGGTCACACCTGCGATTTGCTGATGACATAGTCTTAATGGCGTAGTCACTACAGGAGCTAAACCAGATGCTGGACACACATTATTTACTAACTTTTGCCTTTACCATATTAGTTGGATTATACGGTGACTAGCATAATTTGTGATATAAAAGATCTAGAGACTTGAGCATATTTAATCCAGACTAGAAATTTGAGAATCTCGCTCATGTTCCTAATAATCTGAGCCTAAGATGAGAATAATATTACTCAGTTACAAACAAGCCAAGTAACAGAGACTGTTAGCAAAATAGCGAGCTTTGGATGCAGTCCGTGAAACCAGTAGGTAAAGTTTTAGTTTGTTGGTAGTTGGGAACCTTTTTGTTCATCTCGGTACAAGGTAAATTAAGTAGCTTAACAATACAATTAAGGAATTGCCATCGTAGAAACTGAAGTAAGGTATAGGGTATAATTGATCGAGTGAGCGATATGAACGAAGATCTCATTGGTAGCTTGGGTGAATAGACTGTATAGTGAAATAGTCACTTCGAGCATAACCAGCGGTTGGTCACCGCTGATACAATTTCCGTGAAATTTGATAGGTGTACATATGATACATGTAAAATATGCTTGTATCTTAGTAAAGCCAAATCCGTCGAGGGACTTTTGAGACAAGGGGATCCAAACGGGTACAATCAGTCAATTAAATAAATTTGGGAAGATACGAGTGTATTCAAAATAAATCGAGCCCGTTTAAATAGGTTTTTGAATAATCCAAAATATAATATGTACTAAGGTCGGATATTTCGGTGTATTTATTTAAAAAAACCAATAACTTATTTTACCTACGAAACTCTGCCAAATGAAAGCTCTTGTTAGCTAGATTGAATTCTCAATTATTTTGTTTTGAAATACGAATTCGTACACCGCATTCTACAAAAAAGAGGTCTCTGAACATTCTAGAATAAGTAGAAACCATAAAAAAATATAAAAATGCCATTGTTTATTGATTTTCCTTATAATGTTTTGCGCCATACGTCTCGGTATTTCAAACTGTCATAACTCCGGAACCACTCGAGACAGACCTCCGTTATTCGATCCTTAAGAAATCAGAAGAATGAACTAAAAACAGTAACGAGAATATTGTTAGGAGCTGATTATTTAATTTCATTAAAGTTATTTTAATAATAAATAATAATAAATAATGCTGGACAATTCACACAGCATCATCTAGCCCCATGGTAAGCAAAGCTTGTGTTATGGGTACTAGATAACTGATATACATAATACAATACATTACATAGATATATATTTTTTATTATATATAGAAAACGACCAGAACACCCGGAACAAATATCTGCAGATCGTACACACAATTGTTCCGAGGCGGGAATCGAACCCGCAACCTCCTGCGTCGCAGGCGGGCCTTCGCCCACCGCGCCACATCGGTAAGGTAATAAGCTTTCATATTATTTTTACTGAAAAGGTCATTTCCCATAGTGCCATTTGCTTATCTTCATTCAATCATTTTAATCCCAAGTAAAGAACAGAAAAAGAAACCTAGCTAGTTAGAGTGTATTGTCCCAGCACAGTCACGTAGAGGAGTTCAACTGTTGGCTCAAGCGGCTGCGGAATTTATTGAGCAACTCTCGGACAACTTGTGGGATTAATTCGCGTTTATGTCTCTACTTGGCGCCCAAATAAAGTGATATTGCTTGCCGGATTTACTATTCTGCAATAAATGGTCTGCATAAAATTAATGAACACGCAGACATTGAACAGATTTTTTTATTTTGATTTGGCTTCGGTTACATTTCAGAAAAAAATGTGGAATATATTAAAAGAAGATGCGATGTAACATTTGGGATTAATAAAAGGTACCTAACTAAAGGTGACGGAGTGGAATTAAAATAAGGCATTTTCAAGTTTCATGAGCACTGTAGGTATTAGGTTTCAGGATTCAATTTCATTTCACACTGTTCAGATTATCAGACAAAAATTAGTATTAAGCTGAATATGAAATTCAAAAGAAGTGGAAAATTTCCACTCATTTGAAACGTTTATTTTTCATGCGATCTCAGTTGGCGCGAGTCTCATTGTATATCAGTCAGCTGGCACGAGCTCGCTATCCAGATCATAATTACTGGACTTGGCACTGACTACCGCCCGTGATAGATACGTTAGTGTGCCACTGTGTCTTTACAAACGGACTCCCTGATGCATGGCACCACGGATTTCTATGCTTGGCAGTATCTGATAAAAGCTGATCACATAATCTTTCGAACGCTCCGCGGGAGACGAATAAAGTAAATGTATTTTGTCGGAGGTGATAAAGTGGACGATCATACGATTTCATACAATTAATTCTAACATTCGATTTTTCCGACTCCCTGGCGCGTTCGTCTTGGTCAGTTCTCCTTACGATGACGCACGTGTGCGATATTGACGTCACAAAAGGGAACGATTATCTACTGGTAATGAAGCCGCTGTCCACCGGCACGCACGCACGTGTGTCTATTTTCGCATGTGATAACGTCCAAGAATAATGACATCATTTCTACATGCGTGGCTTGCTCGAGCTACAGCACCCACGCAGCTCAACGGTTTCAACGCTACACACGTGGGACATGCTATGTATGCGGTACACGTAAACCAGCTGCTTGAACGTCCCTACAATCACTCACGCACGGATTTATTTCACCAACATGGAGAGAGATGATGTATAAACAACCAATTGAGAGATGAAGAAACAGCGCGTGTAGCAATGACGTCTCCCATTGCAACACCTTAAATGGGTACATATTCTATGTACTAATTATTAATTATTTACTAAGTTCTGATAAATGTTATGTAATGATACAATAAATAAATGAAATGACGTCATTAATCTCGTATTCGTCCGTAGCCTCTCAGTGGACGTTACATGAATGTTTCAAAGCGGAGCTAGACGCACATGTAGTAGTTTCTCCATGCGCAGCGGTGGGGCAGCGGCTTTAAACTTGATGCTTCAGCTAGAGAAACGCCTGAAGCAAAGACTATCTCGCACATTAGACAGACGTAAAACACAAGGCAGGGCGAGGCAAAGCCGCAGGTGACCCGATAGCACAAAGGCTGTCACGCATGTCAGAAGCTGGCTATCTGCACAGAACATGATATTGCACAACCTTTGTGTGGCGTTCTTTGTGGTATCACGCAGATCTTGAGATTTCACATTTCACTGCGTCTCATTCCATCCATAGAAGATTTAAGATATGATTGTGATGGGAAACCGGGGCATCATGGTTTACCTACTTATATAATTATTATTGTCTAAGTGCTTATTTTATAAGCCTATAGAAATAAAATATTTTGACTTTGATTTAGTGCCTGTATTGTGGTCTAGCGGTAGCTTGTTCAACGGTAGCTTGTCCAGGGTTCAAAAAGAAGTTATGATTTTATTTTCATTAAAAAAATACAGTTCTACACTTGCCTAGCAAAGTACCTACTAGGCTGCGCATAAATTATTACCCGATGTTCTTTGACTGTATTTAATTAATGAAAAAGTGAAGCTCTTCTTTTGGATTGTGTTTATTTGATATCGTTTTTACATATTCCGAGGGATATTCTCTTTGTGGACTTAAAAGAGTCTGAGGTTTGATGACAAAGACCACGAATCTTCAAGAAACCCCACAAATAGAAGTTCGGAACGGTTTACCGGGGTTTTGGGCCTTGTAATATGGTCCCGTTTCCCCCTATGGGTACGGTACCCTAAAAAGTAGGTACATCATCATCATGCCATTAAAAATAGCTACCCACAGTGGCCTAACGTTTACGTAACTTGGGACGACCGATGAGGCGCGGTGGGCCAAGGTTTGCCTGCGACGCAGGAGGTTGCGGGTTCAATTCCCGCCTCGGAACAATTGTGAGAACAATCTGCTGATTTTTGTTCAGGGTGTTCTGCTTGTTTTCTATGTATAATAAAAAATATCTATCTATGTAATGTATTGTATTATGTATATCAGTTATCTAGTACCCATAACACAAGCTCTGCTTGCCATGGGGCTAGCTAGATAGTGCTGTGTTAATTTTCCAGCATTATTCTTAGTTATGGGATGATTGTAAAAGTGAGGGAATAAACAGTCCACCGGTCTTCTGCTCTATATACGTATACATACTCGTATATGTACTGCACACCTGGCTAGTCTCCGTTGAGCCTAGCCACTTGGCCGAAATTCGGCTAGGAGAGGGCAAAATTGGAGTTACGCAACATGTAAACTCACTATAATTTGTTTTTGTATGATAACTGGTTCGATTTGCGAAATACCTTTGAACCCGAAACCCTATTAAATATTGTCCATTTACCAAGTTATTGAGGAAAATTTAGATCTTCAAAGCCAACCACTTAAAAGCTTCCCAATATTGTTCCTCGTCCACATTTCACCGGTAACAGCAGGCGCAACCGCGAATGGTCCCCTCAAAGCCTCGGTACGCATGTCCTTACATAATTGTTTCCGCTTAGCGATGTTCAAAACCACAGATTTCAAAACGAATCGTCCTTTCACTAAACGCCGATGTCATCGTTCGTTGCCAAACCATAGACCACCAAAACAAAGTTCAGTTTAATAAATTTATAAAACATTCATAATGTTTGTTTAATCTCGGTTTGCTTCACACCGGTAAAAAGTACATTTTGTATAACATGACAGCCTTTAAACTCGGTTTAGCTAAATTTAATGCCGAAAGAAATTAAAATCAGCTTGAACCGGATCAAAAATATGTCGGTAAACTGCACTTAACTCGTTTAAAGCGCTAAACGGAGTTTATCTTATATTGTTTGCGTTTAATTGAAATGGAACCTTAGATACGTTCAAATTTAGCACGGAATATAAGAGAAAAAAAACGAGCTCGGTGTGCAGTTATTTAAATTTAGTTTTCAGTAATTTTTGTATACATTTCTGTTACTTACTACTTTAAGTGTATCCCAACTGGAGCAACTATACCTACTTTTTCTGAGTTATCGATACAAAATAAATTAAGGTACATTATATGTAGATAAGATCATTTTTAAAAATCACTTTTTTATATTTTTATGGGACTTAGAGTCATTCATAAGACTATGTCGGAGCCGTACTTTGATAAACATAGGTCAAAAAATATTAGTGCTGCAATACCCAGTGCCGGACAATTCAAACAGCATTATCTAGCCCCAAGCTGAGCAGAGCTTATGTTATGGGTACTAGATAACTGATATACATAATACAATGCATTACATAGATAGTATATATTTTTTATTATACATAGAGAAACCAGAACACCCTGAACAAATATCTGCAAATTGTACAAACTTGTGTCCCAAGGCGGAAATCAAACCTGCAACCTCCTGAGTTGCAGGCAGACCTTTGGCTACCGCGCTACAGCGGTCGTCAAAATTTACTGATCCATAATAGATGGATAGATCAGTAAACTTTAACTCATGCAGTGCTTTCGAATTTCAAGCAACTCAATGATATCGATTCAAACCGTTACCTACCATTCACCCTCCAAACGACTGTCTAGACTTCTTAGTTCTGAAACACCGCACGATTTAATCACATTCAAAGTAAAGACTACAAAATGTATTAATTTCCACACCCATATTACCTTTAAGTGTTTAACTGTTTTGTACCTACTTTGACGAAGCTTCGTTAAACAAAGGGCTCAGCTTGTTGAGTTCAGCTTATAACCAAAGTTACAATATTATTTCATGATTTCTTTGTTTCTGGATTCAAGAGGCACTTGATAAATAGAAACGAAAACGTTCACTCAATTTAACAATTGTTTTGTTGAGTGCGCAGATAATAATAATTTGTAATTTATTGTTTGCTCATTCTGTCTGAGTCGTTCTGTTTATTTTAATATATGTTGATGTTTTATGAACTCGCAGATAAAAGGGTAAATAAAGATTCTTAGGTACCTACCTATTTTCTTAGGTTCTTAGATCCTATCCATCCATGGTTGTCTAGTAGAGATTGCTCTTGAGCGATAAGACCGCCTATTGTAATTTATTTTAAGTTTTTTCTGTACATAGTTTTCTATTTAGTGCAATAAATAATTTTCTATATATCTACCTACCCTACAAGTTTCCCTTTGTCCTTTCAATTTGATGGTATAGCTAGATTTAAGTAGTGAAAGTTAATAATGTTTTTAAGACCACTATATTATAAGTTGAACCATTTAACCCTAATGCTCCAAGGAGACAGGTGCGGACAAGTCTGCAAGGTTCTCATAGAAAAAAAAAATATAAATAAAAACGGCCAAGTGCGAGTCCACTCGCATACAGAGAGTTCCGTCCTACCGAAAAAACTATTTCGCAAAAGAACTTTAAAAACAGACTTTTTTGATGGTTCGAAAATAATGCGAAAAGCCAAAATGTCGCGGTTCCCCATCCAAGTATGTACCGACCGCGCCCAACGTTGCTTAATTTGCTAACTAGAGTTCACGGATAAATTGAATATAATTTGCCCGGAACAAAATTGATTCAGTAAAAATAAAGCAGTGACTTTGGCCATTACAAATTTGTTCGTTCTTTTGTGGAAGGTGTAAGCCAAAAAGACACTATCGTGGCTTTGTATTTCGACGTAGGGTCGTTGGCCCATTTCATTATTAAGTTTATTATATTTTTATTACTTGTTGTAATAGGGGCAATAGTAATGCTACTCACTTTAAGAATTGTAACCATTTACCTATCCTGTTTCAAGAGATACCTACAACCTTGACAAACATAGAGGACACTTGTCAAAAAAGGCAGGTATTTTTTGTATGGGAGCAGTCTTTCATTTTAGTATTTATTTTATTTTTATTTTTATAGACTAGCTCTTACGGTTTCTGATATACTTATATACAACCCGCTGAGACATGGACGGACAGACAGCGGAGGCTTAGGAATAGGGTGCCGTTTTCCCCCTTCGGGTAAAGGGGTCCTTTACCTGAAAACGGCACCCGGTCCCACAACGGTCAGATAAAACGATATTTTATCTGACAAAAAAAGGAGGAGAAAATAATTTTATTTACTTTTAAACACACGCAATGTCTAAAAACAAAGTTCATTCATTACATAATTTATTTAACTTGGGCGTAGCAGTGCTTACGGCAAAATATGGCCTTCACCGGTTTCACTCAGCACTGCCGTGTACTGCTGTGCACTGAATATCAGTGAACACAGTACACTGATATTCAGTGAAGACCAGAGGGTCAGGTCACGACCATTATGAGACATCATACCGCCTATAAATTTGCGATTTATTTTTACGTTTTACCAATTTCTGAAGATGGATTTTCTGTAGATTTCGGTTGGTTGTTTCAGACTGAACCACCGGTTATTCGGTCTGTTGCCGTGGTGGTGGCACGCATGCAACGTGGTTCTACACGCAGCGTGCTGCGCGCTTGTTGCACGCGCTGGCGTAGTGCTCGCTCGGCTCCAGCGTCCGTTTGCAGCACTTGCAGCGCTGCTCTTCGCGGTACACCCTGTACACACTGAAGCGGTAAGTGTTATATTTTACGTAGTACGCTTTTAGGTAACCAAGATTTTGGCAAGGATTTTAAAACTATAAACGATAAATTTATTGTGGGTCATCTAAAGGTGAACTCATTTTATTTCTGCCCACACTAACTTGTATAAATTCACTTTAAAAATCACAATGTACAACAGAAGAAAACTCTGGACAAACATATTACAAAAAAATTCTAGGTAAGTACCGGAATAAATCGGATCACATTGCTTTCTTCCAAGAATAGCACGTTGTATGTAGAAATGTCTATAAAAAATCGTACAGTGCAGCCGCAGTCATAAATTTCTCAACAAAGATTTTTTCATGATTGCATCGACAGGCGATGTATCACGGTGGAATTACCGGGGCGAAGTGTCGCGGTGTCTCCGGGGATGACACGCCGCATAATTGCGCCGTTCGAGCTGCCTGCCGATTTATGGACTGGTCTCACGGCTTCAGATAGATTTTCACGGTGATTGTACACCGATTTATGATCTTGTAGCAGAAAATCAGTTACTTACACACCTACTTATTAACTTTGAAATTTTGCTAGCAATTTAAGCCCGGATTTTTCTTGACTTCATAAAATGAGAAAGTATCACTTACTACATCACTTATTACTTCAAGGCAAGTTAGGTCGTTTTAAAAGACATGGCTAATAATAAAAGTCCTAAAGATAAAATTTAAACTTCATGCAAGGGCGGTTGATGGAAATATTAGAAAAGTTTTCTTTAGAAATAAAAAGTTATGAATGAAAAAAATTCCAAAGACTAATCCTACGCATAAATTGAAAACCCTAAAAACCCTTTTAATAAAAAAATCCTTGATTTTTTATGATAGAACTTATTGTGATATAGTACAATAAGAAGGACCTCTACGAAAGACTCACGTAGATAATATTTAGGTATTAACTTAATTTAAATTATTAGTATGAGGTTCCTACCAACCTATTAAGTCTAATTGGTAACCATTAATAACCGTTATTGTATCAGTGCAGCTAATAAATCAGAAACAGCTATTCAAGCGGCCTACATTAATTTTGCCGAAATATTTCCCATTATAAATATATTCCAAGGAATGTTGATTCAGCTGAATTTCTGTAGAAATTATTGCTTTTATGTTGAAATGAAACAGATATTTTCAATAAACAGTATTGCAGATTTCTAATGCTGGTTGTATTCCTTTACGTATATTGGTGTTTAGAAACTCCAAGGAAATTTCCTCGAAATATTTGTTTAATAAATTAAACTGAAACACTTTTGACATATTATAGTCAAAGCAAGTCATTTAAAACGGGATATTTACTATGATTTGATTTTTGAGTTTTCCAAAAAATTTGGGTAGGTATGTCTGCCCATAAAAACTTATGATATTTTCAAAAGTTTTAATATAAGATTTATTATATTACTTTTATCAATATAGTTTTTATTAACAATGTAAATTTCAATTTAAGAAGATACATAAATTAGAACAGTATTTACAATCAAAAGATTTGGGCTAACTGCAGGCAAACAATCTAGAAGTAGCTCACTGATCCATATCGATTTTACTATTTACTCACAGAAAGAGTGAAGATTAGAGTAATTCTCCTCGTTCCAGGGCATAATCTATTATATATAATATAAAAGTAATATCGAAGACAACTGCAGGATCATCCGGTTATGTTTGAACAGAATACTCCAAGCCTGTATAAATGTCAGCAATGGAACACGGCCCTGTCAACTCCACGCGCCGTCCGGGTGCATGACGGGTCTGTGTGGCAAACGACCGCCGGAGCACATCGCACAACAGATCTGTCTACTTGGAACTTCAAATCTGTCTGCTTGGATATAAAGAACTGTCTTCTGGAATATTTGCTGTTTGAGATCTGCGCAAGTTCAGACGGTTGAAATGCCTGCATTGTTAGTGAACTTCAGTGAATTGGAATTGCATTTTCATGAGAATAAACGTGTCATTTATTGTGAAACCAGCATCACACTTACGTACGTAACAACAATTTGAGGTGTTTAAGAAACTTTAAACCAACTTAAAATTACTAAATATTATTAGAAAATGGATTTGGAAATACACTTCGATAGCGCGATTAAATTTTTAAGTGGCGACATCTACTTAAAATTCGAGTCTGATTTAGTTTTATGTGATGAATGATGGATGACACATAGATTAAAATACCTCTTACTACGCGCGTTGCCATGGAAACCATTTGTTCCTAGTAATCGCTAAAATTATTATCACTGTTAATTAACAGTTTGACTTCCACCCTGATGATTCCATTCCTTTTATATAGCAACGAAAGAATCATCAAAACCTAGAGGGTATCACCAAGTTGATTGTTGCTAGTCGTGATTATTCGTAAGTAAAAATATCGGGAATACATTTTTATGGAACCTATTTGGGAAGAAAGAATTTTTTGAATAGGTCCATTATTGACAAAAACGTCAGTGAATACATACAAAAATATATACAGCCCAACATAGACGCTGCTCCTGAAGTCGGTTAAAATTTAAAATTAAATTAAATGACACAAATTACGAACACCTGTATTTGTTATGCTCAAAATACTCACGAGAGATAATATTATTTATCTAACTAAAGCACGTTATTTTACTATAGTGTGTTCATAAAATCTCTAGGTTTTATTTTTTTGCACCTTTAAAACTACTCTTTTTTTTAAATTATATAGCTTATGTAACTTTAATATAGCACTTAAACTTAATTTTAACTATATCAATCAATCTATTATGTATGCACCTTTACTTTGTTGAATTGAAACACGTTACAACTATAATTCCCGGAGGTGGGCGTTGCGACCTGCGACACAGTATTTTACTTCTGCAGGTCGCATCGCTTCATATTTTTGTTCTAGCACCTAAGTATGTTTCAAAATAAAGACTTTTTACTTTACTTTTTTACTTTACTTTATAGACAATATACATATACTAATGGACTCAAGTCTGTTCCGGAAACGTACAAAAACTTTTTTTTACCGAAGACAAAGTTGAAACGACTCTTATTGATAGCCACAAGAATAAGATAAATTTTGATTGATTTATTAAGCGTGGTCCTCGAGCTTCCGGCTCGTTTGGCAGGCGAGAACTCCTCTAACCCCAGCAGTTACAAAACTAAGTTCCGTAATAGATGTTGGCAAAGAACAGCACTCGAACAAGAGTGATTACCGCGGTGTCACAGACAATGTCAGCTGGCTACCCAATAAAGCACATTTATAGATTCCGCCCGAGCAGACCGCACTAAAAACTCCAATATTGCAGAGCTCGGATTGTTAGGTCGCCTACACACGAGCCAAGTTACTTGATTGCGGGGTGGCGATGAATACAGATTTGCTTCTTCGGAAATCTTAGGCTTCGCCTTTTCGTTCTCTGTTGTTGATGATTTGATTTTTATTCGTGATTCAGTAGGTTTTAAAGCAGTAATAAAGCAACTACTAATTATCCACCACAATAGTAATCTGCAGCAACCTTTATATAATTGAATGGCTGAATTTCATTAAAACTTTATCGTCTCTTTAGTGTCCGGTTCCTCTTTAAAGTAATCTACCTGCACTATTTTCAGTTCACATAATATTATTTAAATTGGCTCAAACTACTGTCCTCGCGTGGATTGGTATTAATACTGGAAATGTGTCGTAGGTTTCCAACAGAGACTAGAACTCTATTAATACAGAGTTCAATTGGCATCTCAATTTACCAATGGTTTAATTCAGAAATATATTTTATTCTAGATTTTTGTAAGCGTCTTCGAATTATTTTTTGGGGATTTTCACTATTGATAGCATTTCAATTGCACAATTTGTGTTTATAATAAACAGCAACTTTTTAAATAATATTGTTAATATTTTAAAAAGAGTTAATATTTTAAGATGGTAAAATTTACTAGGCATAACGATTTGGAGTTATCTGTAATTCTGTAATGTTAACACTTTGAGTGCTGAAATCACACGGTATGTGTTTTCTACAAGTGACGAATATGCGTAAATCCACACTAGCGCAGCGGCTGAGAAAATACAGATCTTTGTGACTCAGCACAGCCGTAATATTTTTCGAACGAAACGCATGTGCGGCGCAACACAACCGATGTGTAGAGCGGCAGCACGAATTTTTTAGGTTAAAAAAAAGATCGCTGTCGTCGAAAAAAAATCGCAGTCAAAGTGTTAAGGTCTTATGTAAATAAACAATTTGAAATTTGAAAAACAAGCTTGTAAAATCATCTCGGACCAAAGTGCTTAGGAAGACAAATACATACAACAAACCCAAACTCGTAAGGAGTTCCTATGGCCACCTTCTGTCTCCATCATCAGAACAGCTCGATGGCGACTATAATATCGCATGTGTTACATAAGTAGATATGCCAAATTTCAGCTCAGCGCTCACTGTGGTTGGTATAAGCTTGTAAAAACATTTGACATAACAAGATCGATGAAAAATTCGACTGGGACATAAAACAAAGATGAAAAATTAGTTTGCGGAACCATTCTAACAAACTACCTAGAAGTAGAAAAAAGCCCGACACGTTCAGTCTTATTTGCACAAAACACATAATTTACAAATAAATAAAATAAAATAAATAATGCTGGACAATTCACACAGCATTATCTAGCACCATGGTAAGCAAAGCTTGTGTTATGGGTACTAGATAACTGATATACATAATACAATATATTACATAGATAGATATTTTTTTTATTATACATAGAAAACGACCAAATGACGAAAACGAACACGACGAAATGTAGGAAATTTGTAAATATCATTTTCTGAGTATATGTATATATATATATATATATATATATATACCGTATAAAACTACAAGCAAAAAGGATAGCTTTATGAAAAAGTTGTTCACATTGTTCACCATAGAAATTCAAGAAACAAGACAAAGTTACACATCCCATCATAGTGATTACTTTAGGTAGGGAAATCATTTATGGGCATATAATTATCATAATATATGAAGCAACTGAGCACTCTTTTCGTAAATTTAAGCATTACATAAAACAAAACTCTACTCTATAGATGATGACATCAATGATGTTAATGCTTGGCCATATTATGTCGCACAGTTCCGCACTGACAATAGTAGGTATATCTATAAGAAATTCAATGTTGTGCTTACGTTTACATACATTGACATGTATCTAAAATTGCATTATATATATGTAAAACAATCATGTAGGTATTAGACACTTAAATTATATATGAATGTATGAAATTATTTATTTATCACAAAAACACATTATTTAGTTTTTTTAGTTATAATAAAATCTGATTTTTGTAAGCTTAAATAAATAAAGATTTTGAATTACAGAAATCTAAATCCTACTACTACTTCCAGCATCGCGTAACAACGGAAACAAACACTGCATCACATTTCATACGTATTAGAAATAACAGTGCACTTCTTGAATTCCCCACACAATATTATATAATAAAGCCGACGGTGCACTCCGTAAAAATACCATTAATATTCCGTAGACGCTGCAGGTGAGGGCTGTATACGCAGCTTTACTTGGATTCCACTCACATACTGCTCTAATGTGGAGTATGCCACATGATAGTGTTACACAATGTTCGTTGTCAAATGGAGAAATGTTGTCAGTATCTAGATTTCCCTGTACTTGCTACGCTACGAGTAGGTATAAATAATAATAATAATGATCTTTATTTCAGACTACATGGGTCCATATAAACTTAAAAGTACACAATAATAATTAAAAAGAAACATGAGATAATATAATATTAGTAGTAATATTAATAGTATTATATTTGTTCATTTTATTGGCAGTGGCTGACAATAGTTGCACGATAATATTTATTAATTTAAAAAAAAAAAACTTTTACTTAGTAGTTATGAGAAAAACTTGTGTAATAAATATGGATTAGTAAGCGGTGAGTATCTACGAGTATCTGGCGCAACGCATCAGCATTGTCATGTAGTGGGGAAATGCAGCCAGAGCGCCTTAGGGACGCTTCCGACTATTTTATCATGAAGGTATTCATATGGATCATAAGATCTACGTCTGCAATTAGCTTAATTGTTTTAACGGTAATACTTGTTCTAATATATTTCTATTATTTGATTGTAACTTTCTTCTATACTAGTATTATAAAGAGGAAAGGTTTGATTTTTATGTTTGTTTGTAATGAATAGGCTCGGAAACTACTGGACCGATTTAAAAAGTTCTCTCACTGTTGGAAAGCTACACTATTCCCGATGAATATACGCTATATTATATTTTCAAAAAAGTTAGGGATCCGTACTAAAATCGTGCGAAGCCGGGAATTTCCGCTATTTGTTAATAATATTTCATTCTAGGATTTGACTAATATAAATTGTCATACTACTTTAACGTAGGTACCTTTAAAATGTTTAGAAATCTGCATTGTGAATTCCTTCTCCTGTCTAAACTTATTTTACTTTCAAAACGTATTTTGCCATTGTGAACCTTTAAAGCCGGGCTTACCTGACCTAACGCCACGACGTGTAACCTACGGTAGTAGCAGAAACAAAGTCGACAGGTGAAATGCACCGCGCGCCTCATGCATCAGAATGATTCAGAAAGTTGACTAGCACTTGCAATATTTATAACGTGTCGTAAAGCAAACCTTTGAATAATTCAAAACCCCGCCAGCTAAGCTCTCTCATAATATAAAAACATTGCCATAGGAAAGATTTGATAAAACTGCTGCCAATATTGCTAAGTGTTTATCGAAGTTTGTTTATAGCTTTCAGTAAGCCGCGCTTTTAGAGAAATCTTTATTTCATGATGGCCCGCTCGTAAATCATGATCATAATAGAATAAATAGAATCGAAATATATTTATTTGGACACTAGTGATCGCTAAACATAAATGTTCAAACGATCAGTCAATTGTGAACTTACTTCAAGATAATTTATTTAGATTCTTGAAATATTTATGTTGGCACCATAAAAATAAATACAAAAAATATATATAAAATAAATATTTAAGGGCTAACTTAAATGCAATGTGCAAAGAAAAAAACGTTTGGTGAAAAAATTACGTGATACACGCCGTTTTTGCTTTTGATAACGGCAACCGGTAGACGCTTAAAATATTCACTGAATATTTAGTTATATATTCACTTTAAAAATTAATAACTAAAATAAAACAAATATTTAATAATAATAATAAACAAATATAAATTCCCATATATTTATAGATAATGTACTGTTGTGTAATGTAACGTACGGAACCCTTCGTGCACGAGTCCGACTCGCACTTGGCCGGTTTTTTTATCTCTAGGTACTTCTCCATACTATCCCTGATGGTGTTTCCTTCCTAGTTAAAAATCTTTCGTTATATAAAGAATAATAATTAAGTTATATTATGTATAATTGTAAATTAGATTAAACGACATCAAGTATATCATCATGTACCTACGGTGGAATTAATAAATGGAATGAAATTCAACCATTACGTTAAATAAATAATAGAAATATTTTTTTGTTTGATAAAAATGAAATGAATATTAAAATAAATGAATTGATCCTCTATTATTTAATCTTAATACTACATTGTTAAACAGTTGTCTAACAAAGGTGCTAACTGTAATTGTATATTATTATGTGTGTACGTACATATAATCTAAGCACACATACAGTGGCGTAGCTATCGTAGGGCTGGGCGGTGCAGTGCACCAGGGCCCTGGAGCTCAGGGGGCCCTCTAATCTTGGCTTTGAAAAGATAGGGTCAGCCAGCTTCCGAAGCTATGCTTCAAGCCTGCTCACAAATGTTTTTTAATGATTTTAAATGAACATCAACAATCACAGAATTCTCTATTTTTTGTTATTGTTATTTGGTAGTTTGATTGAGTACGTCCGTAGCACATTGTATTAACGATAAGCTCACGTGCTTGACGCCCTTGACGGTCGTGAGATCAATTCGACTATTCCACCCGTCAACTTTTTAGTTAATTTTTCATTCGCTCTTACTTTGCATCTATTCTAATGTATGATGTTCATTGCTACGTGGAAACTGTAAAGAGGGGCGGTGAGGGCCTGATTCCTTCTCTATGCACCGGGGCCCTTGTCCACCTAGCTACGCCACTGCACACATACCTATAAGTTCCGTCAGTAAGACCCTACATTCAGAACCAGGCCGCACATAAAGCCTTCTGTACTTCCGGTACAGAGTGCCCGCTAAGTGCAAACTACAAATAAATATATCAAGAAAGCACTTAAGGTTTCTCCATCTTGCGAACTTTAATTCTATTAAATTAATTTTTTTTTTGCGTAGGGCTTAAATTATCATTAACGTTTAAGTTACTACCCTAAAATAGTACATAAATTATTGTGTGTCTCTAATATAGTTAATAAGATCAGACAAATTGATTGTATGTACTTAAATATTACTCGTATTATGATCTAATAAAATTAATGATGATAAATGATGAAGTTTATGTTCCTAATTAGTGAAGTGTATTCAAGTCAAGTGGTTTTATTAATGTAGAGAATTCCTTTGAACGTAACACGAATTGTAGGAAAGATTCAGGGAAATGATGAATTCTTTGAAAACAGACTCGTTCATTCAAAAAGCCTACAACTAATAAATTTACTATTATAAATATTTATTTAAAGGTTGCCTGGCAGAGATCGCTCATAGCGATAAGGCCGCCCATTGTACAACATATTTTGTATTTGTTTTTTTTTTCTTTTCCTGTCTTGTATATCTGTTATTTATTATGGTGTCCAATAAAGAGTAATTGTTTACTATCGTATTGTATTTACTCAAGGAAATCTCTACAAAATAGGCTACGAAAATGCTACGAAGCTACGAAACAGCTACAAGTCTTCTAATTAGATGATGACAGTAACTAAAACTGAACAAAATTACGTTTTTACCTAATTTTACCCGAGCCAAAGACCCGAGCCTTAGACAACCAACACGTATTATATTTTATACCTTGATCGAGAATAATTATTATATTTGATAAAATAAAACTACAAAATACAGCAATCCGCCATGACACGTTGAACACCAATCAGAGCAACAATATAATGTAAAAGCACATAATATTTATGTAGTAAACCTCTGACTTTCTTCTCTTGACATTCTATATCATCAGATTATGTTCGTGCATCGGTGACGTCATAGACAGACGCTGACAGACTAGTATTCTACATTATAATGAAATGGCATTTTTAAAAGCTCAGAAACATAAATAAATAAATAAATAAATAATGCTGGACAATTCACACAGCATTATCTAGCCCTATGGTAAGCAGAGCTTGTGTTATGGGTACTAGATAACTGATATACATAATACAATACATTACATCGATAGATATTTTTTATTATACATAGAAAACGACCAGAACACCCGAAACAATTATCTGCAGATCGTACACACATTTGTTCCGAGGCGGGAATCGAACCCGCAACCTCCTGCGTCGCAGGCGGACCTTCGCCCACCGCGCCACATCGGGCGTCAAACATGATTTTGTGTCAGTAGAATTTTAAAAACATAACGGAGTAGTTTCTCAAATTCAGTCATCATGCTTATTGCTACGAAGCTACGGCGAAAAGAAAAAAACTATTATTGAATTAAAACTTTTGTACAGTTATAGGTTTCCATTCCGAACATAACCAAGTTCTCTGATAATAAAAAAAACTTTGCCCATAGTTCGCTTTTTACTTGTTCTAGAACTCAATTTCTTTTATTTTCAAAGCTTAGGAAAAAAGTTAAAAACCTATTAGGTTCAGAGATAACTAAACTAAGAAAAAACACTTTAACGCATTGCTCTGTTCTCAGTTTAAAGCCGAATTATCCCCTAAGCAGACAAAGGTCTTTTATACCCCTAAACAATAAGGCCGCCCTAAGTCCGTTCTTTCAAGTTTCGCTCTAATTGCTGGCCTTTTGTACCGGCTAATGTAATTCGACGATATTCATCGTCGTGAATTGGATGTTTATGGAATTAATATGATATGCATTTAATTATTTTTCGTTTCTTTGGTTCGTTTCTGTTGGTTCATCGGTTTATAAACACACATATGCTGGGTTTAGCTGATACCGAATACAAATTTTACGTTTGCAGGGTAGGGTATTTTTGGAATACCTGCTCAAAGATAACTACGATATGGAAAAAACCTGTACCAACGGTGTTCTTTCATAGATCAACCACCATTATTATGCACATATTTCTTCTTTTATTTATTTATCTTAATGAATATTTTACTAAAATAATTCAAGGTAAGAACAAAGGTCCAATTTTTAGGTGTGAAATGGGCAGTAGAAAAACGACCTAGTTTTCACTGGCAATATTGAATTCCAACTTTATATTTTACGAACGAATTCGTGAGCAGTACTAGCTTTAGCAATGCTGATGATAATAACGTTATTATCATCAGCATTGCTAAAGCTAGTACTGCTCACGAAAGTTGAAATCGCGACTTTCTGGACAAACAGTAAAAGCTCGTAGATGTCTCTTCAGTCACAAACACAGTGCAAAGAGCGCGATAAAGCACGTCTAAACAATAACTTTCAACTCGCGTTCATGGGAGATATCTGTCAGTTTAGATGTAGGTACTCACTCTTTGGTTTAATTTTCTAGCCTATGCCAACGGTTAGGGCAACGTTAACGTACAATTATTGTAGAAAATAAAATATGTTATTGTTTCGGCTACTGGTTGGGTGGTGCCAAATTAAAGATTCCACGACTTTTGATATTGTATTGAAATAAAATTTACAATGTTGAATTAGAATGATGAGGCGAAATCGAGAGATGACTTTTGAATGGTCGTCATATTGAAGTTATACAAAATAAAAAACCGTTCGGATACACCGCACTGTCCCGATAGCCGTTCGGATACGCCGCGACAGTTATTAAAAATGTTTATTTTTTCATTGACTGTATATCAATCTGTCATTCAACTTTTCGGGCATAACAGTCATTTTGGCCTTCAGGCATTTTGGGAAAAGGTTTTTTTGGGATTCAGGTGTATTGAAAACAAGGTGTTTTGAAAATCATTCCTAACGTCACGTAAGCAATTTTTCATAGCACCTTGCTCTCATCCACTTTATAGAGTCCTGGTGTCCTTAAAATGTAGTAGTAAGAATTATAGTACAAAGTTCAGCGCAACATAAAACATAAAATTTCATGAAAGTACCTTTCAGAGACATCATTGTGTACGTATTTATATTCAAAAAGTATGTTAACACATACACATGATCTTACTGTGTTTGTCATCAGTCCATATTTTCTACATATCGCAAATACCTGTCCCTATCAATGTGTTAATAAAATTTGATTATTGTATTACATACAAAATTGCTTACAATCTGTTGCAAAAACTGGCTCAACTGATACAAATCAAAAACTTTTTTGCTAAACCAAATTTTTGATATCATCATCATCATCAGCCTATAGCAGTCCACTGCTGGACATAGGCCTCTCCCAATGAGCGCCATAGCGCCCTGTCTTCAGCTTGCCGCATCCAGCATCTACCTGCAGTCTTTCGCAGGTCGTCATCCCATCTGGTCGGAGGGCGTCCTACACTACGTTTACCGAGTCGCGGTCTCCACTCAAGAACACTATTCACTATTTGTGATATAGGTAAGTTTAAAGAGAGGAGGAAGCTTTTTGATAATTTTTCATAAGCCGAATATTATTGAGATAAGTCAAGCGAAATCATTTTCAAAGGTTACCTAAACACACGTTTCGGTAATCATAAAAGCAATCAAAGATTTGTTTTCAACTCAGCGGATCTTGTATTTTTGCCTTTATCCAGCCGCTTTCTCATTTTTTCCTATATCGAGTCGTAAAATGTTTAAACATTGTTGTTTGTTCGCCGGTGGCGGCGAGAGTGATTTACCAATGGATATTTGTATCAGTAAGTGCTTGGCAAAGATGTCTCGCCCGAATTTGGTTGAGAGTTTGTTGAGTATCTACTACTTCAAAAGGGGCGCGTTTAAGATAAAGGGAGAACAAGATTTTTTACCAATTTTAGGTATTTTTAGTAGCATCGTTAATCTTTATGATACGAGTAGGTTATTTCATTACTTAATTGTTTTGATGACGTACGAATTTAGACACACACATTGTTATTACGGCCGTATTAAACTCGTTCTGTGTCATAAAACGCCGTTAAGTTGACAGTTTTTTACTCTGAAATGGTACTTTTTAAATTAGCTGAGGAATCGGTTTGAAAGAACTAGAAAAAAAAAACAATTTCCGTATATTTTACGTAAACATCAGATCTGGTCACATCAGGTATATCAGACTTGATGACGTGATAATATCTCCTCTAGCATAGATATACAATATTTGTATAGAATGGCACAAAAAAGAATAACTTTGTGTGTTTGTGCAACTGTGATTGGATGGCACTTCGACAAATGGAAATGGGAAATAACGCTTGTTTTTGTTCAGATAAAATTGACACAACAAATGAATTAAAACACTCTATAAAATATCGATAGAAGATAAAAAAGATCACTCAATCACAATACCTACTAGACACTTTCCCACATATAATTTCTTTGGAATAAAAAAAAATCTATTAGCCGCCCTATTTATATTTAAAGTTGCAATTATAGAAGGCTTTGTGTGCCAACAGACAAAATCTCAAAGCTAAGTCAGCTTACCAAAATAGACTGAAAATCGACTTCAAATATCTTCAAATATAGGAGAAAAAGTTGAATGGTTCTCTGCGAGGGTTCATTAAGGCAGCACTGCGATACAGAGAGGCTATCAGCCCGTAATACCCCGCCAATAAAAAGAGCACACATTGAAACTGGCGCGCCGTCCGCAAAACAAAATGTACGGTTAATTCCTATCCCCGCGGGAACCGGTTCAATTTTCCGGCGATTTATCCGCACAAAGCAGCCGCCAGCGCTTCGCTTATCAGCGGTTATTTATCCGGACCTATAACTGGGCCAGAGCGTTTACAGGCTGCTCCCAAACAAGGGGTCTGAAGTAATTATAATTATTATTTGCGCCAACGCTATTGTTAACCGCATATTTTACTGATTATCACAGCTCTTCTTATATACCACACCAATATCTGTAGAATCTTTGTCAAATCTATTCAAAAAGAAGTCCAGTAGAGTCAAAATAAAAGAGACTCGAATAAAAAATCACAACGCATGAAATATTTCAGGTTGGTTTGGGACTCTTGTTGTCTTCTTAGCACATAACGTTTAAAGCATCCTGTATACAAACCGGTTATGAGAGGCCGGATGTTGAACAAGTACCGAGCCGGGTAGCTCGTTAACACGATTACCTACCTGTCCCTAATAATTCAACGGTTTTTTACTGAACGTCCTTTTCATAGGATTCGTTTTGAATTGTCATACTTTTACAATCAAACGAGTAAACTTAAATTAGTATAAATTGGTAGGTAGTATAAGATAAATTATAACTAGGCGGCTAAGAACCGCTATTCGTCATTTGTGGGCGCCTATGTTCAACAGTGGACGTATACAGGCTGATGGCAATAGATAAATAAATGAAATGAAAAAGACTATTTGACACGACAAATTACAATTGGTAATTATTTATTTAAAATTTGTACAAACATAATTGTAAGGAAGAAACTAAACCAGAATTAAAATGATATTAAATGTTTTTTAGTTCTTTAGGTTTACAAATAAGCACTTAGGTCATATTTTATACTATTCATTATTATCAAATAACATTATTTTAATGTTCACTTAAATTTTTTGTCCACCAGTGGAAGAAGTGAAAAGAAACCACTAGTATGTTTCATAACTTATGTGTCTAGTACATTTGATTTGAGATACGAGTTTATCAGTAAGACAGGTACAAAAACGGTTGGCTACTTAGTACAAAAAAAATAAGTAAATTGTCGGAAATCTGAATATGTGAAAAGATTTAAAGGTTGGAGTAGCGTTATATCCTAGCTATTACTAAAAAAAAAATCTGAACAATAAGCTAGTGAATTTTCTTATGTTCTAGGTGCTCTTAAAAAGTAAGAAAACATTTCTTTGCAGCCGTGAGAACCGCAGTATAATCGCACAGATTTAATCTGTTTTCACCGAGATAGTTCTCTTTATCATACTTTACGATATCCGCAACGTTATGTTCCACTAGCTACAGCTTTTAGCTTTCTAGTTACATCATCAGCCTATATTAGTCCACAGCTGGACATGCCTCCCCTAATGAGCGCCATAGCGCCCTGTCTTCAGCTTGACGGATCCATCATCTACCTGCAGTCTTTCGCAGGTCGTCATCCCACCTGGTCGGAGGGCGTCCTACACTACGTTTACCGAGTCGTAGTCTGGAGACTACGAACTACAGTTGATTGGAATCAAGAACACGTTTGCTCCAGCGGTTGTCGGTTCTTCGCGAGATAGAGCCGGCCCACTGCCACTTCAGCTTGCTAATTCTTAGAGCTATGTCGATAACTTTGGTTTTCTGTGTTACATAGATGTTAAATCTATCGATGTATTCTATATCTCTCTAAAAAAGTTTGTATTAACGCAAAATCACTGGAATGTTTTGTTTACTACAAATATAACTGCTAAAATTAAGTTAATATAATAATATGTAAATGGAAATACTATCTGTCATATCAATGACAAATTCGTAAAGTAGATATGTGATAAAAGTGTGCAATATTCTTTATATTGCACTAAGTAAAAAAGTCTACCCACTGATTTAGGTGCCTACTTACCACTTTTTATAGGTGGCTACTTAACACCATAAAAGCGTAATGTTTCTTGAAGTGTGGTACCGTAGTAGCACATTTACACTTTGTTAAGGGTGGAGAAAGAGATATGTAAAATAAGCTTGTAAACGGAGTTTTTTTCTAATCACTGATTACTTAGATTTATCACTCACACATGGTACTTAAAAACTGCAACGACTTATTTTATTATATTGTAAGTATTCAATACAACACAACTCATTAAATAAAAGTGACTGTTTGCATCATTTGCTTTTAAAAACCACAGAATGTAATTAATGACCCCGTTCAGTGTGTATAGCGTTCGGCCACAATAATTAATCAAAAAATTAACAATTCTAAAACAATTTCCGTTGGCAGTCGTTCTACGAATCAATTTGTTTGTTTGGTCGAATGACAAAAAAACTTACATTACCAAATTTGTAATTATGAATTTAATACGAAATGAAAATTATGTCACTAAAATTTTTATGAAATGTGTGTTATAATCATCTAAAATGATAACAAATCAAATAATCCTGATATCTATGAGTTATTGGTTATTTTGTTATAGCAAATAAATGTTATATCGTCTGTAGTATTATACTTTCTAAAATTATATCAAATGCTCATTATATAAACGCTGTTATCCAAATGAACGTTATTGAAATGAAATTAGTTTTTTTGTCATTCGACCAAACGCGACACCCATCAGTTTGTACGAATCATTTTGTGCGAGTAGTACCTACCTACTTATTGCCAAACCAACTATTTACTCTTACAACATTCCAAATTTAAATGCACACACAACAAATAGTTATGATAAAGTTTACTATGTTGGAAATCGAGGCGCTTTATTGGTCCGCGCAAAACCGCTTCAACCAATCACATGTTTTTGCAATGGTTTTTGCATTCGTAATGTTCGTTGTTGAGTAATTAAAAGCTGGTAATGCGGTATTGTTCTTTGGTGGAATAATTTTATCTCTACCTACAATTTAATGAGACGACCACTGTGGCGTGGTGGGCGACGGTCCGTTTGCGACACAGGACAAATGTTTGTACGATCTGCAGATACTTGTTCCTAGTGTTCTGGTCGTTTTCCATGTATAATGAAAAACAGTATGTAATGTATTGTATTATGTATATCCTTTATCTAGGACCCATAACACAAGCTCTGCTTTACTTAGGTTTAGATCATGCTGTGTGAATTGTATGCATTATTTATTTATTGATATCCTTAATAGAACAAAATTGTATTAAAACAACATGTGCAGTGAGGAACCACATGCGCTGGTAGAATAATGATATCTCAGTAAAATGCACCCTGAAGTTATACCAAACTCGCTAACTCGAACCTTTTGTTGGAAACCTAAGGTCGGGAATGTATTGCTCTTCAGAAATAATGTGGGAGATGCGTCTTGCTCCCCGGCGTGTCCTTTATCTCTATTTTATGTTATTCTGTAAGTTTCCGGTAGCATTTATTGTCTTTTCGTTTACAGGTAGGTTCTGTAGTTTTGTGGGGAACAATGCGAATGAGGGGAATGCCGTAGGTAAAAGATTTACAATGGCAAGATATAAAATGAGTAGGTATTTTATATCTTGCCATTGTAAATCTTTTACATTGTTTGTGTAAGCCATTTAAATAAGAAATGTAAAATAAAAAAAAACTTAGTTTTTCGGTTTGGGTAACATGGCGAGTCATAGTCTCATAATTTAATTTAAGTTACATTATTGTTATTTTATTATGTGTATGAAGTATGACAATAAATTTTCTGAATCTGAATCTAACGTATAAGGTGCGTTTCAATGACGCCCGTGATGTAACATGACACTGCTGTATCTCGGTGCATAATTTACCATTGCATTAAGTCATAAATCATTAATATCTATTTTTACATACGCAATAAAAAAAATAAAAGAATGAGGAGGCATGAGTGCTGCTAGGCAAGTATACTTTGCATATTTTCACTCATTGACGAGCTACGGGGTCATGTTCTGGGGCAACGCAGCAGAATCGCAAAGAATTTTTGTTTTGCAAAAAAGGTCTATCAGCCTAAACCTGCTATATGAGCAGGTTTAAAATATAGAGATACATGTAGAGACGAGTTTAAGAAGCTAAAAATAATGACAATGGCCTGTGAGCAAATTTATCAAACCATTATATACATAAGAGAAAAACTGAATAATATTTCAAAAAATAAGGAAATTCATAATCACAACACTAGAAATAAGGAAAATATTGTGGTACCTCACACGAGACTATCAAAAGTACGGAAAAGCTTTATGTGCCTATCTATAAAATTTTATAATAAAATACCATTAGAATTTAAAAAGAAACCTGACATTGAACTATTTGTATTTATTAAAAGAATTATATTGAATAAGAGTTATTATACAATTGACGAAGCTTTGGCTGATAAAAATATATTTTGTGATGCGATAGGTACGGAGGCTAATATTGTTGTTATTTAGTTATTATAAGTTATAAATGTAATTGTGACTTATCTAAGAACATGTGTATGGTGTCAAAAGATAAATAAATGAATTGAATTGAATTGAATTTACAGGCTACCTATTACAGCGTTGCAATAGCAAGTTTTACCAAAAGAACTACCGTAGGTAGATGAATGCATTATGAATGAAAGCGGGTTATAGTTTGTGTTTGAAGAACATTAATGTTTCATCCCTTATTGAGGGACTTCATCGGGGTGAGTGTGCTTCGCGTCGCACCCGTTCGGCTTCCCTGTGCAGGGAATTTACAACGTATTTAATAGGTTAATCTTTATTCATTGGTGATTTTAAACTTTTATTCATTGAATAGTAACGTCACAGTAGCCCTCCGGCCGACGTTGTTCCCTTCCTAAATTCACCAGTTCCAAAGTTGACCGTAAACACGAGCTTTATCGAAGACATATTGAAGAAGTAAGCTTGCCAAAATTAAAATCTAACAAGCAACCAACGAAAATATAAAAGCAGTCTTGGAAAGTGTAATGAGCAGTGTTGCAGAGCAAATTATACGCTCCAGTTGCGTTGGATAAGCCAATATAGTTGCTTTGAAGCGCCGTTTGTAAATAAATTAGATCATCGATTCGGGAACCATCGGGAATACGCTGTTTTAAATTAAGTTGGTTGTGTAGAGAAGAAAAGAAAACTCCCCCCTGCAACTTTCAAGAAACCCGCAAAAATTACAACAATGTACTTGAATTTGTTATTGGTCTTAGTTTTTTCTTTAGGTATTTTTGCAGTGAGTGGTTTTTCCGTTTATTTGTTAATACAGCTTAGTTACTACCTGGTTGACTATCTGGAAAGAAAACACGGCATTACTAATACGAGTGGAAAAAAGTAGATCCAAACAATTTATTTGCCTTGCGATAACGCTTAACAACAGGCTAAAACAGAGATAGAAACAGAGTAGATAGACGTAAATATAATTGATATGCCTTATACCTACATAATTAAAGAGTGAATTGAAAATATAGGTATTTAGGTATAACCTACTTAGCTGCTCGATACAAAGGCTCGGATTAGATATCTGTCACTCAACAATTCTCTTGATATCGAAGGAAAAACTAATTAATGTGTGAGTTAACAAACATAATAATTAAAATATATAAATATAAAAATCTTCACTTATGTAAATAAATATCCGAGCCTTACTGCTAAAAGGTTCGTAAAATACAATGATCTGGCAAGGGCTTTGTAAAACTTTAAAACAACTTCAAATCCCGAGAATTCCGTGGAACAACGTTAGCATAATATTTTGCCTGAATCAGATTCCGACTCAAGACGGATTGCGTTTTAAATATTTAAAATATTACGGAAACTTCCCGAGAAGAACTTGGCCGTGTGTGTTGGTAATTATTCGGTAAGCATGCAGGATGGCGGAGCAGCATGAGATTAGAACCTCGTATACTTAAACGTGAAAGTCTCAACAAGATATATGTGAACTGCAGAGCGTCTATTATAATCTCCTCGGCGGCGGATCAACCATAGTAATATGGACCAAAAAAATGACTGACACTACCGAACAGCCACAAATTAGGAAATCTGATGTTGAGTGTGTCTGTTTTGTGAGTAGTCCAGACAAATATTTTAAATAATTGCGTAATTATAGGCACGTTATATCATTACTAGTTTCTGCCTGCGGCTTCGCACAAATTGTGTCTAGGGAACCGTTTAAAGGTTATTTCTATGTGTCCATGGGAACTGTAAAGGGCAAGTAACAAATAATCATCAATCTAGTCATCCTGTGTGAATATTCACGGTTATTTGTCCCGACGGCTTACACGCTGCCGTAGTCACAAAAAAACGATTACTTAATATTTCTTATTCATACAAGACTGTATGAATAAGAAATATTACTACTGGAGTGGAATAAAGATATAATCCGTTACTTTGTCATCGAATGCGTAAATTATTTGAATTTCATTTCCGTAATTTATGCAATAAATGACGATGTGATGTCATTATTGTCCACTCA
Source organism: Eupithecia abbreviata (assembly GCA_943735965.1). Classification (NCBI taxonomy): domain Eukaryota; kingdom Metazoa; phylum Arthropoda; class Insecta; order Lepidoptera; family Geometridae; genus Eupithecia; species Eupithecia abbreviata. The sequence goes on along the minus strand of OX030977.1, from coordinate 6,469,235 downwards.
ACCTTAGAGAATAATCCCCGTGCTTGACAAACAGCATTTTTTTAATTTGTCATTTGAACTATGGGAGTGTAATATCCATCTCAGACTCACATGACACAAAACACTTAAAATTCCCGGCACTCGAAGACGCCCACAGGTGGAATTTTCAAGCATCAAAGTGCGTTATTTCCTCCTTTAGACCTGACAGGACTCTATGACATCACAGAACTCAAATAACGTTAAATTAGGATATAAAGTGATCACTTACATTTTTTTGTTAAGTTCAATGCACGATTTAGATAAACCAAAAATTATATAAAGCTCAATAAAATATAACTTTATTGCACCATCAATACAAAAAAAAAATTAAAATACTAAAGGATCTTAATACTAACTATAACTAGTGGCAATGTAAATTATTGTAGGTTAGACGCATAAATTTATCAAATAAAAACAAAACAACCAGGTATCCTTTTCTTTATCACTTTTTTAAAGCTAAGGCATATCAACATTGTATTCTTCCATTCATTCGAATAGACACGAGCAACGGTTCTGGTGCAGTGGCACAGAGAAAAGTGTATGGCTTCTGATGAGATGGTAATTTTCAAGAAATATCTAGAGATGAAAAAGATGATATTGCTAACTAGGAACGACGATCATACCACGAAGCACCACCGCATATTGTGTATTTTGTTCATTAATTGCTTCTAATTGGCGAAATTTTCCAAGGTTCTTTGCCCTTAATAAGGTAGTACAGGGTGTTCCGCGGTTGATGGATTCTAGCTTAGAACCAATCGCTGTGATTCTGCGATCACAATCGCAGCTGTGATTGCTCATTAGGCATTTATTGCGCATACTCGATTTACAATCGGAATCGATCTCGCTTTGGTTTTATAAGAAGAATATTATTTATATCAAGTACTTACTATAAAAAGTACTTGTGTATTTTGTGCCTACTATTCTAGTCTATTCAGAAAATTATCTAGGTATAATTTGAATGAAATGTATACTTTAGTAACTTTAATACTTCATGAAGCAAAGCATGAAGAACCAAACAATAGAATCGCACGTTACTTATTGGAAAATAAAACGGCGAAGGTAAGCATAACACGGCTTTTGTTATGAAATGGACACAGCATTGCAAAGAGAATAGGTTATTTCAGTTGAAAAGATAAAAGAAAATACGTGTATTGCTTTGACAGATCCTGAATTTCTGGGAAAAAATATTTACCTCTGAAAATATCTATAAACTTTACCTAAGTTGAGTGACACTTTAGTCTGTGTTTTTTGGCTCGGTAGTTTTTTGCAGAATTCTAATTTTATTTTTAAGAAAAGAAGATGATAATTGTAAAAGGAACTACTGTGAGTTATATTATTATGTTGGAATAATAACCAGTTCAAATCATGGTCAATTCAAACATTGTATTTGCTTCTAAACCCAGTTCCAAGTCCAGATCAAGTGCTGGATACGTCAAACAAATAAATAAATAAATAATAAATAAATTGCTGGACAATTCACACAGCATTATCTAGCCCCATGGTAAGCAGAGCTTGTGTTATGGGTACTAGATAACTGATATACATAATATAATACATTACATAGATAGATATTTTTTATTATACATAGAAAACGACCAGACCACCCGGAACAAATATTTGCAGATCGTGCACACAATTGTTCCGAGGCGGGAATCGAACCCGCAACCTCCTGAGTCGCAGGCGGGCCTTCGCCCACCGCGCCACATCGGTCGATAATATTAGTAAATACCTATACGTAATAGTTATGAGATTATTGAATGTATTGAAGCCTTTTAAAAGTAATACTTAATACTAGTTAAAACTTGTTTTATACCTACTAACATTTAATATATAAACACAATATGTATACTGTTGGTGTACCTACCTTAAATAAATAAATACTCAAAGACGAATTTAGTTATATAATTCGTGAAACCCGTCCTTAGTATTTGAGTAAATACTACAGTTATAACTTGAAATTTCACGCTTCCCAATTTCACAATAAGCGTTTAAATCACAGAATCTCCTTAATGAAAGTGAGACGTGGCCAATTCTGCGCTATCCCATCTGGCACTCGGTTCTCCCGTCTCGCAAATTACTACCCACTGCAGGCTGTGCTGTGATTTGGCATGCCCACTTTATCCGGTCTAAAACGCACGGGTACCTACCAACTGCACATTATAAATAACTGCTTACACCGATTCGAGTGGACATACAGAGTACCTCTACCTAAACCTAAACAGTAAACTGCAGGCAATCACGAAAAAAGTCACGCTTAATACAATTGTAATCTTATTAATCAGCTAAAATCACCATCTTATGACTACCAGTACTCGTACTTTCGCTACAACTCGCCGCATCATTATTTTGTGCACATCATAGAAGAACGACTCTTGAAACAATCGACTTTTATTGCACAGAGTTAAGAGTGGTTTATACATTATAATATATAAGAAGTTTAAATTAAATTCGTTTATTGATTCAGACTTATTATATATCCATGTTGTGATTTATTATAGAATTTAAAAAATTACATCATTATCATAGTGTTAATGTAAAGAATGCAATGCAATTTTACTGAAATTACATTACATTCCTTACACCAACAGCTACAACTCAATTTATATAATAAATATGTTTAGCATAAGGGTTCATTAGACTTGACATCCAGTGCCTTTGCAGGCTACTGCAAGTCTGTCCACTAGAACCCTTAGCAAGCTATTGGTGCTGCCCAGCATCCTGTATCGGACGGATGTTATTTTTTGACGAATTATTTAAAATTGGATATAAAAGTAGTGTTTTATAATTATAAGATAAATAGGAAATTAATTAATATGTGTGGTTATTTTCTTACATAGTAGATTTCTTACATAGTAGATCTATTCTGTAGCACACAGTTTTAAGTAAAACGGCGATTATTCTTCCAAGCAATTAATAAACGTCATTAAATTAGTAGCAGTTACGCCATCTTCCTGTGGCGAGACGTGGCCAATTTCAGCGCATCTGGCTGGGACGTGAGCGCGGAATGCAAATTACTAACAGCTTCGTTGCGATTCGCAGCATCGCAGTCGCGTATCTATAGTAGTTCTCTAGAGCTTCGTAGCGCCTCGGGGCGATTCGTACAAGCAGTCTAGCACGAATTGTTTACTGTGTCACTGGCTGGTTGTAAACGGTTCACAGGATGGAGTTAATAATAGAGTTGTTATCTGTGCAGACAGATGCTAGGCATAGCGTATCGCCTTATTTATTTAAAATAATTTATCTTGTTCTGCAGGTAGATGATAAACTGAGTTTTAAAAATTCCTCTTTTTCATTTTACGTTTATAATAATGGTTCTATATCTGTTGAGATTAAAATTTTAAAAATCGTCAACTATTCTTTGCACGTAATGGTATCGGCAAATTATTTTGATAATTTTGTTGGCAAAGCACTTAGGCGATAATTATAATTATTTTTTTCGGGACTCATAAGGACAGTCCTCCGACGTTTCAGTTTTTAAAAATGCAAATCGTTGACAAAATAAAACTTTTACAAGCGCGAATAAAAGTAAAAACACGTATCTAAAGGCAAATTAAATTCGAGCGAAGGCTTTGAATCCGAATATAGAATCAGATGTCGAGTTCGATTCGAAATTTAACTAATTTATACCTCCCTGTATTTTAGAAACATCTATAGAATGTATCCCGTTCTGTCGTTTAGTCGAGTTTTCGGATTCTGTTCGTAATTGTTTCTACGATTGATTGAAACTAAAGTTGTCACGGTGTGTAAGACAGTGTAACAGAATACGTTCTTTTGTCCCACGCAACTGCTCCGGTATACACTTCTCTGTGGCGAGACTATTAGAAAGCCTTTAATCAATTGAGCGAAGACATATTGGAACAAAAGGCTAGAACCAAGGCCTGTCTCAGTTCACGTCGTATCTGAATGATGATCTTACCTATTCTGTGAAAAAGCAGAGATAGATTGAAGAATGAAAACAGTCATAACTCTAGTTATGTAAAGAGTATAAGCTACCTCCTATTAGTTAATCTGCTGTTCCATTCATTATTTGTACACTTACTGTATCTGTTCCATCGCATGTATATCTAACTGTAAGATTTTCTGGAAGAAAGCTCTTTTTCAGGGTTAAGCTCGCATAGTAGTACATATTACAAATAAATAAATAAAAAAATGACTAGCTGTCTCCCGTTTACGTTTGAAGTCAATTTCTATAAATATGTACAGAACTATTTTAATAGGTTCTAGAATAATTCGTTAATCATTTTAACGAATGATAGCAAGCCATTCTTTAAAAAAATAACATATTTAAAAATATAAAAACAGAACTTGCAATTACGTGACTCGGAACCTGCCAGGGTGGTCAGTGGTCGGTGGTAATGTTGATTCTGTATTTTTTTACTGTAAAGTGGCGTCATTTACAATAAAAAATGACAACGAATCTTGGAATATTACATGACCAATGCTTGCGGTGAGCAACAAGGTAAACGCGACAAGGTCCTAATATAAATTGTGTTCTAATGTAATTTGATAGCATTATTGTTTGTTCCTGAATCCAGAATCATAGACAGAAATATATGTGGCAACACAACGCATACCTAATCACTGTACACGAAGAGAACAAAATGAATAAAAAACCAATAGAATTCAAGACATATTAACAGCATTTGTACTGCCTATGACTTGGCGAGATTTAACCAAACTACGAACACAATACAAGATCTGGAGGAGGCCTGTACCCGAAAGGGTACCAGTAGCTTCATACAAGCCCAAAAGCCAGGCTACCTCGAATTTCATACCGACCGAAAACATTTACTTCAATATTTCAATTTTCGCGCGCCAATACAATAATTTGTTTCTTTTTAATCTATGGCTAGATGCTAGCTTTGCTATCTAGTAAGTATCCGAACGCGCCGGCGGCGGCGGTGGCGGCGCGCGGCCTCAGGTTGGCTCTCAGCCATGCATCTCGCTCACACTCATGGGCTTGCAACGGGGCTTTGCAGCCGCCTATATCTGTCCCGTTCTATCCTATGACAAAGTGCTACGTCTATAGATATAACTAGGTTAGTTTTCTATAGCGTTTAGTATGGATAATTAAGCCCGGCTTTCAGTGTGAAGTTCGTTACAAACTAGGGTCAACTCACGAAGTTCGTACAAGAAAATTTTCGTATTCATTCATTTGAATCACTTTTGTTTGTTTATTGAGTGAGCGACAATTAGCATATTTATTTATCGTCCTAACTTTCGAGATTTTTGTATGATTTAGAGTTTAAAATGAGTGTAACATGTGATATTGTTACTTGTAAGGATTTGAAGTGTGTGAAAGTTTTAATAGGCGAGGAGAGGGTGAAATCTTTATCTTTCACGGAGAAAAAAGACCTGTGGGCTTCCGCAAAACCTACACTACACTGGTTTTGAGTATTTCGCAAACAAGTAAATCTGATTATCATAAGACAATTTAATAGATCAGTGTACAAAACGGATTGTTGGTTGCTCCCATTCCAACAAATTGAATTGCTGGAGTTGCATATTTTCTAACGAGATAACGGTTTGGAATACGTCTGGTTTTGATGATTTAAATTAAAAAAAAAAAAACACAAAACACATGAATGTAATTCCATTTTGTAATTTCGATAACCAACGCATATAGACATCATTATCTCGTCAATTATCTGAAGAAATTTCAAATCACAATACGCGTGTTGATCACAACTGCAGTGTATTTCAGAGATTAGTCGACATTGTTTGTCATTTTGCACAACAAGAGTTACCTTCCAGAGGTCATGATGAGTCTAAAACTTAATTCAATAAAGGAAATTTCTTAGAGCTCGTGTATTTGCTCTCAAAAAAACATATACAATAACAACTCCTATGTAAGGAGTATTTTAGAGTATTGCTCCGTTGCTTGGACCCCTCACTATATAAATAAAATACAAAACATTGAAAGCATACAAAGCAAGTTCATAAAAAATCTTAACTATAGATGCTACATGGGTTTTGATAACTATCAAGAGGCATGTGCTTATCATCGCTTAACGACTCTTGAAGACCGTAGAGTTATGGCAGACATGTCTTTCCTGCATGGTATATGTAACGGGTAGGTACATAGACTGTCAAGATTTGTTCTCTAACATACTATGCCTGAATACACCGCGGACTAGAACTAGACATACAACCTCTAAACTTTTTGCTATTATGTCGACAAAAACTAACTATGCAAAGTATTCACCAGTCATGCGGCTTCATAGAAGCTTCAACAACATGTTCAATTCATTGGATATTTTCTTTAGTAGTAGAGCAGCTTTTAAGAGTGATATTCTTCGATTGCTCTCAGATAAGAGTGGTGCTTCATAAAGTTTTTATTGTTAAGGTATTGTTACGTAGGGTTTTAATTTGTAAAATAAGTATAATAATGGCAAGAACATACATACTTAATGTACGTTCTTGCTATTATTATATTTATTTATTTATATGTTTTTTTTTTTTAATTATATCAACTTGGATATTATGTGTACATAACATAGGTTTATATAAATTTTATATACATAATTTTAAGTGGTTTAAAATGTTGTGAAATGGTAGGAGTAAATAAACTATTACATAGTATAGGTAATTTCCTGATACCTATTTTGTTTTGCATGAGTGCCAAATTTTAAGCTAAATTTTTTTCTTTTTCTTATAATATGTCTTTAAGTTGTTATTCATTTATTATATTCTTCTTGGCCTCTATAATGGCACTTTTGGTGATGTCGTCCTTATTTGTCTTAATAATAATAATGTAAATCCGTTTATTGGCTGTTAGTGATAGTTATAAGATAAGTTAATTTATAAATAAGAGCTGTGGATTTTGTTCATAAATAAAATAAAATAAAATAAAAACAAGATAGCGGCAAACCGGTTCCTAGTTATTTAGCGAATCGTATCTCGGGCTTGCCCTGTTCTCAAGCCCTAGGCATGCCACTGAAGGGTACAGGTATAATTATTGTTACCTACATATCTACTGGTTATGGAATAAAAGGTTTTTTTTTTATTTTATTTTATTATTGTTTGATCCATGTTTCCGCCTGTATTTAATTGAGCACAAGCGCTCTAAACCAATTTTAAAATTCCCTGGTTTAATTTTATCTGTATCACGTGTTAGTTGGTTCAAATATATTAAAATTAAATTCATGTTCAGACTGTGCTGACAGAGACAGCTAAACTAAACCTTAACGGAGATGATGAAATAGCATTTAAAGTGGGCGTAGTTTCGGTCTAGATTACTGAAGATTTATGGCAAACCGTCTGGGGAGGATATTGGATGACCAGCTGTGCAGGTCTTTGGTTCACGCGCTTCTACATACCACATTGGCAATCTTTGCACAAGACAACTTCAACTTAAAATTTGTGACTGCTCTCTACTATACGAGTATACCTAACCTAACTGTTTTCAAGAACGATATATTTTGGTATTGAGTGATTTTGCATCCATGAAATAAAATAAAATTGTTAAAATTGTTGCGCCCGAGTATCGTGTTAGACTTGTAGTTCCTGTCTCAAATGACAAGTAAAAACAAAACCTACTTTTTAAAAATATATAATAAATTAATGTGTACACCTCTGGATAATTTTTTATAGAGGTACAATAGAGAAATCATTTTTGAAATCGGTCGGAATAAATTGACGGAGTAAACGAAAACTTGCATAAAAAACATACAGCCGAACATAAACCTCCTTTTTAAATTTTTGTAGACAGGTAATAAGTTTACCAAATTTACCTACGTTTCTAGATATTGACAGATAGAAACCTCACAGTCTCAGACACTAACTGAATTTAAAATAGTGAAAATGGTGACGTTAAAGCAGAAGACGGTCGTTCCGGATTGAATGCAAACTCGCCGTTTTCACTCTTTCCCCTCCCATTCAAGAACATAAAAAGTATATCCACTCGAAAATTTAGCACCAAAGATTTTACAGGACTTTAGAACTGCACTAAATTACTCCCTATCATATTTTATGTACATTTCAGTGAGGTGTCATTTAAACTCGTAAATCAGGTTTACCTCGGGGTTAATCAGGGGGTAATAAATCAAGTGTTCGTCGCAGATTTTATCTGTTTAATTCACTTTGGGACGATTAACTGGGGATGGGAGACCGTCGGTATTAGGGGTGCGTAGTGTCGGCCGGCCGCTCTGGACGAAGCGGTAATGAGTGGAATGAACCGAGATTAACATGCTTTATTGCTTGAAAGATGTCCTTGCCGCAACTCCCTTTATTGGGTTTACTGAGACCTCACAGGCCGCAGGGTTATGCTGAATCATAAAATAAAACAAAGGAACAGCAGTTAATGTAGAAACCTTTAGGAACCTGCATGTTTATTCTGAAGTTTTTGGTTGCTATCATTTTTATCATAATATTGAGAACGGACCAAATAGAGGTAAAATATTTTACTCAGCAATATTCTGCGGAACGAATGCTCCAACTAAAAACGAACATTTAAATATAGTTAGGCACAACTCCAGGAGCACACCAGATAAAAATCTAAGTCAAAATCGCTGGATGTTAATCCCAAGACTATGAAACTAACTACAAGAAAATCGCAATTTTCCAGAAATTTGCCCTAACTTTACAGTTCCTACCGCCGCCGCCACCACCGCACCGTCCGTGAGCAGTGTACGCCAACAGAACTTAGTTCATGCAAGTTTGCAGCTTACTAGATAAGCGAGCCTGATGCTCTGCGTTTACAGGGCATCTTGCCCTTAAGTAAGCTTCAATTACATTTGAAGAGTTGATCCTCAGTAAAGGGAAATAATCAAGTGTTGTTTCACTCATGTTGCTCATCGAACTAAAGTGGATACTTTTACTAGGTCTGCGATAGTTTTTCTTTCACGTCTCTAGGTATTTTGATCCTCAAAGTATCTTTCATCAGCAGTAGCGTAAAGAGTTGAGCTCGCTGAGATCGACACATTTTTCATTAAACCAGCGATAACTGTTAGCTGGTTGTTCTTCACCCTAATCGAGTAGTGTTTCAGGTATGTTTCGTTTAATTTAGAAACACATTTGTGCACGCGTGGCCTCATAAGAGTTAAAACTCATAGGTAGTTTATAAGATGCTGCAGTGTGCCCTGTACTGTACACTGCAGCTTTCTTCTTCTTCCGGTCCTTATTCCACGCTAGGTGGGGTCGGCCTAACATGTATTTTTCTTCTACTCTCCTCTTTCAGCCGTCATCTCGGGTACTATCACAGGTATCTTTCCTACCATTTAGCCTTTATGTAATTTTAAAAGGACATCCTACGCTTTTTATAAATAAATAAAATTTCACGAGGCGTACGCATCCGTCCCTAAACATTTAAGAAGTAGAGGTCTAACTTTGAAAAACTAACGAAGTTGACGGATGACGTCGATCGTACGGATCAAACAACCTTACTGCGAAGTGGTCTCGTTTCTCGAATCTCTTATAATGTCATCATTTTCAAAGGCAAGGTCTCTGCAGGAATAAATCGCCAATTCTTCGTTTTGTGCGATCCGATTTCATTATTCAACACAGACTCTTGATACAGACTCGCGAACACTCAACTCGCGCGCATAAGTATGCCCGTCCGTTGACGCGGAGAGAAGAGGAGCTGAGAAGAGTTGTGCCAATAGTAACCAATTTCATCATCAGGTTATATTAGTCGACGTCTGGATATAGGCCTCCCTTAATGAGCGCCACAGCACCCTGTCTTCAACTTGTCACATCCAGCATCTGCCTGCAGTCTTTTACAGATCGTCATCCCACCATGCCGGAGGGCATCCTATACTTAGTATGTCGAATCGCAGTCTCCCCTCAAGAATACGTTTACCTCAGTGATTGTCGTTAACCAATGCAATCGCCTTAAACCTTTGCTCCGCTTAAGAAGATAGGGATTTGCAAACTAGTTTAAAAATTCATACAAAAGCGGGAACAGAGCGGAAGTCATACAAAAGCTCCAAGCAATCGGCAGACACAGTCCGCAACTCCGTCGCTCCGCTCCGCTCTCTCTCTCCGCGTTAATGGACAGGTAATACAATGGTCAGAAGCGTGTCATCCTAGCAATTTGATAATAGTTTCAGTGTGTTCACAGGCTTCAGCAGACTAATTATAAAGTTAACGTGCATTTTCACCTAAGGACTGTTCCAGAGCTTCAAATTAACATTCTAGGCACATCCGAGCAACTCGGTTCGGCGTTAGCAAAGTGTGTTAAAACTTGAATCGTATGCTGGCAAAGAGGGAATTTTGTAGCAGTCCACATTATTCAAGAACAAGTCGCAACTATGCGGTGTTCGGTTGAACTCTAAACTGTAGTTGTTGCTCAACTTCGCGCTCAAATGTAGTTATTATTTGAGTAAACGATCCTCGAATCATACATTTTGTGAAAATGTACAACTAGTTTTATTTACCGTTCACTTAATGTTTCAGCAGTAAATTTAAATGGCAATTCGGTGTACTTTTAAAGCACGTATATCGATAAAGCTGTCAATATCAAATGAATTATCATTAAACTGCACCACAAAGACTTGCATAAAAACGATAGTAAACCGATTGGTTAGCAGAATTCAGCCCCATAAAACGTGTAGTAGGTAAGTACTTAGTATGCATTGGGTAATCGCTTCAAATTACCAAAACTATTATGAACCCATCCCTATATTTACTAAACCACTCTGTAGCATAATTACTATAATCCCTCACACTAACATACCAAATCTCTGAGCCCGACGTTTGTCACGCTGAAGGCAACGCGACATCTGATTGTACTACCAACGTGACACGTATGTGACACTTAGAAAACTAATATAACACAACAAACGTGAGGAAGCATCTCACAGACAGCCGTAGTTTAGTTCACCCGCGATACGACCCAGCAATCACTCTGAAATAAATCAAACTTTATATCCTCCAAGCAAAATCACACTTTATCAACTAGCAATATGATTCAAGCTACGACGAATGTGGAAGTTAGTTTCTACGTATGAGTCGGCAATGTCGGAAGCCACAAGGTGTTGACGCATCAAACAGTTCGTCATTACGGCGGTGAATAGAGAATGAGCGAAAGTAATTTTGTAGTAACGACCGACGGTTAACAACAAGTTTGCATAACGAGGGTTGTATCCTATACTGTTGTTTCTAATTCGATGTTTGTTTGATTGGGAACTGTTAGTTTGAATTGATTTTACGGAATAGAGTGTGTTTCTATGACAAGCGATTCTGAAATGGGTACCATTATACGAGTATTTGTCGTTCTGACGGTTGATTTGGAATAATTATTTACATGGCCTTTGACAGTTCTAGTCGTAGCGTAGCTAGAACAAAATTGTAGACAATACCATATTCTTAGGAATAACCTTAAACTTCATTGGGCTTCAACTTCATCAAACTCACATAGATAAGCTATCGAAGAGACTTAGTTCTGCAGCGTATGCAGTCAAAAAATCATCATACAGACGTTGATACTTCTAGACTAGTCTGTTTCAGCTACTACCATAGTACATATTATATCTTATGACATACTGCTGTGGGGGAACGCCGCAGGTATATAGGTAAACACCATATGTGCAGAAGAGGGCTGTTCAGTGTTCGTGTAATCTATAATATGGTTCCCAGAGAATCCCTACGTGATAAATTCAAAGAAATAAACTTATTGACATAACATTGATATTTACCGACCGATGTGGCGCGGTGGGCGAAGGTCCGCCTGCGACACAGGAGGTTGCGGGTTCGATTCCCGCCTCGGAACAATTGTGTGTACGATCTGCAGATATTTGTTCCGGGTGTTCTGGTCGTTTTCTATATATAATAAAAAATATCTATCTATGTAATGTATTGTATTATGTATATCAGTTATCTAGTACCCATAACACAAGCTCTGCTTACCATGGGGCTAGATAATGCTGTGTGAATTGTCCCGCAAAATGTAATATGTAATGTAATGTAATGTAATGTACCATGTCGATATATTTATGAAAACTTATTGTACACTCATTTAAAATTAAATTGGTTCCCTAACAATAGCGATATACATAATTTAAATAAAGTCGTTGTGCCCACAACTAGGCTGCATAAGATAAATGTATCTTCTAAAGGGCAATGTATACGATTCTACAAAAAAACTCCAAGTGAGTTGAAATATTATCAATAAATTAAATTCCAACAAATTGTCAAAAATATCCTTTGTTAAAAAGCCTTATTACAAAATATCAGATTATCAAGCTAGACGATATAGGGACTTGACATATACTTGGCACGAGTTTTTTTTCAACTCGAAAACTAACAATAAAACAAGCTAAATGTTTCTTGATCGCTTCCTTACTTTACCTCAAAAAGATTGAAGTGAACCATAAATCAAAGTGATCATTTTATATCCTAGTCTTACATATAACCATTTTTAAATTTGTCCAAGAGTCGGAACTAATAAAATATAAGGAAATAAAGCACTTTCATGTTGTGATGTGAATTACAACTTCATAGACAACAAATTTACTGGTATCTACAAAGTAAATAAAATAAAGAAATAATTATAAATAATGCTGGACTATTCACACAGCATTATCTAGCCCCATGGTAAGCAGAGCTTGTGTTATGGGTACTAGATAACTGATATACATAATACTATATATTACATAGATAGATATTTTTTAGAAAACGACCAGAACACCCGGAACAAATATCTGCAGATCGTACACACAATTGTTCCGAGGCGGGAATCGAACCTGCAACCTCCTGCGTCGCAGGCGGACCTTCGCCCACCGCGCCACATCGGTCGTCAAAAGTCATCAAAATACACAAGCTATTACATAAATACATCTTAAGAAGGAAAATAAAATTGAAAGACCAAAAATAAACCACCTTCTTTGGATAAATACACTAAACAGTTTGTTTATCGCAAATTAGCGGTTGTAATTGAGCCGGCCGATAACGCCGCCCACCGTACATCGTTCGTTAGGCTGGCGTTATCGCGTGTTCGTATGTACGTGCTTATCGCGTCCGCGCCTGGCTTCGAATGCTGGATTGATGGTCCTGGTCGTGATATATGGGTCCAGTATGTGGACAGCATAATGTCTGCTATTCGGTGATGTACGGATTTGTCGCACATAGGGCTTGGAATAACCGACCACTTTGAGAAGACAGCAACGACTTTTATTTTTAAATACATACTGCAGTTACAGGGTCCGCTTCGCTACCTTATTTTGATTTTAAAATGAAACTTATTTTTGTGGTGCAGTTTAACGAATAATTAAATCTATCACCCTATATAAATACTCTCCAGAACATAGGCCTCCCCTAATGAGTGCTATAGGCCACAACCTGCCTTCAGCTTGCCAGCATCTGCCTGCAGTCTTTCGTAGATCCACATCCCACCTGGCATGAGGGCCTTCACTAAGTTTACCAATTCTTTGCGGTATGTGATTTGTCGATAACTTTGGTTCTCTGTCGGATGTACTCGTTACGAATCACAATCCTTCAAAAAAACTCCGAGCTCTCTTTATAGTTCGCTGGGCAACTTTAAACTGGTAGACCAGCCCTACTGTAAGGGTCTCAGCCCCGTACGCCATGACGGGTAGGAGGCACTGATTAAAAACTTTTGTCTTTAAGGATTGAGATATGGATGACGAGAACACCTACTCGACGTAGTTTCTCTCACGCTGCCCAGCCTAGATGGATCCTGCTCTTGACCTTCTTCTCAAAATAGGTTTTAAGTACTTACCTGCAGAATCTACCCAAGTACCTACTCGGAAACAATTTTTAAAACATGGCCATGTACCATGATCGATCCCGAATTAATGTGCCCATTAATATTTCGATAAATGGATGGATAGTTCATGATCACAACGAGTCATTACGAACTTACCCAATACTCTCAAACAATGTCGACTTTGAGATGCCGAACCTCTCAAAATTAAAACACTGAAAATGTTTATATAGTTTTGGAAATCGTCACCAACCATCGAAACTTGAGACAAAACGAAGCTACCGACCTACTCAACACAATTCAAACTTTCTAAGGCGTTAAACAATTAGATATTGCAAACAAAGAACTTCTATTTGAGTTTAGTCGCACAATAATCGACAAACTTGAGACTATGCGGGCGTCAGCGAGAATTGCTTCTTACTGTGAACTTTTACATACGTTCAAACGTTTGCATTTATAATATTCTTGTGATTATGTTGATTTAATACCAAATTATTGTTACAATAATATTGTAGAGATAGCTCTACCCACAATCGATCCCACACTCCGTACCAAAATAAATACCGTCTTCTTGTAATAAGCAAAAAAGGCCCTACTCCATTTTACTTTTCTTTTTTTTTTCGCTATACGAGTATTGTTACATATACGAGTCAAACAACAATCAATCAACATTGTTACATGATTTAAAAGAGTTTTAAGCTTTATTACGCCCTCGTTTCTCAAACAAGACACGAACAAATAAAGCGCTCTCGTACCACTAAAAACGTTTTGCATCCATTTTCCCGATCAAGCCGATCAAATAAACATCAATAGTTCTGCTGGAACCCTTTATCGATGTGTCACACACGCCGGGTCACGACACTGGAATAAATATGTAAGCGGCAGGAATTGATGCTCCGAAAGCCTAAAGTTTGTTTTCCATCACACTTTTGCGTGGATGCTTATCGTGATATATAACTTGAAGGATTTAATAGGATTCCTTCAGATTAGGTATGTTAAAATTTCGTTAGTGGCTTAAAAAGTTCTGAGATCCGATAAATTATGATTTAGACATTATTAGGCGTGAACATGGCGTGAATACATATAATGTATTCTAGGAATCTTTGAAGCTCCCGTCATATTAACACAGTGTGTTAGCTATTAAAACGTCGAAGTCGTACATTTTTGGAAAAGTATAAAGTTTACCTAATTTTGGGTAAGTAGGTATACTACTTTATTAACATACCAAACAATTCTGTTATTATATTTCTAACGGTTGCTGAGATTCTTTAAACTTTAGTATTTTTTAAACTTACTTTTAGTAAAACACCTTCAGAATTTCGGAATACGATATACGAAATGTGCGTTAGTTTTGCAAGGGGACATAGACATTTTTGAAATTCTGCTGCTGTTGCATACAAAGCATTTTTATTCAAACTTTCAACTCAATTTTTGAACGAATTTCCAAAATTCCTTCTTCCTTCTTTTGAGCGCTCACTTTCGTACCAAGACCTACTTAAACTGCAAGTTTCAAGTCTCTACGATACTTGGTTAGGCTGTATCTTGTCTAAATGTCTGGACAGAGAGTTTTATATAAATATGGATTGACTTAATTTTGATTGATTGGATTGGACATGAGAAGCATGATACCATACCTAGTGAAAAAGTCTATCGGTTTATGGAATAGAATAGCAGATCCTAATTTCTTGAAAGATATTGTAATATTGAGTTAGTATAATTGATCATATCTCCTGAAAGAGGTGAAAAATATTCGTAGTCGTTTGAAAGTCATAATGGATCTACATCTACCTACTGACATTTGCGGAATTATAAAAGGACAACGGAGCACATCTTTTTATCACACTTACAAGGAAAATCGTTCCCAGGATCATTAATCAAGTAAGTGTATAGAACTTGGATCCTTTTGTTATAAAACTAAATGAATCACAATGGCTGACGATGGTGACAACGAACTGAAGCTGTAACGGAGATTTTGCAAAATAATTTGTAAAATCATTCATCAAATGTAATAGTAGCTTATTTATAACAAGACTCATTCATGTCAGATCAGTAATAGGTAATTTGTAGGTCACATTGGTCGGAGATCTTCAATATGTAACAAATACCATGAACGTAGCGCTAAGTCAATAGATAAGCAATGATATTTATTTTCTGTAGTACCTACCTACCACCTAACTTCTACTTTATCCGTGAACAGTCATGGTCACGTTCGTGATACGACTAATCTTTGCAGAATAGTAACATCAACCGAAAATTAACCCTAGCTCACTAAACATATTTTCGAGTTACTCAGTCACTAAACATTAGTCGTTCTGACTAACAAAATAAAACGCCAATATTTTACTTGATGTACGTAATACGTACGCACAGGGTGCTAAAACACTAAATAGGAAGGTACTGAGCGTGGCGGGGTGGGGTAGTGTCGGGAACATACCTAAACAGCGAATGCGCGGGAACCGTGTCGCCTGTGAGACTAATGTTTAGTGATCTAGGGTTAAGGGAAAACTGATATCTATAGAGTGTCATAAGATCTTTGCAGTACGAAGTCCTAAAACAAGCGCATTATTTATGTGCCCGAGACAGCAGTCGACTGTTTCGGTCGGGTCATGTTTCCAAACGTGCCAGTAATCTCGCAAAATTCAGGCACTAGGTGTCAGATTATGTTCACATCGAAGCCTCCTCATGATAACTGAAGCAAATGTTTCTCGAAATGTTCTTTGCTAAATGTTATCCTCAAAACTCACAACTCTTACAATGAATGAATGATAATGGTTACTGAGAGTGCCATAAAAACGAGAAGTTGTGTAAAGTATTTTTCTCAGTACTTACTAATAAAATGAACTTGTTTCAGTGTTATTTGAGTATGCGACAGCTGTCTCGCTCCATAATAAAGACCAATATTATTCTCTTTGACGTCTTTGGTTTCCAAACCAATGAATCTTTACATCATAATTATTTATTATATATCAACGTAGGTAGCTAGTCATTTTCCTAAATTGGGTGGACTACAAAAGTTGGTGTTTAATTTTGATTTATACCAAGTTGTGAGCATTGGGTGAGTTAAACAAAGCCTTCGGAGTATAAAGGTGAACTTCCGAGCGCTGTGATTGTGAGCATTAGGAGCGCGATTTATCAAAACTTAATAAACTGCGATTTGGTAGGTATTTTACGGCTACGTACAGTACGTTGCTTTATTTACCACCATCTTTTTAAAAGTATTTAACAAATAGACGCCAGAGACAAGTTTATAATATATGTATTCTGTCTCTGATATCTTAGCCCTCAGCCCGCTTTTTCCCACTGCTGGGCTTACCATTATTTTATTAAAGAAAAAAGTTCCATTCTCCATACTCCTAATTTTCAGGGTTCAAGATTCTTCATCATACTGATCACACTAATGGATGGATAGATTGACATTTGTTATTTCTTCACCCCAAAACTACTGAACGGATCGAGCTGAAATTTTACATACCTAGATGTAGTTCTAGGCCTGCAATAAAAGATAGGCAAATTATCCCATTAATCAGTTCCCATGGGATTTATTTTTTTATTTATTGATATTGAACAGAAATACATTTACAATAGCACTACTCATAAGTACAGGAATTACAATAAAATTGATACAATACTTATAATAACTTAAATGTCATGTCAAAAGAATGAATAAATACCAAACTTAAATAAATCAATCAATATAATAAGTACTACAATGAGTTATGCAATAAAAATAATAATGAATGTCGGAAACATTTTAAAAAAGTTCCCAACTCGCAAAAAGAGTGGCTTCTGCAAATACTTCGCATTCAGGATTCGCATCAAGATGTTATTGAGTTATAAGAGAGTATGTGTAGTAAGTGGTTGCCCATGGGCATCAGCACTGCAAAAAGCCTATGCTTCCTACTACGAAAGTAGACTGGGATATAATGCTGCTCATCGCTGCGTAAATCTTTCCTCGAAGAATCTTTAGCTTTATGATTTGGTCGTTTGTTCTTCTGACCCGTAGGCTGTTATAACCAACAGGAACCGAGTCAGATTCATGAAATGGTAGTATACGATAGGGTGCTTATAAAGGAATCGGTGAAAAGGTTTTGCACTCTCTAAGCAGGTCCTTTCGTGCGGGTGCCATACAGACGAACTGACTTCGAGTTTACGTCTCAGCTTTGGTTGAGGCAGCCCCTAACAAAGTCACAAAAAAGTACAGTACATGGTTTACATTACAGTACCGGCTTTGGATTAAACAATGTAGTTTGCGCTACACAGTTTTTTGAAAATAAACTAGGCCACTATTTTTTACCCCCAAAAAAACATTTGACTTTCCTATTTAACAAATTTATTGTTCTGTGGTGTTCCGCACGAACTTTGAGCAAATCCTTTCTGAATAAAATAATCATTCGATTCTCGGCAGAGCCCACGGTTATTGTTATGGTACCGAACATTTGCTTTTATTGTATTAGAATTTCATTTGTTCCGAAATGAGAACGGTCCAATTAACCCGCACTTACCCTTCTGTCGTTCCAGATAATTCTTGTTGTTCAGTTATAATGAATTTATGAATGACTAGACTAAAGTAAAATTGAAAATTCATAAAGTTCCAAGTATTTATACCTACTTGTAATTTACCGCATTTACCAACCTAAGTGTTTATAAATCCAAGGTAGGTTTCCCAATTTTTTATCTAAATTTCGCACGAATTATGCTCTATTTAAGCTCTGCTATGCATAATAATAGCATATCAACTAACGTGAATTCGATTATGTGTACGCTACCATCACAGACACGCCTTTTGAGCTTTCGTGCGAAAGGACTATAGTAGGTATAGAGTCTGTCTGACCTGTACATCCCGAACTGTACAACGGCTTTCCGCGAATTCTGTAATCGTACCGCGAATGTCTACGCAAAATTAATGTTATGAACATGTTGGTTCCTGGTTCAAGTGTGTTCTCGTTAAGCAACTTCCTGCGTAATAAATATTAAACGACATCGGGCGGTAATGAGAACGAACTCCATTCGCTGTTGACTTTTTAAACAGTTTTCGCCGACGAAACATAAAAACCAAACAAAATGTGCTAACTTTACCGCTGTTTTATTACGCAATTGTTTAGTCATGAACAGAATGCATAACTCTAACAGATTTTTGAGATTTTAATATAGGTACCTACCTATTTCCTTCCAAAACGGTTTGATTTTGAACCTAACGTCGGTTTAGCTGTAGATTTACCACTCTGTTTTTTTTTCAAAACCGCGGCACACAATATAATTTAGGAATTAAGATTGAGGACATTTATACAAATAAAAAATGTGCTACAACATAATTTCTTAAAAATTTAGGTTTCGGAGATATTCACAAAAAAAAAATCATAGCAGTAACAGTTATTTGTGAATATCTTTATACGTATTTGTACCAGACTAATGTTATTTAAGGTAAATAAAGAATTTTTGAAATTGCTAATTGAAATCATACCTACGGTTAATTCTGTACCTAAGTGTAATGTACATTTATCTAAATTCTTCGGAATCTTTCATTTCGTCTTTCATTTCTTTCATTTCTTTCATTATTCAATTCTCTATCTAAATAAAAGTACATAAACACAGCTTCTTACCATTTCAAAAAAATCCTATTACTACAGACTAAATAAAAGTAGGTAGGTACTTATAATAATAATAATTAATGCCATTATATTCGGATCACTAAATAACAGCCTCGGCCGGCCGCTTCTCCTCCTAAAGTAGGTCCTACCCAATTCTTACAAAAGCGTGACAAGAACTCCTAATTTGATTGTATAAAAAGTGTTGACATCTTCAGCGCCTCGCAGACAATTAGACACGCCCGTCCCTACCCTCAGACTACAGCAGATGAAAGGACCCATTAAATGCCTGAAACCGATTCATTGTTTGACAACTGGTTGAGAGTTAGTAAGGCCCGTATTATGAAAACTTGCTCTTGCTCAGTCATCGATTTATACTTAAGTTACGTTAATGCCATAGAAAAGTGTT
This sequence comes from Eupithecia abbreviata, assembly GCA_943735965.1. NCBI lineage: Eukaryota > Metazoa > Arthropoda > Insecta > Lepidoptera > Geometridae > Eupithecia > Eupithecia abbreviata. The sequence goes on along the minus strand of OX030977.1, from coordinate 6,449,560 downwards.
ACTCAGGCATCGGTTGTTAACTGAACAAGCTTTCATAATAAGTGCCGAGGCTTCGCTTGTAATACGAGCAACGGTGTATTTAATCATTAAAAAATATCTATCTATGTATTGCATTGTATTATATATATCAGTTATCTAGTACCCATAACACAAGCTCTGCTTACCATGGAGCTAGATAATGCTGTGTGAATTGTCCAGCACTATATTTTATTATATATAATAATGATCCTGTTTTTTTTACTGATTATATTTTTACCATATTTTCATCTAGTGCTTATAGGTAGGTACTAGTGCTAAGACGTCGGCAGAACCCACGGCTCCACACGCGTTGTTTCTACGGAAACGTGTAGGTATTCAATCTCAATTTGAAGTTGATTTCAGAAGTACGGAACCTCCAGAGTCATGGGAACGCGGTTTATCACTGATTGAGCAAATATAATGGAGTTCAACCCATCTTAATGCTATACTATGACTTTCAGTCGGAAGAGGACCTATCAGTTCCCTGTACAAGCTCAGCACGAACTCTATCACCAGGTGCACACTTTTCAAAGATTTAGGCGTGACCTTCGATCAAAAGTTAACTTTCAATCACCGTATTCACTAGTGTGGCTAAAGTCCTACCAGAGGTAAGGCTTGGTGTTGCGAAACTATCAAGATTTCCAAAGTGATAGCGTAACAACATTTATTTGCAATGCCTTAGTCTGCAAGAACTGTTGTGCTGTAGCGCAAACTACATTGTTTAAGCCAAAGCCGGGTACCAGGTACTGTAATTTTTTTTTTACCTTTGTTAGGGGTTGATTCAACTAAAGCTGAGAGAGACGAGACAAGCGGAGATGTCTTTTATAACCAATAGAACTTCGTTATTCACACTCGTCTCCGCTCAGATTAAGTGGATGATACCACCGAGCGGAGATGTACCTATCATATCTGTATACGAAGAAAACAAAGAAAGATCGAAGTGGAGATGTAAGCTCTGCATCGCAAGCCCTCGACGTCACGCAGTGGAGACGAGAAGAGATGTGAGCGGAGCGTGCAGTGAGCGGCGTCGCTAGTGTATTCAATCTCAACAAATATCCGACGCTCGCCGCACGCAGCTCTGTTCCGCTCTAGCCGCCGCACAAGTCCACACGCCCTCAAGTCTAGCCAGTGCGCATCTCCCTCCGCACAGCTGCGATTGAGACACCCTCAAAACGTCTCTTCTCGTCTCCGTCATATAGGTATGATTATCATAAATATTTTGTATTTTATTTATACATAGAAAACACCCAGAACTTCTGGACGTTTATCTGCAGATCTTACAAACATTTGGCCCTACTCCCAAGGCGGTAATCGAACCTGCAACCTCCTGCGTCGCAGGCGGAACTTTGCCAGCTGGGCCACGGAGGTCGTCAAAGAGATAGAGGTTAAAGAGAGAGATGACGTCAAAAGAGATTGAAATGAAACAGGAATTAATATTGATTCCAGAGTAAATTAAGGTACTCGTAGATACCTACCTACCAGATTTTAATTACTTACCAGACTAAAATAAGTCTTACAGTAGCATCTTCATCGTTATTCACTAACCAATATTCGGCAAATTATTAGAAAACCAAATTCCCTAGTCGAGATGTCATTAATTTAAACCAAATTCGCACGATTCCGGCACGATCTGAGGTTGTTCAATTAATGTTGGTACGACATGGGTCGTACCAACATCGTATCGAGTAGGTCGATCGACCGGTAACAGTCGATGAATGCTCACTATGTTAGATTTTCATTGGGTCAACCCAATGAAAATCTAACATAGTGAGCACTTTTCTTTTTATACAATCAGTTAGGAAAACTATTATCCTACCGATAGATAGAGTGCCTATTTCATTCCTCATTGTTAGGTGCCAGTTACGTTTGAAGTAAATTTATTTGAATAAAGACCTATTTTAAAAGTAGTTTTTTTATATTTTAATAAAGCAAACAATTTAACAGTTTTCAAAAACAAATTTATTTATATTTAAGGGGTCAGCTAACAATAAACGACACTGTGTCCTACTATAAAATATACAATTAATCAAAATATAATATTTATATGACATACTATACTATTTCAGGACAATATTGTTTACTAGGTATATTGCTTTTGACTTGTAACTTGGCGTTATGAATAAAGAATTGTATTGTATTGTATTATATCTAATCTACCTGTCTGATTCATTAATTAGCAGTAGCCTAAACTTTACCCGGTAGCGGGATGAAATAAGATGGTATAAAAACTCTTCTATACCTACCTATTATAATATTAAAACCAGAAAATACCTACTGGTAGCCAGATAGTGCATACTTTGTTGTTTTATCCCAGCTCTTTATTGCAACATAGGCCACTTAGCATAGCAAAAGGAGTAAAAATGAGCAAGTTAACTGAATTTCGTCGGAAAAGTAGCATCCGGGATTTGAGAGCTCATTTTCGTAGAATATGATGACATTTTTAATGGCGAAATTCCCATTCAACAATTCATTTTTCCGTTAGTGTAACTATGTATTTTCAACAGTAACAACTTATCATTACAATTGTTCTCATTATCTTATTTATCTTTTTTACCCCGTCCACGCATTTATTTCCTTTCTGATAACTGCAATGCAATTATTTATACATGTCCGTGATGTGTTTCAAATTTAATATCAATCGATTAATTTTTATGAAGAAGTTGTGATCGATTTTGTTTGTGTTGCTGAACATTCACAGACCTAGTAGGTCAGCCAAGCGTTTAAACGACTTTATTTTTAGAATCCCAATAATGTTATAGAATAAAAACATTGTACATATTCTTTTTGTTGTTATAATTGCTACTTGCTTCTGCCCGCGGTTAATGCCGGAAAAACGCGTGTAGGTAGGTAATCCTACACGCATTTTTCCGGGAAAAAATGCAACCTGAGTTATTGTGGTAAACTATATTTTTTCACTATATTTAATGCTTTCGCATGGACAAATAAACTAGAATCCTTTGTTTATCGTTACAGAAACTTTCACAGAAATTGGTGGAAAGAATTTCAGAAAACGAAATTCAAATCATTGAATAAATTGCATTCTCCCACCCAACTTTTTTTTGTACATATATTCCGTTGGTACCGAAAGCAACGTCACTATTGCTGGTCTGGTGGTTGAATGAACGATGTGAAAAAGTGTCATTGGGGATGTGGCGTGTTTGCCTCGGTTGCCTGCGTTTGCCCTAAAATTGGTGCCCTTTGTATCGAGTATCGACGAGATAGGTTTCATCAAAATCCCGCAAAGCTGGTGAAATCTTTTTAAATTTGCGATCGAATATAACTTTTGTATTAATATTTGTAGAAAGAAGAATAGAAAATGCTTTATTTAATTGATAGAAACAATACCTACAAAAACAACTTGAAAACTAAGAGACAAGTGGCGGGCTTATCGCTTCAGAGCAATCTCTACCAGACAACCTTGGATGGATAGGATCATCGAGTAGAACTAGTACCTACTATCATACAAAACTATCTAAATAGGCTACTTTTTGAAACGGAGTGAGTAAGGCATATTTAACAAAAAATAACTCTCTGTCTTAAAAAATAGCCTATGTTTTTTTCTAGGCCAAGAACTACCGAATTCCGGGTACGGTAATATGCAAAATTTCAGCCCGATCCGTTCCGTAGTTGTAATCGATTTTGATATTAATAGAGTTATTTAATTTACCAAAAAAGCGTAGGTACACTTAGTATTAACAAGAAATATATGATCCATAATACAGGGTGTCAGACGGCTATGCACACATGGAGAGAAAGTGTCTTAAATATTACAATTGGTATTATAATTTCATTTGCTAAATTAAAGTTCAAAATGTGTCCGATTCCGTAGTAGGAATACAAATTCTCACTCTATTAACAATTTCGCTCCCTCTTGATTTATTTATCTTTTCATGGTGAATGTTTTAGGTAATACACAACTTTTGTTTCGTAACTCCTGAACATTTTAATACTGCATATTTCTTGTAAAAAAAAAACTGAATATTTTACATAACTCCAACCCCATACTACAATACTAATACTACAATTTATTTAATGATGGGGCATGTTTTTTAGCTATGGGCCATTCAAACACAGATTCAAGTCTCCATACGTTTTTTTTATACCACAGGTGCTCAAACTTTATCATAAAAAAATCGAAAAGACCAATTTGATTTTTTTATTAATTAGGAAAACAAACATTTGCAGATAAAAATATTTTGTAATGCGCGGATGGCAAGGCCAATTATTCACGGTTTTTTCCAGAGAAAATAAATTATTTAATTTGTAGCCGTAGTGCCCAATCATGTGAACAAAGGTATAAAATTTCGTAAAAAAGTGAGTAAATACAAGTTAAAATTGTATTATTTGCTCGTTATAGCTCGGCAAGTAGTAAATTAAATATTAGGAATTTACAAAGTTTTATACTTACCTAGATCATAAATTTAAAAATCCATTACGTCGTAACGTTAATAATAAATACTTATTGTTGGGATTTTCGAAAGCCAGATTCCTATCTACTACCAAAAAATATTTATCATCCAATTACACCACGACAGAATATTGTACACTCACAAATCAATTAATAAAACGGGTGTCGTCGTAAATTTGCCGGGTAATAGGAACCGTTGCCGAATTGAACATTATTATAATTTAAGAGAAATTACTTTTCAAGTAAATATTCCTCAGAACGAGCATGGAAAAGACGTGACATAATGTGAATTTGTTTTGGAAATAGGCATAAACATCAGTTCAAAGATATTTATTTCTCATTTACAACATACTACATGTTACTTACATGAGAAACTTAAGTTATATATATTATGTTATTTTTCCGTCTTTTTATGTTGAGTCCAGTAGCGTTACATCCTCAAGTATATAATATCTATGCAATTTGGTTTTAAACACGCCAGACGTTCCAGCACCTTTAACGTCTTCAGGTAGCCTGTTATAGAACTGGGCCCCTTCGAAAGTAATTTGACACTTTTGAAAAGTTTAGTAGGCGTGCGCATTTATTGAGGAACCTACTAAATAGCTATTCCACTTTTGGAATCTTTGATTGATGCAGCGGCTTATTGCGATATTAGATTTCCCAAATTTAGGTACCTACCATACCAACTAAAATCAATTTTCATCTGGCATTTTTCTTTTATACGGTGATTTATACCTACTATTGCACTTTTCAGTGCTTTTCCCTTCCAGGAAGAATTGTTTAGCCAAATTTAAAATGGTTTTCTTATACACCACGTATCCAAGTGCCGCACCATACTTTGCCTGAACGTTTCCCTCTGTCCTCTAGTATCCAAGTGATTAGAAAAACACACAAAACTTTATATGGTGACAACGGGTGGCCAATGAAGTGACCATTAGTGTTAACTAGGCATTTACCTGCCCTATGACCGACCCAGTAAAGTATGCCTAACTACATATCGTTACAAAGAAATAATGGGCCTGGACTAAAGCGGAGGTACACTTTGGAGGTACCTACACTAATAACCTGCCTGTTGAATCTTTTGAAAAGTAGTTATTGTGGAAATTTCTGGGAACTTTTTTGAATTCGTAGTACAGTTGGTAAAGTCATAACTTTGATCGATGTTTCAGACTTGTTTTTATGTGGGAGTCGGAGTTCGCAGGAGACAATACCATCGGGCAGCCTATCTTCAAGGCATCTCTTATAGCCCACGCTCCGTCTTACCTGCATGCTTGCACAAACCAGTTTGCACAGGTATGACGATGAGTTTGGACGGCAAGATGGTAGCTTGCGCAAGACTGGAAGCGTGGGTTCTGTACCTAATCGTTGACATGCTGAAGATTAGATTGCGCAAATTTAGTTTGTACGTGTTTACTTGAGCGTGTTGCCAGTCATTCACAAGCCGCGACGTCCTACGGCGCGCCCGAAGCCGAAGATTCGGCAGCGTTATAAGAGCTATGCGCTAGGCGCACGGGACACCGCCACGCCGCTGCCGCGCCGCGCCGCCGCCGCCGCCGCCGCCGCCGCCGCCGCCGCTACCGCTTGCGCTAGCGGCTGCACACTAAGGTTGAAACCTTTCACGCCTCTGACGGTATTTAAAATTAAGGAGTAACGCATAAGTCTACTAAGGATACATACGTAAACTTGGTGTCGTTGGCGCACGCTTCCGCTGCGCCACCGCCGCGCCGCTCGCTTAGCTTCATTCTTTCAACACTTTATTATTTATTATTATTATTTGTTTATTTACATAAGACCATAACATTACAGAAAACTCCAAATAGTTATGCCTAGTACATTTTACCATCTTAAAAACTACAAGATACAATGAAATAACACACTAGAAATTGGTAAAATAACATATAAATGTAGGTAGATACAAAAAAAGGTTGAAACTTCAAAATTCAAAACATAATATAAAATTGTATATACAAAACATTCCTACAAACAAATAATAATAAACGTGTAACGAAATAAAACATTCACAAAACTCCAGGCACACTCTTTCAATCATCTTCCATCCATCCGCAAACACATCAAACTGGAGTGGCTGGTGATGAGCGCGTTGAGATTGCGCTGCGCACGGGAGATGGAAGACTGCTGACGATGCAGGCTGGGTGCGGGCACGTCGGGGCTCGAAAAGGCGTACCCGGCCGAGGCAGAATCTTGCGCGATTTTGTGGAACACAGAGCCTGCTTCCCTCTGTCAATAGATTGGGGCAATCAGTTATACCACGCAGAATACGGCAGAGATTTAGAAGTTGGTCGTTTAGGCATCTAGTTTCTAAGGAGTTGAAGCCTAGTGCACCCTGTAGGTACTTGGTAGGATACATGAAAGGATGGTACCCGTGACATTTTTTGTACAAGAATCTTAGGAATCTTTTTGTACCTTTTCTATCATAAGCGAATACTTTACTTCGTACGGGTTCCATACGCACGCACTAGCTTCAACTTTTGAATGGATAAGAGATGTGTATAATGTTCTTATAACTTGTGCATGCGAGAGCGACATTATCCACAGAATATGTTTAGTGGTTATTCAAAGGATTCAATATGCTAGAGATTCGGCGAAATTCAGAAAGGAAAAGCCTTCAAAATACTCAAGTAAAATTAAATAATTTTACTTCGAAAGTTGTGTTATGTTTGTTTCAAGGAATTGTTTGGAAATAGCTCAAACGCTCATTGTTGAGCTTAAATACTTTAATTTAGAGTTTTCGTTTACAAAGATAAGGATTTATCATTCCCAATATTCAAAAGTTTCTGACCATAATCACTCGATAGGTACAAATAAATGCAAAGATCTGGCAACATTTGAGTTACGTATTACACGACGGGAGTCGGGAGCAATGAAATAGGTACTTATTGTAGCTGGGAAAAGTAAAGCAAATGCTCAGAAACACTGGAGTAGGTAGTAATGAACAAGACTATGAAAAATGCGGAACAGCTCTTAGCTCGCCGCAACAAGTGGCATTCACAACTATTGTACACTCATTGCGGGGTATTGTGCTCGTCTAGCTCTTGACCTGTTTCAGGTTCGGTCAAACTCCAAAGAGCAAGTGCATTTTGTATTATATTCTGGTTAGCTTGGTTAGAAAATAAGGGAAATTTCATGAAAAAAAATGTTTAATTGCTGCAACAAATTAATATCGCCAAAATTTAAGAAGAGAAGTTTACCAAATCTACTACCAATCTAGGTATCTATCTTCTTACTTATTTCAACTTAAAATTGGACTTTAGGAACATTTGAAGTTATATTGTAAATGTAGCAAATCCGCGTAAAGGTTGGCCGTACAGGTACCTAGGTACCTACCTACGGTCATAGATGAAGGAAACAATACGGTCTACTTTCCACTAAATAAATCTTTTATTTTAAAGATTTTATAGGTGTCGTGGGGTCTAACTATTTTAGTATTGAAGAGTGGTTTTATTGTTTCGAGAACATAAAAAATTTACTATATGGTTTTTTTTACTTTCATAGGATAGGTTCTTTAGAACTTTTTGATTATCTGAATGTCCAAAGTAACGAAATGCGACTTTGTTCATAAAATCTTCTAGAGCGGCTATATTACAGACAGGATATTTTGTTAATGAAAAATGAAATGAAATGAAAATATATTTATTCTGATAGAGCTAAAACTTAATTATCTAACTATAATAAGCAAATACAGCACACGACTTAAAAAGACTTAAAAGTAAATAATTAATCATATACATTGATTTAAGCAGTGCAGAGACATTTGAATCGAGATGTTGTCGATGTCGAGACACAAAGGAAAACCTTATTTATTTACAACAGCAGCTCGACAATTTACTGGAAGAGTTGACGTATGCGCGAATCACAGATTTTCGGTTAATCGAATTTCTCTCATTTTCACGAGCCAGTGAATGTATGAATATTGCATCGCAATCACTGTTATGGCGATTATTTCGCAACTCGAAATATTGAAGCAAAATCAAATTGTCACTATCGACGCAACAATTATTCTGATTCGGCTCAATTAAGACAATGGTACTAGCAACTTACGAAATGAAACGGTAGGCTTATCCGATAAGGATTGCTTGTCCTGGTGATAATTGATGATTGCTGTCACTTGCAAGTGTCATCATTATCATCATCATCATCAGCCCAGTCTTCAGCTTGACGCATCCAGAATCATCAGCCCAGTCTTCAGCTTGACGCATCCAGAATCTGCCTGCAGTGTTTCGCAGATCGTCATCCACCTGAGGGCGTCCTACACTACGTTTACCGAGTCGCAGTCTCCACTCAAGAATACGTTTCTTTGCCTTCTTCAAGATATGGCCGGCCCACTGCTAATTCTTTAATTAATAATAATTCTCTAATTCAGCTTGCTAATTCTTAGAGCTATCGATAACTATGTTTCTCGCTCGGATGTATTCGTTTCGAATCCTATCCTTCAGAGAAACTCTGAGCATAGCTCTTTCCATAGCTCGCAGAGTGACCATCCCCACCGTAAGAGTCTATGTCTCAGCTCCATAGGTCATAACTGGTTGAAACTGGATGGATTGATTGAAAACTTTCGTTTTTAAGCATTGTAATATGGGTGACGATAAGACTTGGCGTAGTTCATAAAAGCCAGCTACGTAGGTACGTATATATGCTGAGTAAGACGTATTCCTCCATTGTCTATACCTATAGAAATACCTACAATAATAAGCTTCCTCTACAATCTCCTATTAGACAAGGAAACAGATTAGAAATTGAAACATAAATATCTCTAAGGTAAGCTTACTGGGAATGAATACAGAAGGTAACTTGGCCGCTTTGCGTCAAAGTCTGCTAAGTTAAACGCTAAGTTGGACCAAGTTACGTGAGAGGTTATTAATAGTTCCTTCCTACATTTAGTACCGACCCTACCAACTCGTGTTTTCATGTAGTGTTTAGATAAAAAGATAGAAAACATTTTGTTATACCACACAAAACACGAAACAATACAGAAATACTTAGAATAGAGGAAGAACCTATACAGGGCGGCCTTATCCCTGGGAGCAAGCTCTTCCAGATAACCTTAGGATGGATTGGACAAGAAGGTACAATATAGACGGTGGCACTTGAATAAATATTATATTTAGAGAAAAAGAAAACAAATACTTACCTGCAAGTCGTATTTTTTTTTACCTACATTACAAATATGTATTAATCTTACAAATACACTTTTTTAAAGGAAAAATAATGCTGATGTAGCAGTTTTTTGAAGATAGCGAGTGATTTGGCACGAGTATGTCCAGACGGAGAGCATTTCATAGGGTAGCTTGTACAGTATGTTATTTGTCATAGAAAGAGGTGTTGTGAGCAGGGACTTTATGTTTAGGATTTCAGAGGAACGCAATGAGAGTGAGTGAGAGATTGAGAGGAATTAGAAGCACAAGATACTGTACAAGAGAGATAATATGTAAGTATTTTGTGAAGTTGAATGGGCAACCATTAGAGTTTAGCGCGCTTGGCAGATAACGTAAAGGAATACAGATTAGTTAAAAAAAAACATTAATAAATAAACGGATTTAGCTTCGTGTTGGTATAGTATTACTTTTGGGAGATGCGGTCTTAGCCCATTTATTTTATTGTGTAGACCTTGACAATCTCAGACGATGGTAAGTGACCGATGTAGCTCTCTAGATTCCCTGTTGACAAACCAACAAAAGTACCTACCGATTTCAGATAAGTTTTGGCGAATCAAATTTGGCTGCCGCCGCGCAATGAGTCGCAAAGTTTAGAAAAATTGTATTTTTTTAGCGATCTATTAGACTAAAAAGGCCTAAAAAAACACTAAAGAGGCCTTTGCCCAGCAGTGGGACAATAACGGCTTAAAATAAATAATAATAAATAATTTTATTAGACTAAAAAGCGAGCCAGCGGCCAGGGACGAGGTAAAATTGACGGAAGTTCGTACCGAATCAAACGTGAAGATTAAGCAATAGCGCCTCCGCTATTTCTGTTTGACTTGTCAGTCATTATGTGTGTGTTTATAGAGGTGCCAACACAAGAAAATACATTTTACCCCGTCCCTAAAACGACATTTCAGCCATGTCTCACTCCGATCCATTCAGAGGTTCCTCTCCGAAGATCATAAACATCACATCTAAACTTTTGCACCTTTTCAAGACTGTGATTTATTTTGATTGCCAGTCTGCCATTATGCACAACATTAATGATTGAATGAATGAATTGTATTTGTTATAAGACTAATTAACTGAAACAAAGAGGAAACGTGTAAGTGCAGAAACATTAAAGTTATAATGTTGACCGGGATTAACAGCATCAACTAGAATTTCGAATTGATCTAAGTACCAGAGCAGTTAATATCGAAGTACATTTAAGTGCTTTAATGGATTCGACTCGTACATCTAGTTACGATGCCAGAGCTCCATAAAGTCCTTGCACCACGTAGGTGCCTCTAAACGCTTTAAAACACTAAAGGGTAGTTTAACTGCTGGCGAGTGGACGAAGCTTTTAGCCAAATTAATAAAACCTAGGTTGTTGATGTTTTGAAACCATTAATTAAAAAAAACCGATTAATGGAGAGTCGCACTCACGAACGAAGAGTTCCAGACCATTATCTATTAAAAAGGCACGGCGGCAAAAAAATCACGTTTGTTGTATGGGAGTCGCCTAAAATATGGTAACAAAATACATAATAAAGGAAATTTACTGTCTAACTATCACGGTTCATGAGATACAGTCTGGTGACAGACGGACAGACAGCGGAATCTTAGTAATAGGTTCCCGTTTTACCCTTTGGGTATGGAACCCTCAAAATCTAAGCCAAATATATTTTAGACGACTGTCAAAAATATATAATATAATAATAATATATATAATGTAATGTTACCAGGCTTTGCTGTTGCTGACAGAGCAGAGCTTTTTATAATTCAGTCTTAAAATCAATTATTTTTAATAAATAAATTTAAACAAATTGACAATAATAATCCTTTATCCCTTGTGATAAGTAACACACTTATACAAACGGCATAAGTACCACAAAATATGACATAATCTAGCTAGAGTACCTACCTATAAAAAGCTTGGGCGAGTTTTGTCCAAAAAATTATTATAACAAAATATGATAAATCATATTTTGTTATAATAATTTTTTGGACTAACTAACTAGTAGTTGATCTACTACACATCATAGTACATATCATAGTTGCAATAAGTTTATTTATGAATCAATCCACTTTTTTTCCTCCCAGTCGTTTCCCATGGTGTTTCTCATCCCATAATGAAACCCATCAAATCTTTATGATGGGCGTACCCGATACAAATCGTAAATGTTTTACTAGCTTCATTATACGTATTTACAAGATATTATTGGTTCACTGGGCTATTGGTTTAGTGCAAATAATAATAGGAATCTGGGGTAGTCTTATTACGATTGTAAACAGATGGATAGGCAATGTGTTTCGCATAAATAATTCCGAATGACTAGAGATTAACATCGACTGAAATAACAACAAGGAAACCCTAGAAAATAAAATTAAACAAACTCCCATTGTAATTTTTTATCAGTTAGTAAAAGATCTTTAATTAAAAATCACTGAAAGCAAGCTCGCCCAAGAACATTCTAAGCTATGCCACAACGGAACTTACTAATTATATAGGTAGGTAGATAGTAAGATTGAAAGGTATTTCGTACAAATAAAGTAACAGCATATAATAGTTCTAATTTTGAAAAATATCTTTAAATATTAAATTAATTTTTAAAGTATCTTTAAAAATGCTGTGAGTCTTTTCAGTGATAAAAAACCGTCGAAACTATTGCGCTTGGTTCCACCTACCTCCATTTCCATATGACAAACGTTGTGCCGAACAACCTGTTGTGTTGTGTTGTCTTGTTTTGTCATGTACGACACATGAAAGAAAACACAGCAACTGCTACAAGCAAAGATGGCGGAGAAGCATTCGTTTTTATTTTGGATTACTTAGGTAAATACAAAGTGGAAAAATACACAAAGTAAGTAGTACCTACCTAATTTAAGAAGGCATTCTTTAATTGTAAAAAAAAAACTTATCAAATTATATTTATTTTGATTTAAATACCTCTACCCAATCACTGATATTTCAAATTTATATACATAATATAGTATATTATATTATAATAGCTATATAAATTCCTAACTATTTTAACACCTTACTCTAATTTAGTTATTTACTCGTTTATATAGCGTATCGGTAGGTTTGCACTGACTCCTTGTTTTTCATGGAATAAAAACAGAAGTACCTAAGCTAGTTTATAAATTAATGCATATTCATTTATCACAGATTTACAGCTTACATATTCTTAAAGCCGTTCGAGGAAGACATTTAAAGTTAGTTAGGCTTAGGCTCTAGACAGACGGACTGCATTTCAACTGCAATCCAACTGCAAATTGCAGTTCAGTAGCAGTTTGAATGCAGTTGACACGACTGCAATAGAACTGCAAACCAACCGTGCAGTCCGATTGCAGTCGGCCGACTGCAACTGAACTGCAATTTGCAGTTGGATTGCAGTTGAAATGTAGTCCATCTGTCTAGAGCATTAGTAGCCTATTTTTCAACGTTTACAAGATTTATGTGAAAATATACAGTTGTATAATTTTCTAAATTTTTAAGTAGATACCAATAGCCAGTTTTTAAAATCAAACATCACCATAATTTATTACTATTCGGCCTTAAGTTCCGCCTCATCTTATTTCACCAAAATGTTCTCGCATCCAGCCCCGACGATTTTATCTGCAAGCTTCGCAGAGCAACAATGCATAAAATAGTTAGCAAGTTCGACAAAATCTTATTGACACCGTACGTGCTTAGTTGGAACTGGGCCGTCCTAAGTTGTAGGAGAAAGTTGAGGAAAGTTGGCAACACTGTCTGTAAACAAAGTATTAGTCATGTCGGAGGTGAGCGGTGTTGCAGCTTTATTAGTTGTAGGGAACCAAAACATCACAAGCTTTGCTGATAGTTTGAACAGGGTTGGTAGGTAAGGTGATTATTGATTGAGGAAATGCGTTTTACTTGAGGCTTGGCTTCATTCTTTCATAATCTCAAGTTGTCTCAGTTGTGTCACAATCACAACATGCCTACATACACCAATTGAGTTGAGAATGGATTGTGTATAATTTTAAGATGAGACGAAATAAGCGTACTTAATTGAAGTCAGAACTATCGCTAACCTGCATAAAACGGTGAAGCAACAATACACGGGGAGGACTTAAATGTTTCGTTATAGACTCGCTAGTCGGTTTTTTTTTGTTAGCTTAAACTAATAAACTCCTTAGGTATGTACATATTATGTATTTATACAAGACCATTATTAGGCCATTTCGTATCACCAGTCACAAACGTCGGTAAACAAAAAAATTAAACACGATTAATACCTGTTAAAATAATTAATCATTTCGTATTCATTTTTATACGCTATTCGCATGCGTCTTGGACCAAAAATTAGCATGGAAGGATGTTCGTTCCAGCATAATTGTAGTAAACAGGATTAGTGTCTCCATTGTTAGCCAAACTCTGAAGAACCCCATCGTTTATAGCACAGCCGTCCTCAAATTGAATTTGAAATTTACCCTTTAGATACTGTTTTGTTTCGGAATAACGATCAAATAATTTAATTGAGTTTTCTGTCTGTTCGTTTATCTTATCGCGTTCACTGTAGTATAATTGTGTTGTTGATCTGTAGTAAACCAGCCTCTTGGTCTCTCTGCTAAATTGACTAAGCATCATCATCATTGGCTTCACAGATGGCATTCTTAGCCACAGTTCGTCAGTCGTTAGTGTAACTTAAATTTTAATCCCGATTTATAGGCGCCCAAAGGATTTTTCCCAGTAACTCAATATTGTCTATCCGATTTTTCACTGAAGAGTCTTATAAGATTTTTCACTGAAGGGTCTCTCTCGCAAGGCGCGCAGAATTAACATCAGGTAAATCAGATTTCTATGACAAAGTATCGAATACGCCCTTCGTTACTTTCTTAGATATTTTTAGAGGGGACGTGACACAACTTTGCTTTTACCTTTCACCGTCTAAGGCAATAAATCCGTATCGATTCCTTCAGAAGCCTCTGGAATAATAAGAGGAACAAGATAGGCAGCCCATCTTCCAACTGCCATCAAATTTTTATGACGCGAACATGGCACTGTAGTTCATGAAATCCAATAAAATGAAACGCCCGAATAAATAGTTTATATCTTTGAGAGCCGAAACATGTTTAATTTTATTTCGGGGAATATTGATGCTGGGATTATATCGCGACATTCAAGTATTTTACTGTTTTTTGTGATCGACGTTTCTTTTATTGAAGGACAGAGCCATTTAAGCCTTTAAGCCGATAGCGATAGAAAGGAAAGCTTGGACCTATCTACGTATAGCAATTGCAATGGCCCAACCAAAAACTCATTCGAAATTGAATTTATACGTAGACCGTACGAGGGACCTACCTGTAAGCGAGAAAAGAAATCAACCAGAAAAAGTAAGACGAATATGTATACCTATTTGATTGGAAGATAACCTTATAAATGGCGAGTCGATACCAAGAAATACTTATACTAACTTAGTATATGCTAACCTGTTACAATCTCTTAACTTTTAATAAGCTATGAAAGCTTTGAAGAAAACAGCCAACAAACAGATTATGAAAATGTTTTTGCAACCTTAGAATAACTAGGCTTAGAACCGCAGTAGGCGCACGCGAAGTGACGCAATTTCAAGTTAGCCTTTAAAGACTACGTACATCGCTCGACACGTCAGTGCTCAAGGTCAAGACCTACTGGGAAGAGCTCCGTATTTTTTTTATAATAATGACTTATTGTGCAGTGAAAGGGTGTAACAACTCTTCTCATAATAATCAGAAACAATAGAAGATTCCATTTCACGGGTAAATACAACCTGGCATCTTATATTCTTGAGTAAAACATTGGTATAAGCACAAAAATAAATCGTAAACATAACAGACGCCATTACATAAAAATGTTGCTAGCTATTAGAAAAATTATTTTCCCCCATAGGTACTTATTTGTTTAATCTATTTCTACTTTACTTGACTTGACTTTTATTTGCCAGATATAATTAGCGTTACCTACTAACTTACCTGGATTTTTAAGTGAAATATGTACCTTCTATTAAGCTTGGTATAAATAATCAAAAACTTTTGTTTTATTTTCACGGGCAAGGAAATAGATTATTACAGACTGTCCGGATGTTGATGTAGTCGGAGCTTTAAATATAAAAATTTCATTGGTTTCATTAGACATTGAACCCTAGTTTTGTTAATGTCTTCATATTCGTTCTTAGATTTCCTTCTGATCCGACTTCAGTTCAGTTCTTTATTAATAAGAATATTCATGTTATTTTGACATTATGTCAAACAAAATAATACATACATATGTAGGGTAACAAAAAAAAACATAACGAAATAACACGAAAAATAAAATAGACTGTTGCTTCCCGATTGGTTGAAAAACTTAGACGGAATTGCAAAGAAAAGTTTTGCAAACCAACTAAATACACTAAGATATGATTATGTTCCATACATTTTGTAGAAAATGACAAGCATATCACAAAAGGTGGTTTATGCAAATTACGAGAGGGTGCTATCCCAACAAAGGTATGAAAATGTTTCGGCCATAATATTTATTTCTATCTATTTAACTAATTCGCTAACTCAATACTCCCCTGTATGTAAACACCCATAGAGTATATAATATTTATAGGAAGTTTTCTGTTAATGAAATATCATCTAACAGAAAAGTGATAAATACGATAATCATTTACTCCTTACAAAATGTTACAATTTCCCTACCTTATGGGGAAAATGTTAATAGCTTGCAACATTATTTGTGCACTTGTGTGCGTGTCGGCTCTTGTAATGACGTGCCGCTTACGCACACATTGCTTGTGTTTTGGCTTCAACTTAGAGCGGAATATTTTGTGAAATTATCACTCTATGTCTTATTACTCTGAGTTTGCAACCATTTTCCAATATCGGGGGAAGATTACCCGGACCGGCTCTCTCCGGCACTACTTAGGATTACTTCGAATAAAATAAACTGAGGCACTTCGACTTTCAGGTTTAGATTTTCCTTTGAGCTACGGAACAAACGGTATACCTAGATTTTACCTCTTAGTATCCAGTACCTAAGTATTAGGTAGGGCGCTCATTGGGGAGGCCTATGTCCAGCAGTGGACTGCTATAGGCTGATGATGATGATGAATTATTTTACCGCAAGTTAGTAGTAATGACAAAGTATAATTTTATTAAATTTCAAACGAATGTCTGACCATTTTCCTGAATGAGACACCAGACCATGAACAAACGAATACAGTAGGTACCTATAAGGTTTCGGTAAAAACGAAGGGCAAAGGACCAAACTTTGACGATATAAATTGCATAGGACAACTTTTCAAATTAAGACCTCGGCTGAGACAACTCCTGCAATCAGCCGGCTAATAGGAAAAGTTCAAGATTATTGCTTTCCAATAGCTCTTTTCGTCTTGAAAACGTCTTTAATTTTTTTTGTAACTGATTGGACCCTAAGTGTTTATTTTAATGTTTATTTTTTCTCTTAGTTAATACTTATGCTATATTTATAAGTATGTAGATATTAATTATTATTTTAGCTCTTTTTCTTTTTTTAGGTTGGTATATATATATATATATATACACATATATATAATATATACATATATTTCTTTTAGGTATAGATATAAAAATGGCATACACATAGTTACTACTTAGGTATATTTCTTTATGTAATGTTAGCACGCCAACCCTCTTATATTAAACATGTGTTTCCTGGTCGGCAGGTAGAAAATGCTCGGCATCCTTTGTACCCTTTGTAGTGTAATAACGTTTTTAAATAAATAAATAATATTTTAATAGATAAATACTTAGGTAATAAAACATTCGCTTTAACTGATCTAAATATTCATATTGATTTACAAAATATCCTACCTACTAAATGATTTATGATTTGATTACGCATCTCGACCGAACGTTCATTAATTGAAATAAAGCTATGGTGAAAATAAAATAACGAAGGTTTAACTTAAATGTGAAGTAACGCCTAACTACACAAATGCCGGTAAAACAAATTGCAATGTTTATGAATCCTACCTAGGTAAAAGTTTATCCACGTCCAAAACTTCTCTCCAAAGCTACAGAGCCCTTTTCAACTGTATCGTATTGTGTGCGCCTACCACACAATGCGACGCGAAGTCTTCAAGTGCTGTTCGCCATTTTTGTTACAGTGTTGTCTTAGACCCGTTAAAATCATGAAATTCATGAAATCATGAATCTACACCAACCACATTCACGTAATAGATACGTATATGGGTACTAAGGTTTCACTGGGTTTTAGCCCTAGCCATTGTGATCAAACGAAGGTCTATTGAAATAAATAAGGTACCTATCTACGAGTAGTAAAATAATGAACCGTGTGTGTTCTTTGAGGTCTGTTTTACGGGCACTAACAGTTTTTTTTTAAATTAATAATGTCATATTATTAACAAGCTGCGCCCCGCGGCTTCGCTTGCGTGGAAATCTAGTATCAAATGATTTATAAACCTTCCTCTTGAATCACTCTATCTATAAAATAAAACCGCAACCTAATCCGTTGCATAGTTTAAAGATCTAAGCATACATAGGAATAGACAGACAGCGGGAAACGACTTTTTTTATGTTCTATGTAGTGATTGAAGTGATTTACCTATTTTATTAGCTGCTGCCCGTTGTAGTTACAACATATCCTGAGATAAGAACCTGCTCCGTATAGGAAACTTACCTAAATCATATCTCGTGACACTATCACACTTGATATTATAATGCGAAGGATTGTATGGATGTTTGGGCTTATTCCCAGAGGTCCATGATTATATTGTTTCCTATTTCCCAATGGTGGGTCCATGAAAAATGTTACTATTATTTTAAATGTTGCATACATGAACTCCCTCTCCATGAGATTTAACGAAATGTACAGTCCCTCTAAAAATATTTTTTTACCTCTTTAACATTCTAATGACCCAAGACGCAGATGTTGTTCTCCGCGACGAAGACGACGCGACTTGTAGCGGCAGCGGCGGTGGTTCTAGCTAGATATGGAAATAAAAATATATAGGTACAATTATAGGTATGCATGAACGAGATAATACTTTACTTAAATAATAATGTTCAGCACACGCTGAGCCAACCCCTATTTTGACGCAGGGTCATGGAGGTAGTCTTATTTTATTCTTAATATCACCTATTTGTGTCGCTTAGGTACCCCCATAATAAACTACTTTATTTGCCGTTTGTTATACAATTTTTTTTGTTTTGTTGTTCGTTTGTTGTGTGTCTAAATAAATGTTTTCTTCTATTCTACTTAGTCTATGTAGGTATGCATTTAACTAGGTACTTTTTATCCCATAAACCAGTTTCCATGGGATGGAAATAGCGTGTGAACGTTTCCATGGAAACATCGCGTGTGAAGCTGCGGGCAGAAACTAGATGAAAGGAAATAAAACTGTTTTATTTTGTTTCAGGTTGCTGGAGTGGTAGGCCGGGCCGACGTGCTAGCTTGTGTCTTCTTCCTTTCTTCGGTTCTACTCTATCATGGGTGAGTCTGAGTAGGTACAAAACTTGCGTGCTTTCTGCTTGAATGTAGGTACGCGAGTTTTGATTTGATTGCTTGATTTAAAATCAATTCGAATTAAATCCAAACTCAAGCTAAAACAAGGCATACCTACCAAATTCTTTCGTGTGATAACATACCTAGGTAAAAAAGAGCATGCTTGGCTATGTAAAAATTAGCAGTTACAGGCAATGGGTACAGGCCGTCACAGAATAACTAAGTATATTACCTACCTAGACCTACTAAGTTAACGTAGGCATAACCAGGTATTTATTATTTATACAGGGTGTCCCATAATGAGTGGATAGGATACTCATAATGGTCAAATCAAATTAAATCATTTATTTATTTGCTATCAACGGGTTATAAATTAGTATAAATTAATTAGTTATAAATTAGTATAGGTACCTAGCTAGTTACTTATTCTGAAATGTCCCGATGCGATGACTTACCAACTAAAACAGCTTTGGCGTGCAAAATTATATACCTAGGTTACCTAATAATACTAGCAAATACAACCTATAATACAGATCGTAAATTAATTAAAATAATGTCAAACTAGGTATTACAATAACATTGGTCCATAGATAGGGCGTAGTTTCACCTATTTATTTAGTACAATAATACCTAGTAACCTATAGTATACCTAATACCAGAATCTGACTTTAAACAAACAAGGGGTAATTTTTTTTATCAGTAAGAATGAACGACTGCCTATAGGTATTTACAATGATATTATTTTGAACAAACATATTAAGTTATATGTACCTATACGTTTTTGTCGTACCTATGTGCGTAACCTTCACGTTTTGTAGGTATCACGAGGACAAAGACATTATACCGGTACCTAGGCGAAGAAATAACAAAACAGAAAGACAAACCAACAGATGGCAGCATAGGCCCCACGGACTCAACGAGCCCGAGAGTCATAACTTTCTCGCTGGTCACATACTTTCAGAATAACCCGAACAGTTAGGCACATCCCTCGACTACTTATTCTAGTTAGCCCAAACACAAAGTAAAGAAACTAAACAACAAGTAAACAACCCAAAGCAATATGGCGGCGGCGCTGCGCTGTCTCACGCACCCTAGTTTTGTATGACACGTCAAATTGTTGCGAGCCTCGACGGTTAGTAGGTACGCATAGTTTGTGGAGGAGTTAGGGAGCAGTTTCGCGGCTTTTGGCTTTGTGCCGCGTGCCAGTAGCTTACTGACACAGCATGCATGTACTCGTATACCTATCTCAAAGCGGAGCCACCTACCACCTACCAAGTACAACATAAAAACAGGTAAAGCATATTGATAATCAAATGGTGGCGTCTTGTAATGCTTGATGCCTAATGATAATGAACGTACCCGCTTTTTTATGGTGCCCCGGCGCTCGGGGGCGGCGGCGGGCGGCGGGCGGGGCGGCGTGGGGCGGTGGCCGACCCTGACGCAAAATCAAGATTGCGAAGGTCCGCGACGCAGGTTGCTGGTTCGATTCCTGACTCGGGACAATTTTATTGTGTGTACCTTCTACAGATATTTGTTCCGAGTTCTCTATGCGTATTAAATATGTAATGTCTTGAATTAATGAACACTTTTTTGTACCTAACCTACTAATAAAAAAAATCTTATTCCTTTGTATAAAGCTAAACCATCCGTATAAAATTAAACATTCAAAAGGCATTCAAAGCGTTCAAAAGGCGGCCTTGTCGCTGAGAGTGATTTCTCCAGTACATACATATACATGCCTATTTCAGTTACAATCTCCTATCCAAAATACAGGCTTTTGCTTGGAGCTAGATGAAGTTGTAAATTGTCCAGCATTTTTTATTAAACTAAATTTTAGAATTTTTTTTCAAGTTTTGTGGGACAAATACAACTCTTGGGAGTAAAATTTTCGTGGAACCGTTTTCATAATAAATTGACGAAGATCAACGTCACGACGAAAAAAAATAGAATATCCTCCTTTTTGAAGTCGGTTGTAAAATTCATCAATCCCCAAAGCTAAGCAGAGCTTGGGGTACCTACCAGATAATGAGATATCTGATAAAAATAATACAATACATTACATAGATATAAAATGTTAATCTACATAGAAAACGAACATAGCAACCGAAACAAAGATCTGCAGATCGTACAAACATTAGTTCCGAGGCGGGAATCGAACCCGCAACCTACTGCGTCGCACACGACCCATTGCCCACTGCGCCACAGAGGTTGCAATATTATGCTATTGAAATTTGACAACCCTTTGTTACGTTTTCCAACATTACGTCCTTATTACCATAACGTATATCGGTTAGTTCGATAGTTGCCTAAAGTTCATTTAGCTTTATTAAAGACATACCGCATAGTTAAGCGGTCTTGTTGAGGGTTTAGGACAATCTGTAGTTGTTTAATCATCGACCCAATTTATATAGCTTTAGGTTTGTTATCTTTAATCACAGAGAATATAGGGAGTTCATTAAATTTATACTGGATAATACATGATGGATATAATACCGGTAATATCATCTATCACTGGTTTTCATAAATGCAGGAATATATTGGTAGATAACAAAGGGTGGCCACAAATTGCCGTAGCACATGTTACTGTGTATTGCTATTGACCCGAATAATGTCAAATTGGGACGAGAGATCGATTGAATGCCTGTTGATAGATAATAAACATTTAGGTAAATCTCTTAGGTGTGGTCAGTTGTACTGTACAGCGAATATTAACGGCCTGTTTTCATGATCATCATAATGGATATAAAATACACTCGGGGACTTTTTCTCGGCGTCCCATATTGATGAATTACAAACCAAAGAAGATGTTTAATTACCTACTGATAGGTATAAGTAGCCATATTGTATGGAGGGTAAGAGGCCCTCCCTAACATTGGCTACCGCACTCATTAATTTTTATTTTGAAGATTAAAAAAAAAACTAAATACTTATGCAGTTATTGTTTTCTTATAAATCGAGGGCATGACTCCTTTCACTCTTTTCTCTAACTCTCGTGGTTTAGGACTTGGCCATCACCTCCATTCTCAAACAACCCTATATAACTTTCATTCTGCTCCGCGATTTTGAAGAAAAAACAGTGTGGTACCTAGCCGATTTTAAAGGGGCCAAAATCTTCAAACCCCTTTTGAGGAGGCTATAAAAAAGAAGTTGAAGTTGAGGAGACTATATTCCCGCCATCAAAAACGGTTCTTAATGACATGACATAATCAGGTTTTGCATTACGCATTGTTTTACGAAAGTTCCTACATAAATATTTTGTGCTTACCACAAAGCGACGACATCACACTTAGGTATACATATGTAGATACAAGCCCAACTATAAAAACGACAGATACCTACAATAGGTAGGTAAGGTACCATTGCATGTCTTTTGTAATGTCTCTTTTGAATGTACCTAGGTATATCTATTTGTTGATGTACAATAACGTATTTTTGTATTGTATTGTTATAATACCTATGTAGATTTTTCGTAAAGTACCTAATACGAAAGAACTTCATATTTTCTCAGCCCAAAGTTTAGAGTCAAACAACATAATGCGATATACATAGGTACCACAATAATCGCAAAAACATGAAGCTCAAAAGCCAACACAGTCGCGTGCGATGAATCCAAACTTCATTAATAATGCCATTGCGTGGCTTTTCTTGGCAACTGACTAAAGAAGGTAGGTTACGAATGCGAGGGTTTTTAGCGAACATGATGGTACTGGAGTTGTCGTAAATACGGGATATGATAGATGGTGGCAGACGCCTATCTGGCAAAGCAAGGCACAGCCCCGATCGTAACGCTGAAGTATAATCAATTAGGAGCCTTTTGTGTTGGATATGAACGTTCATTTCTGTTATTTATTTGCTTCCGGCATCGTACGAGGATAAACTTGAGTATGGATTCATTACCGATATTACCCTCGTAAATGTGCGCATTTATTTAATAAGGAAAATTGGGTTTTTTTCTTCAAAATGAACTCGTCGGATGCCGTGTACCAAGAATAGACCAATGGAGGATCATTGTTTTTACATATTAAGAATTTAACCAATCTTGTTTCTCATTTACTTTTTTTATTATTTACTGTTGCAAATTTTATGATATTTATAAGATTTTTTGTCTATCTGTTCCCGTTCACTATTTCCTCCAAAGATTATATACCTAGGTATTTTAAATTATGTTCTATTTAATTGACATAAGTCAGAATTAGAAATAAATTGAGTTAGCAGACTACCATATTTTTGCGTTTCCTATCATGCTTGTTTATATTATAGCTTTGAATTAAACTAAGAAGGTATCATTGATTGCAACCTATATTCTTGAAAAAGGACGTATCCAAGGGTACCTTGTGCTCGTACGAATAAATGAATATAAGTAGGTATTATGAATAAGGGGGTAGGTAGGTATTTACCTACATATTATACAGTAATATACCCTACAGTAGGTACCCACGACGTGAGGACTCCAATTGAATAGTTATTGTACCCCAACGCACTATATTCATTATGAATGTTTATAATTTTTCCAGGGCATCAGAGCGGCACAGAGTATGGTCCAGTGTGATCCTGGCCGCGCTAAGCATGCTGGCAAAGGAGACCGGATTGACGGTGCTGCTTTTCAACATCTGTTTTGACTTGTACCGGTGCTGGACTCAATTAGCCAGGTAAGAAATGCTGATTTTTAGAAGCCAAACTAAACGTCATCGGTGCTATAGAAATCTAAATAATTAAAAATACCAATTATTGTGACATTTGACTTTGAATAATTCACGAAGCGAATAAAATATTGTACCTATGTGACTTTTAAGACAACGTTTATCTACAATATATTATTTACAGTATAGTTGGTCGAGTCCAATTTTTAGATGAAAACCTATGACTAGACTAATTAGTATTGGAGATGACAAACTTCAGTCTTAACTAAAAAATACCGACAGATTAGTAGTAGGTATGTATTTCCCGCAAAACTTAAAAAACAGTTTAAAACTAAGATTGGGATTGGATGTCGATTTCGAATCTAATCGAACACAATAAAATTACATTTTGGTAAACAAATAGTTAACTAATAAATTACAATTCGTACCTAATGCCTACGTCTTGCAGCCTTATCGTAGATATCCAATCAATTGAATCTTTCCTTAGCAAATTCGTAAGCTCATTCTTTAATATTTTAGGAGCCCCTCGACAACAGTGAAGTGGCAGTGGAAATCCAACAGTTTGTTCGGGCGTATCGCCAAAACTCTGGCAGCACTGGTCGTGCTTGTTGGAGTCAGGCTGGCGCTTCTGCATGGCTCGCTGCCTGCCTTTTCGCTACAGGATAACCTTCCTGCGTTTCATCCTTCTATTGTTGTGAGGTAAGAGTAACTGTGTGGCTTAGGTATTTATTCAAGACAACCACCAATGAAATCAATCAAAACGAAAGACGTCGTAAAAAAACCATGATTGGAAGAAGGAATGGCACTGTGCCCAGCAGAGGGATTCGTCCGATGGTTCTCAAGAAAAAGTATTTTGTAAATGCTGTCAAGGTACATTTAATTATTTTTAAAATGGGTGTCACAAAATGTCCCATGAAATTTTTGATATTTCCTTTGTTCAACGAATAATAAGATAAAATAGGTCGCGGCGCTAGTGTGCCTCGGGAAGCTAACTACATATTATTATACGAAAATCTAAATAAATTCAGTTTTGTATTTATGATGTTGATCACCAGCTGCAGTTACCTTTTGCTTGCATAATCTAAAACGCTGTCCAACAATTCCAGGATCATGACATTCTGCTACCTAGCAGCGTTCAACTGGTGGCTGCTGCTGTGCCCTTGGACGTTGAGCCACGACTGGCAGATGGGGTCGGTGCCGCTCGTTACCAGCGGCTGGGATCCACGGAACCTGCTTACTTGTGCTGCTTTGTTGGCGCTCCTAGCACTGTCTTACCGCTGTTTAGCAGACTTGGGGGTAATTTTACATTTTTAAGTCGTACCTATAACCTCAGCGGGTATTGATGCTTATTAGGGATTCTAGCAGCGTATCGAAATAAAATAAATGAAAATTTTTGGTGTACAATTTAATGCAATCTCTTCTGCCTAGCCAGCACCTCCACCGGTAATACTGTCACGTCACCTGTCGAAATCAGTTCTTATTTAATTGAAGTTAGAACTTTTTTAATGTAATTTTTATTTGTATAATTCCAGCTGCAGAAATATAATCCAGCAGTCGCAGGACTCATGCTTCTGGTGATCCCTTACCTCCCGGCTTCTAATCTACTCGTCACAGTAGGGTTTGTGGTGGCTGAGCGGGTGCTTTACATTCCAAGGTAAAATTATGTTTAGACTTGTATACGGTTATTATTGGTTATTCACAGACCTAATCACCGTAAGGCATTTATAACGGGATATTAAACATAATTAAATTTTTGAGTTTTTCAATATTTCGGCACAGTTTCGTGCACCATGATCACATTGATCACAGAGTAACTAAATATACTGCGAGTGAGTTTTTATTGGCAGACATACTAACCTTCTCTAATTTTTTGTCTTTTGCTACGAACGTTACCACCGGAATTATTTTGAACCCATTTCGATCACGACACACAACACTGACGGTATCAAAAGGCGGCCCGGTTGGTATACCTATCACTTCTTCGGTTTATCACGGTAAATGTCCCGCAATAAATAACTTTTGTGGTTATAAGCATGGTAGTTTAAAAAGTTCTTACCACTCTACAACAAAACTGGAGACGAAAGAAGAAGATACCTATGTTATAAAGTGATATAATTTCTGTAAAATTTGCTGCCAACCCGCACTCCGCACTGATCGTCACATTGTGCGTCACCATGAGCACCAAAAAGTTTTTATTTTATTTTATTTATTTAGCCTGTTTCGTCCCACTGCTGGGCAAAGGCCTCCCCCAAATCTTTCCACTCAGTGCGGTCACGTGCGATCTCCCACCAATCTCAAAAAAAAAGTAAATAAATAAAAATAAAGTAAAAAGTTAATACTCAAAAATCCTCCAGACAAAGGACATATTTTTGCAGATCATATTTCCAAAAATCCATTAGTTCAAAACCAAAGTATGCATCTCAAGGGCCCTTTCATCCACTTCGCCGCAGTGGTGGAACAAACGATCAAAAATTAAAAACGTTGAAGAAACTTTAAATACACTATTTTACTATATACTACACGTAATTATATCTACTTCACTGTTCGCTTCTCATGTTTCAGTGTGGGCGCAGTGTTTCTCACCGTGTACGGTATCCAGCTCCTCTGGCGGAGAGCAAGCAGCAGACGACTGGCTGTGATCGGGGCCATGGTTTTGGTCGCTGCTGGTGCTGCCAGGACCCATCTTAGGAATAAAGATTGGAGAAATCGAGAGACATTGCTCAGGTATTTGGTTTAATACGAGTAGCAAAAAATAGGTATCGTGCATGCCCAATAGTTCACATGTAGTACCTACCGATTTTTTCTTAGAGTTAATGGATTAATGGGAAAGAATACGCATTTACGTACGTACAGGCATATAAAAGATATACCTAGGTAGAGACTTATTGTCAGTGCTAAGAAAGTATGTTACTTAATCCATAGTCGTTTGTACTCATCACGCCGTTTTATTTTCTTTGCTCGTTCTCGTAGAACATACGCAAGACTTAAAATTCAACGTGTGCAATTTTTAAGATGAAACTTTATCTCGAGGCGAAAGCCTTGTAGAGTTAAAAGTTGCGAAAAGAATTTGAAAACTTGTTGAAACTAACCTCCATGTTTCAGAGCCGACCTTTCAGTTCTACCGCACAACGCGAAACTCCACTACAACTTTGCCAACTTCCTGAAAGACGTAGACCAGCCAGAGAACGCTATCAAACATTACAAGGAAGCTTTGAGGTGAGGTTTTACAAATTTTAATTAAACCGGCCAAGTGCGACTCAACTCGCTATCGGAGGGTACCTACTATAACAATTTCGCAAAAGGAACCTTATAAAACTGATTTAGGTAGTCAGAAATTTTATAGCAAAAATCCATGCGAGACGAGTAAATTGAAAAATAGCGCTGCTTGCATATTAGGGCATCACAGAAATATGCAGAATTCACTACTTTTGTCTTAGTTTTATTTAAATAGGTATACCTGTAAGTCAAATTCTAAAAAATCTTGTGTTTTTTACGGAAAAACGACTACCGGTACATCCAAGTGTTTGAAGTAGGTAGGTATTTTTGGTGTTGTACGCATTTTTTATAGGTATTTAGGTTTTCAATTTTTTTATAATAATTATTTTAGATGCTTATTTGTACAGCAAGGTCACAATGTGTAATCAAGTAATCATCTATATAAATTACTAAACAATTAAATTGACTCCAAATTGTTATTTAAAATATTTATTTTCATTGCCCACGGGCTTCATTTAGGAAAAAGAAGACATTTTGGATTGCAACATCTAGAACGAATGGCAGAACATTGATTCTAAATAGAGCTTGCAATAAAAACACTATTTTTTTATGAAATAGATTTTTTGGAAAATATTAGCAGAAATCGACAATAAATATTAGAGCAATAGTATAATAATAATATTATCTTGAACCAAATATAACAAAAATGCATTGATTTATATCATAAAATTATATTTACACAATAAAACTAGCCAAAACATAAGAATTCGTCGCCGCCGCGCGTATCGCACTTATACGTGGTACGTGACCGATGACCCTACTGGAACGCGGCTCCTCCGTGCCACAATAGTGGGATCATACCGGTATGGTCGCTGCCAGCCCCCAGCTATAAGTTGCTAAAAGGTCTATCAAGTCGAGCCCCAAATTTGACCGTGTTCTTTGATAATTCCAGCTTATGGCCAAGTTACGCGAGCGCTCACAACAATCTCGGTACCCTCGTACTGGCGTCAGGCGGCGCCGAGCAACACTTTCTACTAGCCTTGAAGTACAACCGAGACCACGTCAATGCTCATTACAACCTCGCTAAACTTTACAGGTAAAACACAAGCTAAGGTTACAAAAAATATACAATCATACGTAGTTGTTCTATTTTAAATGTACTGGTAAATTTCTGTACCTACCAAACTAAACGTATCATCACTAACATTTGTCATACATAAATAGCAAACGGTATGTTTGTTGCGATTTTTATCTTTATGTGATCTACCTATGCACATTTGTACGAATAAGCGACACAAGTGCCTTCCTCGACAATATTTGTACCGACAATGCAATGCACGGCAAGACGTAGATTAGGTTATCGCGTCAACACGTCACGGGTGGTTCAATGTCAAAGGTCGATGACTTGTTAATTGCTAAATCATCAAACACATCTTTCATGTTTGTATTTTGTTGCCCTGCTCCCACTTATGCAGGGTCGGCAAAACGTCATTTTTTCTTCCATACAATTTCTCATCAGCCGTCATATAATTTATTTTGAACAAAATCCACCCATCTTTGTTTAGCCTACCTTTACTATTTATAACGTGTGTAACATTATTCTTATCAAATTTGGTGATACTTCAGAAAGCAAAACCGCGTCCATGAAGCCCTGAACATGCTTGAACGTTGCATTACACTGGAGCCGCGCTACATTCTACCGTACTTAGAGTTGCTGCTGATCAAGCCTGAAGACAAGCAGAGGATCCTGAACAAACTTATTGAGCTTGATCCAGGGAACTGGGAGCATTACGTGCTGTATGGCAATTGGATGAAAGAAAGAGGTAAGATAAACATTCAACCAAATGTTAAAAGTTTAAGTAGACTACGTAAGTTAGTTACGGCTTTTCCGTCTCAGCATGCGCAATGGCAATGGTGTCAATAAATCAAATCATGTTGATTCCAGGTTTACAACCAATAGCACTCCAGTACTACACAACAGGAATGCGAGTAGCGTTTGCCCACGGTTCGGATCGCGGCGAGGTTGTGTCGCTGCGAGCAGCTTCCCTCGCATTGCGATCTGCTGGTCAACAAGCTAGAATACTACAATTGCTCACACGGTAACTTCCATTACTCATTTTGTTCTGTGCTGGATGTGTAGAAAAATGTACCTACTAGGTAGCTTTTGTAGGTACCTATATAGATGGAACGCGCCAGCGTAGATAACCTTAAAACATAGTTGAGAATTAAAACAAATTAGTTTAATTTATTGAGAAAATCCTGCTTTATAAGTAGATAGCTACCTAGCTTATTGTAAGTAAAAAACACAGTCTACGGAGTCAGCATCCGAGGTCTATTTGGTTCTTAGAAGTATAATTAACCCGTGTCGCTGTATCAGGAATTTAGAACGAAAATCTAACTTGTAACCTTCAGATGGCACTCGGTGCGAGACAACGGTCAGCCAGCACTGAGACGCGAGCTAGCAGCGCGCGCGTGGCGACTGCGCTCGGAGCTCGCCGAGCGCGCCGCAGTCTACGCCAAGTCCACCAGGGACCCTGCGGTGAGTCTTATTACAGACGATGTCACGAGACTGACAACATACAGGTGACACGTAATGAGAGACAAGGGTCAGCCAGCACTAAGACGAGCTAGCGGCGCGCATGAGAAGGAAAAAGCCAACTTTCTGTATGCTAAGGACCGATCCTTCATTGTTCGATTGAAATCATTACCATCCTGGTAGGTGGAAATTATCCTATTGGCATAAACAACAACTTGAATGTCCCTACGGCCACACAGTAAATGCCTTCTGAAATACTTAATTTATAATTATTTACAGTCAACATCGACCTGCCTGCACCACAGCCAGCTAGAAGTCTCCCCGGAGTCCCACCCGGCGGCTGTGAATCAAAACACCGAAGCAAAGACAATAAATAATGACGTAATCCACGCGGATAAAGAGAAAAAAATTAGGTGCCAAAAAAAAATAATAAAAAAAAGCTTATCAATATCTGCTCAATATAAGCACACGCATAATAAATCAGAGAGTGGACACAAGCAGAAGAGCTGTCCTCTCCGCAAGAAAAAAAAGATCAAAGATCCCGAGGCTTTTTCGCCGCTTGCAGACCATTTTATAAAGACTTACTAGGATATTTGTGTATTTTATACGTGAAATTTACAGTAGGACTTGAAAGGCAAAACGAAACTTATTTTAAACCAATTAATTAATAAAGATCTCTAAGCTAAAGATAATAATTAATAAGACATCGAGAAAATGTTTGTGAATAATATAATTGTTTTAGGTTTTCGGTCAATGAAAGAAAATGTTACAATTAAATAGGATAATGTAACCAAATATATGTATATAGATTGTAAATAAATGATTAGGTACGTTGATTTTAATAATTGCTCCTATGTATCTATTCAAATGTGCCATAGTACCAATATCTTATGATAATTTCACCTATTAATTTGACTGGACCTTGTTCAAAACTTTTTAATGAGAATGCCCCGTTGTTTCCCGCCAGAATATTCAAATTTTATTGGAAATAGCATTGTCTTCCGCTAGTTGTGACCAATAAGAGGTCTCCACGCCACCTAGTAGGCGCGACAGTGGCGCCAATAGTTTGTACTTTTGAGCGCCATGATCTTTTATTTCATTGGCGTCTTGTTTCCCGCCTAATACGGACGTGCTACTTTTCTTTACGTAGCACACTAAGCATGCTGCTCAGCAGGCTTTGAAGAAATATTTAAAGGTGCATACAATACAATTAGCAAAGAATTGTTTAAAAGTGCACAAATTTAAAGGTTTGATGAAAGTGCATACTGCGTAAGTAACTTTTCTTTATCTACCTTACACTTTCTATAAAGTGTTAATTTGCGAAATAAGTTTCGGAAATTCCTTTTGGATTCTTTAATCCAAGATGATACGTGTTGTTTGTTAGTCGATAGTTATTACAAAGCTGACGCTTCAACTACCTCGCACGAGGTAGTACCTGCGCGAGTTATTTTTCGTGAATTTTATTTCGAATAAAATAGCGCGTGCTCCCGGCACGTGGTAATTTTTATTATATTTTTTACGTTAGCTGAGGCTTGTACAACTTAACACGTGGTATTTCCGCTATTTTCAGCGTGAATTTTTAGCAAACGAGAATTTAACGGTTTACCGTTCGATAATTTTGTGTTCCGGTTATATGTTGGTTTTTGGTTTTGTTTGCTAAAATAATTATTTTTCCAGCATGGAGAAAAGATATTGAGAAGTTATTCAGACCCGATAAAAATGTATAAATTCTGACCACCAAAATCATAGAATCACGTGGACATCTGGAGAAAGTGTTCGACATAGAAAATAAAAATCGTGAGTAATTTTTTAACTTTTTAATTTGGGCATTGTGGGCCATGAACGCCTACGTAGGGCGTTGCCCATACTTTATACTCGACAAACAACACGTGGACCTCAACCTGGCTGGTATATGTACGTACATAAGCTGGTATAAGCCAACATGTACTCAAAATATTCCTACTGCTGAACATAGAGCGTTCCACAACGTATGATGTTGAACGCTCGTATGATAAACTTGGGTGTCCACCTAGTTCTTTCTAGCTTTCAGAATCAAATGCCCTCTCAACAAAAGTAAGATTTCTGAATCGTCTGATAAAGTACAATTTGTTGGTTTCAAAAAATGTTTGGCTACCTACCACATTTTATTGGTGTTCTAGAATTCTCACGAGGAGTTTCGTAATAATGTTGCCTAACCTATTCACAGCCCACCCACGGATTCAAGCTGTTTTTGCAAAGGCACTTAAAATGTTAATATAGGTTGGCAGTAATAATATTTATTTCAGAAGTTTTTATATTGTGTGCAATTTTTGCCTACTGATTGTAGCCATCCGATCAGCTGTGTGTCAGTCCTGAAATAATTTAATAAATAAAAATAAACTCTCAAGTCAAGTCGTCGCTTGACAAGAGATGATAAAAGGATAAAATAAAGAAATAATGAGGATGAATATGAAGAAATGATTTGTAAGCAACACACCTGCCTCTTGCAAGTAATAAAAGAAACTCTCGCAGGGTTCGTTTTAGCGCCCTCGCAGGGCTGCAATGGCAAATATTGTCATGGGCACTTGCAAGTATTTGTTTAACCCTCGCGGGGTTATATTAAGCGCCCTCGCAGGGCTGCATTAACACATGAAATTCGGCCGCACCGAATACGTTCCAGCTATTATATTATCGTGGACATGATGATTATTTCCCGGACAACGAGTCCAAAGGTATATTTTTCTTCTGCAACAACGTAGGTATGACATGTGTTCATATGAACGGAAAAGGACTAACTGGTTAGTATTTGGGAAAATGAAGTAATCGTGGAGCAAGAACCACTTTGATAAATATATCCCATGGTTTCGCGAACTTATTTATAGAACTTCCAGGAAAGCTACCTATATCAATATGATACGCATTTTGCATACCTACACTATGATTACGTATATGTACTAAACGGAAGTGTCGCTCGTGGTGCATATCCACGAGTGATACAACAAGGGTATCGCGTACCTATTTTCAAGAATTTCCAGGAAGGCTGACTAATATATATATGATTCGGGTTTTGCATACCCACACCAAGAGTAAGTATTAAATGGAAGCGTCGTGGTACATATCCACTAGTGATACAACAAGGGTATCGCGTACCTATTTTCAAGAACTTCCAGGAAGGCTAACTAATATCTATAGTATTCGGGTATTGAATACCAACACCACGAGTAAGTATTAAATGGAAGCGTTGTGGTGCATATCACTAGTGATACAACAAGGGTATCGCGTACCTATTTTCAAGAACTTCCAGGAAGGCTAACTAATATCTATATTATTCGGGTATTGAATACCCACACCACGAGTAAATATTAAATGGAAGCGTCGTGGTGTATATCACTAGTGATACAACAAGGGTATCGCGTACCTATTTTCAAGAACTTTCAGGAAGGCTAACTAATATCTATATTATTCGGGTATTGAATACCCACACCACGAGTAAGTATTGAATGGAAGCTTCGTGGTGCATATCACTAGTGATACAACAAGGGTATCGCGTACCTATTTTCAAGAACTTCCAGGAAGGCTAACTAATATCTATATTATTCGGGTATTGAATACTCACACCACGAGTTAGTATTAAATGGAAGCTTCGTGGTGCATATCACTAGTGATACAACAAGGGTATCGCGTACCTATTTTAAAGTAATTCCCGGAAGGGTAACTAATATCTATATGATTCGGGTATTGCATGCCCACTATGTATTATATGGAAGCGTCGTGGTGCATATTCACTAGTTATGCAACAAATTCCAGGGTATCGCATACTTACTTACTACTACTTACTATTTTATGACTACTTATTGATTAACTGATAAATTGCGCAACGCAGCGACAACTGATTATGTTATGTCCTTGTACAGGCAATGAAAATACCTTACGCTAAGCATTGGGGTTGGACTTGGATTCAACATAGTTTAACCCAGAGTTACTATTATATATTATTTCTCTCGGATCGGTAACCTGTATGCAGTGAGAGTTTAAGGAAAGGATTAAATAATATTTCTATGGATTCATGCAGGTTCATGAGATCGCAGCAATGAATGCAAGGCTTATCAATTATCATATTGAGAAGTTATTCAGACCTTAAAATTTTTGTTGCGTACCAAACTTTTCGCGTGGAAGAGAATAGGTCACTAAAAAACTATCTACCCTCAATTTTATTTTGTTCTTTTTGCCACCCAGATATGAAAGACTGGTAGGACACGTCAAGTAATCATAGGAAACGTAAAGCAATGAAAATGAATGCTGGTTTACCTACCTACATTAAAAATATGTAGAATAATAAGACACTACATTTGTGTCCATTTTGTCTGAACAATTAAATATGACGAATTGATTAAATTGTTGG
Source organism: Eupithecia abbreviata (assembly GCA_943735965.1). Taxonomy (NCBI): domain Eukaryota; kingdom Metazoa; phylum Arthropoda; class Insecta; order Lepidoptera; family Geometridae; genus Eupithecia; species Eupithecia abbreviata. The sequence goes on along the minus strand of OX030977.1, from coordinate 6,415,724 downwards.
TCTTGCCAATAATAAGTTTTTAGCCTATGTAATACAGTTGCAAAGGTATCTCGGGCTTTGTATTGAAATCCGTCTATGTATAGAGTTGTGATTGTGACAATGGCCGGACTGAGTACGGTAATACCTTCCGTGCTTATTACGATTAACTACCCTCTTTATACTTATTATCTTCGGTAAAAATTCATAGTCGTTTGCGTTGTATGATATGTTGTTGATAGGCTAATACTCGGTAATGTTTAGATGTTTTATGTACCTGCATTATGCTAAGTATGAGAAAGTCATCAAAACATTAACTTAGTACCCACGGCCTATGTACTTGACGTGCGGAGCTGTTTGTTTAGTACCAGCGAACCAATATTATAATAACGTGTAATCGGGTAGTCTTTCCCTCAACATATGTGACAAGAGTGACGAATACATCTGCAAATAGAGTGCCTACACTACATTGAAACAAATAACGTTTGTGCTGGTTTGTGAACTACACTGGTTGTAAGATGCAGGATATCTAGTGTCTAATAGTTACCATCATGCATCATAATGTTATTTATTGACGACAGGATAGGAATCTCTTCATAAAGTTTGTACAATAAAATGCTTTCTATATCCTGTTGGCCTTTTTCAAAAGAAATAGCTGAAGATATCTGATCCGTAAGATTCTTACGCTTTACAGTTGGAAATATATGCAAATGTTATCTCAACAACTGTTGTATTCCAAACAAAGTGGGGGGGGGGAATCTTAATTAATTATTGAAATCTAAGAATAAAACATCCCATATCTGGGCCTCTTAGATGAGCAAAGCTCCGCTACAATTGAAAAGGTTTATTGAGTACCTACCTACTGTGTTGGATTAATAACCTATTTGAGTTAAAATGGTTTAATCGACCATACAATCTTCAGAGATGGCCAGGGCAGTAAATTTATTTTGGATCAAAATATTTACTTTTATATGAATTAAAGGACATATTAAATTAAACGAATGTTTGTGAACCGTTTCTGAAAGAAATTCAGCCATGACCGCCGCGGTCTTATTTAACGGATACTATGATAATGTATTGTTTTATGTTTATCAGTAAACTAGTACCAATTACACAGGTTCTGCTTAGCTTGGGGATAGCATAGAATCTATCCTCATCTATCCGATAGATGATACTGTGTGAACTGTCCTGAATTCATTGACTATAATATAATAGTATTACGTAGTGGTCTATAATATACATAATACTACAGGTTTAACCTATCATGGCATGGAAGTAGCACAGAGTAACAATTTTATTTTTCAATAAATTTAATGACTTTTCCCTCGAACTTTTCGAACCAGTCACAACAAGACATTTGGATGTCTACATGTTATGTTTTAAATATTGCTAAGTTTTGTTTTTGGGCATAAGTGTGCTACTTATGTCATCATCATCAGCCTATGTCAAATCCACTGCTAGACATAGGCCTCCCTTAATGTGCGCCATAGCGCCCTGTCAGTTACTTATGTATTAAGTTTGAATGTCATAATGTCTTATTTGCATTCAAACCTGTATAGTTTACTATAATAACTTTTATTTTAGTAAGTTCACATTGGCGTTAAGTGTCTCCACGACCACCAGGCGATAACAAACATCTCTCATTAAAAAGTTTTGAACAAGGTCCAGTCAAATTAATAGAAGCGTTTTACATAAAATAAAACGCATATTAATTTACTTACCTTGTTCAAAACTTACATTTTGAATCTTGCCTGGTGATATTCGACGCAATGAAATAAAAGATCATGGCGCTCAAAAGTACAAACTATTGGCGCCACTGTCGCGCCTACTAGGTGGCGTGGAGACCTCTTATTGGTCACAACTAGCGGAAGACAATGCTATTTCCAATAAAATTTGAATATTCTGGCGGGAAACAACGGGGCATTCTCATTAAAAAGTTTTGAACAAGGTAAGTAAATTAATATGCGTTTTATTTTATGTAAAACGCTTCTATTGTATACTCATACAATTCCTTGTATGATTCTTTGTATGTGTATGCATTCTGTCATTTCTGAGGCTAAGGTTAAAATTATTGTCGTTTATGATAAAACAGCCACGTTTTTAAGGTTCCGTACCCAAAGCGTAGAACGGGATCCTATTACTAAGACTCCGCTGTCCGTCCGTCTGTCACTAGGCTGTATCTCATGAACCGTGAAAGTTAGCCAGTTGACATTTTCACAGATGTATTTTTGTTGCTGCTATAACAACAAATACCTACTAAAACAGAATAAAATAATTATTTAAGGGGGCTCCCATACAACCAACGTGATTTTATTGATAGTTTTTGCTCGATATTGATAACGGCAACAGGTAGACGCTTGAAATAGTCAGTTATATATTCACTTTAAAAATAAATAGTGAAATTAAAATAAAACCATTATTGAAGGGAAAAAAACGGCAAAAAAATCATGTCTGTTGTATGGGGACATACAACAGACATGATTTTTTTGCCGTTATTATAGATAATGGTACGGAACCCTTCGTGCGCGAGTCCGACTCGCACGTGGCCGGTTTTTTTTATAAATATAACAGTAAAATAAATATTTAAAGTGTTAATTGACGTTTACCAAATTAATTTTGTAAATAATCACAATGTTAGTGGTTGCATAAATACCTACCTGATGTAAAACCGAGATGCACCTTTTGCTTTAGGCGTTCTCATCAATTTATTTACGAACACAAAATAAATTTAATGAGTTTTATGAAGATTTCATTGAAATTGAAACCACCTTGTTTTAGTTACCAACATAAAGATGATTACTTACCCATAGTCTTTTATCAAACCCCTAGTTTGTATTAATCTTTCATTGCCAGATGCATTTAGATGCTTTCATTCACTTTGTACAATAGTTAAATGTTTATGATTTGTCGTCATCATCATCATCATCATCAGCCTATGTTGGAGCGGTAGCGGGACGGTCTCCCCCAATGAGCGCCATATAGCGTCTTCAGCTTGACGCATCCAGCATATCCCTCCAGTCTTTCGCAGGTCGTTATCCCACCTGTTCGAAGGGCGCCCTACACTAAGTTTACCGAGTCGTGGTCTCCACTCAAAAATACGTTTACCCCGGTGGTTGTCGGTTCTTCTCGAGATACGGCCATTCCACTGCCACTTCAGCATGCTAATTCTTAGAGAACTTTGGTTCTCTCTGGGATGAATTCGTTACGAATTTTATCCTTCTCTAGAAACTCCGAGCATATCTCTTTTCATAGCTCGCTGAGCGACCTTGAACTGGTGTCCACCACCGTGACTGTCTTGTCCACGTCTTAGATCTGTAGTTCTTAATGTTATTGAACAATTTAGTATGAATATTATGTTGATATGATTTGTATCTTATCAGATCAATCAGATTATTTTCTATCTGTAAACATATTTGTTTACTTTACTCATGCTGCGCTTGATGTTTGTGCTTACGACTTATTGTGTTGGAATGTTGTATGTAGGTTTACGTTTCGTCGGAATACGTTTATTAGTAGGTATAAGTACCTACCTAAATTACCTGCTGATTTTAATGCCCTATATTCGGAAGCCAGTAAAAAAAGGGTTTCAACGAAAATCACTACCAAATCTGCTGTTGAATTAATTTATCCCAGATCTTTTTCTAGTCTGATAATAATTCTTGTTTAGATTAGACGGTCTACGATGTCTATCGGTGTTACCTAACACTTGCTTAACATATGGCTTCGCAAGCTCTCTTTACCCTGATAAATGTACCTAGCCTTTATCCGTCTCTGGGATACCGTCTACCTCCCACTGCCTGTGCAGTTGGATCGCAGTGGAGGTTACAAATACATAGGTGAGATTTTATATTACTCTAACTTTTTCTTGTAGGCATGTTATGTATGTTGTATTCTAGATACGTCCCGCTGGACAAAGTGTGAAAACTTGTAACACCAAATTGTACAAACAGATTACAATAAAAATATTCTGACTTCAGAAGGAAGCTGCTGCTCTTCCTTTGTAGGTGTCCTGAGTCTACTCTAATGACATCTACGGGCTGAATTGTAGGGGACAATTCTTAGGGCTCGACCACAGCCATAAAATGTTGGAAGATTGACCTTATTCTGCGATTATAGTCGTAAGTTGTACCACCGTAAGATTACACAATATTGTTATTTGAGTCTGATTGTTATCTTGAGTCGATGCACTAATTTGTGTTGATTGAAAAGTGTTTCGGATTCAATCGTGCGTGACCGCAGCTTATTCTGGCTTACCGGCCGCAGCATCGTGTTCGAGAACTTTCGTAAGAAAATAATTATTGTCTTAGCTAATAATAGACGTAAAGCCGGTTTCTAATTTATGCATACGTAGTAGGTAAGTACTTTCCCTAAGTTATATCCTAGGTAGGTACCAATTTTTTTCTCGTTTCGTTAAACTTGAGTACCATACCATGAAATTCAAGTTACCAAAGAGCGCACCAAAGGGTAGACAACCAACACACTGTAAAACACACTGTAGTAAATACTCGTAGGTATGTGTTAAAATGCTTGCTCAGTAACGCAGTTGCCGTAGCCGAACGAAATCGACTGGGGGAGACATCATCAGCACCTGTTTATTTCTCGTTTCGGTAGGTAAGGTAGTATCTACTAGGTAAGTAGGAGAACCTTGTTTGTTTGTGTTTGGGCCTAACTATTAGGTAGGTAGGTGGTAGGTACCAAAATGTTGTAATTTCAGGCAAAAATACGTGTGAATTTAAATTTGATTTTGAGAAACATTGCACTAGCTATCCTATCCAACACTGTTTACGTATGAAGATAAGATGTTACAATGTTTTAATAAAATCATTTTCAAGAGAACTACCAGAATAGGCACGCGACAAAATGAACGACATTCATTCGTGAACACAAAAACCACTTGCACCACTCAGATGTTGGTCAAGGAGGCAGGTCAATCAGGTTACGGAAATATTCTGACACAAGCTTTTATCTTATACATTAAAAAAATGTAGTAGGTCTACAATATAAATATGGAATCTTACACAAAAAGCGGGTAGCAGTCAACGTTTGAGCTTTGTTAGTGGTTTTCCAAAATAAGTTTTCTTATTCGTTACGCAATCTAATCAGATGAGTGAAAGCAAAATATTCACGGCCCTTTTCATTGTGAATTTCGCGAAGATAATCGTGTTTCAATCTGAATCGGGTGGTTATCAACGCTTTCTAGTTCGGCCCGCGCGTCGGTGCAGTCTAACAGTGTCACTGCAGGAACCGTCGCGCGCGCGCGCTCGTCACCTAACCAAACAGTATTATCTGCACGATACAGTAGAGATAGGACGTATAAAAACGAAACCGCGAACTCCTGGCGGAATCGCATTATTACCACGCCTATCGAGACGTCTTAGAAAGGTGGCATAAAAAACTAAAGCAGTGGAGTGTTATTTATGATGCGGTCGCTGCTGCTGCTGTGCTTTTTGGCTGTCACGCTTGCTAGTGAAGAGTTCGACTACGAACCAGATCCAGAAGTCGGACGAGTACGTAGGAGTTACATAGCTAGAGAATATGAGTACTACGATGATGAAGATGAAAACGATTTAGCACCGGAAGTTATTCATGAAGACGTGGTGGAGCCGCTGCCGACTGATGAACAATGCAAGGGTCATTGCAATTATTATCAACCCCAGAGTAGAAGATACACCCGCGAGCGCGTGAGTCCCCAAAAAGATCAACTCAAAGATACCATAAATGAACCCAATCGCCCTCCTAATGTCAATCAACCCATTATCCAAATTGAAAAAGAGGAACAGTCTAATCGTAATTTCCAGCAATCCATTCAAACTCAAAACGCAGAACCAAATAAACCTTCATCCAACAAACCGAAATATCAAAGACCAATAGAACCATTGAATCAAGCTTCAACTTTACAACAACAAATCATTCGCGGTAGAAAACTGGAACCAACTGACTTCGCTGCTCACCAACCCATCGCATCAAATCAACTCGCGTATCAAAGCAGCATAATACAACCTTCAAATCAACCGAATCAGTTTACAAGCAATCATCGAATACCAGAACAACTTTCTCACACAGTCAATCAACCTCTTTACCTTGCCCGGGTACATGCACCGAATCATGCCCCAACGTACCAACCCATAGCATACCCCCAGGTATCTCAGTTCGCTACGCTACATCCTGCCCCATCTGCACAAGCATCTCAGTTCGCAAGGCTCCATCCTGCTCCATCTGCTAAAGCATCTCAGTTCGCTACGCTCCATCCTGCCTCATCTGCTCAAGCATCTCAGTTCGCTCCTCTACATCCTGCCTCATCAGCTCAAGCGTCAAATCCCGTGTTGTCTCCTTTGCTGAGGGCACCGAATAGTGACCAGGCTTCGGCAGCGGGTCATCATCATCTGCATAAGCATTCGCAGTCGAATTCCCAAGGAGGCGGCCGAGGGGCGCACGCCAGGTTCCATAAGCAAGGTGGTGAAAAGGTAAGATGTTTGGTTTCATCTGCTTTTGTTATCTGTCAGTGTTTTAACATTGTATTCACAGTTTAGAGCTGTATGTGTTGGTGGGTGCTCTATTTTATGATAACAATGACTATAAACGCATAAAATATTCCCGGGGGCCAATTTTTTTCTCAGATACACTAATAGGTACCTAAGATACCGCCTGATGTACGATGTAACATATCCATATCTTTCCATCCAAAGGTTGCCTGGAAGAGATCGCTTCCAAGCGATAAGGCCGCCCATTGTACTTGTCACATGTAATATCTTTCATAATGTTCTGTATCTGGTGTACAATAAAGTATTTTTGTATTGTATTGTAACACCAGCTTAGTATTAAAGTAATACCTAGCTAGTTTTTTTTTATTATTATACAGCTAAATGTAAATTATAACAAAAGTTATGTTCCATGACTTGCTCGATGAGAGTGCAAGTTGTTTACTCACTACATAATGTTTTGTAACAACATAAAAATACGAGAATGTTCATCTTTAACATTGTTATTTTAGCCTGAGACATCAGACTGCACAAACAATCAATTATAAACCAGAAATTTCCTTGATCTTTTCTGATTGATTTTACAAAAATTTTTTGCTCAGTCCACAGAAAACTTCAACAAAGACCACTATGTAGACAAAGGCGGTAAAGGCGAGAAAGTTGAAGAGGTTCACAAGAAGCAGTACGAGGAAGCTGGTGGCAAGAAGAAGAAGCATCACGACCACGCTGGACACCAGGGCAACCACGAGGAAGAGGCTCACGGACACAGAGGGGCCAAGTTTGATGAGAAGAAGGGACACAAGAAAGGGCATAAGACCAAAGGTAAGAATGTTTTTGGCAATCGCAAATTAAACAGACTTTAGACTGTGTCATTTGTTTATGTAGAACTTTCCTAGAGTAAGTAAATTACGTTCTCAAGTTTCTGAAAATTTAAAATAAAATAAATAATATAACGCTGGACAGTTTACACAGCATGCTCTAGCCTCGAGTTAAGCAGACCTTGTGTTATGGGATTATTTTTACTATACATATAAATCATCCAGAACACCCGGAACAATATAAGTTAATTATCGGAACAAACACATTCAATATGCAGATCGTACAAACATTGTTCCGAGACGGAAAACGAAACCACAAACTAATGCGTCGCAGGCGGACCATCGCCCACTGCGCCTCTGAGGTCGCCACATCATTCATTGACTAGGTTCATTTAATAAAGTTCTGTTATGACGACAAAATGTAAAACTAATTATTCCGTTAATTAATATCCATAGACGTAGTAGAAATCTATTATTTCTGGGGTCAGGTAAATGAGTTTGGTTTGTAAGCACCGGTAAAATGCACTTCGCGGTTAGAGAAAGTCAATGATACCTTATGCAATACTATCTTTAATAATAGGTATTTTCATGACCCCGTCTGCGACCTATTTTCAATTATCTAGTCTCATTATTTTATTATACAACATTCTGGTTACAAGTACCTACCATAGTTATTATTGTGGTTAATACATTCAAGTAATAGAATTTTGTTGTGGCTTGTGTTGAAACTTTCATAGTAGCTAAATAAGTGTGACCGTCTCTTTAGGTCAGGGGCCATTTGAATTGGATAGAGTGAAAACGTGACTCTTCAGAAGCGGAGTAAAAACATTAATTTGATTTGTGACATAATCGGAAATTTATAAATAAAACGTTAAGTACGCATTTTGTTTTGCATATAATTGTAAGAAATGTAAGAACGTATTAACATATTATTATTAATTTTAACAGTCAATATAGTCGTTACCTACTCTTATCCATAAGGGCATTAAGTCCCAGTCCATGTATTATTATGTGATCCGTTGAGTTGGCGAGTCCAAAATTACCTATAAAGTAAAAAGGACTGTTGTGTTTGTTGTTGTCGATTTTTATGTTTTTTTACGTCCGTCCTAAACGATTTTTTTAGAATAACACATAGGCTACAATTTATAAAGATATATTGTTTACTAGCGGGCCGTCCCGGCTTCGCACGGGTAGTAATTATTTTTATTATTCACTAGCTGCACCCCGCGGTTTCACCCGCGTGGTGATTAATATTTTGGATAATCTATACTAATATTATAAAGAGAAAAGATTGGATTGTTTGTTTGTATTGAATAGGCTCCGAAATTACTGGACCGATTTAAAAATCACAGTTACACTATCCCCGGTGAGAATAGGCAATATTAAAAAGTGTAAAAAAATTACCTTAAAAATTCCTTACATTGCGTACGCTGCGAAAACTACTGATGATAGAATAAAGTAAAAAATGTACCTACTACAAGTTTGCAGAACACATCATTGTCTACAAAAAATGTCGCGATAGCATATAATATCTAACTATTAGGTATAGTTACGCCACAATAAGTGTTTTTTTATTTTAAAAATTTAATTTAAATGCCGCCGATAGAAAATACCGTTTATTTGTACCGTTGTATTAATCCTTATCAAAATAAATTACTTCATGTTCAAGACTGCTTCAATACCTTAATATAACTTTGAATTATTACATTCGGACATTTCATTCGAAAGATATCACGAGTTCAAAATGTAAGTATTAGAAAAAAGTGGCGTGGCTCATATACCCAAGTATGCGATATAGGCGTCCCTGGGGTACGGGTACAAGAAGAGTAATAAAAATAATAAATACCCGTGCGAAGCCGGGACGATCCAATAGTACCTAATATGACCCACCACGCACATGATTCTCCGTTGAGATGCGACTGACCGCCGCCAGATCCTGTTTTTATTTTTGTTGAAGATTATAAACATCCTTCCAGGCTATCACAACAAATACCACAAGGACGAGTTTCACAAAGAGCACAAGTTTTACGACGACTACCACAAGAGCGGCGAGCACCATCGCTTCGGCAAGTTCAACGCCAAGCACGCCTCTAATGAAAGCGGCAAGAAGAAGGCACATCACGTCGACGCAGGACACGATTACGTAGAAAAAGGCAGGAAAGGATATAGGTAAGTTGTCAACTTTAGTACACTGCTACGTAATAGGCTTAGCTTATCCAATAGAATAAGTCGACGAGCAAGGGAAATATGTTCGTCCTCTGACCACTATAGAAGACTAGGGCCCGTGTTATGAAAGCTTGCTCAGTCATTTAATGACACAGAAAAGCATTATCGATGACAGAGCAAGCTTTCATAATACGGGCCTGGGCCGCCGCCACGCTGTCCCGCTACTTCGTAACCAGTTTCATCTACTCGTACCTATATCTACGACAAATATAGTATATTTGTCGTATAAATACAGGATAGATCAAGATCATATTATTATCTTGGTCTATCCTGTATTTTACGTCTTGTGTAACAAACAAGTTCTTATCATCACTTAACTTTCGCCTTTAACATTTTTGTAGGAAAATCCTAAAGATAATTAAAAGCCGAGCGTGCCAGACGTCGTGACTTATTTAGGACGAGATATGAAAACACCACTGTATAGAAAAGATTCAGATTCCTGCAGCGCAACGGATGCAACTATTTTAAACGTTCAGAGTTTACAAACAAATTTAAATTATGTACTCCTAAATATTAGTCTTAATAAGTTAAATTAATAATATTTTATTCGTCACTGTTAAACTTCCGCATAAGCATCATCGTAAGGCATTGCTCGGTGGATTAAATATGTTTTAAGAGTAAGTATCAACTGGATTCAGGTTCTAGTTGGAACAGTAGAATCAATCTGCCCAAAAGTTCACTGTAGGACATGGGCCTCCCTTAAAGATTGCAATGGACTATTTGGTCATATTGCCCGAATCTAACCCGCCTGCTAAGCTTAGCAGATAGGTTGTGATCTGAGTAATGGTGATAAATACCCACGTACTCAGGTGGATCCTGCTGCCAGTTCCCTAATACCCATAAAAATTGTAATGCCTTAGTATCCTCTCGGTATGATAGGATGGGGTCTATATTCTTTGCCGGCACCGCCACAGCTACAATGGGGCTTTTGGGCTCCTTGTCATTATTACTACTGACCACTCTGCTCATAAACGTTTTCTTTCCCCAGCAACAAAGGCCATGTTGATGCGGACCACAAAGGCTACACTGGCAAGCGAGGCCACGACGAGCACCATAAACACGAATCATCGAGAGGCAAGAAAGGCGGCAAGGAAGGCGGGTCCCAATGGGCATATGCCAAGAAACACTAGCACTTAAAATAAATAGAAGAAAAAACAATGAAGAGATTATTCGTATCGTTGTCTTACAAATCAAATGTGACTTTATAAATGATGGAATTTATAAACGTGTGAACGTTTCGTAAACGTGGTTTTTCATTAAGTTTGTTTCGCCTAGGAAATACATATATACGAGTACCTATTATGTGTATTTTTTCGATAGTGGAAACAAACATAGTTTCGCAGCTTTACCTCGGCACTCAGCAGAGCTTGCCCTTTGTATAGCTTCAGGCGGAATGTTAATTCATTGTAGGTGTTAATTGTTAGTACGTAAGTTAAATTCAGTATTTATATTGTTATTTAATGTTTAATATTTCTATTAACCAATCGAAGTAATTATGGCATTTAATAAAAGGATTCAGTTATTTTCATCGTTTTATTTATTCATACAATTTATAACCATTTATTAAGATACTCATCAACTTTGTTTTTTTTTTGGGTGTCGTTTCCTTTTAACACAGTGGATGTCATTTTATTGTTTCTGCAGGTATAATTGGATACTTTTGATCCGCAGCGATCTTTAAATTATTCGCCCAAAAAAATCATCTTTCAGCATCTATAGATGGCGCTAGTAATCAAGCGTGAGGCGTAGCGACAACTTGTAATTTCACTGCGTTATAACAATGCCGCTCGCTACCATAAGATGGCATTGTCAACAGCTACAGCGTGCCACATATTTCCAGCTCAGTGCTTCATACATTTTATTGAAAATTCAAGGGTAATACGTACCCGGTGGTATGGTTACTTTTACATCCTCGTGATACTGCGTCTCACATGGGTATTGGCCGCCTAGTGCTGGATCGAATCTCTTCGAGAAGACAGAAACAGTGAGATGGGGCCGCCGCGGAAAGAACACTTTTTGGCCAGCTTCGTCTATGTAGTCGGAGTAATCCATCGACCATTCCTTCTTCATACCGCAACGCCTGGCACACGTTTTGCTGCAAAGTCCAAATTAATAATTTCAGTAAAAGGATTTCAGTTTTCAGAGTCCGCGGGAATCGGATAGTTGAGTGAATGTTAGTAAATATCTTTCGCATCTTGAATGAAATTTGGTACAGCGCGTCTTAGACGTGCATGTGTAAGAACAAACTGTTTTCGTTTGCTCTAACGTTCACTCTACCTCCCGATACCAAATATTTGTTTTTTTGAATAACGCCTATGAAGTGTCTAGGTCTCGATATCAGTAAACTGTTCATTAGTTCTTCAAGAGAACTCTAAACAAGACTTAGGACGAAAGCTTTGCCTAAATTAGGTAACTACGTCCTATGTCCTAAATTATTACCTGTGTGCTTTTTATCGCGTCAATACTAAATATCAATAGTGATTGAGACGATGGCTAAGAATATCTCAGCCGAATGACTTTTGCACCTTAATGCTGGACATGGCTTGCCCCAAAGGTCAATGTTTGGGAGGGTTTGCCGTAATGGCAAAGCTTGAAATGCGGGTTGGTGATCGCAGTTTGGAGTGAAGTGGTGGGTCTATTCTGCAGGACGCTACTGTGCGTCCACTGTGTAGGTATATAGAATAGAAAGACATTTAATTATAACAACATCAATTTACAAAAGATACTTATAGAATAGGTACATGCATAAGAGTTGTTATAAAAAGTTGTATAGTTAGTATATCCCAGAGTCGCTTCTTACCCGCGGGAAGAGATGGAGAAGTCACTGGCATGTAGATTGTAGATAGAAAGTGTAGGTAGGTAGGAAGTAAGTTCTTACCTGTATTCACTGAGACAGTTCAACATCACGAGTGGGTGGCGTGTGTCCTTTGCGTGAGCGAGTACGTTGTGCAGTAATCGAGTTGCCACACCCTGGCCGGTGACTTCCGCTGCCGTGCCTAGTACTTGGACCTGGAAAAGAAGTAATATTCTAAGAAGTTCTAATATTCTAATCTGGATGATACTCCAAAAGCAGTCAGATATAACGTGCGGGTTGTCTGCATCCTTGGTAATAAACATTGCGTTACTGTAGTCCAGTCCATCTTTCGTCTTTCCGTATAGCCAAAAAAGGTGGTCAGACCACATCGTTAGAAAAGCCGGTAAGGAATGGATGAGGGTGGCACTGGACCGGCCAAAAGGGAAAAATTGAGGCCTATATACCCAGCAATAGGTGATCACGGGCTGAATAGATAGATTGGTATGTATTATGAGTCATAATACATACCAATCTATCTATTATGACGTTAACATTAGTTAATCAAACCGAAAAATTTTTGAATTGCCTGGAATTATACAATAATTAAATTCATAATCCCAGACTTCACCTGTAGTTTTTGATGATGGCAAAGTAAAGAAAAGAGTAGCAATCCGGATAACTCACTTCATAAAAATACTCTACGTGATATTTCTTGAAAAGGTTGGGACTCTTTTGACAGTGCGCTACAAAGTACATCCGGTTCTGATCTGGTTTGCTTGTGGTATAGTGCGCCCATTCCTCCATTTCGTTGATCATCCACGGGTAGACCTTGGTAGATACAGCAAGGCCAATTACCTTCATTTCGTTGGTACGATCCACGCGCTCGAAAGCTATGAATCGTTCGCCTGTTGATGAAAAAGTTACTCTATTCAATAGGGAAATTATTTTAGAGATAATGCAAAAATGTCTATATCATCAATTCGCCATAGTGCGGGACCCGCGTGAAGCAAAATATAAATTGATGCTGGAATTCATACAGCGTACATTTTGTAGGTAGGTACCTACGTGTATAAAATGCAGTATGGATACTATCCTTATGTATCTCTATCCATCTCTTTTTGTCTCTGGAATGGTTGATGTGGATACGTTGGAGCTAAAAAGTAAGCTTCAGTTCGGAATTAATATAGGTACTATCTCATATTACACAATAAAGTAAATAATCCAATTCGTATCAAATAACGTGCGTGCGGGTACGCGTCGTCGGCGGCATCACTTGTAACGTGGCGTCGTCGTCGTCCTCCGAAAAAACACGGAAATAAAGCACCACCGAACGGTTCGTGCACTCCAATTTCTGGACAAGTTCGTGCATAAGTTCCAACATGTCGACATATTCCATGACAAACTCAATTTTATAGTTAATTGTCTGATAAATCAATTTAAGTTTTAACATACATATATTTTTATAGTTAGCATTAAATAGCATAGGATAGCGAGTGCTTTGGTTCTTACACTGTACCTAAACGTCTACCCTATTCATTAATAAATAAATAAATTAGGCTAGGGCTATGTAATAAAATAGATATCTTATATATCATCTATCCATCATTGACTATTTATAAAATACTGATAGGTAAAGGACTCATGTTAGGGTTAATTTCGCCTTTGTAAGTAATAACTTCTAGAATAATGTTTATACCTATTTGATTTATCGTGCAAGAAGAATAAATAAATCAATATATAAGGAATACTTTCAGAATTGAGACATTATTAAAATGTTCGTTTTTATATTTTATATTCATTGCCGTTGAATTTTCTTACCCTGTTGAGAGAATCTCTCGCTAAGCACATCTAGGTAAGAACTGTTTAAATTCATCCATAATCCGCAAACACTGGGCTCCCGTGGCCAATATTGGGAGTATAGGAAAGATTTGATAAGCTTTGAATGGCACTGGTTTCCACGCTCAATAACCACTTTCGTGGAGTCGAAACACTGAAAGACAAGTTGAGGTGTCCAAATACAATGTAGGTACTGACTACTACCTAATTAAAAGAGGAAACTGGACGAGATGGGTAGACGATATTGCAACGTCGCAGTACGAATCTAGATGAGATTAGCGCTCTAAGCGCGGCAGTGAGTGAAGTCGGGTTGCTGCTAATGTTGATGATGATGGATGTATGATACCAACCAATATGTAGCTTTGTAAGAATGATACCTCCAAAAACGGATGTACACATTTTTATTTCAAGTTAAGGAGAGTTGTCCTCTTTTGATAACCGTTTATATTATATTTATTGGACAAGTTACGAAAAGAGTCAAAATGTATAAGAAAGGGTAAGCATGCTAAAATATGTAAATGAATGAATGCTCAATATTATAAGCGACAAGCCGGATATCGTAGATATGGCAGTACAAAATCAATATAATTCTGATTTACTGAACACACAGGACAGGGCAGACAGGACGCTATGGCGCTCATTAGGGGAGGCCTATGTCCAGCAGTGGACAATTTATTATAGGTTGATGATGATGATGGACACACGGGCACAAAATCAAAATGTACTGGTAGCATTTGCCATTGCTGTGCAAGGCTCCTGCTTTACTTTACGGATCGAAACGTACTGGTAGTTTTTCCTGAGATTGATAGCACACGTCACAAGGAGAGGGTTTTCTGAAACTCTTTAACGATGTGTTAATACTGGCTGTTTGAGATAAATGGATCAATTTGAGCGAGCTAGTGCCCAGACCCCTCAGGAAACTCATTCCGATACAATCAGACCATTGTACATCACTTAAATTTTATAATTTTTTTTTACTTTTTCTTTTTACTAAAAAATATACCGAACCTGAATTTTCTCACATTTCCTCCAAAGATAATATAAAGTACTAGCTGCGCCCCGCGGTTTCACCCGCGTGGTGATAGATATTTTGGATAATATACAATATATATATTTATGAATTGTAGCATATGTGTTATTCTGATATGTAAGCTATATTATTGTGAAATTTCATCAAAATCCATTCATTAGTTTTTGCGTGAAAGAGCAACAAACGTACTAACATACATCCTCACAAACTTTCGCGTTTATAATATTAGTAGGATATATTTTCTCATCTTACAAACTGTCAATTTCGGTAGGAATTTTGGCAGCTTTATTTTATGGTGAAGTGCTGACATGAGATTATAGAAAATAAGAGAATGAGTAAGGAGGTTACGGATTCTTCGTTGTGGTCGCTGGGTCAATGCCATAAAGAAATACAGTTTAGCTCAATGATATTATATAATAAATGAGGTAGATGTCGCACTAGCGCGTGGAAACTGAGGCGGCAAAATTAAGTCAATTGTCGTAATTTTGATTTAGTCGAATAATAACTGCGAGCGAGACCACGCGTGACATTATTCGATTTAAATGCCGAGTTGTGTGTTTAGAAAATGCAAAATCTATGGTACAAAGGTAAAAAAGGATGAAGGAGTTACGTACCACACGTAAGTACATAAAATACCTAGTAATTTACGTTTTATTTCGAAATTACAACAAATTATCGGTAAATTATCAAATATTTTAAATGATGCTAAAAAGGGATAGAGAATATTGACGACGACCGCAGCGCGATAGGGACAGACAGTGTGCGCCGGGCGTACGTCATAGAGTAATCAATCAGAAGTATTCAGATGCGATTTCGTAGGCACAAATTTACCTACAAATCCTAATAGAATGGCACTGTGAATATCTTTTCGCTTAAAACTTTAACTAAAAGGCAACAAAGAAATAAATTAAACTTATTCGAAGGCAAATAAAAACTTATTTTGATAACCTATTAGTATTTTATTTTTTTTAATTCATAAAATACTCACTCACTGATGACTATATTGTATTTACTTACGTGTAATGGTGAAATTCATTGATGTATCTTTTGTTCCTCGAAATTATATCATAATAAATAAACAATCAAATTGTTTCATTAAATGTCCCTTCTGTAACAATATTTCTCCTAATCTATGTTGTGCTCGCGTATTTCAAGCGCATGTCCAAACAGATAGCTATCCTTATCTATATCATTTGTACCGTATTATCTGTCGCATTTATTGTTGTAACCTATGAATACGCCAGAGGTAAGTATGTATATGTCGTAAAGGAACTAAATCTGAGCACCGCGCAGTATGAATATACATCATCTTTAGTAAAACATCATTGGTTTAGCTCGATTTTAGTGGGGTATCAAAAAAATACAATTTTCTGCAATTGCACATCTAATGATCTAAGCAAAATAGCCCTATCTTAACAATAATATTGGAAGAAAAAAACTAAATACCTACATATGAAAGTTTTGAAACTATCATGGTCACACTAAACACTCAAATCGTGGTAAATATCCCGTTTTAAATGACTTTAGTAAATACATATGTTTCAGGATTTCTATAAAAACCTCTGCACAAGAATAATAAATAATAGTTAAAAAAACCACGCTTTTATAAATAAACCGAACTAAAAAGTAGAAAATATTTTTTTAAATAATTCAAATTATGGATAAGAGTGATAAATAAAAGAAATTATTTTAATGTAAAAAAGCGTGGGGCGTGTATTCTCTTTATTTCCAAAACCAACCACTGTAATAATTATTTTAGAAATCCGTGGCTCTCTCCATTCGCCGCCGCGCCGTTCTCTTTTCCTTTTCATTTGCCATATTTACGTATTCATTTTGTTCAACCATCTAATGGAGGCCTAAGTAGTAGTTGCACATGGGCTAGAGCCCAGTGAACGGATAAAACATGTTGATTTATCCGTTCAGATGTTTTATCCGTTCACTGCTAGAGCCCCCAAGGGCGGTACATATTCCGCTAATCAAACTTAGTAATATAATAAGATCCCGTTTTACCCTTTTGGTACGGAACCCTAAAATCCGGCTAAAATATGGAGAAAAATCTCCAGGCTTCTCGTTTTCTGAATATGTTTGTGAGATTTTAGACATTATTATATCTCGAATAATCTCGATGGTGTTCAGTGCATTGATACAAATAAAAAAGTTTTTAGTAATGTCGTTTCCACTAGAAATACCTCCTTGCGTTAAGAAACATCGTTCAAATTCTGAAAAACAAACCAATACGACATTGGCATTAAAACGACGCCGTCACTATGTCACAACACAGTAGTAATTTTTGATTTTTTAACAAAATGGTTTTTTTTTATGAAAATTATAAAAAAAACAATAATAATTAACAATAATGAGTAAACGAAAATAGTAGTGGTATTGGCTTGACATTTTAAACAACATCGATCTGGGATGCCCCACTATGCACGCGTTCACTAAGTGGTTGGCGGGAAGAATTTTCCTCAAGAGACCACAGATCCTTACGAACTGCAGGATTGCAGAACGGACGTTTGCCGCAGACACACCTAAAAAAGATGAAATTTCAAAAAAAATAATTGTATCAAAGGCAAGATCCTCTTTTCTTCTAACCAGAATAGACGGTATGTTAGATTTATTGTGTAAGCAAGTTTCAAGACAATTTTTTTTTAGCGGATTTTTATTATTTCCTTCAAACAATCAAACTATCGTTCAAGTAGTTTGCCGCAAATGGCAAAGATCTTTGGTAAATATTAGTAAAAAAATATTAACCCATTTCAATAAATTCCAATCCATGGTAGCGGTAGGTACCTTATAACCATATTATACTAATATTAGAAATCCGGTGGTTTGTAAGACTTCGCAGATGTTAAAAAAATCTAGTTATCAAGTTCAGGCTTTATAGTTATGGTGTGTGTACTCTTACCTATATCCGCACTTAGAACTCAGATTGGTCCATTGTGCGTGGTGTGTTCTGCTATTCTAACCAGCCTAACTCCGTCCAAAAGCACATAATCTTCCTGGGATGTTCACAGGCTTCACGGAGTGACCTCGGGTGGTCGAGGATTTCTAGTCATTGCGCTGTTACTCCCTCGCATTCCAGGACTACGTTGGCAGCTGATTCTTCTTTCAGGCTTTACTAGTTGGGCTGAATCTTCCCACAGGAAGATCACTATTTATGGGTCTCGACTAACCTGTAAATTTTTTGTAATTTTTAAGGTAAAGGGCACCGAGGTCCAGTCTCGAGTACGCGTGAGACGCACGCGCCCCAATGACGTGCCGCGCGTGCTGCGTTTCGTGCGCGAGAACGCGCGCCTCGCGTGGCCAGGCCTGGCTGCGCCGCCTGCCCAGCCACAGATCGTGTTATGTGACTACGTGGCTAGAACTCTAGCACAAGGTTATTATTGAGTTAAAATCGACAGCAATGCCTATTAAAATAGATATCCTCGTGCCTAGGTACTAGGTAGGTCCGTAGTGTTCTGGGTACTCTCATACTGCCTGATCCAACATTGTCTTTTTGTTATTTTACATTGGAGCAGCCTTAGCCGTGGTAGTCGCACCGTAAGAATCGACCCCTCGAAGTCAGCCCGTGGATGTCATAGGCGCCGACAAAGAAAACCTGGCCATAGAAGAGGAAGCAGCCTTTTGTGTATTTTCAACACCTCCATTAGGATCACTAATTCTGTCCGCCTTGGATAGTAATCATGGCAAAATTTTCTTTGCTTGGGTGGGTGTAGCACGTTGAGAAGTGTATGTTTGCTCGATGCTCGATGGATGAGTCAAGGTGCAAGTATTGCTGTGTGAAAACAGATAAAAAAGCCAGCCAGTAAGCAGTATTGTATTTCTGGTGTTGTACCAGGCCACTCAATGCTAGCCGAGCAGCAGGAGCCACGTATCGGCTTGCCAACGATCCGCGGGCTGGCTCTCTGCGCGTCGCTCTGTCCGTGGGACGCCTCCTCGATTGAGAAGTGGGCGCGATGCGTGCGAGACACGCGCTCTCGAAACCTCATGCAGTTCACCGCACACTGCTTACGCGGGCCTGCTCTTCATGACAAGTACAAAGTGCATAACATACTCCAGGTAACTATTGGTTATAGGTAGGTATGTAATGTAAATAAATAAATAATGCTGGAAAATCCACACAGCATCATATAGCCCCAAACTAAGCAGGGCTTACGTTATGGGTTCTAGCCGACTGATAGGTATACTTCTTACAATAGGTCCCTACATTAGATAGGTAGATAATGTTTTGGTGGTATATAATATACCCAAAGCATTTCCGAGCTCTTACCATTGTTAACACACCAAATATGATAGCCTAGCAGTGAAAATGACAAACGATTCCATTGCATTGACAACATAAAATCAAAGGTACCTATACTTACTCGTAGCATAACTCTGTTTTTTTATTCTATTTTTAAGGACTTTATTCGCTTAGCGAATATGCCAGTCCCTTTATACAATCACAAACTATTTACTTTATCTAATAATATCATATTTAATTGTGTACAAGGTCTTAGCGGCCGTGCACAATGGGGTGGAAAGTAAAATTTGAACCAAAACCTAATTCTGCGAGATTCAAATTAAAATCATCGATTAATTGATTCCTCAGTGACTGAGTCCGCACACTTTCCACCAAGAGATGGTGAATGTCTTCTATAACACCGCATCTTCTATAACACCTGCGGTGTTATTTTTACAGCAGCCTGTGAGCTATAACAACCAGATGACGCTTCAATCCGCTGTTCACCCACCAGGGGACACAAGGAGGTTCCAACTGAATATTTTTTACCATTTCGTGTAAGATATTACGCTAAATAATTCTTTTCGAAAACCTTATATCTGTATTTTAAAATAACTTCTGTGTACTCCGGAACGATGTACACTTCAGCCCCGATCTCAACAGCCTGTTTTGCAAGCAGGTCAGCCTCCTCGTTTCCCCTTACTCCTACATGGGAAGGAACCCATTGCAATCTTAGTTGCACGTCATTGTCTAAAAGAAATAAAGCTGTCTTTAAGATCGAGTAAGCTACCGAAGCACCTCGGATCCCCGAGGCGCATCGAGCTATATGCTGTAAAGCATCCCGGCTATCTGACAGAATCACCACCTTCTTACATCCTACGGCAGTGAATAATAACAGTGCTTTTGAGATTGCAAATAGTTCCACCGACAAAATTGTGTTACCTGAAGAAGTAATACGGAAAGTTTCCTTCTTCAATGTGATTATTATTATTAATTTATGATTATTATAACATTATATTTAACACAAATAAAGTATAACATTAGGCTGTCCATCATCATAATGTTTTTTTGATTTATCAATGCCGTCAATCTCTACTTTAATAAAATCTAATTTAAAATCAGACCCAAATATGCAAGGAAAACATTTCTAAAGGGTTGCAGTGTTTCATTACCTCTTTTTGAGTTTGTTCAAAAACGTAATTTAGTAAAGGCTTTTTTTCCTGGTCCAATACCATAGACATAAACATTTTAATTCCTCTAAAAACTCAATGGTAGGATTTTTCGTCATTGACTGGGCTTTAAGACAAAATATTTAGATATTCTCGCCTTAACTGCAATAGGTATAAACAAAGTACGCATTCCATAGCGTGGATACGTGTAGTTCTTATAAAGCCGCCTATTAGACGCATCGCTGTGTTTTGAACCTTATCTAGTTTCGTCAAGTGTGTCTTCGCCGCGGTGTCGTATAAAAAGCATCCAAAGTCTATTCTACTACGTATCAACGCTATATATAAACGCCGTAGGTGCTTAATTCTGATAGAAAGACACCCTTAGCTTTTGAATTCCTGGATGTTTGCAAGGAGAATTCGGACCGGTAGCGGCTAATGACAACCAAAATAAAAGTGTTTTTCATAGAGGACTATGGCATGACTCGTATTTTTCAGGTAGTCCTTATAGTACCGTCAGACAACCCAAAAAGCGGAGAAATAACAAGCAACCTCGCGAAAAACACTATATTGAGGGGGAAGGAAGTCGGATTTCCGGTTATCAGATTCGATGTCTCTAATAACAAAATGTAAGTGATACAATATAATAATATAATGTATTGTCGAACCTTGATCAAACGAGATGAGCGGATACACGACATACCTACATTAATCAAAAAAAAAAAATGTTATGGTACCTAGTATCTAACCTACCTAGGTATCTCAAAAACAAAGGCAATTTAATTATTTTTTTAATGAAAACTACTTAATCTGGTTTTTTTTTTGAGTAAACGGTATATTTTATTTAAATAAATATTATTACAATTTTTGTACATAAAGCCTTGTAAAAAAAATTTGCGGTGCTCGATTTTCTTTAACATTGTCGCGTCAATCATTTCCATAGTCTTTAACTGGAGGTTGCAAACTAATGAAGTTATCAACATGAAATTTTATAATAATACCCTCAGATGTCGTTAGCATGTACATTTAATTACTCTCAATATTATGAATCACCCCGATACCGAGAATACATATAACGCCCCTCGTATAGGTAAGTATTTACAAATTTCTTGTTGCCTTAGAAAAGTGTTACCTACATAAGCCTTATAGTGAAATTACAATGTTATTTTTTCCCAGAGCGAAATCATTGGATATGTTAAAACTAAAGAAGGAATGGCAGCTATCTTACGAAGATTTACCAGATATATTACGGGATAAAGATCCCGTTGACGTCAAAGAGAATACCAAGAACACAGAAGAGGCACTGAAAGATAAAAATAATTTTATAGTCGTATACACCGCAAACACAGATGAAACAATCCCAAAATTATCTATAAATAAGAAAAAAATGGCTTGACGGCTTGTTTAAAATAAAGCATCAGTTACAAAAAGAAAATATTATTATACAGAAAATATACAATTTACCTACCATAAAAAGTTGAATAGTGTTTGACGTTGGTATCAAATTTTCAGCTAGTCAATTAAGAAGTACATAGGTACCTATTACAACCTAAGACAAAAGAAAATGAACCAATGACCGGCGAACATAGTATGAATGATACATACGCTCACGAATGTGTTTTTCAACATCTTCAATTTCCTCCAATGTAACATTAGCTTATCTAAGCTAATGCTAGATTGTAGGAAACCTACCTAGGTTAGATACCTACGGACTGGCATTGCAATATTACCTGCCACTCAATATTTACTCAGTTACACGCCTTAGCACCTTTTACTTAATTTGCTTTCGTTGCAGTTTAATTTCATGCTATATTGATTCGGAGGTCGGATTTGTACTTATCACCCAAGATTGCTTTCCGTTTGAGTAATGCTAATTATCTCGTTCCCAACACTATTTCTAAATCAATTACTTAGGTACCTACTAAACTGATATATTTAAATACCGAAGTTAAAAACGGTCAACTATAGAAAATAGAAGATTTTATTATAGATTTCAGAGCTAGATCATGCTTCACGGATCATTTGGTTTTAGTTCCGTAGATTTTACAGACGCGTTTTGCACGGGCAAAAACTGAATGCTTTAAAATAAATTAGGGGTCAGTAACTAAGTTGTGAAAGATACGTTTGCAATATCGAGATATATAAACCAAGAGTTTAACCGCAGCTACGAGTCGATTTGTAGAACGAGTGTTGACAGTTGTTTTTTGGTGTAACACAAGGTAAATAGAGTGCTCCATTTTATTACTTTTAAGACGGCTTTGTGAAAGGAAGCTTTCTTTTCCTAAACGTGAAAACATTAAAGTATTTGTATTTCCGACTATCTGCGTCCTGCGGCTCCGGCTGCCCATAATTGTTGCGCAATTTTACCATAATTATTATTATTTTCTCACCGTTTAAAATTTCCTTGGACTACGACAAACATTTCAACATCAGCTAAATCGGCCCAGCTGTTCTCGAGTTTTAGCGAGACAAACGAACATCAATTGATTTTTATTTAAATACAAGATTTTCAAATAAAAAGTCGGATGCATATTTTGGTAAGCTCTGTAGCTTTATTAAAGGGCGACCTAGGTACATCGTTGGATTAGATTGGTATGTCTAAGCTGAGCAAAAGTCACCACCTGCCAAATCTTACTAATAGATATTCTGTAACGAACATAATCATGTGTACCAAATTACTATTCAACACTTTACACATTTACAAATTATTAAAGGTACCTGGGTACTTAATTGTGCAAATACCATTATCACAAATTAATAAGTAGGTAGATATAGTTTGCTTCCAGATACAATGACGTTGAGGTTAGCAACGATTGCAATCGCATTGCTGCACGTTGCTGCAACATTGCCAGTCACTTTGGAAGATATAGAGGCAGGTGATTTGATGTCCGTCGGTTCGTACGTTCGTGAGGCAAGAGCGGCGCCGGTAAGTTTACATGATTCATTCATTTATTTATACTAGCGGACCTTCCCGGCTTCGCACGGTTTTAGTACGGATCCCTTACTTTTTTTGAAAATATAATATATAATATAGCCTATGTTACCTATGTACCGGGGATCGTGTAACTTCCCAACGGACAAAGAATTTTTCAAATCGGTCCAGTAGTTTCGGAGCCTATTCATTACAAACAAAAAATCAAACCTTTCTTCTTTATAATATTAGTATAGACAAGGTCTGGAAAATTCTTAATAAAACATTAAATAAATAAATAATGCTGGACAATCCACACAGCATCATCTAGCCCAGAAGCTAAGCAGAGCTTGTGTTATCTGTACTAGATGACTAATATATAGGTACATAATACAATATATATTTTTTCAATAGATATATTTTATTATACATAGAAGAACGACCAGAAACCCCGAAACAAATATCTGCAGCTCGTACAAACATTTGTCCAGAGGCGGGAATCGAACCTGCAACCTCCTGGTGCGCAGGCGCACCTTTGCCCACCGCGACACAGGTCGTCCAGTCAAAAATGATGTCGATAGTAGTACTAAACAAGCTAAATCTGCTTAGCTTGGAGCTGGATTGTCCAGGATTAATATTATTGAATACTATTCAAGTGTTCATAAAGTTTTAAACCCATGAAATTAAAATGCAAAAAAAAGGCTGTTTGGGAGGCTAATCGGACAGAAAATGTTCCCAATTTTTAACCTTAAATACATACTTACGTAACTTTGGACTTCTTGGCGCAACGCAGGGTGGACCGATGGGGAAACCGCTGCTGGTTGCCGGTGGCTCGAACTTCGTCATTTTGATGAGACGGTCATTGGGGGACGGACTATATCATCTCCATCTCTCCTCTCAGCTGAAATTATAAATGAGGTACTTAATAAATAATTTCGTCCACAGCCAGATAACTTCCACAGATCCTATGAAAGCGACGGAGATGGTGAGATCGGCTACTCTCGCAAGAAGAACGGAGGCGGCAAGAAAGGCTACCAACATTTCGATTCCTTTCACAAGAAAGCCGGAGACAACTACGAGTTCGAGAAACAGGTGAGTCTGAAGCCAGACTGAGGAGTTCCATGTCTACTATAAAACACTAAAGTATTTTCAAATAATTGTTATTTTGTGACGTCATTTGGGGGAGGCCTGTGTTCAGTAAGTTTGTGGGTTATATGATTAATAATGATGTTGTAAGTAAACGTGCCGGTGGCGGCGAATCTAGCCCCCTCCAACTGAGTGAAGTGGAAGGGCAGCAGTTTCCTTTTGTGTATTTTAACATCTCTACTGGGATCACCAAATCGCCTACCAAGCGTGGTGATTATGGTGAACCTTATGTGGGGCACATTCAGCAATGGACTTAGGTATTTGTGCTGATGAGGAAAAGTGCGTAAAAACTTAGAGGTAGGTACACTGTCTGACGAATGCTTGATCAGCGTTGCAAAACCCCTCGTTGTTCGTCAGTTTTTTCCCGTTTTTCAACAGGCTACAGATAAATTACTCAAACCTCAGAAACGGAATTTCGTACAAAATTGTTGTGTATATTGTTCACAGTAGGTATATTTTTTTACTTCTTGACACTGAAATGTTGGTTCTTACAATGGTTTATGCAGAAATATATTTAAAATGTCAGCTACAGATGAATAGAACTAGAGTAGGCCTCCAATATCGACAGATTAGTGACTTCAAAGTGGCTAATAGGCATGATGACTGATTTTGAGAAACTACTCCGAGATAATTATTGTGTGTTGTGCGTAGTGCTGCACTCAGTAAAACCAGCGCTGCATTGGCACTTGTGTCAATGCTGAGCCGGTAGCCTTTCTGTGTTCTCGTATTTAAATTATTTTTATTAGTATCTTTATTAGTTCTTCATTTGTATTATTTTATATAAAACGCAAATAAACATTTTCTATTTCTATTTTTAGACATCTACAATAATATGATTACTTATTCGTAGCAATAATATAAATAATTGGTAGGTAGGTATATATTTCTTTTTAATTGAAAATTTACCTTTAATGTATTGATCTACCGTGTAGAGATTTGTAATGCCTAGGTATCTTAACTATTTGGGTTATTTCTATTCTTATTTTCATGGATCAGGGCACGCGGCAGCGTGACCAAGCCAAGTTCAAGCAAAGGAACGCGCCGAGTGTATCATTACACGAACCACTTGGTGCCACTTTTGACCCTTCTATAACTCAAAACCTCTTTAACGTAAACACATAAAACTACGTGTGTTGAATTATATCCATAAGGACATGTAGAAGCCCAAATTTCATGAAGCTAGCTCAAACGGTTACAAAGATATGAAGGTCGAAAAGTCGTAAAAATTCACATTGACTGACTGACATACATATAGTACCTAATTCTAACCTACTTCCAGATGACCTAGAAGGATGAAATTTGGAATCCAGCTCGGTAATTGTGTGTAAGCGTAGGAAAAAATCAAAAAATAAAAAAAAGTCAAAAAATAAGTGATGTTAGCAACGACGACCTTATGTCAATGAAATAAGGTTTAAATTCGAATAGAATCCGCATTGCATAGAATAAGCAATAGTACTAACGTCTCCGATTGCGCAATAGAATACAGTGTAGTTGTTAGGGACCGGCAAATAATAGATTCTGTTTTCGAAGTAACTACATATTTTTACTACCTCACACTAGATGTCACTAGTGTAGGGGACGTACTAAGACTTATTTTATTCACAAAATTAATTTTCCAGCAAAAATAACTGTTTTGGTTAATTGTTGTCGGTTGGTTGCCCTATCATTTTCTATGGTTGCAAAATGCTTAAAACGAATACCTATATATTTTTCAGCTATTAATTTAATCAGAAGAATAATATGATTATCAGTATTATCAGCAAGAACAAATATTCGTATATTTCGTCGGAGTCCAGTCTTGTCTATTAATTTTTGTGATCCATTGCTGTCTTACATTATCTTGAGATGGAAATCTAGAACATACACAATTTAAAATTGCAATAATAGGTGGGCTTCAATTTCATTAAATTTACTAAACAACTACTATTATAGTAGTTGCCTCACG
Organism: Eupithecia abbreviata; assembly: GCA_943735965.1. Classification (NCBI taxonomy): domain Eukaryota; kingdom Metazoa; phylum Arthropoda; class Insecta; order Lepidoptera; family Geometridae; genus Eupithecia; species Eupithecia abbreviata. Next base: position 6,389,175 of record OX030977.1, on the reverse strand, counting down.
GAGGGAAAGTACTTTCAATATAGAATATTTATTATAAAACATTCCATAGGTGCATTCCAGACATGCTATGTTTCAACATAGCCGTGGGACATTCAGTAAAATAATTGGATTCTAAATACGGCCCTGGCCCTGTTTTTCTTTATAAGTTAATGGTTGACGATAGATGGCGGCTTGTTTAAAAATGACTATAAAAACTAAAAAATTAAAATTGGCGACTAAAAAGTCTTTAGGAACTTAAGTTGAAGTAATTTCAGTACATATGATTATTAAAATATATTAACACTGAGCCCTACGTACCTATAAATGTTTATTTCCCATGATACAAAGTATCGCCATCTATTGTCAAGTAGAATTATATTTGGAAACGCCGAGTCGCAATGGAAATGTTCGAGAACTTTTAAAATATGATGCGGTATTCAGAAAAATCCAAAAAGAATTATATTGGTCAGTTGTGTAGTTGAACAAATTTCAGTACATTTGATTATTAAAATATATTATTACTGAGCCCTACGTAGGTTTATTTCCCATGATACAAAGTTTTTATCAGAATTAAAACGTTGAATAACTTTATAAAATGACTGATGTAATGAAAACTGGCCAAGTTAAATCTAACCTACATAGATTTGACTTGGCACTCATTCAGATATCAATTCTTTTTGCCGCGAAGCCCACATAATTTTTGCATTGAACTTGGCTCTCCTATTTTACATTTATGTTTTTGGTGGGATAAATTAGGTACACGATGCTTTAGGTAGTTTCATTCACGCACTTTACAGACATTCACCACGGGGCATACACAAACAAAACACAACGGCAAAGCTATCTAAAGTATCTATAGGTAAACATTATACCTATTACCTTCGCAATCTTTGAATCGAAAATTCATGTGCTTGGACATCTTATACGTAGGTATTGCTTGCTTCTTTTACTTAAGGTAACCATTAGTAGGTACTACTTAGTGCTTTAAATTTAAATTATGTGTCGGCTGCAATGCACTAAGTTATGAGATTAAATTTCGACATGGTCGTATCAAATCGTCATCAAAATATCTAAGTGTATAATGTTTTGTTTTTTTTTCAGGATTCGTTCGGGTTAGACGACGAAGGGAAGGACGGCGGGCACAGCCACGAGCACCAGAGACAAGATGACTATGATGAGGATGGTGCTTACAGTCACAACCACGAGAGGAACGCCGAAGGTAGGCCTACTAAGCTCAGATACCCTACAAATTCGCTAGGAGGATTTTGGAAGTGGTTTGTTTGAGTAAAGTTTATAACTTCACGGGTAGATATCGCGAGAATGGTCGTAATAAAAATAATAAATCGATACGTAAGCTTAAAAACTTATGATTAAAGGCATTCTTGACTTACCGTGACTTTCTCTGAAGAGCCTTTGGAAACCTTGTTTATCTATAAATTTATAAGGGTGGTTCTCTAAAATATAATCGGACGAAAAGCAGTGGCAAACTTATAAGTTGGTTTGGAATGTTTCCTATGTAAAGTGGGTAGTTGGCAGCTCATCCACTAGATGACCGGAGACATTGCAGGGAGTCAATGGAGGGGGGGCGCTTCACGGCCGCTATTTACAGCGTCGTCGGTCCCGCAGTAGTAGTTTGTATGCTGATAATAATTATGATGCTATTAAGTTCTAAGCCTATCATAATTGTTACTATATATTACGTAAATTAAATACCATGTAAATGGTCCTAGCTTGGGTGTAAGCTGCTTTAAAATATATTATATTATTATTCAATAATATTATATTAATTAAAATAAATAATTACGTCCGCACTGGTTCACGATAAAAATTTATAAACATATTGAAATAGAACGAATGATTAATGAATGGTACGTTCACAGTATACCTACCTACATTCATTTTATTAAATTTACTTATGAGTAGGTACTCATAAGTAAATTTAATAAAATGAATCCCCACTGAACGAGTGAATGCCAAGCCAGAATCTGGGGTCGAACTCACTCCCAACAATGTATATGTAGGTAGGTAGGTACTAGGTACACAATTACTTGTCTCATTAATAATTACCCCTCCCTAAGAGCTTTCATTATTTGTCGTTGACTGTACCTGTGAAGAAACTCACAATTTTTACCAGCGACCTATCAAAAAAGGGCGAGAAATGCAAGAGACCCCAGGCCCCACACACACTTAGACCGTGGGCCTGCCTAACCATAACCAACCCCATTTCTCGCAACTTGTAGTCCGTAGTTTCTAGCGGTAAGTAGGTACTTAGGTAGGTACCTTACCTACACAAATAATACCTAACTTATTTGTGTGATTTTCTGTTCACGTATAGGTCGGATTCGAGATCGAGAGCCGGAATCTGAGGACATCGACGAAGGACACTCGAAACCTGCGAAGAAAGGCAAAGGAAGACATCACGGTCAAGACCACGAGCCTTTGAAGTAAGTTTTAAATATTATATCAAATTATTGATTATTACTTACCTACAAAAAAAAAATTGAATACATGAAAACTATAAATTTTTACATTCGAAGAACCAAAGAAAAAAATGAATTTTATGTAAGTACTTTTACATAATACTTTTTTACCAAGGGTATCCCGTACTTACATCAAAGTCTAGTTTTTTTAGCAAATCCATTAAGTACGCTTCTTAATAAGTAAATAATCAACCATACTAATAGGTTTTACGTTATATGGCATCTTTAAACAGATCAGCCAATTGAAACACAAAAACGATTTTTGGAGCAGGGCAACGCATACGTGTCAGCTTCAAACCATAGTTAAATTTAATCTCAGTTGCGTCAAATCTTATTTCATTCAAGTGGCGCTCTCAATAATTTTACTTGGAACTAATTTTGTTCGTCCTCTCATGACTAGATGGCAGTTTTAGCAATATTAATTATCATTGCTCGGTTTTTGTATATTGATGTTCGCCGCACTTCCCCCATAGCTGCGCTTCCCCTTACTGACTCTACCTACCGAGCAACCTTTCTAGCTAACTTTTATCTTGGACAGGGAAGGAGGCGTTAGCGACGGCAACGGCGGCGTAGAAGCTTTTGGACACAACCCTGATGACTACGTCCTTCCTGAAAAATACACCTACGGTAGTGGAGAGGAGTACAATTTCTAGAATCGAGCTACGGACGACGCGACGTTAAGACTGAATTGGTTCCCTTCCCAGTAAGATAATGTTTAGTTTAGCGCCATCTCTCCCATGATGGAGGAATTGAGTTTTGTTACTAGTTTTTGTAAGAAAAATAGAAAAGGATTTAATAATTTCTTGATGCTTTTCATTAATTATATTTTTAACCTGAAAATTCCATTTCATGTTTAAAATACCACCAAAAGATATGAAACGAAACGCAACAAACATTGACGTGTCAAATGTGATATGACAGCTGACAGCACAACATTGATTTGACCGGGATTCGACATTGTATGTACGTACACTGTACAAAAATTTGTTATTGCTGCGATTTGGACTCGGCACAAAGCAACCGCTCGAAATAAAGATTAATTCCCAAAACCTTCGTAGGTATTTTTAATATTTCTTTATGTAAAAGTGAAACTCGTAACATGAAAATAAAAATGGGACTAAAATGCATCGATATCATTGTGGTTTTGGCGTTAAATCTCATGCACTGCGCTTCCAGCGGTAAGTAGACAATTATTTAATTGAATCAATTCGTCCGGTTCGTCGGTCTCTTCAACTTGTTTCTTTTTAACAGATTACATCCGGCCATGCAACATGAGCGACATAAATGCTTGTAAAGGAGAAAACCAGATGTGTAATGGGACAACACTGCACTGCGATTGTGTTGAAGGGTTTGTTTTCTTCGAGGGAGGCTGCGAATCGCTTTCTTCGGAGAACCACCAGGGATCTACAGCGCCTATCATCACAGTCTTTGCCTTAGTGCTCCTTGTCTTTGGCCTTGTTCTTGTAATAAGAAAATACAACTTGGTGGATTATGTCCGGAAGAAAATCAACCAAAGGAGGAACAATGATGTCATGTATGAGGATGTGATGATTGGGAATGATGATCCACCCCTCAGTCCTTAGGAATAATGAGTTACCTTTTACTATTTATTTTGTTATTCCCTAATTATTTGTGAATATGCTGGTCATTCCAAATTCATTGTTTTTAACAACTTTATAATGTCAAGATTTCACACTTTGCGCTTCGCTTGGCATTGTACCAAAATTATTTATCTCTGTGTAAACAAAAACTAATTAGTAAGGCAAATATTTCCTATGTAAGTTAATTATGCTTCTAGTATGAGTAGGTAATATTTAAGTATGTTAAAGTTATTGGCAAATGGAGAATACCTACTATTTCTTTGTTAGAACAAAGGCAGGTTGTTGTAGGCACAGTTATTTGTAACTCGAAAGATCTTATTGTACCAGGTCATAAGTTATCAATAAAGGGTTCTTTATTTTAAAAGTTGTTTTAAGGCATTTCGTTTTTAAAAAGGGCTACTATTGTTTTCTGTTTATTTGCTCAACATAGCCAAAGACTAAGTGGTGTTTTGAACAATACATGTGCACAAGTGAGTTTGTATATTTTGTAACTTAGTGTAAGTAATTGAATGTTCTCTCAACCTGTTGCTACTAAGATTCCTTTGCATAGATATAATTATAAAGGTATTTTATTGCATGATTTGTATTGTACCTATGTACTCTGAAGTCCACATTATCCCTACAATTCCCTTATGGATCTAAATAGGTTTCTTTGATTTGTGAACAAAAGTTTTTAGTATTCTCATAATTTTGCTGTTAATATGAAGTTGTCTGTTAGATCTATTTGAACTCCTCATAACAAAATGGGGATCATCATAAGAAGCTAGCGCGCTATTTTGAAATCGGTTATTTCTGTAGTGGCATGATAGTAGTTAATGTTGTTATACTCATCTAACTATTCTAGGCATCAAAATAAAGTAAGGAAATACAAATACCTATATTTTTAAATAAATACTCTGTGATATTGCTTACAATATAGTTTTATTTACCTAACAAAATTCTTTAGATAAGGTGTTATGTGATAACTGGTTGTATATTTAGTTATGTTGCTTACCATTAATGTTAGAATAGTTACTGCTATAGGACATTCATACAGAACTGAAACAATAGAAACAATTCAAATTTAGTTTTGATTTGCAATTAGATACAATAATAATTATAAGTCCGATGACCAATCAATCAAAAGAGAAAACGACGAATCATGCCTGTAGTACAGTGTAGCTAACGACTGGTACCACCAATTTTAATTTTTACGCTGGTACAGTTGACTGTATACCTGATATTAAATCCTTCACTCACCTCGATCTACAGAGAGTAAAGGAAATCTTAGGACCAGTCGTTTGAGGCCAAGATCCACTTTCGGGTCAATGCGCCAGTATAGTGAGTATAAGTGACACTGTTGGTTATTAAATTTATGAAAAGGTAGATTTGCTTACCGCGGTTTCACGGGCGTGGTGATAGAAAATTGTGACAATGATAAATATGATATTATATATATATGATATGAATTGTAGCCTATGTGTTATTCTGATATGTAAGCTATATTATTGTGGTAAGTTTCATAATGTTTTTGCGTGAAAGAGTAACAAACATACATCGTCACAAACTTTCGCGTTTATAATATTAGTAGGTTAGATTAAAGAGCAGAACCTAGCTCTTGTGTATTTTTCTCCTCTTCCTTTTACATTTCATTCTATGATGTTTCTTATGAAGCTGTCATGTCGTATAAGATGTCCTATCATTCTACTGTGTGGATTGTCTATCTATCTGTTTTTATGGTTTTAATCATAAACCATAGAACTTTCTCTTTACAGCACTTTCTTATTAGTAACCTCCGTCAAGCTAATCCTTTCTATCCTCCAGCACTGCATTTCAAACGCCTCAATCATTTCTATTCTGCTTTGACATGGTTTATGTTTCGCATCCATACTAGATATAGGTACATATCTAGACTCCAATCATGTCTTAATATTTATTTTCTGAACGGTTTTGTGATATTCTAGATTTAAATAAGTTTATGTTTTGTTATGAAATGCCCGTTTTGCCCTAGCTATTCTGGCCTTTATATCAGCTGCACCATACATTGGTGGTACAGGCATAGGTATGAATCGTCGTATTCTCTTCTGATTGGTGATCTGCTGTGCCACAAGCCGACCAAGCCGATCAAAATGTAACACATGGAAGTACTCTATACAGTTATACCTGTCTGGTTTACTAACCAAATTGAAAACGAAGAGTAGGTACTTACCAGTAAATACATTAGAGAAGACAGCAAAGCTGTACATAAAGACCAGAGCGAGTTGTAGCGCGCGCGTTTCACACGAGCTCTCTGTGCCCCACACAAGTATTGGTAGTGTGAACAGGATCGACACGTGTGCCAGCGAAAACGCCTTCGTTAGACGAGACCAGCTTACTAGAACAAAAGATTACAGGCCCCTTACTGTGAGTATAGTTGGCTGGTAGATTTTGTCATCAGAACATATGGCTACTATTGAAGATGTCTTCCATTAACAAGAGGGTTTTGACATAATGACCACGCTTGGCATGTGGAATGGTGATCGCAGTAGAGGTGTTAAAAATACAGATGATAGCCGCTTACTTTCCTTGTACAGTAAGTATTTACTCAATGGGCATGTTGGCGGCGTCGATTCTTACGCCGAGACCGTCACGTGGCGATGGCGGCGGTCTAAAGGATAGATAATGTAGGTACTGATAAAAAGAGCGCTTAGTGGCAAACGAAAAGTGGACTTCATACGTTCTTCACAAGTAGCGGTAACGTACAAAAGTGTGTTTCTTTGTGCACTGCAGCCTGTCTAATACGCTTTTTCTGGGAAATCGATGCATGTGACTTATTAAATCAACTTTCTAAGCTAATGCACTATCTATTATGGTTTTTTTATCCTTTCTGCACTACAAAATAAAATGAAATTTTACTTTATATAAGATCTAGCCTACCTCGTGGATGAAAAATGCCTAGATCATCATCATATCAGCCCGTACACGTTCACAACTGGACATAGGTTCCCCCATACGAGCGAGACGCCTCAAAGCGCGGTCCCGAGCCGCCACCATGCATCGACTTCCTGCGACCGCTACGATGTCATTGGTCCATCGGGTGGATGGTCTTCCAACACTCCGTTTCGCGTTTTACAGCGGCCGCCACTCGAAAACCTTTACTTCCCAGGATGCCTAGATACAGATAAGCAATAAATCAGTTGGTATAGTACTTACCACAATTACTTGGCTTCATCAACTTCATTGAACTTTGTACAGTCAAGATAAACACAACAACACCTGTAAATAGGAAGACAAACATCTGATTATAAGAAAACTTGCACCTATAGGTAGTCGTCAATTGTAGTTCCATTACTATCTATCATCTATTATCATGAACTGTATAATATATTTTGTATATCAGTCATCTACAAGACAACACAAGCTCTGTTTAGCTTGCGGCTCGGTTTTGCTGTGTGAATTATCCAGTATTACCTTTATTATTTCTCTAGTAGTCGAATCTTACAAAATCCAGGGGTTGAGTGAGATTGAGTAGTGGATTCTTAGCGGCGACCGGATATTTTGAATATTTTACCAGCAAATATAGCAGTGAATTTGATGTAGAAATCTTTTTCCCAGATAAACAGGTCTCCCTCATCTCCTCTTTCGTCACGCGCCCAGGACTCACAATTGACAAGCCACGAGTCTGGCATAGAGATGTCCACAGGAACGTTTCTGGAACTGTAAATGTCATTTTTGGTCATAGAAGAATCTCAATGACATGTTATTAGTATTTTAATGATTTAAGTGGGTAGGTGGGTACTTAGGTAGCTACTAATAAAGTTCACTGTGTGTACTATAAGTGTCCACTTTATATTTTTTTTTGTTTTTATCTGCTTTGGGTGGCTTTGGTACCACGGCGGCCATGATAGGCCTATTGTGATCGCCACTTATACGTTCAGCCCCGAAGCCGTAGCGTTCATAGTTCGCCACTAACCCTTGCAGCTGCTAGGAACTGTAGGATTTTCTTCAGGGTGATGTCTCGCAGCTCGTCTGGCTCGTCTGGCTATGCAGATGCTTGCCCAGATGGATGCTGCGTTTGTGCATCAGTGCTCCACACTCACTTAACGGATGGAGGGGCGTTTAATCCGCCTCCTCGCAGAATCTGCAGGATTGTGTGTCCCTTAGCCCTAGTTTGAACATGTGCTTGTTAAGGCGACAGTGTCCAGTTAGGGCTCTTGTCAAAAGCCTAAGTCGTCCTTATTAATACTATAATACAGAGTGCCTAGGTACAGTGAACAACAAAAGTAGCTGACAGGGGGATCCTTTATTCCTTTATTCCTAAAGGACGTTTCATCCCTTAACGAGGAACTTATTCAGATAAGTTCCTCGTTAAGGGATGAAACGTTGGTGTTCTTTCAACACAAACTAGGTTCGAAGTTAACCTGCTTAAATTTATAATATATACCTACATATATTTATAGCATTTTGAGGTGTATAATTAACGTTTGATGTGGGAGTTTGGATGTAAATATGTATGTTTGTTACTTTTTCACGCCAAACCTTATTGATGGGCCAGACCGAAATTTTACATATGTACCTACTTGTATATTTTAGCCCACACACGGATTTACATACCTACCTACTTTTAATCCCGGAAAAACGCATACGAAGCCGGTGGCAGAAACTATGTTATGTTATAAATAAGGAACTCACAAATATGTTGCATTGATGGTTCTATTGCCTGGAATGCCGCACATAGTGTTGATGACAATATTGAACAGGCTGTCAGAGCGCCACACCCCGTAGGTCTCTAACATTATCAGGATTATAAGGAGCTTCCAATAAGCCTGAAATTAGAAAAAAATAATTATAAACTGGTTGTTGAAGGGATGTGTGTTATCAGAGTAAGGTCTCCATGGAAGTACAATGTGTGCAGCCGAGGTATTCACTCACACACTTGGCCGATTTTATTCAATACTTAAATGCAATACAGTAATAGATAACAATTTGGCGGCTGAAGTGGCGCGGCGGACGAAGTTCGCCGTATGTACGAGTATATCGCAATTTTTAGGGAACTGATTGATATTTTTATGAGTAGGTATACCTACAACAAGTTTTATAAATATATTGACATGGTTTTGACGACCTCTGTGGCGCGGTGGGCGAAGGTCCGCCTACGACGCAGGATGTTGCTGCCTCGGAACAATTGTGTGTACGATCTGCAGATGATTGTTCCGGGTGTTTTGGTCGTATAATAAAAAAAAAATCTATCTATGTAATCTATTGATATCAGTCATCTAGTAACCCACAACACAAGCTCTGCTTACTCGGTTGGGGCTTGAAGATGCTGTGTGGATTGTTTATTTAAAAAAAAAAAAAATGATGCCTACTGTCACTATGTTTGGTCTTACGAAAAAATGCTTTTGAGTGAAGACAACTCGAAACGACTCGGCGAGCGGACGTCCTCCGGCCAGGTGGGATGACGACCAGCGACAGAAGAAGACAGGGGACTATGGCACTCATAAGAGGAGGCCCATGTCAGCAGACAGACACAGCAGCAGACTATAAAGGCTGATAATGATAGGAAACACCCAGAACACCCGAAACGAAATTTGAAGAAATTTGTTTTGTCACCTTGATGTGGGAAGCCAACCCGCAACCTTCTAAGGCGATGGCGGACCTATGCCCACCGCGCCACATTGATCATCAAAAACAAAATAGTTTTCAAACATGGTCTCAGTTAGGGCACAATAGCTGTGCCACAGAGAGTATTGAAACTAATGGGCTCACCTTGAACTCAGTGTTGTAGAGCACATGCCTCTGAGCTTCCCTGGACATTAGCACCAGATCAATCATTACAATAACTGGGTCGTATTCTACATATTTGTCCACAAATCCTTTGCATTTTTCCTGAAAATATAACATTTGCTTTTACTACTCACCAGTTAAGAATGAATGGAAGACTTTGTCTTGTCAATCTACCTGTAAGGTAGCCTTTTATATAATATTTAGACGGAGGAGATTGGTACCTTAGATATTATAGGTACCTACATATTTTTTAATCTTAGGTGGGAAAGTTTTAGACTGTTCAACTTAGGATATGCCAGGGAAGTTGCAAAAATAGGTAAATAGCACATATTCATCAACTACTATGAAAGTATTAGGAACCGCTAATACAATAACTATCCTAAACATGCCTCTGATTTTCTAACAGGGAGGTGAGGTAAAAATATATGCACTCAGTGGCAAAAGGATGTGGGGCTCACATTCACAAAAATTGTTGTGTGCACAATGTTAGGTATGTAAGTATTATGCTGACGGGATCCGAGTTTAGTGTTCTGTTCGAATTCCGTAATATTAATCATGTTTATTCACTAAGTGTTCTGATTGTTTGTATTGTGCCTGGAATGAGTATAACTTTAATACTTGACTTCTTATTATTCAAGAATTTTATAAAGGTGAACGTTCATATGTTATGTTTGTGTGTATTTGTTACTTCTTCCTGCTTAATCGTCTGGATGGATTTGCACAAATTTAGTACTGTGATAGCTCTTAGATTTTTTTATTGAGATAATAGAGACAGAGAATACACTAAAAAACACATACAAGTTCACATTAGGCATCATCAGTTTGGATACCCAAATATAGGTTACACCTAACACATAAAAATAGATGACTTGACATGGCAAAACACATATCTACAAACTAATAATAGGACTAGTTAAGGTTAAAAATAAACAAATAATACAGAGAGAGAAAAGATTAATTATTATACATAAGGATAGGTAGGTACATTTGAATGTTTCTGAGTGAAGAATATTTGGTACCTACTATAAAAGGTACCTATTTATAAAATAAACATCATTGATTAACACATAAACTATAATACAATTGATCTCGAAAAAGAGCATGTTTCCAAATGCCGAATAATGTTTTTGTTAAAAAATATAATTTCGAAGTAGCATACCAACAGACAAGAGCACTTACACATTTTGAAAGCTTCAGAACTGTTGGTCCATAACTCTTGAAAAGAGCGGTGCACGGTTCTCCACAATTTACACACTTGTAGTTGATCATTTTAGTCATTGTGAATAAAAGCAAGAGATTTAATTTCATTCAAAGATTAAACTTTAGAAAACAAACCACAAAAAAACAAATCTAAAACAACAAACAAAACAAAACAACTTCAATACAAATAAATATTACATTACAAATACATACAACTTCTTGCTAAATGGCTGGCTCTGTCAGTCAGGTGGTCTTCAACATTCGACTCAACGTTGTTGTTATGGTTGTTTACGTTGTTGAATGCAGGCAGGAACCGAACTAGAGTTCTTTCTTCCGGTTTCTACGTCGAAGAAAGCTTTCCTCAAGTCATGTGCTGTCGCTATGAGAGCCTTGCTGGCTTCTCAAGAGCTGTTCATTAGCCTGTTGGCTGTTCTGATCTTCCGGGGTGATAGCTTCGGGCGACTACAGGAGCACCCGGAGCAGAGGTCGCCACGGAGTTTTTGCATCCGGGGTCGTAGATGGCTCTAGTAAGCGGGAGAAAATGACAACGACAGTGACATAACGTTACAATTAACGTTGACAGTATTTTTTGCTACCAAGGGTGTAAGGGGGAATCCAACATCTCATTTCCCAAGCCAACCTTACCTACACGTGGTACACCCTGCTAGATAACGAACTAGGATCTGGTGAAAATATCAAACAATCTTCATAATTTTATTACTCCAATGAGATATAAAATAATGAAATCAATATTTATCAAATTATTTTCCATTACATGACACTGACTTAAAAGTGTCCAACCAGACACAGTTGCCATTAAGAAAGAATCATTATCATCATCTAGCTCCCAAAAACTAGGACCAAAAACGAAACGCTTTCCGTCCAAATATCGTCTATCTATCTATATATTTATGTACAGTGCGCGTCACATTTAAGTATCCCCCTTGTCTACAAAATATATTATTTATATGCGTAAAGAAATGGAGTTTTCAAAATATTAAATAAAATAGTTTACTGTGTAATGTGAGTTTGTTTTATTTCAAATCTTCACTCTCCAAGACCCTGTATATTTTATTAATTGAATAGATGCACCAATATAAATTGTAATCTCCAATCTAAAATAAATAGATGACGAGTGAAAATTTATAGGTACCTATTTATTAAGTAGATGGACCGTATAAATTTTAATCTCCTCAAAATGAATAGACGAATAGAGGAAATTCAGGTTATAATATGCTGGATATGTAAATATCCCGGACCTCAATTTTCCCCTACTTACCTTATATAGACGGTTTCAGGTTAATGTTAATTTTAACAGTAGGTACCTACTTCCGAAACTTTCCTTTACAAGCGTATGAATGTTTACAATTTAACTTAAAATTAAGATCAATGCATGCAGTTCAGTTAAAATGTACCTATTATCAAAGATTTTTTCAGTCAGCCATATTTTTAAATTTAATTTTTATGTTGATAATAATCATTTATTTTGAAGTGTCAGGAATTTTACTTTAAATTTTAATCGCCATCATAAAACTGTTATTAGAGGATAATGTCAGTCTGATTTGTGTTACTATTTATTTTTGAATCTAGATCGGAAACTATTATAACACATTATTGTTTGCGACTTGAAATAGGTATGCTTTTATTTTTATAAACAAACACACTTATACCTATATCAGATGTATTTGCTAGTCAATGTTAAAATATTATATTGCCTAATAATTGTAGGTCCTACATGAGTCCGTCATTTTTAATCCAAAAATAGTACCTACCTGTTCTATATTAATTCATTTGCCCCAAATCAATATTCCATAGGAGAGAAGATAATTTATATAGCCATAATAAGCAGTAATAGCAGACTTTTTGGTGTGTGATTTTTTTTCGGTATCTCGTATGTACCTACCTACTTATTTAAAGTAACACAACCTTCAATGCAAAAGATACCTAATTTATATGCGAAAAAACCTCAATGCCTCCGTTATTGTGAAAATTGAACGATGAACACAGAAATAAATAAAATTTCCGGGGTCCGCAAAGCCACGGATTGTAGTTTTATTCTGGTAATCCCGATTTATCCGGCTGGACGTCAAATTGACGGTTTTAGCTTTTCTTCAAGCAACCATATTATTGTTGTTTTCGTTTATCTTTTGAAATATAAAAGGATTATTTCTGTTGTGAACCTACGGGGTTTTTTTTATACTGGAAGTAATTTATTAAATATTTTAGAAGCTAAATAGGTACTCTAGAATAGTAATTAGTCAGGTATAATATTTATATTATATATATTACTTCAATTTTACTGTTGCATTTGGGAAAAAAATCCTAGGCACCTTCATAAGTCGGCCGGTAGGTATGAAGATGCTTAACGTTAACTAAAGCGGCCTCTACACTACCAAATTATGAAGGGCTTGTCTTATACGTACGCTGGTCTGACCAAATTATGCCAATACCGGACTCACTTTGCCTGAGACAGGCCTAAGACAGAGTAGTGTGGAAGCGGTTCACGACCTCCAGCGTCTCCAGAAAACATTCCAAGACAGACAAGACCTTCAGCATTGATGAATACAACAAAGAAGAAGATATTTAAGATCTGAATTGATAAGTTCCCGTTGTCAGTAGGTACCTATATTATAATCCTAAATATATGGCTACGTCCTTTTTTATCCGCTATAAAATTATCTGGAAAGCTACAAAAGTGCGTAATCCGTAATCACAAACTCATCGAATAACTATACTCATAGGTACAATACCTAATCAGTGCACATGATACCGCTTGTTATTACAGTTATTCGTACGAGCTTAGGTTTTATGTTACACTTAGCTTTTTACTGTTATAGGCGAAACATAGGAAATGTTTAAGTATCTGGTTCAATTTCACACAACACAAAATCTACACAATTCCAGACAAGATAAAAAAACCAAGAAAATAATAATATTTGATATAATATTAAAAGAGATGCTCTTGAAAAAATGCTACTATAAACTAAATTAATTTTTAAGTAATTCTTTTGGTGACTTGTTATTGATTTTTTGCATATTATATTTATACCATAATTTTTGTTAAATTAGTATTAAATAAATTATCGGAATTAACTTTTGTAATGACAACACTCAATGTATTATTATGTATTAACATTATTGTGTGTATTCTGTTATAATTATAGTCAATAAGTTTAGACAAATTTGATGTAACACATAATTATGATGCAATAATTACATTCAAATATTTAAATGATAGACATCCTTAACATCGAACGAATGTCACAAAATAAGGCTTAAAACTCTGGTATTCGGATTTCTGACTACACCATTTTATCTTGGGGCTTTGGAGTCATAATCATGACTTGTGTTTACTACAAAGGGCCGGTGTGAATCAGCGAGCGTTCGAGCAGTCTGTACGGTGGTGCAAGAAAGCGCGTGCAACGAACAACAGTACATTACGCCGTACCGCCGCGCCGTACCTACATTACGCCCCGTAACACCGTTTCTTCAAATTAATCATAATCAACAGCTATTTAGTAGCTACCTTCGATTGAGCATATCGGTTTGCCTCAGGAATTTCCTCGACCTATTCTATACTATACTACAAGGCCCGTCCCGGCTTCACCCGGGTGGTCATTTATTTCAGGCAATTTAAAAAAAAAATCTCTTTTTTCTCTACGTAAGAACAATCCTCGTACTTCAAGGAATATAATAAAAAAAGAATTAGCGAAATCGGTTCAGCTGCTCTCGAGATTTGCGCTTAGCAACACTGCCCTCCATATAAAGAATGCAGTAACTCTATAAAACATGTTTTGGAGAAAAACGCTGTTAAAAAAAATATAAATGTTTTTGTTATTACTCTTAAACTAATCAAGCTATTGTGACATGAAATACGTCAAAAGAAAGGGCAAAAAAATATTATTTTATTAAACTTATTTTTATCAAATAATATTTATGTTATATATTAATAATTTCAAAAAATATACATATGTTTAGTATAAATTAACTGTCGCAGTTATGTATTCTAGCAATAACTGCAGTAAATACCATAGTTACTGCAGTTTTCTGAAGAAAAAATACCTACAGCAATTTTACGTACAGACGTTTAGTATTATAACTAATTTCTTTCTCATCATAGGTGCAGTAACTGTGTAGTTACTGCACTAATTATTACAAATTCACTCATCCTAAACTTGCAGTCTGCAGATAGATACTGCAGAATTGACTAGACCTGGTTATTTTTATGGTGGGGTCACATATCATAAAACGAATAATAAAATGCAAAAGTGTTTATTACAAAACTTAAAACACAATTAAGAAAAATAACACAGTAAAAGACACAAAGTAAACAGTTTTGTTAAGAAACAAAACACAAGAGTTACACATTTTGAAAGCCATAATGTCAAAACCAGTTCAGTAACTTATAGTCCTTATTTTTATTTGATTTTGTGCATAAATAACCTTGCCAGTCTTATGATCGTTGAAGGCACTAATAGTGAATTATTTATTTTTAATTAGGTAAAATAACTATACTAGATATCAGTGTCATAGCAAACTTTTTCTAGTTATTATAGTGTTCTTAATTATTTGACTATAAATTCAAGTAATATTTTGGAAAGTAGGTACATACATCATCTTATATTATATGAACTTCTTACTAATTATAGGAACGTATTAAAATCACATTAGTTATCTTAATCTTAAACATAAACACTTAGCCTTACTCATTAATATTGCAGTCTTAGGCTTAACTATTTAATATTGCATATTCAATAGTAATATATTACATTAATTAAATTAAAAGTGTAAGTATTATACTAAAAGTAAGATAATGAGATCAATCAATATGAGATCAAAAAATTCTGATTCAAAAATAATTAGAGAACAATATATGTATGTTGTAATTAACTGCCTGCAGCTCTAAACATCTTTATAGTAGATCCGAGGCATTGTTAGTAACAGGTAGATTTTCCCAAAAATGTCTTCTTGTTTCTGGCATTAGTGGCAAAAGTTTTGAAATGATTTCAGTTTTACGTTCAGAAGTGATTCCTCGTGGTTCTGATTTCATTATTGCGTTTGGGAATATGCCATTTTTCTGAATTTTTAGCTGAAGAAAGTTTAGTTCTTGCCACTCTGATTCATAATCATGTTTAAATTTCAATGTATAATTACCTCTAATAACTTTTATCGCCATGATGTCTTTGAAATAAACCCTCGGCTCGCGTTTACGAATGATGTGTTGGGAACTGAAATCTTCAAAGTTGAAAAAATCTGCCATGGTCATGACTTTGACCACATTCTTCTTTGCGTTTGACGCTGCAACAGCATCCACAAAGTCATCAAAGTCAAACACTTTCTTCTTCTTCTTCAACTGTTTTTCCACTTGATGATGAAAGTGGTCTGCGGACATGTAGGAATGACCTGGCTCAAAATATTTTACTGTAATGCATTCAGCTGCAATTAAGTCGCTATTTATTATATTCACCAAGAAACACATCAAAGACCAATTTTTATTTTGGGCCGCGCAGTTATCAGCCCATAGAATGATCTCGTTAACATCTCGCTTGTGTAACAGAAAAGCTCTGAACGCCGAAATAATATCCTCTTGGTTTCTTCCAGCTACAGTTTCATTCCAAAGAACGGCGTATGGTACATTATCATTTTTACTAGGTCCTAATGGGACAAAGCTTTCATTAAAAGCTACTATTCTAGGGCAAAATATTGCTGCTTTATATTGGTCCATTCGGGGAAGCATTATTACTTTTTGCAAATCAACAGAATAGCAAATACATGCATTGTCAGTCTGATTCATTCGGATCTTGTCGTTACTATATTCTTTTCGTGTAGCTTCGTATCTTATGTTGTGGTTGTTATAATTAATACAAGTTTCACATGAATCTTGGTCACAACCATTTTCAATAGTAATATGTTGTTTATGTATAGCACATACTTCACACTCCTCATGGCCAAGATTTGTGAAAGAAATGTTCATCTGCTTAATGGATTGACGATACGTTTCCAAAGACACTGGCTTGCTAGAATATTTTTTTATGTATTCTTCATGCATTAACGTAATATTTACATCACTTGGCAAGTAGAGTCTATTCGGGGCATGCTCTCGGCGGTAGTGGGATATAGTTGGATGGAAACTTTGTATGTGTTCTTTTATTAAATCTCTATTTATGACGTTTTGACGTTCGTACTTTCCGCGTTTGTCTTGTTGTTCATCAACTGGTTTACTCAAAGCCAAATGGAGGTGCCTATCATTTTTAGGATCGTATCCTAAAGTCGTAAGAAAAAATGTTTTGCACACTTCAATTCTCTCAGTATTAGTCTTATTAAAGTAATATTTGTTGGTCGTTTGTCTCTTTTTATTTTCTTTTCCAGCAGTTCTAAGCTTGACTTCTATAGATGTCACAAACCCTTTGATGAACAATCCTCTTCCTTCCCAGTTAAGACTTATGTACCGTTTATGAATATCCTTTCTAATTTCATCCGTAAACTTTGATGAACATTTTTTACGACAGGTGGCACCACACGGGGGTTTTAACGAAAGTTTTTCCATTTCTTTTTGTTTCTTCTGCTTTACTTGTTCGGATAATGGCTCTTCAAACATACGCCTTTTTCTAGGCAAACCTGCCTTCGTAAATCCTTTTCCACTGTCAATAATGTTTAATTCATTTGCATTTCTCATGACTACTTCCGTTATTATATCAGTAGACGACTCAACAGCAGCATCGACAGTATGTATTTCGTTTTGACTTGGCATGTGACTCTGAACATCAACAGAATTTGGATCTTCTATTTGAGGTGTATGTACGTTAATAGCCACGCATGTTTGGTTTCTATCGAGCTGTGTGTTCAGACATTCTAAATCGGAATCCGAGAAATTAGGTTCGTAGTTTTTATCTTGGACACTATCGTCGGAATTTTCATATAAATCATGCTTTGTGTGTGGTGTACAAATCTTCATCTTCGTCTGAAGATAACATCGTCTCATAACATCTCAAGTTTGGTCTCGTTGATTTGGTTTTGTTACTAAGTGCTATTTTTGAAGGGCCAGTGATAATGTCTATTGTAGAAGTCGATTCGTTTTGTTTAAAATTAGCTTCAATGTCTATTTGCTGGGGAATAGCGTCGATGTCTATTTGTTGGAGGGAGGTACGAGTAGCTTCAATGTCTGTTTGCTGAGGAGTAGCTTCAATATCTGTTTGCTGGGAAATTGTGTCCATGTCTTTTTGATTTTCTGAAGTGTTCATTGTATTTGACGGTTCTATTAGAAAACCTCCGTAGGTGTGATCAATTTGCTGGGAAATTAAGTTGGTGGACTCCATTTGACGGGCATTAGAATTGATATAGATTGTATTGGGAGGTTCCGTTTGTTGATTAACATTATTGTTAACTTTCATCTCTTCCCACAACTCGGATTGCATCTGCTTTAAATCACATGTTTGAATGAATGAAAATGAATTTTCATATTCTTTTCTGTTATTAAAGATCGATGGAAAATCTTTGAAGTCATAAGGTCGTGACCAGATTTTGTTAATATCGGTAGAAATCATTGGTCTATCTATTTTATGACAGGCGGTGCTATCACTTATTTTGGTAGAGATATTTGATGATGTCGCAGATTGTAATGGTTTTTGTTGAGAAACAGCTAGTGCTAATATTTTGTCTTTTCTTGAACATTTTCTTGACATTTTGACCTGAAATAAAAGAAAAATGAATGAAAATGATTTAACAATAATTTGTACCTTAAGCCAACATTGTCTTTTAGTAGGTACTTACAATAATAGCATTTAATTTTGAGATTTTGTGAGAATAGATGACCGTATAATATCCCACCAGTCGCAGTTCTACACCCACACACGCTCGGCAGGTGAATTGATGATTACAGTAAAGGTATAATACACAGAAGTAATCTGCTGTCCTTCTTTTAGTGAGATCACTTACTTGGCTTTTACAACATCCACGAGCTGAGTCAAAGATTCGTTAACAGTTCGAATACCATAAGTACATGGTATTCGAACTGTTAACGAATCTTAGTTTAAAGTTAGTTTATTTGAAATAGTATTGCAAAATAATAGTAGGTGAGTACTACATATACCTAAAATCACATAAATGCAAAAATTCAAGTAACTCCAGTTCCGTTGAACAGCTCGTGTCTCCATCAAACAGCTCCATGTCATTGTGTCATAATATTGTTACCATAAGATGGTTGTGGGTATTAAATTGTAATTTCTACTACTCAATCGATTGAGGAAACTAGTTTTAATTCAGTTTCAACATTGGATCCAAACAAATGTACGAATCTAGTAGGTAGAGGTCGTTTTAAGCGGGAAGAACACCCAAGATGCACTTTTATCTGGTCTCCCTAAGTCCTAACAAGTTTTAGAATTTTCTCTCTATCTAAAAATTACTTAAATCGGTAACAGCTTGTAGAAAGTATCAATTTAGTATTATTAAAACAAAGAAATTACTAACCTACTTTTTGTGCCAAGTTTATTATTATTGATTTATGGAACTAGTTAATCAATATTAAAATAATATAACTTACCGCGGGAAAAAATTGGTTCCAACCAAACGCACATCCCGTCTGAAGGTTGGGCACAGACTGATTCCGATTCAAATAACCCCTCCCCGCACACACCACCAGGCACTATGCAACTGTAGTTAAATGCTAGTTACTGCACTCTTTGTAAGCAAGACAGACAAAACTACAAAGTATTCGTTCTAAATTTACTTACCATAACCGCAGCATCTAACAGTTACTGCATTTATGATATGGTTCATTTAGTCTTATGTCAAAATAAACTTAGACTGAGTGCAGTATCTAACAGATACTGCACTTAAGTTAGGTTGATTTAGTTTTATGTTAAAATTCACTTATACAAAGTGCAGTATCTAATAGATACTGCATTTATGGTTGGGTTGTCGAATAATATATTTTACATAATACGAAACTAAAGATCGCAGTATCTTTACATACTGCATTATTTGCAAAAATGACATAATCATCGCGTTACTAAGTACGCAGTAACTTTACAAACTGCACTTTTCACAAGAAAATAATTTACTGTCACACGAGTTGCTGCATTCTTGCTTCCTGATTTTCTGAGTTCCTGATGACATTTTGATACGTGAGTGAAAACAAAATATGGCATTTTTTTAGGCGATTCCGATTATGTATCTAACTCAATTTTGGCAAAAATGCTAGTTACTGCACTTTTCATAAGGAGGGCAGAACACATTCAGCGATTTTCTACTATAGTATAAAGCTAGATTACCACTGACTCACTGACTGATTGACATAATTGTTCGCCTTGATGGTGGATGGGAAGGTATGTTTTTTTTTACGGTATCGTATAGGGGAGGTAAAAGTCTCCTAGGCAAAATTCCGACTTTTTGAGATTTGCCCCCCCAAGACCCCCCCTTCAGGGGGGGCTCCTACGTGGAGCCATATTGCTCAATTTTTTTATGGGGGTTGTATAGAGGGGGACAAGTGATTTTGATTGCATAGAAAATTTCGCCCCCCCCCTGCACCCAGGACCCCCCTTTTGAGTGTGCTACCAGATGCGTCGCGATAGAGGGGTTCTGATTGCGGGGTCGTATAGAGGGTTTTTCTTCGTTTTGGAACAAAAAAAAATTGGACCCCCCCTTTGACCCCCTTTTTTGCCCCCCCTTTCCATCTCCAAAACGAATAGACTTGGAAGAGTTTTTTTTTCACAGTCTTGTAGAGGAGGACAAGTGGTTTTGAATGACAAAAAAAAATTGCCCCCTTTTGCCCCCCAGACCTCCTTTTTTTAGGAAAAACCGAAAATTGGCCTATTTTTGACCTTTTTTTCGGGTGGAGCATCGCGGCGAGCGAAGCGAGCCGCGATGCGACCGCGGGGAACAGCACGGCGAGCGAAGCGAGCCGTGCTGTGACCCCCCCCCCCCAATGACCCCCCGAGACCCCCTCAACTATAACCCGGGGGAGCATTGCGGCGAGCGAA
Organism: Eupithecia abbreviata; assembly: GCA_943735965.1. Lineage (NCBI taxonomy): Eukaryota > Metazoa > Arthropoda > Insecta > Lepidoptera > Geometridae > Eupithecia > Eupithecia abbreviata. The sequence continues at coordinate 6,368,193 of OX030977.1, read as the reverse complement.
GCGAGCCGCGATGTGACCAAGGAGAACGGCACGGTGAGCGAAGCGAGCCGTGCCGTGACTCCCCCATACCCCACCCCCCCCTGTACCCCCTCCCCCAACCAAAAAATCTGATATGGGTATCGTTTTTGACTAACTTGGGGGTGAGGATTTCGAATCCGATGCGACCAAGGGGAACAGCACGGCGAGCGAAGCGAGCCGTGCTGTGACCCCCCAATGACCCCCCAAGACCCCCTCAACTATAACCCGGGGGAGCATTGCGGCGAGCGAAGCGAGCCGCAATGTGACCAAGGGGAACGGCACGGTGAGCGAAGCGAGCCGTGCCGTGACCCCCCACGTCCCCAGCCCCCCTGTACCCCCTCCCCCAACCAAAAAATCTGATATGGGTATCGTTTTTGACTCACTTGGGGGTGAGGATTTCGAATTCGATGCGACCAAGGGGAACAGCACGGCGAGCGAAGCGAGCCGTGCTGTGACCCCCCAATGACCCCCCAAGACCCCCTCACCCTTAACCCAGGGTAGGAACCCTTAACCCCGATCGAATTGCGACCATCGTCACACAGCAAGGCGAGCGAAGCGAGCCGCGCTTCCTGACCTGATGCGACAGCTGTCGCACAGCAAGGCGAGCGAAGCGAGCCTTGCTGTGTGGCAGCAGGAGCAGAGTCGTGCGTCAATGCGACCACCGCCATACAGCAAGGCGAGCGAAGCGAGCCGCGCTGTGTGATGGCACACCCACTAATATAGATATCGTTTTCGATCAACTCGCATACGTCGACTACGAAAAAAAATTCTCCTAAAAACTCCTCCATACCCCACCCCCCCCTGTACCCCCTCCCCCAACCAAAAAATCTGATATGGGTATCGTTTTTGACTAACTTGGGGGTGAGGATTTCGAATCCGATGCGACCAAGGGGAACAGCACGGCGAGCGAAGCGAGCCGTGCTGTGACCCCCCAATGACCCCCCAAGACCCCCTCAACTATAACCCGGGGGAGCATTGCGGCGAGCGAAGCGAGCCGCAATGCGACCAAGGGGAACGGCACGGTGAGCGAAGCGAGCCGTGCCGTGACCCCCCACGTCCCCAGCCCCCCTGTACCCCCTCCCCCAACCAAAAAATCTGATATGGGTATCGTTTTTGACTCAATTGGGGGTGAGGATTTCGAATTCGATGCGACCAAGGGGAACAGCACGGCGAGCGAAGCGAGCCGTGCTGTGACCCCCCAATGACCCCCCAAGACCCCCTCACCCTTAACCCAGGGTAGCATTGTGGCGAGCGAAGCGAGCCACAATGCGATCGAATTGCGACCATCGTCACACAGCAAGGCGAGCGAAGCGAGCCGCGCTTCCTGACCTGATGCGACAGCTGTCGCACAGCAAGGCGAGCGAAGCGAGCCTTGCTGTGTGGCAGCAGGAGCAGAGTCGTGCGTCAATGCGACCACCGCCATACAGCAAGGCGAGCGAAGCGAGCCGCGCTGTGTGATGGCACACCCACTAATATAGATATCGTTTTCGATCAACTCGCATACGTCGACTACGAAAAAAAATTCCATTTCCAAATTCAAGATGGCTGACATCTCTATATCGCAGTTTATACTCGCCTTGAGACGAGCACCCACATAATATGGGTATCGTTTTCGAATAACTCGCATACGTAGATTACGAAAAAGATGTCCATTTCCAAATCAAAGATGGCTGACATTTTTTCATCGCAAAATTTTCTCATGACTATCGATTTCAAACAAAATAATCAAAGGTACGAAAATAAAGTCTTAATAAAAAATAACTGTTACACATAACCGCCGCGAGCTGCATGCAGCTCGCGCACATCTAACAACTAGTTTATATTATAAGAAGATATACCCCTGCAACCAGGAATTGGATAGCACTACTATAATTGATTGCCTATGCTGCCTTTGAAGCACTGGATATCACTGGTATTAAGCAGAACTTTTACAGCTAAGCTACGCCACGCAGCTTTACAGCTCTACTGCACATTCGGTACTCATATCATTTCCACTTCTCTGATTTCAGGAAATTACATGGATATATTTATTGTAAGGAATGCAGATTTTTTTTATATTATTTGTTCCAATCTATTGTGTAAGTAAGATTCATCATCAGCCTAATATATTATGTCCATTGTTGATCATAGGCCTACCCTAAACGACGCCACAAATAGTGGTTCTGAGCCACCTCCATCCATTAACTCTCAGGCGACCATCGAACGAAACGGTTGGTCACTCACTCTTGAAAATAGCTTATAGACGTGGCTTAGCAGTAAGATGGGCCATCATTAATTATAAGTACTAATGTAGCGGGTATTGTTATATTATAATTATACAGGGTGTAACATGAGGGGTAGATCATCGGTGGATGACGGGTGAGGGAGTGAGGGACCTCAGTACCTATCGATTTAGCCCCCCTATATGTTCAGCGATATTCACTGGTTCAAGATATTTGGATTTTAGTAACAATAAGATTTCATCCTTAATTTCGCAACTGCAGCCAACATATTGGGTCTGCGACCCTGTCTTTTTTTTCACATAATGAATAGTGGGCCTTTGGTACCCCTATACCAATTTGACTCTTAGATTTATAAAAAACTAAATAAAAAAATTATAGCAAAATTTATTTTCAAAATCTAATATTTACATTAACTTTATATGGTTCTAAAACCTATCTTAAAAACGTCTGGTTTTTATGAAGAATAAACCCTGAAAATTTTATTTGGCTAGTACGAAGGCATCATGTTTAAAAATGTAATTAAAATAGTGTAAGTACCAAAAATCCGTGATTTGTTAACAAAAAACTACTGGATCATGTCAAGGAAAGGATAGCTAAATAAAAGCATTACGTCTTGCTCTTATACCGCTGTGGTTGATTAGGTAGTATGCTATTTTTTATTTTTTATTAGAATTTTGGAATGAAAACTGCGTTATCTTACACCGCTGTGATTGGCTGAATAGGTAGTATTTTTAAATTTGAATTTTTCGAACGAAGTAAGGGTTAATAAGATTAACGAGAAACACAATAATCTAGGACTGATGCCTATCAATGAATGCTGTAGGTATGCATTATATTCACCCATCCATTATATAAATATATAAACAGAGCTTGTTTGTTGTTTGCGTGAATCAAGTCTCTACTACCTAGGTACTTCATTCTTATTCAACGGAATAACAGCAATTGCTTACCTATTTTGAATAGTGTCAGAATTCCCAAATGTGAGTGTATTGTGATTCAGGTCGAGCCGTTTGCTCCCTACGTGACAATCTTCAGATACAATGTAATGCCGATACAAATAACAAATTAGATATGGATGAATAGAATGTCCCTTGATTTTCACAGATTCCTGTAGGTTTGAGTACCTAACGTGTTTAATCTAGGTAACGGTTGCGTGTTTGGACTGAAGCCTTGTTATTTTATACGAACAATCAAAAACTTTACAAATATGTAGGTATATTTTTTTTTAATCATGAAAATGGGCGGGATATCCTCAGAACCAAATGTGTTTTTTATTTTATTTTATGTACGTGTTGCTGAACCTGTTGCGGAAGTCGGTTAAAAGTAGCAGTACTTTTAACTGACTTCCGAAAGAGGTTCAATGTTCGCCTATATGTTTTGTATGTACCTATGTTATGTTTGTCGACTTCTCCACCAATTATAAACAGATTAAAACATTATTTCGTTATAGCGTTGACAAATAAGTCGAGATAATCTCATAAAAAAAATTCCCAAGGGATATTAGACTTTATCACGTCAACATTAAAAAAAAAAACAAGATAATACTTTTGAAATATAAATGCTTATACCGAAGAATTACTTTGGTGTTATCTTCGCCAATTCCTAATCGATTTTGATTATTCTTTCTTTATCATTTAGAGGTTATTTAGAAATACGGTTACAAATTATAGAAAAACGGTGACGAGCTTTGCTAATATTTTAACAAAACTCGTCACCATGTTAGGTATCATTGAAGAACTGGTGGTGACTAAGGGTTCTTTTCTTTGATTTTAGCTACGTAGCTCGTCTAAATGTGAAAATTGCATTAAATTTTGTGTAAATTTTTCTCTATAATTTTTTTTCTCAGGTGGCGGGACTGGCTATCGACCAATTTAGGGACGAGTGCAGATTGTGCGGTGTGGCATGCCGCACTGCATGTGCCGTGTGGGACATGATGCATTCTTTATTTATATTTGGATTTTCCATAAAAAAAACATGTTAATATTTTAGTGTTGAAAAAAAACCTACAAATCCGTGCGATAAATGCAATCCTAACTACCGGATGGTATAGCAAGAAAGCTGTATTTTTTTGTTTTCTTTGTAAAAACGCTTCTACAGCGACATTATATTCTCTTCTAAGCCGATAGCCATAACTTGGTTTACTGTTACTTCATTCGCAGTGTCACTTCTTTGCTCGCTGGTCGCGGTGAAATTAACATTTAAATTACTATTTAAGCCACCTCCGACGACTCGCCGACTACCTTACGTGAATTATGAGAAGTTACTTTTCTAAAACTTCATAGCTATGATAGTCGAGAACATAATGCTAAGTGATTAAATGGCAACTAAGTTGTTGGTAGTAAAGTTGTTGTAGTATAAGCTTAGTTCGATTTCTTAGCGCTGAATGTGGAAAAGTCCTCCTAATGCAAAGGAGGATCTTATGTACTACGGTCAGATCCATCTGGTCCGCAGATATAGCATTTTTATATGTATGTATTATAAAAAATAGATAAATACGGGATTTATCTATTTTTCCCGACGTTTCAATAGATTTATACACTGTCGTGACCATGGGATGAATTGTACTAATAAAATGAGATAAATATTTTTAAACTTACGCGATCTGAACAAAACAAAACATAAAAGTTCACAATCCCAAGTAATCGAAAAGAAAATCTAACTTAATAAAATAAAATATGACAAAATAACGTTTCTTGCAGAAAATAATTGAGTTTCCTCGAGACAGAGACTATCCATTAGTTTCAAGAACAGTCACAGCTGCAACTAAGGACTTTATTGTTTTAAAGTGTTGTTTTCTTATCCTCTACTTTCAACGAATGTTGTTTTCCTTAAACTGTAGTTAAGTGCAAGGTTTTTAACGATCTTTGAACCATAAATTTGATCCTGTCCTAACCTAACCTAGTATAGGTATATAAAAAAGTGACGTGTACCTAACTTTAGAAATGTACGAAATAAATGATTTTTGATCTTCTTCTTAGATTAATGCCTGATCAGGCCTGTTTAGGTTTATGTACGTACTTAATTTTGAACAATTATCAATTTCGGCAACAGTTATTTTCTTCACCCATGACGATTTCATTCACTGTCAACAGTAACTGTATTCTATAAAATCCCTTAGGGCTAGGGTATTTCTTAACACTTTGAGTGCTGAAAACGCACGGTATGAGTTTTCTACAAGTGACTAATCTGCGAAAATCCACACTAGCGCAGCGGCTAAGAAAATACAGACCTTTGTGACTCAGCAGAGCTGTAACATTTTTCGAACGAAACGCATGTGCGGTGCAACACAACCGCTGTGTAGAGCGGCAGCACGAATTTTTTAGGTAAAAAAAAAGATCGCAGTCGTCGAAAAAAAACCGCAGTCAAAGTGTTAAATATTATTCTGTGGTTCAAAGCGAATGATGTTACAGATTATTTTATTTTTTGCAAACACGGATGTAAGCGTATTAACGATTGGAGAGGATTGAGTTGAAAGAACACAAATAAGATTCAGGGTCGTTTCAGTCTTTGTTTTTTTGCCTCAGTTACAGTTTCATTTTTAATGTGTAACAATAAAGATTAACAAAAAAAATATAACCTATCTATCTTCTTGCCACAAGCAAGTTAATCGCTACAATTCACAAGTCACTTAGTTGTTAGCTAAAAGCTTTTTGTTTTGCTTAATTACATCCCCAGCTATCGTGGCAATAAATTTATTGTTATCTGCAACCTTCCGAAACTGGAATCTTTTAGAGCTAAATTGCACCCGAATAAAGTCCGGGTAGAGATGCCTAACACTGCAAAACAATTTTTAAGAGCTAGAGCAAACAGTTTATCTTTTACCGCACGACTCACTTTATACGGGGAGTAAAATCAATCGAAACATTTTTACAAATTATAATTTCGCCTAACTGTGGACAGACTGGCATTGAACTGAATATAAGCAATAAAAACAATAAATTCGTATAAATTACAAGTAAATCCTAATGTTAGTTGAAAAACAGAAAACTAATCGTAACAAGCAAGCGCGACACCATTCGTTACGGAATAAACTAGTCGGTTGAAAGTCCGTAACACCGATAAGAGAATCTTTAGCTGCTTGAAGCAATTCAAACTTAAGTAAGTAGTGAATAAGTTCTCCGTTAAAACAAAGAGGGAAACTGAAAGCTCCGTCTTTTCCGATTCCCTGGTTGAAGCTCTAGTCCAAGCAAGTTGGAGGAAGGCCTATAAATAACTCAAACACTTGACGGTGAGTAGGCGAGCGAATAAATCACTTTGGTACCTCCGTGTGTCACTTTTTGCTAGTTTTGGGCCAGTTGCCTGGAGTAACTGCAGGAATATTAAATGTGCCAGGTGGTCGTTGTTTTTATAAGTAGGGAGTGTGGTAACGACTTGAATCAGGGAATAATATTTATTACAGAAAAACCATAAATACCTACGTCACTATGAGGATTTGTCAAATATTTTGGAGTAGTTTCAGTCCACGGCTTCGTTTGCTAAATTCCTAAATAAAAAGCATCATGCCCTTTCTCGAGACACCTATTTCTTAATTTCATCAAGATCCATGTAGCCGTTTAGACGTCAAATGTGACAAACAGGCTGACATTATAGTATTTACTTTTGTTTAGTATTAGGTTAAAGCCGATGCAGATAAGACTGCATAAGAAAAGCAGTAAATGACACACATTTCCCAACAATGGTTTCCAAAATCCAGCTGCAATTGATGATGCAACCTCAACTCTTCTGTGAACTGGCACGCATTGATCGTTCGCAGCCATCAACCGTCCAGTTTGCCAGCATTGCCACTCAAAGGCCTCTAGCTCTATCCAGATTATTCGTGACATCGAAATACGGTCGCTCGAGTGATCAGCCTAATTGTGCTGAACTTACGTTGCGATACATTGTCGATTGCCGATATACTACGGAAATTCGATGAAAAAATTATAAATACCCAGAAAAAAAAGATTAAACGAGAAATTTATCAATATCAAACACCAATGCTGTTGTTATTTAATCATCGTCACATACATTGATAATTATGGGTGTTACGAATTAAAAACTTTTTTTTCCTGGCTATAAGAGTCCTAACAGGGTGCTGTAGTAGCGGCCATGGAACCCATTCTGGACTAACGTATGTATCCGCCTCGCATTTTACTGGAAAACAATTCTAATGTTCTCGTGTTTGTTCTCAGAACTTACGCTTCTCTTTAGTGAATCATTTATCACAATGAGGTATGTGACAAAGTGACAACGATGATTTTTCACGTGATTTCAGGCTTCAACTGGGTTTCATTTCCATTTGTAAAAGTATAAAACTATCGAAACAAAGGAATTCATCATCAGTGATTTTTAGTAATGCCAATAAACGAAAACAACATGAAAAATAAATATAAAAAAGGTAACCACAATATCAGTTCGATTTTATATTGCCAACAAAAAGACTTTTGCAGTTTTAAGCCGCTGTCCTACCGCCACGCACGCTATCCTAGACCACGCGGCACGTATTAGCTGTTTTATAAAATGGGTCTATGTTTTCACTGTAGCACCCACTATGCACGCATGCTGTGTACGACCCCGGGACGCATTTTAGTTGCGTGGTTTAGTTTGTTTTAGAACGTGGGTCTACGTTACCGATGTACGGGTGTACCGCGTGCAAAGCATGTACCGCGTGCATAGCAAATTGACTTACCTACCTGCTTTAGGTTATAAAAAAATGTTTGACGTTTTGGAATGTATATTCTGTAAGTCTTATTCTGAATAAATGAATAAATAAAGCTTTCAGATGCATGGGTGCCACATTCGACTAAGCTAGCATATAGCCGTAGTAGTGGTAGTGGACGCGACATTCTCTAGCAAAGCGGAGCACAGAGACACATGTGCGTAGCCTCTATCTGCGTGGCGGTGGGACAGTAGCCTAACCCTGCAATAGCTTGCAAATGAGACCAGTATTGAGAATATTCTGCATAACCAGTTTATTTAGCAATCTCAGTGTAAGGATTGATTTCCACTGCATCAAAGCGAAGCGAAGATCTTGTGCAAAATCCGCCAATTGCATACTATTGGCGAAACTAGCACAACACTATAGCCAGCCATCATTATAACCAGTATTCTAGATTCGATTGGTAGATTTCAAACATCGCTGGTCAGCATTGATGGAAATTACATAATTCTACAGTTGGTCGGTGTACGAAGCATGTGTACGATGCCGAAAGAGGGTTTCTTTTCGTGTGGTTCGTTCCGGTCAAGTTTAGTTCTTTGATTTTGGAATGTGCGGTATCGACCAATCAGAAACTAGAAATAACTATTTCAACCATTGTGGTCCGCCGCTATGCTTCGCTTCTATAGGAATGCACCCTTAAGCAGTTAGCAAGCTGGTGCGATATCGGCCACGCTCCACTAGTGATGGGAAACGTTCCGCTCCCAACGCGGATATTACGAGGAAATTGGCCGCGAACGAATGCAGACATAGGTGGTATTACCTAGTAATTCGTAAGGTATTCTTTTGAAAATAATGTGGGATGTGTTTTTTTAATACAGGATGATTAAAGGCTTTAACTCAAACGCATGTTATTTTGTGTTTATACTGTACTTATCCCTCCGATATGGATCGGAGACATTTTTTAGACTAACATTTTGCATACAAGTCTTCTTTTACAGATAAATAATAAAACATATTTACATTGCTAATACACTTCTTTTAATGCTTATTTATAGTATTATAAATGCGCATAAAAGTATATTATCAATATAAATAAAATCACACTATCACATCACATCAGTATTGATGTGATGTGATAGTGATTTTATGTATAACCCGTCGGATATAATTGTGCTATGTATAATTCAAAGTCATTTACCGTGATTTGATTAGTGGTAGCGTTCGTAGCAAAATACAAATAATTAGGTGAACAGTTCACTCGCAGTGTCTTCAGTTATTCCGTGATCATACTGCATAACTATGGAAAACTCGTTATAAATTACTTTTGTTTTCAAAACTATCGAGCGAATGACGATCAAAGTAACTCATCCTAGTCTTCTAACTTTCAATCTCTTGTCTGCAATTCATCACTCATCTGTATATTCGTTTATGTGCACGTTTACGCTCTGCGTCCATTCCAAATCTGTAAATATTCAGACGTAGAAAACAAATATAACGTATCTTCATTGTTCTGAGTCAACAACTGCTTCTGAGTTATCAGATCAGAAAAATTTCAAATCCGTTCCACATTCTCATACATATGGGGATATAAATGGATTGTGAATTGGAATGGACGGCGGATCACGCATTGGACGCATTACATTTTAGGTTCCCAGATACCCAATAGCTGGATTAAAATTTTAGGTGTTTTGAATAACAATTGGTTCGAATTGCGGAAAATGTGTGCGCGAAAAAAGCTGATTGTTTTGACCCACCCGACAAATATAGTAGGTAAAGAAGAACAACAACAGTTCCGAAACGATCTTAAACAAATCGACATAACTAGTTTTATTTACTAGCAAGTTTCAAAAGCGCCGCGACTGAGCAAGTATTTGAAACAACTTCATAACTTCACTTTCACAACTTCGGTTCGTAACAACTTGGATGCAATAAAGGCGTCTCTACAAATCTCCTAATTACCGACGTCAGATGACGTCACTGAGGTAGTTACTTTTGTGAGCTTTTAATAAGTGATAACGAAATCATCCACTTTTGAAACGTTAGTTATTCATGGGATGTAATTATTGGGTCTACTTTACCCTGGATACCTAGTTCTTTGGCTGTACTTATTCAGGAATAGAGTCTTTTAAGTTCTACGTTCACGTTTCGAAGCGTATGTTTTGGTAACGCGTGTTTTTAATAACCATCTAGTTCGAAATATCCGTACCATACTCAATTAAAGATGAGCTTTTCGGTATTTTAGCTTGCATTAACATTTTATGGATAGATGTATCAAACTAGATGGTTTTGGTACACAACCAAGGTTCCCAATGCCTAGGCAATAATTAAAGGTGATCACTTAAAGTCCATGCCATAAATCTAGGTTAAGTCACTAGATAAAGTACCTGAAACTTTAATAGAAATATTTCCGTGACGGTATAAATAACGCCCAAATATGTAAGAGCAAAATCCCGGCAGTGACCCTTCCCCTTCCAGGGTCTATGCATAATTGATGACCATTTTAGCTTTCAGGATCATGTGTTGTAAAGTATCTGTGACGTGAATGTGTCTTGGGTCTTTTGGGGCAGGACACCCATTTGTAGTGCTATGTACCGTGTACTTTAGTATAAGGATTATGAAATATCAAACTGCTTTATTCCCTTTAGATATTACTGGACTCTAAGACACGTCACAAACTTCAAATTAAATTAATTAAACTAGAAAATAAAGCGACACTTCACTGGTATTTTGTTCACTTCAATCTATTAAAGGTAAAGAAGCGAACAAGAAACCTTTAAAATAAAATAAATAAATAAATAATGCTGGACAATTCACACAGCATTATCTAGCCCCATGGTAAGCAGAGCTTGTGTTATGGGTACTAGATAACTGATATACATAATACAATACATTACATAGATATTTCTTATTATATATAGAAAACGACCAGAACACCCGGAACAAATATCTGCAGATCGTACACACAATTGTTCCGAGGCGGGAATCGCAACCGCAACCTCCTGCGTCGCAGGCGGACCTTTGCCCACCCCGCCACATCGGTCGTCTTTACCTAGCTAGGTTGTTAGTTTTCGAGTTGGATTAAAACTCATCCCAAGCTTTTTATTGCCTGAATATTCCGATTTTTTGTACTAAGCTTTTTTTATCATGGATATATATATATATATAATATAATGCTGGACAATTCACACAGCATTATCTAGCCCCATGGTAAGCAGAGCTTGTGTTATGGGTACTAGATAACTGATATACATAATATAATACATTACATAGATAGATATTTTTTATTATACATAGAAAACGACCAGAACACCCGGAACAAATATCTGCAGATCGTACACACAATTGTTCCGAGGCGGGAATCGAACCCGCAACCTCCTGCGTCGCAGGCGGGCCTTCGCCCACCGCGCCACATCGGTCGTCAAATATGCCCTTGTGGTAGCCTTGTTGTGGACACAGCGAGTTTATTCTTATTTGTTGATTCATTATATACGTCACACTTTGACTGCGATCTTTTTTCGACGACTGCGATCTTTTTTTTAACACTTTGACTGCGATTTTTTTTTCGACGACTGCGATCTTTTTTTTAACCTAAAAAATTCGCGCTGCCGCTCTACACAGCGGTTGTGTTACGCCGCACATGCGTTTCGTTCGAAAAATATTACGGCTGTGCTGAGTCACACAGATCTGTATTTTCTTAGCCGCTGCGCTAGTGTGGATTTACGCATATTAGTCACTTGTAGAAAACACATACCGTGTGATTTCAGCAGTCAAAGTGATAACCTAAGCCATTCGTGCTGCCGCTCTACACAGCGGTTGTATTGCGCCGCACATGCGTTTCGTTCAAAAAACATTACGGCTGTGCTGATAGTCACACAGATCTGTATTTTCTCAGCCGCTGCGCTAGTGTGGATTTACGAATATTAGTCACTTGTAGAAAACACATACGGTGTGATTTTCAGCAATTAAAGTGTTAAGCTCGATAATCTGATATGAAGTACACATAGCTTTGAACAAAGTGTTCGACGATCCAAGCTTAGAATAAAACGTGACAATAACACCAGAATAATTAACTCCTTTCAAAATCAAACAAGAATCGTGTGAAGTAGAGTGAGTAACGAAAGCGTTCATTTTGAAAAGGGTTCTCTTTGCCTTGGAAGTAGGAAAAACGGACCTACGGATAAAGTATAGTACATACTTATTTTATATATATATATATATATAATAGGCCCCCTCATCGATTTCGATAACGGCGACCCTAGATAATCACGGATTTTTTCTATCATGATTTTTCTATCTAATATGCAAGGAATTGAATGAATGAACACTTAAATACTGTCTACTACTACTGTCCAAAATACTGGAAAGAGTTGTTTTGAACCAAGTCGAGAAATACATCAGTAGAGAAAATACATACCACCATATCAGTCCGGCTTCAGGCGCAACTCTATTCTCATGAACATGTTAATATTTTTTACCTATATGTATTTTTTTATATATTTATAAAAAATACACATTTTGTTAGGCAACCTTGGCATTGTTTAGATTTTATTTTGAAATCTACATCTCAGAATTAAACAGTATTAACAGTAAATAGAACTGTCTATGTTGTGAGGCACGACTATAATTATCCAAAAGTTTTCAACGCAAAATGACGCGAAAAGGCACGTAATATTAAATGACGATTTTTCACACAATATTTTAGAAACACATTTTTTTATATCGTATTTAGTTTTTTATGTGTGTTGCTCTTACATCTTGAGGGTTAAATAATTCTTCTCAAGCTCTTCGAAAATCGAATGAGTGAAAACATTAGTCAGATAATGAGTTTTGTTGGTAAATTGATGAACATAGTAATAAGACTCCAGAGAAAGTAATTTGTACTTTTTATCTTTAAAGAATGTATTGTTTATCATTATTTAAAACTTTCATCCAAATAGGTTTTATAGGAATAAACGATAAGAGTCTCATATTCGCTTGTAGCTAGGTATGTACATAAGTACATTCTTACTTACTACTTCCATTCTTACTTAATACTTCCTTCTACGACAACTCATTTACTGCTCGAGCTGTACAACTTTGGAACACATTACCAGTCTCAGTAAGGCGTGCTAAGTCACTCGCAATATTCAAGAGCATGGTAAAGGAACACTATTTGTCCTGCTGTCACTGACCACACCCTTGTTTTTTTTCCGTTATAAAATTAATATTATATATTTATATAAGTAGGTATGTATTATTTGTTATAAAGTATATATGTATTTATAGTAGATAGGTATTTGTATGTAACATAATAATATGAAACTTCATGTTGTAATTACTACATAATAACGCACACAGATCCCCTTTTTCAATCCAACGATCCTATCCATCCACGGTTGTCTGGTAGAGATCGCTCTTGAGCGATAAGACCGCCAAATTGTCACATATCTTGTATTATTATTGTTTACCTTGTTTGTTTTATTTTTAAGTGTGCAATAAAAGTATTGTCTATCTATCTATCTACATTACTACAACGCTACTTACAGTCAACAACGACTAGCCAATCGATCAGCTGATTGCCTTACAAGCATCTACTGTAGACGTGGTCGCCCGTCCTCCAGCACCTACTGATCGATCAAATACAGCGCATTGCATTAATATGTATAATTACTCTCCAAAGCACCCACCAAATCCGCACATACACATCAACTAATCAATTACCCAAAACCACTACAAGGTAGGTCTAGTACGTCTGGTACTAGTACGTCGATGTATTTACTGCGACAATCAATGTGACTGCTAATTCACCGTCGACGCTGTAAGCCACTGATTAATGAGGACCAGCGTACTTATGTGATCAGCTGAATTAGGCTGGTTTGGTACCTATACCTATTCTATGTTTCCTCTAGTTTTAGGGAAAAGTTCGGAAAATCGCCGCTGTTGGGATGTGTATGTTTATTGTCATAGCGTACGACTCATAAGTCGTGTAACCACCTATCAACCGATCATCTTGCGATTTTTAACTGACTTCGAAAACAGGGGGAGGTACTATGTTCGTCTGTACTGACAAAAATTGAGTATTTCACCTTTACAGTTTCAAAAAGGACGTTACAATTTTCGTTTCCGTTGTAGTAAAGTAAGGTGGTCGTCCATGGTAAAATTGATCCATGATATAATAAGTTTGCATTTATTCTCGTCTCTCCTATTCACCCGAGCGTGGCCAATCTGCCTATTTGACCCAGCCGTTCGACCCAACAGTTATTACAGCCAGATGGTCCAACAGTTAGTAACCTCTGCCCGGTATCCACAGATGTGGCTGTAGTAAATGTCGGTTATATGATGGTTTGTACCGCTTCAGGAACGTTACCGGTTTAGGCTAATTCAGGATCCTTACTGTCCACTTACAACACAACTTACAAAAAGAAATGTATAGTGCATCAAAACATAGACATAAACATAGACATTCATTTATTTGCTGCTGCAGTACAAAACATAAACAAAGTAGGTATGACATTTTGAATAAAAATAACTTAATTGACTAACATTAACTTAACATCATGTTGGCTTATTAGGTTGTTCATAGATATCGTCTAAATCGGAATGAGAACTAAATAAAACCAGCCAAGTGCAAGTAGGATTCGCATAAGAAGGGTTCCGTAATTAAAACGACATGTAGTTTTTATTTCATCCTTGATGCTAGATTAACCCTGCAAAGAATTTGCCTTGTAGATTATCAATTTAACTAGTTAATTGTCATCGAAGTTGGACGCGATCAGTAGTTGGATGAGTAAATTATTGTTTTTTTTGCGATCCATTAAAATTCTGTTTGATTATCGAGATATCTCTTGTTTCTTTTGGGAAATTATATGAAGTATTTACGGAACCCTTCGTATGCGAGTCGACACGTACTTGCCGGTTTTTTCCTAAAATGTATGTTGTCGAACAAGTGAAATTATTACACACTTTAAAAAAGTCATGCATCACCTATTCAAGATATTTAGGTGTTATTAGGGTCGAGCAAAACTACAACTATAGAACTTTTTAAAATTTCGCTGTTTGTTAACATAGAATAGAATAGAATAGAATAGAATAGAAAGACATTTATTCATAACAACTAAAATTAACAAATAACACACTTATAGAAATAGGTACATGTACAAGGAGAGTTGTTACAAAAAGGCTCTAACTCAGCATAATGCTGGCTAAGCTCCTTAGTAAG
Source organism: Eupithecia abbreviata (assembly GCA_943735965.1). Lineage (NCBI taxonomy): Eukaryota > Metazoa > Arthropoda > Insecta > Lepidoptera > Geometridae > Eupithecia > Eupithecia abbreviata. The sequence goes on along the minus strand of OX030977.1, from coordinate 6,353,117 downwards.
AGACTTAGCCAGCGCTGGTCTTCCGTTAGAGCCCGTACAGGTGACGTCACGAACAAGCATACGCAATTACATTAAAAAATATATATAGTAAAAGAAATACTAGATAAAAACACTTAAAAAGCCTACAAAAAACAAATAAATAACATAGACATAATACCAATGTATATTATGACTTGGTTAACTTAATTTAAGCCAACATTAATAAAAGTAAATAAAACAAAAAATAAAATAAAACAAAAATAAAAACCATGGTACGATACTATAAATATATATATGTATATACATACAATGCAAACAAAATCATAAACATTTCATAAAACATATTAAACACAATTATTTATCGGGTATTTATCGCGTACCTTTTGTTTTATTCTCCGGTAAGTTTCCATCGCTTGCAACTGGTTTTATTCTTATTGGGATTCGGACTGGGTGTAAAGGGTCAGTGTGCCAGTGTGTGGTTAGGTTTCCATTGAACAGATTCCTCTCTAGCCCGTCTCAGTTAAACATCCCCCTAGGTATGGGTCGCATACCCTGGGATCGCTCGGTATTATAGTAAATCTTTGAAATATCGTGGTAACAAAGTTAGATGGATTATGGAGCACCTGTTGAAGATGAAATTCTATTTTTGGATTACAGTCTTCTCTAGTTATATTTTAATTAGGAAATTTGTTAGGTAAGACTAAAAGGTAAATATTATTTTAGTAGGAATTTTTAACGCACGGTAGTTATATGTATAAACAATTTTTTCTCAATGTTTACTGACTTTAAAAAAGCAGATGGTTCAATTATTTTAATTGATTATTTTGAGCTTCAGAAACCAGAAAAAGCAGAAGATAGGAAACCTAGCACCCGACCCTAGCTCTTCAAAATCAAAATCAAAAGTTTTTATTTCTTTAGGCTTACAAATAAACACTTAGACAAGTCATATTTTGTAATATTCATTAAAAATAAGATTATTTGAGTGATCATTAGATCACTTAAATTTTTTGTCCACCAGTGGAAGAATAGAAAAAGAAACCACTAGTATGTTCATATAACTTATGTGTCTAGTACATTAGTTCCCACTTTTGCCGTAAGACTTCAGTGGTGGCGAGCACTCTATTCTCCCGTAGCCTTGGAGGTTGCGTGTTCGATTCCGTTTCTCGACTCTTTATTTTAAACATCTAATTTTTTTTTCTAAATTTGACAGGTGGGTTAAGGTCGTAGACGGCTGTTTACATTTAGATACTTCATTAAATCATTATATATTGTACTTGCTTGTTTTGGCAGTTTCTGGCCCAGGCTTTATTTAAATAACTGTTCTTTGGTTTGGGGAATATATTAAAAGGTAGATAGCATCTGGGTCTGAGTATTTAATAGATAAGAACCGAAGCCTGGACAGCTTCTAGAGAGGAAAACATAGGAAGTTAACGTTATTTTCAGACTGAGACAGTTTTAAGGATAAACGGGCTTCTTCGTTAGCAAAGTAACTTATTTCTATTTTTATTTATCAGACCTAAATTGTATGATATCATTGAACATTTCGGCTATTATAACTAAATCTCGACACAGACTGATAAGAACTCAGCAGGTTTAGGCCTTCGCGACTTGAATGAGCGAGGCAATAACCAACGTGAAATAAAAAATCTTGTGGTGAAGCCAAGTTGCCTTTAGTCTGTGTCACAGTCGTAAATAAGAAAAGCAATTAAGGAGGGACACGTTAAGGGAAAAAATACAAACAAATTAAACGAGACTCGGAAAAAATCCATCTCACCTTAAAAGGAAACGTTTAGGCTTTTTAAGCTTAATTAAACGGTTTGTTTTATTATCTGCCGCGTATTTTATAAACAAAATTCACTTATAAAGAGACTAGCATCTCTTTTTTGAGTCATGTTTGCTTTCTATTCTTCACTTGTTGTAGGATAATTCATATATTTAAGAAGCTTTTATTTAGTTTCACTTTCACTTGCCCTGTGCCGGTCTATCTGTACACAACGTGAACGTTCCAGTTCCCGATTGAGCTAGAACAAAAGAACGAAACGAAGAAAATCGACAACAATCAAATATTATGATGCATGTCATCGTTGCGTTGATCTGATGATAGCGTAGGAAGATGGCCATGGAAACTTTGTAATAAATTGATGCGTAAGTATCGAGTTTAGGTTCGTTTTATTCATCTAGACAAGTATCAGGTTCTAGATGACATCTAGGATCTGTTGATGAAGCCTGAAGGTGGCACCATTAAATGCGGCTATAGGAAATCTAAGGCTCTAGGGCGACCAAAACCCATCGTGTTTGAGCGAATTACTTTTTATTTATCATCATCAGTTGGTATACGTCCAATGTTGAACATCCTCTAAACGACAACACGAATAGTCTAGTCTAGGTCATTTTTTAATTGTTCAACATGAGCTGGCTGAACACGACCAATTGGTACCAAATTGTACAAAAAAAGTAACGAAACAAACGATTGCATATTTTGGAGAATTAAAATAGGCCTCCTGAGCCGCCTCCATCCATCGACTACCTGCGACCGCTACAATGTTGTCGATTCATCGGGTGGCAAGTCTTCCCACACTCTGTTCCTGTTTATAATTATGACAATTATTAAAAGTTTTATTAAACATATTTAATTACCTGTTGAATAATTAGATTAACAGATAAAGTTAAGACGAAGGGAATAAACAAACATTGTAATGTTATTTAAACTGAAACGACATTTTAACAATGAATTAATTAGACGAGCGACGGTTCCCATTTATGAATGTAATTAGTAATTGCATTGTTTGTGTTGGAGAATAGATAATTTGACAAAAGATGATTGAAGAGAAAACTTTGAAGATACAGCGACGCTTATTGGTACATAGGCAAATATATTTGCCGTGGCGGTTGCATCGTAAGAATCTGCCCCTCTACTTCAGCCTGTGGATGTCGTTAGAGTCAACTAAGGGAACCTACCAACGGAAGACCAGGATGAGCTTCCTTCTGAGTATTTTTAACATCTCTACTGCGATCCCCAATCCACCTGCCAGCTTGGTGATTACGGCGAAACCCGCCATGTTTGGAGGAGACACAGTCAGCAGTACGTCAAATATCACATAATATCAATCAAGTGCTGTATTTTATTTTACAGGAGTCTTGAGCAAGTCGCTAAAATGCATCCTCGCATGTAGAAGACGATAAACTACCAACGATAAATGGATAAATAAATAAATAAATAATGCTGGACAATTCACACAGCATTATCTAGCCCCATGGTAAGCAGAGCTTGTGTTATGGGTACTAGATAACTGATATACATAATACAATACATTACATAGATAGATATTTTTTTCATTATACATAGAAAACGACCAGAACACCCGAAACAAATATCTGCAGATCGTACACACATTTGTTCCAAGGCGGGAATCGAACCCGCAACCTCCTGCTTAAACATAAACTTTATCTGTATCTGTATTAATGTATGAGATTAATATGTATGACTAGTCCTCTATTTATGACTTTACCCTTATTAAGTAATTATGTACACAGTAATCAAATTAAATCGGTACTGGTTATTAATCCTCCGTGTACACTGAACCAAACATGGCTATATTAATCATCATTAGAGTTTCGGAGTTTGGAATTATTTAGATCACGTTTTTGTATCTTATTTAGGTGGTTATTTACCCTTTTACGACAGGTAAATCTGAAGGAATATCTAAATATTTATTTTACATTTATCAAACTCGTTGGGCACACCTGGAAGCAAAAGACACAGAAGCTGGCAAAAATGTAAGGTGGTCTATACCAGTAACAGTGCATGGGTGACTTACTAACGAAAGAAGTGAAGATGAAAGAAAATCAATTTATCGTTGAATTAAAGGTTAATAGCGTTCCAATGAACGAACATGGGTACCTACACCGACAATAGGTGGGTACAATACAAAATGTACGTTCCCTTTATAATTTTATTTTTATTTTTTTATTTAGCCTGTTTCGTCCCACTGCTGGGCAAAGGCCTCCCCCAAATCTTTCCACTCAGTGCGGTCACGTGCGATCTCCCTCCAATCTCCCTTTATAATTTTATTTTTTTATTTTTATTTAGCCTGTTTCGTCCCACTGCTGGGCAAAGGCCTCCCCCAAATTTTTCCACTCAGTGCGGTCACGTGCGATCTCCCTCCAATCTCCCTTTATAATTTTATTTTTTTATTTTTATTTAGCCTGTTTCGTCCCACTGCTGGGCAAAGGCCTCCCCCAAATCTTTCCACTCAGTGCGGTCACGTGCGATCTCCCTCCAATCTCCCTTTATAATTTTATTTTTTTATTTTTATTTAGCCTGTTTCGTCCCACTGCTGGGCAAAGGCCTCCCCCAAATCTTTCCACTCAGTGCGGTCACGTGCGATCTCCCTCCAATCTCCCTTTATAATTTTATTTTTATTTAGCCTGTTTCGTCCCACTGCTGGGCAAAGGCCTCCCCCAAATCTTTCCACTCAGTGCGGTCACGTGCGATCTCCCACCAATCTCCCTTTATAATTTTATTATTATACTTTATATTTTTTAAATTTCAAAATAGAAACCCATCTCCAAAGCTCTCGGATTGTGTCATCTAACTTACAATACGGCCCCTTACAAATGTTTTCCAGCAATAAAAACCCTACTTTCACCTTTTTAACGAGTCTCAGCCATCGACCATGTGGCCCATAACAGCTGTCATCTGAAATCTCTGCTAATAAAATTCGCATCCCGAGGAATTTATAGGATGATCAGGGAAAAAGTAAAAGGACTCGTAGTAGTAGAAGAGTATAATGTGAATAAGTATTTTTTCTACATTGCATTACATCCTGTTCTGAACAATATTGTTTTCTATATTGATTAAGATATGGTATAATTTTCTGGGGCAATGCAGTAAAAATAGAACGTCTGTTTATCGCCCAGAAGAGCTGCATTAGAGCCATCTGTGGCATTAAAAGAAGGGACAGCTGTCGACCATATTTCAATAAACTTAATCTCCTCACATTGACATCACTATATATTTATGAAATTGTACTATTTATTCGACAAAACCCTGGACTATTTTCCTATAACACTAACAAGCGACGACAAGATTGTTTGTTAATCAAGAATAACGTAAAAACAGCTATTTTTAATAATAGTACTTATGTAATGGCTCCCAGAATTTATAATAGTTTACCAAATGACATTAGGAAATGTACTGACATCACAAAATTTAAATCTAACCTTTTTAGTTATTTAATAAGTAAGACATTTTACAGCTTGAATGAATATTTTGACGCAGTTTAGTTATTTTAGTTACTATGAAAATGTAGTATAGATAGAGACGTGTTTGATTTTCAAATTGAAAAACGCATTATTTTCAATTCTTAATTTTTTCTTTTTGCATTATGTACTATTAATATTATTGATTTTTGCTCCATTTCCAAAATATGTAACTTTTGTACGCCTAATGGCAGATCACAGTGCTCTTAATTTTAAGTCTGAACATCCCTGTAATAACTGTGTATCACAAATAAATAAATGAACTATGAACTATAACTAAGCTGAGCCATAGTAACATAAAGTCAGTCACAATTAAAGTCACAGTTCCAACAACACAGTTTATCCTGGCAATAGTAGGCCCTAAGTAGGCCCTGTTAGCGATACCTATCCAGCTATCCAATTAGTTTTTTTAATTCCTTGTAAGTATCGTTTATGAGTTGTTTGTGATAGAAAAAAATGTTTTTTTTTTGTTTATGTTTATTTAGTCTTAATCCCATCGCGCTGGGCTGAAGCTAGCTGGCATGTGCTTATCATAAAAAGGTTTTATTTCATTAACCGTTTTGTTTCCGTAAACTCGATAATAGGAGTTGACGATAATAAGACGTGGAGGAGCGTGGAGAAGTAAATACCAATATCATATTCTAATGGGATAATAATAAAAAAAAAAGAATTGAAGCAAAGTTCAATCATTTCACTGCCCACCGGCCACGATTCAGCTCCAGTTAATCCTTACAAGTTTTATGGTAGACTTTATTGTCCGACAGATGAGGTTATTACGCTACAATGTAATGTTCTTATGAGGGTTTATCGTGCTGAAATGATAGTCGCACTTATTTCACAGTTTTATTCAGCTGTAACGTTTATGTGACCGTCGGCACTTTGTGTGAACGCTACTGACTACTAGACTACTGACTACTGGAATAAGAGGCAAGTAGATTTCGTTTGCTTCTTAAAGTCTTTGTGGTTTATTTTTCATAATCAGTTAATTCTACGTACGTATATTGAGTGCGAGTTAACTAACTCCTGCGGTGTTTGAGCAGGTGAAAACAAACTCCTAGCTTATATTATACATGGCAAACAACATGTAGGTACTTATTTTAGCGTGTATTTATTTTTTCTGGGATAAAAAAGCTGCCATTATTTAAATTCTCGCCGCTCTCTCTCTCTCACAGCCCTCGTACTCATACCACACAGGATATGTGATGATTAGCTCTAGCACTTTTTTCAAAAGGGAGGTTTAAAATGCTAATGACCCCAGGTGGCCATGACAGCGTAACAGGACTTTACTAGCTCTCGCACGAGGCATCTGCCATCTTATAACAATCTTAGAAATTAAAGGTAAAAGTAAATAGTTTTTTATTTTGTCAGAACAGAGACTCTAAATTAAACTTAGATTAACAGAAGACAGAAAATGACAACATCGGTCTCCACTCAGCATGTGCTATGGTAGAGCAAATCGTACCATAACGCTGGTCTTTCGTGGAGACCGTGGTGCGCAAGGTGGCCTAATACAACAAGGAACAAAATTAAAATGTAAATTAATTAACAGAAACTAAAACTATGTAAACAATATTATTCATATTATTACTTATACCTACTTGCTTACCATTTATAATATGTATGTATATATATAAATTCTAGAATTATCTTTGTACATTTGAAATAAAATAAAATACTTAAACCTATTGAAACTACTATTAAATTATTAATATGTATATCATTATATTTAATTGAAGGCAAACAACGACTTATTTGAACTGGATGTATGTGTTGAGACTCAAGCAGTACTTTTTTGAGTGATTTTTTGAAAGAGTAAACGGGCTTGTATGTACTTATTTAAAGAGACTTTTGTACCTGCCTACTAGGTATATGGTATCTATACTAATATTATAAAGAGGAAAGGGATCCTAACTAAAACCCCAATAATGTAACCCAAGGTGTAAATAAATCCTAAATAAAAAACGTAATAAAGTGAAACTCGAGTTTAACGCGGGTGAAACCGCGGGGAACAGCTAGTAATATATACAATACAATACGAAAATAGGCAACCAGCTCTACCATTCACTGTAATGAAGTTAGTCTAACTTGGGCTCCAGTCCAAACCAACTCGCGAGTACCGAACAACTTCATCCTAGTTGTACTCTGCTAGATGGGAGCCTTGGTAGAGGAAGAGTTTACAGTGCTGAGCGTTGACTAGAATTACATTTGAATTATAGGTACATGAATAGGTACTTAGCTTCTGCCTGTTTCATTCTGGAATAAGAAGTAGCCGATACCTAATTTTACACTTTTTTCATATTATTTCTTATGGGATAATAGGTCTAATAAGCTAGGTCAATAAGCTATAGGTCTAGCTGTAGGTATAGGTAGTAATAGGTCAATAAGCTAGGCCAGGTTTAGAAATAAAGTATACGAACCTTTCAGTAGTTTTGGCACGAGGAAGTAACAAAAATGGGTTAGTTCCGCTATGCATGAGTCCCGCTTTGCTCGAATTCTAAAGTACCTAACAAAAAGTGCCGCTATGCTACGAATTTCTCAGTTCTACCTTAAACAATGGAAGGTACAGTTCGTTAGAAAAGTGGTTCTAAAGAATACTCTTATGTATATACATATATAGTTAAATAAATATTAAATATAGTTTAATATATATTCAATTCAGTTCAATTCAAATTTAAGAATTGCGTGTAATCATTTCGATTAAAATTGTCAAATCAACAATTAAACGTTATGAAACAAAAATCAACTCAAAATAATGTGATTAAAATTAGCCAACAAAATAATTTTTAATTAAGAGATCAAATGACAAGTTTCAAAATATCATTGACAATAAATTAACTTACAGTATACTATTACTTACTATTTAATGTCATAGTTACTATGTCATTATTACTGATCAAGAAGCAGCAACATAATGTGTATAGTACATTTTAAATGTGATATTTAAACATAAGCTTTTCTTTTCTACAGTCCGAGAATCTGATCCCGAGCATAGCGGCACTTTTATTTAGGTATTTTAGAATCCGAGCAAAGCGGGACTCGTGCATAGCGGAACTAACCCACAAAAATAGTGAAGAGAGATTATTATTTATCATGTAAAATCAAATTATGTAACCTTTAGTATCACTCTCGCACAGCACCCGCACGCTTCCGACTCAAAACACGTTAACCGAATGCTGTCCATTCACGTTTGGCAGAAAGATATTATGATCATGATCATTGCGCGGGGCTTGCTGGAAGCAAGGCGTCCACCACCAGCAAGTGACTAGTTTGCGGCAACCTCACTTTCTCACCTCATTTGCTGGCTAATTTTTAATACCGTCACCTTAAAATGTATATATATTTACTTGTATAGTCTACGAATTTAAGCCATTATGTAAATGCAATTTGTGCTGTAGGTACGTGAGCCCTTTAGAAAGTATTTTTAATGTCCCTTATATAAAAACGCACGCAGACTCTGACTTCATACAATTTTTTCGTGTTGTACAACAAGTTTTTAGTGTTGTATCAAATTAATATCGCTACTCCTATCACAAAGGGAGGAACAGCTGGCGGTCTCGTTTAAAACTGATCCTGTTTCGGTAACGGCGCTGCAGCTGTTCTCCAAACTTAAAGTATACCAAAACCGTTCAGACTCTAATGATGCATGCAGTATTTCAACGAAATTTGCTGATGAAAGCAAGAGAAACCGGGGCTGAATTCCACTAAATTATTATAAAAGCTCCACTATGCTGTCAAATTGTATCAGTCTTGTCTCAGAATTACACATTTTGGCATTACTATTGATATAAGAAACTACAAATGATGAACTACAGGGACGCGCGCGTATAAAAATTGCCAAGGTTGAAACTATTATATCATTATCTCCGTGCAAATAGCACCGCAAGCAATAATTAAATTATTCTGCAACGATATCATTGTCATAGTGAAGCGATTGGTAAGCAAAATTCGGTCCGGTTAGTACCGTAGTGTAACAACGTTGCTGTGCCATAAATTACGGAAACAGTGGCTTTAATAATAGCCCACGGGGTTTCATGTGGCTACGTTTATGTTATGCGAAAACATTTAACAACACTCCACCACTGACCTATATCAAACACATGAGCTAGAGGCGCATGCGATGTCAAATTACGTGAAAACTTTTGTGAAACCCACATTTGGGACAAAATATAGCGTCGTAAAATTTGGGTTAATCCGGCAGGCGCCTGGCACAAAAGTTGTTTTGTAAAAAGTTGGAAGGGTTAAATAGGTGCTTACCACTTGACAGTTTTCTAGGCTGAAGAGGGTTAATTTTTCTACGTAGTTGGGTGTCATCAACGAATTTATTAGTCGGAGTAATTTCATGCTAATTAAAACAAGTAAAACCGACGACTCTATTACTTCTTTTTCTTTGAACATAGTATAAAACAAAGTTGTTTCCCGCTATCTGTCTGTCCCTTTGTATGCTTAGATCATTAAAACTACGCAACGGATTTTGATGCAGTTTTTGTAATAGATCGAGTGATTCAAGAAGAAGATTTTTAAACCATAGATTTCCACACGGCGAAGCCGTGGGGCGCAGCTAGTAATATAAATGATACAATATTATGTCAACTCGTTATTGAATATTTTCGGTCAAATATTTAAATGTATTTGTATAAATAGTTCATGGTGGATACAACCCACCAACCAGTTTCAATTACAAAAGAAAAAAATCTCGGCTGTAACTCTGAGTACATCCAGTCACCCCATGACCATCACTCAAAAAAAAAATATTAACTTGGTGACAAAAATCCCTTAACAAATAGGACATAACTGGGGAACTTGAACGCTGAGCCTTTTTTGTCATCAATGATAAAAGGAACTTAGAGATGGATTATAGTCGTCTCATAATATGAGACGACTATAATCCATCACTAAGTTCAAAATGACTGAGTTGCGCATATTATGCGCAACTCAGTCATTTTGACAGTGTAATGCTGTCCCTACGTCTACGGTGTATTGTCAATGAGACAATGTACTTCTGTCCCTACGTCTACGGTGTATTGTCAAGGAGACAATGTACTGCTGTCTCTACGTTTACAGTGTATTGTAATTGTGACAGAGTATTGCTGTCCGACGGCCGCTGGGGCAAACGTGTTCTTGAGTGAGGACCACGACTCGGTAAACGTAGTGTAGTAGGACGCCCTCCGACCAGGTGGGATCCGACTACAGGGCCTAAGGCATTTTGACTTTCAGCTAATATGGTATGTTGCTATTTTAACATGAAGTCGTAAGTGCAGGTCGGTAATTTGACTTAAAGACCTATGTCCCCGGACGGCCTGCGAAATACTGCAGGTAGATGCTGGATGCGGCAAACTGAAGACAGGGCGCTATGGCGCTCATTGAGGAGGTCCAGCAGTGGACTGTTATAGTTTGATGATGTTGATGATGATGATTGCTGTCCCTGCGTCTTCCTGTGTATTGACGCACACTCAGGTGCCAGCCACCACACCAGAACACTATCCCAATAAGAGTGGAAGTAGTGTTCATGACACGTCGCGTCGAGAGTTGTAGCAGGTGAGATTGACTTTAACAAATTATGGGTTCAGAAGTCACCAAAAACGTGAAACGCTTCGATTGCGCCTTTTAATTTGACCTGTGGCGACATCTAGTTATAATTTTACAAACGATATTTTATATAAAGCTCATTATGTAGTAGTGACTACGTTCTATGACATAGTTACGAAGCTAATTTTGCTTATGCATCTGTGTATCTTGTGTCGTAGAGACAAAAGTCAACTTTGTAAAAAACTTGTCATTCCGTTATATTAACACGTTGCAGTTATTTTTGCCATTAACGGATTCTTAAAATTCGTTGTAGTGCCAGCCTCAATTGTTTTGTATGGACAACTTCCATTGACGTAGTGACAGAAGCAATATTTAATGTGACGCGATGTCTAAAGAAGCTTTGTCGGACTGACAAAAAACTTTCACAAAAAAAAACTCTGCTGCAGAGTCTTATTTTACCAAGACGCCACGTTTAAAAACTACGTCAGAAACACAATGAATAAACGACAATGGAATTTAGCAACTTAGACGACACTTTTTTTTTCAGTGCACGGTCGCTATAACGCTATAGAAACGTAGGGGAAATTAAACCAAAGGTACGCATTAAATACCTGATAAATATTTTTAATACAAAAGCATAAGTTACTGATTGCGCTAAAAGCCGTGGTTAGTGTAAGTAAATAGTTGCTACGTAGTCACTCGAATTAATTTTAATATTTTACTCGATTTTATTAAACCTGTCATAACCCCGAAGGCAGTACTAGGGAAAACAATACGATCATGATACATGTAATCGAACACCATTGACGTTTCAAACGACAAAAGGATTATAATTTGGAAAGTGTGACCTATCACTGCATCCGTCGATAGCTCGACAGTCGATAGTCGATGCAACATTACACTGCGCAACTTCGTATCGTTTCCAATACGCCGGCCGATAAACTTTTACCTCCGGGCTTGCGTTTTTGTAAACAGTGTCCCGTAAATGTTAGTGTTCATTTATCTTCCGTTTGCATTGGATTCCGTTTTTGTTTCCGATTCTGTTTCACAACATCGGTTCAGTTTTTTATAGGTCGGAATAAATTTTATGACAAAGGATCGCACTGCTTAAACGCTACCTATATATTTTACCGACTGCATACGTTCTGGCATAAATGAAAGAAACTCGTCCTGGATAACCGGATACCATTGTACTAAAATAAATAACAGTGTGTTTTGACACCACGCTGTTGGATAGTTTAATCTTAATGATTTTGAACCCACTCCATCCATTGCCCATAGTGGAAACTCCTGGGCTAAAGATCCGACAGTAGGTCATTATAATTTCGATTCTCAAGTCAAAAGTAATTTATTTAAGTTTTCTTCGATTGCTGTTTCAGAAAGTAAATCATGTTGATGTAAAATTTTCCCTTCGGGTGAATTTAGTGCGTCATGCGATAGTAACGTCAGTGGACTAGTATATCGGTATTTAGACGAAATAATAACAAAGCCTAGATACGAAATCACCTGTATTCTGTGAGCAAAGAAGAATTTTTGCAAACAAAGCTCCGAATCATTATTTTTTAAATAAAACAATTCATTAGTAATTAATACTTGTCTCTGTTTAATTTTTTTTGTGCTGTCTATGTTTGTAAACCAAATATCTATCTATTTTTTAGGTATTTATTCTCTTCTTTGTCGTTATCTTCATTGCTGAAGGTTGTGCCCGTCCTGGAAGGCTTTCACGGTGACGCTGATGAACCGCTTCCACACTACTCTATCTTCGGCCTGTCTCAGGGCTGCAGGCAAAGTGAGTCCCGTTATAGCCTTAATTTGATCATACCAGCGGGTTGGTGACCGTCCTCTTGGTCTTTTGCCCTCTATCTTGCCCATTACCACTAATTTTTCGAGGTTGTCAGGTTGCCTTCTGGCTATATGGCCAAAATAGCTGAGAACTCGTTGATAACAGATCGTCAACAATCTGGTTCTGATATTTAGTTGGTCGAGAATGGATCTGTTAGTTCGTTTTGCTGTCCACTGTATGCGTAACATTCTCCTCCAACACCACATCACAAAAGCCTCGATCTTTTTTCGGTTGACTGCCCGAATGGACCATGATTCCGAGCCATACAGAAATATTGAGAACACCAAAGTTCGCACGATTCTCATACCCCGTGAGTTCTCCTGTACGTGCAAGTAATCCACCTCGATCAACCACCATGACTTTTGTCTTCGCCTTGTTGATGGAAAGACCAACCAGCTCGCTAGCGCGCTCTATCCTGATGAAGAGTGCAGCTAGTTCATGTTCTGAGGAGGCAAATAATGTGGTGTCATCTGCATATCGAAGGTTGCTGATCTTGTTGCCTCCGATTGAGATGCCTCCGTCCCACTCTTCTAGGGCTGTCCTCATGATATATACGCCGTAGATGTTAAATAGAAAAGGTGAAAGAATACACCCCTGTCTTACTCCTTTTTTTGGTTTAAAAGGTCCAAGTCAATGGTGCGAGTTAACGATGTGGTGTCACCACATCGTTAACTCGCACCATTGACTCTCCATCTGTGTATAGGCTGGCGATTAATGATACCAGTATACCAGGTATTTATTAAATGGACGCAGTTCAATAAAATAATAATACTATTATGATCGAATATACATCTACTCGTGGCCCAAGCTGTAAGCCGCAGGAAAAACCTTTGTTTTCCTACTTAGGCTGAATTGGATTTGGATTGAGCCGACCACAGATATCAGAAACAAGCCGACCATTTTTGACAGACTTTATTTGAAACTGTTTCTATCTCTAGTATTTTGTAATAGCGACTTGCTTGAAATCTGTCTGTCTCAAATCTAATTTGCGGTTGAGTATTTGGGGGCTTAGATTCACATCTAAATACAGTTATTAGTCCCTTTCTCTTGCATACATCAAACTTAATTACTCGAATAATTGTGGATTAGACGGAGCAATTGAATTTTAATGAAAGCTTTGGTTGTCGGAAGAGCGTGTTGTTGGCTGGAGCTTGTTAGTAAATAGTTTTTGGAGGAAATGTCGGTATAATTAATTATTTTTGGTAGTGTATAACAATGCCATGTTATGGTACCATCGAGCTGGTCTAATGATGGGGACACACACATAGATAGGTGGCGATACTAACTACTAAAAAAAATGATATACATAATGTAAATACTAGAAATAAGAATAAACTCGCTGTGCCCACAACTAGGCTACACAAGATAAATGTATCTTTTAAAGGGCAATGTATACGCTTCTACAACAAAACTCCAAGTGAGTTGCAAAAATTACCAATAAATAAATTTAAAAAAAATGTTAAACACATTCTTTGTAAAAAAGCTTATTACAAAATATCAGATTATTTAGAAGATAAAAAAGCTTGGAACGAGTTTTGCTCCAACTCAAAATCTACCAACTTACAGATAAGCAAATCAAATGTACTAGACACATAAGTTATGAATATACTAGTGGTTTCTTCTCACTTCTTCCACTGGTGGACAAAAAATTGAAGTGAACTATAAAATATGACCTGTCTAAGTGCTTATTTGTAAGCTTAAAAAAATAAAAACTTTTCATTTTCATTTTCATAGGAACTCCTAAACGAAACGACATAACCTCGTCGAGTTTGGAATCGTTGAATTTGTCTTCCCAAGCACATAGATGACTCAAACTCAAACTCATAATATTTTATTTCTTTAGGCTTACAAAATAAGCACTAAGACAAGTCATACTTTATACTATAAATTATTATCAAATAAGATTATTTTACTGTTCCCTTAATTTTTTTATCCACTAGTGGAAGAAGTGAGAAAGAAACCTTTCTTTCTTTCTTTCTTACGTTCATATCAACTACGTACTATTAAATTTTGTTTAAATATATATATATGGTGTGCAAAAAAAATTTTGGAAGTGATGTGACCTGCAGAAAAAAATACTATATCACTATTTCCATTCCCTTTTCAATTATGATTTGCGAGTACTTGTAGTACCTCCAGATGCAATCAAGCTTTTATTCCTGTCTAAATTTCATAAAAAACTGATAACCGCAAAAAAATACAGACTACAAGCACGGTACAATTACCTTTTAAACAACAATGCTTCGAAGTAACTCGAATAGAATAACTCATATCTTCCCAATCAGACGGTCAGACCGACAGAGTCTGTCACTTAAATAGTTTCAATAGGTCAATTGCCTGACCTCTTCTGGCTGTCGTTTAGTGTGCGTTCTCATCTTTAATGAGAGTTTGAAAATACAGAGTGCACTTGTTTTAGCGGTATATTTGCGCTCCGTTGAGACAAAATTTATTTATTTATTTACGTAATCAGAACGGCCATAGGCCAATTATACTAATTACAGACTGTTAATCTAAAATATAGTCAGATTAAGTTTAAAACACAATATAGTTATACAATTAAATAATAATCAATCTGAAGTTATCATAGAAAATATTCTACTATAGTTTCAATTTATTATAGTCAACATAAAAAGTATAAAAACTAAATTATCTGATTCACCAACAATAATTAATTATGAATTATAAAATTAGAAATTAAATATAGCTGAGTCAAAAATAGGTAAACAAAATTATATAATAAGTAATCATTATCAAAAATTACATTCACAAAAAGCTAAACATGTAAGCATCAGACTTCTCCACTCGTCCGCAAAAATGTCGGTATCCGGAAAGGCCACCAGGAGTCTGTTTAGGGTTTCGAGGGTGGGTTTCGAAAATGATGTGCGCAGCTCGGAAAACGTAAGTCATCCGTATGGTATGGATTAACTTTTTTTGATATAAAGCTGTTCAAGATGAGTTAAAAAGATTGCACCTAAGAAGTATTTAAGTTTATTTTACCAACTCACTGAAACTGAAAGCCGTATGATAGTATAAGCATGAAAATAAGAAAAATATATAAAATTTCTAACTAGAATCTAAATAACAACTTAAGTCATAGGTTACATTTAAGTGGAATTACTGAAAATAGTGGCGTTCTACAAATTTAGCAAAAGCACGCAATATATAATAGAATAACACAAAAGGCAGACCACGAGTTCCCCACTACGGTCAGTATAAATCAGCGGTAGAGCGCTAACATGATATAATGCAGCGCTACAAAGCATTAAAAGTATTCAGCGTTCGCGGCACTGAAGCGCTTAATCTTATTGCGCTTGAAAGTACAATTCCGGGCTTGCACTTACAAACCGAGGACATGGACAGTGAAAAACTCTCTCATGTAAAATGTAAATGCAGACCTCTCAGATTTCACAATACAAACATTTTTACTAAGCACTGTAAAATTTGTAAATAGTCAGTCACTATTATTGTAAAAATTTTGTATCGACAATTATTGAGTTTAGCAATTTTTTTTGTGTCTAAACAGTTTGTTTAAAATACGGACCAAAGATTTCAAACAACAAGAAGACATAAATTTTAATATCGATACAAGGTTAAAATGAAATAACGTCAAGATTGCACCACATGCCTCATGCTATTCCCATCTGCTCCGCGCAGTTCCAAAATGCACCATGCAGGTTAAACTTCCAGGCCTACACTTTTTCCAGCAGGAGTGAAATAACGGCAATAAATCCTAAAAGCTCGGCTCTAACATCTTGGTTTGTTATGAGAAGAAAATGTTTAGTGATGAAAATGTTGGTTGGTTTTATTAAAAACACAATTTCGAGCTTAGGTACATGAAATAAGTTACCTTTGCGACCGTCGTGGCATAATGCTGGTATGTTTACCTTGTTGCGAGGCCTCGGGCAACATTATTATTATGGCTGCAATATCCTTCTATCATTCAACCAGCTGGCTTATAAGAGCTCTTAAAATATAACATGTCACGGTAGAAACTTAGAGGATGATGTTTTTTGCTGTTTTTTATTGTATGTACACAGGTAAACTTGGTCTAAGAATCCAAGAAATGTTATGTCAAGAAATGAAACAACTTCACAAACAACAATATACAACAACAACAACAATTATTTCACATGAATGATTTCACTAATAACTTGATTGTTTTGAAAAAACTCAAAATTAACTTGGGTTTCCTTTCCCATTTTATACTGTTTTTAAGTTTTGCGGATAAGTATTCTGATATCTCCTATAATATATCTTACTATTTTCTACCAATATTTCTATAATTTTTTAATTCATTAGAAGCCATAAAATATCTATGATCGAATTAAACCTAGTTACTGAATATAAGAAAGTCTAAATAGGAGAACGGCTAAGACCGTTAACGTCCATCCGGTAACAAACTTACAGCGGAACACTACTACAATAGTTGCAGAAACTAAAGAGAAACTAGAACAATCTACGTTGGATTGATTTCAAAAAGAGTTTTCCTTGACAAAGGATTGTGCACTCGTCACTGAGTTCATTCGACTCATTGAACGTAATTTGCTGGAAAGCGGTCTCAACCACGATAAAAACTGACGGAAACAAATTAGTTTCTTAAATTTATCTGTTAAGCGTGTAAAACTGTTTGTCTTCCTAATAAAGAAAATAAAAATAAGAAAACACGATCGCAAATTGATATGCTGCAAATTACCCAAAAATCGAATTATTTTATCTTTACGAAAATAATAGCTATTTCCTCAATCAAAAATTGTGCATCGTAGCTACAAAATGTTATTTTTTGATTTACATATGCATATGTAGATCAATAATAATTCAAGTTCGCTCAGCGAGCTATGGAAAGGGCTATTCTCGGAGTTTCTATGCAGGATAGGATTCGTAACGAATACATCCGACAGAGAACCAAGGTTATCGACATAGCTCAAAGAATTAGCAAGCTCAAGTGGCAGTGGGCCGGTCATATCTCACGATGAACCGACAACCACTGGGGTAAACGTGTTCTTGAATGGAGACCGCGTATCAGCAAACGTAGTGTAGGATGCCCTCCGACCAGGTGGGATGACGACCTGCGAAGGACTGCGGGCAGATGCTGGATGCGTCAAGCTGAAGACAGGGCGCTATGGCGCTCATTGGGGGAGAAAAAAGAAGATCGATCCGTCGTTTATCTAGTTAAAGTCATTACCTCATTTCTAAAATCCGATGGAAAGGAAAATTTCAACAATCTTCGGTCAGTCACGTACTCCGAAGAATTTCATTATTGTATTTCTCAATACGTTTCTTGAATACAAAGTTGACTAGATTCTTTCGGTTTATTAATATGAAAGCAATGCTTTTGAATTGCACTTGATTGAATTTAGTTATTGTAAGTTCGCAGAACAACGGATAAAAAAAAACAATGTACAGTAGTAGTTAAAAAGTTTCATCTCTCAACCCAAGTCATCACGGACACCATATTACTAGACTTCCCAGAGACTCCTACCATTGATTTTGCCTATCCGAGCTCCTTGTGCAAGGGTTTCCGCAAATACTATTTATTTAAAATCGTAAGTAAGTAACAAACAATATGTAAGTACATAGTGACCTATGCTGACGCCCGCTGGTTAAAGCTGGTTGCTAAATGATAAATTAATGAATTTTATCGGCATTTCATGGCAGTTTCATAAAGTTCGTGTATATCATGTAAAACGATACACGTGCAATTAACCATAAATAATTATTTCACCGAAATATGTTATTTAGTTGGCGTCAGGTATCCTGATGAATCGCGACCCAGCAGGCGTTGGAGCTCCGTAAAATATTGTGCGTTGTAAATCAAAGTGATAAAGAGTGCAGACCTAGGGCATGACTGATGGACACGTGTATCACACCATTTCAATCGTGCCCGTGAGATTCTGATATGATACGAGATTCTTATGTGAGATAAAAATAAATCAATTCCATTTAATTTTATTTCCTTGGGGTAGTAATAAGTCATGTACATGATATAATGAACCTCCCAGAGGTCAAACTAATGCTTTTAAAATTTTATGCCTAACTCAAAAGAAGAGTCCCATACCAAAGATGACCGATGAGGAGACCTGGAGGGAAGAGTCGATAGGTATTATCGCGAAAGTTTGGGGTTATTTCATTTTATTTTTACTTACCTACCGAAATAGTAGATAATTCTACGATAGTTAGAGACATAGCACTAAGAATTAGCAGGCTGAAATGGCAGTGGGCCGGCCATATCTCGCGAAGATCCGTCAACCGCTGGGGTAAACGTTTTCTTGAGTGGAGACCACGACTCGGTAAACGTAGTGTAGGACGCCCGTTTTTGGGGTGACCTTACTTCTGGCATGATTATGTTTCTGACATTTATTTCTTAGAGATCCGAAAAGAAAGGTCAGTGAAGATCAGTGATGCGCCCGAAGCCACTTGGACGTAATCCGACAAATTCTTTCGTTTTTCAAAGTAGACCGCCATTAGTCCTCCTTCTTTGGGGGATAAGTGGAATAAGCTTGTCAGTACAATTTTAAATATGTAAAAAAAACAAAATGCCTTTTCACCCACCTTCCTGAAGCAATTCCCATTCATTCTACGCCCAAATTCCTGACAGACCCTCGTCACGTGATCGCAGCCTATAAACGTTAATTGAGGAAGTGGCGCGGCTACGAGGTTTTTATATCGGCTATACCCACCATCTAGGTGGTGAGTAACCGATGGTGGTTAGTTACCCCTAGAGTTAACTAACGAGTCGCTATACATCTGCTTATACGGACTTACGGACAAACATATCATTGCAGTAGGATTAGTACGAAGCCTTGCCAGCGAAGGTTATTAGGCTCTTTTTTCACGGGACCGTTGAGATTTTTGGGCGTATCTCCAAGTAGTTTATTTTTAAATAATGTGTATTTGAATTTTTTCTATGTATTAGAATCAAGAAATCCGCAGTGATCCATAATGTTTCTAACACTTATTGTTCCGGGTGTTCTGATCGTTTTCTATATATGTATGATAAAAATATCTATCTATGTATTGTATTATGTATGTCAGTTATCTAGTACCCATAACACAAGCTCTGCTTACCATGGGGCTAGATAATGCCGTGTGAATTTATCCAGCATTATTTATTTTTTACAAAAAAGAAGTAGTTTATCATGGGGGTAAACGACACAAATAGGTGATATAAGGACTAAAATAAGACTACCTCCATGACCCTGCGCTGAAATAGGGGTTGGCTCAGCGTGTGCTGAACATGATTTTATTCAGCGCTGTTTTTCTGCCAAAGACCTTAAATCTAAAGGTGATGGCTACACATAGCGGGTATCATTCTCGGGTGCACAATATGATACACCCAAAGATGGTATCCGCCAGGTGTAGAGACTATTGCAAATAATTATTATTATTAATTATGATGATCTGAGAAATTGTGAAGATTCTATTAGATACCTACTTTTGAAAACTAGCAGAAGATTGAAACTGTAAGTAAGCATCGTGCTCAAAATGTCAAATCACAGACAAGTAGGTGGTTTCGAGGTATCTGCTTGAGAGCACACACATATCTGGTCCGCTGAGTAACTAACAAAAAGTTAGTGTTGGTTCTATGCGTTAGAACTTTTGTAAGGTGCCGAATGGCGCCAGTCTGTGAATGTAATGCACTTCCATACAGACTCCATAATAATAAATACACGTGGAAGTACAAACTCCTATGGTAAACTGATCGCTAATAATGGCATCACTATTAAATGGGAAGGTTAAGACTCTAGACAGACGGACTACATTTCAACTGCAATCCAACTGCAAGTGTGTCGTCGTGTGAACGACTGCACGCTGACTGCAATTGAACTGCAATCGGTCGGACTGAGCGGTTGGTTTGCCGGTTGGTTTGCCTAAGTTTCGATGAGGCAACCTGGATAATAAGGGTACCCTTTATTATTCAGGTTGCCTCATCGAAACTTAGGCTCTCCTGTATAGGTTAACCTGGAATATTTATACCAAAAAAAGCTCAATTAAAAAACTGTTTTACTGACCTACACAACTTATTGTAAAATTATTCTTATTCTTGCTAACTACGGATTGAATTTTAAGTTACCTTAACTGTAAATACATTGCAGTACAAACACTGCTGCGTTATGAAATACGGTGAGATTTGAGAGTTTTATTCTAAAAGATAATGTAGGCTTAACATAGTGTACAGTGAATAATATATGTGGATAAGTAGCCCATACATAATCACATAAAACGTAACGTTAAATTTTGTTAACAGAATATCCGGGGATGTTAAGAAAATCCCTGTCCAGCGAGGCAGGTTCATATCGCGTCCACTAAGCTAATGACATTTAGTTAAATCCAATGAAACCTCCAATCACTCAGCTAGTGTTAATGCGTGTAATGAACGGAAATCCGAATTAAATGAATTAAACATGAAACACGACGCCATTTTGTATGCCATTTATTCCGCTTTATTCTCGTCTTAAATTAATAGGATTCGTTTGTTTATGTTACAAAAGTTCGAAGATTGACCCCGACGATAATAAAAGAAATCTATAATATTAATAGAACAGCTAAACAGATGTTCAATCACTCCTACTATTGTATTGTATTAGTATTGTATAGAGCAAATTATCCTCAATACAAGCTTCAATCTTACCCAATCTAGATGTAACTTAAGTTTGTATTAATCTAATGTGTTGTCGATAAATTATTTAATTGCTTGATATATCAGTTTTATTTAGGAGTACCTATGGTTTTTAATTTGCATTATCATCATCATCATAATCAACCCTAAGCCTGCAGTCTTTATTAGGCCGTCATCTTATCCCCCTTTGTCGAAGTGCGTCCTACACTATGTTTGAAACCCATGCACGAAATATTCAAGCAACATTTTGAGCCCGCTTTGAGCACTCTAATTTGTTTAAAGTAAAATTGTCGGCCCATCTCGAAACTCAATAAAGAGCACAGATAGGATCGGTGGTTGTCGGCTTTTCTCGTTATTTGAGATATACTCATATTATATCTCAGTGACGGCCACTGAGATATAATATGAGTATATCTCAAAGAACCAGCAAGCTGGCGCAACCTCTGTTCCTCAGTACCTCAGTTAGGTCTCTTTGTTGGATATATTCGTTTCAAACCCTGTCCTTCTTAGAATCCCTGAGCATTTCCGTCTTAAGTCATATTATGTATATCATCTTTGTAGTCTCTTTTCCATAAACTTCGGTGACCTGAATAAAACAAAGCTGTTTTCCATTACCATCGTAATAAGCAACTGAATAGCTATTTCCTCTTAAAACTTTTGTTCTAATGAATTCTGGAGTGCTGAGCGCTTTAGAGAGGCACTTTTCAGACATTCAGCGAATCAGATTGTAGTTACTACAACGCTTTTTGTAAACGTGCAGGATGTACGTTATCGGAGATGAACACTTTTGGGTCCTGTACCTCAAAAGTCCATCTGTCAGTCAAGACCTTTTTTTCAGGAACAAGGTATCAAGTTCAGACTTAGTTTCAATATAAAATAATAATCAGGAACAATGAGATTTTATATATAGAGACGTCATATTCATTTTAAAGAAATATAAACATAGCGATATTTTACGCACGACATTATGTCGTTCTCTCTGTCACTCATAAGTGGATCGCAGTACCTACTTGTCTCATTCGTGTATGTATGTGGCAAAGCGGCAACGCCGCCGCGGCAATGCTTGTTGAGTAAAATAATATTTATGATTTTACATTTTAAACAGATTAAACAATACTTACAAATTAAAATATATATCCTTTCTGCGTTTTACAGCCGTCGTAGTATAGGTATTGCACTTTCGGACACACAACTTGGCATTTTAGTTTGTTTTATTTATTTTCCGAAATCCAATGTCGTGCTTCAACGTACGACCGCGTCGCGGCCAGGATCAGGACGGACCGAGTTCAACTCAGGCAATTACCTGATTTTCGTCTTGCCACGCAAACCTCGGTACAACGTGTCTTTGTACGTATATATAACATCATCGATCAGGACGCCATAAAATACCTACAAGTTTGTAGTGAGTCCCTAAGTCCCAGGTTTATTTTTTTGTTACAAAAAATACAATAAATAACGATTTGCGTTTAGTTTTGATTTTTAACAAAAATCTCATGTAAACTTACTTAAACAAATTATTATATACCTAACAGTTAATTACCTATACCAAAATACCTATTTTTAACCAAATAATAGAAGTATTTTAAACTTTACATTGATTGAATTTACCGTTGGCTGGTTTATTACAAAACCAGTCACCATTTGTCAGCCCATCGACACTCACTGAACTATAACGACATTCAAAGTAGCTATTTCCAATCGTTTTCTGCAAGAGTTGCTCCCAGAGCTCCAATATTGAAAATACGGCCATTGCGGCCGACACCTGCAGCTACAAAGCAATTTGCACCTAAACGCCGACCCGAGGGATTCAACTCAACTTATCGCAGTCGTATAGCGATGTTGCATTGCAACTTTTACGGTTTGTCTACCATCTTTGCGTTTTAGCCCAGTCGAATTAGCTCAAAAAAGAGGCCAAAACCCGGAAAAAAAGTAAGTAG
This sequence comes from Eupithecia abbreviata, assembly GCA_943735965.1. NCBI lineage: Eukaryota > Metazoa > Arthropoda > Insecta > Lepidoptera > Geometridae > Eupithecia > Eupithecia abbreviata. The sequence goes on along the minus strand of OX030977.1, from coordinate 6,329,953 downwards.
TAATTTTCCTTCGAAATTCATGGGGCGGGGCCCCATGAATTTCGAAGGAAAATTACTACTTACTTTCTAAAATCACTGGCAGTCTAAATTTGGTTTGGCGTGGTACTCGATCGGTTGCGTCTATCTGTCTATATGTGATTGCTATGTACTATGTACCGCTACCTTGCCTTGACTTCCCCGTGAAAAGCCTGCCTAATTAACTTACATATATTAGCACTGAGTGACGACCTAGACCTAACCAGTCGTTAATAAGAAACAATCAAACATTTCCTGGAATTTGATTTGAGTGATTCCCAAGTGAAGCTTCAAAGCGACTACTGTTATTCCGTGAACGTCAGTCAAAAAGCCGTTAGAAATAACATGGACCTATCCTGATCAATTTCAGTTTTCATAAGTGAATACCTAATCCGACGGCGGTTTTGAATAAATCAGTGCACTGTATGGCCGTCCAAATAATCACTGTATGAGTCGATGCTAATTATTGTGATGACACTGTCTATTTTCTTGTAAATAACAGATATTTGTAGATTGGGGCTCATAAGACACGTCTAGTAATTTTAGAACGTTCATGGTAAGGAATAGCTTTATTATATGAGCAGTCTTTGAGGCAACCATGGACCTCGCTCTCAAACCGTTATTTTATTTAGTTGGCGAGCGACCTTTAACTTCCGTTTTCATCCTTTGCCTCCATTCAGAACTGGACAACAATACTATCAAATTATTGATGGACCGGACAAATTAAGCTTAAAATTAATAAAAAAATAATTGTTAATCCAAGACCTTGGAAACTATCTTATTTCGTGTTAATAAAAATATGGATTCAGAAATACGGCGTCGGATTTTTACTCGGTCATAAAACAGCACTCAATTCGAAGCAATTGGATTAAGAGGCTTGTGAATAATTTAACGAATGCCCAGTTGAATCCCAAACTCTATGTAAATGGATTGATATTTGAATATAGCTGATAAATCACGTTTAATATCTTAACTCACAACCGCACAAATAACATACACGCAAGTTAACGTAAACACGTTATTTTTTTGTTATTCACTTATATTATTTAACTATGTGAAGTGATTTTTGGGAATTCAAATTTTTCATTATTATACTTGGGTTATAGCCTATTTATGTATATTTGTTTTAGCTATGAGGTAACACAAACTTGTTCTGTATACTAAATCTACCACGCATTCCAGTCGTTTTCGGTTTTACAGGTTTTCACCATAAAAGATTGTACATTTCTACGAGGCTTGCTCTGCAAGGGCTTCATGTAGGTTCTACATTCCAAAAGCGTAGACACATAAATTTCGATGAAACGCAATCAAAAATTGATACTTTCATGTAATATTCCGAGCCGTTTCGCAGCATCATGATTTCTCTACGAATTTACGGTCAATTTCTGGCACAAATTCGCCTAAGCGACGGTTTTTCTTTTCACCTGGCAATCTTCTTGGTAACGGATGTTGTAGGATTTGGAACGTTATGAGGTAAGGTTTAGGGTAGAGGAGGTTTGTTGGCAGGTTGGCATAGTGACCCGTCATAAATTGAGTGAGGTGTCTAATATATTATGTTCCGTGATAACCCACGTAACTCTCCCAAAGATGGATAGCCGCATAGGCTCAAGTGTTCAAAAATATTGCATACTTCCGGCCACAGTTATCCAGAATGGTTTAGAATCTGGTCTCTGGCACTGTGAGTTGTGACCATTAATTGTGATATCGTCATAATGCGTAGACACGTGCGTAGACGTATACGTACTCATGTACGTTACTAATCAAAAGTAAAACCAATCTAATTAATTAAAATTTGCCTTAATTTTGAACCCCATTATTTAGAAACAGGGAGGATTTTTTTTTACGGGGCAGTAAAGAGCTTATTTCTCCTTTTAAAGGAGTAGCAACAGTAAAATGGTAGGGTAGCAGCTGACTGATATACATTAGCCTGCGATTACAAATACTATCACGTACCTGCGGGCAGATAATCCACATTTTTGAGCGCCTTTGCCCGCTGCGCTACAACAGAGGTCATGAAAATAATAAACAAAGTATCGCAGTGATGCATAAATCAACCAATAGCAACTTAAAAGCACGTATCCATCACGTCTTAAAATCAAAACGCTATTGGTTGAGTTGACAGGACAAACTGGGTTTATTAAGTATAACAGGTAGCCCTTAAGAAAACCCAGCTTAAATACTACTACATTTATTGCACTATTTTTTAGAAACTCACTTTTTTTCGTCAGTTTTTTGGAGCGACATAAAGTGGTTCTGAAAATGTTGCGAGTGGCACGCCGCCAGGCCGTTGTAAAGTAAACGATAAATTGCGTCGCAGGTGCCGGGCCGGGATTGAACCCGCCCCATAATTAGCCCGGTTTAGCCTGCCAATGAGATTTTAGTTTAGATCAATTAGGATTGAAGTTATTTGTTATTTTTATCTTTGTTCTCAAGACTACAATAATTTTAAAGAAAGCATATTGATATATTATAAGCGCCGTTAAATTAATATGTGGGTTTTATGAACGTAACTGCTCAACATGCAATTTTAAATCGGCATCATAACTGCTCCACAATACATTATTCATCCTGGGACGTGGTTCGCAGACGAATGAATTTTAATTTCATTCGAATGTACAGCTATAACGAGCTTTACAACCCTCGTGTTCAAATTAGCTGAACAGTCATATTTTTTGTGAGCTTGCTTCAATTTAAGAATGATCGTCATTTTTTATATGTATTGCGTATACCATTATGAATTTCTAAAATATTTAGTTCTTTTTTGCAGCTTCACTATTGTTAATAAACTGATTCTGAGAGATGTGTATAATTTTTTTGTATACACAGGAATTATTTGGGCAGCATTTGGGAAACTACGTCAAGTCTTCTCGTCATCCATACCGCAATGCCTGAAAACAAACGTTTTCAACCAGTGCGTCCTACCCGTCATGACCTACGGAGCTGAGACGTGGACGCGTACGACCTATCGTGGACTAGTCCTAGCTAGTCCACCAGTTCAAAGTCGTTCAGCGAGCCATGGAAAGAGCTATGCTCGGAGTTTCTCTGAAGGATAGGATTCGTAACGAATACATCCGACAGTGAACCAAAGTTATCGACATAGCTCTAAGAATAAGCAAGCTGAAGTGGCAGTGGGACGGCCATATCTCGATCGTTCGTCAATTTCTTCGTCAATTATGGACCGATTTCGAAAATTATTTTGCTATTGTAGGGAGAATGATAAAGGGGTGGTCGTAACTTATAAAACAGTGTAAATACTAAGTAACTTGCACTCGGTTTTAAGTTCTATCAAAAAATTCTTTTTTATGTGCATATCTTCATTAAACTAAAATAACTGTATCTGAGAGATTTGTATAATTCTTGTGAACCTTCAATATTTGTAGGTACATTTAAATTATACACAACTCACAAAAGAGAGTTTTAAGTACAAACACGAGAGATAAGCCGAAAATATACATATCATTACTATTATTTGTAATTAAATATTAGTAATTTATATATACTAACCGGCATGCCCGTATCTAGATCAAGCAAGAAGATGGCAAGCAATTTGATTTACTGGCAAGCAATTAGAGGGGGGACGCGGGGGACTGAAAGCTTCAGGCATGCCTGTAGCTGATGAGTTGTCGCCGGCACGTGAAGTTTGAATTTCGGACTGCGCACAATTTGTTTTTTTTTTTGTTAGGCTGTGTCTATTTTTTTGGGAGCCATCTTCTATTACTTACCATGGCCCGCTAATTTTAGTTACTTTAGGTATATTATGAAAATTTTAAATAAATATTAAGAATCTAACACAAGATGTAAAGCTATTTATGCTAATCCTAACCTGTTGCAGGCCGGTCTGATGTCAATCGAGCTGTTTAACCCTTGCTTGACGATGTTTAATTAATTTGTATAATTTCGGTTTGGTTGTTTGCATTTTCTTGAAAAGGGAAACTTTCCGAGAGTTGATGCTCAGATTAGCGAGAAAGCCTATTGTAATTCAGGGAGTTTTAAGAGAAAAGGGTACCGGTTTTTATTTGGCTTTTTTGAATGGCTAACCTTGACTTACAAATAACCTAAACTAATCGATTGGCATATTACATGGAATTTAGTGAATATCTGCCTGCGAACCCTGTACTATAGGCAAGCATATACAGGGTGTGCCACAATGATTGGATAACCTTGAAGGTGCTTTTGGGGGAATTCAACGCCAATCATAAACAATAACAGTTTTTTTAATAACTTGACTCGTTTGTTGGGAGTTATTCAACTTTTTTCGAACATAGAGTAATTCGTACCTATGTCCACGAATTTCAAAAAAATTGTGCCTACAATTTAAACAATTTCCTATGTTTTTTAATTGGAATGTATAAAGAAAAAGTAATATTTACGAACACCTTTTAAATATTTTGGTAACTATGTATAACCAGTAATTTCAACATCTCATGTATTAAAAAATCGAATAACTTTGTTTTTATTCATGTGTTTGTTTTATTTTATTTTTAGTAAGAATGGTAAAAGGTAGGCAATTTCCTATGAGAGAGGTTCATTACATTATATATTTAAGGTTCAATTTCAATATATTTCAGATGAACAAAGGTCATCATCATTATAAATCGGAAATCAAAAAAGAAAAATGGTGGGAGGACAACCATTTTTTCGTGAAATGGTGCGGAGCCGCTCTTCTCTAGCCGAAGGGTTAAAGCTACTGTCACTCACACTTATTCTTAAAATCACTATAGCCGGATTTAACAGAGAATAAATTTAGTTAATTCAAGAAAATTTAGATAAACTAGTTAAAGTTTACAAAATCCACAAAACAACATCTTATTATTCTGAGCATGACCAGCCGTTTTAGGTCTCATTTTAAAAATAATGAATATAAAATCGAATTAAGGTCTCATAAAAGCGGATTGCATTGAGGCTGAGCTGAGGCAGAAATTAAGAACGTGATGCGCCCACGGTGGCAGTCACGTAGAGTCCATTGCACGAAACATGCTCAGAATATTTCTAGGAATCGGAAGGATAAAAATGCATCGAGAAATTTAAGATATCAGTGTTTACCTTTTTATAGACCCAGAACAGTTTTATGAAAAAGTCCATGCTTTAAAATTGATAATCTGAAATTTTCGTTTAAAGGGCCGCATCTCGAACCGAAGTGTTTTTGTTTTGAATTCGATTACTGACGAATTGAACAAACCTGTATATTGTATTGTAAACTATATGTGTACGAGTATTTTACCTAGTTGTACTCGTAGGTACATATTAATTCTCTAAACGCTAGTTAAATTCACTTCGGTTTGATAGTATATCAACCCACCGGAATTTCTGACACTAAGATTGAATTTTATATAAGAAGGTATTACTATTAATTTGTTTTATTTAGTTATTACTGAATAAATGTCTAAGTCTAACAAAATCCTCCTTTTGTAGGGTTAACAAAAATTTTCAGTCACAGCTTTCTCAACTCAACTTAACAAAGTCATTTCTACGAATTCAAATGAACCTTAAACCATTGAGGGTTTAAGGTTCATTTGATGTTTAGAATGTGTGAAAAACTTGTACTTGCGTGAAGAGAAATATGAAGGTCATAAATTCCACACATTTTGTTCCCTCTTCGTCTCCATTCATGGCACTTTGCGAACGCCCAGCGTTCCAATTGTCCATTTCACGACTATAAACAATTGAAGGATCTATTCATACGAGAATGCGGGATTCTCACGAGTGAATTGTCTCACGTAAGGGTGCGTTACACTCTACGGTGCTCGATAAATCGAGGGGGGGAATTTTCTAAAAGGTTTTTTAGTCGATTAGTTTATGGAGGTGTGTTGTAGCTTTTGGGTTGCGCATTGCACTATCTGTTATTTGTGGGTACTGTTTTACATTATAAGGATGATAATAAATAAGTTCTGCTTACAATTTCAAATGTCTTACTTGTTTTTGTTCGTGGATAAAATCCAACTTTATATTCCAAGTCATGAATTAATTGAAAACGGAAAGTAACACAGTGGACTTTCCGAACCGAGTAGTAACTCAGGAACTCTTTCTAAGCCGGGACAAGGCAACGTACAAAGTTATAATACATTAGTATTGTAGTATTTTACTTCATTGACTACAAACTACAAAACACAGTATTCATATAACAGCACCGATACAATTCCGACTTTTGTACTAAAACCCTCAGCGTGTCCTAGAAACATTCAATAGAGTTTCATAGTTCAAAACAACGAGTTTGATGCACAGTTGAGGACAACGAGTTGGTACACGAGCAGTTCTATTGGCAAACTTTTATTCATTTGTAAAAACAATGCAACAGCAGCGAACACTCAGCACAGCTCTTCAAACAAAGTACTAGAATTGGTTTTGTTATAGTCGAGACTAGTTAGTCACTGTTTATTAGGGTCTGACCGTGGATTATTTATGGATAAAAAATAATTAATATGTCCATAAATAGTACACTACATTAACCGAGTCGTGGTCTCCACTAAAGCGTTTGCCCCAGCGGCGAGATATGGCCGGCCCACTGCCACTTCAGCTTGTTAATTCTTAGAGCTATGTCGATAACTTTGGTTTTCTGGCGGATGTATTCGTTACGAAGCTATAGCTATAGATAGCTCTTAGCATAGATCGCTGAGCGACTTTGAACTGGTGGACCAGCCCTATTGTGAGTGACCACGTCTCAGCTCCGTAGGTCATAACGGGTAGGACGCACTGGGTTGAAAACTTTAGTTTTCAAGCATTGCGGTATGGATGGCGAGAAGACTCGACGTAGTTTCCCAAATGCTGCTCAGCCTAGCTGGATCCTCCTTTTGGCCTTTGGCCCTTCGGCCTTCTCGAAATTGTATTTACCTAGCTGCAGAATCTGTCCGAGGTAGGTGTATTCGGAAACGATTTCGAGAAGGTGACCATGTACGACCACCGGCCTTGGATCAATGTGACCATTGATCATGACGTTTTATCCAAATTCATGCCAAGATCGATACATCGGGAGGCTGAAGCAAGGCCGTCCAGCATCTGGGTGGGATATATTCTGTATGATTATAAAAATATTCATATATTATAAATAATTTAAAAGTGAAGGTAGTGAAGTCTAAATGCCAGTTATTCTAAGGCTCCTATTAAAAAAGCTTGCTCAGAGTTCGATCTATGCCTGAGTAACGATTTTTATGGCATAAGCTACTAAAGCATAGATTGTGATAATTTTATAATAAATATTACTTCTTTAAACACACAAAGATAATAATTTAGTTTACCACTGTAAATATACGATCAAAACATACGTTTATTTCGAATGATTGGTAAACCTACATTTCGTAACATTTAAATGTTTATAACTAGGTACTTAAACGCCCCAAAATACAAGCTGTTGTATTTCGTGAACGTTGTTATTACGCCTCGGTAACGTGTAGCGCCTAAATGATGTTTTTTTTTCTACATTACATACAACCAAGTTGGCACAATGTGTAAAGTGCACGGTAATGGAGCACTAGTTGAGGCGTTGGTTTTTAAAATATATATAGATGGTATAAAAATAGTTCTTGGCCTGAGCCTATTTTGATTTTTTTTTTATACTCTTGCCCCAAAAACGGTGAGCAAAATCGAGTTTTGCTTACGGAATAAAGGAACAATGGGAGTATAAGGGATGTAATTTTTTTAACTTGATGAAAAAAGTTATTTGTATTCAGAATGTTCTACAAAATTTCGCCTAAATGATGTTTTTTTTCTCCATTACATACAACCAAGTTGGCACAATGTGTAAAGTGCACGGTAATGGAGCACTAGTTGAGGCGTTGGTTTTTTAAATATATATAGATGGTATAAAAATAGTTCTTGGCCTGAGCCTATTTTGTTTTTTTTTTATACTCTTGCCCCAAAAACGGTGAGCAAAATCGAGTTTTGCTTACGGAATAAAGGAACAATGGGAGTATGAGGGAGGTAATTTTTTTACTTGATGAAAAAAGTTATTTGTATTCAGAATGTTCTACAAAATTTCGGTGGTTATAGGGTTTGAGCTGAAAAAAAAAGAATAACTACGCAATCTGCAACAGGAGAGGTGCTAAGTGCACTTTCCCTGGTGCTTCAATGAGCAGCAGCGCCATTTTTATGGTGGTAGGCACACAGAGTCTTGATTTTTTATCGTTTGTTGACCTTGCTAATAACCTGAATCCTTGATTGTTATTACTGTGTTGTATGTTTATTGTGCCTGGAGCCTACATAAGTCACGGAAGGAAAGGGGGGCTACTACCATACGTTCATTTACATAATAGCTGCAATTTGGGAAGTGGGCTGAGCCTCCCTCGCAGCGGCTTGTGTAGCAGAACCTAGTTTTACTATAAACAAGACGCATTTTTTCGGGTTTACAAGCAGCTTTTATGTTATTCTAGGTCTAGAACTATATTTATACAAAATTTCAGCTCGATCCGTTTAGTAATTTTGGCGTGAAGAGTTAATATACGTCTATTCAAGCATCTAAACTTATTATTCAAAATTTCGTATGTACCTAACTGCATTATTTATTTTGTATGTTTTGTTTTTAAAGTAAAACTAGCGGACCTTCCGCTGGTTTCGCACGGTTTAAGTACGGATCCCTAACTTTTTGATAAAACAATATAGCCTATGTTCACCGGGGATAGTGTAGCTTCCTAACGCTAAAAGAATTTTTCAAATCGGTCCAGTAGCTTCGGAGCCTATTGATTACAAACAAACAAACAAAAAATCAAACCTTTCCTCTTTATAATATTAGTATAGACAAAGCTATCCGTTTGTTTACGATATTGTTTTTTTTTGTGATAAGGTTCGCATTTCATCCACACTGAAACTCAAAAAAATTCAGGTTCAATTTCCGTCGCGGGATTAATGTTTTGATTAAACAATGAACCAAAGTTTTATTAAACCAACATAACCACCATATTATTGTATTGCCAAGTGTAAATGTCGCGGAGACTTTGCGAAATCGGTAATTTCACCAATCCCGGAAAATAAAACAATCAATTAATTTTAGCATTACCCTGAGAAAATGTGAATTTATTTGTTGATAAAATCATCTACCTCTCCGCTTCGTTCGAGCGTCAATCTGATCCCAACCTCTTCTTTAGGGATATTGAACTATAAACTGAAATCACTGATTTTTACCATTTCCTGCGCATTCGTTCATTTTAATAAGGTGGCTACTTAATATCCACGGTCTTGTCCACACCCATTTTCGTAATTCATTAAAATATACACAATACTTTGTGTTGTACGAATTGAAACAGTTTTCGAAGTAACTGTTGTACAGTCGAATTGTCGTTTTTTTCACATGCAGTTCATTTTGGACGTGTGGTCACCTCAGTCACTGCAATAATGCTAGCTTAAAATAATCTAGCCTTATGTAAATAGATCTAGCATGTTCCAAGCCAGGTCAGTAAGCCAGGACAGTTTAGTAGAGAACTACCTGTATTTTGTACCTGTGTCCTATTTTTAGAAGATGAAATTCTGTCAAAAATTCCTCATTTGTGAGACGTGCTGAAATCTCTGCTTGATCTCAAATGTTGTATTCGGTGTAAATTTAACAATTTTAAGTACAAACCACCGAGTAACTTTATGCACGATAAAACTTTTGAAACTTATAATTTATAACCAGGATGTTATTAACACAAAACAAATTTATAACGGGATATGAATCATCATTTGATTTTTGAGTTTTCCAATATTTCGGCACAGTTTTATGCGCCATGATCATATTATTGGAAAAGTCAAAAAAATCGAATCTTGACAAATGTCCCCTTAGAAAATATAACTTTATGACCTCACCTCTAGAAGTCAAACCTATTTATTCTGTAGGTAAACCTCAAGTTTAAATATATACCAGAGGTCTTGTTTTGATCTAACACTCTAAAATCTAGCTTGTAAAAACAAAATGTAATTCTGTGTTTCGAGAGCCACTATATTATTATTATCCAATAACCATCAGGGCACAATAACATTTTATATAAAAACATAAATTCACATAATGCCCCCGAAAAATCTAACGAGGTCCTTACAAGGTGCCGCGTAATAGATACGCATAGCCAAAAGGGGCAGATGACGAACACTAGGGGGACTAAATATTATTGATAAAAAAATAACAAAAATACATGTCGAATTACCATTCAAATTTCTTTATTTTTTATGGTGGAAAACAATAAATAAAACTATATTTGAAGGTAAAATTTTTTCATTAGAAAATTACAACAAGTACCTACAAATAAATTACTTCTAGTATATAGAATAAAATCATGATATGAGCGAATAAAAAAAACGTCTTTAACTGTAGAGTTCTTATGCAAATGAAGGAAAATTCAATAAATAATTAATTCAACACCTAATCTTTGAATTCTTTACTGTAAAATGTCTCCTCATTTGAAACAAAACAATCATCGGGACTAACTGGTGTTTAGAAATATTCCTTTAGCTTAGTACAAGTACACTCAATAACGCGGCACCTTGTAGGTGGATGGTTGGGGTGGTCACTTTAGTGGAGCAATAAAAATTGTTCTCATTTTTATCGCGAAGATTATTAATCTTGTAAGGACAGATTTCCCAAAAATGTTTGTGGCACAGCTTTGCTTGAGACCTAGTACATATCAGAACCTACACGGGAATCAAGCGAAGCTTTTATCGCAATATTGTATTATGCCCATTATTTGGTGCTAATAAGCATTAACTTAACACTATAGAAAAAAACATCACTCACTTAAAAAAAAAAAAAATATATATTCACTCGATAAGCGTCAAAAAATGTTTAGAAAAAAGTTATATTTTCAGGTTTTGCGCATAATTTGACCAAAACGCTGGAGTGAGTGGACGTCATATTGCTCTGTAGTCATGACGGGAGTTGTCTGTGTACTGTACGAACTCGTACCTAAGCAAATGCGCTGAAGTTGCCGATGTCAGTTGCTACGTTTAGTTGTTTCCGGGTGGTTAGGTCCGAATGTCATAATGTACTGATCTACATAACGTACGTACTTCAAATAGAACTTTTCCCGAAATGACTGATTTTCTATAGGTCTTCATTATTTACGTACTGAGCCTTATGACGTGGTTAACATTTCATATTTTTTCATGCTCTCAAAAAGATGTAAAACTGAAAACTTTGAATTGCATCCTTAAATATATTTTGTTACTTTATGAACTAAAACTAAAAATTTTCGACTATTTTTATGCCCTTTATTATATATTTTATTGCTATCTAAAAATAATATATTTTATGATTTTTCTCATATGCGAGTAGAGTAAAATACTCTTTATAATCCCTGCAAAATAAAAATAAAGTTATTCTAGCGTTTTCTTTTAATTATCCCTCAGTTTGAAAACTCGAGATATATCTGTAAATTGCAGTATTTGTTTACTTCAGGCTAGTGGTAGATTTGAGTATGTATAGCTAAGTAAATCCGAATATAATCAAAAACTTGAGTAGAATTTACATTGTAATAATTTTATTTGTGCATATTTTTAAAATACAGTTTTAAAAATATGCACAAATTATGTGATATGGGTTTTTTGCCTGAAATAAAGATATTTATTTCAGAATATATGTTACAATGTAGGTCTTAAATTTATCATATGTGCAGTTATATTTTACCTTAGGCATACAAATGTTTATTTTACAATTAAAACAATATTAAAATTTCTATTTTTAAGTTACAATTAAAAAATAAAAATAATGGATTAATATAATAATAAAACTCAGAATAGTCTTAAATAAAATGAATGTCAATGAACATATTCAAAGTCCTCTAAGTCCCTGTAATTAAAATATTGATTCATGGAATAATAGCATTTACCTAGAAGCCATTTTTTTAGTTGAATACTGAATAAGTTTCCAGATAGGGTCTTTAGTTCTTCTGGTAGATTATTAAATATTTTTATTTGTCATATAGTAGGATTGTTTCTGTGTCATTGTTAATTTGTACTGTGGTGTATGCAATCTGTTGTTAGCATCTTCTCTTAATCTTCTAGATCTCAAGTCAACATTTTTTTTTGAAAAGTTCTGTAAACGAATATTATTATTATTATAAAAGAAAAGACCATCAAGTTTTCGTATCTAAAGATTATACGCAGCTGCGTCCGATCCGATGTGAAAACTTTATCTGTCTGTTCTATAAAAACCTTATTCATTTAATAATATTAAGGAGGATGACCAAACGGGCAAATGCTTATTCGATCTGGTGTTCAATTATTTTTGTTTAAAGCCAGTGAATTATAAGCTAGAAAATTAAAAAACGTTCTTGTTCTAGTTTTAGGTTTTTCTTCGTTTGGTCTAAGCGCACCTTGACATCATTCGATTTGAGTTTTACTTTACAATTACAGATTATAAAATAATCAATGCATTTACAATACCCCCCCACTGACTGACGAGTAAATACTCGTATTCGCTCACACACTGATGATGCTCAAATCCAAATCCAGGCATTTTCAGGTGCAAACACTCGCCCGGTGACGTTTGCTGAGCGAGGATCAGACTGCAAATGTGCGGCCAACGCGACGAATTAGAAGGTCAATTCCTTTGCTGCAGTATGTACTCATAGCGAGTACTTGCACGGGCTACTTTACTTGTACACGATCTAAATGTGACGCCAAAATAACTCCTAATGCAGCTTCTTTTCCATATTTTGTACTTACTTTATGCACTTTTGTCCTTGTCTTCCTGTTGGCAGATGTGTTGGCAAACTACCCCTGGGATGATATACAGTCTGTAGACTGCCATTTTATCTCGTTTTCTTCGTTGTGATATCGTGTTTGTTGAGGTGCTAAAACAAACAGCTTTCCTTACTCGGAAAATAAATACAACTTTGTTATTTTTGCCGAGCTGCCAAAATAAAATTGCGCTTGTTGTAGTTTGGGATAGTTAAACCAATTTGACTATTTTATACTTCTATCTCACTACTGTAGTTTTACGCCTAAAATGTTGATTTCATCTTGAAAGGATAACAATACATAAGCAGGTATTTTCTACCTTTTGCCGTCTTTTTGGACGTAGTAGATAAATAAATATCGTTTATTTTCAGAAAGGCTTCGTTTTTGGTAAATATTGCCTTAAATGCTATGTTAGATTTGTAGACACTGGGGTTCTTGGGACAATGAGTGTGCCTCGCGCGCTCAGGTGCCAAAGGGACTCAGCTAGGCCCCGAGCCATTCTGCAGCATACCTAAAAGTCTGGCTCACATAATCCTCTTAAAATTCTGCTTCGAGGAATCGTTCAAGCACAGGAAAAGTTTTTCTGGCATGAGTCACTCAAAATCTCTAATAGAGCTTTAAAAAATTAAAGTCATTAAAAACAAGGAAAACATTTATTTATAATTGATTATGAATCAGAAAAATATCTATACTATATTGATATTAGCTGATTCATATATATCACTATAAAGCCAGCCAATGGGCGCGTCGGACTCGCATACGACTTTTTTGTTTTTCTCCAAATGTAAGGTGTCTGGTGTAATTTCCAATAACCCTGTATAGTTATTCTGCACACATACATAGGTATTCACTTCAATAACAACTTCCCTTGGTACGAAACAGAGTTCACACCAGTTAAGTAGACTTGGCACATCGTTATAGAATGAGTTATGTTAATTACACTATTTTGAGTTAAACTGAATAAGATGAGAGAACATACATATCTACATGGTATAATACTATGTAGTTATATATCAATAACTACGCCAGGTATGTCATTGTTGGAGGTGAGAAACCACACGACTACGTCACATTCGTCGGTTGCAGGTTCAATTGGTGTAACCTCAGAGTAATAAGACATAGAGTGATAATTTCACAAAACATTCCGCTCTAAGTTGAAGCCAAAAAACAAGTAATGTGTGCGTAAGCGGCACGTCATTACAAGAGCCGACACGCACACAAATGCACAAATAATGTTGCAAGCTATAACATTTTCCCCATAAGGTAGGGAAATTGTAACATTTTGTAAGGAGTAAATGATTATCATATTTATCACTTTTCTGTTAGATGATATTTCATTAACAGAAAACTTCCTGTAAATATTATATACTCTATGGGTGTTTACATACAGGGGAGTGTTGAGTTAGCGAATTAGTTAAATAGATAGAAATAAATATTATGGCCGAAACATTTTCATACCTTTGTTGGGATAGCACCCTCTCGTAATTTGCATAAACCACCTTTCGTGATATGCGTGTCATTTTCTTCAAAATGTATAGAACATAATCATATCTTAGTGTATTTAGTTGGCTTGCAAAACTTTTCTTTGCAATTCCGTCAAAATTTTTCAACTAATCGGGAAGCAACAGTCTATTTTATTTTTCGTGTTATTTCGTTATGTTTTTTTTTGTTACCCTACATACATATGTACCTATGTATTATTTTGTTTGACATAATGTCAAAACAACATGAATATTCTTCTTAATAAAGAACTGAACTGAAGTCGGATCAGAAGGAAATCTAAGAACGAATATAAAGACATTAATAAAACTAGGGTTCATCGTCTAATGAAACCAATGAAATTTTTATATTTAACGCTCCGACTACATCAACATCCGGACAGTCTGTAACAATCTATTTCCTTGCCCGTGAAAATAAAACAAAAGTTTTTGATTATTTATACCAAGCTTAATAGAACATAGGTACATATTTCACTTAAAAATCCAGGTAAGTTAGTAGGTAACCCTAATTATTTAATCTATTTCTACTTACAAGTGTAAAGTAGAAATAGATTAAACAAATAAATACTTATGGGGGAAAATATTTTTTCTAATAGCTAGCAACATTTTTATGTAATGGCGTCTGTTATGTTTACGATTTATTTTTGTGCTTATACCAATGTTTTACTCAAGAATATAAGATGCCAGGTTTTATTTACCCGTGAAATGGAATCTTCTATTGTTTCTGATTATTATGAGAAGAGTTGTAACACCCTTTTACTGCACAATAAGTCATGATTATTAAAAAATTATGGAGCTCTTCCCAGTAGGTCTTGACCTTGAGCACTGACGTGTCGAGCGATGTACGTAGCCTTTAAAGGCTAACTTGAAATTGCGTCACTTCGCGTGCGCCTACTGCGGTTCTAAGCCTAGTTATTCTAAGGGTGTAACCAACAAAAGACGACTTGTCAGCATTCAAAGTTTTTTTAAATAATGAATTGAACATTCATATGTACACAGTATTCGCATGTGACCTTTTTTTGATTGAATTTTGTGGCTTTTTATGAATATGACCTTAGTACCCTTATTTTTGGATATACATTTCAGTTATACCAAAAATATTTTTCAATACTCAATACTCAATATATTTATTGTTGTCATCACATTGGCTTAATTAGTAGGTTCTTATGTATATATTAGTATAACAATGTGAACCCTATTGGGCGTGAACAACAAGTGGAAGGCAGACCGAGGTTGTTTTTAATAAAATATAAATATGTAGGTACTAAGGTAAGTAGTACCTACTTGTCTAGTAATTTTAGTAATTATTATATTTTATTTGCCTTATCATAATGTCAGTTTTATTTATTTTTTTATTCTTATCATAATGTCAATTTGTCATTTAAAAATTCATTTATATCATAATAGCATTTGTCAATTAATAATTTCTTTAGTATTTTTATGAATAAGGTATCAGATTCTATCTCTTTTATTGCGTTTGGTAGTTTGTTATATATTTTAATGGTCATTTTATATGGGCCGGTACTGTGCATACACAGGTTTGATGATGGTTGTATGATTTTATTTCTCCCTGGTCGAAGTGGATATTTTCTGGGAAGTTCGTCTAGTGTTGTGTATAAGTTAGGGTATTTTCGAACAAACTTACAAAGTTCTAATACGTAGATAGATGGCAAGGTTAGAATTTTAAACTTCTTGAAAAAAGGTTTGCAGCTGTCTGTTCTTTTTATATTTGCTAGGATACGCACACATTTCTTCTGCATAATGAACAAATCTTGTACATCTGTGCTATTCCCCCATAAAAGCACACTGCGAGTTAGGTGACCGTGTGTATTTGCGTAATAAGCATTTAGCGCTGTCGGAAGGTCAGTTGTCTTGATTAGCTCCCGTAACGCGTACGTAAAACTAGATAATTTTGATTTGGTTTTTTTAATATGTTCTTTGAAGTTCAAGTGAGTGTCTATAGTAATGCCAAGTAGTGAAAAACTGTTTACGCATTCCAAAAATGTATTGTTAAATTTGAATCTTATATTGAGAGATTTTTTTGAAAAGGTCTAAATTCCATAACTTTTGTTTTGTCATAATTGATTAATAAGCCGTTGTCCGCCATCCAAGTGGCTACTTCAGTGAGAGCATGTCGCGCGACATTAATAACATTTTCGCTACTAGTGCATGGCATTATTAAAGAAATATCGTCTGCAAATAGAACACAAGGTGTATTTATGTGTCTGGGCAGGTCGTTTATAAAAATCAAAAACAACAAACATCCTAAAACACTGCCCTGTGGAATCGAGCTTGTGACGTGATGTGCCTTGGATCTTACATTCATAATAGTTCCTGCGTCGGGGTCAAAATGTTCGATTTCCACGTACTGTAGTCGATTATCCAGGTAAGACTTAAACCAATCGTGGACCGTTCCTCTTATACCTATTGAATATAGTTTGCGTAGCAACAAGTCGAACTGGACTTTGTCATAGGCTTTTGACATGTCTAGTAACAGACCTATTGCATATTGTTTACTATCCAGGATACCTAAAATTTTTTCAATATATTTATAAACCGCTAGGGTAGTCGAGTGATTTTTTCTAAATCCGCATTGTGCTTCGTGAAATAAATTAAATTTCTCACAATAAGAATAAATACGGTTACACATAACTTTCTCAAAAATTTTTGAAGAAGTGGGCAGTAGCGATATGGGCCGGTAGTTATTGGGGTCATTTGTTGAGTTTTTTTTATGGATAGGTTTTATGAGAGATATTTTTAGCAAGTCAGGGAAAGCACCTTCTATGAATGATTGGTTTGTCAGTAAAAAATAGGGCAAGGTCAGTTCGTCAGCGCATGATTTTATAAGCTTTGGTGGTATTTCGTCTATTCCGCAGCTTAATTTGTTTTTTAACTTACGTATTATTATATTTATTTCCTTTGGCGTCACGGGGTTTAAGAGCATACTTTTTTCACACTGGGTAGGAACAATAAAGTGGCTCTGTGAGTGTGATGACGAAGCTTGGCCTACGGATGCAAAGTAATCATTAAAACTGTTTGCGATTTTTTTCGGATCACTAATCGTTTCGGAATTTATAATTAATTTAATATTTTTCTTTTCCTTGATGGTATTTTTATTTGTTTTTTCTCTAATAATTTTCCACATGCTTCGAATAATATTATCTGATTTCTTCATTCTTTCTATGTTTATTAATTTTTTTGCTCGGTTTACTGCGTGTTTTAGTGTTTTTTTATACCGTTTATAGTATTTTTCTAGGACTGCACTGTTTGAATGTTTAGTATGTATGTTAATTAAACGTTTGTTTTTACAAGATATTTTTAGGCCTGGAGTTAACCATTGCTTATTTACTTTTGGTTTTAAAATTATTGTTTTTTTGGGAATGCATGTGTTTAAGTATTTTTTTAGAACTTCGTCAAATGATTTGTAGTTTGTATTTATGTTATTGTCCTTATCTATAATCCGTCTCCAATCTATATTTTTTAGCTCTGTCTTAAAATTGTTTATATTTTCTTCACTAAGTAAGCGCTTTTCCACCTTCCATTGTATACCAGTTTTATTTGGGGTTATGCTCACTAGATCCAATGTTATGGCTTTGTGGTCGGAGAAACCTAGGTTTCGTACTTCTGCCTGTATATTTCCCTCAGAGAAATTCACAAATATCAGGTCTAAGCATGTTGATGTTGTTTTTGTTTCGCGAGTGGGTGTTTTTATCAGTTGGGTAAAATTATACTCTGACATAAGATCAAGCAAATAATTAGTTTGTTTAGTTTGCTCTAATATGTTAACGTTAAAATCGCCACCAATAATGATCTTTGATTTTTTAAATTTAGTTGTTATAAAATCCAGTATTATATCCAACTGTTTATAAAAAACATCGGCCTCTCTTCCATTCCAATAAGTGGTTAAAATAATAACGTTATCATTAACTAAATTGATTGCACAAACTTCTATAACATATTCATCATAATAATAATATCCACATTCAATGTGTCTAGAAATAGATGGGTTAGTCTTCTTTCAATGTCATGTTCTGTCTCATTATTGTATTCGTTTAGTCCATAGATGACTATTGTCTTATTTTCGTCAACGCTTTGCTTGACGGTTACACATTTTTACCGTCCATATCTGGATATATATTGTATATATATATATCTGGAAATATTGTAGTTACAACATAATTTCGAGGTAAAACTGAAAAATTACCAGCCAAAATGTGTGGGGTTAACTGACATTTTAAAGCTACCGCTTTTTAAATATGCCATTCCAAAGAATCGAAAAAAAAACGAAGAAAAACTGTGTAACTCAACTAAATAATACTTGATTTGTCATGTACCCTAATTGAACCTGCAACCAACGATAACCAACTATCTCTGGTCATTTAGATAGTTGGCGAGATAAAATAATATGGACTCAATCAATTTTACAGTGTTTGTTTGTTGATAAATTATCGATAGATAATATTTACAAGAGTAAAATGTGTACCAATAGGACTTATACTTTAAGAAAAAAGCTAATTGAATGCGAGCACACAACGTGAAAAGAAAAATGTCAAAAGACTGCCATTTAGTGATCAAATAGACGATCTTTTGTGATCAAGTTTGACCTTTTTTTTCTGAAAGTGATTCGGATCTAGAATGGTAACGTCATGATTTATCAGGTCATACTATCCACCTAAATTTTAATAATTATTATAATTAGGGAAGGAGGTTTGAACTTCATTTGACCTTCGACAAAAAAGAGTAATTTTGTTTTGTTTGTTTGTAGGTTTAATTGAATTGGAACTTCCATTATAGGATTGAATAAATCAGTTTTCATTGTATTTTTGGTGGCCTACTTACGACCTGTAGTGGATTTTTTATTTTGCTTTTTATTACGTATCTTTAAATTAAATTTATTTATCTTTTAATTCAAGAAAGCGCTGGCGAGACGATCTTAACGCCTTCCTCGGAGATTGGTGGGAGATCGCACGTGACCGCACTGAGTGGAAAGATTTGGGGGAGGCCTTTGCCCAGCAGTGGGACGAAACAGGCTAAATAAAAAAATAAAACTTTGTCTCCTAATTTGTTGAAGATCTGATGAGAAGCTATGGCGTGTTGTGCAGAATAGCTTCTCAAAATCGGATGACGATGTTTGGCGTGATGAGATAGATAGATATATAGATAATGCATTTATTTGACACTCACTGCAGCACATGATATAAAGGTAACAATAGTAATGGTATATGAGCAGCAAGTCCATGAGTTGTTACAGTTAGATTGCCTGACGTTACTGCAGTAAATACAAAAATACGTAGGTAGTATAATAAGCTTCTTTAATGGCACAGAAAAGCTTTTCAAAATGCATTAAATAGCTCACTTTAAAATTCTTCTACTTGAACTAGGCACTTTAACTACATACAGCCACATTTAATGTGAAATATTTGTAAACAAATCGCCCTAAGAAATGTTTTTGCTGCCATATATTTTTTTACCTATTTGACATTTCATGACGATTTGAGATCTAACCTTTAATAAATATTGCTAACAATTAAATCTGAAACTACGCCAAGCACGTGAAGTACCTACCTAAAATAGTCGTGGACGAAGACTAAGCTCACCATTTGTAAAATCGAACCAAAGACACAATCAGTTCCTGAGTTTTGCCAATAACAAACCATAATCCCAAACCCTTTCGTACGAGTATACAGTTTCGTTCGCCCATTTAAATTCAGAGGCCTTAGTATGAATGTTGAATATATTACGAAAACAGTTTTATTATATCTGAGCGAGATCAATAGTATAAGTTAGTAGTAGTAAATAAATTTTCATTTCTTTTAATGTTGTATATTTAGCTTGATGCAACGCCTGATAACTAATAGATACTGAGAAGAACTACTACTAACTAACGCCTGATCACTAATACTGAGAAGAACTAGTACTAACTAAGTATTTTTCATAGTAATTGGCAATCCATAGAACAAAATTATATTTCGAAAATAATAATTTAAGTGATTTGTAGCATTTTGGTAGTACAACTTTGACAAGACAGTGGTAGTAAATGAAAAAAATAACATGTTGGTGCTGTGCAAACTCATTCTAACCACTCAGTGCAGTTATACGATCGTGTGCACAAAAATGCAACATCTGCTGCATGCAGAATACATATGCGTTACCTGGGAACCAATCCCTCGGTGGTGCCTACGTTCCATTGATTGCCTATTGTTCTACAGATCGTAGCGAAGTTACATTCGTTTTTGTGTTTGGGTGTACACTGGTATTTTTTTCATTTGTTTGTTTTTATTTTACTTTTATTAAAATCTGAGGCAAGCATTCATTACATTAAATCAACAAAGAGTCCGCAATAAAAAGCTCACACTTTGAAAAACTTAGTTAGTTTAGATATTTTTCGAAATTCGCCTGTCATGACTATTAGATCTGCTGTAATTTTTTTTCTGCAGTTAGGTAAAAAGAATTACGAGAAAGAAGTCTGTTCCAGCTAGGCTGGGCAGCGTTTGGGAAACTACGTCAAGTCTTCGAGAAAACTTTAGTTTTCAAACATTGCGGAATGGATGACGAGTTCAACCAGTGCGTCCTACCCGTTACCTACGGAACTGAGACGTGGGCACTCACGATAGAGCTGGTCCACCAGTATCAAGTCGCTCAGCGAGCTATGGAAAGAGCTATGAGACTTGGACACTCACGATAGGACTGGTCCACTAGTTCAAAGTCGCTCAGCGAGCTATGGAAAGAGCTAAGCTCGGAGTTTCTCTGAAGGATAGGATTCGTAACGAATACATCCGACAGAAACCAAAGTTATCGACATAGCTCTATGAATTAGCAAGCTGAAGTGGCAGTTGGCCGGCCATATCTCGCGAAGAATTCACAACCGCTGCTGGGGCAAACGTATTGAGTGGAGACCACGACTCGGTAAACGTAGTGTAGAACACCCTCCATCCAGGTGCGATGACGACCTGCGAAAGACTGCAGGTACATATGTAGATGCTGGATGCGTCAAGCTGAAGACAGGGCGCTATGGCGCTCATTGGGGAAGCCTATGTGTCCAGCAATGGACTGGATATAAGCTGATGATGATGAATATTATTATAAATATGATTTTTAGTTATCCTCGTTACGTTACACGAAGATTTCTCGTTAATTTTCAAGATTCTAAGTCGACGGGAATTGGGGAGGCCTATGTCCAGCAGTTTTTGCAGTGGACTAACATAGGCTGGTGATGTTGATTTTTAGATCATCAAAAACTGTGTTCACCAGAATTGTACATGTAAAACAGTTTTTGAAAATTTTATAGGTTTTTCATACATTTAAAATTTTAAAAAGTCGAAAAATCTAACGATCGACTCTATCTCCGTCGTTCGCGGAGAGATCTCGTCGGTCTCGACGAGATCTCTCCTCGGTCGATTTTAGTAAAAAATTGGGAAATGTGTGAAACCCTTTTTATTTTAAAGTTAGAATCATGGTTAACACTTTGAATGCTGAAATCACACGGTATGTGTTTTCTACAAGTGACTAATATGCGTAAATCCACACTAGTGCACAGGCTGAGAAAATACAGATCTTTGTTACTCAGCACAGCCGTAATATTTTTCGAACGAAACGCATGTGCGGCGCAACACAACCGCTGTGTAGAGCGGCAATATGATTTTTTTAGGTTAAAAAAAAGATCGCAGTCGTCGAAAAAAAATCGCAGTCAAAGTGTTAATCACATTTTTGCAAATAAATAAGTGACTTGAACAAATGCTGTATTTTATTATTTCAATTAAGCAGGCAAAACCGCGCTACCGATAAAACAAAGTATAACAATAATTTAATTCTATCAACATTCCCTTTATATCCATAAAGCGGGTTCTTATTCCAATGTTTGGCTTTGCTGTTTGGTGATGAAATTAATCTCAAGAGACTAAATTTGTATTTACTCTGTGGATCGAATTTATTCTGTGTAAATTTGGAAATTACTTATATATGTTTGCACACGCAAAAATACCTAGGGGTAAACAAATTAATATCGTGTTATATCTAATGAAAGATCTGCGTAAATTCATTTTGCTAGCCCTACGGCTAATATTTCGATTAGGTAGGATGGTATCAAAATGTAATTATATGCGGTGTAATAAGGTAACCTTGTAGGCATAGAATAAATGTGATGTTTTTTACAAAAACTAAAAATCGTCTTCGAATTCGTATCAATTTACAATGATTCTCAAGTTTTGCGACGACCGATGTGGCGCGGTGGGCGAAGGTCCGCCTGCGACGCAGGAGGTTGCGGGTTCGATTCCCGCCTTGGAACAATAGTGTGTACAATCTGCAGATATTTGTTCCGGGTGTTCTGGTCGTTTTCTATGTATAATAAAAAATATCTATCTATGTAATATATTGTATTATGTATATCAATTATCTAGTACCCATAACACAAGCTCTACTTACCATGGGGCTAGATAATGCTGTGTGAATTGTCCAGCATTATTTATTTATTTTGCGGCATTAATCCCGCAGGAAAAAATGGGACCACCCGGGATTATACTCTTTACAATACCAAAATCATCTTATCGCCCCACAATTGACGAACTCAACGAAAATACATAGCTATAACATAATAATATAATATTATAGTATTATCTGTTCTAGCTGTAATATATAGCTGAACACAGAAACTCTTCCTTTTTTCGTAGTCGGTTAAAAACAAAACGAAGAAACAAAACTCCATGACCACTATGTATTTAAATAAAAAAATACTTAAAATATACTCGCTCCGTGTAAATGTGTGAAAAGAGAGGACTCGAACTTACTTTTTTAGTTAGTTGAAAGGCCTCGAAGGCCCTTTTATGATTCGGTTGGAGACCGAGAGTGAGAGTGCTATTGAGATCGTCATTACGCGCGCTTCGATAAACCATCGAGAGCTTTGTCTACAGGGTGACCCAAACGTAATGAAATGAAAGTTGAAATTAAACAAGATAGACACTTCAGCAAGTTAATCGTGACCAACGACTCGATGCCAACGACGTGATCAGCATAGAGGTGACACTTTCTATAGTAAACAAATAAAATTGCCTTCCTATTGGTGCATGAACACTACCAATTACCTACAATTATTGCACAATTTAAATGAAATTTCTATGATCATGTGTTTATTATAAAAACGGCTGCATGCAGATTATGGAAATATTTCCAAAGGAAGCAAACAATCCTGCGCCTTAGCCGCCGTCGTCACGAAGCACGTCATATTTTATAATAGAGTTGTTAGAAGTTACCGGGCTATAATAATAATAATAATTTAGTTCGCAATCTCTCCTATAGCCCGATTACCCAGTCCATCCATCCATCACAATATCCTGGTTTTATTTCTTTCATTTTTCTTTGCAATAGTCTCTACACCTGGTACCATCTACCATGGATGTATCATATTGTGCACCCGAGGATGATACCCGCTATGTGTAGCCATCGCCTTTAGATTAACTTCTCAAAGGGCCTCTGTGCTGTTGGCTACGGCCCCACGCAAGCCTTCCAAAGGACCGGGTCACTTTATGGCCCGAGATCATGGTAAATAATAATTTCTTTAATTAATTCTGTTTAACATGAATACATTATGCGGACAAGATATCACGTTGATAACCGCACGGTGATTTTACGAAGCTATAATAATATAGTAAGTTAGGTAGCCTTGACTTCACACGCATAGTCTGAAAAACACATTGTACTTTGTATATCTTGGCCACTACAAAATTAGAAAAATATTTAAGGTGTTTGAACTGATTAACACAAGAATTCAAGATGGTGGCGTCACGATCCAATATCCGTTGGGGCTCTGCGTTGAGCGATTCATTTCCGAGGCCTACTGGCAGCACCCATGATTAATTCCACGAGTAGTTTCATGTTCACAGAACTTTGCATATGGAGCATGAGTGCAATTTAGCGCATTATTAATTTATGTTTTATAGGGGCATTAAAATAGTAGCTGAAGTGTTTTTACACTATATTAACACTTTCATGGCCCAAGACGCAGATGTCATTCTTAGGCCCCGTGTAGAGACGCGGCGGCGGCGGCGGCGCGCTGTACCTATGAATCGCACCGCCGCCATGATCGGGCACTTAATACGTTAAGAAGACCTTTTTTACCAAATAAAATAAATAAATGAATCGCTATCTGTACGTCCCAACCCCGCCCTAAAAATATAAGTGGACCCTCAGTCATAATTCTATCATTAATCATGGATGTCCCTGGTAAAAGTGTGTAAATACCTCCAAGAACAATTATAAAAATGTGAATGGACTGCGTATTTATTGAAAAAAATCTCGTTACGAAAGCTCAAAATCACTTTGATCTCAGAATGTTTAATCACAAAGAGTTGTGCTGAATGCCGACCATTTCTGGTGGAAGTCCGGCCTTCAGCTATCGACCAGATTGCTCGAAGCCGTAAAATAGCCAAAATTTTCCTTTAGAAACTTGTTAGGATGCCAGAAACTCTGCGAACGAACGAAATGATTCTTTACTATGAAGGTTGAACGCTGTTTTATCTCATTCTCGATAAGCTAATAGCTTTAGGCTTACAAATACTTTTTTGTCCACCAGTGGAAGAAGTGAGAAGAAACCACTAGTATGTTCATAACTTATGTGTCTAGTACATATGATTTGCTTATCTGTAAGTTGTTAGATTTTGAGTTGGAGCAAAACTCGTTCCAAGCTTTTTTATCTTCTAGATAATCTGATATTTCGTAATAAGCCTTTTTACAAAGAATATGTTTCACAATTTTTTTAAATTTATTTATTGATATCTTTTGCACCTCACTTGGAGTTTTGTTGTAGAAGCGTATACATTGCCCTTAAAAAGATGCACTTATCTTATGTAGTCTAGTTGTGGGCACAGCGAGTTTATTCTTATTTCTAGCATTTACATTATGTAAAGGTATCGCGATTGATGTTTTTATGAGTGTACAACAAGTTATCATAAATATATTGACATGGTACTGTCATTATGTTTATTTCTTTGAATATATTACGGTTATTTTGCTTCTTTAATCTGAGAATCCCTAATTCTCAGATTTAAGAAGCAAAGTAACCGTTTTCGAGCGGTAGTGTTGAAATTAACATTAGCATTTCAAGCTTAAGATTGTAAATAAAGCGAATCACGATTAAATTTATTAATTGCATTTCAGTTTTTATTTCAGTCAACTTTTTCAAAGGGAATTTCGAATTTAAAATAAAGAGTAACTTATCTACTTAACCATGGGTAGAGTTTGACGTAGATATCGTCATCGAAAAAAAAAATGTTATTTAAAGATATTGTATAATAATATTTTATCTGTGATCATTATGGTAACAACGCCTACTGTTTCGGAATTTAAAGGTGAAAGAAATAATTCTTAGACAAAACGCTTAAAACTTTATTAAAATCATAATAAATTAAGTTGTACAGTCTCGTATGTAGGAGTACCTAGATAAGAAACGCTAGACAACAAACATAAAACTTTGCAGACAGCGAGCTTTTTAACAAGATTCTCTAACACCCACTAACGAAGGATGCTCAGTTTATCACATCAACAAAATTGTACTTTTATATCACTTCTATAACAACAAACGAGTTTTAGACCACAAATAAGTTGTGGATGTACACAGTTTGTCCGCTGCACTTTCTAATTATAATTCTAAGTGGGGAACTAAAATCTGCAGTGACGTCTCGCATGGGAGTCCACGGGTGCCCGATACTGGGATCACACTGGGCGTATCACCCCCCATCGTGACGCATGAGAAACATATTAAGAGCCGCACCGACCACCTCGGGAACTTAACCTGCCAAAAGGGTGCCGGACGAACTCGTGTCTGCAACGCCCTAGGTCCGTCTGCAACGGTACTGTCAAGTGGCGCCTTCACCCCCCACATAGTCACAGACTATAGGGAGAGCGGACCTCTAAATAGCAACACTACTACACCTCTGCGACCTCACCGCGTCCGCCCTCTAACGGACGGCGGCAGCCGAAAGCGGTGCACCGCCAAACCGGCATTCCTCTCCCGCTGCGCCCTCTAACTCTCTGTGGCCATCCTGCCCGGCGCAGCTGCTCACCTCACCTCAGTTGCGGTATGCCTTCCATACGTCACGGCAACTTACAACTGCTCCAACTAGGCTTAGACCGCAAAACTCAGAGGAAAACAAACAAACATACAGGTGAAGCTAATAAAAGCATTATAAAAAGGGTAAACGTTCACTGGCCATGGGCGGGCATATTATGACATGATGGGCCAAAACATTTAACCTATGATAATAGTTGTTTTATTGATCGACGTTGAAACTAGATAACTGAATTAATACCATTAATGTGTAGGAAGCAACCGGTTTGTGTGATATACTGATTTTGTGGTCGCCCGATGTACTTGCGGTTCTAGCAAACAGATTATCCGTTGTTCTTTGTGTGTAAAATACCGAATGCTCTAATTTTTCCTTACACTATCTCACTTTTTTCATACTATTTAGTTTTTTTTTTGCAACTTGGCAAAAAACTCCACGTCAGTGTGAGCAGAATTTTCTTTAACTAGCTCTTCAGTAAGATCAGAACCTTCGGCAAAGAACCTTACATTTCAGAGCCATACCCCGGTCACCTACTTTAAGTTAATTATACCGAGCATCAAACTTAGATCGTTTTTGCTGCGAGAGTTCTCAACTGTCGTGATTTATTGATCCCTCGGGAGGAAACAAAGTCACGTTCCTGATTGTAGTATTTCTATGTATGCTAGCTAGGCCTTTTGTTAACGACCACAATTATTATTATTGCGTCTTACGCCTGTTTATTCGATTACCTAATTTATAAAAACAAATTTGTTAATGTGTTTTGGCTACGATGTAACGGACACTTAAATAACCCTACACTTGTTTGTGAAGCATTATAAATACAGCAATGGAAGTTCATTTATTTTTCTACGTTTCTCAAAATCGTCGTCGTGCGTCGTAATAATAGAAATATTAATAAAATATTGGTATATATAATTATATAATTGACAAGCTTATCTCCTCAATTTCTGGGAAAATCGATTTATAATACCGAAAGGGAGCAAGTACAAGCCATATTCCACGAATTCAGAAATACCTACTCTTCTTCAAGTCTAGAATTATTTATTTAAAAACTGCACTACAAAAGGTACAAAGGGTGGGCTTAATGCTGAGGCATTTTCTTCCTGCCAACCGGAAAAACACATGTTTAATTAATGAGGGTTGGCGTGCTAACATTACATAAAGAAATACATATAAGTAGTAACAATGTTTCTGACATTTTTATATCTATATAGTACCTAAAAGAAAAATATATATTATACATATCTAAAAAAAGAAAAACCAGCTAAACAATGAATACAAATTTATTAATACAGCATAAGTATCAACTAATAATTACATTATTCCAGGAATGTATCTCCCCTACTGGTTGCAAGAGGTGACGAAAACCTATTAAAACTGACGACAAAAGCGTATCACAAATTGAATCCAAGGCCTTTGATGTTGGTTCCGCGTAAATTGCCAATTTGGAGACAATCAGCGCTTTTATTAACAATCTCTCAGTTTACTGTGAGATTATTATTAAAAGCGGATTTGGAACTACTTTATTCGGCACAATATAACAACATGGTAGGTAGGGACTGACTGGGGAGGGTAGTTACAATATCTGACTCTTTTTATTCGCTGCTAGATATAATCGGCGAACTGATTACCGACAGTGATCATGTCTACTTTTCTTCAGGCGCTTCTTAGATTAGATTAAACCTGTATTACATATTTACATAGTACTTTCTGCCTGCGACTTCGGATGCGACCTTTAAATTGTATTTGTTTCCCATGGGAACGAATTTATGGTAAATAAAGTACCCCTATGTTTTATTCCACACTTAGAACTACCATATGCCAATTTCAGAACTATTCGTTCAGTAGTTTTGGCGTGAAAAGATAACAAACACTATAATTAGTGTTATAATATATGATGAGAGAAGCAATTTTCATAGGAAATTGTAAGAATAAATAATAAATAAATAATGCTGGACAATTCATACAGCACTATCTAGCCCCATGGTAAGCAGAGCTTGTGTTATGGGTACTAGATAACTGATATACATAATACAATACATTACATAGATAGATATTTTTTATTATACATAGAAAACAACCAGTACACCCGGAACAAATATCTGCAGATCGTACACACAATTGTTCCGCGACGGGAATCGAACCCGCAACCTCCTGCATCGCAGGCGGACCTTCGCCCACCGCGCCACATCGGTCGTCAATAAAATAAAGATTTAATTTCCGCTTACATGAAAATGAGGAAACCTAGTAAAATTTAAACACGAAAAACATTATAACCAAATAATTCACGCTTATTTTTGTAGCAGGTTCCTAAAGCAATACTAATATTTTTAAGTTACAGATTCCGAAACAGCATAGAATAAGCTCGAATGATTACCAGAAATAACGAATTGAAAAGATATTGGATCTACAAAGATAATAATAAATTAACATTGCGAATGCTCGGAATATCAAGTTGCAAAACCAATTTCTATCACAGAATCCTTTTATCGAGACGAAATACTTATTGGCATTTAGAAGTGGGAGTGAAATTACTCAGTTTTGACTAGAAGAAAATAGTTATCGACCTCACACCGGTAGCTTGAAATTTTAGTTCCGTAAAGAGGATTCCTTCCAGAATTTGAATATAACTTATTATCTGGATTTATGTGACTACAAACTACGTTTACAGCTAGTTTATAACGAACAGGCAAACCACTTTAAACGGAGTTTACGCATTCATTAATTACTTGTACGTACTAGGTATATTAGGTATACATTTTAGTTTAAGCATACGTAAGCGGATACTGTAGGCTTTAGTAAGATCACCATTGTTACTACTCATTTAAGTTGTACAAGCTCTTTGTTTTCCAACAAAATAAAAATAAAATAGCTCTTCGCTATACGACACAAACAAATGACAGATATAATAATACCTCGTCGGTCAAATGAAGGTCGATGCACGATAAAAAATCTGAACATTCGTCTGACTTGACTAGTAGAAATTTGCATAGCTAGATAAAAATAAAACTTAGCTATTTTTTTGCAAAAAATCCATCTAAATATCGTCTACGTTTTAAGTTCTCCCATAGCAAAAACCTCCCAATCGTTTAATCTCTTGTTAGTAAAAACGAAAGCATTAACAAAACCTCGCATGGACACAATATTCTAATACCGATGAATCCTGACTGACGGAACACCGGTCGTAAAGTGAGGGACCGAATAATTACCATTCGCTTTAATATTCATTGACCAGAGAGCAGTAAACGGATGATACTTTAACGCCGTTGATACATCTTTACTTAAATTATGTATGAATTATGCAATTGATTTTTCTGAGGCAATTATTATTGAATTTGATAAAAGCATGAAATTATAGGCTTATGAATCCAAGCGTTGAGTGTATGAAATGAAATAAAATGAAATGAAAATATGTTTATTACTACATCTAAACAGAACTAAAGTTAATACAGATTTAGGTATGGTTTAAGTAGAGAGAATTAATAAACAAAAGTGCTAATGATTTCCAAACTAGGCTGGGCCTGTATCATGGGAATCAAAGTATTTAGTGAATGTGTATTTTTTTTTGTTATGCTTGTGTAAGGTCGCATATCATGAGGAATGATAATGCAAGGATGCATTTTTTACCCTCTCTACGAATCTAAATAAAAATAGATTCAGCTAGCCCCGGAACTAATATTCTCAACCGGATTGTTTCAAGATTCTTATGAATGAAAATTTGGCAATTTATTACAAAAGTCATTTAAAACGGGATATTTACCATTATTTGATTTTTGAGTTATCCAATATTTCGGCACAGTTGCATGCGCCATGATCACGGAGTAACATCATGGCGCATGCAACTGTGCCGAAATATTGGATAACTCAAAAATTAAATCATGGTAAATATCCCGTTTTAAATGACTTTAGTATTAATAACCATGATAGTTTCAAAAGTTTTAATTTATTACAAGCCTTTATTATATTTGCCCTTTTAGTAATATGTGAACCTCATCTGCGAGTAGTTAAAAATAAAGTTCAGGTTTCGTTCAAATTAACAAGCTGACATGAAAAGTACTAATTGGGACAACAGGTTCCTGTCCCAGAATAATTAACAAAAAAACCTCTTCAGTCGTCACAAGTACGGTAATTACTTTTATTTACGTTTATGATTCATGGAATTGAGGTGCCTGGCCCTAAATTTGAATTAACTTAGATGTATAACAGTTTGGCTGAAATTCATTCGTTCTAAAACGATTGTGGCTATTAAATATAATACAAAAAAAAATCACGTTGACCAAGAAAGCTAATAAGTAATTAAATTACAGTATTAGTAGTAGTAGACTTCCTTTTATTTAAGACTAGCGACCCGCCCCGTCTTCGCACGGGTGCAAATGCGTGTAGGTTTATATACATAATAAACCTTTCTCTTCAGAATCACTCTAGCTATTATAATATATATAAACTGCAACCAAAATCGTTGCGTAGTTTTAAAGATCTAAACATATATAAGGACAGACAGACGTGTGTGTACAAACGCCTTGGAATATACCGGCAAACTTAAAAAAATGTTGATTCATTGAAACTTATTGGTCTATCGACTTTTTTGTGAACAAGGCAGCATTTTGAAAACTGAAAATCAATTATTATTATTAAATAAATAGAAATCAGCCAAAGCAATACAATTTGTCAAGATGATCTTCAGGAGGTTAATGGTTATGAAAGATTTTTAAACGGGTTTCCGATTTGGCTTCCGCCTCAGTAATTGTGAAATTATATAAGAAATTTACATACCCATAAATTTTCATAAAAATGCAAATTTAACAAATTTAACAGTGAATAATAAAACGAGCAATTTAAATTTTAAGAGAAGCAGATTTTATTGCTTTTGTTATAAAATTTGCTTTGGCACTTCGGGGAAATCTTTCAATGGGTATTTATTTTATATTTGAAGTTTACCCACCGGAGGGTCCATCACATAATGTGATACTCGGTTTTGTAATGTATAAAGTTTAAAAAGTGCTAACAATTACATTCTACCTTAGTTTTATCCAGGTACCATGAGCATGACGACATGAACATACAGGTAAATGAACATTCAGGCCTGTTACTTACCTAATCCGAAAAGGAAGATGAACCTTCTCAACAAAACCATTCATAACGGCCACTCATTGTGGGCTAAACTAAGTAATTCTGCGGCTGTCATTTTCACCTATATACAATTTCATTATAACAATGGAAAGGAATATTTTCGGACTAAATTATTCCGCGAAAGCAACATCACAAAAACGACATCGTAAAATAGTTTACAGCATAATATTTTTGTAGAAACGACACTATAATTGAATTGGTTATTTAGTGTCGTTTCTACAACCGAAAGGGAAAACAATTATTCGTTAGAATTAGCATTTTGCTCAATGATTACACGTTTATACAACTGCAATTTTTCATTCTGGACCTCTTACTCTATTTTGCATGATACAAAAAAAAATCCAGTGCCCTTAGACACAAACGTCACCGAGACGTTCCATTTTTACATGCTTTTATTATATTGCCCTGTTATGTACAATCATAAAGACAAATTTTGCCACTGAATTGTAGACGTGTTATCCTCAAACGATTGAGTTTTTGGCATACTTATGTAAGTACTTTTAAACTTACGCGATCTGAACACATATTTAATTTTATAAGTATTAATACAACGGGTATTTATCGCATTTATTTACCTATTTTTCCCAAAATAGGGAAAAATAGGTAAATAAATGCGATAAATACCCGTTGTATTAATACTTATAAATATACTTATGTAAGTTCGGCGACAATGTAATGTCATGGTACCATCGAGCTAGTTTGATGATAAAGGCCATAGGTTATAGGAACCCATAAACTAAACGGCTTAACCTCATCGAGTTTGGGTTCATTCGATCTCTCATCCCAAGCACTTTAGCTCTACATGATTATAATAGGTTCTTTTGCAAAAGTGTATTCAAATGATTAAAACATTTATTACCTACTAGCGCACCGCCCCGGCTTCGATCGTGTGAAGCCCGGGCGGTATTTATTATAATTTATTCGTATTAGTTTATTTCTTAATATTGACCCCTCCCGTACCCCAGTGAGGCCTACATCGCATAGTTAACTGACACCTGAGCGGCAACCACGCGACTTTTTTCTAATACCTACT
This sequence comes from Eupithecia abbreviata, assembly GCA_943735965.1. Lineage (NCBI taxonomy): Eukaryota > Metazoa > Arthropoda > Insecta > Lepidoptera > Geometridae > Eupithecia > Eupithecia abbreviata. The sequence goes on along the minus strand of OX030977.1, from coordinate 6,297,584 downwards.
TACATAACATTTTTGATCTCGTGATATCTTTCCAATGTAATGCCGGAATTGAATAGTTCAAAAAGTTATATAAAGGTATTGAAGCAGTCTTAAATATGAAGTAATTTCATTATCTAGCAATGGCATTTCAATTAAATTTTTAAAATAAAAGATCACTTATTGTGACTAAACTAATAACAGTTAGACATAATGATGTCGCAATTTTTTTTGTAGATTATCTTGTGTTCTGCAAAGTCGTACATTATTTTGTTCTATCGTTTTTGGCCATAAGTTTAGATTTTAAGCATATTTGTTATAATAATTAAGGGCTGTGGATTTTGTTAAATAAATAAATCATCAATCGTTTTCGCAGTGTACGCGATGTAAAGAATTTTTTGAGTCATTTTTTACACCTTGCTTTACATTACTGGCCTTTAGTATGGAACCCTAACATTTTTGAAAATATAATATTAATGGATATGTTTACCGGGAATAATGTAGCTTCCCAACGGTGAAGAAAATTCAAATCGGTCCAGTAGTTTCAGAGCCTATTCAATACAAACAAACAATCAAATCTTGCCTCATTATAATATTAGTATAGATAAGGGATTTAGTTAGCGCCTATAAAGTGTGGGTATGGATCGGAACTAAGCAAATCCCAAACAAGAATGGATCGTGTTGATAAAGTGTCAATACAAGAAATTAAAAAAATGGGTTTTGTACAACGTTTTTATTGTATGTCTGCAACTTCATTTTTGCAAAAGTGCGTGTCATTCTGTAGTTTTACCGTAAAGGTACCTTTTTATTGTACGAGTATGTGAAAAACCCTTGTTAAATTTACCAAAATATCAAATTAGACTAGCATTAACGTTTGAAAGCCCCGTGAGAGCTGAATTTTACATTTTCATGAGTTACGGCACGCCTTCATAAGTAAAGAGAGGCAATATAAACAAAAAGATACCAACACAATTTTAGATTTCTCTTGTTCAAAATTTAATCAGAAACCAAGACGATAGCATACGCAGCGAGATTAATTAGATAGAGCGACTATGAGTTCCATGCCATAGGTGCTTACCAGCTTTGTTATAAACGGCTGATACATTATGTTATGTAGCATTATTGAAATAAGGAGTAATTACTAGCTAGAAATCTTTTTCTGGTTCTTAAATTTTATAAAGCTGGCGCGATAATATATTTTTACTTGGCGAGGCAAGTTATGTTTATCGAGTTTTATTATCTGATATCACTTTCAACACTCGAAACATTCAAGCGGCAGAAGCATTTTTGAGAAGTGACGTATCAAAATACTCGACAGTGAAAAATCAGGCACTGATTCTGATTTTTATAGATTTCAATCAATTGTTGCATCTACTACGTAACGATGTCGCTACGTCACAGTTTAGGAAAAACAATAGACGGCCGCGCCCGTTTCAAATTACGAGCTATAGCACTAATAGAAGTTACTAATAGCTGCATGATTTATTCAAGCTATCAGACGAGGTCTAAATATGGAATAATATGGCATGTTCTTCGACCTTCCGGCAATTGCACGGCTTTATAACTTTCTGTTCCTTGTATGCCGAGCCGGTGCCGCAGTCCCGGCGAGTAGATAAATGCCCATAGGCTTGTTAGCAATTCTCAGAAAACATGAGGACAGACTTGAGATTCAAACAATTGTACTGTTATATATGTAGGTGTAGGTAGATAGCTATAGCATCTGAACTTTTGCAATTTAATAATAAATTATTCAATAGCAAGTTATTTTAATGATCAAGCTGTAAAATCATCACCTATTTACTCATACCGACGTTATTTTGAGTTGCGGTTTCATTGGTTAGTTAACAGCGAATTTACGAACCACGAGCATATATGTATGTAGGTTCTACTCAACAATATTCGATACAAAATCTTGGGATTAGTTTATTATGTACCTATATTCTTGTTAAAATGTAAATTAATTTGAAACACCAAGCAGAAAGAATTTCCAAAGATTGGTAATAATACATGTTGCTATTCATTTTAATTTAGAAAATCATTAAAGATTTTAAAAACCTACTATACAACAGGGTCGAAAAAATCAATGGGCCCCGAAGGTAAACCAATTTAAATTTTTAAGAAAGATAATTTTACTTAATGAAAACATTCCTTTATTATCAAAAGGACATAAAACTGCATCCAAAGATTTTCTAAAATCGAACCGGCGAGATACCTTACCAGATATCTTACCAGCTACTTTACCAGATACCGCTAAAACGAAATATAAAATAAAAATTACATACACCTGCTAGTAACACCACTCCTTACGCATTAGTGCTTGAAATTGCGCTCGAGTATTCCACAGGGAAATGTTAAATTTTACCAACGGACCCTTGTGTTTTAAAATGGAAAAACTAAATGCTACTAATGGAAGCGCACACAAGGCTTCCAGTCAAATAAAGATAAAGATAAAGAAACATTTATTTGGCCAAAAACAGGTTTCACATGAAAATAGTCATCATCATCAGCCTATAGCATTCTACTGCTGGACATAGGCCTCCCCTAATGAGCGCCATAGCGCCCTGTCTTCAGCTTGCCGCATCCAGTATCTACCTGCAGTCTTTCGTAGGTCGTCCTCCCACATGGTTGGAGGGCGGAAGAACACGTTTGCCCTTTCGGCCGCCTGTTCTTCGCGAGATATGGCTGGCCCACTGCCATTTCAGCTTGCTAATTTTCAGAGCTATGTCGACAACTTTGGTTCTCTGTCGGATGTATTCGTTACGAATCCTATCCTTCAGAAAAACTCCGAGCATAGCTCTATTCATAGCTCGCTGAGCGACTTTGAACTGGTGGATCATCATCAGCTGAGATGTGGACACTCACGATAGGGCTATCGTGAGTGTCCACGTCTCAGCTCCGTAGGTCATAACGGGTAGGACGCATTGGTTGAAAACTTTCGTTTCTATGAAAATAGTAAAACAAACTAATACACCAGTACACATAAAATTAAATTAAATAAACCTACAAGGAAACATTAATAATAATAATAAATGGCTACCGTGCTAGTCTGCTGGCCAAAAAAGGTCAAACTAAGCTTAGTGCTGAACCACGCGTGGTGCGGAACAACGCTGGTTTTCAGTTTTAAAAACAAAATAAATAAATGTTTAGTCTATGTGTTTTTTGATCCAAAGGCTACTTGAATGGATAATTTACATTGATACTGATTTAAGTGCTCAAAAATGTTTTGTTTAACTATATATTAAAGAGACTAACTTCACAAAATTAAACTCAGTTTGTAAATAATTCTCTTCTCATACGAAATTTCACCCCGCTAACGGGATGATAATAAAAATAAATTACTCGGCTTCATTATACTCAAACGATTTCATAAAAGTTTATAAAAAGTTACTAAAACTTCCGTACAGGGAAAATTATACATCTCCCCCTCCCCTTTTACATAAATTTTAAAAAGGTCTGAAAATAGATGTGAGTGGTATGAAATAATTTGTCACCCTTGACCCTGCGGGCAATGTGGGGGCAACAAAAAGCATGTGTTCAAGCTTTGAGAAAGAATCAGAAGGTTGAGCTATCGTGGCTAACGAAACATTATAATTTTTAGGTTTTATTTAAAAAATGTTCACAACCCGTTCCACTCTTTCATTGGAGAAAAAACACAATACTGCATTGAAATGATTTTAATGAAGGAAATTATGTCTATTTATTTTGGAAAAAAAAGGTTAAGTGTGTAACATAAGTACTACCCACTTTTGACCATATATTTTTGGACTGACCCAACTGATGCCTATTTTGTAGGAGCGGGGCGCCCTATGAGATATTTAATGAGTCTTACTCGGCCACAATTATTGCAGAATATTTATTATGAGCGAAGAATTAATTTTGCTTTCAAGACTAGGTAGGTGTTGCTGCGCAGTGAAATAAACATTCAAAATAAATTAGCCAGCACCTGCCTAATAACAAAATATAGTTTTTGTAATATTGCAGATAGAAAGAGGCAAATAAGGATAAATAGAAGCGAATGCAGCAGTTCGCTTACATTTTTCCTTATTTGCCTCTTCTGGCTAAAAGTGATACTTTTCCAACATTATATTTTTATGTAATAAAAACTATTCTCGATATTACAGGAAAAATCCGGTGATATTGTTTGGGCTCGTGCCAGTAGCAAGTATCAAGCTACAATCAGGAAAAAGTGTACCTATAAGATGTTACGGACGCGTAAATTTACTGTTTGATTGACTTCAGGAACTTTTACTTGTGACTGAAGAGGCTTGCACTCTCGGAACGTGGAAATTACTTTTGTTTTCATGGAAGTTAGTTTGGTTTTATAATCGACAGAGCATTTTTACTAGCTAGTTTAAGTAACGGTTCTTACTAGTGATATATTTTGTAAGATGTAGATTTTAGGGGTTCCGTATCCAGAATCACGTCGTTGTCGGTCTGTCAATATCCTTTTGAACAGGAACAAGTGAAGGTATTAAGTTGAAATTACTATCAAATATGTAGTCAAGTCAGCAATCCATTTCAGCAACCAATGAAAATTGACGAGGAATCTTCGTGTTACGTAACGAGGATAACTAAAAATCATATTTATTATTCACATCACCACCAACCAGTTTTCAACCAGTGCGTCCTACCCGTTATGACCTACGGAGCTGAGACGTGGACACTGACAATAGGGCTGGTCCACCAGTTCAAAGTCGCTCAGCGAGCTATGGGAAGAGCTATGCTCGGAGTTTCTCTGAAGGATAGGATACGAAACGAATGCATCCGACAGAGAACAAAGGTTATCGACATAGCTCAAAGAATTAGTAAGCTGAAGTGGCAGTGGGCCGGCCATATCTCGCGAAGAACCGACGCCCTCCGACCAGGTGGGATGACGACCTGCGAGACTGCAGGTAGATGCTGGATGCGTCAAGCTGAAGACAGGGCGCTATGGCGCTCATTGGGGGAGGCCTATGTCCAGCAGTGGACTAATATAGGCTGATGATGATGATGATTCACATCACCAATAAGTTTGTACGGAAACCTCGTTGTGCGAATCCAACTTGCTCTTGACCTTTATGGTGAAGTGAGTCTTAAAAGTCTTCTCCATTTTGACTGTACGGAAAAAATTTAAGGCAAAAAACCATTGTTTTTTTATATTGTTTGACGAGCATCAATTTAGGATTCTACCTCTAGTTTGTAAGTTATGAGAGTCAAAACACGATTTACTAAACTTGACTCGATACAAATAAATTGCAAAGCTTCCTTTAAATCTTCCTTTTTACAGAGATACTTCTACGGAAAAGGCAGTTTCATTCTTTCTTTCTTTCTTCTTCTATTGCTAGTAATTTAATATATTGAACATGAAATTTCATCTACGTGTTAAAAAAAGTTTTCGATTTAAATACTATATGATTATATTTTTATTTTATTGCGAAGAAGTTTTAGTTAACAATTTTATAAATAAATAACATTGCGCTAGGGCCGGACAATCCGCGGTTCTTGACTTGCTTTCTCGCCTAGCCCACGCGACGTTCGCTCGTCCTTGCCTCGCAACCGAGCCCACTTGGCCTTAACACTTTGACTGCGATTTTTTTTCGACGACTGCGATCTTTTTTTTAACCTAAAAAATTCGTGCTGCCGCTCTACACAGCGGTTGTGTTGCGCCGCACACGAGTTTCGTTCGAAAAATATTACGGCTGTGCTGAGTCACACAGATCTGTATTTTCTCAGCCGCTGCGCTAGTGTGGATTCACGCATATTAGTCACTTGTAGAAAACACATACCGTGTGATTTGAGCAATCAAAGTGTTAAGAAAAATAAAGAGGCCTTCATAGCAGTAGAAAGTTTTAATCTAGGCATTTCCTATTTCTATTTAGACAAAGTTTAGCACGATTTAGCTTCGAACTATCTTTTAGCCGTAGCAAGTGCTACGTGTGTAGACATCTACGAACTTTGTCTACGAAGCTTTTGATGGTCGTGTCCACAACGCCAAATATTTTGTTCTTAAGTTTTTCATATATTTTTATTTAATTTAAAAACAATGGTTGTTTTTCTTGCAAAAAGTGAGAAGGTTGCCAATATGAGCTGTGATTTTAATTTATTTAGAAGAACAAAACATTAAAAAGTGCTCAATCATGGCCCTAGCAGACAAGTATATCTTAGTTTAACCACCTAATAAATGATTTGTGATATCGTGTATCGTTGAAAAGTCTAATAACTGAAAAACCCTTAAAAAGAAAACTAAATTCATTGTGACTTGGATTTTTTAAAAGAAGTTTTCATGATTTATAATTTTACACTGATTTTTGAATTCGAACGCCCGTTCAGTAAAATGTCTTCCATAGGTTATGCAAACATCAAAAGTGTTTTATATACGCGTATACAATCAGAACATAAACGGCACAAAACTAAACAGAGTAGCGAGGTCCCGATAAAAACTGCCTAACAGTCGGCGAACCCGCCCCAAAAAGGATTTATGAGTACATCTAAAATATCCGTATCCTGAATAGTTGTTTACCTCGGAAAAGGCCCATAAGGTGGATTGAATATATTTTACGACCCACGAATTGTTTTTGGTACGGGTCAAACTTTTGATGGGGGTCCAAAGTTGTTTTATATGTAGTTTTAAAATAATGGCGTCGTATACTTTTTTTGCCTATTGGAAAACAATTCATATATGCTCTCTGGTATCTAAATTACCTCCAATGGCTTTATTCTAGACTGTTCTAGAATTTTGATCCTTCGATACATACAATGTCGATTTCGTAGTTGACGTAATATATATCTCGTGTTGAAACCGGTTGCCTTACACAAACATACATACATTATTAACATACCTCAAAAGCGAGGTGATGAGGCGAGGCGATGCCGATCACATACAATAGTTGATAATCGGTGCGAAGGATGCCCCATAACATCGTAAAGTTTTTAGAAAAAGTTATAGCGGACAAAAAAGAGTTTTTGACATTGTGCGTAAGTTTCCTATTTGATTTATAGGTCAACACAAGAAAACTTTGGCAGTTTCCCTGAAATCAAAATCCAAGCGTTTATCAGATTGAGCAAAAGTCTGAGCCTAAGTACGATGGCGAATCAGAACTCAAAGTATGGAACTAAAAAGTAGCAGAAAAAAGGGTCCGATGGCGAATCGCCACTAACTCTTTCACTACATAGTATAAAACGAAGTCCCTTTCCGCTGTCTGTCTGTCCCTGTGTATGCTCAGTTCTCAAAAACTACGCAACGGATATAGATGCCGTTTTTTTAATCATAAAAAGATAAAGTGATTCAAGATAAAGGTTTATAAACCATTTGACACATCGATTTTCATTTTTTTTTGCTAGCGTGAAGGTGGTACATGCATTATTTAGTTATTATATTATAGTTCTGTATGTAGTATTTGGTTACAAGTATGTTCGTTTATTTCTCCTGCAAGTGACTATTGTCTAACTAAAGAATGCCCCAAATTTGAACAAAAATATGTTGACACTGAAAGTGTCTCATATTTTCAATGAGTTTTTCATGAGTTCAGACATTACAATTAGTTCGGTTCTGAGAGGGAGATTTTTATTTACCAAAAAGTAACCCGCAATCAAAATACTCTTGCAAATTCTGATCATTCGTGTGACGACGCCCGACGCAGATGTAATCAAAAAGCAGAACAAAAAACAATATTTTATATTGAAAAAATGCGACAAAGGAGGAATGCTGATAATCATTTATTCATAACGTTGACACGGAGGTCTATCGGATTCCAAGAGAACGAGTAGCGCAGAGGGATGGGAATCGACAATAATGAGTAAATTTTAAAACATCGATACATTTGTTATTCTTAATTATTTAATAGACTAACTGAGCAATTGTGGTGCGGCCAACATAATTTTGATAGATATGAATGAAAATTAATATAATAATTTAGCTCAAAGAATTAGCAAGCTGAAGTGGCAGTGGGCCGGCCATATCTCGCGAAGAACCGACGACCGCTGGGGCAAACGTGTTCTTGAGTGGAGACCACGACTCGGTAAACGTAGTGTAGGACGCCCTCCGACCATGTGGGATGATGACCTGCTAAAGACTGCAGGTAGATGCTGGATGCGGCAAGCTGAAGACAGGGCGCTATGGCGCTCATTGGTGGAGGCCTATGTCCAGCAGTGGACTGCTATTAGGCTAATGATGATGATGATGATGAATGAAAATTAATGTAAATGGAAAATAGAAATGAATGATCTGCATCAGGTGTGCAATCAAGTATTTTTGTATTGTATCCATCGTACAAATGACTAAGTTTGATCTTATAGTGTTTCCTCGTTGTGTTCGTCGTTTCTGTGGGTAAATTAAAACCATTTTACTCGCAATCGGAAAGAAACGGCTTTCGCGATTTTCAGTATAATTAAAATCTTAGGTTTTTTAATTGTACATAAACAGAAATTGTACCATTCGATACCTGTTTATCTTCATAAACAATATCGACACTGCGCAGTGCGCATCACTAATCGATCTCCGTTCCCCTGGTAAAGTTTTCGAAGAATGTTTTATGGATCAACCATCCGAGAGATCGTATTTTAAATGTAAAATAAAATACCATTTCGGTTTTTGAGGATTGACTAGAACTAGAATATATTTATTTACAAGGGGTGGGCGGTCAAACAAACGATTTTGTTACACTCCCGAGCGTAGAAAGAAAGAAAGGAGTTAGTGGCGATTCGCCATCGGACCCTTTTTTCTGCTACTTTTTAGTTACATATTTTGAGTTCTGATTCGCCATCGTCAAATAAAATATTGTTTTTCGCGTGGTGATTTGCCATCGGCAGTTCCATGTACAGTCAGCATGTAAATATTGTGACATACAACTAATATTTTTTAAATAAACAATAATACATAGTTCTTATAAACTAATAAGTAATAAAATCAAAAATTAACTACTTAACTATAAAGAATAAGCGACTCTAAAAAGCGAACCAATTGGTCCTGTCTCAGCATAATGTTGCGTAGCGAGGGAATATGACAAGACGGAGTTATAATAGGCTGTTTTGGTCCGAGTGAAAAAAACCTACTCTTCCCTTAGATTGCAAGAAAATAAAACAATCAAATTTAACCTTCTATAAAATATTACAGGCTTTTTTCACTTCTCTACTTCATGAATTATTTGTGTCTTTATTTTTTTTTGACGACCGATGTGGCGCGTTGGGAGAAGGTCCGCCTGCGACGCATGAGGTTGCGGGTTCGATTCCCTCGGAACAAAAGTGTGTACGATCTGCAGATATTTTTTTCGGGTGTTCTGGTCGTTTTCTATGTATAATAAAAAATATCTATCTATGTAATGTATTGTATTATGTATATCAGTTATCTAGTACCCATAACACAAGCTATGCTTACCATGGGGCTAGATAATGCTGTGTGAATTGTCCAGCATTATTTATTTATTTATTTATTTAATTTAACGTGATGTTGACCACATCAGATAGAATCATACTAATTATGTCATTGTCTTTCTGTTCAATTTACATGGTTCATTACAAGTACCGACCTACGTATTCTACCATGAAGGAAGAATCACCCTTCTTATAAAATCCAACAACTATCACTTTTAATTTCAAAAACAAATTCAAATGAAATGTATTGTTCTTTGTTAATGGAACACCGTAAAATCGAGACTCTAGTTAAGAGGCTAAATGTGTTGTACTGGTTGATGATTTCGGATTAATTTAAAAGATTTTTTTTAACCCGTCTAATATTTTAGCTCTAATTAAAATATAATTATGTATAATATTTTTTCAAAGCTGATCAAAAACCTCAAAAGTTTGTGGACTGCAAGGTTCATAAGGATTTGTCTTTGTTTTTTTTAATTTTTAAATTCTCTCATTTCTTCTTTCACGCCTTGGCGAATTGCATTCATATTTGCCATAGATGGATGGATATCACGGTGAAAAGGCGTTCTTAAACTTACACACGGTTTTTAAGATATCTGTGTTTACATGGTAAATAAAGTTTGTGATTTATTCATGAAAATTAACCCATCAATGGATATAAGTCCTGTTTTCAAAAGGCAACTAACGCCACTGCTAAATATCAATCTGAATTGAAAGACCCTTTAAAAGCGGCCACACAAGAGAAAACTTAAAAAAAAATTAACCTTTGCCTGATGATTTAATTATAAAATAACTATTTGCCTGACAGTCGTTTTATCATTTGTTGTTTTTTTGAAACATTTTCTCTACATTCCTATACTAATTACTATTCCATATTCACGGTATATTTACGAAACATATACTGCACGAATAAGTTGCTTTTAATTTACAACTAGGAGAAAACGACAACTTTTCAAGTCCTTATGTTAGTATAGATACAACCGAGTTACTGTAAATTTACTACGAATGAAGATTTTCTTATTCAATTTATTAATTGTATTATTTCATAATTAATGGCCTGTTGTATTGTTGGATCGCGAAGAGTGGAAGGAGAAAAGGGAGGCCTTTGCTCAGCAGTGGGACAGTAATGGCTTAAAATAATAATAAATAAATAATTATTTCATAAAATTTCTGACCTATCAAAACCGGGCCAAATCTAGATCCTAATTAAGTCATAGCAGTCAGACACAGCTCCGCCATAATGAATATTAATTAAGCCGCTAATTAAAAGCTGTGGAAGTTATTTATTACTCCGAGTTTTCGTTTGAGAAGATTTAAAAATATATCTCTTATTAGAATAATTATTGTTAAAATAAACTAAGTTATAGGGTCCGTAAGCATGTAAAAATTAATCCCACAGCAGCCAATAAAACTTGATCATCATCGATCATCATCATCGATCATCATCATCACCAGCCTATATTAGTCCACTGTTAGTCCACTGCTGGACATAGGCCTCCCCCAACGAGCGCCATAGCGCCCTGTCTTCAGCTTGACGCATCCAGCATCTACCTGCAATCTGATCGGTCGGAGGGCGTCTCACACTACGTTTACCGAGTCGTGTTCTTCACTCAAGAACACGTTTGCCCCAGCCAGCGGCCGTCGGTTCTTTGCGAGATATGGCCGGCCCACTGCCAGTTCAGCTTGCTAATTCTTAGAACTATGTCAATAACTTTGGTTCTTTGTCGGATGTATTCGTTACGAATCCTATCCTTCAGAGAAACTCCGAGCATAAATATGTAGCTCGATAAATATAATTTGAATAGCTCTTTCCATAGCTCGCTGAGCGACTTTGAACTGGTGGATTGGCTCTATCGTGAGTATGTATGGATGAAGAAAATTTAATTGCGGTATGTTGAAATAAAACTTGAATTCACGGTATTACCAGCATAAGGTGCTACCTATTTTATAATTAGAAATAAGATGTCAGACCCTCCTCGCACGCATCCCTGGTAAGGCTGGCGCGGACAACGACAATTTATATCAATTCATTACCAAAGTCGCCATTAATTATCTCCCAGCGGTCTATTATTAAAATAGTCTGCCTAATTATTATATTTTCACGCCAAAATCCCGAGGGCGATGCGTTTTACGTCGCGCTTCATTAATTGAAGAATCTGGTGTGAATTTCGATAAAATTTTAACAGCTGTTTCATATTAAATACATCTACATGAATTCTGTATCAATACAATAGAAAACAGTTTTGTTATGTTAGCGGAATTTTGTTTTTGAAATTAAAATTGAAAAATTGTTTATTTGTATCAAAGTATCTTTACATGCTAGACAGTTGTTAGAACATCCTTTTAAATATGTAAGTATATTTGTGCCAGGATGTCCTGCTCTTCCTTACAAATACATTTCGAGGATTTTTTTTCAGCATCGTGTGTGTATTTTAGTGAAGTATCTAACAAAAAAACAAGGACATTTTAATTGCAATTTTTCTTGATTACATTTGTCGTTTATTGTTTGTTCATGTAACGAAAATGAAAATTTTAAATTGAAAAAAATAATTGTAATATTAAGTAGCGTAGTTTTAAGTCTATTGTGTGTAGTAAGTTTTAAGGTAAAAAATCTTTTTAATAGCACATTTTAACCAAATAACTTTTAAATTAGAGATATAAATCACTTCCACTCTGGTTTCACATTCTGATTATTCTAAATGTACACAATGATTCTAAACTAAGACCGCCAAGCAATCTCTTATCATTAAAATATACCGTTTAATCTCAGACTGGAATGCTTACGATAAATCAGGCCAGATTGCATCCCGGTAAATACCTACCTGTTAGGTAGGTATTTACTGGGAGGTAGATATTACCCCGTAGGGTAGATTTATACTTTGATGGATAGATTTTGGGAAAATTTTACGGAATGAACGTCGCAATTCTGAGATTACAAAAGATTATTTTTATAATGTATTATGGATGAATATTTTTACTATGATTTAAGTAATTTTTATTTTTTGAGTTCTTTTTTGAATCTTGACGACCTCTGTGCCGCGCCGCGGTGAGTGAAGGTCCATCTGCGATGCAGGAGTTTGCGGGTTCCCACTTCGGGACAATTGTGTGTACGATCTGCAGATATTTGTTCCGGGTGTTTTGGTCGTTTCTATGTATAATAAACAATATGTATCTATTTAAGTCTATTGAATTTAGTATATCAGTCACCCATAACACAAGTTCTGCTTAGCTTGGAGCTATATGATGTGTGAGTTGCCCAGTATTATTATTATTTATTATTATAGTATAAATATATCCGTAATTAAAGTTTAGAAACTTAATGAAGCTTAATAAGGTACCAGCTGCGTTCTGCGACTTCGTTTAAGAAGCAGCACATTATATCCTAGACTTTAACAACTTAATGCTGCTTTGTTGCGGTAATTGTTAGAACAGAATATTTAATAAGTTAGGTTTCAGTTTATTTATTCAAAAACAAGTTAACAAAAAGTTGATAGATGACAGGGATCATTATCTCTCCCATCAGCACACACAAGTCCACTGTTGCACATGATTCCCCAAACGGGGTAAGTTTCATATTCACCTCATCTATCCTGCCTGCTAGGCAAATTGATGGAAAGAATATGACACGATGGATTACAGGAGTCAAAAATAAACATAATGACAGTAAGTACCATGTCAATATATTTATGAAAACTTGTTGTACACTCATAAAACATCAATCGATTCACTAAAAAAGCGATATACATAATGTAAATACTAGAAATAAGAATAAACTCGCTGTTCCCACAACTAGGCTACACAAAAGTCATTTAAAACGGGATATTTACCATGATTTGATTTTTGAGTTTTCCAATATTTCGGCACAGTTTCATGCGCCATGATAACGGAATAACTGAAGACACTGCGAGTTTGTTTTTATGAGCAGATAAACCAAAAAAAAAAAAAAAAAAAAAACATGGGTAAATATCCCGTTTTAAATGACTTTAGTGTTAATAACCATGATAGTTTCAGAAGTTTTATAGGCTACACAAGATAAATGTATACGCTTCTACAACAAAACTCCAAGTGAGTTGCAAAAATTTATCAATAAATAAATTTAAAAAATTGTGAAGCATATTCTTTGTAAAAAAGCTTGGAACGAGTTTTGCTCCAACTCAAAATCTAACAACTTACAGATAAGCAAATCATATGTACTAGACACATAAGTTATGAACATACTAGTGGTTTCTTCTCACTTCTTCCACTAGTGGACAAAAAATTTAAGTGAACATCAATATAATAATGAATAGTATAAAATACTTGTCTAAGTGCTTATTTGTAAGCCTAAAGAAATAAACTTTCATTTCATTTCATTACGGAGGGAAGCTGGTACCCTTCCTCTTGTAGGTTCCTTTAGTTACACTTACGACATCGACATGCGTTGGACCGAAAAATTATATTGCCGCGACCGCCTTGGAGACAATATTCTCAGTTAAAATTCCAGTGTACTTAATGCCTGGTTAACATTATTCCAGTCCAGCCATCGAATCCAGCACCTGTACGTAGTAACAATCTGAAAAGTAAATATAACGTGAACTCGAAATTATTTTCCAAAGAAAACATAGTTATTCTCATTATACCAGACGGTATTTGAATCTAAGCCAGAACACGGCAGATTAGCCATACGCTCGTTTGTTTGATTAAAGCAGCCTTCGTAGCAATGTGCTACGAGTGGGATCTACGAGCTACGAGTACACCAGCTACGAAGATGTGGAGCTTCATAGCAAAGTGTTACGAGCAACGTCTTAGATTTACGCAAATCAATTGTTTAAATTAATCATTATATTACCTCTATACCTGGAATTAATCTGGAAAATAATATCAAGTAGAAAAACGACTAGTGGAGTTAAGCCCCGCAGATAAAACTAGAGGACTGACTTTTTGTTGTAAATGATTAGTTTAAATAAAATATCCAGCCCAGGCACAGAATACTTAGTACTTGCTTAACAAAAAACAACCATCACTACTATCTAGTCTGCACCAGCCCTTCTAAAAGCTTCTCAAACATTGGTAAATTTGACCAGTGTCAAAGTTTTATAGTGCTTACTTTTATTTTTGGCTTCCCGCAGTATTTGCAATTTTTCAACACAATACCATCTACATAGGTCCGAAATTTTTGAGATAATCATATAAATTCTTAGAATGACACCAACGATATGATGCCAAACGTCTACTCCTTCAATGGCTAAACATGCATATTTCGATAAGTGTTGTATCTAAAGAATATATATTTGTTCTTTATTTCCCTGTGGTGGGGACTTCACAATCAATGATTAGAGACTGACAAAATTAAATAAGCTCAAAATCAACACAATAAGCATTTGGGCGGACGCTCTAGCACTGATTCGTTGCGATTGAGAAACAGGTACTCGTATCTATCTATCCTGTACGAAAATAATCGGAAATAATCGAAAATAACCTTTAGACCCTAGACTTTTTAATGATATTTTGTTCTTGTTTTGGTATTTTCTCCTTGAATAATATGATCATCTTTGTTTACATGCTTGAAGTAATAGGGCATCTTTACTCTGTACAGTTTTGAAGGTTTTTGGTTTTTATAGTGCTTACTCTCTAAACTCTTAGTGAATGTTATTAGATATTTATTGCATAAATTCTTATATTTTTTTCTATGATACATGTTATTTTTATGAATGGTTTTGTTGATTTAATCTACTAACGAAACTAGAAAGACAGGTTCGCGATTGATTTAAGCTTCGACGAGACCCAATTTTTTTTTATTTGTTTATGGTGGCTTTGGTATCACGGCGGCCATGATAGGCCTATTGTGATCGCCACTTATCCGTTCAGCCCCGAAGCCGTAGCGTTCAAAGTTCGCCACTAACCCTTGCAGCTGCTATTCTTGTTAATTCCATCTACTAACTAAACGTGAAAGACCGGTTCGCGATTGATTTAAGCTTCGAGGAGACCCAAACTACAATAGTAAGAATCAGTGTTGGAAAGAAGAAATCCTAGTTCAGAGATTTAGTTTTTCCACCGCTAATAGAATTATTCTGGTCTGTTTAGGAGAGGGTAGAGCACTTAATATAAAATAATTGTCTACGATGGATCCCGTTAAATATTTAAAATTTGATATTTTCTTAATGTTCATTTGTTTCTTTTTGCCAGCGACAAGACATCAGGTAGGTATTAAATTCTTTACCGAATAATTCAACTAAAACACAAACTCTGTACGTGTGTGTGTTGCGCTGCTTATAAAATGTTTGCATTATTTGCAATTATTTCTTCGGCTATTGTTTAGGTTTTTATTTTAGCGTTACTGTAGCGCATCGGGGATGTTCGCGGATGTGCATGTGAACGGGTTCCACGCCATCATGCTCAAGCGCGTCGCATCCCTAATGGGCCGCATGTGTCGCAGCTCCATAAGCCTCCCGGCCGTGGCGCAGGACCTCCACTCCAGCATCTTGGGCCAATGGATGATGATGCTGAAACCAGTATCATCGCTGGTAGCTCAATGATCTGGTTAGGCCACAGCGTTTATTTAATTTTAGATTTTTATAATTAATTTTATAAAATTAGTTTATTTGAATTAGATTAGTTGTGTGTAATGTTTTTATTTTATTAAAAAGTGTAATTGTGTTTTTCTATGGACCTGGTCTGAAATAAATGACTTTTATTTATTTTATTTATTTATCTAGTCTATATACAAAGAACATTTACCTTAATGGTGCCATTAACACGAGCTCTGCTTAGTCTGGGACTAGGTATTAATTATTTACAAATATTCAAAGAAAAAAATGGTGCCTAAACCTTGTAATTTCACAGCGATAGGTTTTTATACCGATTAAATAGAATCGTTAAACGTTACTCGAACTCCCTTAGATATTTAAATGGATTCTTTTACTTTTAAGGAGAACAATTAGCCATAGTAGTTACCGGATTATTGTATGTGTTTATGTCTTTCGGATTAAAACATGAAAAACCATAAATAATTTTTATTTCACGATCACAAGAAAAAATAACGTCACTGTGGTTATTCTTTCAAAAATCTGTATATCCAAAAAGGCCAGTATAGTAAACAGGCCGACTCGTCAAATTGTTCAGCAAATTGCAGATTAGGGCAAGCTCATCCCGTTCAATGCGAAAACAATTACCGAAGGGCTGAATTTGAGATTGGGCGGTAATCGCTTTGTCCGGTTCCCGGAAAGATAAACAAACGGAAACAAGGCAACCTGCATTTGTAATATAGGCGATCGTGGGGTTTGTAGTCAATAGGTTTTTGGCGTGGGTTTCTTGTAGTTAACGGATAAGGCAGACTAGGAATTAGTAAAAAAATCTTTTTAAACTTACGCGATCTGAACACATGACTATAAGTATTGATACAACGGGTATTTAATGCGTTTATTTACCCATTTTTCGACGACTTTACGACTTTTCAATAGGTGTACACACTGTTGTGGTTACGGGCTGACAAACGCGATATCAGCCTACGGACCGATGTGGCGCGGTGGGCGAAGGTCCGCCTGCGACGTAGGAGGTTGCGGGTTCGATTCCCGCCTCGGAACAAATGTGTGTACGATCTGCAGATATTTGTTTCGTGTGTTCTGGTCGTTTTCTATATATAAATAAAAATATCTGTCTATGTAATGTATTGTATTATGTATATCAGTTATCTAGCACCCATTACACAAGCTCTGCTTACCATGGGGCTAGATAATGCTGTGTGAATTGTCAAGCATTATTTATTTTATTTTTATTTATTAGTCATTATAATTTCTCCGGGCTTGAGATTTTATTCTTTAGGGCGGAGAGAATAAATGCTTATTGTAGACTATTACCTCGTCTTTAAACTACTTTGCGATCACAAATACTATCTAGATGTCGGGTCGGCGCAAAAACTCCGTCGCCGTAAATAAGAGGGCACTTGCAATGTGGGCTCTTTGTTGAGAAAGTAAATAAAACATGCTGATTAGGAGTTTTTGGGTTGGCAAACTGTTACACGTGTACACGTGTGCGTGTGAACTATGGCCTACATAATATAACTATAGTAGTAACCCATTATTAGTATAGTCTCTCATTTACCATGATCTCGGGCCATAAAGTGACCCGGTTCTTTGGAAGGCTTGCGTGGTGCCGAAGCCAACAGCACAGAGGCCCTTTGAGAAAGTTAATCTAAAGGCGATGGCTACACACAGCGGGTATCATCCTCGGGTGCACAATATGATACACCCAAAGCTATATTAATTAACCCAGGCTATTGTTGGGGTGTCGAGAGGTGCGGACCCGATTTCACCATCACGAAGACTACTCGTGAGCGGGTTTCTTTGCTATTACGCCATTAGACACTTCCACCCCCGAGTCTACATCCTAAGATGCAACTCTCGCGACTCCACTCAGACCGGCCAATGAAGGCAAGCAAGAGGTGGGGATCTGGTTCTCTTGGGATGCCACTCCGCAAGCGGAGACGAGAACCAGGAACTTCCCCGGGAGCACTCGGTACTCGTGGTGTCGCTACTCACTCTACTCAACAGCTCGCCACAAGCTGCCCTGCGGGCTTAACTAACCGGGCTTAGTATAGTTATTATTATGTGTTTTCGTTGCAAACGAAAATTATTGGGCTAACCATACTTATACGTGTATAGGTAAGTAGCGTTAACCTAAAACCCCTTGTAAATAAACGACCCTAGGTGCAGAGTTGTAGGGTAACTTTACTCAAGTTTCCTTATCTTACTTACTTATACAGGTACATAATATGGGTGTATAGTCGTAAGCAACACTGATTTCAAATAATAGTTCTATCAACGAAAGATGTGTTCGTGCAAGTGATCTTCGAGAAAAAGCACCCTTTTAATAATTTGTTTAACACACAGTGGCACATAATCGCAAGGTACATTTTTGAACACGTTATAAGTTAACTAAGTATGACAAACAAACCTACTTGCATAGGTTTTCTTTCTATATACTGACTGGTATTTTTATAGCACTTTTACTGACTCATAAGTTAATCTGTTATATCTGTCGAGTGGTTTGTTAATTCACAAACAGAAATATATATAAACTTATGTAAAGTTTTCCACAGACCTAATAAAACCGGCCAAGTACGAGACGACTCGCACACGGATGGTTCCGTTCCATCATACATAACTATTTCACAAAAGACTAGATAAAGATAAAGACTAATAAAAAAATTGCAAAGAAAATACCTCATTACAAAAAATAGCAAAAAAAACCGTGCGTAAAAACTTAGCGCGAGTCAGACTCGCGCTCAAAGGGTTCCGTACCATTATCTTTATAACCGGCAAAAAATTATGTCTGTTGTATAGGAGCCCCTCTTAAATATTTGTTTTATTTTAATTTAAATATTTATTTTTAAATGAATATACATATTATAACTAAATATTCTGTGAATATATCAAGCGTCTACCTGTTGCCGTTATCAATATAGATAAAAAACGAGCAAAATAATCACGTTTGTTGTATGGGAACCCCCTTTAATACTTATATTATTCTATTTATTAGTGTTTTTTGGTATAACAGCAACAGAAATACATCATCTGTGAAAATTTCAATTGTCTTACTATCACAGTTCATGAGATACAGCCTGGTGACAGACGGACAGCCAGATAGACACACCGACGATGGACTGACAGCGGAGTCTTAGTAATAGAGTCCTGTTTTACCCTTTGGGTACGGAACCCTAAAAAGCCATCATGACACGGTCAGCCATTCAAGTACCTACTGACTTAGTATGGACAATTAGACATGGACATTGGGCCCATTTGTTATAATTTTTTATGTTATAGCGGCAAGAGTAATCTACATACATTCTTTCAAAATTTCAACTGTCTACCTATTACAGTTCAAGACATACAGCCTCGACAAAAGTGTTTATACCCTTTATCTTTTAAATATATTTGAAAGATAAAGAACTGGTTTTTTTCTATGTTTGATGTGCAATAAAGTTTATTTGTATTGTATTGTATTTAATTTTTAATATTTGTCGTCATAGCGTCATAAATACGTATTCTGTGAAAATTTCAACTGTCTACGTTTTACGGTTTATGCTATGGGTACATACATCATACATCCCGCTGACAGACAGCGGAGGTAATATGGATACTTTTCCATCCTTTGGGTATGGAACCTTAAGAAAGAGCTTTTCATAAACAAGGTGTTCGCGGAAATCAAGCTGTGTTAAAGTACCTTGGAAATTGGTGAGATTGGTGTCACCACCTGTACCAAAAGCGTGTAACGGTTTTATTTACGTTGTATCTACGTGTTCTCGCGATTACAAACAATTTAGTTTTGTGTAAATTTAGTTCTGTTTGCGTGAATTTGCTATTTATCTAGCGGTAATGTGCGATTTGTGGGGTGTTTGTGGGCAGAATTTTACTTACCTTGAGAATTAACCTAATAGATATATGTATATTTTATGTTATTCTGTTTCTTTTGGTAGGTATCAACATCTTCAATATAATATTCTTTAACTTAAATCATTAATCATCAAAAAAGTTGGGTGGTGAAAAGTCGTATAACATTATTTACTTACAGAAAAAGAAGAAAAAAAAAATATAATAGGTACGTAAACTCTTTGCGGCGACGCACTGCGTCTCTAGATGCCTCGGATCGCGTCGCGTATAGACGACTAGATGACGATAGCTTTTCTTTGAATTTTTTTTGATTTGAATTGAATTTTAATTTGTGTATTGAACAATTTATACGATTTAAATTAACCAATATTCTTTAATAACCCGGAGCGCCTCGGTAGCTCACGGACTAAGAGCCTCGATTCCAAGGAGTTGAGACCTCGTCGTCGAAGTTGTTACATGGGCGGAATAAATTAGGCGTAGCTCACATTTCCAGTTCGATTTTTCTTTGTTTCTTAGCATACAAATAATTATGATACATCTCCGCTCGGTGCAGCGGAGACGTTCTGTTGGTTCTTTGAAACACATCTCTTTTCCGCTCATCTGAGCTCAGCTGCCTAACGTATGTGACATAACAGCTCTTGTTCTCGGTTCAGCACTTGAACCGGATAAACCCCCTCCGGACGACCTTGACCACTTCCTAAACCGTCACTTCCTAACTTGTCCACTTCCTCACTTTACCATTTCCAAAATTGCCACTTCCTAAATATATGTCTGTTAAATATTAGGTTGTAGGTGGTACTTTCCGTGACTATAGTGATCATTATCTTGATCCATATTCTGTAAGTAGTACTTTAGGTTGGCATATAAAAGTTAACAATATAATATTTATTACTAAAGTCATTTAAAACGGGATATTTACCATGATTTGATTTTTGAGTTATCGAATATTTCGGCACAGTTGCATGCGCCATGATCACGGAGTAATGAGTGAGTTACTCCGTGATCATGGCGCATGCAACTGTGCCGAAATATTGGATAACTCTCATTACTCCGTGATCATGGCGCATGCAACTGTGCCGAAATATTGGCTAACTCAAAAATCAAATCATGGTAAATATCCCGTTTTAAATGACTTTAGTATTAATAACCATGATAGTTTCAAAAGTTTTATAATATTTATTTCTTTCTATAACTTATTATAGGTAATACACGGTTCAGCTCTGACGATACACAATTCAGCGTTACTGACTTATGAGCATTCCAGTTCAGTTCATTGTTCAGAAAAAGTATTTCTAACAATATCTTCACTTCAACAATACAAACGGTGCAACAAAAACCACACAAATATTTTTTTCTTGACTCCAAAACCGACGAAGAAATGGTACTCACATTTAATTTCATGAAAAGCTGTCTGTTGTAGGTTTAATTAATATGAAGGCGACCACTCGCCTGTACAATGTGAATGCTTATACGTACACCGCATAAGTCTTATGCTTTAATTTGCAAGTTCCCACGTAGTTCGTAATATTACGTCACCAGCTACACAGATGAAAAACCAGTGAGACATCTTTATTAACTTGGCCTGCCTAGTAATAATTATCTTCTTTCGTTTGGTAGCTTCGTTAGGTAAGGATGTTGTGTAATAGTCAAGCTGCTCAGTTTTGCATGTCATCCCGTCGGGCACTTTGCATCTTACCGCATACTCTCGCTGCTCTGGGTAGCGGTATTCACTACCCAGAGCAGCAACAGTAAACATGGATAGGGATATGTATGGGGATAATGATGGTGATATACTTAAATAGTAAAAATTTTACAGGAATCAATTAAATAAAAATCAATGTGGATATTCCTTAAACGAGCTTTTACCAATATGCTTGTCATCAAATATGCTAAATTTCGTTTTAGGAAAGCTGGTCTAAAATTCAATTCCAAGATTTGTATACCACATACATATTTGTATCGTATATACGAGAGAACGATTTTGGCCAAGATTTTGGCCAACTCCTTTCTTTTGTATGTGACCTAATTCAGCTCTACACCACTACTAATCCGACTTTATGAAAAAGTTCCGTGAATACCAAAGGAAATTATATTATGAGGTGTGGACGTGCAGGATCTCGTAGATTAGAACAAGAAAAAAGTGCTGGAAGTTCACAACCAGAACTATGCAACCTTTCGCGTCTCATAAATATCTTATAAATAAATAAATAAATAGTGATAAAAAGTACGTCCAACCCACTGAACATTTAATTTGTAACACACCAAATCCCCCGCCAATTCAAAGGCGTCAAAAAACAGAAAGGCCAAAGCGATAAAATGTAAAAATACAACGTTTAAACAGTTTCGTGCTAATTGCATTACGGACCAGCTGAACGTCCTTGATTTTTTGCTGACTATTTTGGTTCTCGTTAAATTAAATCGGACAAACAGTTACAAGTAAAATCTTGTAACTGTTTAATTTAATTTTAAAGCGCACGTAGTTCTGTCCGAATTGGACGCACTGAGGCTGCTAAAAAGATCAAATTTTCGGATTCTTCAACTCAAGGGATAGAGCATATGCATGCATTCTTGAACTTGATCCAAACGGTTCCATTGGTATGTTATAGTTTCCATGAAATCTTACGACATACACTTGTCCACGCTGAGTAACTTGAATTTTCGGAATTGGTTTCAATTCGAATCATCGGCTCTCACAACGAGTTCAATTAAGTTCACTTAGATGTCCGTGCAGCCTAAGCTGCAAAAGCTGACTAGGTTGTTGGAGTTAAAAGTGAGGATTAGACAAACAAAATTTTATATTTGGTCAAAAATATAACACGTTTTTATCTACAGTATGTCTGCTCTACAAAAAGGCCTCTTAAAACCAGGATAAGTGTTAGTGAGTAGTTTCCTTTTTTATATTGAATTCCGTACAGTGGATCCACTATTATGTGAACAAAAGTAAAGTTTAAAAAAAATATAGGAACGAAAAATTGCCAAAATATGATGTTAGTTTAGTAACATAACCAAAAAAAAAAAACGTAAACCTTTTTTTTTTGTTAATGTTTTTAGGTAATTTGGTCCCACCTGGAATTACTTTCAACATTTAATATTTAGTCGAAACTCGAACGGCTTGGCATAGTCCTTGCCTCGATGCAGCTCCCCCAAAATGTATTTTGTACCATCGGCAATGAGATGGCCCTCTGAACTGTTTTATACAAACGTGCTCCAGCTCTGAAGATGGTGCCCAACCGAAGACATGTTGCGATAAGGAAAGTTACGGGATCCAATAGTGTTATATGAAAGAAGTGTTTGTAATCAATGTTAAAGAAACTCCTGGCGGTTTCTAAATGAGAGTCAGCATATTGGATACCGTAAGTTTCCGTATCGCAACTTGTCTTCGGTTGAGTTCAAGGTGTTGCACCAGTCTTAACAACATCATCTAGCGGGCCATTGTTCTCGAACCGAACGGTCTGTTGTGTGACGCTGGTAAGAGGCCTGACGGTATGACTGTAGTACCATACCTTGGGAGTTGGGAGGCCTGGTTGTGTGGAACACTACCTACATGCATCGAAACACTTTTGCCTTTCCGTCTTCCGAGGACATTCGTGAGGGCTGGTGCGGCAGCAGATTTAGCTGAAGACCTCAAGCGTCACAAATATGCAGGTCTCGACGGAGCCTATGCATTTGCTACCCTTGGAGTCGAAATCTTAGATCCGTAGTCACCGAGCTCTCCAGCCACAGCATTTGGTCGAAGCGACGGTAAACCCAGAGTTGGTGAGTATCTGGCGCAGCGAATAAGCATTGCCATACACCACCGGGGCGATGGAGCCAGCGTCTTGGGGATGCTTCTGACTGGTTTTGATATGGATCAGTTGTATCTGAAGATTATTTTTAAAAGTCTGCAGTTCAATGGGAAATAGAACTAGTATTTGCAATTTAAACAATTGAGCTAACTGAAGAATGCAAATAATCTATAGGTAGCTCAACTGGAATATGAATATCGCAAGTTTTGGCCTAGATATTTGCTTTTTTTATTGCGAGCAATCATTTGTTTTTACTTACACATTAATTAAATACTGCCAGGAACTCGCACTGTGTAGTTACCTATACGTTAACGAGAGTAACTGTGGACAATTTCACTCCAATTTAATGCAGGCTTTTACGTCGCTATCTGAACGAATCGAATTTACATTTTACAGGCTTTTGTAAAATCCTTTTCTCGTTTATTATTTTGAGTTTCTTCTTTGCGGTCATCACTTATAAATGCGAGTGCAATGCTACGAATATTTTATGCACTGAATTGGATTATAGCAAAAAGATCGGTGTACCAAAAATATCCTTCGAGTGTTTTCCTGACAAAACCATATTGATTCCCAGTGTTCCGATTTCAATAAATAATGTGTATTTTAACAATCTTAATTCCAAAAAACTCATTTATCGCTTAAGTTGAAATTCAGTCCATTATTGATGCTAAATTAAATGAATTTACGTTTTCTTTTTTTCAATTTGTCGTACATTCCTCCACACAATTGTAAATTTAATCTCTCACGCCAAAAACTAACTAAATGCATACTGCGACACATTATTACGACCTATAATGAACATTACTACCGATTTGTGTACTAGAAACAATAGCCACACCATTCTGGCAACAAAAAGGCTTTTACAGTGTAATATTCCACCATATCCAACACTGAAACAGAGGATATTGAACCGTAAGCTCGAGGGATAAGACGAGATGAGATGTTTACTTTTGTTGGTCAAACATTAGTTGTCAGGGCAGTGATATTGTGCCGGCCATGCATCATACTGATATACGACATAATGAGGAAGGGAATGCCGACATAAAAAGGAGTAAAGACGGTATTTTGCGCAAACATAATTTGGCCCTAAGGCATGTGTTATGTCGGACGTGGGGATCTGTTCATCGCGCTCTCCCGGCATCTGATAGATTAGAGGCTTAATTTTTGCAAGCTGCCCATTATTTTGTGACTCAGTTATGATTCATGAGCGACAACTATAACGATGAAAAAGGACACTCGCTGTGAAGATTATGGGCAGCAAAAAAAGATTTCGACGAGGGCCAAAAATGATTTCGACATTTTTAATCCAAATACGAAGCTAATCAAAACCTTAGCAACGTTAATTAGGAGGGTCGTTGTCGA
This sequence comes from Eupithecia abbreviata, assembly GCA_943735965.1. Classification (NCBI taxonomy): domain Eukaryota; kingdom Metazoa; phylum Arthropoda; class Insecta; order Lepidoptera; family Geometridae; genus Eupithecia; species Eupithecia abbreviata. The sequence continues at coordinate 6,272,749 of OX030977.1, read as the reverse complement.
AATGAATAATGCTTTATCATATTTAATTAAACTTAGAAATATCCAAAAACAATTTACGTGATTAAAATCTGGGTAACTACGAAAGAGATATGATATATATAAAAATATTCGTCATTTAATATTGTTTGTTTCATTATTGTTCCAATACAAAAAATCACCTCAACTTCATCATTTTCATCACCACACACACAGATGACTTGGCAATGTGGTCTGTGTCTGATGAAAAAATTAAATTAGTACTCTCCTGAATCAGTATCACTTTATTAGGATTCAAATACGTCAATATGAATTAGACCTGCGTTTGCTTGTTAACTCTTATTATGGGGTTGTCATCTTTACGCTAGCTTAGCTAGAACCTCAGTTAATAAGTGTGCCAATTAGGAAAGTCCACCAGTGACAAGGCAATAGGACCTTGACCATGAATCTGTGTTCTATGTTTTCATAGCCTGGCAAAATGTGCCTTGCAGTCAGCGTGAGTAGTCGCCTACTACTCGTATTAACCTGACGGTCTTTTTTTTTACTATTAATACAATAAGTATAAATTAATCTTAGAATATTGTACCCAAAAAATAAGTGAAGATTTATTCATTTATTTCCAAATCAAAAGTTTCATTACTTTATAAAGTTTCTGCCAAAAACTGAGTAAAACTTTTTACTTTTATACTACTTGCCCTACTTGCCTACTTGCTAGTTTTAGATGTATAGTGAATGTATAGGTACATATGTGGGACAAGTTTTGCAATTGAATTTTAGACCAGTTAACCTCAACTGGTAGAACTAAAATTTGGCATACTTATGTAAGTTTGGTGACAATGCAATGTCATGGTACGATAGAGCTGGTAAGATGATGGACATAGACGGCGGCCATAGGAACTCCTAAACGTAACTAATTAATTCCGTCGAGTTGGGTTCGTTGATTTTTTTCCAAGCACTTTGGTCCTAGATTATTATAAAAGTTTGTTTTTTCTGTAATAATTGGTGATAATTCGCACTTGATATTGTTATAGATATTTTGACTAATCCCAATAAAATCACTGTTGTGGGAATATTTTTAATTATTTGTATCGCAAATCAATGATACTATATACATAACTACATTTTTCACGAAACTGATACTAGTCAAGTTTTTTTTTTTCGAAGAAAAATTGTAAAGCAACTGCTTTTGCAAATTAAATAAAAGCATTCGTATCAAAATAGAAAAATATGAAAACTAAATTTAGCACTTAGGAAGGTAACAGGTAGAAAAAATTGTAAATAGTAAAAAGTTTAAGGACCGACGCGACGGAGTGATTACCCGTTAACTCTCTGGGAGCGAGCACATCGATTTTGCCGTTTGCTTTGCGGCTTTGTTCGGCAGATCGATACTGCATTGGATAACTACATAATTACCTCTTTAGATAGGTAACGCTTAGCTGTCTTAGTATTACTCGTGAACACAAATACCGGTCCATAACTGAACTGAACATGTCTCCCCGAAAGCTATGTCGATAAGTTTGGTTCTCTGGCGGATGTATTCGTTATGAATATACTATCTTATTATTATTTAAAATTAGCTATTGCATCACTAACAAAGATTTAATCAACTTTTTCTTTTTTTTTTGTCGATTATATTTGATCTAGTTTCACCCTTCGTGGGGTTGCACTTTATCCAGGGACACACGGTATATATATTGTATATCATATATTGTCGTAAGTTTTGGATAGAATCGGAAAATTTGTGACAAAGCCGCGTAAAAAAACTTTTTCTTTGTCTTTACAAAGACAAAAAGTCAGTCCACTCCACTATATAAACTTCGCTTGTGAATTTTCCATTACACAAGAACCTACCTGCTTGAGTCCACAATCGCAATAAAGATGAAAGAATAATGTTTTCTCTGGGGGCCTCGTAAATATTTGAAAGGCATTATTATAGGACAGACGTCTCACTCAACTTATGGTATATAATATACAGAGTGTTTGTTTTAGTTTGGACTGAAGTCAGCTTAGTTTTTTTTATGGGCGTACATATAAAGGGCTTACATAATAAGCACTCAGACGAGTCAAAATTTAAATAAAAATATCTATATATATATTTTTTCTTTAATTATCTTCTTTAACTTTGACTAAGAAATAGCATGTAGCCGCATAATAGTTACCTTCTAGATACCGATATGCAATACAAGCAGTCAGTGTTTAGAAACTGAACCAGTGGTCGTCAAGTTCATACAATAAATGTTTAACAATTTACTATAGACATCGTCATCGTCAGCATTATGATGAACGCTCTCCCCAAACACAAACCCCGTGAAGACTTAAATTTGTAACATAACATTAGAATAATATTTTTCCATAAAACTTTTAAAACTATCATGGTTATTAAAATAAAAGTCATTTACAATATTTATCCGTCTTCCCAAGCGCTCAACAGTGACCATCGAAACAAGAGAGCCAAATATCATGAACACGGCACGCTGAGGCTCTGCATATCTGGGCGGAGCTGAACCGCCGATCGCTGTATCATATATCAGTTCAGGCATAGTTCACAATGCAGAAACCTCTGTTGAGTTACTAAGTTGAAACGTTACAAAACTTAAGTACGACATTCACAATAACTGTCGTTTTATTGAGCATGTTGGAGAAACTGGTTATGATAAAACTAATTACGGAACTCATTTTGCCACGGAATTTGTAGAACGTGACAAGAATGGTAGATTGCATGACGTATTGTGGAGTCGTTAGAACGTGTCTTGTATAGGCACATGTAATGACGAATTTGCCGTCTCACTACTATCATACCACCTTTTACTTGTTGAAAAATGTATAACTTAGAATGTTTTTATTCAAGCAAGTACCCTTTTTAGATGCCAAAAATATTTATCCGCCGATAAGCATTATGAATGTCTAAACAAATTATTATATATAAATATTAACTTGTAATGACGACATTGAATGGAAATGTAGATAAATACTCACAGATCCCCAAAGGAGACATTGGGGATGGATTTGAATTTTTCGTCCTCGGATTTGATTGAATCGATATCATATTGTACACATTTGTATTTTGCGTCGCGCCTTCTCAGAGAGGATATAATCAACACCACTTCCTGGAAGGGAATACGAATATATAAATAGCTTAGAATTAAACTGAACAAATTTTCAAAGTACCGGGTATTAATTTATTTAATATTTGTTTAATGTTCTGAATGAACAGTTACTGTCGTTGAAATTTGTGTATTGACATACGTTGCTCAGTGTACATTTCTCTAGCGAGTTAGCCTGTGATGTGCTAGATCTTTATCAAATAAGTTGCTGACTCTAGAGCTTTGAGCAGGATAATATCCTGCTCAAAGCTCTAGAGTCAGCAACTACTACCACAGGCAGTCCAACAAGTAAGTAGGATCCCAAGAGTTCCTCTAATATTATCTTGTTTTAGGAGATACCTGTGCCGTATCACCGAAAGGGAAGAAACTGAAAGATGTCATCACTATGATAAACCCGAAGACGTAGCTCAGCATACGCTTGAATCCTGTCCCGCGTGAAAATAAGACAAAAAACATCAATCTCAATCTTGGATATCCATATTGTTCTCCATTTGACACAGAAATAACCACGCAGGTGAAGCGGGGCGCAGCTAGTTATTTCATTTTCATGTACCTAAACAAAGAAATACGGCCGCTGGGGCAGACGACTCGGTAAACGTAGTGTAGGACGCCCTCCGACCAGGTTGGATGACGATCTGCGAAAGACTGCAAGAAGATGCTGGATGCGGCAAGCTGAAGACAGGGCGCTATGGCGCTCATTGGGGGAGGCCTATGTCAAGCAGTGGACTGATATAGGGTGATGATGATGATGATGAAGCAAATAAATAAATTTATTGACTTCCGACTTTAGGTTAGGCATACCATAAGTTATCTTTCTTTAATTTCACGTGCTGCAGTAGATATCAGCTAGACCTTGTCCATTATAACCTGGTGAAGCCAAAATGTATAACTAATGATAATAAATTCTAAACTTGTTATTTGAAAGTTTGTTTATCTATAATCTTTGAGCAGTATATTAAAGAATTGTTTATGGATACCTCTAATAAAGTCAGAAGCAGAACCTTGTTCCTTATTTAACTTTTCGTAATCCAATGATGTTCTACGTTAACCTTTTGGTAAGCCCTCGTATTTACTTTAAAGCAATTAAGTTTATTAACCTAAAACAATTCTAAAACTCTCCGCTATCATTCAAAAGTATTTCCTCTTTGAGTTAGCGAAGGAAAGTTTCAGCCGTAAGTAACGACTTTCCAACATCTTTCGTCAGGTGCACTACACGAAAGTATCAAACGCATCTACTTTGTTGTTTGTGGTATCGTTGTTGAAACTTGTTCACAAAAGGTTTATAAAGCTTGCGGTAAATGTATTTTAAAGTTAAACTTTGTTGGTATATTGTGTTGAATCATGGGGTCAAATGGTTGTAATTAGATAGCATGTTGTATAGGTGCTTTTGGAAATATCTTAGACTTAAGGGTCCGGCGACCCTCGCCTGAAAAAATCGCTCCGAATATCGCTGTCCCTGTTTAACCCCTGCGCTGCGCCACATGCGTGCGCGATAGCAATATTAGCCGTTCAAAATTTGGTTTGTTCCGTAATACCAAAAATTATGACTGAAAACTTTTTGTATTCTTCACAAAGTATTTAGTAGTTCAGTAGTTATTCTGTAACTAGACAATATAAGCTATGTTCCTTAATAAATAAAACGTAAGATATTGATGTTTTTAATACGAAACAAATAGCAAGAAAACTTGTCCATTTTCGCATAAAAATGTGCAAAATGAGATTGGCTTTCATTTCATTTTAGGTAAGTATTTTGAAAAAAAAAACTATTTGGGAACCTAGATAAATACTATTTTAATACAAATAATGCAATATAATAGTGGAAATATGCTTGAATTAGAAATAATTTTGGTATTACGTTTGTATGAAGAATTCGTCCCTCCGGAGGCCCCTTAAGTTGCGAATTCGCTGGATCATAACGCCGCACAACTTTTGTCTATAGACGACAGCAACTCTGCAAGTTTGTTCTCATAATAAAAATATCATAAAACGCTTACTTACTTACCCACTTACGAGGTACGAGGTTGTGAGGTAGGAATCCCTGGTTCGCATATTTACTCAAAACAGGAAATACAAACCTTTAAGTAAATAATGAGACACGCATGTGTTATTACTTGATTTAACAAACAAGTAACCACGCGCAGATAGATCTCAAAGCGCGCTTCCGCTGCC